>CM037592.1:44509700-45759700 GCA_021018995.1 Chloranthus sessilifolius
CCCTCATGTATGGAACCGAGGCCATCCTACCGGTAGAGATTGAAGTATCCTCACTCCGAATCCTCATGGAATTAAGCTTACCCGAAGCGGAGAGAGAGAGAGATCTCACTTTGAATAATTGAATCTACTGGATGAGAAAAGACTCCTAGCCTTGTGTCATACTCAAGTTTACCATGGGCAAATCGCACGCGCTTATAATAAACGTGTCTGTGGTTGAGATCTGAAGATAGGAGACATTGTGCTAAAAAAGATCTTCCCATCCCTCCACACCAATCCGAGAGAGAAGTTCAAGATGAACTGGGTGGGACCTTACGTCATCTGAGAAGTGCTGTCGGGATACGCTATCCACCTCACCACCATGGATGGAGATCATCTTCCTGAGCCCATCAATACTGGATATGTCCGACGGTTCTACTCTTAGTCTATCACGAAAAGGTAAGTATTGGTGAAACAGATACTTGTCTGCTTAAGAACCACCCAAAAGAGGCCATCAATCCTAGTACAGTAGCCAGAAAGCATCCCTAAAAATGATAATATCCTTTGCTACCCCATTTTGAACCTGGGCCTTTCTTTCAATAAACCCCTTCCCTGAAAAAAAAAAGTGTGTACATATACAAAAAAAGGAGAGGAAGTAGAATTGCTATAAGAAAATAACAAAAATTGAAAAAACCAAACCTCAAAAAAGAAGAAGAGATAAAACAAAGAAAAAAGAAAATATATATGGGGCATGTACAGTAAAATCCCCCAGGGAAGAAGTGTATTGTGAAAAATTGAGCCATATTAAGAAAACCCTTTTTAGCCCAACATACCTTCAAATCCTAACCTAACCCACGGCCAAGTTACACCCTGAAGAAAGCCCTCTTTATAGGTTCACAAGTAGTCATAGTATCTATTAAGTCAACACGAGCAGAGTTGTGAGACGGCACCAGAACCACATCTAGCCGGCTATGACGGAATCGACGTCTATGTCGTGGCTTTTAAAGAAAGTAAAAAGAAGAATAATAAAAAATTAAAAATACAAGCTCAAAGCAAGATGGACGTGGTGAAAACCTGAAAGGGCACTACAGGTAAAAATAGTGAGCTTGTGCGGATCAGGTGAAAGCCCGAAAGAGCACTTGGGGTAAGAGACCTAAACCCATGGACGTGGTGAAAACCCTAAGGGGCATCATGGGTAAAAAGAGGGCAAAATGGGCACGACGAACCCACCTTGGGCACTGTGAGCAAAAGAGTTTTGAAAGAAAAAACTAAAAAGAAGAAAGGTTTGAATTGATTGATAATTTTGATGGTGGAAGAGCCCTCTTGGTTACTCCCCCTGCTACCCTTTTCCATGCCGCTCATGTTAGTTCAAATCGGGCCTCGACCAGAATTTTTTTTGTGAAACTTCTTTGTCAAATGGATTGGATCAATCCAAAGGGATTGACGTTCCAGTCTTGGTAAAGCTGCAGAAACTCCCTCAGACCCGATCATTTAAAAGGGGGTTCGACCATGCTCAAAAGGAGACCCGAGATCTCACCTCGTGATGGAGGTATCAAACCAAACAAAAAGAGAATAAAGAACAGGGCGGAGAACCCTCTTTGTTAAAGCGACCCATTAATCAAAAAAGAGAAGAAAACAAAAAGAACAAAAAAGAGAAGTCTTTGTAAATATAATCGATTTTTACAACTACCTCGCTTGTACCACATCCCAAAAATAGCCGGTGTGATGCCTATCTTTCTTTCTTTCTTTCTTTCCTTTTACAAAAGTAGAAAAAAAAAATAGATAAAGAAAATATGTATACCAAAAAGTGTGTATTTGTAAAGGGGTTTCGTACGCCCCTTTTCTGTGTAAATGGTTATATGTGCAGGAAGGAATCAACGGCCCACCTCACGCTTCAAGGCACTATTCTCAGTGTGAAAACCATCCTCCCGGACATTTCACTCGGTCAACCAACGACCATGCAAACTCTTGTACCTCTTTCGAGAAGCATCAGTGGCTCCAAGGGCAACACTCAAAGATCCTTTCAGACGAAGGACCTCGCTCTCTGCTATCCCTGCTCTAACTTTCTCTTGTGCTAAAAGCTCGTGCAGGACCCTCTTCTCATCAGTCAACAACTCAATGCAGGCTCAGAGCACCGCCTCTTTCTTTGGCCAGGGGCCTCCCACATCAACACTCTCCATCTGATCCAGATGATCAACAGTAAGTTGCTCAGCCAATAGCAAAGCCTCATACTCAGGGGAAGACTGAACCGAACCTCCCTACTCCATATCACACATCAGCGTCGACTAACGCATCTCCCAAAGAGCAGAAATTCAATCTACATCCCCAGAGGACCCCCTAGAAAAGATCAAGTCACATAGAGGGGGCTTTGTCTCGCAAGGCACCTGCTGAGAGCAACCAAACTGACACAACACCCTGAATGGGAAATAGAAGGTGCTGCCAATCAATCCTAGGAGGGTGATGCCCTCATGGTCTCTGGAACGACCTATGGGAAAGGTCCGGTCCAACCAAGGAAGCCTCCATATTAGCTCGACATCGGTCAACCAAAGCTTAAAGTGGATGAATCGCCCTGCAGAAGCAAGTGACACCTACTCAAAAAGCATTGAGCGGCCTCACCTCGAGCAATGTAAAAGTGTGGAACGGGTCCCAAAATAGCGAGATGCTCACCCAACCAGACCTGAAGTAGCAAAGGACACCCCTGAGGCTCTCCACCTTACCCAGAGCAAATGCATCAAGGCACCGATATAATTCAGCAAGGACCAAGTGCATCGCTGGTCGGCCCTCTACCAACTCGATCAAAACATTGTAGAGAGCCAGTGAGAAGCTCTCTCCCCTAGTAAAGAAAAGGACTTCCGAAATGAGACTGAGAGCAAAGGCTTTCACATGTAAGATATTCCTAATTGGCAATTTTTGAAGACTTTCATCACCGAAAAGTTCTTTGAGGAATTTGATCGAACACCTTGTGGGCCCCTGTTGTCTGGTTTTTTGAGACTCTTGCTGCATGTTTTATTAAGAATAGTGGAGAGAATAAATTAAGAGTGGGGAATTGAAGATGGGTCAGCACAACAAGTCTAAAATACACACAGTCCTACAAGATACAGGGTCCATTGTAGCAAGTTTTGATAAGTAAGAGTTTATCCCACAGAGAAATTGATCAAGAACCCAAAATGGGCTATGTTGAGCACTGAAAAATACCATTTTTCACTCCTCAACCTAGCCTTTGATGGCCCCGTGAATTAATAATGTGTTTTTAGTTGTATTTTTATAGAAAACAGGAAAGAAGAACTTAATGCTGCAATCCATCTTTGGGTGAAGATCAAAGGATACACCATGGTGGATCACACCACGTGTGCCATATTGCATGCCTAAGTGGGCCCCAGAAGTTCCACAGAAGAGAGGAAGGTGGACCCAGATAGATGACATGGCTGCAGCAGGCACTACACAACAACAGAGGACCAGAAATGAACCCTCGCACATTGGTCGCAAGGATCAATTTATTCAGAGAATGCCTCGCGCAATTGTCGTGAAGTTCACAAGCTTGCAACACTTAAATCACACACACATATCTCACACAGATCAATGGCGAAAGGGCTTCAGAAGTGGACCTCGCACAGTCCTTGCGTGGTTCAGAATTATCATATTCCGAGGCGCTCGCACAGATCTCGCGCAGACAGAGCTTCAGGAAGGCACGTTGCGCAGTTCTCACGCACTTCACTAATCATCGCGAGCACACTAATGCTACACAATATGAACCTCGCAAAGCTAAGAGCTTAACCTCACGAGTTGCTACCACCTGTTGCCTAGCTCTCGCACAGATCCCACGCTATTGCATTTTCAACCTCGCGAGCTCCTAGATGATCTCAGCGAGTAGCACTTCAGCCTAGCGACAACCTAGCTAGTGAGCACCTAAAGCAACTCCAGCTGTGCGAAGCTCGGGCCCCCAACTTGTCAGCCATTGGTTTCCAATGTTTAGGGACAATTTTGGGATTTCACTTCAATTAGGGCACACATCTCAAGGTTCCAATCTGTGCCACACACACTTTGAAGCATCCAGGGGTCACGGATGAGCCACTCCTAAAGCATCCTTAGTTCTGATTGGCTAATGTATATTAGGGTTTCATGGGTTGCCTATATAAAGGGCTATTATCTATATTTGTAAAGGATCGAAGGGTTAGCCCGAGATCCCCCTTTTGGGGCTTTAGCTTTCTAGGATTAGGGTCGAGCCAGGATTAGCCTGGTTCACTTAGGGTTTTAAATCTAGGAATAGCCTGAGATCTAAACCAGGGATAGCCTCTGTTCATCTAGGGTTTCGAGCCAGGATTAGCCTGGTTCACTTAGGGTTTTAAATCCAGGAATAGCCTAAGATCTAAACCAAGGATAGCCTGTGTTCATCTAGGGTTTTGAGCTAGGATTAGCCTGGTTCACTTAGGGTTTCAAATCTAGGAATAGTCTGAGATCGGAGCCAGGGTTTCCTGTGCTCATTTAGGGTTTAGTTTCCTTTTCTTTTTTCTTTTTCCATTTTCTTATTCCTTAGCACAGCAGCAATGCTGGGCTAAGTTCAATGTAATAGCTAGTTTTATTTTAGTTTTGTAATAGGTTTTATAAATATTGGGATTTTGGATGAGCAATTGTGTATAGGCTGCAGCCAGGAGACAATTCATTGTAAGTTTTGCTTTTTTTTAATGAATTGCTGTTTTAATGCTTAATAAAATCTATAGATCTTATGGCTTCTTTAGATGTCTATAGGATCCATATATTTGAGACTAGATCATTCAGTTTCCAGTAAATCTCTATTGTTTGCCACCTGATTTCCCTTGGTTTATTAGACACATGGAAAGCAATCCTAGATCCGTAGTGAGATCCAGGGAGCTCGGAGGCCTGCAGACTATGGTGGTTGCAACAGTTTTCATGTTCTTTGTCAGGCCTCTGTGGGATGGACAGACCAATGGGATATCCTGTGACCATTCGAGTGGACAGAGTATAGCCCTGTGTCCATCCATATGTTTGAGAAGGATTCTTCTCCCCTACACATTAGCTTCTAGAGCCTTGTGAGGAGGTTTGTACAGTAACTGGCTCCCCTCTGTTCTACCTAATCGATATCAGATGTTAGATATGATCTCTTGTACTAATTACAGCTTGAGGCTGAGTCATTGCAAGCTATTTGTAGTAATGACCAGCTGAGCTAAAGGCCTTATTCAACCTATTGCATGGTACTTTTTACAGGCACTAGTGAGCAATAAGCCTTAGCAAAGAACTTAGGATCTTATGAGTTGGAATACCTATGGATGTTAGCCACGTCTGTGCATAGGTCTAAGAACTTGTAGCACTGGCAATACATAGTGCTACAATAGTATTTATGGCTAAAGCTGGTCTAGTGGCTGTGGAAATGATCAATCCACTCTTTTAGATTAGACTAACGAATTTTTGGTTTAACTAATGGGATTTGACAGACTCAATTAGATACCCTGTGACCATTATAGTGGACAGAGTATAGCCTTAAGAGCGCCCCAAATGGCATGGGTTAAACTGGGAGCTTTACCTTGTTGAGGCTATCAATTTGCAAAACATTTTACATCGATTTCTCGCTAGCTGTTTACTTCTCCATATTTTATCTTTATTTTATCAGACATGTCATCATCCTTCTTCACCCCTTTCTTTAGCGGTAGTTTTATTTCTGCATTTATGTTTTTAATATAGCTTAGTGACACCTAAACACTCTTCCTTTAGGACTGCCAGATTTATAGCCAGATCAAGAGATTACTGTATGCCCTTGGGGTTCAGATCAATACTCCCTGTGGGACAAACTCTTACTTATTAAAACTTGCTATAATAGGCCCTGTATCTTGCAGGTCTGTGTGTATTTTTAGACTTACTGTTATGTGGTTTTGTTGCGATCTCCAATGTGCTTACTTTATTTGTTGGTGGTAAAAGCAATTTAAAATCAAAGTAAAATAGGGGATGAAATCAGCACAACTGAGAAATCCTAGACCTGCAAGATACAGGGTCCATTTGTAGCAAGTTTTGATAAGTAAGAGTTTGTCCCACAGGGAAAGGTGATCTACAGCTCCAAGGGAGCCATCTCTAGTAGTCCCTCTAGATCTGACTACAGATCTGGCAGTCCTAAAAGGAGGGGAGTTTAGGGTCACTTATTCTAAGTATCCTAAGGTAGCCTAATGAACTAACTACAGAAAAGGGTTGAGAAGATGGATGGAGTGAGGGAAAATAAATATAAAAAGGGTGAGAAGTATGCTATTGGGTTCAGATTTGCTGGAATTTATGACTAAGATCCAGATCTGCTGGTATAGAAATCCTGTCCAATGGCTACATTATCACCAAAGAGGAGAAAGAATTCAACTCATCCCTGTGCCATGATCTAATCCCTTAAGGTTATAACCTGTCCACTTAAATGGTCACAGACTATCTCATAGGGGAACCACAATCCAGAGATGGGTCAAAACAAGTTAATCATTGTAGGGACTACTTCATCCAGGCTACAAGCTCAGGAATCCATAGGGAACCTCAACCTCTAAAGCTCTATGTGTGGGGCTAAGGCTGTAAAGGACCATGATAGCCCAGACACATAGAACCAGCAAGAGATTGAGTACCACCTTAGATCTAGCTGTCCATTGCTTGAGTGGGACTACAATGGTCTAGTCACAATCCTACAATCTCCATACCCAGATCAGATCTAACATCTGATGGCGGGTCTATACTAATATAGGGGAGTCTGCCTCTGTACAATCTCCTACCAGGCTACAAGCTCAGGCTCGGAGAAGAAGGATCCATTTTGGATCGGCAGATTGGATTCACCCTAAGGCTATAACCTGTTTACTTAAATGGTCACAGACTATCCCAGAGGCTATCCTCCTCACGGAGCCCAAAACAAGACAAGAATATTGCTGCCACCACCATGGTCCCAAGGCTACCAGCTCAGGCTTCCATGGGGATTTCAGATCTAGTGGGTCCTGTGGTGGGGCTAAGGCTGTATAGGACCATGATAGCCCAGACACACAGGTCACTTGGATCTGAATGGGACCTTAGAATCAGTCCTCCATTGCTTTGAATCATAGCCAAAGCAATGGCGGATCACAAGGAAGCAGCCTTGCACAGAGCAACTCACAAACACATGAATCCCATAAAAGTGCAACACCCAATCACAAATTCCATTAATCTAAACTTAATAAGCATACAAAGGCATGGCCACGAGGCTGCTTTCTTGTGAAAAGTGCGAGAACTGTGCGAGCATTCCATTTCACTTCGCGGGGCTAACTCTGGCTTCACGAGGCTGCTTTCTTCCTGAACCGTGTGGCAACTTCTTTTCTTGATAGATCTTCGTGAGGATCCTCACGATAGCTTTGAGGCTTTTCTGAACTGCGCGACAGGTTCTCTTGACATTTGCACCCCGCGGCTACTGCGCGAAGAATCTCCTGAGGCTCTCTCTCCTCAGCAGTTCTGAATGAGCTACGCGAGGTTGATTTCAAGTCCTCTTGAACTGCACGAGATTGCGCAACCATTTACTCCTGAACTTCGCGAGAGCTGTGCGAGGTTGTGCTTCAAAAGCTCTTCTGTTACTCAACTGCACAAGCACTTATTGTGAAGTCTTGGGAAGCTCATGAGGACTGCGCGAAGCATAGTTTTCTGAATCCTTTGAAGCTTTATGAAAGCTGCGCGAGGCTTGTCTTAGGTCTGGATTCATGGCTCATTCTTCTGAGGGACTTCTGGTGCCAATCATGGGCTCCTTAACAGGATTTATGGCCTTATTGCACTGCTGTTTATTATCTACAGAAAACACTTAACAAACCTTTATTAGATGGCTAAGGGCCTAATCAAAGGCTAAGTTAAGGGGTGAAAAGTGGTACTTTTCAGGTCTTAACACACCCCTAAACCTAATCTTTGCTAGTCCCTTAGCAAAGTTACATTAAATCAACTACAGAAATTAAATGCCACTTTCGTAGGGAGCACGAATACATTTAGCATATGTACCAAGCCTTTTAAACCCCTAGGTGATCCCTAGTGGAGGAGTGAAGTCTCCTGAGGGTTTTCAGTGAAGACACCCACAAACTTCTCAATGAGACAGTTAACAAAAGTGCATTATTATCAAGTGAGCAGTCAAGAAACAGAGTGAGTTCACCCTTGAATCAGTAAAAATATAAGAAATTCAAACACATTGGCTGCACAGAAATTTAAACAGTATAAGCTTCTCATGAAAGCACAGCTTTTCCAATCAATTTATACCAAAGAACAATTTACATGTGTGTTAGCACTAAGCTCATCACTGGATAAAAAATTAGCTTGTAGATCATACTTAATGCATTCAAGATCAGACCCAAAACTCTCCAGGGCATACTCTCATAAAGAACTGTTGAGGGTTTCATTTTCTCTCAAGCTCAAGAGCAGTTACATCCCCCAAATGGGTCTGTAAGCATGAGCATAGGCATAGCTCTGATGTTCTGGCATCATTGACAGATCCTCACCATAGATTGGATAACTCTTTATCTCCACATGACAACTCACTCAGCTTTGGATTACAAGGGCTTTAACTGGGCTGTAATGTGGCTTATGGAGTGGGGTTAAAAAAGAATGGAAGGTTGAAAAGGGGTTCAAAATTGAGAAATCAGTAGGTGAAGGAGGTGGTTCATGACTTCACCTTCTTTAATTCAGCTCCTTTCATCTTCTTTGAGGTTTTCAGATTTGAAGTGATCAGTTTCTCTTCTTGATTTCGATTTTTCTAATGAAAGTTCCCTCTTGACTCCTCTCTTACTCCTCTTCATTATTGTTTTTGTTTCTTTTTGATGCATTTTTCTTCTTTTTATTTTGTTTTTGTTTTTTCGAAATGACACCATTTTCTCAGTTACCGTACTGCCAGAATTTGAGGTACTTCTTCTTTCTTCACCTAATGTTGACCATAGCTAGTCCATCTTCAACTCTTGTTCCTTTACCTTCTGAATTCTCAGAGTGAGGGTAAGGTTAAATCAGATACATAGGTTCAGGTGCAAGTACTCAGGTGTATTTTTGAAGAAATTTGGATTTAAAGCTCAAAGGGGGTAGGTATGGACAAGGGCAGTTGCTTTAAGGTTTGCCTGTTTAGGCTCAAACTATCCAAGAGAAGGCCTTGATCCTTTCCTAAGTCTCATGAGTGCTGCCAGTTGTTTCAACTTGGAGTTGCCTAACTTCTAGTGGGCACAGTGTGTTGTTGCTTCTTAGTGTGCTTGATTTATGTGTGTTTTGAAAGCAGATTTATAGCTGCTAAATTACAGTGTCTCCAGACTTTATATAAAAGAAATAAAGAAATATCAGCACAGTTAGAAGAGAATTAGCCTGCAAGATCAGGGCCAATTGTAGCAAGTTTTAAAAGTAAGTGAGTGAAAGATCGTCCACAGAGAATTTGTCTAAAATGTAAGATAAACCTCCGGATCTGAGCTACCAGATCTGGCTTCTTATCCTATCTAGAAAACTGATAAGATGAGAGGTTTGAATTTGTCACGTTTAACTAACTAAAAACAAAGAAAAATTTAAACTAAATGATCCAGATCCGAGTTGGGGGAATGATTGAAACAAAGATGGAGAAGTAATATCTAAATCTGATTTGGTCTTTGCATTCTAATGAGAATAACTGCAGCTCAACAGAGGTGATCCAATCTTTATCTGGCTACAAGCACAGATGTAAGAGAGATAAATCTAATTCAAGGATTAGGCTTACACTTATGGCTATGGTCTGTCCACTTTAATGGCCACAAACCATCCAATAGTCATTAATCCAAATCCTCAATTCAGAATAAGAAACATCACTACAAATGCTGTAAGAGACTAGGTTACAAACACTAATTCTCACAAGATTAATGAATCAAGGGAAATTGCATGCAAAATAATGAATCTAAAGGAGTCTAATGTACTGAGGAGATCAGAGGGAACCCTTGACATGAGTCCAATGGAGAATGCATAGTTTATAGCAACCTTTTAAAATTCATCCTTACAATTTACAGAGCACGGCTTAATGACTCTCGGATTCTGATCCTTGGATGCAAACTCTCCTTTGAGTTACAACAGTATCTCACAGCTCTCAAATGCAAGTACAAAGTAGGCTATTGCAAGGATTGCAGACAAACTGTCTGGCTGGGAAATGGGGGATTAGAAATGAAACTTAAAATCTGGATACCCCAATTGGGCAAATGCTTTGTCTATTTATAGCTTTCCCCAGGTCCAGCTCAGATGTGTATCAACCAATCAGAGGTTCTCAGATCTGTATTGACCAATGGTAGTCGAGCACGGGGATCCAGATCTATTCTGGCCAATCGTAAATCAATTAACTGTTCCAATCGGTGAAAAAGGCATCAATTCTGTTATGCATTTTGAAAGTTTGTTAGAGTTTCTAAAAGTTCCCGCCAAGTTATTCCCTCTCTAGGTGGTCACGTGGGGTGGAATATTCCTTCGCTTCATGCTTAGAACCCTCTGGAATGTCCCTAGGTTTTAAAATGCATTGGGATGCATGCAATAGATTACTGAATTGCCCCTGTTAAAGCTGTGAATCTCTAGAATGCCTCTTCGCACAACTTAGGGGCCTTTTCGCAAAGTGTTGTGACTCCTGAAGCTCTTTTCGCAATGTTCTAGTTCTGTTCGAATTGTGTTTTCTTCTTTTCGCAAAGTTCAATCCTCTCTTGAGCATTCGAGATGCTCTTGAATGCTACTCCTGAGTTTTATTCCGTTTCACGAGTTTCGTGTTCTTTGAGCGATTGAGTTCTTCGAAAAGTACTCAGAGTGCATTTTTCGCTGAATTGCTCCATACTTCTTTTACGGTTGAGACCACGTCTTTGCCTCTTCAATTCGGACCTTTCAGACTAGTGAGAGGCTGTTTCTTCTTCTTCTTCCTTTGGATTGACATGGAATGTCATCTTTTTGGCACTTTTGAGCTACTTTCAAGGTTAAGCCTGCCTTTATTGTTAGCTGTAAAACAAACACTTAAAACACTTATTTAGTTCTCTCAAGGCCCAGATTAAGGGGTAAAAAATGGTATTTTCCAGTGCTCAACACACCCCCAAACCTAAGCTTTGCTAGTCCCTGGGCAAAGACAAAATAAAAAAAACAAAGTAAAGAGCCACTTTTGTAGGGAGCACAGTTGCATTTAGCATATGCAACAAGCCTTTTAAAACCCAAGGTGATCCCTAGTGGAAGAGTGAAGTCTCCTGAGGGTTTTCAGTGAAGGTACCTGTTAAGTAGTGAAAAATACCATTTTTCACCCCTAAACATGAGCCTTGAAAGACCCTTGAGAAGACTAAATAAGTGCTTTAGTGTTCATATTGCAGCTAACCAAAAAGACAGGTCCAAATCCGAAAACCATCTTAAAATGATCAAAAAGCCGACAACGCATGTCAAACTCAAAGAGGGAGTGAAGAAATAGCCTCAGCAATGGCTAAAAAGGTCCTAAAAGAGCAAGAAAAGACCTGAAGAAGAAGAAGGATCCATTCGCAAAGAAGAATGGAAGCTAAAGCTCAATTCGCAAAGAATCTCTTCAATTCGCAAAGAACCTTGAACTTTGCGAAAAGAAGAAAACACTCCTCGAATAGAAGAATGACCTTTGCGAAAAGAAGAAAAAACTTTGCGAAAAGAACTTACGAGCCAAACTACTTTGCTAAAAGACCCTTAAACTCGTGAAATGGCATCTGGGATTCTGACCACTTTGAAGGGCATTTCAAAGAACTCACGCGCCCCAATGTAATTAAAAGCACGAGACATTAGGAAGATTCCAAGCACAAACCAAAGGCATATTCACGTGAAAACCCAAAGATGAAATCACGGGAACTTCAGAAGCTCAAACAGACTTTTGAATTCATAGAATTGATGCTTCTAACGCTGATTGGCAACCGCATCGAGCATTTTGATTGGCCAGAACAGATCTGGATCCCGGTGCACAACAGCCATTGGGCAATGCAGATCTGAGCACTTCTGATTGGGCAATTCAGCCTTGTGCAGGATAGAGGGAAAGCTATAAATTGAAAAGACATTTGCCCAATTGTGGCAGCCAGATTTTGAGTTTTCATCTCTGCTTTCCTCCTTCGGTCCGATAGTCTATCTGCACTTTGTAATTTCTTCCGTGTTTTGCTTTTGAGAGTTAGAGAGTGCTTTTGTAACTCCAAAGAGATCGGATTCAAGATCGCTAGTCCGAGGGCTTTCTAAAGCCGTGCTCAGAATTGTAAGATTGAATTTAAAAGGTTGTCAGAATCGTGTTTTCTCCATTGGATTCATGTCAAGGGTTCTTATTGATCACCTTAGTGCATTAGACTCCTTTAGATTCACTACTTTGCATGCAATTTCCTTGATTCATTACCTGAATTAGCGTTGGTAACCTAGTTCGAGCGGCACTTGCGATGATGTTCATGTTCGAATTGAGGATAGGTCAACAACTATTGGATGATCCGTGACCATTTAAGTGGAGATCATAACCATAAGTCTAAACCCTTCCTTAATTCAGATTTATTTCTCTTACATCATCTTTGGTAGCCGGATGAAGATTGAATCAACTCGCTTAGTTGCGATTCTCCATTAAAATTCAAAGCGAAATCACAGAAAGTTATTATTTCTCCATTTGATTTATTTTAATCACTTCCCCAACTTGAATCTGGATCAGTTAGTTAGTTCTTTTCTTTATTTGCTTTTAGTTAAACGTGACAAAAACCCAACACTCTCTTTTTATCTGCTTTCTAGATAATTATAGAGCCAGATCTGGTAGCACAGATCTGGAGGTCTATCTCATATTTCAGACAAATTCTCTGTGGACGATCTTTAATATACTCACTTTTAAAACTTACTACAATTGGCCCTGATCTTGCAGGCTATTGTTAGCCCTCAATGTGCTGATATCTCTTTCATAATTTAAAATTATGTAACTTATTATTCATTAATTCGTTCTCAAAATACACATAAAAAAGGCACATGTGGAGTTACAACAGTACCCACAAACTTCTTCAATAAGTTAGTTAAGATCACTGCAGTTCTGTTACTGCCACTTTCCTCAATTGATTATTCACACTTGCATCAGTTATTTTGTAAGAAGGTTTTTCAAGAAAGATATCAGTTTAAAACTAAAATTCTGCAGTAATTCTTGTTACTACTCAGTCGATTTATGTCAGAGGCCATTTACAAGGAAAATTAACAAACAGCTAGCCTTTGATTTAGGAATCCAGCTTCGATGTTGCCCTAATCAGTTGATTTTAAACCCAATTCTCAACAGGATTTTCACTCAATAAGAAAATGAGAGGGTTGTACTATTTCACTGACTCAAGAGCGATCCACAGGTCCTCAAATAGGACGAAGTGAGCATAGGCATTGCTTTTAGTTATAAATTCACTGCTCCTTTCACCATAGATTACACAAATTCTTATCTCCATGTGATAGCTCAATCCATCATTGATCAGTAAGGACTTTTACTTGGGTTTTATTGTGGCTTTTGGGTGAAATTTCTCAAAAGGGTTGGAATGGTGTTTATATTTGAGAAGTCAGTCAAGGTCAGGAGGTTATATACAAACCCACTCTTCTTCAGCATAGTTTCATCTTCTTCTTTTGAATTTCCAGAGCCAAAGTGGCCATCTTTTTCTCTTTCTTTTTCAAACTTCCAATGAAAATGCCTTCTTTTTTTTGTTTTGCTCAAATATTTTTCTTTTCTTTTTCGAATTAGCACTGACTGCATGCCACATTCCCTCTGCTGTTTCATCATTGCCTTCAACTTTTACCCTTCTTTTGCTATTAAATTGTTACTCAATTCTCCTTCCTCAGCTTCCTTCCCTTTATCTTCTGCCTTCTCGGGGTAGGGTTAGGCTAAATGAGGTTAAAGAGGTTTATTGGGGGAGATTTCAAAGGAATCATAGATTTATTTAGCTCAAATGGTGTGTATCAAGGGCAGTTTCAAAAGGTGGGGCTTTGTAAGGTTCAAACTGTCCGAAAGGAGGCCTTACATCATGTCTTTAATATCATGAGTGCTATCAAATTATTTCGATTTGGATATGTGTAACTTCTAGTGTAAGTAAGCAGATTCACATAGTCCCAAAAGCAGAAAAGATTGCCAAAGCATACCTCCAAAGAATACATTTCAGGCCCAAACCTCGCTGGGTGTGGTTTTATATCAACTTCTTGAGGTATATCTTCACTGTTTTCCTTCATTTTAGGTTTACTAAAACGTTAATTTTCTTTTGGAAATTTCCTGACATTTACTTCATGAAAGTCTTTAGAATTACAGTAGAAATTCATTTAAAAAAGTTTTAACTTCCTCATTTTTCAAAACAACAGGTGTGAAATGACTTCATTTTCAAAAGTTCTACTGATTATAAGCTGCTGCAAGCATTAACTTACTTATTTTATTGGCATACCTGCCATACCCCCAAACCAAAGGGGAGAAGGGTCCACACTGGTCCACAGTAGAGAAATGATAGAAGCAAGAAAGAAAAACAAAACATTATGATGCCAAGAAGACAGACAGAAATGCACAGAAATTACACAAGAAGAAACAGAATGTTATATTACAAACTCATAACACAGAAAAGTACAATGTGATCTAATAACTGGGGTCAAAATCTGTATCATAAGTTGGTTCAATTGGCTCAGAACTTGAGTCACTGTCAGAATCAGAACTAGAATCAGTATTGGAGTCCGAACTTGAGTGAGCCTTCTCCTGGATTGTATTTTGCAGCTCAGTGTATTCCTCTGATTTTATCTTTTTGGTGAGGCCAATGTACTTGCCAAGTCTAGTGGTCTTCAGTTTTTCCTGGTCAAGCTGTGCTTGTAACATGGTCACCTTGTGCTGCTCACTCCTAACCATCTGAAAGGTTTGACCAAGCAGGTCCTTCATTTTCTCTCTTTCAAATTTCATAAAGATCTCCAACTTCCGAATCTGGTTTTCATAAGGGGTACGGATGTAAGCTTGTAAATCAGCTAGCCCCTTTTGAACATCTCTGCGGATATAGGGATTATCTTCCATGGCTTTGATGAGGGTGGCGTATCGGGGGAGGGGAATGGAATGGTAGGGGACCAAAGGTGTCCCAGCTGTGGGAGGGGGGGAAGAAGTGTCTAGAAGGTTGACAGCAGGGTCTGTCTGAGTGGTTTGCTAAGAGAAAATGGGGAGTGGTGGAGGGGATGCAACCAAGGGGACTTCAGGTTCAGTTTGTGTTGCATGGGCAGTAGTGGTGGGGGTGGTCAGATCAACCAATAATATCTCTGGGTCAGTTTGGGTGGCCTGGGAATCAACAATAGGTACAGGGGTAATGGTGGTTGTTTAGGATGTGGAAGCTAAGGTTTGGAGCAATTCATTGGTTACAGACTGGTTGTCTGTGTTGATTTGGAGTTGGGCTTGGATGGATTGGAGGTAGGTAAGAATTTGGAAAATGGATGCAGGTGTGGGAGAGGTGGGCATGGCATGGACTGGGACAACTGATGTGGAGGGTGGAGGTGCAATGTCTGTAAAGGGAGAGGTCGGGAAGTGAGTGAAGTGATGAGGAGCAGGTATAGGGGTAGGTTCAAGTTCCATGGATTCAAAAATAGAACCCATTAAGGAAGAGTAGGCCTCTGTAGTGAAGGGCACAGGTTCAGGTGTATGGGAGACCTCAGGTGTGTGGGCTGAATGAGCAGGGGAAGGTGAGGGGCTTTGGAGCAGAGGAGTGCAGGGAGATGGGGCAATAAAATCTGCAGCTAACTCCTCTAAAACCTGGGCATTGGAGGGCAAAATTGGTGGTGTGAGAATGGTTGGAGTGGTTGGTGTAGAGGGGGAATCCACAATTGGAATAATGGAGGGTGTGGGAGATGGGACAGCTGGGATAGGTGAAATGTCAAGGGCTGGAGTAGGGGGGTAGGGTGCAAGGCCAATGTCCTCCAGAGTAGGTGCAGCTGAAGAGCTGGTCATCAAAGGAAGGGGATTTTTATCAACAATGGGTGCAGCTAAGGAGCTGGTCACCAAAGGAACAGGCAGAGTTGGTTCAAGAAGTGGTGCAGCTAAAGAGCTGGTCACCACAGGAGTTGGCAAAACTGGATCTGGCAAAGTTGATTCTGACAAAATTGGATCTGGCAAAATTGAAGGGGCAGGCTCATGTGCATTCTCTCTTTCAGTTGCAGGGATAGGTTCTGGTGCAGGCTCATCTGTAGGGATGGGTTCTGGCTCACTCACAACTGCAGGGATAGGTTCACTCACAGCTGCAGGTTCGGGTGCAGCAGCAGGGGCATGTGCAGGTTCACCTGCCTCTCTCATCCTTCTTAGCATAGCCTGGCTTGTTGTCCAAGCCTTTTTCTCAAAATTGTGAGGGGTAATGACTTCAAATGGCTCCTCACTATCAATGTCAAATTTGGCTCTGAGGAGGGCTGTGATCAATCTGCCAAATGGTAGGCCAGCTAGCTTCTGCTACTTTTTTAACTTGGCACTAATGTCAGCCATGGCTTCGAAAATTAGCATAGGGGCATTGAAAAACTGCCCCTTGGAGAAATGAAAGAGGGCCTCTAAAATTGGTGTTCTCTTCTCTTGGCTGTGCCCAGTGACATAGAAGCTTCCCCTTAAAATGGAATCCATTAATAGAAATTGGGGGGCAAGGTCTCTTCTCATGATGGACTGCCCAGTGCCCACAATGCCCTGGGTTAAATGTGCAGCCATCTCTCTAAAGGTGGTGCTTCGAGCCCAAAGGACCAGAGGGATCAAATTGGAATGGTATCCCTAAAGCATTCCCTATGTCTTCAAATGTCACAGTAAGATCGCAATCATCAATGAAAATGACTAGGGTAGGGACATCAGCATCTCTCTCAGTGACCTTGATTAGGTTTTGGTACCATAGCTTCACCATTCTTGGGTAAATTTTCTCTGGCAAGGGGGTAAGGATATTGCTTAGTGAAGCCTCTCTAATGTATCTTAAGGATGGTAAGCAATCTGGTTTGGTGACGAAAAAAGTTTCGTCCACCATCAGCTCAGGTATTAGTTTCTGAGCTTCAATGAAGGGGTTAGGTAAGACCAATTGAATGGACAGAGGAGGAAGCTGGGCTCGTGGCTAGTAGCAGCAGGGATGGGTTCCTCATGTCTAATTTTCTTTCCTTTCTCCACCCTATCTGCTTTATCCATAGATAGTTTCCGTTTAGCTAAAGTTTTGGCTTTTCCTTTTACTTTTGGGGTCGATTTGCTCACTTTCTTAGCAGAGGATTTGGGGAACATAGCAGCCAATGATTTCTCTACTTTTCCCATTCTAGATTGATGTATAAAAATGCCCAAAATAGATGCTGACACAGAATCAAATTACTAAATGCTAACCAGAGAGAATGGGCAGAGAAATACTGAGATCTAGGGTTGAGTTTGTTGTTTTGAGAAATCCCCAGTTAAAAGCTGAAACCATTCTCTAAAACGCAAAATGATCGAACAATAGAGACAAAAGTGTAGTAAGCTTCTTAAATCGCAAGGAAAGAAGCAAGTAGGGTTTCGATGGAAAGAGTCGCTTCTGCAAAGAGAGTTTGAAATGAAACCCCACCGTCGAAAGGGTTTAAATATACTCAAAGTTAATATCGCAAAGTGCCTTTAAGTTTTAAAAAGTTCCAAAAGAGACCTTTTAGAATCATTCGACAAGTTAATGCCTTCAAACATTATTTCGCAAAGGAATTAGCTTTAAACTATCTTTTCGAAAAGAAAATGGCTTCAAAGACTAACTATTCGAAAAGCAAATTCTTGCTTTGAGCGATTCCTCATGCATCCGAGTCTATTCAAAAGTAAATTGGACTTTGCGACAAGAGAATTATTACTTTGCGACTTAACTTTGAGCATGTTTAAACTATGCGAAAAGAGATAAAAGCAGAAACAGAGAAAATAAGCAAAAACTATGATATACAAACATAATGTACAGTTTTCTATCATAAGATATTTGGAGATTTGTGATGATAGATGGGTAGCACAGGCTCCTGGGTATTTTCAATGCATGGTTTGAGCCTCTGACCATTTACCTTTATGATTCTTCCATTACTTGGATCAAGGATGTCAACAGCTCCCCAAGGGGTCGCTCAATGATGTTGTATGGCCTTTCCCATCTGGATCTCAGTTTTCCTGGGAAAAACTTGAGCTTTGAGTTAAATAACCATACCTTAGAACCAACTGTGAACTCTTTTCTCAATAAATTTTTATCATGAAAAGTTTTGACTTTCTCTTTATACAATCTTGAATTTGTGTATGCATCCATTCGCAGTTCTTCTAATTCAGCAAGTTGCAGTTTCCTGTAATTACCAGCAGTAGTTAGATCCATGTTCAATGTTTTAATGGCCCAAAAAGCTTTATATTCTAACTCTACTGGTAAATGGCATGCTTTGCCATAGACCAACCTAAATGGGGACATACCAATCGGGGTTTTATAGGCTGCCCTATATGCCCACAATGCATCATTCAGCTTAAAGGACCAATCCTTTCTGTCCTTCTTCACAGTCTTTTCCAAAATATGTTTGATTTCTCTATTGGAAATCTCCACTTGTCCACTGGTTTGTGGATGATATGGAGTGGCTACTCTATGAGTCACAGAGTATTTCTTCAACAAAGTTTCAAAATGTCTATTACAAAAATGGCTTCCCCCATCACTGATAATGGCTCTGGGAAAACCAAACCTGGAAAAAATGTGATCCTTAAGAAATTTTAGAACCACTTTGTGATCATTTGTTTTAGTAGCTGTGGCTTCAATCCATTTGGATACATAATCCACAGCTACTAAAATGAAGTTATTCCCATTGGAAGGAGGGAAGTGACCTATGAAGTCTATCCCCCACACATCAAACAACTCAACTACCAAAATAGGTTGTAAAGGCATTGAGTTTCTCTTGGAAATGCTGCCCAATTTTTGACAGTTTTGGCATGACTTACAATGCTGCAGGGCATCCTTGAAAAGTGTAGGCCAATAAAATCCACACTGCAAAACTTTTGCAGCAGTTTTGTTCCCACTAAAATGACCTCCACAGGCCTGTTCATGACACATAGAAAGTATTCTATGAAATTCTTGGTCAGGGACACATTTCCTTATTATTTGATCTGCACAACTCTTAAATAGATAAGGATCCTCCCAGATGAAGTGGTTAACCTTTGAGAAGAAAAGATCTTTATCCATTCTATTCCAATGTTGAGGAATTCTTCCAGTAGCCAAAAAGTTGACTATGTTTGCAAACCAAGGAGTGTGTACACTAATGGCAAAAAGTTGCTCATCAGGGAAAGATTCATTGATAGGCAACCTATCAATTTCAGTAGTTAAAATTCTGGAGAGGTGATCAGCCACCACATTTTCCACCCCCTTTTTATCTTTAATCTGTAGATCAAATTCCTGTAATAGGAGAATCCACCTGATTAATCTTGGTTTGGTGTCCTTCTTAGACAGAAGGTATTTCAAAGCAGAGTGGTCAGTGAACACCACTATTTGTGAGCCCAAGACATATGACTTGAATTTCTCTAAAGCAAAAACAATTGCCAGCAGCTCCTTCTCAGTTGTTGTGTAATTGAGCTGTGCATCAATCATTGATCTACTGGCATAAGCTATGACATGAGGCAGCTTATCTTTTCTCTGTCCAAGGACAGCTCCCAAAGCATAATCTGATGCATCACACATCAGTTCAAAAGGTAATGAATAATCTAGAGACTGCAATATTGGAGCTGAAATCAAATAGTTCTTTAGGAATTCAAAAGCCTTCATGCATTCATTATTGAAAACAAAAGGGACATCTTGGCACAGTAAATGACAAAGAGGTTTGGTTATTTTACTGAAGTCCTTGATGAACCTTCTATAAAATCCAAAGATGTCCTAAAACTTGATTTGTTTAACAGTTTTGGGAGGTGGTAAATGTGCAATTAACTCAATTTTTGCTTTGTCCACCTCAATGCCCTTGTGGGAAACAACATGGCCCAGGACAATGCCCTGGGTGACCATGAAATGACTCTTTTCCCAGCTCAAAACCAGATTGGTTTCTTCACATCTTTGTAGTACCAATTTGAGATGGTGTAAACACTGGGAAAAACTGTCGCCATAGATTGAAAAATCATCCATAAAATTCCATAAATTGGTCAATCATATCGTAAAAATGGCATACATGCATCTTTGGAAGGTAGGTGAGCATTACAAAGACCAAAAGGCATTCTCCTATAGGCAAAAGTGCCAAAAGGCAAGAATGTGGTCTTTCCGATCTTGTGGGTACCACAGAATCTGGTTGTAACAAAGTAACCAGCAAGAAAACAGTAATAAGCTTTTCTTGCTAGCTTATCTAAAATCTGATCAATGGATGGGAGGAAATGGTCTTTTGGTCATTGCATTTAATTTTCGTAATCAATACGACTCTCCATCCAGCTTGTTTGTCCGGTTGACATAAGCTCACCGTAATCTGAGGTTACAACAGTGATTTCAGATTTCTTAGGTACCACCTGTAGGTGCCACCAAGTTGAATCGAAATGGGGTAAAATGACCGCATCCAACAACTTAACAACCTCTTTCATGACCACTTCTTGCATATGAGGTTCAACCTCCTTTGCATTTCCTAGAAGGCTTTGCATCTTCTTCCAAGTGGATTTGTGCATGCAAACAATTGGGTGATTCCTCCTAAATCAGCAATAGTCCACCAATTGCCCTTTTATGTTCTTTCAGACTATCAATGACTCTTCCTCTTACTCCTTTGTGAGAGAGGAAGAAATAATGGAGCAATGATTTATGATTACCTAAGAACACATACTTCAAATTTTTCGGCTGCTTTAGTTCTAAATCGGTGAAATTTGAGAAAAGAAGGTAACAAAGGTACCTTAGACGCGTTTGTGGAAGGGGAAAGTAGCAGTTTCAAGAAGAGAAACTTATTTGATTGATTAAGAGTTCCTTGCACAACATTTATTTCCTCAATTTGAGATACAACTTGCTTCCTTTTCAGCATATCCCCAAGCATCTTTAACATCCGTGGTGAAGTCTTCACCCTACAGAAATTGTTGCAAAGTCCCTTCCACAAGTTCATCCAATAGATCACCATGAAAACATTCTTCAGAGGTGAATTGAGGCTGTGTGACTGCATTATCAACATTTAATTTTACCTTCATGTTTCCAAATGAGATTTCCATAATACGGACACTGCATTGAATGCAAGCATTTTCAGTAGCTGGAATGGTCTTCCCAAAATGACAGGATGGAAGTTTGCTTTTGGTTGGTCCCATATCCAAAACTAGAACATCAGGAGGATAGAAGAATTTAACTACTCCCACCAATCCAACTTCAATCATCCCTATTGGCTTTCTTTCAGATCTGTCTGCGAGTTGTAACCCCACATGACTGGGTTTTAATTCTCCCAAACCTAGTTTCATATATAGAATATGGAAGTAGGTTGACACTAGCACCAGATCTAATAAAGCCTTTTCAATGGTGTTCCCCAATAATGCAAGGGATTGTGGGGATTCCGGGATCTTGAAGTTTAGGAGGTGTAGCAATGGATAACACGTTAATTCTTTCCACAAAGACCTTTTTGGACAACTGTATCCTAGACTATCTTTTGTGAGTGCAAACATCTTTCAAAAATTTTGCATATGCTGGAATTTGTTTGATTGCCTCAAGAAAAGGTAAATTTATCTTGACTTGCTTGAAAGTTTCCATCATGTCCTCTATTTTTGTGTTCCCTTTATCAAAAGGGGATACAGATTTCATTGCATGAGGAAATGGATAAATGAGGAACTAATCTTCATCTACTGACTTTAGAAGTATTTTCGAAATTTTTAATTTTCGTTTTCATTTTTTGGTTTTTCCGAGGTACATCAAGAACCCCTGCTATCACTATCTTTGCTCTTCATATCTTTATCCTCTTCCTCATTTCTTTCTTCTTTTCCACTTTGTTATCTTTCATTTTCCACTTCTCAAAGTGGTGATGCTTTTACTTCTTCATGTGAATTAGAAGCTTCTCCAACCATGAACTGCCCTTTGGGATTGTTCAAAGGTTGGGCTGGGTAACTTTCCTTCCTCTCTTTTGCCAAAGGTATTTGAAAAATGTCCCAATGTTTTTCAATCTTCTTTATGCTCGTGAAAGTTCATCTGAAGTTAAAGATCCTAAATTCTAAAGTGAATTTAGGACTTGATCTTCAAAAGAAAGGGACCTAGAGGGGTTTGAACTGGGCATCTTTGCACAGTTGTTGTGGAATGGGAATCATTGAAAGTTTGGTTTGACATAAAATTTAAAGATTTGATTCTTTGGTTGTTGATGTTGTTGGGATTGGTAATTCCCTTGGTTCCACCTCAAATTGGGGTGTGCTCTCCATGGATATTCATTTGACTGCATCTGTCCAAATGATTGAGCAACATGAGCTTGTTCCACCATTAAATCTGGGAACTGTGATGCAAAGAGACATTGGTCAATTGAATGAGTAGGGACTAGCATATGGACATATCCTCTACTCTTACAACATTTGGATTTTTAAGTGAGTCCATCCATCTATCAAACTTTGTGGTTAGATTGTCCATCTTTCTTTCCAACTCATTCACCTCATAGATCTTCCCTTTGGTGGGTTGGTGATTGTTCAACCTAGCAGGATTTTCAATTTCTCTTTACAGAGATTCCTGCTGAGTTGAGTTTTCACCATTCACTTCAAATAAGTCCTAAACCTCTTCAACTTTTTTTTGCAAGTAAGTGCCTCCACAGGAGGCATCCACCATATTTTTGCCTTTTTGATCAATTCCTTGATAGAAGCTTTGAACTAGCTGCCATCTAGGAATTTGATGATGAGGACATTGCCTTAAAAGTTCCTTAAATTTTTCCCATGCTTCATGGAAAGTTTCAGTTGAGTTTTGGGAGAATGAAATGATACTTTGTCTCAATTGGCTTGTTTTAGACATTGGGAAATATTTGGCTAAAAATTGACACTGCAAATCATTCCAAGAAGTGATACTGTTTGGTGCTAACATGGATAACCATGCTCTAGCTTTATCCTTTAATGAAAAAGAAAAGAGCCTAAGCTTGGTTGCTTCTGGACCAAGTCCAGCTATGTTGAATGTGGTGCACAGAGCCAAGAATTCATCCACATGTTTGTATGGGTCTTCCTTACTCATCCCATGGAAGGAAGGAAGCATTTGGATAGTTGATGACTTGATCTCATAATTTCCTTCAACAGTAGGAAATTGAATGCAAAAGGGAGAATTATAAGCACCAGGTGCAAAGTAATCCCTCAAAAGTCGAGGTTCTTCACCCATAGTAGCATAATTTTGTGTTGTTTGTTTGGTTCATAGTAGCCTTTCAACTTCTAAATTCAGTGGGACAATCTCAGGGCTGAGAGTCCTCCTACCAAACATACAACTCAGAACAAAAAATCTGATTATTCACAGCAAATCTTCAGAATTTCTTTTTAAGTAGTTTCCCTTCTTCAAAAATTGGACATGAATAACTGCACAGGTATAAACAATAGAATAGTTTAGTAATGATATAAAAAAAATAAAGGTAAAAACTTAGGTCTACCTATTTTAGAACAAATTCCCCGGCAACGGCGCCAAAAACTTGTTGTTGCTTCTTAGTGTGCTTGATTTATGTGTGTTTTGAAAACAGATTTATAGCTGCTAAATTACAGTGGCTCTAGACTTTATATAAAAGAAATAAAGAAATATCAGCACAGTTAGAAGAGAATTAGCCTGCAAGATCAGGGCCAATTGTAGCAAGTTTTAAAAGTAAGTGAGTGAAAGATCGTCCACAGAGAATTTGTCTAAAATGTAAGATAAACCTCCATATTTGAGCTACCAGATCTGGCTTCTTATCCTATCTAGAAAACTGATAAGATGAGAGGTTTGAATTTGTCACGTTTAACTAACTAGAAACAAAGAAAAATTTAAACTAAATGATCCAGATCCGAGTTGGGGGAATGATTGAAACAAAGATGGAGAAGTAATATCTAAATCTGAGTTGGTCTTTGAAATCTAATGAGAATAACTGCAGCTCAACAGAGGTGATCCAATCTTCATCTGGCTACAAGCACAGATGTAAGAGAGATAAATCTAATTCAAGGATTAGGCTTACACTTATGGCTATGGTCTGTCCACTTTAATGGCCACAAACCATCCAATAGTCTTTAATCCAAATCCTCAATTCAGAACAAGAAACATCACTACAAATGCTGTAAGAGACTAGGTTACAAGCACTAATTCTCACAGGATTAATGAATCAAGGGAAATTGCATGTAAAACAATGAATCTAAAGGAGTCTAATGTACTGAGGAGATCAGAGGGAACCCTTGACATGAGTCCAATGGAGAATGCATAGTTTACAGCAACCTTTTAAAATTCATCCTTACAATTTACAGAGCACGGCTTAACAGCTCTCGGATTTGCAGTCTTGGATGCAAACTCTCCTTTGAGTTACAGCAGTATCTCACAGCTCTCAAATGCAAGTACAAAGTAGGCTATTACAAGGATTGCAGACAAGCTGTCTGGCTGGGAAATGGGGGATTAGAAATGAAACTCAAAATCTGGATACCCTAATTGGGCAAATGCTTTGTCTATTTATAGCTTTCCCCAGGTCTAGCTCAGATGTGTATCAACCAATCAGAGGTTCTCAGATCTGTATTGACCAATGGTAGTCGAGCACAGGGATCCAGATCTGTTCTGGCCAATCAGAATTCCTCGATCTGGTTCAGCCAATCAGGTGAAAAAGGCATCAATTCTGTTATGCATTTTGAAAGTTTGTTAGAGTTTCTAGAAGTTCCCACCAAGTTATTCCCTCTCTAGGTGCTCATGTGGGGTGGAATATTCCTTCGCTTCATGCTTAGAACCCTCTAGAATGTCCCTAGGTTTTAAAATGCATTGGGATGCATGCAACAAATTACTGAATTGCCCCTGTTAAAGCTGTGAATCTCTAGAATGCCTCTTCGCACAGCTTAGGGGCCTTTTCGCAAAGTGTTGTGACTCCTGAAGCTCTTTTCGCAATGTTCTAGTTCTGTTCGAATTGTGTTTTCTTCTTTTCGCAAAGTTCAATCCTCTCTTCGAACAGTTCAGATGCTCTTCGAATGCTACGCCTGGAGTTTTATTCCCTTTCGCAGAGTTTCAGGTTCTTTGCGAACAGTTCAGGTTCTTTGCGAAAAGTACTCTGTAGTGCATTTTTTTGTTCGAATTGCTCCATACTTCTTTTCTGGATGAGACCACGTCTTTGCCTCTTCAATTCAGACCTTTCAACAGCTAGTGAGGTTGTTTCTTCTTCTTCTTCTTTTGGATTGACATGGAATGTCATCTTTTTGGCACTTTTGAGCTACTTTCAAGGTTAAGCCTGCCTTTATTGTTAGCTGTAAAACAAACACTTAAAACACTTATTTAGTTCTCTCAAGGGTCTATCAAGGCCCAGATTAAGGGGTAAAAAATGGTATTTTCCAGTGCTCAACACAGTGACTCAGCCAGCCCTTAGAGCTAGAAGAAATTGCCTTAGTTACTCCTCAAAGAAGAAAGTTTTGTATAGGCCCAAATCTCATTGGTTATGGTCTTCCTTTGAATTCTTAAGTATGTCCTTACCTTTTTCTCTCTCTAGTGATTCACTAAGTGCTGATATAAGTGAGTTTCCTTGGTGATCTCATCATGGAAATGTAAAATTTTAAAAGTTTATACTGTCTAAAGTTTGGAAAAAATTTTAAATTTCATTATTATTCTGATTCTTCAGTGAACATGGTTCCATTTCCATCTTACTCACAAGGTTCTGCTGCACTTAGGTTAACTATTCCATTGGCAGGATCTGCCTGCCACACTCCCAAACCTATGAGGAGCAGTATCCTCACTGGTTCAAAGGTGGGTGTGCAGCAAATTTATTAAGGGCATAATAAAAGGACATAACATGGAACAAATAGACAAGAGACAAGGGAAAATAGTAATGACAAAAGGAGAAGATCTATTATACGAGAGAAATGTATAAAATGAAAGACAAAAGGAGAAAAAGAAAATGCAGAAACAGCAAAAATCCTAGGTACAAGCTAATCGGAGCCTGAATCAAAATCGGTCCCAACCCATCCTCTTGGCATGCTCTTGAAGGAGAGCCTCTTCCTCTTTCTTCTTTCGTGCCCGCTCTTCCTTCCGTTGGGCATCAGTTTTGGGCATGGTTGGTGCCCTGACCCTCATTTTTTGGGTCTTTGGTGTAGGAGGGATCACTGAAGATTTGTCTATGGTTTGCTTCGGTGATTTGATAGGACTTTTGCCTTTGGGACTCTTCCCTTTTTAGCCCTTCCCTTTGGAAGCTGGCCCTTACTGAGTCTGAGGGGGAATAAGAGGAGATTTAGCTTTTTCTGGCTCAGGAGGGACAAGCGGGCTCTTGCCTTTATCTTTCAGTGGTGGGGCCTCCTCAGATTGGGCAGATTGTTCTTTTCCAATTTTGATAGAGGCAGCTGTGTGAGTAGTCCTCTTAGCTGTAACTTTCCTTCTCTGAGGATAAGTTTGCTTAGCAGGGTCAGAAGAAGGAGGAGCAACAGGAGATTTAGCACTTGGATGCACAAGTGGGGCAGAGTTAGAATCTGAATCAGAGGGAAAGAGAACAGTGGGGGTCCAATCCAAGGGCTGCAGCAGCCTGTCTGCGTTCATCTTTTGAAAGCAACCGACCATGGGGGTCATCCTGAGCAGAAGCTCTGGTGGCCTTTGGGGGTGGGGATGGTGGTGCAGGCTTTTTTCCTTTTTGGGCAGCAGTGGCTCGTTTGGAGGGAGAAGGTTTCTTGGGAGGAGCTCGTTTTCTCTTAGGTGCAGGAGATTTGGCAGGGGGAGGCACTGGAGCAGGAGGTGGTGGAGGTTCTTGAGTAGGAGGTGGAGGAGGGGGTGGAGGAGGAGGTGGAGGGGGAGGAAATGTAGATGTAGGAGCAGGGGGAGTGGAAGAAGATGGCTCGGGGTGTGTGGAAGGTGGGGCCTCAGGGGGTACTGTAGCAAGAGGGGTGGCTTCAATTGGTTGGCTGTCAGAGATGCAATCCTTTTTTGTAAAATTTCAATCTGTTTTTCAGCATAAAGGAGTTTGGCATTAGAAAGCCCCTTAGTGAGCCTGTGGATCTCCTCACAATTGTTCAGCCTCTTTTCAAACATCCGGGCTCTCTTGTGCTCCAACTCGACATTGGCTTTCTCCATCTCCGCCTGCAGTTTATAGTAAGTTGCATCAGCCTTTGTCGCAGTGAGGGTCTCCAAAATTGACTCCCATGCCTTTGAAATATCTCTCAGCTTCTGCCTGTGAGCAACCTTCAGGTCACTCATCTTCTGCAGCAACGGGTACTCAATGGATTGTCTGAGTTGGGCCATTCCCTTGAGAACATCCCTCTTGATGTAGGCATTGTCCCTCATGGCATGGAGGAGGGTGAAGTAAGGAGGGGAGTAGTAGGAATGTCGTGGTAAGATTGGTAGAAATAGAGTGGAAGAAGTAGAAGGTGATTGGTTCTGTGGTGGTAAAGTGGAGGCTGCAGTGATGAAGTCTAGTTGAGGGGGAGGGGTAGAAGGTTCTGGGTCAGTTTGTGCTGAGTGGTCAGTGAATTGAGGAGGGGGTAGGATAAGAGGTGGGATGGAAGGCATGGGTGGAAAAGTAAATGAAGGGGGTCACTGAAGGTGGGTGGTTCTGGGTAAGGGTAAAATGGAATGGTGAAGGGTCTGAATGGTAAGGGTAGGGTTAAAAATGTGTGGGGGTTAATGGGAAAGGTGGATGGGAGGGGATTGGGGTTTGTTTGGGTTGAGTGGTTGGTAAATTGTGGTGGGGGTAAAATGAGTGGGGGGAGGATAGGTAGGGTGGGGAAGGAGTGGTGGGGTATGGTGTCTTGGAGGGTGAGGGTTGTAGTTAAGTCAATGGGGGGAAAATCTGGTTGCACTGTGGAGTCAGAGGTGGAAGGGGATTGGATGTGAGGTGTAGGAGGTGTTTGGGTAGAGATGGGTGGTTTTGTCAATGTTTGAAGGGTGGATTTGATGGTGGTGATGTCAGTCTACATTTGGTCTTGGGTGAGTGTTGTGGTTGACAATTGGGTTTGAATGTCATGTATTAAGGAAAGGATATGGGTAAGTGTGTCTGAGTGGGGTTGGGGTGGAGTATGAGAAGAAGAGGGAACAGGTTGGAAAGGGGAAGTAGGGGCATGATGGAAGGTTGTAGGAGGAGGAGATGGAGGTTCTGGTGAGTGATGTGGGGAAGGAAGTGGGAAATCTGGGAGAGGGATATCATGGGTTGGCATGGTGTCAAGCAAGGTAGTCATGAAGGCCTGATATCCGAAAGTAGTGGCGAGGTTAAAGTCAAGGTCTGGGAGTGGAGGTGAAATAGGGATGGCTGGGACGGTGGCTGGGTCAATGTGTGGGGTTTCTGTGGGAATGATAGGGGTGGTTGGTGTAGGTAAGGATATGGCAGGGGTGGTGTGAGAGATTTTCTTTTTAATATAGGTGATCAGGGGAGGGCTGTCAGGGTTCAGTTCAGATGATGGGGGAATTGGGGGTGTGTACTGAGGTAATGTAGGTGAAGGTAAAGGGCTGTCATGGGGGTCAACACTTTTCTCCCAGGAACGAATCACAGGAAAATCTGGAGTGGGTATGGAAAAGGGAGATAAAAGAGGAAAAGAGAAAGATGGAATAGGCAAAGAAACTGATGGATGGGCAGGTGTGGTGGATGGAGGTGTTGCTGCAGAGTTAGTAGTGACAGTAGCTTGCACCACCTTCTTGGGAGCAGGAGCTTTAGCCACCTTTTTGGGAGCAGGGGTGGCCTTTGCAACAACAGTCTTCTCTCCTTTCTCAAAAGCAATCTGAGCCTTCTTTTTCTTATTGGGATCCATCAGACTCTTGCTGATCCCCCATTGTCTCTTTGCGAAAGTAGTAGGGGGGAGGTCAATAG
Organism: Chloranthus sessilifolius; assembly: GCA_021018995.1. Lineage (NCBI taxonomy): Eukaryota > Viridiplantae > Streptophyta > Magnoliopsida > Chloranthales > Chloranthaceae > Chloranthus > Chloranthus sessilifolius. The sequence goes on from CM037592.1 coordinate 44,538,453, forward strand.
TTAACTCCCCCACTGGTATCTTGTATCCTCCCCTCAAGAGTAGTCTTGTGATTAGCTTTGCATAGGGGAGAGTGTGGAGCTTCTTTTTGTGCCCTAGCTTCACCCTAATATCCTTCATGGCCTCAAACATCAACCTGGCAGCATGGAAATCGTGGCTCAGAGAAAAGGAATAAACAACATCAGCAATTGGGGTCCTCCTCTCCTGCTGATGGCCGGCACAATAAATGTTCTTTCGTAGAACTTGATCGATGAACAGAAGTTTAGGGTTCAGGTCTCTTCTCTTGATGGAATCCCCGGTGGCCTTCAATCCTCTGGTAAGGGCCTGTGCAATTGTATCAATGGGGGCACACACAGGGGGGCCATATCCACAGTTGGGGTCAAAGATAGCAGGGATGCCCATCACTTCAGCAATCAGCTCAGGATTGAGTAACATTTCAAAATTGTCAACTAACATGAGGAGGCCTGGCTGCCCATGGTTGTCTGGTCTAGCCCTAATGTGCTGGTAAGAGAGTTGCACTAGTCTAGGGTAGGCTAGTGCAGGGATAGCTTGCAGCAGGGGGGTCAAACCAGCTTTGCGCAGGAACTCAATGGCAGGGGCTGACAGAGGTTCCGTCTCAAAGAAAGATAGGCCAAAAATAGCTTCAGGCTCCAAGGGAAGGGGAGTCAGGAGCTCGGAGGGTGTAGAGTAATCAGGTGTTAGTTCGGCCCCTTTCTGAACCACTTCTTTCCCTTTTTGCGGCGCCATTGAGGACTTGGCCTTCTTGGGAGTGGGCTCCACGGGAGCCTTATCCCTTGCTCTTTTCACAGGTGCGCTCTTAGGAGCCATGGAACTTCTCCTCTGTGAATGTGTAGTTTGAAAAATGAAAAGCAAAGGTTGAGAGCTGAGTCTTACCCTAAAACTTAGGGTTCTGTTCAATCGGATGCACGAAAGACCGCGAGAGCTCCAATCAGAGGGCAACTGGTGGAGGAGGCTTTAGGAGCAAATCCCCAGAATTTGAAGGTGAATGATAGACTGTAGAAAGGATGTTGGAGGAGAGAGATTAATGGGAGTCAGAGCTAGGGTTTCGTTGGCTGGAGAAGAAAGAGAAAACAAAAAGGAAAGCAGCGCGGGGTTGGATTATATAAATCGCGGGGCTCGGCGCGCTTGGAAAATATCAGCTCGCTGGATAGAAATGAGTGGGTCGCGAGATTGGACTTTCATTTGGATTGCGCGAGAGAGTCTACACAATTGTATTGAATCTCGCGACAGCTTAGCAGGCTAACATCTTATGAACTGCGCGAGAAGAAACCACGCCTATTTTCGTAACCTCGCTGACTAAAACAGTGACAAGGATCACACACCCATTAGTCTGTCCTTTTCCTTTGTTTTATGGGTGGATTCTCTCACATTCTCTTTTCCAGGGACACCCACAATCATTCTAAAAGGGATTCCCACAGGCGTTCCCAACATTTAAGCATGTAAGTACTCCAAACGCATTTAATCAAAACATCATATTCAAACAGCATTCTTATTATCAAAACAGTACAATCATCATTCATTCACTCAAAATCATCAATTCAAAGGGAATAAGAACCAAAGCAGGCAGAATAATTCTCAGGTCATATACATTCAGACTCCGACGAGATCACTAGAAATTCCTATAAACAGAAAATAAAATGAACCATAATAAAATACATAACATACACAATGCACAATTCTGTGAATCAAGTCAATGAAAGATCCCCTTGCCCCTCAAGGTTTGAGGATCCTTCACCAATCAAAAATTGGCCCTTGGGATTAACCACTGGTTGACTGGGCAACCTCCCCTCCTCTCTTTTAGCTAAGGCATTCGCTAGTTGGCCAATCTGCTCTTCCATCTTCTTTATGCTTTGACCATGAGAATTTACAGTCTGAGCCACGGACCCCAGGTTTTGCAGTGAGTTCAAGACCTGGTCCTCGAAAGAAGCATTTCTTGGCTGAGATGGGAGTAAGACCAATTGATTTTGTTGCTGATGGGGCTGCTGCTGGTGTTGGAAATTAGACCTAGGGGCATATCCTTGGTTGAACTGTTGCTGTGGCCTTTGGGGTAAAGCCATCATTTGCTGGGGCTGCATATAATTGTCTTGCCTCCACCTCAGATTTGGGTGGTCTCTCCATTGGTAACCAGTATTTTGGTGCTGGTATCCATATGGCTGTCTGTTGTAGCCACCAGATTGTTGCTGGCCAAATGATTGCGCAGCAGCAACATGTTCCAATACCAATTCAGGATATTGCCCTGCAGATGGACATTCCTCTACTGTGTGCTATGGGGACTGGCATATCAGACATGCCTCCACCACTTGAGCAGCCCTTCTGGGTTGCATCATAGTCAGTAATTTGTCAAACTTCAAAGAGAGGTTTGCCATCTGCAGCTGCAGATCATTGTTCCCAGACACCTCAAACTTTTCCTCTTGTCGATACAGCAGGCTACACTTTTGACACAGACTCCTGACCAGTTCTTGCCAGGGATAGCTTTTGAAAAGCATTTTCACTTATTACTTCAAACAATTCCCATGCCTCATTAGCAGTCTTGTGCATGTAGGTTCCACCACAAGAAGCATCAGCCATATCTTTATTTTTCTCATCAATCCCATTGTAGAAGCTTTGTACAAGCTGCCAGTCTGGGATCTTGTGGTGGGGGCATTGTTTGAGCATTTCCTTAAACCTATCCCAGGCTTGATTAAAATTCTCAGTTGGGGATTGGGTAAAAGCAAGAATTTCCTTCCTCAACTGACTTGTTTTGGTCTCAGGGAAAAACTTTGTCAGGAACTTGGTCTGTAGGTCTTTCCAAGATGCAATGCTATTGTTGGGAAGAGTAGCCAACCAGGTACTAGCCCTATCCTTCAGAGAGAAGGGAAAGAGCCTGAGCCTAGTAGCCTCAGGTCCCAAACCAGCGATATTGAATGTGGTGAACAAGGCCAAAAATTGGTCAATATGCTTGTAAGGGTCCTCCTTGCTAAGCCCATGGAAAGAGGGCAACATCTGGATGATAGAGGTTTTAATTTCATAATTCCCCTGAACATCAGGGAATTGAATGCTAAATGGAGAGTTATAGTCATCCGGAGCATTCAACTCCTTGAGAGTTCTGGGTTGTTCTTAACCCATGAGTACTGTCTTAGATTCAATTGGGGGACTCTACTGTGGTGTGTCTGTTTCTTCTAAGTCTTCTACCCCTTTCTAGCTCAGGGTTGAAAGGCTCTAAAGTAGGACTAAGAGATCTCCTACCTAGCATATAAACACACCACCAGCAGAGACAACTCCTTGCAGGCACATTGTACTTGACTCAAAGAATTTATCTAACAAATTTATAGCTATTTTAAGAAAACATAAATTTACAACTATCCTAAATACTGCTATGGAAATTGTAAGAGAAATAGACAGAGTTTTAAAGGTTTAGAGAATTTGCAAACAGAGGTAGCTAATCTCCAAATGCAGTCCACTGTCCTTCTCTGCTGCTGTCTAGATCTGCAAGAAAGATTTAAAATTACATCAGCAGTATCAATTATTCAAAGCTACAAAGAATACTAAAAATACAAAAACTAAGGTATAGATCATCTTTCCCCGGCAACGGCGCCAAAAACTTGTTGCGATCTCCAATGTGCTTACTTTATTTGTTGGTGGTAAAAGCAATTTAAAATCAAAGTAAAATAGGGGATGAAATCAGCACAACTGAGAAATCCTAAACCTGCAAGATACAGGGTCCATTTGTAGTAAGTTTTGATAAGTAAGAGTTTGTCCCACAGGGAAAGGTGATCTACAGCTCCAAGGGAGCCATCTCTAGTAGTCTCTCCAGATCTGGCAGTCCTAAAAGGAGGGGAGTTTAGGGTCACTTATTCTAAGTATCCTAAGGTAGCCTAATGAACTAACTACAGAAAAGGGTTGAGAAGATGGATGGAGTGAGGGAAAATAAATATAAAAAGGGAGAGAAGTATGCTATTGGGTTCAGATCTGCTGGAATTTATGACTAAGATCCAGATCTGCTGGTATAGAAATCCTGTCTAATGGCTACATTATCACCAAAGAGGAGAAAGAATTCAACTCATCCCTGTGCCATGATCCAATCCCTTAAGGTTATAACCTGTCCTCTTAAATGGTCACAGAGTATCCCATAGGGGAACCACAATCCAGAGATGGGTCAAAACAAGTTAATCATTGTAGGGACTACTTCATCCAGGCTACAAGCTCAAGAATCCATAGGGAACCTCAACCTCTAAAGCTCTATGTGTGGGGCTAAGGCTGTAAAGGACCATGATAGCCCAGACACTTAGAACCAGCAAGAGATTGAGTACCACCTTAGATCTAGCTGTCCATTGCTTGAGTGGGACTACAATGGTCCAGTCACAAGCCTACAATCTCCATACCTAGATCAGATCTAACATCTGATGGCGGGTCTATCTAATATAGGGGAGTCTGCCTTTGTACAATCTCTTACCAGGCTACAAGCTCAGGCTCAGAGAAGAAGGATCCTTTTTGGATCGGCGGATTGGATTCACCCTAAGGCTATAACCTATCCACTTAAATGGTCACAGACTATCCCAGAGGCCATCCTCCTCACGGAGCCCAAAACAAGACAAACCATGGTCACAAGGCTACCAGCTCAGGCTTCCATGGGGATTTAAGATCTAGTGGGTCCTGTGGTCGGGCTAAGGCTGTATAGGACCATGATAGCCCAGACACACAAGTCACTTGGATCTGAATGGGACCTTAGAATCAGTCCTTCATTGCTTTGAATCACAGCCAAAGCAATGGCGGATCACAAGGCAGCAGCCTTGCACAGAGCAACTCACAAACACATGAATCCCATAAAAGTGCAACACCCAATCACAAATTCCATTAATCTAAACTTAATAAGCATACAAAGGCATGGCCAGCAGGTGCTGGGCCATGGAGAGAAGAAAAAGAAAAAGGAAAATTACTTACAGCTACAAAAAAACAAGACTATAATGCCAAAAATAGAGTAAAAACTGAACTCTTTTTCGGCCTTCCTAAACCTAAACCAGGCTTAGGTTTATATAGCAGTGGGTGTGGCGGCACATTAGGGTTAGGAAACCCTAATTTCAGCGATGCCACGTGGCCTATTAATGATCCTTAGATGCCTCGAGGCATGTGCATAGAGATTTGAGCATGGGAGTGCGTGCCCTAATTGCTAGAAATCCCTAGAATGTCCTCTCTGAGAATGATGGAACTTTGAGCGTCGCGGTGGTAGGTAGATAGTTAAGCTCTCATTTGGATTTAATGCTTTGAGCCGGCGGTTGGATTATTACTTGTGAAAAGTGCGAGAACTGCACGAGCATTCCATTTCACTTCACGGGGCTAACTCTGCCTTCGCGAGGCTACTTTCTTCCTGAATCACGTGATAACTTCTTTTCTTGATAGATCTTCACGAGGATCCTTGCGATAGCTTTGAGGCTTTTCTGAACTGTGCGGCAGGTTCTCTTGACATTTGCACCCCGCGGCTATTGCGCGATAGTTGCGCGAAGAATCTCCCGAAGCTCTCTCTCCTCAGCGGTTCTGAGTGAGCTACGCGAGGTTGATTTCAGGTCCTCTTGAACTGCACGAGACTGCGCGACCATTTACTCCTGAACTTCGCGAGAGCTGCGCGAGGTTGTGCTTCTGAAGCTCTTCTGTTACTCAACTATGCGAGCACTTGTTGTGAAGTCATGGGAAGCTCGCGAGGACTGTGCAAAGCATAGTTTTCTAAATCCTTTGAAGCTTTATGGAAGCTGCGCGAGGCTTGTCTCAGGTCTGGATTCATGGCTCATTCTTCTGAGGGACTTCTGGTGCCAATCATGGGCTTCTTAACAGGATTTATAGCCTTATTGCATTGCTGTTTATTATCTACAGAAAACACTTAACAAACCTTTATTAGATGGCTAAGGGCCTAATCAAAGGCTAAGTTAAGGGGTGAAAAGTGGTATTTTTCAGGTCTTAACAGTTTTCTAATCCACCTTTGATTTACTTTTACTAACACATTCTTATCACTATTTTCAAATAAAGTTTGCAGCAAGCATCTAAAATAACTCCAACAGGTTATAATAGTAGGCCTCTAGATCTTACTATAGATCTGACAATCCTAAAGAAAGGGAGTTGAGTGTCACGACTATACTAAATTAATCCTAAAAGCAGAGAAATAAAATGTAGCCCTATCCTAAAGAAGGAGTTAAGAGGAGGATGGTGTTAGTGTGTGCCAAAATAAAATACAAAAATTATGAGAAGTAAGTAGGTTGAGCTAAAGTTAATGATACAGTAATGTAACTCAGATTTAGTCTGTCTCTCCAGTGGTCCTTGCTGAGATGCTATTAATAGCTTCAACAAGGTATAAGCTCCCAGTTTAACCCATACCATTTAGGGCGTTCTTAGGGCTACACTCTGTCCACTATAATGGTCACAGGGTATCCGATAGAGTCTGTCAAATCCCATTAGTTAAACTAGAAATTTGCTAGTCTAATCCAGAAGAGTGGACTGATCATTTCCCCCAGCCACTGGACCAACTCTAACCATGAATACTATTGTAGCACTATGTAATGCCAGTGCTACAATCTCCCCAGACCCGCGCACAGATCTGGCTGACATCCATAGATATTCCAACCCATAAGATCCTAAGTGATTTGCTAAGGCTAACTGCTCACTAGTGCCCACAAAAAGGACCATGCAATAGGTTGAATAAGGCTTTAGATTCAGCTAGTCATTGCTACAAAAGGCCTGCAATGACTCAGCCTCAAACTGTAATTAATACAAGGAGACCAGATCTAACATCTGATGTAAATTAGGTAAGACAGAGGGGAGCCAGTTACTGTACAAACCTCCTCACAAGGCTCTAGAAGCTCATGTGTAGAGGAGAAGAATCTTTCTCAAATATGTGAATGGACACAACCTTAGGGCTATACTCTGTCCACTTGAATGGTCACACTGCATCCCATTGGTCTGTCCATCCCACAGAGGCCTGAGAAAGAACATGAAAACTGCTACAAACACCATGGTCTGAAGGCCTCTGAGCTCCCCAAATCTCACTACAGATCTAGCATTGCTTTCCATGTGTCTATCAAACCAAGGGAAATCAGATGGTAAATAATAGATCTACTAGAAACTGAATGGGCTAGTCCCAAATACATGGATCCTATAGACATCTAAAGAAACAATAAGATCTATAGACTTGATTAAGCATTAAAACAATAGTTCATTGATAACAGCAAAACTTACAATGAACTGTCTCCCGGCTGTAACCTATACATAATTGCTCAGCCACGATCCCAATGTATACAAAATCTATTACAAGATTGAAACAAAACTAAACCTAGCCGCTTACAGGGGGATTAGCAAGCAAGTAAGAGAGAAGAAAAATAGGAAAAAGAGGTAATCAAACCCTAACCCTAGCCTGCTAGAGTTCTCAGCCGACAGAGGATGAAAGAAAGATGGAAATAATAAACTCTAAGTACAACTTATATACTCTGTTAAAACAGCCTTTGGCTCTAAAGAGATTAACCCTAATTTTTCTAGTAGACGTGGCACTTTTACAACCCTTGAATGCCTCGAGATGTGCGCTTCAAAATCTGTACCTCTGAAAGTGTGCCCTAGCCTTGAGAAATTCTCAAAAGGTCCTTGAGTTAAAATTGAGAAGTGGAGATCTGACAGCTATTTTAGTTTACTTGCGCAGTTGCTTTACTTTCGTGGAGTTTCCTTTGGTTGATAGGAAGGGCTCATTCACGCAGTGAACCTTTAGTGAATCGTACAATTGCTTCACATCGTAGTGCTGTCACGAAGATGATCTGGAGAGCCAGGGTGTTTTGCGTAGTAGAGCTTCTGGAGCGCTCTCTCACTAAGTACTCGTGCAGGTGGGCTCCTGCACTCGCGTAGTAACTTATAAGGCTCCAGAGTAAACGAGATCTACGTGAGGGAAATTTTGGGCGTCTATCTCTTTCAGGGCCATGCGAGAACTCTGTGAGGTGACTTTTTATTCTCTATGCATATGGGCTCGCTGTGTTCCTCGCGTGACTGCTTTGACGCTTGATCTTCGCGAGAGTTTTGCGACCATAAATTCTAAAGGTTTTACACCGTGAGATCTTCATGATGTCCTTACCGCTCTCCTGTTGACTGCGTGGCCTCTCTGCACGAGAGCTTCTTCCACTGCATCTTTAGCTTCGCGAGGAGGCTCCTTAACTCTGCGAGGTCCGTTTCTTGACACTTTGCTGCATTACACTTGCTGCTGTTGCAGCATCCTTCCTTCTCAGCTGACTTCAGTCATCTGCTAGACTTTAGGTCAATGATGATTAGCAACAGTGAGTCACCATGGTGAGCACTACCAAGGTGTTTCATTAGGCTTTGACTTAGCTATCATCTTTGCTTGTATTCTCTCTTCTAAGCCAGGATTTTGTATTAAGCTGCACATTTTATTTCTAACTGCAAAACATACTTAACAAATGATTATTAGTGGGCTTCAAGGTCCATCAAAGGCTAGGTTAAGAGGTGAAAAGTGATACTTTTTAGTGCATAACACACCCCCAAACCTACTCTTTGCTAGTCCCTGAGCAAATGATAAATTAAACAACTACTCTAAGAATTGAAATGCCACTTTCGTAGGGAGCTTGGATACATTTAGCATATATATCAAGCCTTTTAAACCCCTAGGTGATCCCTAGTGGAGGAGTGAAGTCTCCTGAGGGGTTTTAGTGAAGATACCCACAAACTTCTCAATGAAACAATTAACAAAGGTGCAACATTCTCAGGTTAGTTGTCAAGAAATAGAGCATTAGTTCACCTTTGATTTAATAAAAATATGAGGAATTTGGACATGAAAAGTATAGACATCTAATCATCACAAACTCTACCTGAGTGCACAACATTTCCAATTAGCTCACAAAAAAGGGGAAAACACATTTATATCAACACTGAGCTCATCATTAATTCAAAAATCAGGTTATAAGCCATGCCTAATACATTCAACTTCAGACCTAATGCTCACCAGGGCATACTCTCACAAGGGACCTTGAGGGTTTCATTTTCTCTCAAGCTAAAGAGCAGTTACAGCCCCCAAATGGGCCTGTAAGCATGAGCATAGGCAAAACACCTAAGTCTTGGCATTATTGGCATATCCTCACCATAGATTGGACAACTCCTTGTCTCTTCATGACAACACTTTCAACTTTCGATCACAAGGTCTTTAACTAGGTTGTAATGTGGCTTATGAATTGAGTTATAAAGAATGTAAGGTTGAAAAGGGATTCAAAGTTGAGAAATTAGTAAGTGAGGGAGGTGATTCATGACTTCACCCATTTTTAGTTCAGTCCCTTTCATTTTCTTTCAAAATTTTCAGACTTGAAGTGGCCAGCTTCTCCTCTTCATTATGATTTTTCTAATGAACTGTTCCTCTTGACTCCTCTCTCACTCCTCTTCATTATTGTTTTTCTTTCTTTTCTTACATTTTTATTTCTGTTTTTTGTTTTTATTTTTGTGTTTGTGACTTGCCACCTCTTTCCTCAGCTGTTACACTACTCAACTTTAGGTATCTCTTCTCCATTCACCCAATGTTGACCCTATCTTGTCCATCTTCAGCTCCTTCTCCTTTACCTTCTGAATTCTCAGAGTGAGGGTATGATTGAGTCAGGTCTATAGGTTTAGGTGCAAGTACTCAGGTGTATTTTGAACAAAATTAGAAATTAAGGCTTAACAGGTGTGTGCAGAAGGGCAGATGATTAGGATTTGGTCTGTTTAAGCTCAAACTATCCAAGAGAAGGCCTTGATCCTTTCCTAGGTTTCATGAGTGCTGTCAGTTGTTTCAACTTGGAGGTGGCTAACTTCTAGTGAGGGCATTGCCTTAGCCAGTCCTTAGAGCTAGAAATTGCCTCAGTCACTCCTCAAAGGAAGGAAATTTTTTCTTTATAGGTCCAACTCTCATTGGTTATGGTCTTCTATTGAACTTTTAAGTATGCCCTTACCTTTTTCTCTCTTTAATGATTCACTCAATACTGATACAGGTGAGTTTACTTGGTGTTCACATCATGAAAAAGTTAAAATTTAAAAGCTTGTAATACCTAAAGGTCTGTAAAATTTTAAATTTCTCATTTTTCTAATGATTCTTAGGTGAACATGGTTCTGTTTCTATCTTACTCACTTGAATTTGCTACACTTAGGTTAATTATTTCATTGGCAGAACCTACCACACCCCCAAATCTATGAGGGGCAGTGTCCTCACTGATTCAAAGGACAATGGGTGTGAAGCAGTGAACAAACAGAGATACATAAAATACTACACTAAAGCAGAGAAAATCAAGAAATGAACACACAACACATTAACAAACACATAAACAGACAAATAAAGATGAAATAAAGTAATAGGTTCACAGAAGTAACAAAAAGAAAGTTCATTATATTAGAAAATATATTTATAACACACTACTCCTCGCTCAAAACATGTGCACTATGCTAACCATCTAAGGGTCAGCTGGTTCATTCTTAATTTTAACCCCTTTTCCTTTGTCTTTCTTCTACTGTATAGTTGGTGGTGGGGGTACTCTCCCAGTTGTTACAGCTAGTTACCTCTCAATGATTTCAGCCTTTTGTTTAGCCAATTCAGGTCGGGCAATAAGGAGTGTCCTGATCTCCTTGGAGGCAGTCAACCTTTTCTCTAATGCATCAGCTCTCAACTATTCTATTGCAGTAGCCATTTTTTCTTATTCAGTATTGAGCTTCTCTTTTACAGCCAAAATCTCTTGGGCTTTGTGTAGATGCAACATTTGTTTCCAGCCCTTCCCTATGTCCCAGAGTAGCTATTCGATATCCCATTTCAGGTGCTGAATCTGTGCTTCATAGGACATTCTAAGAGTAGTCATTCCTTTTATAACATCCCTTTTGATGTAAAGATGGGACTACATTACAAGAAGAAGGGTGGAGTATGGAGAACTGGGAAAAGAAGAGGCAAGAATTAAGGGGAGGTCCTCACTTGAAGAAGGGCCAGCTAAGAATGAAAGGTCGGTGGGCTGGGGAATGGTGTGTGGAGGCTCAGGGTGGGGCTCCAGATCAGAGTCTATTTGGATTGACTTGGAGGAGATGGGTATTAGGTCATCCACATCTGTCATAACATCAGAGGTAGCTACAGTAGGTGGGCTCTCTGGAATAGGTTCATCCTCAGTTTGGGTAATGGCATCAGTGAAAGTGGAAAGGGGTGGAGCAGGTAAAGTTTGGGAGGTAGGGATAGTTGGTGAATGTGATGGTTGGGGTAAAGTGGCTAAGGTGGATTGGATGGCTTGTAGGCTGGTTTCTATGGAGGTCTGGTTTTGGAGGGTGGAGGTTATGGAATTAATATATGTTTCTATGGATGATTGGGTTTGGGTATTGGTTAATATTTGTGATTAGAGGGACAGTAGGAGGTGCAGGATTTGGGGTAAGAGGTTTGGTATGGTATTGAGTGTGGGTTGGATGGGTGAAACTGGCTGGAAGGGAGATGTGGGTCTATGATTGAAGTTAGTGACCTGTGGTGGTGTAAAGTGTGGTGGGGTAAAGTATGGGGAGGGAGGTGAGTCGGGGAGAGGTGTATACTCAAGGTTCGTGTCTCCTAGGATAGTAGACATCATAGTAGAAAATTTCTCCCTGAAAATAGCTCACTATCATGGGATAAGGGAATGGATTAGTCTACAGGCTCACTAGGGATAGGTACAAAAGGTGGGGAAGTCTTAATGGACTGTTGGGGGGTGTCAAAGGTATGGGGTTCTGGTGCATAGGTTGTGGGTATTGGGTCTGGAATGAAGGTGGTATCAGGGATTGGAATGGTTTGGGAAATGTAGGTGGGATGGGGTGCTATGGGGGCTGTGCCTTTCGTGAGTTTTCTTTTCTTAGTGTAGGCAACTTTTACAGGTGGGCTAGTATGGGCTGGAAAAGGGGGTAAGGGTGCAGTAGTGGGTAAGGTGGCCATGGTGGATGTGGGCTGGGGTGGCTCAGGTAAGGGTACTGTGCCTATGAGAGATTGTGATGTGTGGATGAAGGGTGGAGGTGGTGGTTGAAGGAGAGGGGGTGCTGGCAATGAGGTTGGTGGCCTGGCTGGCCCAACAAAGGCTGCTACCTCAGTAGTGGCAGCAGGAACAACCACTTCCTGAATGGTGGGGGTTGCTTCTCTCAATAATTCCTTTATTTTCTCCTTCTATCTCATCATTGTGCCACTGATACCCCATTATTTCTTTCCACTATTTTTAGGGTTCAGGGCCACAGTCTCCTCCTCCCTTTTGAAGGGGTATTTCTCATCTTTCAGCAGTGCAGTAATCAACCTGCAGTAGGGAAGGGCATGTGATTTCTTTTTAACCTTCGGTTTCTCACACAAATCCTTAATCCCTTCAAACACTAACTTGGCTACATTCAAGTAGTGGTTTCTGTGAAATGAGATAAGGGCATCAGCTATGGGGTACCTCCTCTCTTGGTCATGACCTGAGCAATACACATTTTTCCTCAGCACCCCATCCATGAATTTGAGGTTGGGGTGCAGAGTTCTCTTCCTGATTGAGTCCCCTGAAGCCATGATTCCTCCAGTTAGTTCCTTGGCTATCTCCGTAACGGTGGCAGTCAGGCGGGGTCCCAAGCCAAACTTAGGGTCATACCTAGCTGGTATCCCTAGTACCCTTGCAATATCAGACTGGTTAAATAGTATTTCAAAATTATCAATCAGTACTAGCAGTGCTGGGTTCCCATCATCACCAGTCTTCAACCTCATATTTTGATAAAACAGTCTAACTAATCTTAGAAACACTAGCTGCATAGGAGGCCTCAACAAGGGCAGCAGAGATGCATTGGTTAGATACTCAATGGAGGCAGAGGTCTCTAGTAGCTCCTCAAAGTAGGCTTTATCAAAAATGGTTTTAGCCTCTAGTGGAATTGCTGACACAAACTCAGAAGGGACCCTGAGGTATTCATTATTTTCTTCCTCCTCAACCTCAGGGGCCACAGGGGTCACAACCTTCCCCTTTTTATACTTCTTCTTTAATTTTTAGGGCTCATAGCAGGTGGGTGCTCTCTGGCCCTCTTCTTTGGGGCAGATTTCTTCTTTTCCTTCAAAATTATAGGGTCAGTACCAGGTGAGGGCACCTCAGAGGTCTCCAATGTAGAGGCCTCTGCAATCCTTGAGGATTTCCTAGTAGCCACAGGGCTGTCACTAGGAGCAGGGTCTAATATAGCTGCCAATGTATCAATGAATTTTGAACTTTTGGCCATAGGTGCTCCAAATCTCAAAACAGGGCTCACAGATCTCAGAGAATGCAGATTACTCTAAGTAGGCACCAAAAAAATCATAATTCGTCTTCTCTCTCTCTCTAATTTACTAAACCAATCAAAGCATAGAGGGAGAGTTGCAGAGCATACCCAATGCGAGCTAGGGTTCCACCTAGAAATGTGCACAGTGGCTTAAATCCCCCCAAATCGTACTCAAAGTAACTAGGAATAGCTGGGGAGCAAAATGGTGAGAGGAAAAAGCTTCAGATGGAGTGGCTCAAGCTGTGGAGAGGAAAACAGAGAAAGAGGGGCTCGCTTTTGGGTGGAGAGAGCTAGGATAGAGAGAGAAAATGAAGCAAATGAGGGGTTTTGCTAAGTTTATAGAGAAAATCCTGCGGTTTGCGGAGTTGGCTTAAGGCTCTTGCGGAGTAGGATTGTCATGCAGATGGCTTTTAAGTCTGTGAAAGGTTCTGTTGCACAGCAGAACAAACTATCTCACAGTGCCTTTCGTGGAGCTGAGGCCTTGGTTGTAGTGCGTGAGACCTTGATATGCTTGCCTCGTGTAGTACTCGCATAGAACACCGAAAAGGCATCCTTTTCACACAAATTAAGCTCACAGAGTAGAAAGCAACTCCGCGAGACACATTCACAGTTAGTGCTTAGCTGTTGTAGCATGCGAGGAAGCCAAAAGATGGCTCGCACAGCAAATTCAAGCCTTCCAACTCAGCGAGATAGTATTTCTTGCACAACCTTCACTCTTTTAATCTCAGTGCAGCACATTGGTTGGTGACTCATGCTGTTGTGCACCCAACCACTGTGCATGAGCACCAAGCCTCAGACAGGTGCTTCATTTAACTCATGAAAAACTTATATCCATTTTTAATCAGTTGTTCATCAATGTTGCAGAATTATAAAAGTAGTTTTTCAACTCGATTTCATGCAAATCATGATCAGGGTATCTCAGCCATTCATCAACAAACACACAGCCGATTCAGATGATACAAAGGCACATATTTTCATTCATAAACAATTAAAACACAGACAAAGCAAAACAATCGAACCAACATAATACACAAAACACAAATGACTGAATTCTAAAGAACACAATTCAACACAAAATTTTCATACATATGATACAATTATTACCAATATTTGACTCACTGGGCACTAGCTTCCTCCTGAGTAGAGGATGCATCACCAATCATAAACTGACCTTTCGGGTTTGTCAGGGGCTGACTAGGTAATTTTCCTTCCTCCCTCCTGTTCAAAGCATTACAGATCTGACCAAGCTGGTCCTTAATCTTTTTGATGCTCTGTCCATGAGAATTGACAGTCTGCACCAGGCTCCCCAAATTCTGTAGTGAAGCCATCATCTGCTCTTCAAATGAAGAGGATCTGGACTGTTGAGGGGGCAGAGCTAATATGTTAGCTTGTGGGGCAGGTAACAGGAAATTTTACCTTGGTGGGTAACCTTGATTAACTTAGTGCTGGAGTCTGTAGGGAGCTACCATTTGTTGCTGTTGGGGTTGAGGATATGGGTCTTGTCTCCACCTCAGATTTGGGTGGTTCCTCCAAGAATACCCAACAGGTTGCTGCCCAAAAGTTTGAGTATCATTGGCATGCTCCATAACAAAATCTGGAAATTGGTTGGTAGATGGACAATCATAAATAGAATGTTTGGGGGATTGGCATAGCAGACATGCCTCCTCCACCTGTGCAACCATCTGAGGCTGTATCACATTCATCAATTTGTCAAACTTCAAGCTCAGGTTGTCCACCTTCCTCTCCAGATCACCTTGCACCTTTACTTCATATATTCCACCTCTAGGGGTGGCCTCTTTCACCATTTTAGCTAGAATCTGACTGTCATTGCATGACAGAGACTCCTGCTATATGGAATTCTCTCCTATTATGTCAAACATCTCCCAAGCATCCTCAGCTATCTTGTGGAGGTAGCTATCACCACAGGAAGCATCCACCATATCCCTGCTCTTGGCATTAATTCCTTGATAAAACACTTGAATAAGCTGCCACATTGGAATTTAGTGGTGGGGGCATTGTTTTAACATCTCCTAGAATCTTTCCCAAGCTTCATTAAAATTCTCAGTTGAGGACTGAGTGAATGACATAATATTTATCCTCATCTGGCTTGTTCTGTTCATAGGAAAAAACTTTGCCAAGAATTTGGTTTGAAGGTCACTCCATGACTGTATGCTGTTGACTGGGAGCTTTAATAGCCATGTGCTTGCTTTGTCCTTTAATGAAAAAGGAAAAAGCCTCAATTTAGTGGCCTCATGCCCCAAGCCAGCAATGTTGAAGGTAGTGCAAAGTTCTAAAAACTGGTCGATATGCTTGTAGGGATCTTCTTTACTCAGCCCATGAAATGAAGGCAACATACTGATGGTGGAGGATTTAATTTTATAGTTTTCCTCAACAGAGGGAAACTGAATGCAAAAGGGAGAGGTGTACTCTCCAGGTGCATTGTATTCTTTTAATGTCCTCTGGCTCTCAGCCATGGTAGTTGGTTCAGTCTCAATAGTAGGGCTCAGTGTGGTGTGTCTAAGTCTAAGGAACCTTTCCACCTCCAAATTTGGGGGTTCCAAGTCAGGATTTAAGGACCTTCTATTGAGCATACACTTACCAATAGTAATGAAAATGCTTACAAGCACACAGAAAGAATTTCAAAAAAATAAATAAAAAAAAAAAAAAAACTACATAGATTTACACTAAACAAAATAATAGGGGATTCAACATAAATGGCATGAGATTTAGGGGAACGAAAGTGCAAACAGAGCTAGCTACACTCCACTTGCAGCTCTAGCTTTTCCCTTCTTCTGCTGTCAATATCTATAAAATTTCACAAAGAATCAATAGTATTTTAATTCTAGATTAAACACAACTACAAAGAATTTGTTAGTCTAAGTCATAGTACAACTTAGGTCTCCTAAAAAGATCAATATTCCTCACAGCGGCGCAAAAAACTTGTTGTCTGGTTTTTCGAAACTCTTGCTGCATGTTTTATTAAGAACAGTGGAGAGAATAAATCAAGAGTGGGGAATTGGAGATCGGTCAGCACAGCAAGTCTGAAATACACAGTCTTGCAAGATATAGGGTCCATTGTAGCAAGTTTTGATAAGTAAGAATTTTTCCCACAGAGAAATTAATCTAGAACCTAAAATGGGCTATAATAGTAGGCCCTCAGATCTGGCTACAGATATGACAATCCTAAAGAAAGGGAGTTAGGTGTCACGACTATACTAAATTAATCCTAAAAGCAGAGAAATAAAATATAGCCCTATCCTAAAGAAAGGGGTTAAGAGGAGGATGGTGGTAGTGTGTGCCAAAATAAAAAATAAAATATAAAAATTATGAGAAGTAAGCAGGTTGAGCTAGAGTTAATGATACAATAATGTAACTCAAATTTATTCTGTGTCTGTAGTGGTCCTTGCTGAGATGCTATTAATAGCCTTAACAAGGTATAAGCTCCCAGTTTAACCCATGCCATTTGGGGAGCTCTTAGGGCTATACTCTGTCCACTATAATAGTCACAGGGTATTCGCTAGAGTTTGTCAAATCTCATTAGTAAAACCAGAAATTTGCTAGTCTAAACTAGAAGAGTGGACTGATCATTTCTCCCAGCCACTGGACCAGCTCTAGCCATGAATACTATTACAGCACTATGTAATGCCAGTGCTACAAGCTCCCCAGACCTGCGCACAGATTTGGCTGACATCCATACGTATTCCAACCCATAAGATTCTAAGTGCTTTGCTAAGGCTAACTACTCACTAGTGCCCACAAAAAGGACCATGCAATAGATTGAATAAGACTTTAGATTCAGCTGGTCATTGTTACAAAAGGCCTGCAATGACTCAGCCTCAAATTGCAATTACTACAAAGAGACCAGATCTAACATTTGATGTCGATTAGGTAAGACAGAGGGGAGCCAGTTACTGTACAAACCTTCTCACAAGGCTCTAGAAGTTCATGTGCAGAGGGGAAGAATCCTTCTCAAACAAGTGAATGGATATAACCTTAGGGCTATACTCTATCCACTTGAATGGTCACAGGGTATCCCATTGGTCTATCCATCCCACAGAGGCCTAAGAAAGAACATGAAAACTGCTGCAACCACCATGGTCCGCAGGCCTCTGAGCTCCCCAGATCTCACTATAGATCCAACATTACTTTCCATGTGTCTATCAAACCAAGGAAAATCAGATGGTAAATAATAGATCAACTAGAAACTGAATGAGCTAGTCCCAAACACATGGATCATATAGACATGTAAAGAAACCATAAGATCTATAGACTTGATTAACCATTAAAATAGTAGTTCATTGATAACAACAAAACTTATAATGAACTATCTCCTGGCTGCAGCCTATACACAACTGCTCATCCACGATCCCAATGTATACAAAATCTATTACAAGACTGAAACAAAACTAAACTTAACTGCTTATAGGGGGATTAGCCAGCAAGTGCTGAGCTAAAAGAGAAGAAATATAGGAAAAAGAGGTGATCAAACCATAACCCTAGCCTGCTAGAGTTCTCAGCCGACAGAGGATGAAGGAAAGACGAAAATAATAAACTCTAAGTGCAGCTTATATACTCTGTCAAAATGGCCTTGGCTCTAAAGAGATTAACCCTAATTTTTCCAACAGACGTGGCACTATTATAACCCTTGAATGCCTCGAGATGTGCGCTTCAAAATCTGCACCACAGGAAGTGTGCCCTAGCCTTAGGAAATTCCCAAAAGGTCCCTGAGTTAAAACTAAGAAGTGGAGAGCCCGTGCTTCATGAGGCAGGCAGCTCTTTTAGTTTACTCGTGCAGTTGCTTTGCTTTTGTGGAGTTGTTTTTGGCTGATGGGAAGGGCTCATTTGCGCAATAAACCTTTAGTGAATCACGCAGTTGCTTTGCGTCATAGTGCTATCGTGGAGATGATCTGGAGAGCCAGGGTGTTTTACGCAGTAGAGCTTCAGGAGCTCTCTCTCGCTAAGTACTCGCGCAAGTGGCCTCCTGCGCTCGCGTAGTAACTTGTAAGGCTCTAGAGTGCGTGAGATCTGTGCGAGGGGAATTATGAGCATCTCTCTCTTTCAGGGCCACGCGAGAACTCTGCGAGGTGACTTTTTATTCTCTATGCATATGGGCTCGCTGTGTTCCTCGCACGGCTGCTTTAAGGCTTGATCTCCGTGAGAGCTTCGCGACTACGAATTCTAAAGGTTTTACACTGTGAGATCTTCACGATGTCTTTACAGCTCTCCTCTTGACTATGCAGCATATCTGTGCGAGAGCTTCTTTCACTGCATCTTTAGCTTCGTGAGGAGGTTCCTCAACTCTGTGAGGTCTGTTTCTTGACACTCTGATACATTACACTTACTGCTATTGCAGCATCCTTCCTTCTCAGCTGACTTCAGTCATCTGCTAGACTTTAGGTCAATGATGATCAACAACAGTGAGTCACCATGGTGAGCACTACCAAGGTGTTCCATTAGGCTTTGACTCAACTGTCATCTTTGCTTGTATTCTCTCTCTTCCTTGGGCTAAAAAGCTAGAATTTTGTATTAAGCTACACATTTTATTACTAACTGTAAAATATATTTAACAAATGATTTTAGTGGGATTCAAGGTCCATCAAAGGCTAGGTTAAGAGGTGAAAAGTGGTACTTTTTAGTGCATAACAGCCCCCCAACGAAACTTTTCTTGTACTCAAATTTTTTCAAATCGAGGGTAAGGTGAACGGATTTAGAGTAGCCCGACTTCAGCGTCGTTCTTGCAAGGCCCCTGTGAAGCTTCAAGTCAGACAAGTTAGATATCTCCTAAAGAGTGGGAATTAGCTCCCACTTCCTAAAATAGAACACATGAGCATTTGGATCCCAAGAAGAGGCTCTCGCGTGAAGTAGGTCCCACCGTGGAGGAACCTCAAGAAAGAGGGGAAGACGTGATAGTCCAAGCCGCTCAAGTTCGACGAACTCACTCTCATTCAAACTCCCATCCCAACTTTTGAGAAAATTGGGCCCCAAGCCCAAAGAAAAGGGTAAATTGGCTCCAAGCCCTCCATGTAAGGGAGGATTGGAAAGTGGGTCCATAGACGTACAAAGATCTTTCAAGAATATAAAATTCAATGTATGTTGCTAGACCCGCCCTTAGGAAAGCAAAGAGAGAAAAAATCAGTCAAAAAGGCCAAGTCAAAAAGAAAAGAAGGGGAATTTGGCCTAACTCGGGCATATAAGGCGCCACAGCTCCCCAGGCTAAAGCTGGCACAACTATTAGTTGCGCCAGTGAAAATTGTCCCCCTTTGCCAGTTAGCCTGTTCACCTATTTTATGCTTTAAAGAACATTCAGAAACATAAAGTGCACCTAACAATGAAAAGATTTGACTTTTCATGCAGGAAAAACCCGCCCCAAGGCATGCGACCTCGAGGGCCACTTTCATGAGCAAACATCAAGATCATCCTGCAAGCAATTTGATATATGCAAGAGAAAGATAATATACAATCAAAGAAATGCACTAAGCATATCCAAATAGAAAATCATCCAAAAAGTGCCATAAATATCTGTTACAAACTTTTCAAAATCCCGATAAAATTATCCCAAAATGTTTGAAATTGTTCAAAATGTAGAAACCTAGGGCCTAATCCTTGTTGGAACCCTTTAAGTTCTTTCGCTGACGAGAGGAGCTCTGGAAAGTCCGAATATCTCCCACCTGGGACCACGCCTGTGAAATCCTGCTAAGCAAAGGTCACGACTCCTTGCCACGTGCGTGCTGAAAGTCAAAATCAGAGTTGAGGATCAGTTGAGAAACCAAAGATTGTGAAACAGAGAAAGAGCTGAGCAGCAGAATACTCACGGCCTCCATGTTCCGAAGCTCTGCGATGTTACGGTGATACGCCGCATACTCCATAGCCGAGTCAAAGTTCCGCATTAGAGGGATAAGAATTTAGTTACCAGGGCAATTACAAGACACATGTGTTTACAAAAGAAACCAAGACAAAGGAAGAATGGTAGTTGTTGTCGAGCCCTAGTGTGCTTTGTTTTATTGTGTGGTGGAAACCACTTAAAAATAAAGTAAATTAAAAAAATGGAATCAGCACAACTAGAGTACTCCTAGACCTGCAAGATATAGGGCCTATTGTAGCAAATTTTGATAAGTAAGAGTTTGTCCCACAGAGAAATTGATCTAGAACCCAAAATGGGCTATAATAGTAGGCCTTCAGATCTGACAATCCTAAAAAAAGGGAGCTGGGTGTCACGACTATACTAAATTAATCCTAAAAATAAAGAAATAAAATGTAGCATTATCTTGAAGAAAGGGTTAAGAAGAAGATGGTGATGGTGAGTACCAAAATAAAATATAAAAATTGGTGAGAAGTAAGCAGGTTAAGTTCAGAGTTAAAACAATAATGTAACTCAAATTTAGTTTGTCTCTACAATTGTTAAGCAGTGAAAAATATCATTTTTCACCTCCTAACCTGACCTTTGGAAGACCCTTGAGGCGTTTAATAATGTGTTTTAAGTATGTTTTGTAGATAAGCAATAAATTGCAGCCTTAGCACAGACAGCCAACAAAAAGGGCCAAATAAGCAATCTGCAGCCTCAACCTGTGCTTAAACTCCAATAATCCACAAAGCCTTAGAAACTCATGGAAGGCCTTGAACCCAACTGGGTGAACCTGAGACCAAGTACAATGCCAAGGGATGAAGATTGAATCCATCCAGAGGTGGCTGAGGGCGAGACAAATGAAAGACAACACATTAGAAGTGCGTGCCAGCCAAGGAAGCATAGAAATAAAGTTGTCGAGAGGTTCTCTTGAGCTGTCGAGAGGATCTGGTGCCTAAATTAAAAGATATCGAGAGGATCAGGATTGTGTCGAGAGGATACCTGGAGGTACAAGGGGAAGCCGAGAGGATTGATTTACATGTCGAGAGGTTCAACTGAACCCGTCGTGCAGTGCACCCAATCCTGTCGACAACTGCTAGGCGTAGTCCTCGAGAGGATGAAGAGAAGTTGTTGACAGGATCTGCGACAACCAATTGACGAGTCGACCATAACCTGTCGAGGGGATGAATGAGATGATCGTCAATCCTATCGACAAGCGCTGTCAATCCTCTCAATAGGTCTACAAACCTGTCGATTTGCATGCAAAGCCAAATAGAACTTGTCGAGAGGATCCTAGAACCTCTCGACACTCGATTTGGGGAACTTCTCAGTTCTCTCTTCAGTAGCTGCCCACGCCAGAAGCCTGTGCATGTGTTCCAAAGCACGTCAGCGACCCCTGGGGGTATTTTCGGCACACAATGGGTCACTCGCAGAAACCCTAATGGTATCACATGTACTTGTCAGATGAGAACCAATGGGAGAAGAGCTTCTAGAAGAGAAATCGGCCACATCAGCATAACAAAATTATTTCCTTGCATTTTGATTGGCTTAAACAGATTTGAGGACAGAGGAGGAAAGTATACAAGCTTGGAGGAAATACAGAAGAAACGATCCAAAAATTAAGAAAAACCAGAGCTTAGGGTAAAATCCATTCTTCCAAAAATTCTCCCTCCTTCTTCCTCCTTTCCCTCTTCTCTCTTTAGCCAGTCATGAGTGGCTAAAGCTCTTCTCAGTAGTTAGGGTGAGGTCTTGAGCTGTAGATTGAAAGATTTAAAGGCATTGTATAGAACTGTATGATGCACAGATTACAGATCTGAGCATAATTGTGTTGTAATCTTGTAATATAATTGTGGTTTTTAAAGGTGATTCTAATCTATATTTTACTTTTTCGTATTTGTTTTCCCTGGGTTGGATATTCCTATAGATGTTAGCCTCTCAGGGTCTCATATCCTGGCATCTATAGCATCTACAATGGTTTTCCTGTTCTGATCAAGATCCTTGGAGCGAAACAATCTCTAAGATGGTCTGTGACCATTAAAGTGGACATATCATAGTCTTAGGATTACTTCAATTCTCTGATTGAGATTGGATCCTGATACCTCACCTCTGCCAGGATAACTTGGGAAGCTGGGAACCAGAAAAGAGGATTGTAGTAAATCAGCTCTTAGCATTGCCATTGATTCCTTTGATATCCAGTAAGAGACCAATACCCCTAGCTGCTGTTCTCATCCTTTGAATTTTCATCTCTTCTATATTTTCCCTTACCTCTGTGTTGGATTAGATCTGGATTAGTAGAACTTAATTTTGTAGTTTGTAGTTAAAGTGATAAAACCCCAAAACCTCTGCTCTTTCTTAGATTAGAATAGAGTGCCAGATCCACTCTGGATCTGGAGATTTACTAAAAATTAGACCACATTTCCCTGTGGACATACCCTTACTTACCATTTTAAAACTTGCTGTAATAGTCCTGAATATTTGCAGGTTTGTGTGTTTGTTTGCCTTGGTGTATGCGCAATCCATAGATTTCGTAATTGTTTGATTTTAAACCCCTTTTGAGCACAAGGTAAATGGCCTAACAAGTTTTTGGCGCCGCTATCGGGGATCTGTGTTTCCAACTTGGTAGATCTAAGTTTTTCTCATTTTTTTGGTTAACATTTTTTATTGTTTGAGAAGTGTTTGATTAATTGCTGCTTTAGTTTTTGTTGTAGTTTAACTTTGTTTCAGATCTGGATTTGTGGAGCTAAGAGGAGCTCTCTATCACTTGGAAAAGAAATCATTGCTTAAGTTTGCATCTCTTAACTCTTTTTCCATTTCTAGATCTGTAGTTTTGTATACCAGTAGTTGTGTTGTTGTCCGTTTTGTGATTGAATTGCTGTGATTTGTTGTGTTGTTCTTGATCCTTGAGGTGTGTATGCTTGGGAGGAGATCTCTTAGTCCTGAGATTGCTCCTTTGGATCCTGAGGTTGAAAGACTTCTCAGACCTAAGCACCCCTTACACACTTCCGTTCTTAATTCTGATAATTCTACAATGGGTGAGCAACCTAGGACCTTGAAGGAATTCAATGCACCAGGGGTTTACAATTCTTTCTTCTGTATTCAATTCCCTGCTGTTCAAGGGAACTATAAGATAAAGTCCTCCATTATCCAAATGCTACCCTCATTCCATGGCCTGAGCAAAGAAGACCCATACAAGCATATTGATTAATTTCTAGACTGTGTACCACATTCAATATTGCAGGTTTGGGGGAGGAAGCAACCAGGATGAGACTCTTTCCTTTTTCAGTAAAGTATAAAGTCAGAACTTGGTTGTCAATGCTCCCATCCAATAGTATTCAGTCCTGGAGTGACCTTCAATGTCAGTTTTTGGCCAAGTTTTTCCCCATGTCTAAGACAAGCCAGTTGAGGAAGGGCATTATTTCATTTGCTCAAGCCCCAACTGAGGACTTTCACCACGCATGGGAGAGATTCAAGGAGCTCCTGAAGCAATGTCCTCATCATCAAATCCCTCAATGGCAACTTGTTCAAAGTTTCTATAAGGGAATTGACTCTAAAAGCAGAGATATGGTAGATGCCTCTTGTGGTGGTACCTACCACCATAAAACTATTGAGGAGGCTTGGAAACTATTTGATATCATCATGAGAACTCTATGCAAAGAGAAACATTGTTTAGGGATTGTGAAACTCCTAAAATGGTGAGAGATAATACCACGAGAGGAAAAATGTATGAGGTGAGTGGACACAATGATTTGGAGAGGAAAGTGGATAGCTTAACCCAAAATTTTGATAAGCTCATGGGAGCAATGCAGTCACCCATGACTGCAAAAGTAGAGGAGGCATGTGTTATATGCCAGTCCCCAACTCACTCCCTTGAGGAATGCCCTTTATCTGTCCAATTCCCAGATCTTGTGATGGAACATGTGGCTGCTGCTCAGTCTTTTGGGCAACAGCCTACTATTGGTTACCAATGGACAAACCACCCCAATCTGCGGTGGAGACAAGATACTTTTCCAAACCAGTAACAGCAGCCACAATAGTCCATGCCTTATAAAAATGCTCAGCCCTACCAACAGAACTACTCTCCAAGGCCCCATTACCAATAACCCATGGTTCAGCCTATGGCTCAGCCTGTACAACAAACTGCACCTCCAACTACTAGATCACTCTCTTTTGAGGAATAAGTTCTGGCCTTATTGCAGAACTTAGGGTACTTATCCCAAACTGTACACTCTCATAGCCAAAGCATTAAAGAGATAGAAGACCATCTTGGCCAGCTGTCTAATGCTTTGACAAAGAGAGAGGAAGGGAGGCTACCTAGCCAACCCATGGACAACCCAAGGAGACAATATGCAGTAGGTGAGGTTTCTTCTTCTCATGAGGAAGGCAAATCTGTCACCACATTAAGAAGTGGAAGGCTGGTGGACAATCAAGTAGGCTGTGGGCCTGTGAAAAATTCAGAAAAAGAAAAAGAAGTTACTATAGAAAATGTACAGCACGAGCAACTCATGCTGAATAAAGAGGATGATGATGATCCTCGATAAATACATAAAAACAAAAGGAAAGATGATGAGTTAGCTAAGGCTGCAAATGGGGGAGCAGTCCCACATTTGCCATTTCCTAGGGCAATGCAAGCACCTTCCCCTTTCGATAAAGGGCATGCCAAACTAGAGGAAATGATGGAAACCTTTAAACAAGTAAAGATCAATTTGTCTTTACTTGATGCAATCAAGCAAATTCTAGCCTATGCCAAGTTTTTAAAAGATCTTTGCACCCACAAAAGATAATTGAGGATACATCTTTCCAAGAAAGTATTTTTAGCAGATAAAGTGAAGCAGATACTGAATATTGCAACCCCAACAAAGTTCCAAGACCCTTGAGTCCCCACTATCCCCTGCATCATTGGGGATCATACCATTGAAAAAACCTTTTTAGATCTGGGAGCTAGTGTAAATTTGCTTCCATATTCAGTATATGAGAAGCTGGGCTTAGGAGAGTTGAAGCCCACACATATGATATTACAACTAGCTGACAGATCTGAGAGGAAGCCTATGGGAATCATAGAAGATGCCTTGGTTGGGGTTGAAAATTCTTTTATCCTGCTAATTTTTTGATGCTAGATATGGAGCCGAGCAAATGTGCAACTTCTATCCCTGTGATCCTTGGCAGGCCATTTTTGGTCATTGCAAATGCACGCATACAATGCAGATCAGGGGACATGGAAGTAACTTTTGGCAATATGAAGGTCAAATTGAATGTTTATAATGTAGCTAATCAAACTCACCTGAATAGTGAGGACTATTTTTTCATTAATGCATTAGGTGAGCTTGTAGTTGATAATTTGCCCAAGCTGCTGTCCTATGATAAATTGCTTGATGATGATGGTGATATATTTGAAAATGCAGTGATGCCTGGGAAGATCACCCATTTCCATGAACCCCCATAGCAGGTCTGAATTTCAATGATGTACACTATGTATACTAGCTATTTTATTTTGTTAATTTTGTTATTGTTTTTTCTTTTTAGTCATTACTGTTTAGCATTTTAAATAAGGTGTAATATATGCAAGCACTAATCTGGAGCTATTCATTGGCTAACTTTGAGCAGCGTTTGTGTGAGTTGACTTAGGAGTCGACAAAATGATGTGCAGAGTGGTACTGAGGAATGAGTTAAATTGAATTGAATGGCATTTTAACCTGTCGAGAGGTTTGAATTAATTGTGACAGGTATTGGAGGTGTAAAAGTGATCGTCGAAAGGTTCTGACGCTGATCGGTGAAGTTCTCGATAGGTTCAAGATACATGTCGAGAGGATATTCAAACCTCTCACTGTGTTTGTCTCTGGAACCTGGAACCTATTGAGAATATGTTCGCACTGAGCTGAAATGGCAGTCGAGAGGATCTCTAATCCTCTCGAAGGGTTCCTGTGTAATTTTAGAACCTATCGACAAGATTAAAATCGAACCGCTCGTGAGGAATGGCTACTTTTCACTCGTCGACAAGTGGGAAGTACCTGTTGACACCTTCCCCAATCCTATCAAAAATAGATGCTTTCTTGTTAAAACCTAACGACAGTTTCATTTTCCACCATTCGACACCTTCTCTTTGTGCTGAGAGTTACTCTAGCGATTTTTCTCATTTTTGCTTTCTCCCTCTCCACCTCACTGGTTGTTATTGCAACCTCCTAGCAAATTTCCATATTGTTTCAATCCATCAAAAGCTACATTTTGTACTTGGTTCGAGCTGCTTTGATCCCGCGCCCATCAAGATATCACAAACCCTAGATTTCTGTCGGTAAGCTTTCCTTTTGCTTGGCTCTATTGTTTCAAGTTTGGGAGTTTATATTGTGAATCTGGGGGAATAATTTGAGCATCCTGAGAAGCTTGTGTGGTGATTAGTTGTGAATTTGAAGCATTTGAGTAATCAATGGATGAGCAAGAGCACGTCTTAGCAAATCTTTTCAAAATGCCTTCGAAATTTGTCACCAAAGCCACTAGGACATCCATTAGGCAACCTGCAAAGCTTAAGGAGACCCCCCCTGCAAAAGGGAAATTTGTCATGGATGAAGCTGGGCAGACTACAAGACACAAGAAGACCAAAAAGGCTAAAAAGGTCCAAATTAGTGAAGAAGTGGTTGAGGAAGCCCCTGAGACAGTATCGGCCACTAAGCCTGAAATCCCTGAGCTGGAGGTCAATGTCAACTTGTCCACACCCAATGAATTCATGGATGAATTAAATCTGATCTCGAAAACCATTTTCGACACCCCCTATTTTTCTAAGCTAGGGGAGTGTCAGGATACTTTGAATTATCTGGTGAAGGCAGACCTAACACCCATGATGAGCCCATTGAATGAAAAATATTACCCAAGGTTGGTCAAGTTGTGGTATCAGAATCTCAAAAAAAAATCCAAGCCAGATTCTCTTGAGCCCTGCCTGGTAATCCTGATTGATCAGATGAAAATGGTGGTAGATTACAGAGATATAGGGATAGCATTAGGAGTCCCTTCTGTTTATGACCTAGTTTATGGCCTGGTTGCATCTGAGAATGTCTCTTTCAAATCAATGGCCAGGCAGCTGACTCAAGGCATTATAGGGTCTGGGGACTCAATTAGGAGAAGATATTTATCCCCTAGTTTGCAGTTTTTCAATTCAATTTTGTGAAAGAATATCTATGTTAGTGGACATTAGCAAGAAAGAAGAACACTGATAATGGATGCCCTATACTTCTTTGCTAAAGGCCAATTTGTTAATGTTGTCTGGTTGGTGTTTGAAGCAATGATAGAGGTGAATGAAAAATGTAAGAAAGCTCAAGCCCTACCAGGGCTCCCCTATAGCAAGCTCATCACTGCTTTGCTTAGGAGAAAGGGATTTGTGTTTAAAGAAGATGAGGAAGTGGAGAAAGTGAAGCCCACAGTGTTTGGAAAAAGGGCTTGGTCTGCCAGTGGGACCCTCATTGGTAAAGACACCCACAGGTCAACTGAAGAGATTGAGGAAGAAACTCCTGACACCTCTGTTACCCCAAGCTCAGCACTCCCTCCTGCGGTCTCTACCTCTGTTACCCGTGAGCTTTTGCTCACATCTGTTGCCCCTGGCTTGGAGCCTCCACTCGTATCCTCCGCACCCTCCTTCACCCCGACCATTGATCTGCATTTCTCTATGGCTAGTTCCATTGCTACAAGCTCCACCACCCCTCCCTCTCTCACACCAATCATATCCCCTTCTTTTCCTTCCTTGCCAGTTCCCACTCCCTAAAATAGCCCAGTCTCCCTTTCCACAACCATTTCCACCTCCACCCTAGTTTTCTCTTCTCACACTGACCCCATCCCTACTTTGCCCTCATTCACCATTCTAGCTAGCTCATTTACATCAACCACTATCCCTTTCAGCCCTTCCATGTCTTCTCCACTCTTCACTCCCCCTGCGAGTGAGCAATTTTTTTCCACCTCACCTGCCCTAACCCAAGACCTATCAACCACTGAAGGATTTTCATCCCTGATGACATCCATAGTGGAGGATATTGGACATGACTATAATCCACTACCTGACTCTCCACAGCCCACATCCTCCCCTCTTTCTCATTCCCAACCTCCAGCAACCTCTTTCCAACATACCCACACTGCACCAATTCAACCCACTCCACCTGACACCTTACCCAAAATCCTAGACCTCCTCCTATCAATCCAATCTCAAATGTTGGCAAATAACCAAACCCAATCTTCCATTGCAGCCAACCTTCAATCCATTACCCCCACCCTCCCAAATCCTACTTGCATTTAAAACCTTTTATAGGCAATCCAGTCATCCGTAACATCCTTATCCCATGCAACTCCACAACCTTTTATGCCAACACCCATCCATTCCCCCCCAACAGCACCTATACTTAGTGACCCAATGCTAAAAACCACTTCTCCCACTTTCATCTATGCCTCCACCCAAACAGATCTTGAACCAAAACCTTCAACTCAACACCTCCTACCTAACTACACCCCTCCCATGCCTTCATCCATTCCCTCCCCCTTACTAACTAACCCTTTCATCATCGATGAGCAATCATTCGTACATGCTTCCTCAAATCCCAGGCCTTGTTATTACACACTCATCCGGGCAATGCAAGCTAATGCTTATATTAAGAGTGATGTTATTCAAGGTATGGCTGACTTGAAAGCCACAGTGAGGCAACCTCTCATTGACAAAATTTCAGCCTTGCACATGTCCTATAAGCTCGAAAAGAAGAAAATCAAACAGGGATGGAGGGAAATAATGATTCAATACAATAGGGAGAAGAGGAGTTGAGAGCCAAGAGGATATGATTAAGGCCCTCTTGGCACAATTGAGGGTAGGCGAGGACAAGGCTAATTATTATGGAGTCACTATTGCTACTCTACAAAAGGAGTTATCTGGAACTACTGATCGAAAGTTAGCGAAAGCACTGTCCAAGGAGTTAAACCCTGCTGCACCCCTAACGGAAAAAGGCTCTCCACCCAAAGAGCCCGACAAAATCAGGCCTGGCATTAAAATTAAAGTGCCCATCTCAAAGCCTGTCCCCCCTGCTAAGAAGAGAACTTACTCCAAGATTCCCAAGTCCACTTCCACAAAGTCACAACCAAATGCTATTGCTTTGAAGGCAGCCAAGGTAAGGGAGTCCAAGACCCACCTGCTGTACCAACTGATTTCGATGATTAAATGTGCACATAGAGGTAGTTAGGCTGTCGGTTTTTGTTTCCCTTTCTTGTTACACCACTGTACATACCGTTGTTCATATATAGACTCGTTTGTTCACTACTGCTTTTCCTTTTGTTTGAAGTACTGTGTTTGTTTTATCGTGTACTTGTCAATTTTCTTGTCTATTCCAATTTCAATGTTTCCCTTCATTTGTTTGTTTTCTTTCTCTGTGTACTTATCTTGTTTCCAGGCTACACTACACCCTTCTCTCTGAACAGTGAGGACACTGCTCCTCATAGGTTTGGGGAGTGGCAAAGTATGTCTTGCCAATAGGATAGTTAATGCTAGTGCAGCCATAATTGAACAAGCATCTGTGAAAAATGAAAGGATTCCCCACCTGATTTTTTTTTATATATATAAGAAGAAATGGAAAAAATTTTAAACTAAAAGTGTTGGAGTTCCAACATGTGCAGGAAGTAAATGTCAATTTTTTTTCAAAAATTAGTGCTTTGTGAACTTGAAAAAGAGAGAAAATTGTGAGGTTATACCCTAGAAATCTGATGGAAGACCACATCCAGTGAGGTTTGGGCTTGAAATTTTTTTTCCTTAAAGAGTGTCTTGGCAACATTTCTTTCTACTCAAAGGACTGATTAGGCCTAGTTCTGATCACTAGAAGTTAGCAATTCTAAACTGTACTCATGACATTGAGTACATAAAGTAAGGCCTTCCCTTGGATGGTTTGAGCCTACCATTTGAGCCTTGAAATTCCCAATTTTCTTTGATAAAAACCAAAAAATTTGAACCCAAAACCTCAGTGACCTGATATAGCTTAACCCTCACTCTGAGATTTCAGAAGGTAAAGGTGAAGAAATTGAAGAAGGTAGAGCCGGTTTGATGTTTGGTTGAGAAAGAGGAAAGCACATTTGGTGGTGTTGTGGCATTCTAATCCATAAAGAAAAAGAAAAATGGAGAAAAAGAAAAAAAAAGCATTTAAAAATAAATAAATAAATAAATAAACAAAGTGAAAGAATGAGAAAGAGAAGTCATTTCATTGAAAGATTGAAAAGAGGATTAGAAACTGGCCACTTCAAATTTGAAAATTCGAGAAGTAGATGAAATTGTGCTGAACTGAAGAAGGTGTGTGTATCACCTCCTTACCTTGTTGACTTCTCAATTTTGAAACCTTTTTACCCCTTTAGTCTTTTACAAATTTCACTCATGAGCCACATTACAACCCAATAAACAGACCTTACTGATCTGAAATTAATTGAGCTGTCATATGGAGATAAGGAATTATTTAATTTATGGTAAAAAGAGTTAGGGAATTTCATAAATTAGAGCAATGCCTATGCTCATGTTTACAGTCCTATTTGAGGGCTGTAACTGTTCTTGAGCTGTGTGAATTGATCACCCTTCTATTTTTTTATTAAGAGTGCCTACCCAGTGAGATTTGGGTTTGAAGTTAGGTTTGTTGGGGGCATAATCAGCACATGATTCTCAATTTAATGGTAAACTTTGCACTATTTTTCACACAAATTACCTGGACATGAGCTGAGTGACTATGAAGGAGCCACAACAGTACTTTGGTTTAAACTACCATAATTTTGTTGAGAATCCTCTAAAAAAATATTGGACAAGGGTGTGAATTGAACTTTATGATTGCTTGCTGCTTACTTCAATATTCTGCACTAATATTAACCGACCCTATTGGAGAAGTTTTTGGGTAACTTCACTGTAAACCCTCAGGAGACTTCACTCCTCCATTAGGGATCACCTAGGGGTTTAAAAGGCTTGATGCATGTGCTAAATGCATCTGTGTTCCCTACAAAAGTGGCAATTTTCATTTTCAATGACTGTTTTCACTTTTTCCTTTGCTCAGGGACTAGCAAAGCTTAGGTTTGGGGGTGTGTTAAGCAGTGAAAAATATCATTTTTAACCTCCTAACCTGACCTTTGGAAGACCCTTGAGGTGTTTAATAAGGTGTTTTAAGTATGTTTTGTAGATAGTAATAAATTGCAGCTTTAGCATAGACAACCAACAAAAAGGGCCAAATAAGCAATCTGCAGCCTCAACCTGTACTCAAATTCCAACAATTCACAAAGCCTTAGAAACTCATGGAAGGCCATGAACCCAACTAGGTGCACGTAAGACCAACTACAGTGCCAAGGGATGAAGATTGAATCCACCCAGAGGTGGCTGAGGGCGAGACAGATGAAAGACAGGATATTAAAAGTGCGTGCCAGCCAAGGAAGCATAGAAATAAAGTTGTCGAGAGGTTCTCTTGAGCTGTCGAGAGGATCTGGTGCCTAAATTAGAAGATACCGAGAGGATCAGGATCCTGTCGAGAGGATACTTGGAGGTACAAGGGGAAGCCTAGAGGATCGATTTACATGTCGAGAGGTTCAACTGAACCCGTCGTGCAGTGCTCCCAATCCTATCAACAACTGCTAGGCGTAGTCCTCGAGAGGATGAAAAGAAGCTGTCGGCAGGATCTGCGATAACCAATCGATGAGTCGAGCACAACCTGTCGAGGGGATGAATGAGATGGTTGTAAATCCTATCGACAAGCACCATCAATCTTCTCGATAGGTCTACAATCCTGTCAATTTGCATGCAAAGCCAAACAGAACCTGTCGAGAGGATCCTTGAACCTCTCAACACTCGATTTGGGGAACTTCTCAGTTCTCTCTTCAGCAGCTGCCCATTCCAGAAGCCTGTGCACGTGTTCTAAAGCTCGTTAATGACCCCTGGGATATTTTTGGCACACAATGGGTCATGCGCGAAAACCCTAACGATATCACATGTACTTATCAAATGAGAACCAATGGGAGAAGAGCTTCTAGAAGAGAAATCGGCCACATCAACATAGCAGAATTATCTCCTTGCATTCTGATTGGCTGAAACGGATATGAGGACAGAGGAGGAGAGTGTACAAGCTTGGAGGAAATACAGAAGAAACGATCCAGAAATTAAAAAAAAACAAAGCTTATGGCGAAATCCATTCTTCCAAAAATTCTCCCTCCTTCTTCCTCCTTTCCCCATTCTCTCTTTAGCCAATCATGAGTGGCTAAATCTCTTCTCAGTAGTTAGGGTGAGGTCTTGAGCTATAGATTGAAAGATTCAAAGACATTATATAGAATTGTATGATGCACAAATTGCAGATCTGAGCATAATTGTGTTGTAGTCTTGCAATATAATTATGGTTTTTAAAGGTGATTCTAATCTATATTTAACTTTTTCATATTTTTTTTCCTTGGGTTGGATATTCCTGTAGATGTTAGCCTTTGAGGGTCTCGTATCCTGGCATCTACAGCATCTGCAATGGTTTTTCTGTTCTGATCAAGATCCTTGGAGCAGAACAATCTCTAGGATGGTCTATGACCATTAAAGTGGACAGATCATAGTCTTAGGATTGCTTCAATTCTCTGATTGAGATTGGATCCTTATACCTCACCTCTGCTAGGATAACCTAGGAAGCTGGGAGCCAAAAAGGAGGATTGTAGCAAATAAGCTCTTAGCATTGTCATTGATTCCTTTGATTTCCAGTAAGAGACGAATACCCCTAGCTGCTGTTCTCATCCTTCAAATTTTTATCTCTTCTATATTTCCCCTTACCTCTGTGTTGGATTAGATCTGGATCAGTAGCACTTAATTCTGTAGTTTGTAGTTAAAGTGACAAAACCCCAAAACCTCTCCTCTTTCTTAGATTAGAATAGAGTGCCAGATCCACTCTGGATCTGGAGATTTACTGAAAGTTAGACCACATTTTTCTATGGACATATCCTTACTTACCCTTTTAAAACTTGCTGCAATAGCCTTGAATACTTGCAGGTTTGTGTATCTGTTTGCCTTGGTGTATGTGCAATCCATAGATTCCGTAATTGTTTGATTTTAAACCCGTTTTGAGCACAAGGTAAATGGCCGAACAACAGTGCTCCTTGCTTAGACACTATTAAAAGCTTAAACAAGGTAGAAATATCTAGTTTAACCCATGCCATTTGGGGTGCTCTTAAGGCTATAGGCTGTCCACTCGAATGGTCACAGCCTATCCTATAGTGTCTGTCAAATCCCATTAGTTAAACCAAAAGTTGCTCATCTAGTCCAGAGGAGTGGACTGATCATTTCCCTAGCCACCGGACCGGATCAAGCCATAAATACTATTGCAGCACTATGTAATGCCAGTGTTACAAGCTCCCCAGATCCGCGCATAGATCTGGCTGACATCCATAGGTATTTCACCCATAAGATCCTAAGTGCTTTATTAAGGCCAACAGCTCACTAGTGCCTACAAAAAGGACCATGCAACAGGTTGAATAGGGCTTTAGATTTAGCGGGGCATTGCTACAAATGGCCTGTAATGACTCAGCCTCAAGCTGCAATTACTACAGAGAGATCAAATCTAACATCTGATCTTGGCTAGGTAAAGCAAAAGGGAGCCAGTTCCTGTACAAACCTCCTCACAAGGCTCTAGAAGCTCATGTGCAGGGGAGAAGAACCTTTCTCAAACATGTGGTTGGACACAACCTTAGGGTTATACTCTGTCCACTCAAATGGTCACAGTGTATCCCATTGGTCTATCCATATCACAGAGGTCTGAGAAAAAGCATTAAGAC
The DNA here is from genome assembly GCA_021018995.1 of Chloranthus sessilifolius. Lineage (NCBI taxonomy): Eukaryota > Viridiplantae > Streptophyta > Magnoliopsida > Chloranthales > Chloranthaceae > Chloranthus > Chloranthus sessilifolius. The sequence continues at coordinate 44,572,310 of CM037592.1, forward strand.
TGCTGCAACCACCATGGTCCACAGGCCTCCGAGCTCCCCGGATCTCACTACAGATCCAACATTGCTTTCCATGGGGCTATCAAACCAAGGGAAATCAGATGGTAAATAATAGATCTACTAGAAACTGAATGGGCTAGTCCTAAATACATGGATCCTATAGACATCTAAAGAAACCATAAGATCTTTATATTCGATTAGACATTAAAACAACAATCCATTGATAAACACAAAACTTACAATGAACTGCCTCCAGGCTGCAGCTTGTTAACAACTGCTCATCCACAATCCCAATGTATACAAAACCTATCATAAACTGAAAAAAAACTAAACCTAGCTGCTTATAGGGGGATTAGCCAGCAAATGCTGGGATAAGTGAGAAGAAAAAGGGGAAAAAGAGGTGATCAAATCCTAACCCTAGCCTGCTAGAGCTTGCAGCCGACAGAGGATGAAAAGAAGGGTTGATGATAAAACTAGACTCTAAGTGTAGCTTATATACTCTGTCCATGCAGCCTTGGCTCTAAAGGGCCCAAATTTTTTTCTAGCAAATGTGGCACTGTTACATCCCTTGAATGCCTTGAGTCATGTGCCTCAAAATCCTTGCCTCGGGATGTATGCCCTAGCCTTGGAAAATTCCCAAAAGGTCCTTGAGTTAAACTAAGAAGTGGGGACCCCTGCTTCGCGGGACTGACATATACATTCATTGATTCACACAGTCGCAGGGCCTTCACGGAGTAGCTTCCGGTTGGTGGGAAGTTCTCACTCGCGCAGTTAATCTTTAGTTAATCACACAATTCCTTTGCACTGCAATTCTGTCGCGGAGATGATCTGGATTGCCTATACTTCTCGCGCAGTAGAGCTTCAGAAGCTCTCTCTCTTGCTAGGTACTCGTGCAGTTATGCTCCTGCGCTCGCGTAGTAATTGGTAAGGCTTCAGAGTGCGCGAGATTTGTGCGAGGAAAATTCTGGGCGTCTTTCTCTTCCAGGGCCACGCAGAAACTCAGCGAGGTGAATTTTAGTTCAGTTCACACATGGACTCGCTATATTCTTCGCGTGGCTGCTTTAAGGCTTGATATCCGCGAGAGCTTCGCGACCACAAATTTTGAGGATTTTAATCTGCGAGATCTTTGCGATGTCTTTACAGCTCTCCTCTTAACTGCGCATCCTATCTATGCGAGGGCATCTTCCACTGCATCCTTAGCATCGCGAGGGAGCTTTTCAACTCTGCGAGATCTATCTTTCTATGCTCTGCTGCATTGCACTAGCTGCTTTTACAGTTTCTCCATTCTCAGCCAACTTCATTCATCTGCTAGGCTTTTGATCAATGATGATTAGCACCTGGTCACTGTGGTGAGCACTACCAGGGTCTTCCATTAGACTTTGGTTCAGCTGTCATCTTTGCATGTCTTCTTCCTCTTCTTTCGGCCAATAAGGATGGATTTTGTGTTAAGCTGCACAGATTATTGCTAACTATAAAACACACTGATTATTAGACTGCTTCAAGGTCTATCAAAGGCTAGTCTAAGAGGTGAAAAGTGGTACTTTCTAGTGAATAACACACCCCCAAACCTAATCTTTGCTAATGCCTGAGCAAAGGAAAACTTAAAACAACTATTCTAAGAATTTAAATGCTACTTTCGTAGGGAGCACGGATATATTTAATATATGTACCAAGCCTTTTAAACCCCTAGGAGATCCTTAGTGGAGGAGTGAAGTCTCCTGAGGGTTTTCAGTGAAGGTACCCACAAACTTCACTATTAAAACAGTTAAAAGTAGTGCAGTCAATGACAAAAAAAATTTCAATGAATAAAGTTTCAGTCCACACCAATCCTTTTAAAATCAGAGGAAATTACAGTAGTAATGCAACCATTTAAAACTCAAAATCAACATGCATGTACATCACCACCAATTAGTTCACATCAGGGATACATTGTGCATATAATCAGTACAAAGCTTGCCTTAAATTCAAAAATTAGGTTGGATATAACTCCAAAGAAGTTAAAATTCAGACCCAATTCTCACTAGAGCTATCTCTCAATCATGAAAATCAAAAGGGTGTTTACATTCTCATATGCACAAGAGCAGTTACAGACCGTAAATGGGCCTGCAAGCATGTGCATAGGCAAAGCCTCTGATTTCTAATATCCTCATGACTTTTCACCATAGATTAGACAACTTTTTATCTCCACATGACAGCTCATTTCACTTTGGATCTATAAGGTCTTTTTTGAATGGGTTGTAATGTGGCTTCTGGGTGAGGGATATAAAGAATGAAGGGGTAAAAAGGGATTCAAAATTGAGAAATCAGCAAGGTAAGGAGTGATTAATGACTTCACTATCTTCATTTCAGCACAACTTCATCTTACTTGATATATTTCAGTATCAAAGTAGTCAACTTCTCCTCTTCTTTTCCGATGATGTTATTCTCTAGGCTTCTCTTTCTTTTTCTCTCTTTTTTTTTATTATCTATATATATATATATATATATATATATTTATGATGAACTGCCACACAAAAACCACTGATGCACTGCTGCTCATATGCTGCTTTTCTTCTCCTTCTACCAAATGTTGGACCACTCACACTATCTTCAACTCCTTCTCCTTTACCTTCTGAATTCTTAGAGTGAGGGTATAGTTGAATTAGGTCAAGAAGTTAAGGTACAAGTACTCCAGTGTTTGTCAAAGAAAAGTAGGATTTTTAAGGCTCAACGAGTGTATGCAAAAGGGCAGTTTTAAAAGGTTGGATTTTCAGGCTCAAACTGTCCAAATGAAGGCCTTGGATCATTTCCTTAGTGTCATGAGTGCTGTCAATCAATTTTGATTTGGAGGTGCCTAACTTCTAGTGAAAAGTTCTGGACTCAATCAGTCCTTAAAGCATAAATAATGCTAAAAATACTCTTCAAAAGAAAATGATGGGCCCAAATCTCACTAGGTATGGTCCTCAAATTAACCCATGGGGTGAATTTTCACCTTTTTCTCTCCTCTTAGGTTCACTAAGTATTAACTGAATTTTTTTTCTGATGTTAGCTTCATGGTGGTGCAAAGATTTTAAAATTTTTAGTTTCAAAATGTCTGCATAATTTTCCATAAATTTTCTCATTCTAACAAGTTAGGTGGGAATTGATTTTATTCATCCCAATTAAACCAAAACTGCTGCACTAAAGTTAACTGTTCTATTAGTAGACCTAGCTTGCCACACCCCCAAACCTATGAGGAGCAGTGCCCTCACTGATTCAAAGGTGGATGTGCAGCAGGCTCAAGACCTAGAGATTAACAAAATAGAAACATTAAAAGAGAAAAATACATAACAAACAACTATAAAAATAAACACACAGAAATAAAGAAAGACAGATTGAAAACAAAACAAAACAAAATAAAGAGCAATGTTATTATACAGATAAAGTATGTACAAAGTAGGTGGAAGTAAACTACACAAAAAATGACACACTACTTCCTAACTAAATACATGTGTACAATTTAATCATCAGAAACTGTGGCCTCTGTAGGTGGTTCCTGGATTCCCTTCCCCTTTGCTTGCTTCAAAGTGGCAGCCTTAGACAGTGGTCTTTTGGAAGTACCTTTCCTAGGCTTGGCTAAGCTTTTTCTTGTTGGAGTGGGGGAAGGTTTTTGTGAAGGTTCCTTGATTTTGAGTCCAGGTTTGATTCGCCTGGGACTTGTTGCATCCAGAGCTGTTGGTTGGAGAGGTACATCTAGGTTTAGTTCCTTAAAAAGAGCCTCTGCCAACTATTGGTCAGTTTGTGCATTTGCCCTTTTCTCTATTTCTTCTTTGATTTTTCAAGGTTTGTAGTAGGTGGGTGCACTCTGGCCCTCTTCTTCAGAGCAGATTTCTTCTTTTCTTTTGGAACGGAGGGCTCAACAACAGGTGAGGGAGCCTCAGAGGTCTCCAATGTGGAGGCCTCTGCAATCCTAGCCGATTTTCTAGTGGCCATAGGGTTTCCACTAACGGATGGGTTCAGCATCGCAGCGAGGGTATCTACAAATTTTGAACCCGTGGCCAAAGGTGCTCAGATTAATAAAATTTGGGTTTACAACCTTGAGAAAATACCACTCACTCAGAGTAAGCATAAAATCTTCAAATTCTCCCCTTCTTATCTTCTTTTAAATAAATCAAGCACAGGGTAGAGAGAGAAATGGAGATCGTACCAGTTGAGAGCTAGGGTTTCACTTGAAAGTGTGCACAGTAGCTCAAATCCCCCCAAACCTTGCTTAAAGTTATCAGGAGTAGCTGGGGAACAATATGATGAGAGGAAAATGCCTGAGGTGGTCTGGATTACAAAGTAGAGAAGAAAGGAGGGGAAAGGGACGTCGATTCTTATGCTGAGAAACTAGGGCAGACAGAGGAAATGAAGAACATGAGGGGCTTCACTGAGTTTATAGAGTAAATCCTGCGGTTCGCAGAGTTGGCAAGAGGAGCTCGCGGAGTAAAATTCTCGCGTAGTTGGAATTTAGGATCGTGAGGCGTTCTGTCGCGCAGGAGAACAAACTGCCTCACATTGAAAACTCTCGGAGCTGAATCTTTTACCTTTAGTGCGCGAGGCCATGTGTTGCCTGAGAAATTTATCTCGAGTGGTGCTTGTGCAGAATAATACTGAGGCCATGCTTCTCTTACAGCATGAGCTCGCGGAGCAGAAATGCAGCTCTGCGAGGCATTTTTATAGCCATTGCTTAGGCTTTTAGTGTGTAAGGAAGCCAAGTGATGGCTCGCGTAGTAAATTTAAGCATTCTACCTCTGCGTGATAGCATGTCTTCTATACCTTGACTCAGTTAGCTCAGTGCAGCACAGTGGTTGGTGCATTCATGCTGTTATGCACCCAACCACTGTGCATGAGCATCAATCCTCAGACAGATAATTCATTTCAATCATGAAACACATATACCCATTTAAGTCAACAATTCATCAACATTGCAGGATTCTAAAAATAGCTTTTCAGCTCAACTTTATGCACATAATGACAAAGGCACCTCAACCATTCATCAACAACTACACACAGCAAAATCAGCGGACAAATATGCACATGTATTCAGTAACGAAATACAAACATAGACAAAGCAACACAATCAATTCAACATCACACTAAAAACTTAACTGACAGAGGTCTAAAGAACACAAATTAACACAGAAATTTCATACATATGATACACTTATTACCAACCTTTTGCTCACTGGGCACTAGCTTCCTCCTGAGTAGAGGATGCATCACCAATTATATACTGACCTTTCAGATTTGTCAGAGGCTGACTAGGCAATTTTCCTTCTTCCCTCCTATTCGGAGCATTACAAATCTGGCCCAGCTGGTCCTCAATCTTCTTGATGCTCTGTCCATGAGAATTGACAGTTTGCACCAAGCTCCCCAAATTCTGCATTGAAGCCAGCATATACTCTTCAAATGAAGAGGATCTGGGTTGTTGTGGGGGCAGGGTCAACTGGTTAGACTGTGGGGCAGGTAACAAAAATTTTTGCCTTGATGGGTAACATTGATTAAACTAGTGCTGGGGTCTATAAGGAGCTACCATTTTCTACTGCTGGGATTGAGGATATGAATCTTGTCTCCACCTCAAATTTGGGTGGTTCCTTCAAGAATACCCAGCAGGCTGCTGCCCAAAAGTTTGAGTAGCATTGGCTTGCTCCATAAAAAAATCTAAAAATTGGGTGGTAGATGGACAATCATAAATAGAATGTGTGGGAGACTGACATATCAGATATACTTTCTCCACCTGTGCAAGCACCTAGGCCTGTATCACATTCATGAGTTTGTCAAATTTCAAGCTCAGGTTGTCCACATTTCTCTGCAGATCACCTTGCACTTTCACTTCATATATTCCACCTCTAGGGGTGGCCTCTTTTACCATCTTAGCTGGAGTCTGGTTGTCATTGCGTGATAGAAACTCCTGCTGCATGAAATTTTCCCCTATTATGTCAAACAGCTCCCACGCTTCCTCAGCTATCTTATGGAGGTAACTACCACCCAGGAAGCATCCACCATATCCCTGCTCTTGGAATTAATTCCTTGATAAAACACTTGGGCAAGCTGCCACATTGGGATTTGGTGGTGGGGGCATTGCTTTAACATCTCCTGGAATCTTTCCCAAGCTTCATAAAAATCCTCAATTGAGGACTGAGTGAATGACAAAATATTTGTCCTCATCTGGATGGTTTTATTCAAGGGAAAGAATTTGGTTTGAAGGTCACTCCATGACTGTATGTTGTTCGCTGGGAGCTTTGATAGTCATCTACTGGCTTTGTCCTTTAGTGAGAAAGGAAAAAGCCTCAGTTTGGTGGCCTCTGGCCCCAAGACAGCAATATTGAAGGTAGTGCAAAGTGTTAAAAACTGGTCTATATGCTTGTAGGGATCTTCTTTACTAAGCCCATAAAACGAAGGCAACATATTGATGGTAGAGGATTTAATCTCATAATTCCCTTCAACAGAGGGGAATTGAATGCAGAAGGGAGAAGGGAGAGGTGTACTCCCCAAGTGCATTGTACTCCTTTAATGTTCTCTGCCTCTCAGCCATGATAGTTGGTTCAGTTTCAATAGTAGGGCCGTGTGGGGTGCGTCTAGGTCTAAGGATCCTTTCAACCTCTAGATTTGGAAGTTCTAGCTCAGGGTTTAAAGACCTTCTACCATGCATATACTCATACCCACAGTAAGTATAGAAAATGCTCACAAGCACACACAAAGAATAGTTCAAACAAAAATTAACAACTACACAGATTTACACTAAACAAACACAGGGAAGTAAACATAAATTGACTGAGATTTTAGGGGAAAGTAAGTGCAAACAGAGCTAGCTTCACTCCAAATGTAGCTCTAGCTTTTCCCTTCTGATGTCCATTTCTACAAATTTTCACAACTAATTAGTAGTACTTTTATTCTAGTTTAGGTACAACTACAAAGAATTTAGAAATCCAAATTATAATACAACTCAGGTCTACTAAAAAGATCAATCTCCCCGGCGGCGGTGCCAAAAATTTGTTGTCGAACCCCAGTGTGCTTTGTTTTATTGTGTGGTGGAAACCAATTAAAAACTAAGTAAAATAAAAGAATGGATTTAGCACAACTAGAGTACTCCTAGACTTGCAAGATACAGGGCTTATTGTAGTAAGTTTTGATAAGTAAGAGTTTGTCCCACAGAGAAATTGATCTAGAACCCAAAATGGGCTATAATAGTAGGCCTCCAGTTCTGGCTACAGATCTGACATTCCTAAAGAAAGGGAGCTGGGTATCACGACTACACTAAATTAATCCTAAAAATAGAGAAATAAAATATAGCACTATCCTGAATAAAGGGTTATGAAGAAGATGGTGATGGTGAGTACCAAAATAAAATATAAAAATTGGTGAGAAGTAAGAAGGTTAAGTTCAGAGTTAAAATAGTAATGTAACTCATATTTAGTCTGTCTCTGCAGTGCTCCTTGCTGAGACGCTATTAAAAGCCTCAATAAGGTAGAAATATCTAGTTTAACCTATGTCATTTGGGGTGTTCTTAAGGCTATAGGCTGTCCACTCGAATGGTCACAGCCTATCCTATGGAGTCTATCAAATCTTATTAGTTAAACCAGAAGTTTCCCATCTAGTCCAGAGGAGTGGACTGATCATTTCTCCAGCCACCGGACCAGATCAAGCCATGAATACTATTGCAGCACTATGTAATGCTAGTGCTACAAGCTCCCCATATCTGCGCATAGATCTGGCTGACATCTATAAGTATTCCAACACAAAAATCCTAAGTGCTTTGCTAAGGCCAAAGGCTCACTAGTGCCCACAAAAAGGAGCATGCAATAAGTTGAATAGGGCTTTAGATTCAATTGGGCATTTCTACAAATGGCCTGTAATGACTCAGCCTCAAGCTGCAATTACTACAAAGAGATCACATCTAACATCTAATGTCGGCTAGGTAAAACAGAGGGGAGCCAGTTCCTGTACAAACCTCCTAACAAGGCTTTAAAAGCTCATGTACAGAGGAGAAGAACCTTTCTCAAATATGTGGCTGGACATAACCTTAGGGCTATACTTTGTGCACTCAAATGGTCACAGGGTATCCCATTAGTTTGTCCATACCACAGAGGTCTGAGAAAGAGCATTAAGACTGCTTTAACCACCATGGTCCACAGGCCTCCGAGCTCCCCAAATCTCACTACAGATCAATCATTGCTTTCCATGGGGCTATCAAACCAAGTGAAATCAGATGGTAAACAATAGATCTATTAAAAACTAAATGGGCTAGTCCCAAATACATGGATCCTATAGACATCTAAAGAAATCATAAGATCATTAGATTCGATTAGGCATTAAAACAACAATCCATTGATAAATACAAAACTTACAATGAACTACCTCCAGGTTGCAGCCTGTACACAACTGCTCATCTACAATCCCAATGTATATAAAACCTATTACAAACTGAAATAAAACTAAACCTAGCTACTTACAGGGGGATTAGCCAGCAAGTGCTGCGCTAAGAGAGAAGAAAAAGGAGAAAAAGTGGTGATCAAACCCTAACCCTAGCCTGCTGGAGCTCGCAACCGACAAAGGATGAAAAGAAAGGTTGATGATAAAACTAGACTCTAAGTGTAGCTTATATACTCTGTTCATGCGGCCTTAGCTCTGAAGGGATTAACCCTAATTTATTTCTAGCAAATGTGGCACTGTTACATCCCTTGAATGCCTTGAGTTGTGTGCCTCAAAATCCATGCCTCGAGATGTGTGCCCTAGCCTTGAGAAATTCACAAAAGGCCCTTGAGTTAAACTGAGAAGTGGGGAGCCTGTGCTTCGCAGGGTTGGCATATGCGTTCATTGATTCACGCAGTTGCAGGGCCTTCACGGAGTAGCTTTCGGTTGGTGAGAAGTGCTCACTCACGCAGTTAATCTTCAGTTAATCGTGTAGTTCCTTTGCACTACAATTCTGTCGCGGAGATGATCTGGAGTGCCTATACTTCTCGCACAGTAGAGCTTCAAAAGCTCTCTCTCTCACTAGGTACTCGCACAGTTATGCTCCTGCGCTCGCATAGTAATTGGTAAGGCTTCAGAGTGCATGAGATCTGCGCGAGAAGAATTTTAGGTGTCTCTCTCTTCGAGGGCCATGCACGAACTCCGCGAGGTAAATTTTAGTTTAGTTCACACACGAACTCGCTATTTTCTTCGCATGGCTGCTTTAAGGCTTGATTTTCGCGAGAGCTTCACGACCACAAATTTTGTGGATTTTAATCCGTGAGATCTTTGTGATGTCTTTACAGCTCTCTTCTTAACTACGCATCCTATCTGTGTGAGGGCATCTTCCACTGCATCCTTAGCTTCGCGAGGGAGCTTCTCAACTCTGCGAGATCTATCTTTCTATGCTCTGCTGCATTGCACTTATTGCTTTTATAGTTTCTCTATTCTTAGCCAATTTCATTCATCTGCTAGGCTTTTGGTTAATGATAATCAACACCTGGTCACCATGGTGAGCACTACTAAGGTGTTCCATTAGACTTTGGTTCAGCAGTCATCTTTGCATGTCTTCTTCCTCTTCTTTGGGCCAATAAGGATGAATTTTGTGTTAAGCTACATAGATTATTACTAACTATAAAACACACTTAATAAATGATTATTAGACTACTTCAAGGTCTATCAAAGGCTAGGTTAAGAGGTGAAAAGTGGTACTTTTCAGTGAATAACAGTAGTAAGAGGGCTTACCCCTAGAATCACCTCAGGAGGAGGGACTCGAGTCGCTTTAGCTGAGATGCGCGCCTGCTTATCCACATCGGTGCATAGGTCTGAGAGGAAGCTATCGTCAAGGCTTTGAAAGGTCCCATAGACCATGGGCGGACCACCACCAAGAGCACCTGCATGTGAGGTACCCGAAAGACCAGCTCCTGAAGAACCCTCACCTGAGGGACCCGCACTTGAAGGGCCAACACCTGAGGGACCTGCCCCTGAAGTATCAGCGGTACCCGCCGCCGCCCCGCCTTCATTATCCAAGTCATCCCCTTGAGCAAACTGTGAACAAAATAGAAATCCGCTCAGTAAAACAAAATTAAATTAAGATAGAAAGGGGACTAATCTAAAAAAGGGGGAAAGGAGGATTACCTGAGCACGCGGGCCACTGAAAGCAAGGAAGTTGGCGCTAGGGACGAAGCGTGAGAGGATGAACCGATACGGCAGGAACTCGTACCATATATGATAATCCCTGGGCACGAGAAGGGCATTGATAGGGAACCCATTATGGAGGAAGGCCGCAGTGAGCTCTTCAATGCTACCAGCAGGATCCAAAACATCTGCGGGCGGGTCCATGGGTATGGCATGATAGCCCTAGTACTGGTGCACCACCCGCTCTGCTAGATAGTAGGCCCTAGCCCACGTCCCGTAGAAGAAAACAATGTGGTGGTTGTTGAATAGGCGTTGTGGACCTACAGCTGCTTAGTCCCAAAAAATGGAGGTGAGGTATGGGTCGTGAAGGATCTGTACAAAAGTGGCCAATCAGTCAGACATGCGGCATAGTAACTCAAGGACTATTTCTAAGCTAGAATAAACAAAATTGAAAAGGGCGTTACCTGCTTAGGGACCATCAGGTCGAGTTGGGACCTCAGGCCCATCTCTAGGTGCTTCATGCCACATCGCGGCGCCGGGCTTGGTTCCAGTTGCTGAGGAGGGGGTAGGTATATTATAGACACCCAAATTTGGCCCAAGGCCCGATCGAAACACATTTCAAGAGAGGCGCATTTTTGAGCTTTTGATGGCATGTATGGAACCCTTAGGAATCACCCTAAACCCTTAGGAATCACCCTAGATCCCTTAGGAACCTATCCCAAAGCTTTAGAAACCAGCCCCGACCCTTAGAACCCATTCCAAACCCTAAACCTAACCTTCCTGGGCAATGGATAAAGAGTGGTACACCAAGATTAGCTACGATCTTTTACTAATATCAAATCATATACCATTGGAAAGAGGACTTCTCTATCTTTCCAACGAGCTAAGAATCACCTCAATTGGAATTGTATATCAAAAGTTATGACCATTTGAAAATTGAGCTCTTTTGGAGGGATTTTTGCATGGCGCAAATAATAGTTGCGCCAGGCCATTTTCCCCCTGGATTTGCCTGGCACAACTAATAGTTATGCTAGGTCTTTTTCCCCCAGAAATGGCTTGGTACAACTAATAGTTGTGCCAGGTATAAATGGGTCCCCCCACCCCTCGCGAGGCCAACTTCCAGGCTACTGTTTAACACTGTTTTACTGTACATTTGCCTGGCGCAACTAATAGTTGCGCTAGGCATATGAACAGTGACTGTTGGGTTTTGCCCTGAATTTCATGTTTGGGGTTTGAATTGTTGACCACCTTGACCTTTGGGGTGTGTTTTGATAGTTCTATTGCACCCATTCCTTACCTATTTGCAACCCCTTAAGTGGCTTAAGGCCTCACCCCATCATCCACCATTGGAGGTTCCTTCACACCTTTCCAAGCTCTTAAAATCCTAGGAAACCTTAGATGGCTCATTACCTAATTCCTAATCTTACTTAGCCTCTAAGTAGCCTCCTAACCCACCCTTTTCCTATAAATAGAGCCCTCCACCCCTTGGTTTAAGGGTTGAGAATTTTTGCCTAAGAGAGAAAGAGCTTAAAGTGAGAACTCTTTCTCCCTTTGGTGTACACTTCCCATACAAATTCCAGAATTCTAAAACCTCCTTTGAGTGATATTTTTCACCTTAGATCCCTTAGTTTAGGTATATGCTACCCATTCACCTTCCCTCTCTACCTCTTAGTTAGCAAGCCATAGAGGTTAGAACTCCGTTTTCTACCATACAAAGCCTTCAAGAGTTCATCAAAGCAAACCACGCAAGGCTCTCCTACAGTGCTACAAGGGCCCGAGGGCTCCGGCTCTCCCCTTTCTTCTCGTATCTCTTTATACCTCCCTCCATCCTCCCATTTGTGCCATTACGCTGCCGATTTTTCGGTAGGAACGGAGGGGCACAAATATGATTCTAAGCCCTTTTGGCAAGAGGAAGCTATTTTCTTTTCTTTCATTTCATTTTATTTTTGGCCATTAGTAGAGACTGCGTTAAGCGGGTTGATCGGGTGCCTAACACCTTCCTGATCGATAACCGAAGCCCCTACCTAAGAGCCTTTGGTGTGGACCGGATTCAGAGTCATATTTTTAGCACTTAGGTGCTCATAAAAATGAACTAGGTATCCCGGGACACCGAAAGCTCCGGGTGGCGACTCTATATTTTTTCGTTAGAGAGCACATCGTCGCGACGGGATCGTCCCAATTCCCACGGTTGCACAGATGGCGACTCTGTTGGGGAGCAGCTAGTAGAGCTTCCCCTTGAAGTAGGCCTTTTTTTTTACTTATTTTATTTTATTTTTCTAACATTTTATTGCTGTTATTTTATTTTATTTTTGCTATTTTTTGTACTCACCCCTCCGATTACGTCATTTTACTCACCCCTACATTTCCGCTTTAAATTTCAGCAATCTTCGCCTAGTCACTTGACTGGCACCTTTCTTACTTACCCCTACGATTCGGCTTTAAATTTCAGCAATTTTTGCCTAGTCACTTTACTGGCACCTTTTTTTACTCACCCCTATGTTTCCGCTTTAAATTTCGGCAATATTCGCCTAGTCACTTGACTGGCACCTTTCTTACTCCCCTTTACAATTCGGCTTTAAATTTCAGCACTTTATATTTTCTGCCTAGTCGCTTGATTGGCCCCGTCATTTTTTTTACATTCATATCCTAACAGTGGACGCCGGCCTGTAGTGGCGGCACGGGATAATCACCCCCGGTCTTTGAACTAAAGAAAACTTCCAAAAAAAAGAGAAAAACTTTAAAAAAAATTAAAATTGAACCAAGTTAGGGAGCTTAATTAATTTGTTTTGCGGGGTAGATTTTTCAAAGGGGTTGGGTTAGGCACACATATAAATACCTGGGTCTTAGTATGGCGGCAGCCTCTAGTGGTGATGATCTAGAAAAGTCCCAGCCCACCTAGTATCTGAGAAAGCACTTGCGCTGGAGGTATATCAGGTGGGTTCCCATTTCGAAGCTTAAAACCCATGGGGAGCACGTTAGCGAGTTATACCGGACTCAATCCTTTAGGTGCGGTGAGGAGAGAATTGATCACCAAAAAATAGCTCAGTTCCTGGAAGCCTAGCTTCCACAAAAAATAAAAAAAGAGACACATTTCGGGCATCAGTGGCTGCTATTTTCTGTTTTGGAGAGGCAGTTTTTGCCTGGCGCATGTATTAGTTGGGCCAGTGTAAAAACACTGGAATTTATAACTGGCACAACTAATAGTTGCGCCAGCTTTAAACTCCAAGATTTTACCATTAGTTGCGCCAGCTTTAAACTCCAAGATTTTACCTTGGCGCAACTAATAGTTGCGCCAGTGTAAAATTGCTCCCCTGCAACCTGGGCGCAAGTATTAGTTGTGCCAGGTCTGTTTAGCAGCACCCAACCCGAATCCTTGGCCCTTTCCACCGCCCGAGTTCCCCGATCAGTGTGCATAGTGCCTTGTTTAGGCCCCGCCTTCTCTGACACCCAATACGCTCCCGCCAGTCAAGAGAAAGCAACTTCTTTTTGGCTCATTTCGAGGGATCAGGTCATTTGCCTTGATTTTTGTGCCTTCAATAGATCGAAGGTTCTCCTTCGATTCTTTCGAAGTGCCTCGGAATCATAGCCACGCGTCTTGAATTAAGGTATGAGAGCCACCCGAAAAGGGAATTCCAAGGCCTCGGAACCTTTATTTTTCAAAAGGTTTTCATAAAATTCAAAAAATATATATATATAATCAAAACCCAAAAAATATATAGTTTGTGGTGCCGGCACAACGGCATCATCTTGCCCTCCGTCGTCCCGTAGGGGAAGAAGGAGGATTTTTGGGCCTTATCCAAGGCACCCTTACCCGACCCACTCCCAAAGAATGTCGTGGGTAATGGACCTGGCCTACGCCGATCCCGACTCATCCCCGCTGTTGTCGCTCCAAGTGTGCCATAATTGTGTGCATTATGAATCAAAAATTAAAGAATTAAAGAATGCTAGGTTATATGGATGTTAACTTATGAAAGGGATATCAGCACATTGGGGCTAACACTGGCCTGCAAGATCAGGGCCAAATTGTAGCAAGTTTTAAATGTAAGTGAGTAAAAGATCGTCCACAGGGAATTGATTTAAAATTTAAGATAAACCTCCAGATCTGTGCTACCAGATCTGGCTCTATAATTATCTAAAAAAAGAATAGATAAAAGAGAGTGTTGGATTGTGTCACATTTAACTATAAGCAAATAAAGAAAAGAACTAACTACATGATCCAGATCCGAGTTGGGGAGGTGTTTAAAATAAGACATGCAGAAATAATAGCTTCATGTACTTTAGCCTCTGAATTTTAATGGAGAATCTGTAGTTCAACAGAGCAGATTCAATCTTCATCTGGCTACCAGCACAGATGTAAGAGAAATAAATCCGAATTAAGGAATAGGTTTAGACTTATGGCTATGATCATCCAATGGTCACGAGATCATCCAATAGTTGTGGCCTATTCTTTAGTTGAACATGAACATCATAAATCTGCTTGAATTAGGTTACCAACGCTAATTCGCCAGGGATGATGAATTAAGGGAAGTTGGATGCGGATAAGTGAATCTAAAGAAGTCTAATGCACTAAGGTGAACATTGGAACCCTCGACATGACTCCAATTGAGAAGACACAAATTACAAAGAACCTTTTAAAATCCACCGTTACAATTCTGAGCACGGCTTCTTAGAGAGCCCTCGGACTTACGATCGAGCTTCTCGAAGAGCCCTCGATTCTGATCTTGAATCCGAACTTGGAAGTACAAATCACTCACAATGGCTCTCAAAGGTAAACTACAAGAAGGGATTACAGGGGTTCGGATAAACTATCTCGACCGGAATGAGGGAAACAGAGATGAAAACTCTAAAATCTGGATGCCCCAATTGGGCAAATGTCTTCTCAATTTATAGCTTTCCCTCTATCCTGCACAAGGCTGAGTTGGCCAATCAGAAGTGCTCAGATCTGGAATGCCCAATGGCCGTTGAGAACGGGGATCCAGATCTGTTCTGGCCAATGAAAATGCTACGATCCGGTTCGAATCGAGCGTTAGAAGCATCAATTTTATAGAATTCAAAAAATCTGTTTGAGCTTCTAAAGTTCCCGCCAAGTGATTTCATCTTTGTGCGGAATAGCCTTTGGTTTGTGCTTGGAATCTTGGAATGTCTGGGCTTTTAATTACATTGAGGCGTCTGAGTTTCTTGAAATGCCCTTCAAAGTGGCTATAAATCCCGATATGCCATTTCGCGAGTTTAAGGGTCTTTTCAAAGTAATTTGGCTCTGAAGCTCTTTTATTGGGGTTTGATTCATTCAATTAAACTTTTCTTCTTTTCGCAAAGGTCATTCTTCTATTCGAGAGTGTTTTCTTCTTTTCGAAAGTTCAAGGTTCTTTGCGAATAGTAGAAGTTCTTCTTGAATTGAACTCTAGGCTCCCATTCTTCTTTGCAATTGACTTTTAACTTGATTTTTCCTTTGCGAATAGTAGAAGTTCTTTGCGAATTGAGCTTTAGCTTCCATTCTTCTTCTCTGAGTCTTTTCTTGCTCTTTTAGGACCTTTTAGCCATTGCCGAGGCTATTTCTTCACTCCTCTTTGAGCTTGACATGCGTTGTCGACTTTTTGATCATTTTAGGATGGTTTTCGATTTGGACCATCTTTTGGTTAGTGCAATATGAACACTAAAGCACTTATTTAGTCCTCTCAAGGGTCTTTCAAGGCTCATGTTTAGGGGTGAAAATGGTATTTTCACTACTTATCACACCCAAACCTAAGCTTTGCTAGTCCACGAGCAAAGAAACATAAAAACAAAGTAAAGAGCCACTTTTGTAGGAAGCACAAGTGCATTTAGCATATGCAACAAGCCTTTTCAACCCCTAGGTGATCCCTAGAGGAGGAGTGAAGTCTCCCGAGGGTTTTCAAGAAGGTACCCACAAACTTCTCCATGAAATGCTTAACATCGGCAATATTATCAAATGAGCAATCAAGGAGGGTTAGTTACTCTTGAATCAATGATGAAACAGAAAATTTGATTATTGTTTGCACAGAATTTAAACATTTATAAACCTCATGAATGTTTCAATATTTCCAACTGTGAACAGTCATAGAAAATCATACAAATGTGCAAGCTCATCCTATGGATAAAAATTAGGTTATAAGTCATACTTAAGGTGCTCAAGTTCCAACCCAAACACTCACCGTGGTATACTCTCATCAATGTTTTTTGTTGAGGGGTTCATTTTCACTCAAGCTCAAGAGCGCTTACATCTCCCAAATGGATCTGTAAGCATGAGCATAGGCATGATTCTTAGGCAATGGCATCATTGACATCTCCTCACCATAGATTGGGTCACTTCTTATCTCCACATGACTCACTCAACTTTGGATCACAAGGGCTTTTAATCTAGGTTTGTTTGTATGGCTTATGGAGTGAAGTTTCAAGGAAAGGCTTTGAACAGAGGTTTGAATTTGAGAACTCGTGAAGTGCAGGAGATGGTTCATGACTCCACCTTTTTGAGTTTAGCTTCTTTCTTCTTCTTTTCGAGATTCTCACATTCACGTGATCAGTTCTTTCTTTGATCTTGCATTTTCAACATAAGGTCCCTTTTTGCCTTTTTGCTTGCAACTTTTTCACATTGTTTGTCTCTTCTTTTCTCGGGCCACCATATTGCCTGCTTTTGAGGTATTTTTCTTCATTTTCTTGATGTTGCAAATGGTCCATCTTGATTTCTTTCTCCTTTACCTCCTCAATTCTCAGAGTGAGAGAAGGCTGAATTGGTTCCATAGGTTGGTGCAAGTACTTTTGAGTATTTTTGATGAAGAATTGTAGTCAAATGGGGTACAAGCAGAGGCAGATTTTTCTTGGTTGGTTCTGTTAGGTTCATTTGTCCAAAGAAGGCCTTGATCTTTTCCTCAGTTTCATGAGTGCTGTTACTTGTTTTAATTTGGAGTTTCCTAACTTCTAGTGGATCTAATGCCTCAGCCAATCCTTTGAATCAGAAAAAATTGCCTCAGTCACTCTTCAACAGAGATGTAAAACATATAGGCTCAATTCTTACTGGTTATGGTTTTTCCTTGAGCTTTTAAGTATATCTTTACCTTTTTCTCTTCCTGTAGACTTGCTATGTGCTAATACAAGTGTATTTTCCTGGTGTTAACATCATGGAAATGTGGAATATTGTAGGGTTTAGAATGTCTAAATTCTTGCAAAGAAAATTTTAAAATTTCCACATTGTCATGATTCTTAAGTAAATTGATTCATTTCCTGATTACTTTGGTGATTGTGATGCCCTTATGCTAATTATCCCATGGGCAGGACCTGTTTTGCCATACCCCAAACCTAAGATGAACATTGTCCTCAATGTTCTAGACAATGAGAGACGAGGTAAAGAAGAAAGAAAACTAAGAACGAGAAAAAATCTAAACTATATGCGTGAGAAAATAAAAATGTAAAAGCGAAGATATGAGCAAGGAAATGAAAAACATGATATACAAATGCAAGAAAATCAACAAAACAACGCTAGAACTGCTAAATAAAATCTAACAAATAGAAGGATTACTATGCAAATGGAAGGAAACTAATGCTAATAAGAGAAATAGTAAAAACAAGGTAAGGGATGAATACAAAGTTAAAAAAGAAAAGAAAAGTGTTGATACAAAAACTGAATTTGTGAATGCAAAATAGGAAGACAAAGTTATAAACTAACTATATTCACGTAAAAATGACGAAAATCAATAAACGAGGACACATTAACCTAAGAAAGAAAAAATCCGATCTAAAACAGAATTTGAAACTAAAATTCCTAAAGAAAAATCTAATGCCAAATGATATATCCTAAGCCCAAAGAAACAAACCCAAAAGCCGAGATACTTATGAATCTAAGTGATTATAAAATGATTAGCGAATACGTGAAAAGCAAGATTCATAAGACTGACCCCTTTGTTGATGATGTGTATGAATAATAAAAAAAAAATGAAGCATGGGAGCACATATTAAAAACAGGGTTCACACACAGCTGAGACCCATTTATGATGAAGAAATCTCGAAGGAAAATAAAATCAGTGGGTCCATTGAATATTCAAAACAGCCTATGATCCACTACTCATTATCCTACATGATTCCTAAAAAAGAAAAATGATCTCAGCAGGTCCAGATGGGAAAAGTGGATGTAAATGGAGAAAAATAGCCCATCCGGAAGATATCTATATATGTCTATATTTTTTTTTTGTTTTTATAATTTTTTTTTTTTTACTTGTTTTGGATCAGCCCGGGCTCAACAAGAGCCCTTATTTACTACTGCTGAAAATAATGAGAAACAACTCAGAGATTTTCTATTTGTGTTTTCATTTTCTTTTATTTTGTATTTGGTTTTGTAAAAAAAAATAAAAAAAATCAGCATGCCTAAAAGACAGCAGAAATTATAACATTAAACACAACAGAACTGCTGGTTCTTAAGAATTTAAAAATAGAAAATGAGTGCAAAGGAGAAGGGGATGCAAACTCAAGCAGATCTGCTCCAGCTTTAGTCCAGATGCTCCTTTCTTGGGTGTGCCCGCGATCTAGGGGTTTCCTCTGTTTGGGTTTCTTTGAACAGATCGCGCAGCTGGGCTCTACCCTTTTGATTTCTGTCAAGAGAAAAAGCGCAGAAGTTTAGAATAGATGGTGGTTATTCGTGTGGAGCTCGTGAGAGAAGAGGGTGAGCTAGGGTTTTGAAAAGGGGTTTTGCTTGGGAGAGTGTTTGCAGATATCCAGTGACTTTCAAAATGACCTAATATACTAACAAGTGAAATCTAAGCACCCTTAAGTGTTCAAAAGTTCCAAAAGAATCCTTTTCTCTATTCTCAAAAGCAAAAGTGTCTTTGAAGGTAAAAAAAAAAAATCTTGAGAAAGTGTAGTTACTTAAAGAACCGAGCTTCATATGTCTATTCGAAATGGATTTGGCTCCGAAAGATCTTTTCGCAAAGGACTCCCCCCCAGATCTTCTATTCGAAAAGGAAATTTCAACTACTCGAACAGAACATGGTTCCTTGCGAGTAGTTCATTACAGCGCCAGAATCAATTCGAATAGAACTTTGAACTTTTCGAGCAGTACTTTTTACTTTCGATTTGAACTTTGAAGTGTATTTACACTATGTACAAGAAAAATAGCGAAAACAACAAAATCGGAAAAACAATGTTGTACAAACATATTATACACTTTTCTACCATCAGATTTTGGAGAATCATGATGATAGGTGGGCGAAGGGCTCTGGGTGTTTTCAATGCATGGTTTGAGCCTCGACCATTTACCTTGAGTATTCTTCCATCCTTGGGATCTGAAATATCCACAGACTCTGAGGGAGGCCTTGATGACATGTGTGGCCCTTCCCATCTGGATCTCAATTTGCCGAGGAAAGAATTTAAGTTTAGAGTTGAATAACCATACCTTGGACCCCAATGAACTCTTTTCTCATGAGGCTCCTATCATGGAATGATTTAACCTTTTCTTTGTACAATGGAGCTAGTGTAGGCATCCATCCTCAGTTCTTCCAGTTCGGTGAGTTGAAGCTTCTGTGGTTACCGAGTTAGATCCATATTAAAAGTTTTGATTGCCCACAAGGCCTTATATTCTAATTCTCTTGGTAGATGGCATGCCTTGCCATAAACCGATCTGAAAGGGACATCCTATAGGAGTCTTGTAGGCGATTACGTATGCCCACAAAGCATCATTAAGCAAGGACTAGTCCTTTCTGTCCTTCTTCTTCAGTTTTTCCAAAATGTGTTTGATCTCTCTATTTGAAATCTCCACCGCCCCTTTGGTTTGTGGATGATAGGGAGTGGCTACTGTGAGTGACAGAGTACTTTTTTATAGAGAGTCAAACTGCACATTAAAAGTGGCTTCCCCATCACTAATGATGGCTCGAATCCAAATCTAGAAAAAATGTGGTCTTTGAGGAATCTTAAAACCACTTTGTGATCATTGGATTTGGTAGCTATGGCCTCAATCCACTTGGAGACATAATCCTGACTACCAAGATGAAATTGTTTCCATTAGAAGGGGAAAGGGGCCCATAAAATCTATGCCCAAACATCAAACAACTCAACTACCGGGATTGGCTGCGAGGGCATTGAGTTTCTTTTGGAAATACTTGCCCGCTTTTTGGCGATTCTGGCAAGATTCTGATCTTTGTAAGGCATCTTTAAAGATTGTGGGCCAATAGAAACCACCTTTGCAGAATTTTTTGTTGTTTATTGCCTTGAAATGGCCTCCACTGAGCTATTCATGACACATTGACAATATGCCGGGGAATTCATGGTCCGGGACACACTTTTCGATCACTTGGTACGCACAATTCTTGAATAGATAAGGATCTTCCCAAATGAAATGTTTAACTTGTGAGAAGAAAAGATCTTTATCCATTCTATTCCAATGTTGAGGAATCATCCAATAGCCAAGAAGTTGACTATGTTTGCAAACCAAGGACTATGGGTATTGATGGCAAAGTTGCTCATCGAAATGATTCATTAATGGGTAAGCTATCATCCTCGTGATTGAGAATTCGGATAAGTGATCACCACCACATTCTCCACTCCTTTCTTATCCTTAATCAGTAGATCAAACTCCTGTAATAGGAGGATCCACGATTAATCTGGGCTTGGTATCCTTATTAGGCAGAAGGTACTTTAGGCGTGAGTGGTCATAAACACCACAATTTGTGAACCTAAAACATAAGGCTGAATTTTTCCAATGCAAACACAATGGCCAGTGACTCTTTCTCGGTTGTTGTGTAGTTGAGCTGGGCATCTATCATGGATCTGCTTGGCATAAGCTATGACATGGGGAAGCTTATCCTTTCTACGCCCTAGGACAGCTCCTAGGGCATAGTCTCGATGCATCACACATCACTCAAAGGGCACCTGAATAGTCGGGGGATCAAGATGGGAGTCTGAAATCGAGACATTTCTTAAGGACCTCAAAGGCATCATGCATTCATTAGTAAACACAAAAGGAACATCTTGACACGATAAATGATGAGTGGCTTGGAAATTTTCTTTGAAATCTTTGATGAACCTCCTATAAAATCCTGCATGCCCTAGAAACTTGATTTGCTTAAGTTCTCGGAGGAGGCAAATGTGCAATTAGATCAATTTTGCTTGGTCCACCTCTATGCCTTTATGGGAGACCACATGTCCTAGGACAATGCCTTGGGTGACCATAAAATGACTCTTTCGACTTAGAACCAAATTGGTTTCTTCACATCTTTGCAACACCAACTTGAGGTGGTGTAAGCATTGGGAAAAAGTCTCCATAAATTGAAAAGTCATCCATGAAGATCTCCATGAATTGATCAATCATGTCGGAAAAGATGGCATACATGCATCTTTGAAAAGTAGCAGGGCATTGCAAAGACCAAAGGGCATCCTCCTATAGGCAAAAGTGCCAAAGGCAGGTGAAGGTGGTCTTTTCTTGGTCCTGTGGGTACATTGTGGATCTGGTTGTAACAGTACCCATCAAGGAAGCGATAGTAAGCTTTGCTCGCAAGCTTATCAAGGATTTGGTCAATGAAGGGAGGGGAAATGGTCTTTCCTTGTCATGGTATTTAATTTTACGTAGTCTAGTCTATGACCCTCCATCCGATTGTTTTGTGGTGGACATAAGTTTGATTAATTTCACCATACAATGATGCAGATTTCTTAGGCACCACCGTGTGGGTGCTACCAGCAGAATCTGAAATGGGGTAAATGACCCCAGCATCTAGCAGCTTGACAACTTCCTTCATTACCACTTCTTGCATGTGAGGATTCAACCTTCTTTGCATTTCTCTAGAAGGCTTGGCATCCTCTTCCAGTGGATCTTATGCATGCATACGGGTTTATTCCTCCTAAATCAAGACAATGGTCCGACCAATTGCTTTCTTGTCTTTGTTTAGAACTACCATGGCTCCTCTTCTTGCTCCTTTGTAAGGGAGGAAGAAATAATCACAGTAGTGTTTGATGATCTCCCAAAACACATATTTCAGATTTTGGGGAGGCTATTTGAGTTCCAATTCAGGTGAAATTTGAGAAAGAGGGCAGCAAAGGTACCTTGGTAACTTGTGGAAGAGGGAGAGGAAGCGGTCTCAAGAGAGAGAACTTGATGATTTGTTGGTGAGTGCCTTGCACAAAGCAGACTCCGTTGAATTTGATCTCCTTTTCCTTCTTTCTCTGGATCCCCAATCATTTTAAATTCGTGGTGGAGTCTTTACCTTGCGAAATGTTTGTAAAGACTCCTCCACTCATCAATGATGTCAACATGGAAACATTCCTCGTGAGAGAATTGAGGTTGAGTAATGACATTATACACATTCAATTTAACTTTCATATTTCCAAAGACACCTCCATGATGCCGGACACGCATTGAATGCATGCATTAGTAGCTGTAGGAATGGTCTTCCCTGTAATAGTGAGGGATGGCGGGTACTTTTGGTTGGTTCCATGTCCAACACCAAAAAGTCGTGAGGTAGAAAAACTTGTCTACTCCTACCAAAACATCTTCAATCAACCCCATAGGTTTCCTTTCGGATCTGTCATTCATTTGTAACACCACTTGAGTGGGTTTCAATTCTCCCAAACCTAGCTTCTCATAGGCGAGAATAGGGAAGCGGTTGACACTAGCACCATCTAAGGCTTTCTCAATGGTGTGCTCCCCAATGATGCAGGGATTGTGGGGATTCGAGGTCTTGCATCTTAGGTGGTGTTGCAATTGATAGCACTTGGTTGATTTTCTCCACAAAGGCCTTCTTGGATAAATGTATCCTAGATTGCCTTTTGTGGGTGCACACCTCTTTGAGAAATTTTGCATAGCGAGGACACATTTGATTGCATCAAGCGGTAGATTAATTTTAACTTGAATGTCTCCATCATTTCCTCAATTTTGTGTTTCCTTTGTCAAAAGGAGAAACTGACTTCATTGCATGGGGAAATGGGAGGTGAGGAACAAATTCTCCTCCTCATCTTTTCAACAATTTTGTTATTTTTACATTTTCATTTTTTGAATTTTCGATGTAAATCAACGACCATATTGCTATCCAAATTTGTTGTTCTGCACTTGTTCTTCATCTTTTTCCTCTTCACTACCTTTGTTGTTTATTATTCTTCCACTTCTCAAAGTAGTCACACTTTGATTTCCTCATGGCCATTTGAGGATTCTCCAACCATGAACTGTCCCTTAGGATTGTTCACGGGTTGGTTGGGTAGTTACCCTCTTCTCTCTTAGCCAATGAATTTGAGAGTTGGCCGGAGTTTCTTCAATTTTTTAATGCTCATTGTGAAGGTTCACGATGCAGAGAGTTCAAGATTTTGAAGTGAACTCAAGACCGCTCTTCAAAGGTCGGGGATCTAGGAGGGCAGGGCGGTGACTTTGCATGGCTTGTTGTTGGTTAGGCTCTGAAAATTTGATTTATTATAAAATTACTGCGATATGGTGAGCGGGTTTGAAAGGTAATTGATTTTTTTAATTTCTTCTTTGCTGTTAATTTCCTTCCACGAGATTAGGATGAGATCTCCATGGGTAGTCATTCGATTGCATCATCATCCATAAAATTTGCATGAGCTTGTTCCATCATGAGTTAAAATTGTGATGCGAAGGACATTGATCAATGGAATGAGTGGGGGCGGCATATCGGACATGCCTCCTCTACTCTTGACCCATTTGGAGCTTTAAATGAGTCCATCATCTATCAAATTTTGTGGTCAAATTATCCACTTTCCTTTCCACTCATTGACTTCATAAACTTTCCCTCTTGTGAATTGGGGATTATTCATCCTAGCTGGATTCTCTCGGTGTCCCTTGGCGATTCTGCTTTGGGTTGAATTTTCTCCAATCACCTCAAGAGG
Organism: Chloranthus sessilifolius; assembly: GCA_021018995.1. Taxonomy (NCBI): domain Eukaryota; kingdom Viridiplantae; phylum Streptophyta; class Magnoliopsida; order Chloranthales; family Chloranthaceae; genus Chloranthus; species Chloranthus sessilifolius. The sequence continues at coordinate 44,596,223 of CM037592.1, forward strand.
TCCCAAACCTCTTCAACTGTTTTACTTAGGTACCTCCACAAGAGGCATCCACCATGTTCTTGCCCTTGATCGGTTCCTTGATAGAAGCTTTGAACCGCCATTTAGGAATTTGATGGTGAGGGCATTGCCTTATATGATTCTTTAAACCTTTCCCATGCTTCATGGAAAGTTTATTGAGTTTTGGGAGAAAGAGATGATGCTTTGTCTCGATTGGCTGGTTTTAGTCATTGGGAAATATTTTGACAAAATTGACATTGCAAATCATTCCATGATGTGATCTTTGTTTGGTGCTAACATAGATAACCATGCTCTAGCTTTGTCCTTTAATGAAAAAGGAAAGAGCCTAAGCTTGGTTGCCTCTGAACCAGTCCGGCTATGTTAAATGTTGTGCATAAAGCGAAATTCATCAATGTGTTTGTAAGGGTCTTCCTTACTCAATCCATGGAATGAAGGCAACATTTGGATGGTGGCGGACTTAATTTCATAATTTCCCTCCACTGAGGGAAATTGAATGCAAAATGGAGAATTATAAGCACCAGGGGCAAAGTAGTCTCCTAACAATCTCTCTTCTTCACCCATTTCAGATATATGCAGTGATGTATGTCGGTTTCTTAGAGTCTTTCAACTTCTAAATTTAACGGGAGAATCTCGATTGAGGTTCTCTTGCCAAACATACAACTTCGAGAGAGAGTTTGTACACAAACTGTCTATTTAAGAACTTTCCTTTCCTTTTACGGTATCTGTTTGCATAAAAATAACAACAAAATTAATAAATGACTAACAAAAGAGTGGCAGCAGCATTTATTCAAATAACTAGTAGGCAAAGAATAAAAACTCAGAAAAATAAAAAAAATAAAAATTCTGCTAGAAACAGTTTTCTATACAAAAGCTACGTAGACATTTAATCAAGCACTTGGAATGCAAAGTGCAGGTTTAAAGCAAAAATTAAAATAAAAATCAAATCTACAAAATAGAAAAACTTAGGTCTACCAATTTTAAAATCTATTCCCCGGCAACGGCGCCAAAAACTTGTTGTCGCTCCAAGTGTGCCATAATTGTGTGCATTATGAATCAAAAATTAAAGAATTAAAGAATGCTAGGTTATATGGATGTTAACTTATGAAAGGGATATCAGTACATTGGGGCTAACACTGTCCTGCAAGATCAGGGCCAATTGTAGCAAGTTTTAAATGTAAGTGAGTAAAAGATCGTCCACAGGGAATTGATTTAAAATTTAAGATAAACCTCCAGATCTGGCTCTATAATTATCTAAAAAAAGAATAGATAAAAGAGAGTGTTGGATTGTGTCACATTTAACTATAAGCAAATAAAGAAAAGAACTAACTACATGATCCAGATCCGAGTTGGGGAGGTGTTTAAAATAAGACAAATGCAGAAATAATAGCTTCATGTACTTTAGCCTCTGAATTTTAATGGAGAATCTGTAGTTCAACAGCAGATTCAATCTTCATCGGCTACCAACACGGATGTAAGAGAAATAAATCGAATTAAGGAATAGGTTTAGACTTATGGCTATGATCATCCAATGGTCACGAGATCATCCAATAGTTAATGGCCTATTCTTTAGTTGAATTTATGAACATCATTGTAAATCTTGCTTGAATTAGGTTACCAACGCTAATTATGCAGGATGATGAATTAAGGGAAGTTGGATGCGGATAAGTGAATCTAAAGAAGTCTAATGCACTAAGGTGAACATTGAACCCTCGACATGACTCCAATGGAGAAGACACAAATTACAATGACAACCTTTTAAAATCCAGAGTTCCAATTACGAAGCACGGCTTAGAGAGCCCTCGGACTTACGATCCCGAGGCTTCTCGAAGAGCCCTCGAGTTCTGATCTTGAATCCGAACTTGGAAGTACAAATCACTCACAATGGCTCTCAAAGGTAAACTACAAGAAGGGATTACGAGGGGTTCGGATAAACTATCCAGGAATGAGGAGCAGAGATGAAAACTCTAAAATTTGGATGCCCCAATTGGGCAAATGTCTTCTCAATTTATAGCTTTCCTCTATCCTGCACAATTTGAGTTGACCAATCGAAGTGCTCGGATCTGGATTGCCCAATGGCCGTTGAGCACGGGGATCGGATCTGTTACGCCAATGAAAATGCTCGATGCTGGTTCACCAATCGAGCGTTAAAGCATCAATTACATTATGGGAATTCAAAAGTCTGTTTGAGCTTCTAGACGTTCCCGCCAAGTGATTTCATCTTTTGGTTTTCACGTGGGGGGGAATATGCCTTTGGTTTGTGCTTGGAATCTTCCGGTACGTCTCTGGGCTTTTAATTACATTGAAGCGTCGAGTTCTTGAAATGCCCTTCAAAGTGGTGTAAATCCCGTATGCCATTTCGCGAGTTTAAGGGTCTTTTTTTCGCAAAGTAATTTGGCTCCTGAAGCTCTTTTGTGGGGTTTGATTACATTGAATTAAACTTTTCTTCTTTTATAAAGGTCATTCTTCTATTAGGAGTGTTTTCTTCTTTTACATAAAGTTCAAGGTTCTTTGCGAATAGTAGAAGTTCTTTGCGAATTGAACTCTAGGCTCCCATTCTTCTTTGCGAATTGACTTTTAACTTGATTTTTCCTTTGTGAATAGTAGAAGTTCTTTGCGAATTGAGCTTTAGCTTCCATTCTTCTTCTTCAGGTCTTTTCTTGCTCTTTTAGGACCTTTTAGCCATTGCTGAGGCTATTTCTTCACTCCCTCTTTGAGCTTGACATGCGTTGTCAGCTTTTTGATCATTTTAGGATGGTTTTCGGATTTGGACCTGTTTTTTTGGTTAGCTGCAATATGAACACTAAAGCACTTATTTAGTCCTCTCAAGGGTCTTTCAAGGCTCATGTTTAGGGGTGAAAAATGGTATTTTTCACTACTTATCACCCGCCACATTCTCCAACCCACTCTCATTCGGGGGAAGTTTTTTCCACAATCCCCCTCACCCAACCCCCTTCACCGTTACCGACCCATTTAGCACCCCCATTTTCCCAACCGATACCCTCCAAAATATCCAAAATCCAATCCCCAACTCCCCATCTTTTGCCCAAACAATGCCCATTTTCCGTCCCAAACCCATGCTAAACCCACCCCATAGTCCATCCACTTCCATGCCAAACCCATTTTCCCAATCCACATCCATGCCCCGCTTCCCTTCTTCCCCCTATAGACCCGATCCACTCACATTCACATACACCACTTCCGCCCTATCCGATCCCCCACAAAACCCCCCATCTACCCAGGTCATGCCCGTTTTTACTAGGGCCATGCCCGATTTTTCCCAAACACCCACACTATACCCTCCATCATCCTTAAACATCCCAAACCCATCCCCCTCTGCCAATGCCCCAACCCATTCCTTTAATCCATCCCCTATCCTATCATCTACCATGGACATACCCAATTTTCCCTCCACATCCACCCCATCCATACCCAATCATCCATTAAATCCACCATCCACATCCGACCCCCCTTCCATGGCCATGATGGAGGAGATGTTCCAAGCATACTCCTCATTGAGGGCTTCCCAAAATATCTCTCATCCACACCCCACATCCATGAATCCATCCCATACCTTAGCAAACCTCCATGCTTCACTCCCCCATGACCCCCATCAACCTCCCATAATTCACCCCATCCAAACCCCCATCACCCACATACCCCAAGGCCCCATGGCCCAGCCTCCCACCATCCATAAACCCCAAGGCCAAATGGCCCAACCTCCAAACTCCCACATACCCCAAGGCCCCATGGCCCAACTTCCCACCATCCATAAACCCCAAGGCCAAATGGCCCAACCTCCAAACTCCCACATACCCCAAGGCCCCATGGCCCAACCTCCCATCATCCATACACCCCAAGGCCAAATGGCCCAACCTCCAAACTCTCACATACCCCAAGGCCCATTGGCCCAAACCCCCTTTTCCCACACATCTCAGGGCCCCTGACCCAATACCCCACCATCCATGATCTCCAGGGCCCCATGGCCCAATACCCCACTACCCATCATCCCCAAGGCCCATTAGCCCAAGACCCCATTACAGTGACAGCTCGGTTTTTCGTGCCCGAAAATCTGTGCCATCAGGATCATACTCTGGATGATCCCCAGGACAAATTATGAAGTGTCTGCTCGTATAGCGAAAATCAAGCAGACACTGTCTAGCAGTGGTAGATCGAGTCATCGCGTAAGGCATTTAAAATAGAAAGAAGCAATAACAAAAACATGTATCTAAATATATCAAAAGAATATATATTCCCAAAAAAGAACCAAGAAGAACCACTGGTGATGGACATCCATCACCCAAACAATGGTTCCTGATAGTGGTTCCTATAGAATGTATAATAATACAATAAAGAAAAATATCTACAGAAAGTAAATACGGAAGTGGCCACCAGGCACACAATAATCCAAAATCTATACAAAATTTCTAAAACAGCAAACTAATATACCCCGACTATGGAGAGAAATCGTCCGCCTGGACGTCAGTCTCCTCGTCCTTAGCCTCAGCCTCTAGATAAGGCTGGTAGTCATGGTCGCTCTCGGTGCCGGGAGCTCTAGCCTCAGAACCTATATTTATTGTAGAAGCAGGGTGAGCTAACCATCTAAGCTTAGTAGAAGAATTTCAGTTAAAATTGCATCTAAATTGTAAAATATGGTAGTAGAAGATATGGACAGAATTGAACACATGACAACAGATGTTTCAGAAATACAGAATTTATCAAAGCAGGCAAATCATATCAGAATTTGCAGAGTGTGATGCATATAGTGTTTAATGACTTAGAATAATAAACTTAAATAACTCTTGTGAGTATAGCACGTGGTAGCCAGATTTGGTCCGATGGGAAATCCCGACCATCGTCGTTCACATGAACAATTTCAGGAAATGCAACAATGCCTCAACTACGGAGTGCAATTGTGCCGAGGATTTCCAAGCAGATGCATGATTGTGCCAGAAACGGATATACCGTCGAGTCGGTGGGATTCGCAGAGTATCAAACCTCAAATCACATGCAGACATATTATACTTAACAGAAATCAGATGACATATGACAGGTGTCAGATAGCAGGAGTCAAATACATAACAGAGTTGCCACACATATGCTAAACATGACTGAAAAGTAAAATCAGACTATGCAGTTATATGTAGAACATTTGAAATCCATGGGATCAAGAATAAATGCAATTTCAGTTGAATTCCCCTACCTCAGGTCAGACCTCTTTCTAAGCAAATCCAAAGCATTTTAAGGCATCATGGTCCGACCTTAGACCATAAATATAATATACTATGTGTCAAGTATGCCAGAAAGTCAACTGGCTCGGTGTCCAGTAACATGCAATTCACACAAACAAAACAAGACATAAACAGAGGTGATTGATCGATCAACACCCTTATTGATCGATCAATCCTCCTTGTTGATCGATCAATAGCCCCATTGATCGATCAATACCCTCAACTCACCTCACAAGTAACAGAGGTAGTTGATCGATCAATACCTTAATTGATCGATCAATAACTCCCTTTTCTTCACACTTTGTCATGGAAAAATTGATTGATCACCAGCTTAGTTGATCGATCAATATGTCTTATTGATCAATCAATGACCTCATTGATCGATCAATAGCTTAAATTTTCAAAATTCCTTCTTTCTGTTCCCTTTTGTTACTTATACAGATTGATCGATCAATGCCTTCATTGATCGATCAACACACACAAGTGATCGATCAATGCCGTTGATCGATCACTCTCTCTATGATCGATCAATGCTCATAATTGATCGATCAACACCCTTCGAGCATTGAACTTCCAGAAATTTCAGTGTTCTGTTCCCCTTTTTGTTTTATACGAATTGATCGATCAATGCCTTAATTGATCGATCAACACCTCACATTGATCGATCAATAATGACAGCACCTCTGTCATTAATGGAGGTAACTTATTTCTCTTCTATTTGACCTATCATCATTAATAGTTTATCCTAACCATTAATACACACTCAAACACACACATAAGAGCTCTCCTCTGCCCAAATTTAAAAGCATAGGCTCACGTTTGCTTGGGCCCTTTCGGGGTCTCGGCAAAATGATCCTGTAGAGGGTTTTAGATCCGGAACTCTGGCTGTATCTCCGGTGTGAGTTCAACAAAGAGATTATCGGCTCATGTTTAGTACACAGAGGTTTCACACACACATAGGCTATACTTGAGTTTGTTTCATTGGACTCCACATACCCCAACTCAAATTAACTCATGATCTTGGTATCCCTAACCCTATTTCCTCGAAGAACACTTTCAGGACCCGACCTAACCACTGGATTCTAGCTCAAGAACAAGAGGAAGAAGAAGAAGGGATATCTCTCCAGGTCTCTCCCTTCCTTTATAAGCTACCTAAACTGAAATATCTCTGATATTTCAGTTTAGACCCTAATTGAAACTCCGGTGTGAAACACCCACAAGATCTCTATAGCATAACGTGCCACGTCGACGTCCTACACGACTCAGATTTAAGAGAGAATTCACGTGTGAATTCATCCAACTACGGTGTAACTTTATCTCAACTAATATTGATTATAAATTTTAAAATCTATCTCAATTTCTGTGTCGGGCATGCATATCAAAACAATCAGTTTCTTGTTCAGAATTTTAGGGTTGTTACAATTACCCATATCCCCCAGGGCCCATTGGGCTAAACCCATCAAATCCAAACCCATCAGGGGCCCATGGCCCAAATCCACCAATGGCCCATGGCCCAGACCCAATAAGGCCCATCAAGGGCCCATGGCCCAGACCCATCAAGACCCATCGGGCCAGACCCAACAAGGGCCCATGGACCAGACCCAACAAGGCCCATCGGGCCAGACCAATCAAAGGCCCACGAGCCAGACCCATCAAGGGCCCATGGCCTAGACCCATAAAGGGCCCATGGCCCAGACCCATCAAAGCCTATTGGGCCAGACCCACCAAGGGCCCATGGATCAGACCCAACAAGGCCCATTCAGCTAAACCCACAAAAGGCCCATGGCCCAGACCCAACAAGGCCCATTGGGCCAAACCCACCAAGGTCCATTGGGCCAGACCCACCAAGGGCCTATGGCCCAAACCCATCAAGGCCCATTGGGCTAGACTCACCAAGAGCCCATGGTCCAAACCTACCAGGGGCCCATGGCCCAAACCCATCAGTGGGCTATGGCCCAAAATGATCGAGGGTTCATGGCCCAAACCCAAACCCCACACTCATACCTTCCACCATACCACCAACATTTAACCCAACCTTCACATCTAGGTAAAACCCATGTCATACCTCAAACCCAATTTCCCCATGGCCCCACACCCCAAGGCCATCCTCAAACCTTCCCTGACACCCAATGGCCCTATCCGGCCCCGCCTCAAAGCCAAATGCTCTTCACCCAACAAACCTTTCCGCACCCCCAATGGGCTCACCCAACCCCCACTCATGTCATTCCCATCCAACCCATGCAACAACAACAGGAGAATCCTGCCCTCGCTGCACACTATGTCGACCAGCAGTATGAAGAGGGCGAGATTAGGAATAGCGGGGCCTATGCTAGGGCTTTAACCAGCCTCAACCCTCCTCCCATAATTACCCATCCCCTGGTAGCCCAGAGCGAGTCCCAACCAGCTGTTGAAAAAATGGCCCCCATATCCAAAGAATCAGAACAGTTAAGGGAGCAACTAGACAAGATCCAGAAACAATTGTTAAAAATGGGTGGTGCTGAAATCCACGCCACGGATTTCACGAATTTATGTCTGTTTGCCAAGGTCCCCCTGCCCCCCAAATTTAAAATGCCAATATTCGACAAGTACAATGGCACAGGGAACCCGATTGCACACCTCAAGTCTTATTATGGGGACATGTCCCAGTACGGGGGGGACGAGAGACTGCTAATAAAAGTCTTTCAGAAAAGTTTGACCGAACCGGCCCTAAGGTGGTTCACATCCCTTGAACAATCCATGATGAAGACATGGAAGGATTTGACGCATTTGTTCCAGGAACAGTATGTCTATAATACTGATATTGAACCGCGCAAGTCTGATTTGGCCCGTTTTAAACAAAATCCCAACGAGACCTTTGGCGACTATTTGGGGTGTTGGAGAGCACTGGCACCTCAATAGAATACCGGACGATGAGCAGATAGAGATAATTTCAAAGAACACTCTACTAGTGATTTCTGATTTTCTTGTATATCAACAGCAGTCCAGTTTTGCTGATTTGGTGAGGAATGCCAACCACTGTGAGGATGCCATCAGGGAAGGGCGGTTGAGTAAGAATGCTTCAGGGGGCCCTAGCGGGGTTAGGAGGTTTACTGAGTAGAAGAACGACGGGAGGACAGGGGCAGAGGTGCAAAATTTTGCGAACACTCGGCCCAATAATAACAATGTAGCCCCGCTCTAATTCCAAGCAGCGCAACTAGCTCCGTCGGAGACGATAAAGAGCAGGGAATGGGCAGGGAATGCAAATGACCCCAGAGAGGAGAGACCGTTATGATCGAATCTTTACGCCCTTAGGGCAATCCCTGAGTGTACTTTTTCCATTTTTAATTGAAAAGGGTTTAATAACTGTTCTCCAACCACGACCTCCTCCCAATTTGATTTCATATAATTTTGACCCTAATACTCATTGCAATTTTCATCAGGGTTCGGGTCACCCGACTGATTGCTGCTTCCCATTAAAGCATGTGATCTAGGACTTAATCGATGCTGGAAAGATCATTCCCCCTGCACCCGCACGAGCAAACCAGCATGCGAATATCCATCAGGTGCCTTTACCACCACACCCTATCGGAATAGCAAGTCCTAGACCCACGATAGGGATGGTAGAGGAATTTGAAGAAGAATTGGAGTTTGTTCCGTCAGACTTCATTTGTAATCCAGAAATGTTTGTGGCACCAAGGAAGAGAAATCTAGGAGAAGGAACTGTTGGGCAGATTATTTTCCTACCCCTACACCAACAGTTGAACCCCTAGATCTTAGGGCCTATTTCCCACCATCCACTCCCATTAACTACGTACAAATGAATGCGTATCAACCATATTCCACCACCCCCATCCATTACCCAATAAACCAATAGACCCCCGGTCCCCCACCACCAATAAATTACCAATGGCCTGCTCCCACTCCATTATCGTAAGCTCAATCACATGTAAACTCTACCACCCCTCTCAATTCCCTCATGGCCCATCAAACCCCCAACCCTCCGCCTACACCCATCAATTATCAATGGCCTACACCCACACCATTACCCCCGGTGCAACCACCATTAAACCTCACCACCCCTACCTGGCCAAATTTTGCTACCCCCCCATCCATCACGGAGGAAAGCCATGTCTTACCTACGCTCCCAGAGCCATCAGTACATGCACTCCAGACACCGTTAGCCATACCATTCCAGCTCTCAGGACCAACCTATGATCCACATCAGGTCCCGCTGAGCTACGTGCAAACCAATGCTAACGCTGATAACAGCAGAGAGGGAGCCATGGACTTTGTTACCAAGTCGGGGAAGATCTCCAGACAGCTTGAGACAGCGACAGCAGCAGCAACAACAACAGCAGCAGCAACACAAGCCCAACCCGTGGGGAAGAAAGAGAGCACTGTGAATCCGTTTGAGAAGATGAGTCGAGAACATATACTGGAGTCTCAGCTAAAAAGAATGGCGACCCATATTACTGTATGGGATTTATTGATGACATCCCCACTCCATTTCCAAGCATTAATGGGGGCACTGAAAAATGCTCATGTATCACTTCAAGTCAGCCCGGATGAAGTTGGGCAGATAATTGGTCAAGTGATGGCTCCCAATGCCATATCTTTTTCGGATGCAGACCTGCCAGAGGAGGGAAATAGTCATTCTAAACCTCTCAACATCACTGTAGAATCCGGGAACATGATAATTCCCTTGGTTTTAATTGACAATGGATCTACATTGAACGTGTGCCCATTGAAAACTGCCACCAAAATTGGGGTGGACCCCTGCATGTTGAGGCCAACAAGGACGAGTGCTCGAGGTTTTGATAACACAAGGCGGGAGATCATGGGAGAAGTTGACCTTGAGCTCGTAATCGGGCCCATGACCTTTTCCATACCATTCCAAGTGATGGATATCAAATCCTCTTTTAATCTACTGATAGGACGCCCATGGTTGCATGAGGTTGGGCTGATACCTTCTACCCTCCATCAAAAATTGAAATTCATATCAGGACAGAAGGTGATCATCATTGGTGAAGGGCACAATGAGAAAGACAAGGCCACCCACAACATTGAAAATCCTAAGGTAGTGGATGTGCCACATACTGAGGAAGACACCGACCTGCACAGTTTTGAATATGAGGTGTTGGTTGTAGGCCTAGAACGCCCTAGAAACATCACTTCAGCAACTAACGGCGGAATGAAAGTAGCGATGGCTATGCTCCAAAAGTGGGGCTATTAGAAAGGAAGGGGTCTGGGACCCAGATTACAAGGAAGGAAAGAGCTAGTTATTGCCAAGGGGCAGAAGGTCAGATTCGGGTTAGGATACAAGCCCACAGAAGAAGAGGTCCGAGAAGTCAAAGAGAAAGCCAGGGTCGTCGCGGCTGCAAAAGCTCGAGGAATCAACATAGAAGAGAAACCTCGCACTAGGCTGCACATCAGGGATTCCATTGTCAGCGCAGGGGTCATAAAGATCAATCGAAATGGGGCAACCCATTTAACCCCACACAAACCCACAGCCCCAATCCATCCCACCAATCCCACCAATCCCCAGATCTCCCTTCCCAGGTTGGAGATAGATTTGGCCGCATTGTCCCTTTTCAAGGAACGACGGTCGGTACCTGAACAAACCCCCCCTGTGGTGAATCACCATAAAACCGAGTTATCGTTTAAGAACATGATCTCAGATGAAATGGGGATCAATATGATGGATGCTGACTCCAAGGAGCTATATCAGTCAGTACCCTCCATCCCAACAGGTAAAGAAGCAGCCCCTCAGGTACGCAACTGGGCATCTTTGCCCCAAACCCTAGAAGCGGGGAGTAGCCTGACATTTGGCACTCATTTCTAAAAAAAAAAAAACCTATAAAAAGTGAGATAAGCCCCTGGCAGGCAATACCTTGTATATACACAAACCCGCCTTGCCAAGGGTCTGTCTCAGAAGAAAACAAAAATTTCAAAAATATGGAAAAAATACAAAATCTCAAAAACACGAAAAAAATACAAAATCCTAAAAACATTGAAAAAATCCAAAGTCTAAAAATATTGTCATTTAAAATTCCAGAAATTGTCCCACAAAAGGATGCCTTAATCAAAATACCTGTCCCACATGAAATCGACCCCTCCCCTGTAGAAATACAAGAAGAGGTAAGGATCACGAGTCTAGACGAGGATGTCCCCTTCGAAGAGCTCCCCAATGAGCTCCTTGACCGATTTGCTGACTTTGAGTATGGCCCTACCCCCATTGTCGAAGAGACCGAAGACTTCAATCTAGGAACTGAGGAGGTTCCTAGAATAACCAAAATCGGAACGTCACTATCTCCTGAGGGAAGAAAAAGCATGATCGACTTCTTTCGATCATACCAAGACATTTTTTCCTGGTCATACGAGGACATGCCTGGTCTGGATACTAATTTGGTAGAGCATGAGTTGCCCTTCTACCCTAATATGAAGCTAGTCAAGCAGAAGCTGAGACGTCTCTGACCCAAATTGATGCTGAAAGTCAAAGACGAGGTCATCAAGCAGTATGACGCGGGGTTTCTCATAGTATCCAAATACTCGCAATGGCTAGCCAATATCGTACCTGTGCAAAAGAAGGATGGAAAGGTTTGCATGTGTATCGATTTCCGCAATTTGAACAAAGCGAGCCCAAAGGACGATTTCCCATTACCACACATCGACATCTTGGTTGATAACACAGCTAAACACGGGATGCTTTCTTTTATGGATGGATTCTCAGGATACAATCAGATCAAAATGACAGAGGTTGATCGCGAGAAGACAATGTTCATTACCCCCTAAGGAACCTTTTGCTATCGAGTCATGCCATTCGGGCTGAAGAATGCCGGTGCAACGTACCAGAGAGCTATGACTGCACTATTTCATGACATGATGCATCGAGAGATTGAAGTATATGTTGATGATATGATAGCTAAATCACCAGAGCGAAGCGACCATCTGGTAAACCTTTTGAAGCTGTTTGAAAGGCTGAGGAAGTATCGGCTACGACTGAATCCACAGAAGTGCGCATTTGGTGCTATGTCAAGGAAACTTCTAGGGTTCATCATCAGCAGGAGGGGGATCGAGGTCGACCCAATCAAAGTCAAAGCCATCACTGAAATGCCACCGCCTTCTACCAAGAAAGAGGTTAGAGGGTTTTTGGGCAGAATATAGTATATCAGTCGGTTCATTGCACAGCTAACTCTAATCTGCACGCCAATCTTCAAGTTACTAAGGAAGAATTCGCCCGTTGAATGGAAAGATGATTGTCAAGCAGCATTCAAAAAAATCAAAAGATACCTCCTTAATCCACCTATTTTTGTACCACCTGAGCCAGGGAGACCACTCTTGATGTATCTCTTCACAACGAAAGTTTCGATGGTATGTGTCTTAGGGCAGCACGATGAAATGGGAAGAAGAGAGCAGGGCATTTATTATCTGAGCAAGAAGTTTACTGATTACGAGACGCGCTACTCTCATTTGGAGAAAGCATGCCTAGCTCTTGTATGGGCTACTCAAAGGCTCCGCCATTACTTACTATCCCAGGCCGTTTTGCTCTTGGCCCAAATGGACCCATTGAAATACCTATTTGAAAAGCTAGCTCTCACTGGACAAACCACACGATGGTAATTTTTATTATCTGAATTTGACATCACGTACGTCACTCAAAAATCGATCAAGGGGTAGGCGCTTGCTGATCATCTTGCTGATAATCCTTTACCTGACTACGAGCCGTTAAGAACCGAATTCCCAGATGAAGATATCTTGTTCATGACGGAAGACGATACAGAAGAAGTAAAAGAATCATGGGTAATGCACTTTGACGGGGCAGCAAATGTCGAGGGCCAAGGAGTTGGCACCATCCTAATTTCACCAAAAGGATCCCATGTACTGGTCTCTATCAAGCTCAACTTCCCTTGCACTAACAATATGGTTAAGTCATGGCTTGTACCTGGTATGCAGCTCTCGATCTGAATGTAACTCACCTTCGAGTATTTGGCAACTCACAGTTAATCATATGTCAGACAAATGGTGACTGGAAGATGAAAGATGAGAAACTGATCCCCTATTATGAACACCTCGAGGATCTGATAGCTTGCTTCCAAGATGTGACTTTCTCATACATCCCCTGGATAAGGAATCGCTTTACCGACGCATTAGCATCTTTAGCGTCAATGATTGAAATCCCCTATGGAATTGAGGTGAAGCCGATCGTGATCGAGCAGAGGAATGAGCTGGCCTTCTGCCTCCAGATTGAGGAACCTATAAAGCCTGATGATGAACCACTTTGGTTCTCAGATATCAAGAATTTCCTCGAGACCCTAACTTTCCCAGAGGGTACATCCAAGATAGACCGACGAACCATTCAACGTTTAGCGGCAGGTTACATCATTTGCAGGGTATGCCTCTACAAGCGATCATACAATAGCATCTTACTTAGGTGCCTCACTGAAAGTGAAGCGGTCAATATTATGAAAGAAGTCCATGAGGGAGTATGCAGAGCCCACGTCAGCGGTCACATGCTCGTTAAGAAAATCCTATGGCAGGGATACTTTTGGACCGCCATGGAATCGGATTGCTACAAACATGTTCAAAAATGCTACAAGTGTCAAGAACACTCCAGTCTGATACACGCTCCTGCCATTGATCTTCACTGCATGATCACTCCTTGGCCATTTGCTACCTGGGGCCTTGACGTTGTCGGAATGATTAATCCAAAAGCATCAAACGGACATTGGTTCATCCTCGTCGCCATTGAATACTTCACAAAGTGGGTAGAAGCGGCATCATATGCCAACATCATGGCCAGTCACGTTGAGAAGTTTCTCAAGAACAATATTGTGTGCCGATTTGGAGTACCCGAAGATATCATCATGAACAATGGCACAAACTTTACGAATAAGCGCATCTGAGACTTCTGCAAGCAATACAATATCAAGCATCATTGCTCATCCCCTTATCGGCCTCAAACTAATGGAGCCGTGGAAGCCGCGAACAAGATAGTCGTTCGCATCCTTGAGAAAATGGTCATCACTTATCAAGATTGGAGCGAAATGCTGCCATTTACTTTGTGGGCCTATCGAACATCGATTTGTACTGCTACAGGGGCAACACCATTCTCCCTTGTGTATGGAACCGAGGCCGTCCTCCAGGTAGAGGTTGAAGTACCCTCGCTCCGAATCCTCATGGAATCAGACTTACCCAAAGTAGAGAGAGAGAGAGATCTCGCTTTGAACAATTAAACTTATTGGATGAGAAGAGACTCCTAGCCTTATGCCATACTCAAGTCTACTAGGGGCGAATCGCACGCGCTTACAATAAACGTGTCCACGGTCGAGATCTAAAGGTAGGAGACACTGTGCTAAAGAAGATCTTCCCATCCCTCCACGCCGATCCGAGAGGAAAGTTTAAGCCAAACTGGGAAGGACCTTACGTTATTCAAGAAGTGTTGCCGAGATGCACCATCTGCCTTGCCACCATGGACGGAGATCATCTTCCTGAGCCCATTAACCCAAGATACGTCCGACGGTTCTACTCTTAGTCTATTGCGATAAGGTAAATATTGATGAAACAGATACGTGACTACTTAAGAACCAACCAAAAGAGGCCATCATTCCAAGCACAGTAACCCAAAGACATCCCTAAAAATGACGATATCCTTTGCTACCCCATTTGAGCCTGGGCATTTCTTTCAATAAACCCATTCCCTCAAAAAATATATATGTGTACATATACCAAAAATAAAAAATAAAGAGAGCGAAAAGATGCATGTGTATAAAGTTACTATCAAATCCAAAAAAATCGAAAAAGTAAAACCTCAAAAAAGAGATTGCCTGAAATGGAGGAAAAAGAATAACAAAAAAAAATGTATATAGAAGAATCACGGGGCATGTACAGTAAAAACCCCCATGAAAGAAAGTGTGTTGAGAAAATTGAAGTCGTATCAAGGAAACCCTTTTAGCCCAACATACCTTCAAATCCTAACCTAACCCATGGCCAAGCTACACCCTGAAGAAAGCCCTTTTTGTAGGTTCACAAGCAGTCATAATATCTATTAAGTCAACATGAGCCGAGTCGTGAGACGACACCAGAACCCCATCCAGCCGGCTATGACAGAATCAACATCTATATGGTGGCTCTTGAAAAAATAAAAATAAAAAAGAATAAAAAATAAAATAAAAATACAAGCTCAAAGCAAGATGGACGTGGTGAAAACCCGAAAGGGCGCGACGGGTAAAAACAGCGAGTTTGTGCGGACCAGGTGAAAACCCGAGAGGGCGCTTGGGGTAAGAGAGCTAAACTAATGGACGTGGTGAAAACCTGAAAGGGCACCACAGGTAAAAAAGGAGATGAATAAAGAAAAATTGAAAAAGAAAGGTTTGGACTGATTGAGAAGATTTATGCTTGAGGAACCCTTTTGTTACTCTTCCTGTACCCTCTTGTCCAACTGAGCCACTCATGCTAGTTCGAATCGGGTCCCGACCATAATTGTCTTAGTGAAATCCGCACCGTCAAACGTATGACCTGAGGCAAGGAGAAAGGTTTAACTCAATCCAAAGGGATCAACGTTCCGGCCTTGGTAAAATCTGGAAACTCACTCAGGACCGACTGCATGAAAGAGTTCGACTATGCTCAAAATGGGATCCGTTACTCCATCTCACTATCAAGGCATCAAAAACAAAAGAAGAAGAAACGCCAAAAACAAAAAATCAAGAACAATCCAAACACCAAAAAAAATGTGTATATATTTCTACTCATTTTCATTTTCAATCTCAAAAATGAAGAAAAATAAAAAAAAATCTCTAAAAATAAAAATCCAAAAAATATCTTGAAAATGAAAAAGTGTAGGTAGAAATCTACTTTTTCTTCTATTGTTTAAGATGCATTTTCTTTATATGTATAAACAAAAAAGAGACTGACGTTTTCTCGAGAATGTGTAGGAACATCACAGGTCTAAAGCCTCGAAGCGGGCAACTTCTCAGTGATGGACAAATCAGATAAAGCATCTCACCACTGACATCAGGTCTAACAAAAAAAATGATGATGAAAATCATTTTGAAAAGAAAAAGAAATCTATGTTTTCATGGTACGCACAGTTATGCACTCACATACGATAAAATGTTAATATTTTACCGGCAACACAACTATGCAAAATTAATGTCTTAGGTCTAAGGTTCGCCTTGGATCCATGGATCCTATTTCAAAATAGGAGCGACGGTGTCAATTTCGATCAAACAATCAATGCTTGGATCGGATTGATTCCACCGCTAAATCTTCGCCCTGATCATTCCATATTTTGGTTTCAGGTGAACTTGAGTTCGTTGGCTTCAGTCTCGTCACAAACTATTGCGGAGGCACGGGCTCTTGGTATGCATTGTCTGGGCGTGCGCCTCCCAAGGTTCGAGGTCCAGCTAATGCTTTAAAAAAAAAATGAAAAAAAGTAATCTTTAAAAAAAAGAAAAAAAAAGAAAAAGAATAAATCTGTGCTTCCCCACAGAGCAGCGCACAAGCATAAAGCGGTAAAATGTCAATATTTTATCAGCAATGCAGCTGTGCCACATCGAAGTCCTGAGTCGGAGGTTTGCCTCGAATCTTTGGATCCTGCCTTAAGGCAGGAGCAACAGTGTCGGTCTCGGTCAAACAATCAATGTTTCGATCGAGTCAACTCCACTGGTAAATCTTTGCGACGAGCGCTTCGTTTTGGACTCATGTGAACTTAAGTGTCTTAAGCTTCAGATTCTCCATTGGAAAAGGTCAATCGTTGGTTGAGACCACCCTGTTGAGAATGATATTATGTGTCAATCAAACTATGTGCAACCATGCATTCAAAAGGGTTCATTTCCCTTTTATTTTCTGCAGGCTTAAAACCTGTATGGGCAACGGTATCCCTATAAAGTATACGCCATGCATCTGGGTATCCGTATGATGGTTGTTTGTCTTCGTAAATTGTACCCGGGCGGGTCCTGGTCGGGGCAACTCATTCCACCTCGGTTATGCCCAGTAATGTCGCTAAGTGCTTGGGAACCGATTACCTCGAGAAATGAATGATTAGCCTGGCACTCCAGGGCTTTCATTTTCTCACCATGTTACTCACCTGATGTTTGAAGTTTGTTCTGAATGCAGCGGACCCGTCAGTAATGCCTTGGGCCTCTTCGGATGTATCTTTTCTTTGGCATACAATCATTAGTGATCGGATATCAAAGAGGGGCATCTGTAGACACCCAAATTTGGCCCAAGGCCCGATCGAAACACATTTCGAGAGAGGCGCATTTTTGAGCTTTTGATGGCATGTATGGAACCCTTAGGAATCACCCTAAACCCTTAGGAATCACCCTAGATCCCTTAGGAACCTATCCCAAACCTTTATAAACTAGCCCCGACCCTTAGAACCCATTCCACCCTAAACCTAACCTTCTCGGGCAATGGATAAAGAGTGGTGTATCAGGACTAGTTGAGATCTTTTACTAATATTAAATCATATACCATTGGAAAGAGGACTTCTCCAAATTTCCAACGAGCTAAGAATCACCTCAATTGAAGTTGTATATCAAAAGTTATGACCATTTGAAAATTGGGCTCTTTTGGAACCCCTTGGATTTGCCTGGTGCAGAAATGGCCTGGCGCAACTAATAGTTATGCCAGCTATAAATGGGTCCCCCCACCCCTCGCGAGGCCAACTTCCAGGCTACTGTTCAACACTATTTTACTGTACATTTGCCTGGCGCAACTATTAGTTGCGCCAGGCATATAAACAGTGACTGTTTGGTTTTGCCCTAAATTTTGTGTTTGGGGTTTGACTTGTTGACCACCTTGACCTTTGGGGTGCGTTTTGATAGTTCTGTTACACCCATTCCTTACCTATTTGCAACCCCTTAAGTAGCTTAAGGCCTCACCCCATCATCCACCATTGGAGGATCCTTCACATCTTTCCAAACTCTTAAAATCCTAGGAAACTTTAGATGGCTCATTACCTAATTCCTAATCTTACTTAGCCTCTAAGTAGCCTCCTAACCCACCCTTTTCCTATAAATAGAGCCCCCCACCCCTTGGTTTAAGGGTTGAGAATTTTGGCCTAAGAGAGAAAGAGCTTAAAGTGAGAAGGTCTTTCTCCCTTTGGTGCACACTTCCCATACAAATTCCAGAATTCTAAAACCTCATTTGAGTGATATTTTTCACCTTAGATCTCTTAGTTTAGGTATATGCTACCCATTCACCTTCCCTCTCTACCTCTTAGTTAGCAAGCCATAGAGGTTAGAACCCCGTTTTCCACCATACAAAGCCTTCAAGAGTTCATCAAAGCAAGCCACGCAAGGCTCTCCTACGGTGCCACAAGGGTCTGAGGGCTCCGGCTCTCCCCTTTCTTCTCCTATCTCTTTCTACCTCCCTCCATCCTCCCATTTGTGTCGTTACGCCGCCGATTTTTCAGTAGGAACGAAGGGGCACAAATAGGATTCTAAGCCCTTTTGGGCAAGAGGAAGCTATTTTCTTTTCTTTCATTTCATTTTATTTTTGGCCATTAGTAGAGACCGCGTTAAGCGGGTTGATCGGGTGCCTAACACCTTTCCGATCGATAACCGAAGCCTCTACCTAAGAGCCTTTGGTGTGGACCGGATTCAGAGTTATATTTTTAGCACTTAGGTGCTCATAAAAATAAACTGGGTATCCCAGGACACCAAGAGCTCCGGGTGGCAACTCTATATTTTTTCGTTAGAGAGCGCATCGTCGCGATGATATCGTCCCGATTCTCATGGTTGCATATATATGCATCGAAATGGAGAAGCGAGCGCCCAGGATGAAAGTGATGGCACCCCCATGCTTGAGAGAAGCAGTGCACAAAAGAACAACTCAGTAGCATAAAAGATCATTCAATGCCGCCCAAAATCCGACAATAGATTTGACATCCCTGGTAGTCACTCGGGCTACGCCATACATCAACCACACGTACCCGGCCCCGCCCCAGTCGTACCTATGGACGTCGAGCCAGTTGTCCATAATACTCAGCAACGCCAAGCTGACTCGACTGCCGCTCGCATTGATAAAGAGGGTCTTTCCTAGCAGGAGCAGGAGAGTGATGTAGGCCAGGATGATCGCCCGCTCAGGCGTAATGTAAAGAACCCTATCTGGCTGGCCCAAATCCACCAACTCATCAGCCGTATAGAACCCGAATAGCCACCCCATCTTAACCTTGGTGCCATGCATTTGCCCACGAGGGGGATACACCCTTATCAATCAGATGATGTTTTCTTTGCTCAGCACTGTGCACTGGCTATCGGTATGCCCTCCACCTTGATGCCACTTATCATCGCCTAATCTATGGGCGTCAGTGCCATCTCGGCATAGGGCATGTGGAAGGTCATAGTCTCAGGGTGGAATCGCTTTATCAATGCCTTCAGGTACGCGACATCGGCCCTCATAGGGGGCAAGGCAGGAACTCCTCAAAGCCCACCTGCCGCAACAGAAACTTCACCACAGGGGGAACATAGAGGTAGAAATCATGAAAATCCAACCACCCCCTACAGAATACAATAGGGGGTAGGTCCTGCGTCAAAAAAAAGAAAAATGCATTAGATCGTGGAAATAAAGAAAAACTACACAAAGAAAGGAAGAACTGAACCTATCTTTTACCTAGCCCGCTATGCTGAAATTTGAGATGTGAATGTACTGTTGGTGGAGGCCAACTTGGGCGGCCTCACCTTACATCTTGAGCAAGGGACCTGCCTTACGATCTATCGTAAAGAACTGCTCCCCTCGCGGGCCATAAACTACCTCAGGCCCCTCCTCTTGGCTCTCCTCAGGCGCATATTCTTCGTCGCCAGACATTCTGGGGTAACAGGAAACAATCACATCAGAGCAGATCAGTGATAAAGAATTGTTTTTTATGCTACACGCCAAGGGAAGGTAAATATGCTCACCCTCTTTTTGTTTATTATCAGAAAATAAAGATACACACATACAAAAAAAAATCTATTTTAGATTGAAAATACAAAAAAATCCCTTCCTTTTTGTTTTCAAAAGTAAACGAAAATAAAATAAACTTCCCTTTTTCTATGTTTAAAAATAAAGCAAGTTAAAACGAAAAAATCATCATCATTTCTTTATGCTTTAATAAAAAAAAATCAAAACCAAAAAGAGTCCTTCTTTTATGTTAAAAAAAAAAAAAAAAAAAACAAAGTTAAAAACAAACAAAAACAGAAGAGTCTTTCTTTATGCTTTTAAAAATCAAAAACCAAAGAATAAGTCTTTCTTTTATGATTAGAAGAGCAAAAACAAAAAAATCCTTGCTTTATGTTTCTAAAAATAAAAACAAAAAAAAGAGAAGTCTCATCTTTTTAGGTTCTTCTTTTATGTTTAGAAAAACAAAAAAAAGAATCACTTCCTTATGCTCCTAAAAATAAAACCCAAAAAAAAATCTCTTTCGCTTATGTTCAGAATCCTTCCTTTTATGCTCCTAAAATCAAAAACCAAAAATAGAAGAGCCTTTCTTTTATAAAAACAAAAACTACAAAAAAAAATCGTAGTTTATGCCCATAAAAAAAAAAAAAAAAACCAACACAAAAATAATAAATAATAGTAAATCAATGCCTTAGTTTTCAAAACAACAAAAAATATAAAACCCCTTGTCTTCTTAAATTTTAAGAGAAGTCAAAAATCATTTTCCTTAATTAAAATTCAAAATAAAGAAACAAAAAATCCCCTTTTCTCTAAATTAGTGTTCAAAAAATAAAAACAAAAAATCCATTGCTTTATATGCAACATAAAAACAAAAAAAACAAACAAACAAACAAAAAACAAACAAAAATATAATCCCCTCTATATACACAAATAAAAACAACAAAAAATATGTATATTAGGCACCGATAAATTTATAAAATATCAAAAATAGGGCATTGTTCATAAGAAATCATCCACACATCATCCATAAACATACATACCATAAAAATAAACTATTACTCATCAAAGAGTGCAAGATCATGAGCATATTTGCAAGAAAAAATAAGAAAAATTAAGAAAAATGAGTTTTAAATGGTTACCTTGTGCAGAAGATGGGGTCTTTGATCTAGCGTGATTCGGACGATCAAACGGCATGAGTGAATGTCGGCAATGGGGCACGCGTAGAGGCGATGTAAAGGAACCCTAGGGAAGATCTGGTTTTCGGTTTAGAGAGGGGGAAGAGAGCAATTTCAAAAAAACACGCTAGTTGCCTGAACTTGGGCTGCTTAAATTCAAAATCCAGCCATACCTAGTGCAACTATTAGTTGCGCCAGGCCATTTTAAGCTTGCTTTTGGCTTGGCGCAACTAATAGTTGCGCCATCCACTTATAAGCGGGTCTTCGGGCCTGGTGCGGGTCAGATGCATAACCCGATATCCCCTCTCTTTGTTTTATTTCTCCTAGCAGATGCACACGCCCCCAAATGGTGTGTTGATTCTCATTCGACTTACTCGGGAAGCCGTGTTAAGAATAAAATGGACTGAAAATAATAAGCGTCCCGATCCTACATAGAAAAATGTAAAAAAGTCCAGAAAATGATAAAAAAAAAATCTCCATAGAAAAACCAAAAAATAATAGAATAATTCACATAAAATGATAGAATAATTCGCATAAAATAATAGTTCTAAAAAAAAAACCCAGAAAAATCCCACAAAAAAAAAAAAAGACCAAAAAAAAATCCCATAAAATAAAAACTTGAAAATCTAAAAATCAATAAAAAAGATAAAGAAAATCCCAAAAATAATTCGCATAAAATAATAGAAGTATTCATACGAAAGAATAACTTTAAAAAAAAAAAAAAAATCATCAAAAAATCATATAAAAGGATAAACTCAAAAATCTAAAAATCACATAAAATGATAAAAACAAAAAATGTCAAAAATTCTCCACATAAAATAACAAAGATATATGTTTTAAAAAGATAGCACGCACTGCTTAAAAGCGTTGTGACATCCATTCACTCCGCTCGGGTAGTCGTTCTAAATAAACTTTGGGATCAATGGGTTCGTCCAAAGACCTCGATTGGAGGCACATGCATGTGGCTAGTTAAATGAGGCGGTTTGTGCCTCATACGATTGGAGGCACACGCATGTTCTAATACGATAAAATGTCAATATTTTATCAGCAATACAGCCGTGCTATATTAATGTCCTAAGTCTAAGGTTCGCCTTATTTTTTTATCCTACTTCAAAGTAGGAGCAACGGTGTCAATCCCAGTCAAACGGTCAATGTTTTTATCGAGTCGGCTCCACTGCTAAATCTTTGGGACGAGCAGATTCATACGAACGTGAGTCTTTAGCTTGAGATTCATAACGAGCTATTTCGGAGGTGTGGACTCTTGGTTTGCGATATCCGGGCGTGCACCCTAAGGGGTTTGAGGTCCGAGTAACTCTGTTATGAAAAAGGTCAATCGTTGGTTGAAACCAACCTATTGAAAATGAAACTATATGTCAATCAAACTATGTGTAAACATGCATGCAGAAGGGTTCATCCCCCTTATTTTCACAGGTTAAAACCTGTATTAGCACGGTATCCTTGTACAGTGTACGCCTTGCGTCTAGATATCCGTAGGATGGTCATTTATTTTCGTAAATTATACCTGGATGGGATCTGGGCCGAGACTTCCATCGCCTTTATTGCTTATCACCCCTAACGGGTGCATGTTTATATATAGTTAACTGATTTGTAAGATCATTATCAGCAAAGATTAGGATTAGATGTCTCCTTTGGTGGGCACCCGAATTTGGCCGAATCTGTTCTGTGTTATTAAAGGTTAGATACTTTGGGTCATGATGATCCGGGGCACATTGGAAGAACAGCACATACTCTTAAAAAGCATTGCGACCTCTGTTCGCTCTACTCGAGTAGTCGTGCTAAATAAACTTCGAGATCAATGGGTTCACCCAAAGACCTTGAACCTTGCTTCAAGCAGGGGCACCTGTGACTAGTCAGATGGGGCGGTCAATGCTTCATATGATTGGACACAAACTGTGGAGCCTTGCATACTTGCGTTGCGCCTATCTTTGAATGTTGGTCGATCACCCTCCTTACTTACGAAGCTGTTATATTCAGAATGAATCTTGAACATCAAACTCCTTTAAAATATCTCGAGAAGCTACCATTTATCTCAACTATTCGACTGTTGCAACTCATTTTCCACCTCGGTCATGCCCAGTTATGTCGCTAAGCGCTTGGGGATCGATTATCTTGAGAAATGACTATTTTTCTCGACAGACAAGGCTTTCATTTTCTCACCATGTTACTCATCTAATGTTTGAAGTTTGTTCTGAATATAGTAGACCCGTAAGTAATACCTTGGGCCTCTTCGGATGCCTCTTTTCTTTGACATTCGATCATTAGTAATCGGATACCAAAGAGGGGCATCTGTAGACACCCAAACTTGGCCCAAGGCCCAATCAAGACACATTTCGAGAGAGGCGCATCTCTGAGCTTTTGATGACATGTATGGAACCCTTAGGAACCTTTCTGAACCCTTAGGAATAACCTTAGATCCCTTAGAAACCTTCCTGAGACCCTTAGAACCCATTCCGGATCTAAACCTAGCTTTTTCGAGTAATGGATGAAGAGTGGTGCATTGGGAATAGTTTTTACCTTCTACTATAATCAAATCTTATACCATTGAAAAGTAGAAGTCTTCATCTTTCCAACAGATCAAGAATCACCCCAATTGGAGCTGTATACGCAAAGATATCGCATTCCGAACCTGAAGGGTAGAATGGTAAATTCATGCGAACCCCTTTAGGATTTGGCGCAACTAATAGTTGCGCCAGCTATAGGTGGATTTGGCACGACTAATAATTACGTTAAGCTATGTCTCCCCATAAATGGCTTCGCGATTAGTTGCGCCAGTTATAAGTGGACCCCACTCACGGGCAGCCAACTTCCATGCACTATTCAAGCACTGTTCTACTGTGCATATGCTTGGCGGACTAATAGTTGCGCCAGGCATATGAATAGTAACCTCTTATTTTTGCATCAAATTTTATGATTGGGGTTTGACTTATTGACCATCTTGACCTTTGGAGTGTGTTTTGCTAGCTCTGTTACACTCATTTGCTATCTATGTGCAACTCCTTAAGTGATTTAAAGCCTCACCCTATCTTTCACCATTTGAGCACCTCTTCACATTTTTTAAGGCTCCAAAAACCCTAGAAAATCTTAGATGGCCCATTACCTAATTGCTAATCCTAATTAGCCTCTAAGCACCCTCCTAACCCCTCTTTTTCCTATTTTTTTAGCAATTAAGAGATTAAGGAATCCCTTCTCTCTCTCCTCTAATGCACCATTCTCATACAAATTTCAGAACCTTAAAAGTCTCTTTAGACCTTAGCTTTTCACCCATAAACTCTCGGTTAGAGGTGTGTTACCCCCCTAGCCTCTCTTCCTCTTAGCTAGTAAGCCATAGGAGTTAGAACTCCATTTCTCATCATACAAGCATTCAAAAGCTCACCGAAGCAAGCCAATGTAAGGCTCCACAGTGGTACAACAAGGGCCTGAGAGCTCCGGCTCTCCCCTCTATTCCTCTATCTTCTTGGTTATTCCTCTATCCTTCCATTTGTGCCATTATGCCGCCGAATTTTTTATAGCAACGGAGGGGCACAAATAGAATTTTAAGACCCTTTGGGCAAGAGGAAGCCTTTTTCTTTTCTTTTATATTATTTTTATTTTAGCCATAAGTAGAGACCGCATTAAGCGGGTTGATTGGGTGCCTAACACCTTCCCAATCGAAAACTGAAGCCCCTACCTAAGAGCCTTTGACGTAGACCGGATTCAGAGTCATATATTTGGCACTTTGGTGCTTATAAAAATGATCTAGGTTTTCTGGGACACCAAAAGCTCCGGGTGGCGACTTTAAATATTTCATTAGTGAGTGCATTGTCGCGACGGGAAGGTCAAAGAATCCCATGGTTGCACAACCAGGCATGACAATTGGCCACTATGGTGTGGACCACCATGGTGCACTCTCTGTTCTTCCTTCAACTTCAAGATTTGACTTCAAAATGTTCTCTTCTTGGCATCTATTATGTGGACTGTTGCACTAAGCTGTGATTTATTTCTAACTACAAAAACATACTCAAATGACAATTATTAGATGACTCAAAGGTGTAATAAAGGCTAGGTTAGGAGGTGAAAAGTGACATTTTTCAGTGACTAGCAGTTACCCATGTCCGGGAAAATGAACTCAATCATGGAGGAAACCAAATGTCGCTCTCGAATCACTTTTAAGGATGTGTGCCACATGGAACAATATAGACCATCTTATGGAACCTTGATTTCATGACCCATTTTTCGAAGATTGGGAAGAAAACTGATCTCCCTTGTCTAGTTCAAAGCAATCAACGGATTAAGCATGTGAAACTCGAGCTGAGAATGAAGAATCTTGGGTTTAAAATAAAGCTACCCTATCTTTAGAATATAAACTTCAAATCTTTCTTCTCCAAAAATAAAAAAGGCATCAACTTTTCACCAAAGGGATTTTTGCTAAGGAAACTTCAAACAACATTCTAATTCATTTCATGCAAAATAATTTCATCTAGAAATGAAATTTTTGTTATTTAATTAGTCTATTGCGGAAATGATTTTTATTGGAAATTGATTTCTCTTGTTTAATATGTCCAAATCTTTTTTAGAAACAAAACCTTTTTATCCAATCACTAAAACAATAGTTCTTATTTTTTTTTTAAAAAGGTTTTTTAATTAGGGTTGAAATAACAAAAACACATTATTGTGTTAGTGATAACCTCAATAATTAACATTTCTAAGTTATCAAGGAGGGCCCAACGGTGACTTTTCTCCCTTGCTATCAAATGAGTCAAAGTGCCTTCAAATTAATACTTATACCGTAATAATCCTATATCTATGCTGGTGGCATAATTTTAGAACCAATTTTGAACTGTCAAGATAAACAGCGGTCATTTTGTTCAAAAAAAAGTAAGTGCGGGGATTTAAGGTCATGGCTTAAAGTTTACAGTAAAATATGAGACACCTTATAATGGCTATGCTAATGCAGAAAATAAATCTATGGTATAACAGTTAGGTCCAATAATATTAAATATTGATTATTAATCATCGGCCACTACATGATTAGTGAGGACTGTTTCTCCTTCTGTATTAATAGGCAAATGGGACCGTATATATAATAGGGTAGATAGACCCATGTGATGCATGGAAAACACAATAGTGCATGAGGATCCAATGGTGGAAATATTGGATCAAGATGGTTGGGAGAAACTATGGCTCAAGGCTATCACTAGTCCCACGACAATTCCCAGATCGATCAAGTGATGGTAGGCGATCAATCAACGGTCCAGATTTTGGGACCAACGTAGGTATCAGCGCTTCCAGGTTTTGCAATCTCTTATCGTCATTATCAATCATACATCATTATCAATCAATGGTCTAGATTTTGGGGCCAACAAGGGTATCAGAGCTTCCACGTTTTGCAATCTCTTATCGTCATTATCAATCATACAACCTTAATAGCCTATTCATCATCTATCTCTGATCATCAAGTGGTCGAAACGTCTTTGTCATTGGTGAAGCAAACTTGACCGTATAATCTCTTGGTCTTATTGCAGACTATTGATATTCAATCCAATGGCGGTCCATCAATATGGAAGTGATCCATCAGCATGAAAGTGAAAATTTTTGTGACTACGCGAGATGTGTCC
This sequence comes from Chloranthus sessilifolius, assembly GCA_021018995.1. Classification (NCBI taxonomy): domain Eukaryota; kingdom Viridiplantae; phylum Streptophyta; class Magnoliopsida; order Chloranthales; family Chloranthaceae; genus Chloranthus; species Chloranthus sessilifolius. Next base: position 44,623,121 of record CM037592.1, read on the forward strand.
TTGAGCATAAGACAAAAATCGCTCACATTAAAATCCATGAGTGACAAGGCACAAACCGAATAGCTTCGTTGGAGTCCAACGAACAATTAAGATGCTCGTTGCCTTTCATATCTTAGTTTCTTTCTATCTTTGTTGGCACCCACCGACTAGGAAAGAAAAAGAAGACATCAGGTAAGCTGGTCTACGTTTTTTTGTTTTAATGGAATTACAAATAGTAAATAGCCATTAAGTGGGCAAAGGTAATACCTTTTCTTTTATGAGGAATATATTTGGTGTTCTTTGTAAACCAAAATTGGACAACTAAATTGGACATTTAGTTGTCGACCACACATGATCATCCTAGCTAAGTGGTACTCATAGTTTTTGTGACAGCCCGGATTTCGGCGCCCCGAAACCCGCGCCGTCAGTGGGCTGGCGCTATGGCCGAGCCCCGAACGGATCATCTCGCGTCACAAAGGAAAAAGCACAGCGGAATCTAAGCAGAACCATTACTAACTCGTATCATAAACCAAATAATGATCCATTAACATTCAACCCCAAAAACCCAAAAGACGGTTCTAATTCTATAAGAAAGCCTATGAAAAAAGAACCGGTGAGAACCACCGGTAAGAATCTTTCCTTACCGAACATGGTTCAACAAAATAAATCAATTATGCCATTTAGAAGTCATCCCTCTCTCTTTATCCAAAACAAAGTAAAATTTTATACATAACTCAAGGCCGGACCTACCCAGGTCTAGCGTAAAGGAAACAATCCTCGGGATGGGGCTCCTCAAGGTCTTCGCAGGGGAAGTAGTCTGGATCTTCCTTCTCCGGAATCTCCGCCTCAACACCTTCACCTGAACCTGTGACATTTGTAATGGAATGAGCTTCATCCAAGATCAGTAGGGACAAACTCCTAACATGCTTATCATAACATTAATCATATATCTTATGGCATGATGTAAACAAAGTTACTCTGAACACATGCAAGGCGATGAATCTCATAATCTCGGCACACACACATGCGATGCTAATGGAATCATGACGTGCTCACATCTCTACTCCGACACAAGAAAGAAGAAAAACTTAAGGATGTTTACTTAAAGTACTAGAATGAGGAACTATAGCCTCAAGCCTCCGATGGAATACCCACCATCGTCACTCACATGAGTCATTTGCACATAAATCCAAGGTCCTGTAGAGTTGGAGACTTGGCCGAACACATATTTACCATTATACGGCAGGAATCACAAAGCACATATCACAAGGGATGTACGGATTGGTCACGCCGTGCAGATCCTGGATACTGCCGTGTCGGGTATTCCATTATAGCGCCTAACTTTAAATCGAAAATGCATACATATAGCTTATCGTCGTGTGAAGTGATAATTAATTTATATCGAAAGTCGGAAAGAAGTACGAAGATTACACATACACATATCACATGGATCTCAAAGATTTCATAAGTTCATATATTTTCGAATCTTTCGTACACATGTCTTATCTCTTCAAAATGCGTAAGCGGAAATCACATAACTGAATCGAAGAACATATCATAACATAGCACACATGCTTATGAAACGATGCATATGATACTAAGATTTTCCTACCTCACAATCTTGACCCGCGCGCACTCAAGCTGCCGCAAAGGTCAGTTCTCTGTACTCACAAAGGTTCACCTAAACATGATCATTTTCATCCATTAGAATGATGCAAAATACACTGCCAAAGGTCCCCATGAAATCTCAAAGTCAAAACTCACCAAACGCAGAAATCTGGGAAATTCGATCGATCGAGTCCCTGTTTCGATCGATCGAAACCTAATTTCGATTGATCGAAACAAATTTCGATCGGTCGAACTCTCACAGAAACCACAAAACATATTTCATTCGATCGGACGAATTCTCCATTCTGATCGAACGAAATAAATCGATCGATCGAAACCAAATTCGATTGATCGAGTTCTCAGAAGGTATATCCCTTAACAAAATTTGATCGAACGAATCTCAATTCAGTCGATCGAAAACACATAATTCGATCAGTCGAATCCCCTCAACAAAATTTTCATAGTTCTGTTTCTATACCCCTCGATCGATCGAAAACTTTTCGTTCGATCGAAATAACGTTCGATCGAACGAATTTCTCAGGACTTCATTTTTCCCCATTTTTAATGTCATTTCGATCGATCGAATCATAGTTCGATCGATTGAAATGAGCAGATTTCGCTCATTTTTGGGTTTTTCACCCCCGATTTCTTTTCACTTCGAATCGATCTCACTTTCTTATGATTCTCATATGAACACACTAATTTAACTCCACACAACACGATCTAAAACATGTATTCACACTCCTTACCTTGATTCAAACGAATCCTCTTCCTTGTTTCAAGAACAGCTGGGGTTCTCACTGAGTCAATGTAGTTCAATCTGGTCCTCGATCGAGCAGCTACTTCTCTCTGCGCTAGCCGATCGATCTCAGCAATCACAGGCCTTCAATGCCCTAGGGTTTCCTCTCTCTTCTTAACTCTCAAGTACAACATTTAATATGATATTAAATGCCCTAGGTTTCTTTTCATACTCTAGCTCCTATGTTTGGGTGTAAAACAGCTACACCAAAGGAACGTGTGTGCGAGTTTCAAGCTCCCACATCCACTCAACATAAGATCGATCTGGTCCGTTGGATTTGATCTATAGACATTACATCATTGTAAACGAGGTCCTCGATGCATGATCCGTCAGCACGCGCACCGAGTCTAACAGATCAAAGCCCAAAAGGTTGGGACGTTACATCCTCCCCTCCTTAGAAATTTTCGTCCTCGAAAATTGTTCCATGATGCAGCAAGGTGCCAGAGGTGACCTTGTAATGCACCATGCATGGCCAAACAATCCATGTCGTTATAGGACTTCAGCCCACACACACGCATAATCAGTTCAAAATAAAATTTTTAACAACGCTAATTCACGCACACTCATCATCAAAAGTTAATTAATTTTATTTACCAAAAGACAGTGTGGCAGCCATGCCACTATAGTCAGAAATTTTTATGCACTTAGTTCCCAAAATAAGTTGCAAAAAGAAAGGTCTCTCGCTCACTAAATCTGTGGAGGATACCCCGCATCAGCTCCGCGCCCTGGTACCTCCGACTCATCTGCGTCCTCCGGTAAAATATCAGCTTGCTCCCCTTCAACGTCGGCATGCTCGTCATCAGCGTCGGCCTAGTCCTCACTAGGCTGTACGTCCTCCGCATCCAAGCCGGACGGAGCCACGTCATACACCTGTGCTCGCATAGCTGTGATCCTCTGCATATAATCGGTGGGATAAGGCCTGCAACACGTCTCCGATGAGCAGCTCGAAGAAATCCAGACGCTGATTGACCTGACGGTTGCTCTCCTAGATGAGAGCTGCCAAGTCTTCAAGGCGTAAAGGAGCCGCTTCTTTGGGTGGTGGCGCGGTAGCTCGGCAGAATGTCGCGAGGCACATCTGGGCGGGTGGAATGATCTCGGTGCTTTCGGCAGGGCCTCAAGCATGGGATGGTCGGGAGGTGGTACGTCAGGAATAGGAGCATCCTGGACAGGTGCAACCTGAGGTTGTGGTGGGACAGGTGGCACTAGAGGGGCTGGTGGTAAGTGTGGCTTCAGGCTGTTATAGGTCTTCCTCCAATGCTTAAACGTGTAGAGGACCACGTTGTCAGACGACTTAGGTTCCTTTGGGGAGACCTTGTGCACGGAGGTGGCGAAAAACTCATCAAATAGGGCAGAGATAAAACTAGCATAGGGAATGTATTCCTCAGGCTTTTCTGCTCCCGGTAGGAGCTTCTTCCTACCATGTTTAATTCTCTCAAAGACCACGGCTGCAGCGTCAAACCATTTGCCCTCAAAGGCGGCAAACAGGGCATTCATCAAAACGCCTAATCGTTGGGTCTTATGGCGAATCGGATACAAATTACATTTTAAAATGGTATCGAGGATCCACATGTAGCTCGGTAAGTGAGCTCGGTTAATGGCTCGTCCTTTGGCAACACGTCCTTGCGTCATCCGTTGGGCTATAAAGGTATGGGTTAGATTAGGGGGGTTGGGTGGTAATAATTCGATCCCTTCGCTGAAGGCATCAAAACACTCTAAGGCCGCACAGGCCATCATATGGGTAAAAGTATAGGTCTTGCCATCGACCTTGGTACATTTTGTGGTATCGGGGTTTGGCCCATCAAACATATTTGTGTAAAATAAGTGCACAAGGCACAGATAGAAATAAGGATGAATGGGCTTCAAAAGGTTATTAAGCCCTATCTTACCCAAATAGTCGAGTGCCCAAGCATCAATGCCAGGCACACCGGGTGTTTCAAAAAGGGCTGGGTCGATGGTATATTCGTATGCGAAGCCCTTGTCCGCCCACCACTGGTTGGGCAGATCACATTGAGGTGCTTGTGGAGCATCGAGTTGCTCAGCGGGCAATGTGGGTGGCGAAACAAGTGGTCGAATGGGTGGTTGAGGTGGGGGAACGGATGGTTGTGAAGAATCCGTAGTGGATTTGGGTCACTTCGACACTGGGGTCTTGGATGTGGCAACCTTCCTCTTAGGTGCCATGAAGAAAAATTAGGGTTTTGGAAAGAAAAACTAGGGTTTAAGGGAGATTCAAAAAATTTTGGCCAAAAAATCGAAAATCTATAACCCAAAACAAATGCTTACTGTTTTTTAGAGTATTGGGTTTGATTCCTATAGCAATTTTGGCGCAATTCGATGTCCGATAGTCTCCCAAATCTGAAACCCACGAAAAACCCAGACGGAACCCTCCAAAATTTGTAGAAAATTTGAACGGACAAAAGAAAAGAAAACACCGTTTTTATATATATAGAAGAAATTCGATCGATCGAATTTGTTTCGATTGGTCAAAAATCAACTTTAATAGGAACTGAATCGATTTCGATCGATCGAATTCATTTCGACCGGTCGAAATTCGTTCGTCAATTACTGGTTTTCACAAATTCGATCGAACGAAACTAAATTCGATCGGTCGAAATCCATAATTCAATCGATCGAATTTTTTTTTCTATCGGTCAAATTTCTCAGGCTTTAAGAAGGCTTGATCGAACGAAATGAATTTTCGTCCGGTCGAGATTAGAATTCGATCGATCGAAATAAATTTCGATCGAACGAATTCACCTAGCCTTAGGTAAAAATTATTTGTTTGTCTCCGTTAGTATAATTTGATCAGTCGAACTCATACTTCGATCGATCGAAATTATATTCGATCGATCGAAATTGAATTTCGATCGGTCGAATTTCCAGAAAACACTTGATCTTTGCATTTTCACATGCTCATTAACATTTTGACACAATCAACCTCAAAATCATGTTTTATATTCATGCTTTGGTGCGTTTACATAAATCGAGGTACAATTTGCTTTCTACAATCGCCTCTGATATCTCAATCAGTAAATAACAAGGGATACTGAGCACGAATCTCGGTCTCGCGTTCCCACGTCGCTTCCTCTCTAGAGTGGTTCTTCCATTGGACCAATACCAGAGGAATTCGTCTTGTGCGCAATACTTGCTCAGTTCGGTCTAAAATGTGCATTGGTTCTTCGATGACCGTCAAATCTCGGTAGACTTCAACTAGTGGTGCATCGAGGATATGAGTTGGATCGCGCATGTATTTCCGCAACATAGAGACATGGAATACGTCGTGCACTCGATCTCCCCAATACCTCGAACGGTCCAATGTAGCCAGGAGCTAACTTTCCGTGCTTTCCAAAGCGCATCACACCCTTCATTGGGGATATCTTGATAAACACATGATCTCCCACTTGGAAATCCATGCTTGTACGCTTAATGTCTGCGTAGCTCTTACGGCGACTACTGTCTTACGATTCTTTCTCGATAATGTCACATGATTTGGCATTCTTCTGATAACCGGTCCCAACACAAACTTATCACCGGTTTCCTCCCAGTTGATCGGAGATCTACATCTCCATCCATATAAAGCTTCATATGGAGCCATTCCAATGCTCTGCTGAAAGCTATTATTATACCCGAACTCTATCATCGGAAGATGCTGATCCCATGATCCCTGAAAATCTATCATACTTGCTCGCAACATGTCCTCAATGATTGATTGACTCTCTCTGTCTGACCATCAGTCTAAGGATGGAATGCAGAACTAAAGTCCAATCTCGTGCCCATGCCTTCTTGAAATCTTTGCCAGAATATCGACGTATACAATGGATCACGATCGAACACAATGCTCGTAGGAATACTGTGCAGTCGGACAATTTCTTTCATGTATAATTCCGCCAACTTGCTTGCAGTGTATGCTGTGTTATAGGGCAAAAAGTGTGTCGACTTGGTCAGTCGATCCACTATCACCCATATGGCATTGTGGCGTCTCAATGTCCTCGGCAATCCCATAATGAAATCCATAGAAATGGACTCCCACTTCCATTTTGGTATCGGTAGAGGCTGCAAGAGGCCTGCTGGGTCTCGATGGTCCACCTTTACCTGTTGACACACCAGGCATTTTGATACATATTCGGCGATGTCTTTCTTCAGTCCTCTCCACCAATAGCATTTTCGTAAATCCTGGTACATCTTAGTACCACCCGGATGAATGGCGTATTTGGACTTATGAGCCTCGTCCAGAATGGTTTGCCTCAGCTCGGCATCAACTGGTATACATAATCGTTCATGAAAGAGTAGTGACCCATCTTCCTTCATAGTGAAGTCCCTATTTTCAGTTGCCTTTTGTCGGAGTTTCACAAGTTCTTCATCTTTCATCTGAAGTTCATAAATGCGATCAAAGACAGCTGGTCTAATCGTAAGGTTTGCCAACAATACTCCAATATCCTTGGCTGTAATAGCCTTATCATACAACAAAAGGTCTTCTAATAACTTCCACTTGTGAAGTCCTGTGATGAGACTAGCTATTTCGGATGTATGCTTCCGGCTTAGTGCGTCAGCCACGACGTTGGCTTTACCTGGGTGATATTGAATTGTGCAGTCATAGTCTTTGAGGAACTCAATCCACTGTCGTTGCCTCATATTCAACTCTTTCTGCGTAAACAAATACTTGAGGCTTTTGTGGTTTGTAAATATCTCTAAGGTTTCACCGTACAGGTAATGCCTCCAAATTTTGAGCGCAAACACCACTGCGGCTAACTCTAAATAGTGAGTCGGATAATTCTTTTCGTGCTCTTTCAACTGTCTTGAGCCGTAGGCGACAACTTTACTGTGCTGATTCAATACACACCCCAGACCACCATATGACGCATCACTGTAAACAGCAAAACCTCCACTACCTTATGGAATGGTCAACACTGGAGCGGAAGTAAGCCATTTCTTGAGTTCTTGGAAGCTTTCTTCACATTCTTTGGTCCATTCAAATTTTGTATTCTTTCTTGTAAGTCGGGTAAGTGGTCCCGAAATCTTGGAGAAACCTTCCACAAAGCGTCGGTAGTATCCTGCTAGACCGAGAAAACTGCGAATCTCCGTCACGGTCTTGGGTTGCTCCCAATCTAGCACTGCCTCAATCTTTGCTGAGTCAACAGTCATGCCTATTTCAGATACTATGTGACCAAGAAAGCTCACTTGTTCCAACCAAAATTCGCACTTACTGAGTTTAACATACAGCTGATGCTCTCAAAGGGTCTGCAAAGCAATGCGTAAGTGATGTTCGTGTTCCTCCCTTGTCTTTGAATAAATGAGAATGTCGTCCACAAACACCACCACACACGTATCAAGGTATCGTTTAAAGACCCGATTCATGAGATCCATGAATGAAGCTGGAGCATTCGTCAAGCCGAAAGGCATCACTAAGAGTTCGTAATGCGGTCTTCTGCACGTCTTTGGCCTTCACCCTTAATTGATGTTACCGGGATCTCAAGTCGATCTTTGAAAAGTATTTTGCTGCTTGCAACTGATTGAATAGATCGTCGATCCTAGGTAACAAATACTTGTTCTTGATCGTGAGCTTGTTTAATTGACGATAGTCGATGCAAAGTCTCATCGACCCGTCTTTCTTCTTAACATACACGATCGGTGCTCCCCAAGGAGACACAGTCGGTCTTATAAAACCCTTATCCAATAGTTCTTGCAGTTGCTCCTTCAACTCTTTCAGTTCGGTAGGAGCCATTCGATATGGAGCTTTAGATACAGGTTCGGTACCTGGAGCTAAGTCGATAGCAAAGTCGATCTCCCGATCAGGTGGTAATCCTGGTAATTCATCAAGAAATATGTCCTCAAACTCACAGGCAATTGGAATATCGTTGATAACATTCTTCATCTCCTTTTTCTCCTGTAGGAATGCTAGATATCCATCGCATCCGTTTCTCATCATCCGTTCAGCTCGTACTGTGGAGATGATCGGTGCTACCTTTCCTTTCTCACCTACGAATCGAAATGACTTCTGTCTCGGAGGACGGAAGGTAACTACCTTCCGTAGGCAATCCACGCTTGCATAATATGTAGATAGCCAATTCATGCCAAGAAGTACATCGAGTCCTCTCATATTCAACAAAATGAGGTCCGTGACTGTCTTCTGATCTTCCACTTGCACAATGATTGATCGACAACACATATCTGCAGTCACGGCGCTACACGTAGGAACTGTAACATCCAGTGTGAACTCTAACTCCTCGGGAACAATCTTTAACCTCTCCACGAATTTTGGGGTTATATACTAGTGGGTAGACCCCGGGTCTATCAGAACTCGTGCTACACAACGATCGCCGTCGTTTTCATGATAGAGTTGTAGTGTACCTATATGATTTAAGACACAGACTAACATTCAGACATGCATGGCATGCACACACACATCAACATGCACCTAGATCTTTTCTATTAATGCACTTTCTTCATCTAGAAAACAAACAAGTGAACTTAAACACCAAAGAAAAATTATACCTTGGATCACATCGTTGCTCATGTGGGCGTCTTCGGCGGTTATAGCGAATGCACGTCCCTTCACAACTGGTCTCGTGGACTGTGTAGGCTTCGATGCTGTAGTGGCCGAAACGGAGCCCTCTTTCCTCATCTCTGGGCACTCTCGAATCATGTGGCCAATCTTCCCGCATTTAAAATATTTGCCCGTGTCTCTTCTACAGTCGGGCGTCTTGTGAGGTTTACCACAACGAGCGCACTTCAATTGTGGACTAGTAGATGTAGCTCGAGAAGGTCCTTGAGTGACTGATACCCCAAACGCCTGAGTCTGAGTAGGGCCCTCTCTCCTGAACGGTCTCGTCGGGATAGATGTATTTGACCTTTGAAAATTGGAGTAGGCTGGTCTTGGCACGGGAGCAGGTGCAAACAACCTCGGGTTTTTGTTCCCCGAGTAGTCATATTCACTTGCCCCTCCCGAACTTGGTTTACTTTTCCAGTCTCTCCTCTTGTTTATGTCCCTTTCCGCGACAATCGCCTTTCCCACGACTTCGGCATATGTTTCTAGCTCAAAGATGGATACTCTTTCTTGGATATTCGGTCTCAGGCCTTCTTCAAATCTTCCGACCTTCATTTCTTCCGTAGAAACTAATTCGGGAGCAAATCTCGAGAATCTCACAAACTCATTACCGTACTCGCGTACGGTCATGTTCCCTTGGACTATGCTCGTAAAGTCCTTCTTCAACTGGTTGCGGACTTGCTTGGGAAAATACTCCTTGTTGAAAGCTGCTACAAATTCTATCCAAGTCCATTGAGTGTATGGACCCTCTACTTCTCTTTTTTGCAACACAGACTTCCACCATGCATCTGCATCACCCTCCAACTGAAAAGATGCCCATCCTACTTTCTCATGCTCTGGGCTCTGTAATCTCTCCAGTAACTTCTCCAACTGTTTTAGCCATTTCTCTGCTTCAAGCGGATCCGTTTGCCCATGGAATACAGGAGGTCTCAATCTCCTGAAATCAACAAATGAGGATGGCAAGAGGGCAGGAGGAGGTGGTGGTGGTGGCTAATGCTGCTGGTTGTTGTTGGCAGCAAGCAACGCCGTCTGCTGGGCCATTGCATTAGCAATCGTCTCCATGGCCCTGGTCAACTTGTCAGAACGTTCATCTCTACGGCTTCCCTCGGCCTTAGGAAGCAGTCTCAATTCTCTCCCGGATCCTGCAGGGATATCTTCAGTACGCCTCTCACTTCTTTGGCGACTACCTCTCGGTCGACCCCTTCCACGATGTTCCATTAAGATCTGTCACAATGAAACAAAAGTCTCATTAACAGAAGGTCCCTTGTATTTGATCAAATCTCAATCTCGAAAGGTTAAGACCCGTCAAACGTCTCTAAAACCATGCTTTGATACCAACTGTGGCAGTCCGGATTTCGACGCCCCGAAACCAGCACCGTCAGTGGGCTGGCGCTATGGCTAAGCCCCGAACGGATCATATCGCGTCACAAAGGAAAAAGCACAGCGGAATCTAAGCAGAACCATTACTAACTCATATCATAAACCAAATAATGATCCATTAACATTCAACCCCAAAAACCCAAAAGACGGTTCTAATTTCATAAGAAAGCCTATGGAAAAAGAACCGATGAGAACCACCGGTAAGGATCTTTCCATACCGAACATGGTTCAACAAAATAAATCAATTATACCATTTAGAAGTCATCCCTCTCTCCTTATCCAAAACAAAGCAAAATTTTATACATAACTCAGGGCCGGACCTATCCAGGTCTAGCACAAAGGAAACAATCTTCGGGATGGGGCTCCTCAAGGTCTTGAAGTAGTCCGGATCTTCCTTCTCCGGAATCTCTGCCTCAACACCTTCGCCTGAACCTGTGACATTTGTAATGGAATGAGCTTCATCCAAGCTCAGTAGGGACAAGCTCCTAACATGCTTATCATAACATTAATCATATATCTTATGGCATGATGTAAACAAAGTTACTCTGAACACATGCAAGGTGATGAATCTCATAATCTCGGCACACACACATGTGATGCTAATGGAATCATGACGTGCTCACATCTCTACTCCGACACAAGAAAGAAGAAAAACTTAAGGATGTTTACTTAAAGTACTAGAATGAGGAACTATAGCCTCAAGCCCCCGATGGAATACCCACCATCGTCACTCACATGAGTCATTTACACATAAATCCAAGGTCCTGTAGAGTTGGACACTTGGCCAAACACATATTTACCATTATACGGCAGGAATCACAAAGCACATATCTCAAGGGGTGTATGGATTGGCCGCCGTACCGGTCACGAATATCCTACCGTGTCAGTCACGGTTATACCGCCGCGTCGGTCGGGTATTCACATAACCTTAAATCGAAAGTGCATACATATAGCTTATCGCCGTGTGAAGTGATAATTAATTTATATCGAAAGTCAGAAAGAAGTACGAAGATTGCACATACACATATCACATGGATCTCAAAGATTTCATAAGTTCATATATTTTCGAATCTTTCGTACACATGTCTTATCTCTTCAAAATGCGTAAGCGGAAATCACATAACTGAATCGAAGAACATATCATAACATAACACACATGCTTATGAAACGATGCACATGATACAAAGATTTCCCTTCCTCACAATCTCGACCCGTGCACACTCAAGCCGTCGCAAAGGTCGGTTCTCCGTACTCACAAAGGTTCACCTAAACATGATCATTTTCATCCATCAGAATGATGCAAAACACACTGCCAAAGGTCCCCGTGAAATCTCAAAGTCAAAACTCACCAAACGCAGAAATCTGGGAAATTTGATCGATCGAGTCCCTGTTTCGATCGGTCGAACTCTCACAGAAACTAGAAAACATATTTCATTCGATTGGACAAATTCTCCATTCTGATCGAACGAAATAAATTGATCGATCGAAACCAAATTCGATCGATCGAGTTCTCAAAAGGTATATCCCTTAACAAAATTCGATCGAATTAATTTCAATCGGTCGAATCCCCTCAACAAAATTTCCATAGTTCTGTTTCTATACCCCTCGATCGATCGAAAACTTTTCGTTCGATCGAAATAACTTTCGATCGAACGAATTTCTCAGGACTTCGTTTTTCCCCATTTTTAATGTCATTTCGATCAATTGAATCATAGTTCGATCGATCGAAATGAGCAGATTTCGCTCATTTTTGGGTTTTTCACCCCCGATTTGATTCGATCGATCGAAATGAGCAGATTTCGCTCATTTTTGGGTTTTTCACCCCCGATTTCTTCTCACTTCGAATCGATCTCACTTTCTTATGATTCTCATATGAACACACACTAATTTAACTCCACACAACACGATCTAAAACATGTATTCACACTCCTTAGCTTGATTCAAACGAATCTTCTTCCTTGTTTCAAGAACAACTAGGGTTCTCACCGAGTCAATGTAGTTCAACCTGGTCCTCGATTGAGCAGCTGCTTCTCTCCGCGCTAACCGATTGATCTCAGCAATCACGGGCCTTCAATGCCCTAGGGTTTCCTCTCTCTTCTTAACTCTCAAGTACAACATTTAATATGATATTAAATGCCCTAGGTTTCTTTTCATACTCTAGCTCCTACGTTTGGGTGTAAAACAGTTATACCAAAGGAACGTGTGTGAAAGTTTCAAGCTCCCACATCCATTCTATATAAGATCGATCCGGTCCGTTGGATTTGATCTATAGACATTACATCATTGTAAATGAGGTCCTCGGTGCATGATCCATCGACACGCGCACCGAGTCTTACGGATCAAAGCCCAAAAGGTTGGGACGTTACAATTTTTTTCATTTTGCGCCTTGATGAAATATAATAGAGTCGATGATAAAAAAAAATCCATTCATAGCCGTTGTATCATAAAGATCCATTAGTAGCGTCATCTCAAAGAGGATGATAATCATTGAGGAAGAACATCAATGCGACCATTGTTGGGATGCCTATGGATCACATACAAATAAATAACAATAAAATATTTTAGAAGAAAAGACTAGAGAGATAGAGAGGGTCCTCATTTTGGAAGGTAAGATAAAATTTTTACCATCTTTAAATAAGTTTTATAGAGGTGGAAAAGTGTTATTTATGGAGTTTTATTATGGACATCCATTCAAAACGTACTCATTGAAAATTAGATGGTCAATTTTTTAGTCATTAAATATCCTAAGGCTTGCTTATAGAAAGTAGCTAGGGCTTAAATGTCTTTCATAATTTTAAATTCTGATATTAATTATCACCACCATTAGTTGCAATCCAATTGATATCGCTCTCTACAAAAGATAAAAAGAGGACAAAGTCAGAGGTAAGTCCATGATTTTTTCTAAGTTATGCAAAAAATAGTAAAAATATATTTTTGCAAGCCACGTATTCTATGCTTTATCCATACTAAAGTTTGGTATCATACCTTTAAGTAAAGCAATCTGATTGAATCCATAGAATAGCCAATTAAAATAATAGTTGGTCCAAGTTTTTTTTTCCTACTAGTGAGTCTGAGTGAATATATAATATTACATATTTGATGTGTAAGGGACTTTTACAGTGAGTTTAGACCTTACAATAGACACTAATGTTTGGTGTCATAAGTTTAAAGTCTTGCCTCTCTAAGCCTTAAATATTAACAATATAGTGGAGTCTCAAATGCTTTATATGAGCATAAATTATTGGGATAGAGAACCGTTTGAATCAAATCTCAAAATTTGGATTAAAAAAAAATCATGTAGGAAAGTATACAAATATTCATGAGAGATTCTAATCTCACCAATGACATTCTTTAAAATGCATCGAAATATACATGACAGATTGTAATCTTACCATTGGTATTCTTTAAAATGCAATGAACTAAATTGTGGAGCATCTGTCACATCTGTCAAAAGCTATTGCCTTGTTAGTCGTTTCAAAAGAGACAGATTAAAATTAGGATTGTAAAGATCACTAACGTCACCTATTTTGATTTCCATTGTGGATTGTGAGTTTGTATAATTGTCAGTTAAGCTGCATTCTGGCTAAGGGCATGTTACAAACTTAGAATACATTGATCAAGTGTTTTATACAGTTTCTAAATTATGCATCTTATTATTATTATTATATATAAAGGCCTAAGTAAAACTAACTAGCCAAGTTGAACCAAGCTAAGATAGACAGGTTTATTGTTGAACACATAGAAGTTACATTAGTCTATAAGAGATGGAATTTTTACCATATTTGTTTCATTTTAGCTTCAATCAGATTTATTTTAAATCGATATCTTCTTTTATACTCGTGTGGGCTATACAAAAGCTTACAATAACCATTCATTAAAAAATTGGTTTGTTGAAAGCTAAAATTTTATTTTTCATTAACAATCTCTAAATATCCGAGGAACTATGATATTTGACTTATTGTGCTTATATTTTGTGATATGGATATTCTTGACGTGTACGTTGGTTAAATTAGTATGATTGAATATCTCGGCTGAAAACTTAAATAAATTGGTAGATAGAATAATAAAATGATTATATAATGTAAACATAAAAGTAAATTTTCTTTTTGTGATAATTAACAGAAAAGGTGATTGCGGATATATTGTGATTGTAGAAATGTATGAAATAGTGAGAGTATTCAGTAGAAAACTCTCACTAAAAATGATAAAATACATGTAGGTGATCGTTTTATTTCAAAACTTTGCAAGTGCACAAGTTCGAATGTACTAAGGCAAGTACAAGGGTGTTGAATCACAAAGATTTGTCATTTATCTCTCATTTAATTCCTATTTTACAGAATATTTTATGATCATTAGATTTCCTACATTCATCTAAAACAAATAAAAGAAATCTACATAGTTTAGGAAGTAAGAAAGGAGAAAGCAGACTGGAGTCTCTCTTAGATTCCAGATTCGTAAATAATAAATCCTATTTCTTTTCTATCGTGAATAATTGGTACCCCCACTCCTGGCTACAAACTCAGTCACTTCGTATATGAAATAGGGAGATCTAATCGCGAGTTAGACAAACCTAATCGTCAAAGAACCATTGCAGGAATCAATAAAACTACCCTACAAGGCCTAGTTCGTCAGTGAATACTCTATCTAGACTAACCCCAATCCCTACAAGGCCACTAGAATTAAATTAAATAAGATTGTAGCGTTACCATCGCATTCTCGATCTAGTCAGAACCTCGAACATACAATCGTACCATAAACGGAATTCACAACAGAAAAAGAAATAACAATTCATTAAAATACTTATCCGAAATTTACAAAAGATCCAGCCTGAAGCTTTAAGCACGCATCGACTCAGAGACTTCCATCATCACTGATGTAGGCTCTGATCGATGATTACATCCGATCTCTCTTTATTCCAGAACTATTCCTAATCTAAACTACGGAAACTCACGTCAGAGCTCTCTAGGAAAGTTCCGGCATGCGAGTCCTCTAAAACCTAACCCTAGGGTCCTTATTTATAGATTACAAGGCCCTATAACAAGTATACACGACAAGTAACCCTAGAAAATCCCTAAAAATCCTCTAAGGAAGAAGAATCCAGATGGGAATCACGCTACTTTGAGTTATCCTGCCTGTTGGAAGAGAAATCCAGAGAAGATCTCGACCTTGAAGCTCATCTATAGCTGTGCGAACCTGAATTTTCGCTCAGAAATCCTATTGTTTCTAGTCGAAAGTGAAGCACCGATCGATTGACTTTAGAGTCCTTCTCTAGGTTGGAGACACCTTGTGAAGCTTCAGTTTTTGTTAATTTCCATATCGGTCGACTGGGTCCTGACCGGTCGAAAGATTCCTCTGCGGTTTTCTTCTCTTTGCTCATATCATTCCCGACTGGTCGGTTGAGTCCTGACCAGTCTCTTCTTATTTCTTTGAAGCTTTCAGTATTCTGACCGGTCGAAGCATCACCGGTCGAATTTGATGCTTCGACCGGTCCATTTTTGCTCTATTTTCTTCCTCTTTGACTCCTCTTTGCTGCGCTCTCCTGACCGGTCGAAAATCCCATTTCGATCGATTGGTAAGACTTTTGAAAGCCTTCCCTCCAGTTGCTCTCCTTTGGATTCTTGCCGTTTGCTTGGGTTTCTTCATATTTTTGCTCTTTTAACACTTTTATCATTTAACCTGTTTTCACACCTATTGCAACACAACATGAACTAAAAGTGCACATTAGTAGTTAAGTGAGGATTAACTAGGCCAGGATTTGAGGATAATTTATACAACTTTTAAGTCCGTTTACACCCTTAAACCTCAACTTTGCTAGTCCTAGAGCAAAAATAACATTAAAATCATAACCCATAAGCAAATTATTCTAATAATATACAAACTAATCTACGAAATTAAAGAGCCACTTTCGTAGGGAGCACGATTGCATTTAGCATATGCAACAATCATTTAAACCCCTAGGTGATCCCTAGTAGACGAGTTGTGTCTCCTGAGGGTTTTCAGTGAAGATGCCCGCAAACTTTAAAAACTCTTTCAAAACCATCAGTAAAAGAATTTTCAAAATTAGTTTTCATATATAATATATTCATTTAAAAATCAAAACCAATAATCATTTCAACATATAAATTTTTATTTTCAACTACCGATACCATGACAATCCCACTATTGTTTACTCCAATCAAGCCAATGCTCCGATCCTTAGACCAATCTTTCAACTATGCCTAGAGTGTTGTGTGTGCATGTGCTAATGCTTAAATCGTTCTATCTCTGAATTAATCCAAACCTGGAACCATCGGATCCCAAGTTTTGACTCAATCCTCACTTTATGTATATGCTCACAACAAAGTCACTCTGATGAGTGGTCTACATTTTCACTCACATGTGAGATGGAGTTACAGCACAATTTAAAGAATCTCACATGATATAAGAAAGATGGTGCATTGATCAGTCACATAATTTATCATTTTATCACCCTTACCATAGTGATGCTAGGACTTAGTTTGCTATTAACGAGATATGATGTGAAGATTTTAAAGATAAGAAGTAAATCAGAGCCTAAATATTAATCTGGATCAAAATAAACTCAAAGAGCAATAAGAAAAATGATTGAGCAAAAAAGACGATTTCCTGCCACTGAAAGTCAGAAAATCGTAATTTATGATTCTTCAAAAGAGAAAAGTGATAAAGCGTAATCTAGAGAATCGTCAACTATGAGGAAGCCTACTGAAAATGGAAAGTCGTGATTAATGATTTTCTAGAGAAAAAGTTAGGAAAAAAGAAACACTATTTACGATTTCCTAAGAATATAAGCTTTCCTACTATTGTTGTTATTGCTGATCACGTGAGAACTATCACCGTCATATCCAGAATTAGAAGATTCCTGCAATTAGAAGTCTGATGAACCACAGATCTGAGAAGATTGATAAAGATCTAATCCGAAGGACTTTGCTACTGCTAGATAAAAAACACACTAGAAGCGCATCAACTAAAGGAACCAAGGACAGATGAAATTAGTAATTAGAGTTATATTAGGATACTTTTATTTTTAGTATTTTCTTTTATTAGAATAAGATCTCTATAAACCGGCCCCTTATGATTTATAAATAAGAGGGCTCGTTATAGGAATAATCATTGAAGAATTTCAGTATCAATTGATACCTGAGGTTAGATTTTCTTTCGATTAGTAGTGTATACTAGTTAGAGTAGATTAGATATCAGAGATTTTTCAAGAGCAATTGATGACTGTAATTGAGTGCTGAAGATTAGTGTAGATATCTATAATTTGTAAGGAGCAATTGACGACTGTGGCTGAGGGGTGAAGGATATATTTTACTTTACTTTATAAATTAGATTTTCTTTGCTTTGTAAACATGTCCAAGTTTTAATTTGAATTGATGACTCAGGTTAGAATTTGCAGATTAGTGTAACAGTTTTTACTTTTCCATATTCAGTTTACTAGTGTTTGATTGACGCCCAAATTTCTGGTTAATTATTGATTAGATTAAATCTATATAGATAGGATCTAAAACATGATTGACGACCAATGCTAGGAGACTACAAATATGGTGTAACGGTACGTTTATTTTCATAAATATTTGAAAGCTGAAGATTGAGATTGACGACCTTAATCTGAAGAAAGAGGATTAGGATTTATTTTTATATGCTTCAATTTAGAAATCCATTCTTTTATTCATATTTCTCCAGTAGATTAGGAAATCTTAAAGATAAATAGAAGTTTTTAAGATATGGATTTAGATAGAAGATAGAAATAGAAATTAATAAGATAATGAACTTCCTCGTGAGAACGATCCTACGCTATGCTAAAATTTCCATTGTGCGCTTGCAATAGGTTAGGACTTTAATTTAATATAATTATAATACACAATAATAACCAAGCCAAGTTTTTGGCGCCACTGCCGGGGAAGTGGGTTTATCTATTTCTTTCAAGTTTTTATCTAATATTTTCATCCTTTTAGAAACCAATATTTATTTTTTCTCTTTTATATTTATTAATATTTATATTTATTTATAATTTCTTTAATCACTTCTTAAATCTTTTGCAGATTTATTCGGAGCAATAGACTAGACTTTCAACACTTCTGCGGACCCCAGAAATTAGAAACTCATATTTGTCTCTCCCTGTATTCTAAAATAAAAAATTACAAAAATTTAAAATAAAAATAGAAAAATTCTAAAATGATGGGGGCACATTATACTTCAACACCTCTTACACCTCCCCCATGTATGTAAATAACCCCTATGACTGGTAATGAGACGTTTAAAATTACGCCCAAAATATTTCAAACACTTCCAATATTCCGTGGGCTAAGGGATGAAAACCCTTATATACATTTAAGACAGTTTATAGAAGTGTGCAATCTTATCCAAATCAGGAATTTGTCAGAAACAACTCTTCGTCTAAGGCTATTTTCATATTCTCTTAGAGATGAAGCAAATCAGTGGATACATTCGTTGTCTCATGGTTCGTTCGCCAATTGGGAGGACTTAGAATGAGGATTTCTCATTAAATACTTCCCGATACATAGGATGAATCAAATATGATATCTAATTAGAAATTTCAAACAATATCCGAATGAGTCTCTTCAAGAGGGGTGGACGCGCCTTAACGATCTTTTATATGGGTGTCCTCACCATGAGATATCCCGTTGGTAAATAGTCCTCACTTTCTGTGAAGGCACATAGTTGATGTTGCCTATGGGGGATGTTCAACACCATGACTGCTGAGGCTGCTTGGGAATTTTTTAAGAACTTTAGCAAGGAACCAGTGCAATGCCAAGCACTGGGTGAGATTGAATTTGAGATTTCAAAGAGTATATGTGACAGCCCAGATTTCGACACCCCGAAACCCGTGCCATTAGCATAGCCCTCGAGGCCGTGCCCCATGATTATGTGCGGAACACTTGGTACATCCCATTCACAATAGTACCCATATATAGGATTTAATGCAAGTAAATCTCCAATTCTATTATAAGCTAAACCCAAAATAATAATCCAAAAGATAGTTCTCATTTCATGCCTTAGCATGAACAAAAGAACCAACCTGAACCATTAGTGCCTTATCTAAAGTCACTCCCAATGGTTCGACAAAATAATATTACATGTATCTTTACGTTTACAAAAATATGGCCGGACATACCAAGCCGTAAATCTTTCTTTCTCAAAACAATATCAAAGTAAGCAGCGAATCTCCTAGAAGAATTTTTCTGGAGGAGGCTCAAATTCCTCCCTTGGAAAGTACTCTGGGTCCTCGGGCTCAACCACGTCAGTAGCCACGCCTAACTCGTCGGTGGCAACTCCTAAATCATCATCTATGACATATAGTCAAGGGTGAGCTACATCCTAGCTCAATAGGGGAAATATCACAACAAGTATATCTTTCTTACTAACATATATTTCATGATAGGAATAAAACATGGGCTCCCAATTATCTTTGTTTAAAACAAATAAATTTAAGATGCAATAAACACTTTGACTGCAATTATTACCTACTCTTTGAAATTCAAAATGATTCCTATTTTCCTTTAGTTGCAACCAGGCTGAGACCATGACTTAAATCTTAACTGAAATAATCCCCGAGCAATATAGCATCGAGCCCCAATGGAATACCCTCCATCGTCGTCTAATCAGACCTTTTTTCATTTAATTGTCCACGTCCCTAACTCGTAGGCGACGGCTATACTACTACTACACATCCAGGATGTCTGGTGTCTGGATTAGCCGCACGGTCACGGATATCCTGCCGAGTCAGTCACGGGTATACCGCTGCGTCGGTTGGGTATTCTCTTAACCTTAAATCAAATTGTGCAATACATATAGTTGTTCACTGTGAATTTGTGCTAATAGATACTAACTCCCAGCCCGTGTATTCTGATTTACTGTTTATCTCTAAGCGTGGATTTTTACATCCACCATACATCCCTGGGATGTCACGTTATCAGTTGCATCTCTGCGATGCCTATGCGTTCTTACATCCCTGGGATGATTGAACTTTTACTTAATAAATTTACTATTTTATTTTTATAGACGCACACGCACCATTGCCTTTAACCACTACTCCTTTCATTAACTGAAACTCAAAATAATATTTTAAGAGACATGCATCATAAACTATCACTACATATGTGCTCGTAATACAGTGTACCAGTTGAGATATTCCCCTACCTCACATGCGTCTCAAACCTTCGGATTTGCTAATCTGCCCAACTACGATTAACACACCGATCCGGCTTGACCTAGGTATGATCAACACATGTAAAACATTACCACAAGGTATAACCATTGGGTCAAAAAGGCCTAGGCTCAAGCACAATTCTTTACAAGCTAAAATAAGCCTTAAAAACTTAAATTTATCCAAATCGTTCGAACGAATCTAAATCGTTCAAGCGATTTCTCAAAATCATTCGAACGAATTTCAAAATCGTTCGAACAAATTTCAATTTCGTTCGAACGATTTCATTTCGTTCGAACGAATCACTCAGGACACTATTGTCCCCCATAGCAAAATTGTTATTCGTTCGAACGAATTACTCAGAAACTCTTCTTCTTGCTTTTTACTTTCTCTAGCCAAATTCGTTCAATCGAAATTTCATTTTGTTCGAACGAATTTGCTCTTTCTCAGCCATGGATCGAGTTCATCTCTCTTGAACTCATCCGATCAACTACCTTTTTATGATCCTTATTTTCTCATGTTTAAATTACTAAATGCTACATTTTTAGCTACAAAATAAATATATCAAAATCTAAACTTACCTCTTTCAGTTAGATCCTTTGATCCCAACTTTTAGCTCACTAGGTTTTCACAAACCCTCAACCAAATTTTCTCCTCGATCCCGAGCTCGATCTGTTAGTTTCTCCGAGCCAAGATCGATGATTTGTATTCAATGCAATTCTCTTTATTTTCCCCACAATCACTCACACATTTACTCTCTCTCTCTCTCTCTTAACTTCTCTCAACCACTCTTCAAACAAGGAAATAACTCCTTTCCATCTCTTTTCTTTTCTTTATAATCTAATTTTATAATTTGGTGTAAAGCATATACAACTATCTAAGTGTATGTACTCACACATTCTATCTATCACTCTTATTCCACTTAACTACATCACTTTCAGATGTTCAACTAAGTCAACCGAGTGAATGTTGACCCGATCAAACACTTGACCGGTTGGACCGCATCCCGAGGTGTACTATTTAAGTATCAAATTTTCGGGACGTTACATTCTCCCCTCCTTGGAAATTTTCATCCCCGAAAATTATACTCAAAAAGGCCCCCCCCCACACCACAGCATGGGGCCCGCACACACAGCGAGTGCACGTGTAACTAACTGAAATAAAACCGATATAAAAATAGAGAGAAACAGCCACACCCACATAAACATACAATGTAACTAGATTGCGCACTCACTAAATAACCATCCATATTCATAAGATATATAATAGCAAAAATTTCAGTTACCAAGTTTAGAGTGGCAGCCATGCCACAATTGTTCAAGAGGAAACGCGTCCTCATGTACCTGTGTTAAAGTTTACAATTGTCAAAACTTTACAACCCCAAAAGACAAGTAACCCAAAATTGTCATCCCAAAATAAGACATCATACGAAAAGCTGTCTAGACGCCTCGCCGCCCGGCGGATCGCTACCATCACCATCTGGTCCACCCGCACCCGAAGTGGACGCGCCAGAGACCCATGCCTGTGCTGCTACCATGCGCTGAAGGTAATCATCGGGATACATAAAGTGCATCTCCTCGGCATGTAGTGCATCATAGTAGTCCAACCGTCGATTGAGCAAGCGATTATTTTCCGCCATTTGACGTGTGCTGGCCTCCAACAGGGCATAGATATCGGTCAAAGTTGGGGTAGGCATGCTCTCACATGGTGGAGGTGGCGCTTGAGCCTGAGCACTTTGATCGACAGGCTGTTGAGGTGGAACACGAACTGTAGGGTCATCATACACCGGCGTGGCATGTGGTGGTTGGTCTTGCGCTTGGGGTTCCGGCTGCGGTGGTTCCTCGGCTATCGACGTCTTAATTAACTTAACATACGTCCGGTTCCAATCAATCATAGTGAATTCCTGAACATTCCCCGTCAATTTGAATTCATTTGGGGCGAGGGTATAGGTATCGTCACCCGCATAGTCCTCGACCATGAGGGAAACGAGTCAGGCATACGACATATCATTGATGGACTTCTTGACGTTGGGAAACATCTTCTTACGTGTGTATTTCAATCCCTCCAAGACCATCTGAGGCGCATTAAACCATCGGCCATTATAGGCCGCAAAAAGTGCCATCTGGACTTCACCCACTCTCTCAGTTCGATGGCGTAAAGGGTAAAGATTGCATTGGATGATTGAATCGAGCATCCAAAGCTTGCGAGGTAAATGGGCACGACTAATTGAGTGACCCGAACCAGTTCGACCGTGGGTCATGTGAGCTGCCACGTACTTATAGTCTAGGTTTTCCGGAAAAGTTTCAGTGAGGGCGATATCTTCGTGGTTGTAGGTATGGAAGCATTCCAATGCATCCACCACGTCATCAAAAGTGAATGTGTATGGCCGATTATCAATCTTTGTTTTCAAAATGGTAGGGTAAATAATGATTTCCATATTCTGATAGAATAGCCGGACTATTCTAGGGTAATAACTGTCCTTGCATGGGCGAAGGACACCGGTTAAGCCTGCGGTAGAAATGTAGTCAAATGCCCAATGCGTCTCCTCACGCTTGGCGAACGTTTTAGGATCGATGATCCATACGGGTTCGAAGTCTTTATCAGACCACCACTCATCTGGTTGTTCACGTAGGGGTGGTGGAGGTGGTGCTTGTGCACGTGGTGCCGATGAAGAACCCGTAGGTGGTTTCTTCGGCGGTTGTTGAGATGAAGAGCCCGAAGTGGGTTTCTTTGGCGCGGCACTCGCCGTGGCTTGGCGAGTTTTGGGCGGCATGATTGGTAAGCACAAATGAGGGTTTATGAATTTGGCCCTAATATGACCAAAATCCAGGGAGAAATGGGTTTGTACAGACAAAATAGAGGTTAGTGATTACCTCTAGATGACCCAAGTCCTCGATTGTGTGCCATTTCAAGGTTGAAGGTGGTCGGAATTGACAAAAACCGGCAACTGTCTTGAACCCAAGAGCTCTCCCAAGAAGAATAAAATGAAAGGGGGATTTTCGTTCACACGAATGGGGCGGAAACACGCCCATATATATACATATAGGCAAAATCATTCGAACGAATCACTTTCGTTCGAACGAATTTCACTCCTTGTTATTTGTGGTTCAAAATCGTTCGAACGAATTGGATTTCGTTCGAACGAATTTTCATTCTTTTAATGTGTGGTGCAAAGCTCGTTCGAACGAATGGAATTTCGTTCGAACGAATTTTCTATTGCTACTAAGCTGAACTAGTTTTCGTTCGAACGAATTTAAAATCGTTCGCACGAATTTCTCTATGACTCATGGCCTTCTCGCTGACCATTGGGATTTCGTTCGAACGAATTGGAAAATTGTTCGAACGATTTCCTGGCAACACCTTGGTACTCACTGTAATAGCCATTTCGTTTGAACGAATTGAGAAATCGTTTGAACGATCTCTGGCTACACCTGATGCCTATATCTACAGAAATTCGTTTGAACGAATTTAGATTTCGTTCAAACGAAATTCCAAAATTTCTGGAACTTAGTTTGTTTCCCTTATCTTTCAAACCATTCATCAGGAAGAGGCAATTTCATCATGCTCCTCCATGGACCAACCATCATTTACATCAATCATGCATCCAATTATATCGTGAATAATCACTGTTCTCGTTACACACAGATCGGTCATACTCTTTACTAGTCCATTAATTAAATAGTTGCTCATCTCTTACCACTAGCCTGGATTGTACACACCAATCTTGACACAGTGTGTGGTAGTTATAATCACAAGATTTAAAATTTGAGAGAGGAACTCATAATTTATAGTTTCACCTGGTATAGCTAAAAAATCATAAAGATCATTTACAATTCCACATTTACAAACATTTTATACACGGTCCATAAGGATAAAGTTGGAACTTAAAATTTCACACTTAGAACCATTTTAAACATTTGCTCCGCATTTAACATAGATCATTTGCAACTTCTATTACTGAAATAAATGGGGATACAGTTCTCGAATTTCAGCCTCCCTCTCCCAGGTTGCTTCTTCAACAGGTGGTTTCCCCACTTGACTAGCACTAATGGAATGACCTTAGTGCTTAAAGATTGTTCCTTTCGGTCGAGAATTTGAGTGGCACTTTCAATCATAGTCATGTCTTCATGTAGCTCTATCGGTTGATCACCCAAAATATGTGTAGGGTCCCTTACGTACTTTCGAAGCATAGAAATATGAAAGACATTGTGCACCCGATCAAACAACGGAGGCAATCCGATGCGGTAGGCTACCTCTCCAACTCGACCCAAAACTTCAAAGGGTCCGAGATATCGAGGGCTTAGCTTCCCCTTCTTTTCGAATCGCATTACACCCCTCATAGGTGACACTTTCACAAACACATGGTCGCCAACGGCGAAATCTAGGCTCGTTCGTTTGACGTTGGCATAGATTTTCTGTCGGCTTTGTGCTGATCGAAGTCGTTCCCTTATCATACGTACAACCATAGCATTATCTTCGAGAACTTCCGGACCAAGCACAAACTTTTCTCCTGTTTCTTCCCAATTGATGGGCGATCTACATCGCCTACCATAGAGAGCTTCGTACGGCGCCATATCGATGCTTGCTTGGAAACTATTGTTGTAGGCAAATTCGATCAAAGGAAGATGTTCATCCCATGATCCCTGTAGTTCAAGCATACACGCCTTGAGCATGTCTTCAATTACTTGATTTACCCGCTCTGTCTGTCCATCGGTTTGTGGATGGAATGCCGAACTGAAATCTAATCGAGTACCCATGCCCTCTTGAAATTTTTGCCAAAACTTTGAAGTGTACAATGGGTCGCGATCAGATACAATACCGCGTGGAATACCGTGCAAGCATACTATCTCCTTCGTATAGAGTTCCGCTAGTTTGCCTGTTGTATACATAGTGTTGTAGGGCAAAAAGTGAGCGGACTTCGTCAGTCTATCTACAACAGCCCAGATAGCGTTGTGCCTCTTCGCTGTTCGCGGCAACCCCACTATGAAATCCATAGAGATAGAATCCCATTTCCATTCTGGTATAGGCAAAGGTTGTAGTAATCCAGCAGGGTGTCTATGGTCAACCTTCACTTGTTGACACGTCAGACACTTTGACACATACTCTGCTATGTCGTGTTTGAGACCTCTCCACCAGTAGCTCTTACGCATATCTTGATACATTTTGGTGCTACCCGGATGGATCACATATTTAGATTTGTGAAATTCATCTAAAATAGTTTATCGTAGACTGGCATCAATAGGAACACAGAGGCGGCCCCTGAACAGCAAGGAGCCATCCTCCCTTATAGAAAAATCCGGTCTAGTACCTTCTACTACATCTTTCCAAATTTTAGCTAATTCGGGATCTTTCATCTGCAACTCATGTATGTGTTCAAAAATGATTGGTCTTACTGAGAGATTGGCCAACAGAGCACCTGAAGCTTGTACTTCAATTTTCGCATCATATAATGACAGGTTTTCAAACAATTTCCACCTGTACATTCCCATCAGAAGGTTAGCCAACTGAGCCGAACTCTTACGACTCAAGGCATCCGCAACGACATTGGCCTTGCCTGGGTGATAGTGAATGGAGCAATCATAATCCTTGAGAAACTCCATCCATCGTCGCTGCCTCATGTTTAGCTCCTTTTGTGTAAATAAGTATCGAAGGCTTTTATGGTCAGTGAAGATCTCGAAGGTCTCCCCATACAAATAGTGTCTCCATATCTTCAATGCGAATATGACAGCTGCGAGCTCGAGGTCATGCGTTGGGTAATTCTTCTCATGATCCTTCAGTTGTCTCGACCCATAAGCAATCACCTTTTTATGTTGGTTTAGCACACAACCTAAACCGTTGTGAGAAGCATCGCTATAGACTGCAAAACCTCCACTGCCTGAAGGAATTGCAAGTACCGGTGCCGAAGTAAGCCGCTTCTTGAGTTATTGAAAGCTTGCTTCACACGCATCGGTCCACTCAAATCGCACATCTTTCCGTGTGAGCTTAGTCAGTGGCCCCGATAATTTGGAAAACCCTTCCACAAAATGTCTATAATACTCAGCTAACCCAAGGAAACTACGTACCTCGGTGACCGTCTTTGGTTGTTCCCACTGCACGACGGCCTCAATCTTAGCGGGATCTACTGTGACACCATCCT
Organism: Chloranthus sessilifolius; assembly: GCA_021018995.1. Taxonomy (NCBI): domain Eukaryota; kingdom Viridiplantae; phylum Streptophyta; class Magnoliopsida; order Chloranthales; family Chloranthaceae; genus Chloranthus; species Chloranthus sessilifolius. The sequence continues at coordinate 44,649,750 of CM037592.1, forward strand.
TTGAGACTACATGTCCCAAAAAGCTAACTTCTTCCAGCCAAAACTCGCAATTACTGAGTTTGGCGTATAATTGGTGTTCACGTAATGTTTGTAAAGCGATCCTCAAGTGCTCCTCATGCTCTTGCTTCGACTTAGAGTATATGAGGATATCGTCAACAAATACAACGACGAAAGAATCCAGGTGTGGCTTAAACACCCGATTCATGAGATCCATAAATGACACCGGAGCATTCGTCAACCCGAACGGCATCACTAAAAACTCATAGTGTCCGTATCTTGTTCTCAAGCGCCTTTCAATATCTTCCGCTTTGACCTGAGTTGGTGATATAGAAAATATTTTGCTCCTTGTAGTTGGTCAAACAAGTCATCTATTCTTGGCAACGGATACTTATTCTTTATAGTGAGTTTGTTTAATTGACGGTAGTCAATGCACAGCCTCATCGACCCGTCCTTCTTTACAAACAAAACCGGCGCACCCCAAGGAGATACAGTCGGTCTCACAAAGCCCTTATCTAGGAGTTCCTGTAGTTGCTCCTTCAACTCCTTCAACTCGGCCGGAGCCATTCTGTATGGTGCTTTAGAAACCGGCTCCGTTCCAGGTGCCAAGTCGATAGCAAACTCAACTTCTCGATCCGGAGGTAAACCCGGTAATTCCTCTGGGAAGACATCTTCAAACTGGCACACCACTGCAATTTTTATAATAATATTCTTTCTCTCCTTGTCATCCTTCAAAAAGGCCAAGTAACCACTGCATCCATTTCTGATTAGGTGCTCGGCCTTGATGGTGGACACAAATTGTAGGAATTTCGTTCGTACTCCAACAAATCGAAACGATCTCCTAGTATTCGGCCTAAAGATGACAATCTTACTTTTGCAGTCAACCGTGGCACAATGTTTTGACAGCCAGTCCATGCCAAGGATTACATCAAATCCTTGCATGTCTAACAAAATCAGATTTGCTGACAACTCAAAAACGTCTCCATCTTTAACAGCTACAGTTACTGACTTGCAAATTAAGTCTACATTCACTACCGGTCTAGTTGGAAATGTCACAGCTAAGACAAAATCTAATGTCTCTGGCTTGATCCTCATTCTTCTCACAAATCTAGGAGTAACAAATGAATGAGTAGACCCTGAGTCTATCAACGCTCTAGCCTCATACGCTCCACAACTCTCCTTCCCATATACAAATAAGGTACCTATAGTGTACACACATCTTATCACTTCACTCGGGTTACTGACTTAAACATATTATTCAAGTGACCAACAAAACTCTTAAATGATAATTAATCTAACCAAGAAAATATAATGTTTTTCGACTAATTCATTACAAATGTTGAATTTGATAGCAAGCTAATTAAACTCAAATAGAACTCACCTTGAATAATATCATTAGAGTTCTGAGCGTCCTCTGTCGTGACTGCATAAGTTCTCCCTTGTACAACCGGTCTCTTAGTCTGTATGGTTTGTGATGCCGAAGTAGAAGCCATTCTCCCTTTGCTCATCTCAGGGTAATCCTTTATTATGTGGCCTAGTTTCCCACATCGGTAACACCCCTGCATTCCCCTTCTACAATCGACTATTCTGTGAGGCTTGCCGCATTTGGCACAAGTCTCCTTTGGATTAGAGGAAGCTGCTCGTGAGGAACCTTGACTGGGAGACACTCGTGTAGTGGCGGTAGGGTTCTCATACTGAATCGGTCTCGCCAATGTAGATACAGGTGGCCTAGAGAAATTGGTATACGTGATTTGTCTAGGGAGTGAGCTGGCGCTGTAAACCTCACCTTTTTATTCCCCGAGTCATACTCACTCGCTCCCCCTTGAACCGTTCGATTTCCATATTGTTGATCCCGTCTCTTATAGACCCCATAAATATCCCTTTCGGCCACAATTGCTTTTCCCATTACATCCGCATAATGTTCAAGTTCGAAGATTGATACTCTTTCACGGATGTTTGGTCTTAAACCCTCTTCAAATTTGGCCGCCTTCATGATTTCTGTAGATGCTAGCTCCGGTGCAAATCGAGATAGCCGTGTAAATTCCACACCATACTCTCTGACCGACATGCCTCTCTGCTGTAAATTTGCGAACTCTCTCCTCATCTGGACTCGTACTTGCTTAGGGAAGTACTCCCTATTGAATTCCCTGACGAACTCCGCCCAAGTCCATAGACGATGAGGGTCCTCAACTTCTCTTCTCCTCAGCACGGACTTCCACCACGGATCGGCATCTTCCTCCAACTGGAAGGAAGCCCATCCTACCTTCTCACTTTCTGTACCCTGTAGTCTGCCTAGAAGCTTTTCAATTTGGTTCAGCCATTTCTCTGCTTCTAACGGGTCTGTCTGTCCATAGAAACTAGGAGGTCTCAGTCTCCTAAAATCTGCAAAAGATGATGGCAACAATGCTGGAGGAGGTGGTGGTGGTGGCAGATGACTATTGGCGTTATTGACGTTATTCGCCGCCAATAATCTGCCTCATTGTCAGGATCGCTTTGAGCCATCGCATGACCATAGTCTCCATTGCCAACGCGATCCGATCAGTCGTCTCTCTCCTCTGTTCTCCTTCTCGAGAATTTTCCTGGTCTCTACCATCGGACCTCGCTGAAATCTCTCGTCTCATACGGTTTCTATTCTGTACCTCTCTACGACCCGTCTTCTAGAAGACATCGCGCTCTGCATATGAAACTAATGTTTCGTTAGCAGAAGATCCCTTCACTCCAACAAAAGTCCAAGACTTTGTCAGAAATTCCAAAGAAAGGGCTTTGATACCAACTGTGACAGCCCAGATTTTAGCACCCCGAAACCCGTGCCATCGGCATAGCCCTCGAGGCCGTGCCCCATGATTATGTGCGAAACACTTGGTACATCCCATTCACAATAGTACCCATATATAGGATTTAATGCAAGTAAATCTCTAATTCTACTATAAGCTAAACCCAAAATAATAATCCAAAAGATAGTTCTCATTTCATGCCTCAGCATGAACAAAAGAACCAACCTGAACCATTAGTGCCTTATCTAAGGTCACTCCCAATGGTTCGAGAAAATAATATTACATGTATTTTTACGTTTACAAAAATATGGCCGGACATACCAAGCCGTAAATCTTTCTTTCTCAAAACACTATCAAAGTAAGCAGCGAATCTCCTAGAAGAATTTCTCTGGAGGAGGCTCAAATTCCTCCCTTGGAAAGTACTCTAGGTCCTCGAGCTCAACCACATCAGTAGCCATGCCTAACTCGTCCGTGGCAACTCCTAAATCATCATCTGTGACATATAGTCAAGGGTGAGCTACATCCTAGCTCAATAGGGGAAATATCACAACAAGTATATCTTTCTTACTAACATATATTTCATGACAGGAATAAAACATGGGCTCCCAATTATCTTTGCTTAAAACAAATAAATTTAAGATGCAATAAACACTTTGATTGCAATTATTACCTACTCTTTGAAATTCAAAATGATTCCTATTTTCCTTTAGTTGCAACTAGGCTGAGACCATGACTTAAATCTTAACTGAAATAATCCCCGAGCAATATAGCATCGAGCCCCGATGGAATACCCTCCATCGTCGTCTAATCAGATTATTTTTCATTTAATTATCCACGTCCCTAACTCGTAGGCGATGGCTATACTACTACTACACATCCCTGGGATGTCTGCTGGTGTACGGATTAGCCGCCATACCGGTCACGGATATCCTGCCGAGTCAGTCACGGGTACACCGCCGCGTCGGTTGGGTATTCTCTGAATCTTAAATCAAGTTGTGCAATACATATAGTTGTTCACCGTAAATTTGTGCTAATAGATAATAACTCCCAGCCCGTGCATTCTGATTTACTGTTTATCTCTAAGCGTGGATTTTTACATCCACCATACATCCCTGGGATGTCACGTTATCAGTTGCATCTCTGCGATGCCTATGCGTTCTTACATCCCTGGGATGATTGAACTTTTACTTAATAAATTTACTATTTTATTTTTATAGAGGCACACGCACCATTGCCTTTAACCACTACTCCTTTCATTAACTGAAACTCAAAACAATATTTTAAGAGACATGCATCATAAACTATCACTACATATGTGCTCGTAATACAGTGTACCAGTTGAGATATTCCCCTACCTCACATGCGTCACAAACCTTCGGATTTGCTAATCCGCCCAACTACGATTAACACACCGATCCGGCTTGACCTAGGTATGATCAACACATATAAAACATTACCACAAGGTATAACCATTGGGTCAAAAAGGCCTAGGTTCAACCACAATTCTTTACAAGCTAAAATAAGCCTTAAAAACATAAATTTACCCAAATCGTTCGAACGAATCTAAATCGTTCAAACGATTTCTCAAAATCGTTCGAACGAATTTCAAAATCGTTTGAACGAATTTTAATTTCGTTCGAACGATTTCATTTCGTTCGAACGAATCACTCAGGACACTATTGTCCCCCATAGCAAAATTGTTCGAACGAATTTCCAATTCGTTCGAACGAATTACTCAGAAACTCTTCTTCTTGCTTTTTACTTTCTCTAGCCAAATTCGTTCAATCAAAATTTCATTTCATTCGAACGAATTTGCTCTTTCTCAGCCATGGATCAAGTTCATCTCTCTTGAACTCATCCGATCAACTACCTTTTATGATCCTTATTTTGTCATGTTTAAATTACTAAATGCTACATTTTTAGCTACAAAATAAATATATCAAAATCTAAACTTACCTCTTTCAGTTAGATCCTTTGATCCCAACTTTTAGCTCACTAGGTTTTCACAAACCCTCAACCAAATTTTCTCCTCGATCCCGAGCTCGATCTGCTAGTTTCTCCGAGCCAAGATCGATGATTTGTATTCAATGCAATTCTCTTTATTTTCCCCACAATCACTCACACATTTACACTTTCTCTCTCCCTCTTAACTTCTCTCAACCACTCTTCAATTAAGGAAATAACTCCTTTCCATCTCTTTTCTTTTCTTTATAATCTAATTTTATAATTTGGTGTAAAGCATATACAACTATCTAAGTGTATGTACTCACACATTCTATCTATCACTCTTATTCCACTTAACTACATCACTTTCACATGTTCAACTAAGTTAACCGAGTGAATGTTGACCCTGTCAAACACTTGACCGGTTGGCCTGCATCCCGAGGTGCACTATTTAAGTATGAAATTTCTGGGATGTTACAGTATACCTCGTAGGTAGAGAAGTTTATACAAATTAAAGTCAATGATGAATTGCCTTCCAAAGTTGAAACTGTGGAAGACAAAAATTCAATCTCTGGTGGGTATAAAATCACACCTAACATCTCAACAAGGAGAAGCCATGGGTAACTGCGGCTTGACTCAGTAAAGGGATTGAATCATGGCACAAAGATTAGTTGGATCCTTTCTCCTCAGTGGTGGTAATTGTTGGTGATTCTAAGTGTGCATGATTTATTTGTGTTTTGAAAACAGATTTGCAGCTGCTAAGTTATAATGAATCTGGGACATTAAAAAGATTAAAGAAATATCAGTACAGAGAGAAGTGAATTAGCCTGCAAGATCAGGGCCAATTGTAGCATGTTTTAAATGTAAGTGAGTAAAAGATCGTCCACAGAGAATTTGTTTAAAATGCAAGATAAACCTCCAAATCTGAGCTACCAGATCTGGCCTCTTATCCTATCTACAAAGCACATAAGATGGGAGGTTGAATTTGTCACATTAACTAAATGATAAAAGTAAAAGTTAAACTAAATGATCCAGATCTGAGTTGGGGGAATTTTGAGGTAAACTTATAAAAATGGAGAAATAATATCTAACTTTGATTTGGTCCTTGAAACACAATGAGAATGACTGCAGATCAAATGAGAGATGATCCAATCTTCATCTGGCTACAAGCACAGATGTAAGAGAAATAAATCTAACTCAAGGATTAGATTTAGGCTTATGGCTATGGTCTGTCCACTTCAATGGCCACAGACCATCCAATAGTCTTTCATCTAAACCCTTAATTTAGAACAAGAAATATCACTACAAATGCTGTGAGAGATTAGGTTACAAATACTAATTCCCACAGGGTTAATGAATCAAGAGAAATTGCATGAAAATCAGTAAATCTAAAGGAGTCTAGTGCAATAAGGAGATCAGAGGGGACCCTTAACACGAATCCAATTGAGAATGTACGGTTTACAGCAACCTTTTCAAATTCACCATTACAATTACATAGCACAGCTTAAACAGCTCTCAGATTTATAGTCTTGAATACAATTCTCTTTTGAATTACAGAGGTATCTCACAGCTCTCAATTGCAAGTAAAAGTTAGGCTATTACAGGGGTTTCAGACAAACTAGCTGATTTGGAAATGGGGGAATAGGAATGAAACTCAAAATCTGGATGCCCAAATTGGGCAAATGATTCATCTATTTATAGTTTTCCTGTGTCTAGCTCGGTCGTGTCGACCAATCAGAAGTGCTCAGATTTGTATCAACCAATGGTAGTCGAGCACAAGGATTCAGATCTGTTCTGGCCAATCAGAATTGCTCGATCTGGTTCAGCCAATCAAGCGACATAAGCATCAATTCTATTATGCAATTTGAAAATCTGTTAGAGCTTCTAGAAGTTCCCGCCAAGTGATTTCATCTTCGGGTACTCACATGGGGTGGAATATGCCTTCGCTTCGTGTTTAGAATCTTCTGGAATGTCCCTAAGTTTTTAAATGCATTGGGGCGCGTGAAAAAGATTACTGAATTACCCTTGCAAAAGCTAGGAATCTCCAGAATACCATTTCGCATAGTTTAGGGAACTTTTCGCAAGGTACTGTGACTCCTGAAGCTCTTTCCGCAAAGTTCAAGTTCTGTTCGCAAGGAGTTCTCTTCTTTTTGAATAGGTCAATCATCCTTTCGAAGAGTTTAGGTGCTCTTCGAAAACTAAGCCTGGAGCTTTTAGTTCTTTTCGCAGAGTTCAGGTTCTTTACGAAATGTTCAGATTCTTTTCGAAAAGCACTCTGTAGTGCATTTTTCTGTTCGAATTGCTCCACATTTTTTTTTGGGTTGAGACAAGATCTTTGCTTCTTCAGTTCAGGCATTTTGACAGCTAGTGAGGTTGTCCCTTCTCTTTCTTCCTTTGGATCGACATGGATTATCATCTTTTTGGCACTTTTAGGCTGCTTTCATGGTTAAGCCTGTCTTTATTGTTAGCTGTAACACAAGCACTTAAAACACTTATTTAGTTCTCTCAAGGGTCTATCAAAGCCTAGGTTAAAGGGTGAAAAATGGAATTTTCTAGTTCTCAACACACCCCCAAACCTAAGCTTTGCTAGTCCCTTAGCAAAGTCAATGATAAAAATAGAATAAAAAGCCACTTTTGTAAGGAACACAGCTGCATTTAGCGTATACAACAAGCCTTTTAAACCCCTAGGTGATCCCTAGTGGAGGAGTGAAGTCTCCTGAGGGTTTTCAGTGAAGGTACCCACAAACTTCTCTAATAAATCAGTTAAGATCAATGCAGTTCTGTTAAAGGAAACTTTCATCCAATCAGATTATTCACACCTGCATCAGTCAGGCTGTAAGAAGATATTCAAGAAAACATCAGTTCAAAACTAAAATTCTGCTGTAATTCCTTTTACCATTCACTCAATTTGTGTCACAAAGTTATTTACAAGAAAAATTAATGAACATCTTGCCTTCTATTTGAGAATCCAGCTTTGATGTTACCCCAAATAAGTCGATTTCAAACCCAACTCTCACCAGGTTTTCACTGAACATGTAAGTAAGAGGGTTGTACTTAAGAGCAATTCTGACCCACAAATAGGACTGTAAGCATGAGCATAGGCATTGCTTTTTAGTTCTGAATTCACTGCTCTTTTCACCATACATTACACAAATCCTTATCTCCATGTGACAGCTCAATCCATCATTGATCAGTAAGGACTTTAACTTGGGTTGTAATGTGGCTTATGGGTGAAATTTATCAAGAATAAAGGGGTGGAATGGAGTTCAAAATTGAGAAGTCAGTCAAGGTAAGGAGGTGATAGACACACCTTCTTCAATTCAGCACAATTTCATCTTCTTCTTTGAAATTTCAGAGCCAAAGTGGCCATCTTTTTCTCTTTCTTTTTCAAACTTCCAATGACATGCCTTCTCCTTTTTTTTTTCTTTTTTTTTTTTTTTTTTTTCAAAGCAACATTGACTAGAATGCCACATTTATTCTGTTGATACATCATTGCCTTCAATTTTTTTTTTTTTTTTACCAAACTGTTACCCAACTCACCTTTCTTCAGCTTTCTTTCCTTTACCTTCTGAATTCTCAGAGTGAGGGTTAGGCTAAATGAGGTTGATGAGGTTTCACAGAAATCTTGGATTTATAAAGCTCAATTGGTGTGTATCAAGGGCAGTTTCAAAAGGTTGGGCTTTTTGAGGTTCAAACTGTCTAAAAGGAGGCCTTACATCATGTCTTTAATATCATGATTGCTGTCAAACTATTTTAACTTGGATATATGTAACTTCTAGTGATAGTAAGTGTTTAACAGGTCCTAGAGCAGAAAAAATTGCCAATTCATACCTCCAAAGAATACATTTCAGGTCCAAATCTCACTGGGTGTGGTTTTCTATCAAATTCCTGAGGTATATCATCACTGTTTTCTCTCTTTTTAGGTTTACTAAAACATCAATTTTCTTTTGGAAAATTTCTGACATTCACTTCATGAAAGTATTAGAATTACACTAGAAATTAATTTAAAAAAGTTTTAACTTCCTCACTTTTCAAAACAACAGGTGTGAAATTACTTCATTTTCAAAAATTCTACTGATCATAAGCTGCATTGATGTTAACTCAATTATTGACATTTCTGCCACACCCCCAAACCTATGGTGAGCAAGGTCCGCACTGGTCCAAAGCGAAGAAAAGAAACAATCAAGCAGAAATCATAATGACAAGAAGAAAGAATAGGAATGCACAGTAATTACACAAGAAAAACCAGAATTTTATATTACAAACTCATAACACAGATAAGTACAATGTGATCTAATAATTCGGGTCAAAATCTGTATCATAAGTTGGTTCAATGGGATTAGAACTAGAGTCACTGTCAGAGTCAAAACTAGAATCAGTATTGGAGTCTGAACTCAATTTAGCCTTCTCCTGGATTGTGTTTTGCAGCTCAGTGTATTCCTATGATTTGATCTTTTTGGTGAGGCCAATGTACTTTCCAAGTCTAGTAGTCCTCAGTTTTTCCTGTTCAAGTTGTGCTTGCAACATGATCAACTTGTGCTGCTCACTCCTAACCAACTGAAAAGTTTGACTCAGCAGGTCCTTCATTTTCTCTCTCTCAAATTTCATGAATAACTCCAATTTCCGAATCTGGTTTTCATAAGGGGTTTTAATGTAAGCTTGCAAATCAGCAAACCCCTTGAGGACATCTCGACAGATATATGGATTTTCTTCCATGGCCCTTTTGAGAGCAACAAATCTGGGAATGGGAATGGAATGGTAGGGGACCAAAGGTATCCCAGCTGTGGGAGTGGGAGAAGAGGGTCGGAAGGATGACTTGAATTCGATGCGATTGGCTTGAGGAGAAAGTGAGGAGAGGTGAAGGGGGCTCAACAAGAGCTACCTCAGGTTCAGTTTGGGTAGCATGGGCAGTAGTGGTGAGGGTGGGCAGATCAACCAATACTACCTCAGGTTCAGTTTGGGTAGCATGGTCATCAACAGCAGGTATAGTGGCTAAGGTAGTTGTGTGGGATGTGGAGGCTAAGGTTTGGAGAAGGTCATTGGTCACAGACTGATTATCTGTGTTGATCTGTAGTTGGGCTTGGATGGATTGGAGAAAGGTAAATATTTGGCTAATTGATTCAGGTGTGGGTGTGGTATGCATAGCAGGGGCTGGTAAAACTGAAGTGGATGGTGGAGGTGCAATGGGTGAAATGGCTATAAAGGGAGAAGTAACCAAGTGAGTGAAATGAGGAGGGTCAGGTATAGGGACAGATTCAAGCCCAACATTTTCAAAAATAGACCCCATCAATGATGAATAAGCCTCTGTAGTGAAAAGCTCAGGTTCAGGGGTATGGGTTACTTCAGGTGTGTGGGCTGAAGGAGCAGGTGAACTTGAGAGGCTTTGGAGAAGAGGAGTGCTAGGAGATTGTTCAATAAAATCTGTGGCCAGGTCTTGGGCATTGGTGGGAGAAATTGGTGGTGTGAGTATGGCTGGAGTGGTTGGTGTAGAGGGGGAGTCTGCAATTGGAATAATGGTGGGTATGAGAGATGGGACTGCTGGAATAGGTGAAGTGGCAGGAGCTGGACTAGGTGAGGAGGGTAAAATGACAACTTCTTCAAGAATGGGTGCAGCTGAAGAGCTGGTCACCACAGGAAGGACAACTTCTTCAAGAATGGGTGCAGCTAAAGAGCTGGTCACCTCAGGGTCTGGCAAAGCAGGTTCTAAGGGAGCTGCAGGGGCAGGTTCATGTATGGCAGGTCCACTAGCAGCTGCAGATGCAGGCTCAGTAGCAATTGCAGGTGCAGGCTCACCTTCCTCTCTCATTCTTTTCAGCATTGCTTGGCTTGTAGTCCAAGCCTTTTTACCAAAAGTATGAGGAGCTATGACTTCAAATGGCTCCTGGTCATCAATGTAAAACTTAGCTCTTAGTAGGGCTGTGATCAGTCTACCAAATGGGATTCCAGCTAATTTCTGTTCCTTTTTCAACTTGGCACTAATATCAGCCATGGCTTCAAAAATTAACATAGGGCCATTGAAAAATTGCCCCTTAGAAAAATGAAAGAGAGCCTCTAAAATTGGTGTCCTCCTTTCTTGGTTGTGCCCAGTGACAAAAAAACTTCCCCTCAAAATTGAATCCATCAGTAAAAATTGAGATGCTAGGTCTCTCCTCATTATGGACTGTCCAGTTCCAACGATCCCTTGGGTTAAATGTGCAGCCATTTCTCTGAAAGAGGCCGCTTCTAGTGCAGCCAATGGACCAGCAGGATCATATTGAAAAGGTATCCCCAAAGCATTCCCAATGTCTTCATATGTGACAGTTAGATCACAGTCATCAATAAAGATAACAAGAGTAGGGACATCAGCATCTTTCTCTGTCACTTTTACCAGGTTTTGGTACCATAATTTCACCATTCGTGGATAAATTTTTCCGCGAGGGTAAGGATATTGCTCAGTGAGGCATCCCTAATGTATCTTAAAGATAGCTGACAGTCCGGTTTATTGACGAAAAAAGTTTCATCCACGATAAGCTTAGGAATCAGCTTCTAAGCTTCAATGAATGGATTTGGTAGTACCAAATGCATAGGCAAAGGAAGAAGCTCAGGCTCAGGACTAGCAGCTGCTAGGATGGGTTCCTCATCTCTAACCTTCTTCCCTTTCTCAATCCTATCAGCTCTATCCATTGATAGTTTTCTTTTGGCTGAAGCTTTGGTTTTTCCTTCTGGGGTTGGTTTGCTAATTTTCTTAGCAGAAGATTTTGGGAACATGGCAGCCAGTGATTTTTCAGCTTTCCCCATTCTAAAGTTGTGTATAAAAACACCAACAACAAATGCTGACACAAAATCAAACTTTGCAAATGATAAACAGAGGAAATGCACAGAAAAATACCGAAATCTAGGGTTTTGGTTGAACGTGTTTTTTGCTCGCTGAAATCCACCAGAACCAGAAGCTAAAATCCCTCTCTTCAAGCTTAAATGATCGAACAAATGTGAAGAAAAGTATGGCTGAATTCTAAAATCACGCAAGGAAAGAAAGAAATGGGGTTTCTGTGGAACAGGACGTTCTCAGAAAGCTTTCGAATATGAAACCCTTACTTCGAAAGTTATTTTCGCAAAGTCATTTTTAAGTTTTTGAAAAGTTCCAAAACAGTCCTTTTTACAACAGAGAATGGCATCAGTACCATTCGAAAAGCTAATAGCTTCAGAAATAACTTTTCGAAAAGTAAATGGCTTCAGAAACAACTATTTGAAAAGCAAATCATTGCTTTCGAGCAGTTCGTTACAAATCCAGATCCTTTTCGAAAAGCAAATTGAACTTTGCGAAAAGACAATTTTAACTTTGCAAATTAATTTTTCACATATTTAAACTTCTCGAAAAGAGAACAAACATGACTAAAAACAGAGAAATAGAAAACTATGCAAAAACTACAGAACAAAAACATATTGTACAGTTTTATACCATCAGATTTGGGGAGGTTCTTGATGATAGATGGTCAGCACAGGCTCCTGGGTATTTTCAATGCATGGTTTGAGCCTCTGACCATTTACTTTCAAGATTCTTCCGTCACTTGGGTCTAAAATTTCATGACCCGAAGGAGGCATGAATGATGATATGGCCCTTCCCATTTGGATCTCAGCTTTCCAGCAAAAAAACTGAAGTTTTGAGTTAAATAGCCATACCTTAGAGCCAGCTGTGAACTCTTTTCTCAACAAATTTTTATCATGGAAGGCTTTGACTTTCTCTTTGTAAGATCTTGAATTGGTGTATGCATCCATTCTCAGCTCCTCTAACTCAGCAGGTTGCAGTTTCCTGTGATTACCAGCAGTAGTCAGATCCATGTTCAATGTTTTAATAGCCCAAAAGGCTTTATATTCTAACTCCACTAGTAAATGGCATGCTTTGCCATAGACCAATCTGAATGGGGACATGCCAATTGGGGTTTTATAGGCTGTCCTATATGCCCACAATGCATCATTCAGCTTAAAGGACCAATCCTTTCTGTCCTTCTTCATAGTCTTTTCCAGTATATGTTTGATTTCTCTATTGGAAATCTCCACTTGTCTACTGGTTTGTGGATGATATGGAGTAGCTACTCTATGAGTCACAGAGTATTTTTTCAATAAAGCTTCAAAATGTTTATTACAAAAATGGCTTCCCCCATTACTGATAATAGCTCTGGGAAAACCAAACCTGGAAAAAATGTGATCCTTTAAAAATTTCAGAACCACTCTGTGATCATTGGTTTTATTGGCTGTGGCTTCAACCCATTTGGATACATAATCTACAGCTACTAAAATGAAATTATACCCATTGGAAGGAGGAAAGGGACCCATGAAGTCTATCCCCCAAATATCAAACAATTCAACTACCAAAATGGGCTGTAAAGGCATTGAGTTTCTCTTGGAAATGCTGCCCAATTTCTGGCGCTTAAGCAAGACTTACGCATCTTTAAAAAGTGTAGGCCAATAGAATCCACACTGCAAAACCTTTGTAGCAGTTTTGTTTCCACTAAAATGACCTCCACAGGCCTGTTCATGACACATAGAAAGTATGCTATGAAATTCTTCTTCAGGGACACATCTTATTATTTGGTCTGTACAAATCTTAAACAGATAAGGATCTTCCCAAATAAAATGTTTAACCTTTGAGAAGAAAAGATCTTTATCCATTTTATTCCAATGTTGAGGAATTCTTCCAGTAGCCAAAAAGTTGACTATGTTTGCAAACCAAGGGGTGTATATACTAATAGCAAAAAGTTGCTCATCAGGGAAAGATTCACCGCCTATCAATCTCAGCAGTTAAAATTCTAGACAGGTGATCAGCCACCACATTCTCCACACCCTTTTTATCTTTGATCTGTAAATCAAATTCCTGTAATAGGAGGATCCACCTGATTAATCTTAGTTTGGTGTCCTTCTTAGACAGAATGTATTTCAAGGCAGAGTGGTCAGTGAACACCACTATTTGTGAACCCAAGACATATGACCTAAATTTCTCTAAAGCAAAAATAATTGCCAGCAGCTCCTTCTCAGTTGTTGGGTAATTGAGTTGTGCATCAATCATTGATCTACTGGCATAAACTATGACATGAGGCAGCTTATCCTTTCTCTGTCCAAGGACGGCTCCCAAAGCATAATCTGATGCATCACACATCAGTTCGAAAGGCAGTGAATAATCTGGAGACTGTAATATTGGAGCTAAAATCAAACAGTTTTTCAAGAATTCAAATGCCTTCATTCATTCATTGTTGAAAACAAAAGGGACATCTTGGCATAATAAATGACAAAGAGGCTTGGTAATTTTACTGAAGTCCTTAATGAACCTTCTGTAAAATCCAGCATGTGCCAGAAAACTTCTGATCAGTTTAACAATTTTGGGAGGTGGTAAATATGCAATTAAATCAATTTTTGCTCTGTCTACCTCAATTCCCTTGTGGGAGACAACATGGCCAAGGACAATGCCCTGGGTGACCATGAAATGGCTCTTCTCCCAGCTCAAAACTAGATTGGTTTCTTCACATCTCTGTAACACCAATTTGAGATGATGTAAACACAGGGCAAAACTGTCTCCATAGATTGAAAAATCATCCATAAAAATCTCCATAAATTGGTCAATCATATCAGAGAAAATGGAGTACATGCGTCTTTGAAAGGTAGCAGGAGCATTACAAAGACCAAAAGGCATTCTCCTATATGCAAAAGTGCCAAAAGGGCAAGTGAATGTGGTCTTTTCCTGATCTTGTGGGTACACAGGAATGTGGTTGTAACCAGAGTAACCATCAAGAAAAGCGATGAATAAGCTTTTCACCTAGCTTATCTAAAATTTGATCAATGAATGGGAGAGGGAAATGGTCTTTTCTGGTCATTGAATTTAATTTTCTGTAATCAATACAGACCCTCCAACCAGTTGTTTGTCTGGTTGACATAAGCTCACCAGAATCTGAGGTTACAACAGTGATCCCAGATTTCTTAGGTACCACCTGTGTAGGTGCCACCCAAGCTGAATCTGAAATGGGGTAAATGACCCCTGCATCCAACAACTTAACAACCTCTTTCATGATCACTTCTTGCATATGAGGGTTCAACCTCCTTTGCATTTCCCCAGAAGGCTTTGCATCTTCTTCCAAATGGATTTTAGGCATGCAAACAGCTGGACTGATTCCTCCCAAATCAGCAATAGTCCAGCCAATTGCCCTTTTATGTTGTTTCAAAACAATCAACAGCTCTTCCTCCTGCTCCTTTGTGAGGGAGGAAGAAATAATCGCAGGCAATGATTTATGGTCTCCTAAAAACACATATTTCAAATTTTCTGGCAACTGCTTCAGTTCTACATCAGGTGGGCTGAGAAAAGAAGGTAGCAAAGGTACCTTAGCTGTTTGTGGAAGGGGAAGAATAGCAGGTTTCCAAGAAGAGAAACTTGCTGATTGATTATGAGTTCCTTGCACAACATTTACTTCCTCAGACTTTGAGGTACAAAATGATTCTTCCTCAGAATTTCCCCAAGCATCTTTAGAATTTGTGGTTAAATCTTCACACTGCAAAAACTGTTGTAAAGTCCCTTCCACCAGTTCATCCAATAGATCAACATGAAAACATTCCTCAGAGCTGAATTGAGGTTGTGTTACTGCATTATAAATATTTAATTTCACCTTCATATTTTCAAAAGAGACTTCCATAATACTAGACCTGCATTGAATGCAAGCATTTGCTGTAGCCAGGAATGGTCTTCCCAAAATGACAGGGATGGAAGTTTGCTTTTTGTAGGTTCCATGTCCAAAACTAGAAAATCAGCAGGATAGAAAAATTTATCTACTCCCACCAATACATCCTCAATCATCTCAACTGGCTTTCTTTCAGATCTGTCTGCTAGTTGTAACACCACATGAGTGGGTTTTAATTCTCCCAAACCTAGTTTCTCATATCTGAGAATACGGGCTGTTGACACTAGCACCCAAATCTAATAAAGCCTTTTCAATGGTATGTTCCCCAATAATGCAAGGGATTGTGGGGATTCCGGGATCTTGAAGTTTAGGAGGTGTGGTAATAGACAACACCTGATTAACTCTTTCCACAGCAAAGACCTTCTTGGATAACTGTATCCTAGACTGTCTTTTGTGAGTGCAAATATCTTTCAAAAATTTTGCATATGCTGGAATTTGTTTGATTGCATCAAGCAAAGGTAGATTTATCTTGACTTGCTTGAAAGTCTCCATCATTTCATCTATTTTTGTGTTCCTTTTATCAAAAGGGGATACAGATTTCATGGCATGAGGAAATGGTAAATGAGGAACTAGTCCTTCATCTACAGCTTTAGTAGCATTATCAGAATCTTTTTTATTTTTTTGTTTTTCATTTTTTTAATTTTTCTGAGGTACATCAACACCCCCACTGCTAACATTATGCTGCTCCTGCTAGATATCTTTATCATTTTCCTCACTTTTTTCTTCTTCAGTACCCACTTTGTTATTTATAATTCTTCCACGTTTCAAAGTTGTGACAGTTTTAACTTCTTCATGTGAAATAGAAGTCTCTCCAACCATGAACTGTCCTTTGGGATTGTTCAAAGGTTGGCTGGGTAACTTTCCTTCCTCTCTTTTGGCCAAAGTATTTGAAAGTTGACCCAATGTTTCTTCAATCTTCTTTATGCTCTGACTGTTAAAGTTCACAGTCTGAGTTAAAGATCCTAAATTTTGGAGTGAATTTAGGACTTGATCTTCAAAAGAAGGGGACCTGGAAGGGATTTGTACTGGAGCAGATTGCTGTACAGGTTGTTGTGGAATGGGCTACTGAAAATTTGGCTTGGCATAAAAATTCTGCTGATAAGGCTTAGCAGTTTTGAAAGGCATTTGGTTCTTTGGTTGCTGCTGCTGTTGTGATTGATAATTCCCCTAGCTCCACCTCAAATTGGGGTGCCCTCTCCATGGATATTCATTTGACTGCATCTGTCCAAATGATTGGGCAGCATGAGCTTGTTCCACCACTAGATCTGGGAACTGTGGTGCAGCAGGACATTGGTCAAGTGAATGTGTAGGGGACTGGCATATCAGACATGCCTCCTCTACTCTTGCAACCATTGGATTTTTAAGTGAGTCCATCAATCTATCAAACTTTGTGGTTAAATTATCCATCTTTCTTTCCAACTCATTCACCTCATAAATCTTTCCTTTGGTGGTTTGCTGATTGTTCAACCTAGCAGGATTCTTAATATCTCTTGACAAAGATTCATGTTGAGTTGAGTTTTCACCAATTACTTCAAATAAGTCCCAAACCTCCTCAACTATTTTTTGCAAGTAAGTGCCTCCACAGGAAGCATCTACCATATTCTTGCCTTTTTGATCAATTCCTTGATAGAAGCTTTGAACAAGGTGCCATCGGGGAATTTGATGATGAGGACATTGCCTTAAAAGTTCCTTAAACCTTTCCCATGCTTCATGGAAAGTTTCAGTTGAGTTTTGTGAGAAGGAAATAATACTTTTTCTCAATTGGCTTGTTTTAGACACTGGGAAGTATTTGGCTAAAAATTGACACTGCAAATCATTCCAAGAAGTGATATTATTTGGTGCTAACATAGACAACCATGCTCTAGCTTTGTCCTTTAATGAAAAAGGAAAGAGCCTAAGCTTGGTTGCCTCTGGACCAAGTCCATCTATGTTGAATGTGGTGCAAAGAGACAAGAATTCATCCACATGTTTGTATGGATCTTCCTTACTCAACCCATGGAAGGAAGGAAGCATTTGGATAGTCGATGATTTGATCTCATAATTTCCTTCAACAGTAGGAAATTGAATGCAAAAGGGAGAATTATAAGCACCAGGTGCAAAGTAGTCCCTCAAAAGTCGAGGTTCTTCACCCATAGTAACAGTTTCAGCAGAATTTTGTGCTGTTTGTCTGGTTCGTAATAGCCTTTCAACTTCTAAATTTAGAGGGACAATCTCAGGGCTGAGAGTCCTCCTACCAAACATACAACACAAAACAGAGAATCAAATTTATGCATAGCAAACCTTCAAAATTCCTTTTAAAGTAGATTCCCCTCTTCAAAATGGATATGAATAACTGCACAGATATAAACAATAGAATAGTTTAGCACTGATTTAAAAAAAAAATGAAAACATAGGTCTACCTATTTTAAAACAAATTCCCCGGCAGCGGCGCCAAAAACTTGTTGGTGATTCTAAGTGTGCATGATTTATTTGTGTTTTGAAAATAGATTTACAACTGCTAAGTTATAATGAATCTGGGACATTAAAAAGAGTAAAGAAATATCAGCACAGAGAGAAGTGAATTAGCCTGCAAGATCAGGGCCAATTGTAGCAAGTTTTAAATGTGAGTGAGTAAAAGATCGTCCACAGAGAATTTGTTTAAAATGCAAGATAAACCTCCAAATCTGAGCTACCAGATCTGGCCTCTTATCCTATCTACAAAGCACATAAGATGGGAGGTTGAATTTGTCGCATTAACTAAATGATAAAAGTAAAAGTTAAACTAAATGATCCAAATCTGAGTTGGGGGAATTTTGATGTAAACTTACAAAAATGGAGAAATAATATCTAACTTTGATTTGGTCCTTGAAACACAATGAGAATGACTGCAGATCAAATGAGAGATGATCCAATCTTCATCTGGCTATAAGCACAGATGTAAGAGAAATAAATCTAACTCAAGAATTAGATTTAGGCTTATCGCTATGGTCTATCCACTTCAATGGCCACAGACCATCCAATAGTCTTTAATCTAAACCCTTAATTTAGAACAAGAAATATCACTACAAATGCTGTGAGAGATTAGGTTACAAACACTAATTCCCACAGGGTTAATGAATCAAGGGAAATTGCATGAAAATAAGTAAATCTAAAGGAGTCTAGTGCAATAAGGAGATCAGAGGGAACCCTTAACACGAATCCAATTGAGAATGTACGGTTTACAGCAATCTTTTCAAATTCACCATTACAATTTCAGAGCACAACTTAAATAGCTCTCAGATTTATAGTCTTGAATATAATTCTCTTTTGAATTACAGAGGTATCTCACAGCTCTCAATTGCAAGTAAAAGTTAGGCTATCACAGGGGTTTCAGACAAACTAGCTGATTTGGAAATGGGGGAATAGGAATGAAACTCAAAATCTGGATGCCCAAATTGGGCAAATGGTTCATCTATTTATAGTTTTCCCCAGGTCTAGCTCAGATGCGTATCGACCAATCAGAAGTGCTCAGATCTGTATCAACCAATGGTAGTCGAACACAAGGATCCAGATCTGTTCTGGCCAATCAGAATTGCTCGATCCGTTCACCAATCAAAGCATATAAGCATCAATTCTGTTATGCAATTTGAAAATCTGTTAGAGCTTCTAGAAGTTCCCGCCAAGTGATTTCATCTTCGGGTGCTCACATGGGGTGGAATATGCCTTCGCTTCGTGCTTAGAATCTTCTTGAATGTCCCTAGGTTTTTAAATGCATTGGGACACGTGAAAAAGATTACTGAATTACCCTTGCAAAAGCTAGGAATCTCCAAAATACCATTTTGCATAGTTTAGGGAACTTTTCGCAAGGTACTGTGACTCCTGAAGCTCTTTTCGCAAAGTTCAGGTTCTGTTCGCAAGGAGTTCTCTTCTTTTTGAATAGGTCAATCATCCTTTCGAAGAGTTTAGGTGCTCTTCGAAAACTAAGCCTGGAGCTTTTAGTTCTTTTCACAGAGTTCAGGTTCTTTTCGAAATGTTCAGATTCTTTTCGAAAAGCACTCTGTAGTGCATTTTTCTGTTCGAATTGCTCCACATTTCTTTTCTGGGTTAAGATCAGGTCTTTGCCTCTTCAGTTCAGGCATTTTGACAGCCAGTGAGGTTGTCCCTTCTCTTTCTTCCTTTGAATCGACATGGATTATCATCTTTTTGGCACTTTTAGGCTGCTTTCATGGTTAAGCCTATCTTTATTGTTAGCTGTAACACAAGCACTCAAAACACTAATTTAGTTCTCTCAAGGGTCTATCAAGGCCTAGGTTAAAGGGTGAAAAATGGTATTTTCTAGTTCTCAACAATAATGTAGCCATTGGACAGGATTTCTATGGCAGCAGACCTAAATCTGAGTTACAAAACTCCTCAGATCTAGATCCAATAGCAGACTTCTCACCCTTTTATATTTATTTTCTCACACTGCATCCTTCTTCTCAACCCTTTCTACAGTTAAATCATTAGATTACCAGAGAATGTAGAAATAAGTGACCTTAAATCACCTTCCATTTAGGACTGCCAGATCTGGAGAGCCTACTACTGATGGCTCCCTTGGAGCTTTAGATCAACTTTCCCTGTGGGACAAACTCTTACTTATCAAAACTTGCTACAACAGGCCCTGTATCTTGCAGGACTGTGCATATTTTAGGCTTGCTGCTCTATCATTTTCAATCCGCCTTTCATTCATTTTCATTCACCCCATTCTTATCACTGCCTCCAATAAAGTCAGTAGCAAGCAATTAAAAATAACAACAACAGCAAGAGGAAGGACTATTTTGCTTATTTTATTTTATTTTTGTTTAGGCCATAATTAGAGATCGCATTAAGCGGGTAGATTGGGTGTCTAACACCTTCTCGATTGATAACCAAAGCTGCTACCCCAGAGCCTTTGGCATAGACCGGTGAATCAGAGTCATATTTAGCACTTCGGTGCATTTAATATTGATTTAGGTTTCCAGAGACACCAAAAGCTCTGGGTGGCAACTCTAAATTTTTCACAAGAGTGCACATCATCGTGGCGGGATCGTTAAAAATCCACGATTGCACAACTAAGTACTAATTGAAAAAAATAATTCTTCATGTTAGCTTCATGGAGGTGCAAAAATATTTTTTTTTTAACTTTCAGTTTTAAAATGTCTATAAAAAAATTTTAATTTCTTCTTTTTAACATGATTAGGTAGGAATTGACTTTATTTATCTCAATTCAACAAACACTGCTGCACTAAAATTAACTATTTACTGCCCTACCACCCTTCCATACCCCCAAACCTAATATAAACAGTGCCCTCATTGCTTCAACAGTAGTCTCATTAGGGGCAGCAGGGTTTGTAAAACAAAAATTAACTAAACTACAGCAAAAAACCAAGAGAAAACTAAACTAAAGGGTTGCAAAAAATATACTAAGAAGGAGAAAAAGAGGATATACACAAAATGACAACTAAGGAAATAAAACAACTACATAAATTCCTAAAACAACAACTATATGCAACAGAAATTACACTAAAACAAACTGTAGTTAAACTAAAAATAGCAGGTATATTAAAAACATGAACTATATTAAACCCCTAAAGCAATAAAAACCTAATCACAACTTCCTAAAAATGATCTGAGTATGAATCTACATTAATGGCAAAGAATCATCAACATTAATGGCACACATTTCAAAGCAAGATTCATAAAAAATCATATCACACAAGCACAATATTTACATATGTTACACAGCTGAAATCAAATATCAGTGGAAGGCCTTGAAAGTGAATGATTTAAGAGGCTCCACAGAAGTTGCAAAATAGAATATGAGCCTCTACTCATTAACCTTCGTGGTTCTTCCCAAAAATTAAGTTCCATGATCCCAGCAGTTCGGATGGGGATGCATGAATGACAGCTAATTGGTCACCCATCTGAACCTCAACTGAACTGGAAAGAATTAAAATGTAAAAATGAAAAGCCATAATTTTGCATTTGCAACAAACCTAGGATCCTCCAGCTCAGAAATTGCCATTGCATGAGAAATGTGCAGAGCAGTCCACTTACCACTTGTGTGGATACACTTAAAAGGCGAATGGTGCCTTAGATGGAGGGCTCCATCCTGGATCTACTTTTAGCATCTATCCCTAGTAGAAGCTTTGCACAAGCGCCACTTGGGGATCTTGTGGTGTGGGCATTACCTCAATAACACTTTAAATCTATCTCAAGCTTCATGAAATTGTTCGTAAGAAGGGAAATGCTCTTTAAAAGCATGAGGAAACAGGGCTCATCATGGTAAAAAAAAAATTTATTTATTTTTATTTATTTATTTATCTATTATTATTATTATTAATATTATTTTTTAACTGGGGCTCAACAACAGCCCCATTATTCTGCAACTGCTGCTCAATAGCAGGAACTCAGTCCTTTGTCTCTTCTGCACACCTTTTTCTATTAAAAACCTCTTGGTGTTCCAGCACCTTACCAGTCCTCAAGACATGAATGGCCCTAGCTTCCTCATTAGTTAAAGAAGCTTCACCAATCATGTATTGCCCTTTGGGATTGGTCATAGTTTGGCTTGGGTGTCTACCCTCATTCCTTCTTGTCAGAGCATTGGAAATTTGACCCAACTGGTCTTCTATAGTTTTTATGCTCTGACTGTGGAAATTCACAGTCTGTGAGAGGGAGCTAAGGTTTTGGAATGAAGACAAAACCTGCTCCTCAAAGGATGGGGCTCTTGATTGGGTTGGGGGTAAAAATAATTGACTTGGTTGGGGGGACTGATGTGGGAATTGCTCTAGAGGCTGTTACTGGTTTGAAATGTAGGGCAGTGCCTCCTGCTGCTAGGTGTTTTGAACATAAGCTTGTCTTCACCTCAAATTAGGGTGGTTCCTCTAAGTATACCCAGCAGGCTGCTGTCCAAATGGTTGGGCAGCATTGGCATGCTCATTTGCTAAGTCTGGAAATGGACCAATAGAGGGACAGTCAAGATCTGAGTGTGCGAGTGAGGGGCATATCAGACATGCCTTTCCACCCTGTGCAGCCATGTAGGGCTACACCACACTCATCAATTTATCAAACTTTTTAGCCAAATTGTTCACCTTCTTCTCGAGGTCATTGTATACAGTTAATTCATATAATTTCCCAGTAGAAATGGGTTCTTTTGCCCCTCTAGCAGCAGGCTCAGAGTCATTTCTTATCAAAGACTCCTACTGCATAGAGCTTTCACTTATCACTTCAAACAAGTCCCATGCTTCGACATTAGTCTTGTTGAGGTATGTGCCACCACTTGAAGCATCAATCATGGATCTACTTTTAGTATCTATCACCTAGTAGAAGCTTTGCACAAGCTGCCACTTGGGGATCTTGTGGTATGGGCATTACCTCAATAACACTTTAAATCTATCTCAAGCTTCATGAAATTGTTCAGTTGGGGACTGAGTAAAAGAGAGTATGCTCTTCATCAACTGACTGGTTTTACTGATTGGGAAATTTTTTTCCAATAACAGATTTTGCTAGACATTTGAAGACTGTGTGCTATTTACTGGGAGCATTGTGAGCCAAGTTCTATACTTATCCTTTAATGAAAAAGGAAAAAGCCTCAATTTGGTGGCTTCATCTCCCAAACCAGTAATATTAAAGGTAGTACATAGAGAAAGAAACTGATATATCTGCTAGTAGGGGTCCTCTTTGCTTAACCCATGAAAAGATGACAACATTTGGATGGTTTGGGCCTTAATTTCATAATTGCCCTCATCATTGGGGAATTGAATGCAGAAAGGGAATGAGTATGCCCCTGGCATATAATACTCCTTCAATGGCCTTGATTGATCTCCAATCTCAGATGCTTATAAATTTTCAACAAGGGTGTGTGTTGCTGGCGAAGAGCTCGGGACTCTCTTAATTTCAGGATTCGAAGGTTCTAGCTCAGGATTGAGAGACCTTCTTCCCAGCATACAACACACATACAGCAAAGAAAGACACTCACAATAGAAAGAATAAAAATACTAAAAGCTAACACTACTGCTGAAATAAAAGATTGTAGAAATGAAACAAAGACAAGGGAGAGAGAGATGCAAACAAAGGTAAAATTGCTCCAACTGCAGCTGATCTCTCTAGTTTGTTACTGCTCCAGAGCTGCAACAATCAAAAACATCAGAAGGAGTTTATTCAAACACAAAACAGGCAATATATCTAAAACAGAAAATAAAGAAAGACTACAAAATAAAAGAAAAAACTACAACTGTAATTTTTTCAAACACTACATCTACAATAAATAAATCTAAAGAAAAACTCAGATTTACTACTTAGATCAAAACTCCCTAGCAGCGACGCCAAAAACTTGCTGGTTTATATAAATTGCTTTTGATTAAAAAGTGATGGTAAAAATATGGCAGCAGAAATAAATCAACGAGGAGTGAAATGGAATGAAATAGCACAAAAATAGCAATCTATACACAGTCCTGCAAGATCCAGGGTTGTTGTAGCAAGTTTTAATAAGTAAGAGTTTGTCCCACAGGGAGTGCTGATCTAAAACCTAAAGATTGTTTAGTAAATCTCCAGATCTAGCTGCATATCTGGCAACTCTAAACCTACACTAGAAGGCAAGGTAAAGAGAGGGTGTTTAGGTGTCACAAAATTAAATTAAATTAAAAACAGAAATAAAACTATAGCTAAAGAAAGGGGATAAAGAAGAATGAAGATGGAGTGGTAAAATAAAGTAAAAATGTGGAGAAGTAGACAACTATGGGCTAATCATTACTGCACCTCAGACCAAGATGCTGGATCTACAACTATCCTTAACTTGCCTAGAAGTACAAGTGCAAGGTAGAAGAATCCAAGCTAACCAAGAGGTATGAACTGATCTTAGGGTTGTATTCTATCCACTTGAATGGTCACAGAATACCCTAAGGATTTCATCCAGTCAAGGGATTAAACTAAAATAGGAAAACCATTGCAGGCACTATGTTTGCACGGCTACAAGCTTATGCAACCATAGGATTAAACAGTCCATGAAGATCTGGTGGAAACCACAAGAAATCACAGATCGAATGGGTCTTTAAAATCAGCTGGTCATTGCTACAAAAAGGCTTGTAATGACCAAGCTCTTAAGTCTGCAATCTGTGCAAGATCTTAGATTCATTCATTGAAAATGGCGATGTAAAACAGAGGAGAAGTTGGGTTTGAAATAGTCTCTCACTTGACTACAAGCACAAGTTCAGAGAAAAGGAATCCAGCTCATCCCTATCATCTAGACCAGTCTTAAGGCTATACCCTGCCCACTAAAATGGTCACAAGCTATCCTAGGGATTATCCCAATGATAGAGGTTAGAGATAGAACAAAAATACTACTACTGCCATTCTGGTTGCAAGACTACAAGCTCATGCAAATATAGGTGAAGAAAACCCATACAACACTATGTGAGGAACACAAAAAAATATAGATTAAATGAATCTTTAAAAATGGTTGTTCATTGCCTAAAAAGTTATTACAATGATTGGCCCTCAAGGCAGCAGCCTATGCAAACTCCCAAACCTGCTTGCAAAATTATTAAAACCGATTGCAAAACTAAAATTAAACCTAGCTGCTACAAAGCTTTAGCTTGCATGGTTGTTAAGCTAAGGAAGAGAAAGAACAAAATATAAAAAAATTAAAACACTAAACCTAATCCTAAAAGTAAGCTCAAGCTAATCCTTGCTCTCTTTACAAAATAGCTTATAGCTGTATTTATACAATCCATGCAGCCACAGTTTGAATTAGCCAATAAAAAAAATGACAGAAATAAAATGTTTGGAGCTGCTGTTAAGTAGTGAAAAATACCATTTTTCACCCCTAAACATGAGCTTTGAAAGACCCTTGAGAAGACTAAATAAGTGCTTTAGTGTGCATTTTACAGCTAACCAATTAGACAGGTCCAAGTCCGAAAAGCATCCTAAAATGATCAGAAAGCTGACAACTCATGTCAAGCTCAAAGAGGGAGTGAAGAAATAGCCTCAGCAATGGCTAAAAAGGTCCTAAAAGAGCAAGAAAAGACCTGAAGAAGAAGAAGGATCCATTCGCAAAGAAGAAATCAAGTTAAAAGTTCAAATCGCAAAGTAAAAAGTACTTTTCGAAAAGGTAAAAGTTCTGTTCGAATTGATTCGAGTCAATGAACTACTCGAAAAGAACCATGTTCTCGCTCAATAGTTGAAATTTCCTTTCGAATAGAAGATCCGGGGAGAAGTCCTTTGAAAAGACTTCTTCGAAGCCAAATTGCTTTGCGAAAAGAACTTACGGAGCCAAAACACTTTGCAAAAAGGCACTTAAACTCTAAAGGACATTTTTTAAAGGGCATTTCAATAATCTACCGCTACCCCAATGCATTTAATGACCCGAGGACATTTGGAAGATTCCAATCAAGATCCAAAAGCATATTCCAACCCATGTGAGCGCCAAAGATGAAATCACTTGGCGGAACTTCTAGAAGCTCAAACAGATTTTTGAATTCCATAATGTAATTGATGCTTCTGCGATTGGTGAACCAGATCGAGCATTTTCATTGGCGAACAGATCCGATCCCGTGCTCAACAGCCATTGGGCAATCCAGATCTGAACACTTCTGATTGGTCAATTCAGCCCTGTGCAGGATCAAGGGAAAGCTATAAATAGAGAAGACATTTGCCCAATTGTGGCATCCAGATTTTGAGTTTTCATTTCTATTTCCCTACCTTCCGGTCAGATAGCCTATCTCTGTACCTCTGTAATAGCTTCTTTTTTACTTTGAGAGTTGTTGAGAGTGATTTGTAACTCCAAGGAGATCGGATTCAAGACCTGCAAGTCCGAGGGCTTTCTAAAGCCGTGCTTTGTAATTGTAATTTTAGATTTTAAAAGGTTGTCAATTTGTGTCTTCTCCATTGGAGTCATGTCGAGGGTTCCAATGTTCACCTTAGTGCATTAGACTTCTTTAGATTCACTCACCCGCATCCAACTTCCCTTAATTCATTGTCCCCGTATGAATTAGCGTTGGTAACCTAATTCTAGCAAAGACTTACGATGATGTTCATGTTCTCAACTAAAGATCAGGCCACAACTATTGGATGATCTGTGACCATTGGACTGATCATAGCCTTATGTCTAAACCTATACCTTAATTCGGATTTATTTCTCTTACATCCGTCGGTAGCAGATGAAGATTGAATCTGCTCTATTGGAATACTGATTCTCCATTAAAATTCAAAGGCTAAAATACATGAAGCTATTATTTCGCATTTGATTTATTTTAAACACCTCCACAACTCGGATCCGGATCACGTAGTTAGTTCTTTTCTTTATTTGCTTTTAGTTAAACCTGACAAAACCCAACACTCACTCTTTATCTGCTTTGTAGATAATTATAGAGCCAGATCCGTAGCAGATCTGGAGGTTTATCTCTCATTTTAGACAAATTCTCCGTGGGACGATCTTGAAATACTTACTTTTAAAACTTGCTACAATTGGCCTGATCTTGCGGTGCTAATGTTAGCCCCAGATGTCGCCGATATTCCTTTCATAAGTTAACATCCATATAACTTAGCATTCTTTAATTCTTTAATTCTTTATTCATAATGCACACAATTATGGCACACTTGGAGCGACAACAAGTTTTTTGGCGTTGTTGGGAATTTGTTCTAAAATTGGTAGACCTAAGTTTTTTTTATTTTATAGATTTGATTTTCATTTTAGTTTTTGCTTTAAACCTGCACTTTGTATTCCAAGTGCTTGATTAAATGTTCATCGCAGCTTTGTATAGAAAACCCATTTTATCAGCAGATTTTTTTTTTCTAAGTTTTCATTCTTTGCCTTCTAGTTGTTTGAATAAATGTGCCGCCACTCTTTTGTCTTTTGTCAAATTTAGCGTGCAGCTCGAGTTTTTCTTTTATTTTTGTCAATATCGGAATAAGGTATCATAGCTTTTTGGATTGTTGAAGATCCGGAGCATTCCAACAAGGAGCATCTGGACTAAAGTCGAGCAGATCCGCTTGAGTTTGCATCCTCTTCTCCTTTGCATTCATTTTCTATTTTTAAATTCTTGAGAACCAGTGATTCATTGTGTTTATTGTTTGTTCCGATTATAATTTCATTGCCTCTTTAGGCATGCCGATTTTTTTTACAAAACCAAATACAAAATAAAAGAAAATGAAAACACAAATAGAAAATCTCTTAGTTGTTTCTCATTATTTTCAGAAGAGTAAATAAGGGCTCTTGTTGAGCTCTGATCCAAAACAAGTAAAAATAAAAAATAGAAAATTATAAAATAAAAAATATATATATATCTTTCATGTAATGCTTTTTCTCATTTGCATCCACTTTTCCCATCCGGACCTCTTGAGATCATTTTTTATTTTTAGGAATCATGTAGGACAATGAGTAGTGAATCATAGGGTTTTGAATATTCAATGGACCCACTTATTTTATTTTCCTTGAGATTTCTTCATCATAAATGGGTCTCAAATGTGTATGAACTCTGCTTTTAATATGTGCTCCCATGCTTCATTATTTTTATTCATACCCATCATCAACAAAGGGTCTTATGAATCTTGCTTTTCTTTGTATTCCTGCTAATCATTTTTTTCACTTAGATTCATAAGTATCTCGGGCTTTTGGCATTAGATTTTCTTTGGGCTTAGGATGTATCATTTTTCTCTTTGGGCTTAGGATGTATCCTTTGGCATTAAAATTCTGTTTTTAGGAATGTTAGTTTCAAATTGCTTTTAAGAATTTTAGTTTCAAATTGCTTTTTAGATTTTCAAATTCTTTTAGGAATTTTAGCATTACTTTTAGATTTTCAAATTGCTTTTAGGAATTTTACTTTCAAATTCTGTTTTTAGATTTTCAAATTCTGTTTTTAGGAATTTTAGTTTCAAATTCTGTTTTTAGGAATTTTAGTTTCAAATTTTTTAGGAATTTTAGTTTCAAATTGTTTTAGGAACATTGTCCTAGTTTTACTAATTTTCGTCATTTTTCGTGAGTATAGTTAGTTTCTAACTTTGTTTTCCTATTTTGCATTCACAAATTCTGCTTTTGTGTCAACACTTTTCTATTTTTTTAAAACTTTTGCAGTCCCTACATTTTTATTTTTCACGCATATAGTTTAGATTTTTCTATTCTTAGTTTTTCTTTCTTCTTTTATCCTACGCCTCGCTTTCGTTTTTCCCCACCTCCCCACTGGACCCCTTTAGTCCCCTACCACTCCATCCCCTCCCTAGATATGCCACTCCCATTATGATGAAAAATCCCTACATCCGTAGGGATGTGCGTAAAATGGCTTGATTTGGAGGCCTACATCCAACCCCTTATGAGGCCAAAATAAAAATTAGAGCATTTCATGCAATTTGAGAGAGAGAAGATGAGGATCCGTTGGACAAACATACCAATTGGTCGTATCGAGCAACACAAGGTAGCTATGCTCCAAGCTCAACTAGTTCAAGAATGACCAAACTAGCTCAAGAATGAGAAACTTGACTGACCAAACATCTGGCCTCACCAAGAAGATCAAGTCCAAAGAGTACACCGAGCTCAAGAATTCCAAATTCTGAGAAATCACCATCAAGTTCGATTCCAACTCGATTCAAGTTCAACGGATCGTAGCTCGGACCCCAATGACCCAACTTATGGTAGCGACTTTGATCCAAGTTATTAATGTTTGCATGTACTTTGTTTCTAAATATAATATATAATCATCTTTTGTCCAATTGCACTTTTTTCTTTTTTTTTCTTTTTTTTCATTCTCATTGTTACGCAATTATTTTTCCAATCTTTTCGTTAGATCTCAGAGCGAGCAAGCCTATTTTATTTTTTCCCTTACATCAAACCAAAGGAGGACACGGTTCCTCATGTTTCGCCTCTCCTTAATCCCCCCCCTCTATCTTTAATTTTCTTTTCTTCTGTAATGTTTCTAGTCAATAAATTTTGCTTTCTCAATGCTCACCGTCATGTTTTAGTTTCTGCTTATGATTTCCTTCATGTTTTTCCGAATAATGGGACCATGCCACCTTTGAACCATTGAGGACACCGCCCTCATAAGTTTGGGGGTGTGGCAGATCCCGCCTGGACGAACATAAAGCGAAAATCACCTAAGTAAGGGAAGAATTTAATGTACTTAAGAATCAAGTTAACTAGGAAATTTTTAAATATTCTTTGCAAAAAATTTAGACATTCTAAACCTTATATAGTCTACATTTCCATGATGATTACACCATAAAAACATATTGGTATCGACGTAGTAAGTCAAAAGGAAGAGAAAAGGTAAAGATATACTTAAAAGCTCAAGGAAAAACCATAACCAAGTGAGAATTGAGCTCATATATTTCCATCTCGTTGAAGAGTGATCGAGGCAATTTTTTCTCGATTCAAAAGATTGGCTGAGGCATTAGATCCACTAGAAGTTAGGAAACTCCAAATTAAAACAAGTAACAAAGACTCATGAAACCGAGGAAAAGATCAAGGCCTTCTTTGGATTTTGAACCTAACAGAACCAACCAAGAAAAATCTGCCTGCTTTGTACCCCATTTGAGTCAGAATCCTACAATTCTTCATCAAAATATCCAAAAGTACTTGCACCGAACCTATGGAACTAATTCAGCCTTCCTCACTCGAGAATTGGAGGTAAAGGAGAAAGAATCAAGATGGACCATTTCAAGCAACATCAAGAAAATGAAGAGAAAATACCTCAAAAAAAAGTAATATGGTGACTGAGAAAGGAAGAGACAAACAATGTGAAAAAGTTGCAAGCAAAAAGGCAAAAAGGGACCTTATGATGAAAAATGCAAGATCAAAGAAAGAACTGATCATTGTGGAATGTGAGAATCTCGAAAGAAGAAGAAAGAAGCTAAACTCAAAAGGTGGAGTCATGAACCATCTCCCGCACTTCCCGAGTTCTCAAATTCAAACCCCTGCTCAAACCGCCTTTCCTTGAAACTTCACCCATAAGCCATACAAACAAACCTAGATTAAAAGTCCTTGTGATCCAAAGTTGAGTGAGCTGTCATGTAGAGATAAGAAGTTCCCAATCTATGGTGAGGAGATGTCAATGATGCGATTCGAGAAATGTGCCTATGCTCATGCTTACAGATCCATTTGGGAGATGTAATCGCTCTTGAGCTTGAGTGAAACGAACCCCTCAACAAAAACACGATGAGAGTATACCCGGTGAGTGTTTGGGTTGGAACTTGAGCACATTAAGTATGACTTATAACCTAATTTTTATCCATAGGATGAGCTTCTGCTAGCACATTTGTATGATTTTCTATGACTGCTCACTGATTGGAAATATTGAAACATTCATGAGGTTTATAAATGTTGAAATCTCCTTGCAAACAATACAACTAAATTTCTGTGTAAACATGGATTCAAGAGTAACTAATGATCTTTGATTGCTCATGAGATAACAAAGGCACTAATGCCAACTGTCCCATGGAGAAGTTTGTGGTACCTTCACTGAAAACCCTCAGAGAGACTTCTACCTCCTCTAGGGATCACCTAGGGGTTGAAAAGGCTTGTTGCATATGCTAAATGCACTGCTTCCTACAAAAGTGGCTCTTTACTTTGTTTTTTATGTTTCTTTGCTCGTGGACTAGCAAAGCTTAGGTTTGGGGTGTGTTAAGTAGTGAAAATACCATTTTTCACCCCTAAACATGAGCTTTGAAAGACCCTTGAGAAGACTAAATAAGTGCTTTAGTGTGCATTTTACTGCCTAACCAATTAGATGTGTCCAAGTCCAAAAGCATCCTAAATGATCAAAAGTCGACAACTCATGTCAAGCTCAAAGAGGAGTGAAGAAATAGCCTCAAAGAATGGCTAAAAAGGTCCTAAAAGAGCAAGAAAAGACCAAGAAGAAGAAGGATCCATTCGCAAAGAAGAAATCAAGTTAAAAGTTCAAATCGCAAAGTAAAAAGTACTTTTCAAAAGGTCAAAGTTCTGTCAATTGATTCTGAGTCAGAATGAACTACTCGAAAAGAACCATGTTCTCGCTCGAATAGTTGAAATTTCCTTTCGAATAGAAGATCCGGGAGAAGTCCTTGCGAAAAAGACTTTCGAAGCCAAATTGCTTTGCTAAAAGAACTTCGAGCCAAAACACTTTGCTAAAAGGCACTTAAACTCTACGAAAGGACATTCTGGGAATTACGCTTGTTTAAAGGGCATTTCAAGAATCTGACGCGCCCAATGCATTTAATGTACCTGTGACATTTCGAAGATTCCAATCAAGATCCAAAAGCATATTCCAACCCATGTGAGCACTCAAAGATGAAATCACTTGGCGGAACTTCTAGAAGCTCAAACAGATTTTTGAATTCCATAACAGAATTGATGCTTCTAGCGCTGATTGGTGAACGCATCGTAGCATTTTCATTGGCGAACAGATCCGGATCCCGTGCTCAATCGCCATTGGGCAATCCAGATCCGAACACTTGATTGGTCAATTCAGCCTGCAGGATCAAGGAAAGCTATAAATAGAGAAGACATTTGCCCAATTGTGGCATCCAGATTTTGAGTTTTCATCTCTATTTCCTACCTTCCGGCCGATAGCCTATCTGCACCTCTGTAATAGCTTCTTTTGTTTTACTTTTGAGAGTTGTTGAGAGTGATTTGTAACTCCAAGGAGATCGGATTCAAGACGCAAGTCCGAGGGCTTTCTAAAGCCGTGCTTTGTAATTGTAATTTTGGATTTTAAAGGTTGTAATTTGTGTCTTCTCCATTGGAGTCATGTCGAGGGTTCAATGTTCACCTTAGTGCATTAGACTTCTTTAGATTCACTCACCCGCATCCAACTTCCCTTAATTCATTGTCCTGCGAATTAGCGTTGGTAACCTAATTCTAGCAAAGACTTACGATGATGTTCATGTTACGAACTAAAGAACAGGCCACAACTATTGGATGATCTGTGACCATTGGATGATCATAGCCATAAGTCTAAACCTATTCCTTAATTCGATTTATTTCTCTCTTACATCTTGGTAGCAGATGAAGATTGAATCTGCTCTATTGGAATACAGATTCTCCATTAAAATTCAAAGGCTAAAATACATGAAGCTATTATTTCTGCATTTGATTTATTTTAAACACCTCCACAACTCGGATCTGGATCACGTAGTTAGTTCTTTTCTTTATTTGCTTTTAGTTAAACGTGACAAAACCCAACACTCTCTCTTTATCTGCTTTCTAGATAATTATAGAGCCAGATCTGGTAGCACAGATCTGGAGGTTTATCTCTCATTTTAGACAAATTCTCTGTGGACGATCTTGAAATACTTACTTTTAAAACTTGCTACAATTGGCCCTGATCTTGCAGGCTAATGTTAGCCCCAGTGTGCTGCCGATATTCCTTTCATAAGTTAACATCCATATAACTTAGCATTCTTTAATTCTTTAATTCTTTATTCATAATGCACACAATTATGGCACACTTGGAGCGACAACAGCTGCTGATGTGGCCCTTTTGTGGCCATGTGATGCTTTGGGGAAGTGGGGAACAACTCAATACCTTGAGATATGTGCCCTAGGTGCTGTGGAATCCCAAAAATGCCCTTGAATGCTTGAATGTAGCTGCTGGAACCCATGCCTCGAGCAAATGGCTTCAGGATTTTAATTCTTGAGCAGACCTCGAGAGGATGGAAAATTCAGAATTTAATCTCGAGAGGATTATGCTACAGAAAATGCGGCTTGAGAGGCTGCTCGACAAGATGAAAAGCCAGCATTTTAATGCTTGAGAGGCTAGTCGAGTGGCTGTTTCGAAACTTGAACTGCTCGATTGCTTCAATGGCTTCAGAGCTTCAAATTTTTATAGGTTGGGAGGCTACTCGAGAGGCTCCATGTGCAGCTATAAACTGATCGAGTTGATTAATTTACGGCACTGAAGCTCGACAGGATGATCTTCAGCAACATAAACTGCTCGACTGTAGAAATGAACTGCTCGACTGCATAAATGGCTGCATTGCAGCTGCTCAAGGGGTTCCACTTATAGCTCGAGTGCATTAAGGAACTGATCGACTGCATGGCTTTTCAGCAATTAACTGCTTGATTGCAGCAATGGTTCAGGTCCTGTATGTCGGGAGGTTTAATTTGCAGCTCGAGTGGCTGATGTTATAGCACTTGCATTTGCTCGAGTGCTTCAGATACAACAATAAACTGCTCGAGTGAGTGCATGCTTCAATAATGCAGCAGCTTGACAACCTAGTTTCAGCAATGATGAGCTCAGGTAGTTACTGTAGCAGGTCTGCAGCTCGAGTAGATGAGATTTCAGCAACAACAGCTATGCAGCATCTTTCAGCTTGGCTTGCTTTAGGAAAAGCTGTTTGTGAGGATCTCTGGATTCAACATTGCAGCTGCTCTAGTGGTTGTTGTGCTCCACACAAAGTGTTGCATTGTTGTATATATAAAATTCTCAAGATCTCCTTGAGTGTGTAGTTCCTCGAGATTAGAGTTTAAGTTTTAAATTGCAGCTTGACATGGCTTCAATGTTGCAGCTTGTGAGGCTAGGATTTAAGCACCCTTGATGTAGACTTCAACAGGAGTGTTGTGTGCTGTAATGAAGAGAACTGAATTGCTGCACACATGAATTGCTCAAGATATTGTGTGCAACTGCTCGAAAGAAGTGTGCTAAGACTGTTGTAGTTGCTGGTTTGCTGAGTGTGTT
The DNA here is from genome assembly GCA_021018995.1 of Chloranthus sessilifolius. Lineage (NCBI taxonomy): Eukaryota > Viridiplantae > Streptophyta > Magnoliopsida > Chloranthales > Chloranthaceae > Chloranthus > Chloranthus sessilifolius. Next base: position 44,683,782 of record CM037592.1, read on the forward strand.
GTCTGTATAATTTGCTACAACAGCAATATGATTAACAGCTATTCCATTTAAATTCACTGCAACACTCTATATACTCTGAGCTCTACCTCTCTCTCTCAGCAGAACTTCTAGGACCCAAATGCATGCAAAACGCCCCCAAAGGTGTGAACCACCATGGTGCAGTCAATATAAATCCATCAGCTCCACAACTTAACTCAAAATTCTTTCTTCTTGGCTCTAAAAGGATGGATTGCTGCACTAAGCTATAATTTATCGCTAGCTATAAAAACACACTTAAAACTCATTATTAACCAGCTCAAAGGTCCAATAAGGCTAGGTTAGTAGGTGAAAAGTGGAATATTTTAGTGACTAACAATAGATAATTGGGAAGATCGGGCCGTCAACCATTTGGTACGTCTATGTAAGTGCGGAAGCAAAGCAGAAAATAAACCATACAAAAAGGATTTCCCATCATTTCAAAGTATAAAGAAAACTATATAGACCAACGGTGATGATCGACTGTCGCCTAAACAGTGGTGCAATTGTACATAATTCCATAAGTATAGTGTTAATAATGTATTGAGTATCAAAAGCTAAAAGCACTCTATGTAGGATCTATGAGTGCAAATCAAGGATAGAACTCGTCAGGTGGCAGATCCTCTCTGCCAACTCCGAATCTACACCTGCACATGTCACGTATAGTCGAGGAATGAGCTACAGTCCAAGCTCAGCAAGGAAAAAGATAATGCAAAATCACATTTATCATTCTCTATCATAGATTTGATGAAAAGCTTTCATTTCTCTCATTTATAAAAGAAAATCATACATTAGATTCAAAAATATAAATCAGAAAACATGTCATGTAATGATGCAGGAAACATGCAGAGACAAATGTGTGGAAGAGCAAGGATATATGAAGGAGCATAGACCATGTCAGAGTATAGAACATACCACAGAACTGAATAAATTAGGGAACAGATATATTAGAGAACGAAACATATCATTACACAAAAACATCAGTTCAAAGTATCCCATAGCGGGAACAGAGCAGTCCGTAGTGGATAAAAGATTTGAAAAATCTTGGGGACTCCACCCCTCTTGGAGACTCCACTCCCCTTTGGAACTGGTGTGGAAATATATTAAGCCAAAGTATCCTATAGTAGAAACAGAATAGTCTGTAGCGGACACAAGGTTTAAAAAACCTCGGGGAGTCAACCCCTCTCTTTGAGACTCCACTCCCCTTTCGAACTGTATTTCAGAGTTGTGGTCTGGAGGATTCAAGATGAACTCGCATATGAAGAATTTGAATGTAAGTATTCAAAATGAATTGACATAACAAGATTCGAAATGCAAATGACAATGCTTCACGTGTAAACAGTCGTAAACAATTCAATTTTATAGATGCAATCAAGAATCTAAAATCAGTCATTAATTGTCATTAATAACAGTTGGGAAGGGTTCTTGCTGCTTCTTTTTATTATAAAAATGATAAAGATAAAATAAGGGAAACAAAACAAAATAAAACAAAATGGGGAATGAATACAGCAGAAAACCAAATCACAGCCTATAAGATACAGGGCTATTATAGCAAGTTTTAAGTAAGTAAGAGTTTGTCCCACAGAGAAATTGATCTAGAATCCAAAATGGGCTATAATTGTAGGCCTCTAGATCTGGCTACAGATCTGACAATCTTAAAGAAATGGAGTTCGGTCTCACAACTACACTAAACTAACACTAAAATAAGAGAAATAAAGTGCAGTCCTATCCTAAAGAAAGGGTTATGATGAAAGTGATGATGGTGTGTTAAAATAAAAATAAAATGATGGGAAGTAACTAGTTAAGCTAGGGTTACATGAGCTATGTAACTCGGATTCAGGTCTGTCTCTGCAGCAATCCCTCAGATGGCTACAAGCACATCTGCAAGGAAGATATATCCAACTCAACCCTTATGGTTTGACCTGATCTCTTAAGGCTATAACCTATCCACTTAAATGGTCACATACTATCCAATAGAGAGGATCAACTCACATGGACTAAATCAAAAAACTAATATGATCCAGAGGAGTAAACTGATCTTAAGGCTATAACCTGTCCACTTAAATGGTCACAGACTATCCAATAGATGTCATCCACCCAATGGACCAAATCAGAATAGTAAAACTATAGACACCATGAATGCAAGGCTACAATGTCAAGCATCCATGGGAGCAAATAGTTATTGAAAAACTAGTGAAGACCATAGTTGTTCAAGGGCTATTTGGTGACATAAATGCAGCTGGTCATTACTTCAAAGGACCTTCAATGACTCAGCTCACAAGTCTGCAATCACTACAGAGAAATCAGATCTAACATCTTATATTGGTCAAGTAAACCAGAGGGGAGGTTGTTCCTACAACAACGTCTCACAAGGCTACAAGCTCAAGTACAGAGGAGAAGAATCCTTCTCAGATATGTGGATTGGAATCACCCTAGGGCTATAGTCTATCCACTTAAATGGGCATAGGCTATCCACAGAGGTTATCCACACCACAGAGGTCTGAGAAAAAAGATGTAAATTGCTGCTGCCAGCATGGTCTTAGGGCTAGAAGCTCAAGCTTCTTTGGGCCTTTCTATTCTGCTCAAATCCTAAATGTATTCTTAGCCAGAACAAAACTATGGGCAAATAGAAAAATAACAGATTGAATGAACAATTAAAGTACAAATTTCATTGATAAAAAATGCTCACAATGAGATTTCTCAAGACAGCAGCCTTCTGCATAATAGCTCTTGACAAAATCCCAAAGATTACAAGACCCATTACAAAACTAATAAAACGGGACCTAATTGGTTACAGAGGATATAGCTAGCAAGTGATGGGGTAAGAGAGAAGACAAAATGGAAAAAGAGGTGATCAAACCCTAGCCCTAGCCTGCTCGAGCTCCAAGCTGACAGAGGTTGAAGGAGGGATGATAATTCTAAGTTACAATGTACAGCTTAAATCTCAGTCCTAATGCCTTAGCCAACAAAAGATTAACCCTAATTTCTTAGGGCAGATGTGGCACTGTTACAACTCTTGGATGCCTTGGGATGTGTCCCTCGAGATCGAGGCCTCAAGACGTGTGCCCTGGACCTGGGGAAATCCCTAAAAGGTCCTTGAGTTAAGACTGAGAAGTGGAGAGCCCGAGCTTTGCGGGGCTATCTTTTGCTTTTTACTTCATTTGCACAATTTGTAGAGTCCACGCGAGGTAAGAATTTGTCTTGGAAAGTCATTCACTCGTGCAGGTGGACTTTGTATTGTCACACAGCTGCTTTGGCTTTGAATGCACTCGCACAGAAGAATTTGCAGTGCTTGGCTTGCTCGCGCGACAAGGTAGCAAAGGCCAGGTTAAGAGGTGAAAAGTGGTACTTTTCAATAATAACAGTAACCATGATTCAAAATAAAAATAATTGCCCAGTGGAATTTTCCCTACCTTAGACTCAAGGTCGTGCGGAACAATCTTCGTAAATTGAATGAGGTTCTATTGATGGTTTTCCTGCATTCTACCTAGACCATAACGTTTCATAAACCATGTATCAATGACAGGTAAACTATTTAACTATAGTCTGCATAGTTCTTAAAGAAGAAAATCGAAACATGACTAAAATAGGGAAACTCGCTTGAGCTAGTTTTAAACTCACTCGATCTAGTTCATGTGGCACCTCAAAACTTGCTCGAGCGAGTTTTACCCAATCAGATTTAGCCTAAAAATACACTGTGCACTCGCTCAAGTGAGTGCTTTAGGTGGGATCTTGCTCTAGCAATGTCCAATCTCGCTCGATCGAGTTACCTATAACTCAGCTCATTTTAAGCTTGCTCAGCTACTTACTCAAGCTAACTTCAAAAGTAGCTTGAGCGAATTCATCAGAACTTTGAGTCTTCAAACTTCGTTCTTCCTTCTTAATTCCAAAAAGTAATAACTTAGTGTATTCATTTACTTGTAATATATGCTAAATCTATCTTATTTGATTTAATTCATTATCTTACCTTATGTTTGCTCACATGCAAGGACTTCGGTGATCGACCGTAGGGTATATCGACGTTTCGTGACTCTCACACATCCGATCTCTGAAACCTTTGCATGCAACTCAATTTCTTTGACGATCGAGTCCTACGATTAGAAATCTAGATTCATGTGATTGTGTTATGAGGATTACCTTCCTAGTTTCCTCGCATGTGAAGCTCTACGATCATAGGTGCAGAGATTCTCAGCGCGCAAGCAATCTATCGTTTGATCGTTCAAACTTCCTTCACTTTGATCATAATGCAGTCGAGATCGAAGCTCTACTGGTCAAAGTTTATGATGGAGAAGGAGGATTCAAAAAGATCAGGTGTCTGTGATTTTAAAAGTTGGGGTTTCCAAAGGAGAAGGGAAGTCTTTTCATGATTCTATTTTTCCACGAACTGGCATCTCCAAATTTATGCATGGCTTATGCATGGGAGCAACTTAAATATCCACGGGTCTTGATTTGGTGTGCAGCCAGTACATCAAACGTGGTGTACTGGCCTATAAACAAATGCTAAAACTAAGGGTTCAATGTTCATGACGGGTCTTGATCCCATGACCTTATGTTTTCCAGTTCAACTCCTTACCAGTGGTGCTCTCAAGGAGCCAGTGTCATTACCTACGTGATTTATTACATATACCCTATTAAAATGGAATGTTTTGCATTTCAAATACCGCAATCGGTTTCAACCCAAGGCATCGATTGCACTCGGTCATTGGACACATATAAATATCCAGAAGTACAATAATTAGGGTCAAATTTTCTAGGGTGTTACATCCTCCCCCCTTAATGGAATTTCTGTCCTCAAAAATTGACGACGGGTATTGGGGACGGAAGACGTGTCGTCGGGCAGTATCCTTACTGATGATCTATATCATGCCGTTAAATATCTATCTAAGATGGTTTATAACAAGGATGTGTATTCAAAGGTTCATACTAAAGTTGCAAATAACGAATCATCGTGCACAAATTAAACATTGTTTTAAGGCATCTCAGTTCCATAACCCAAAAAGAGATTTGCTTATCGACTATCGAGTCTGTCATGCTCACCTAACTACTCTACTGGCTGCTCCTCATGACGTCTCGCCCCAGAAGTAGATGCACCTACTACAGAACCAGATGCACCTGTTGTATACTCTATAGTATGCTCCCTTGCCATGGCTATGTAAGGGGAGGAGCTAGTCGTATACGCCTTTTGCATCAGGTTTACTAGCATGGCCACCTAGAAGTCTAGTCGTCGGTGCACTAAGTAATTATGCTGGTGCAGTACTTCCATTTACCAATTGAATTATGTGAGGGTGAGGACATCACCGTGCTGGGCAGGTGGTGGTTGAACTAGGACCTGCTAATCACCCTCAACCATAGGAGTGGGTTTTTCTGGTCCTTGTTGAGCACCCTCAGCTAACCATTAAAGGTGTCAGTTCTGTACACTGATTCTCAATTTCTTGAGGCTTAAACACCAGTCATGCATGATCCACGTGTGAACATTATCAGTACATTTTTCCTCATTGGCTGGTACCTCATACGGGTCATAATTTTCAATGTCCTCATGTCCCTCAAGGAATCAAGAGAAAAGATGAGAGTGTGGTATCAAATTTAGGGGTTTGGTGATGGTGCTCAACATTTGTTCATGGGCATACACGATGTCGTAAAAAACATGGGGTGCATTTAACCATCGGTCTTCATGCGCCAAAAATAAGGCTTTGAGAAGATCCCTTCTCTCTTGTTCGTGTTTGAGGGGGTACAAATTCTTCTTAAACACGTCATCCAACGGCCACATCATGGCTAGTAATTGGGCTCTCCTCACGGGATTTTTGGACTCGATATCGCCATCGGCCATTTTGGTGATGATGTGATGAAATGACATGTCTTTTGGGTGTGGTGGTAATAAGCCCTTGTTTTCAATAAAATCTGTGCGGCAACCCATGGCGTTGGCAATGTCAAGAACATCAAGATGAAATGATTGGCCATCTATTTCCATGGTAATTTTTCTAGTGTCGTTGCCTTGCCTTACTCTTAGATTTTGGTAGAAAAGTTTGATGAGGTGGGGGTAGAAGCGTGCACGGAATGGGTTAAGCAAGACTTCTAACTTTGCTCACCTATGATAATTGTTCGACCAAGAGGTGGTGTCCTCATTGATGTATAACTCTTGGTTGAAAGGCCATTCCGGCTCTAAAGCCTTCGTGTTCCACCACGGGATAGGTTGTTCCCGAATCAATGGAGGGTCGTTCTTCGAATGTTTGGAAGATTAGGCTTTCGAGGTGGATGATTTAGAAGCAAATTTCTTTTTAGAAGCCATAGAAACACGAGAAAATTTGAAATATAACTAGTTCTAGATTTTACCTTGGCTTGGGAAGAAGATTCATGGAATCTCTGGGTCATAGAGGAACATGCACATGACCTAGGAGTCAAATTCGGTAAATCCCTCACAAACTAGAAGCCAAATCAGATGTTTGAGGAGAAAGCGAGGTTTTCTCTTGCGAAAGAGCGAAAGAAAATGGCGTTTGAATGGGTTGAATCACGATAAAATACACCCTTTGTGTTTCCGCCCCTTATATATAAAGCATCAGTCACTTAAGCTAGACGTGAATCTAACTTGAGTGAAGTCTCTTTAAGAAAGGCTTCCTGCAATTCTCGCTCGAGCTAGGTCTAGAGTCGCTCGAGCGAGCCTGGGGTTCTGGTGGGGTCTCTCCAGCGAGTTTCTAATCTTGCTCGAGCGAGTGATTCAGACATCTATTTAGTTTGCCACTATCCTCCTTTAACTGTAGACTGAGTTTTTGAAATTATTTACCCTCATCTAACATCACCCTAACCTCTTAAATTCTTAGCCTTTCACATTGCCTGTTTTTGATGATATTTTAGAATTAATTTAGGTTCAATAAGGCATCCTCTTACTCTCAATTATTTTCCATATAATATATTGAAAGGTAATGCATTATAACAAGATTTTTGAAGTTTAAATCAGGTCCCATTTTCATTACAGTATATGGAATGATAGCAGTTCTCACACATTGTGAGTTAAGTGAGGGCTTACAAAAAGAAGAAGAAAATCTCACATTTTCCAACATACAAAGATACCATTTCCAATCCTTAGGATACAAGTATGATTATATGAAACTGATTCTATCTAAAAGATTTGGTTATTGGTCGTGGACCTCTGTTTGACGTTCCCAAGTGGCTTTGTTTGTAGAATGGTTTCATCACGGTACTAAAACGAGTGGGATCCACTTGGTCCTTAATATTTGTTCCTTGCGGTCCAAAATTCGACTCGGTTCTTCGGTCACAGTCAGATCCTCTTGGATATTTATCAGTTGATAATCCAACACGTGTGTTGGATCCTTCACATATTTTCGTAACATTGAGATGTGTAACACATTGTGCATAATTGATAGTTGCAGAGGCAAAGCAATCTGATATGCCACTTCGCCGACTCGGCCTAATATTTCAAAAGGTCCTCTGTAGCACGAGATCAACTTCCCACTTTTCGAAACGTATCACAACTTTAGTCGGTAAAATTTTGATGAAGATGTAGTCCCCATTGTTAAATGAATGCTCGTGTTAGTATATATATCGATGACTAAAAGAGCAAGATAATCAAATTCTTCAATCGAGTTTACCTGAACCTTGACATTTGTTCTCTTGAGGTCGGCATAGCTCTTCTGCCGACATTGAGAGACTTTTAATCTTTCACGAATGATTTGGATGGCGTCATTCACTTTTTTTATAAGCTCTGGTCATAGCAATAATCACTCTCCAACCTCTTCCCAGTTGAGTGGAGATTTGCATCAGCGACCATAAATTGCTTTGAAAGGAGCCAATCCGATGCTCGCTTGGTACTCGTTATTGTATGCGAATTCGATCAAAGGCAAGAGTTTATCCCATGATCTTGAAAGCCTAACATACAAGCCCTTAGCATGTCTTCAATCACCTAATTCACCCTTTCGGTTTGTCCATCAGTCTGGGGGTGTAATGTTGAACTAAATTTTAACTTTGAACCCATTCTCTCTTAGAAACGTTATAAAAACTGTGATGTATACCGCGGGTCCCTGTCTGACACGATGTTAGCAGGTTGTTGTCTACTTTGTGCTGGCAAAGTTTATTATAAAATGGATGGTTAAAATACAGCAAAAAATAAAATGAAATGGAATGAATTTCAGTACAAAGTATAGCTTGGAAGATACAGGGCCTGTTGTAGCAAGTTTTAAAGTAAGTAAGAGTTTGTCCCACAAGGAAATTGATGTAGAACCTAGAAGGGGTTAGTTAGTAGGCCTCTAGATCTGCCTACAGATCTGGCAATCCTAAATAAAGGGAGTGTTTTGGGGTGTCACAACTAAAACAAATACTAAACTAAGAAATAAAATGCAGTCCTATACTACAGAAAGGGTTTTAAAGAAGGTTGATGGTGTGGCAAAATAACAAAAATAAAATGGTGAGAAGTAAGCAAATAAGGTCACATCAGTCATGCAAGTCAGATCTAGAGCCGTCTTTGTACTAATCCTTCAGATGGCTACAAGCACATCTGCAAGGTAGGGGAATCCAACTCAACCCTTATGATTTAAACTGGTCTCTTAAGGCTATAATCTGCCCACTTAAATGGTCACAGACTATCCAAGGGAGAGGATCAAATAACAAAGGTTAAATCAAAAAAATAACTTGATCCAAGAGAATGGATTGATCTTAAGTCTATAGCCTGTCCACTTAAATGGTCACAGACTATCCAAGGGATTTCCTCCAGTCAAATGGACCAAATCAGAACATGAACACCATTGCAGACACTATGTTTGCAAGGCTACAGGCATATGCATTCATAGGAGCAAACAACTCTTAAAAAATCAGTGGAAACCATAATCATTCATGAGCTGTTTGGGGATCTAAAATCAGCTGGTCATCGCTATAAAAGGCCTGAAATGATTCAACTCATAAGTTTGTAATCTCTACACAAGATCAGATCTAAGAGCCTAATGATGGAAATGTAAAACAAAGGGTGGCTTGTCTCTGCAACAATCTCTCACAAGGCTACAAGCTCATGTGCAAAGAAGAAGAATCTATCTCAGATCTATGATTTGAACCAGCCTTAGGGCTATAATTTGTACACTTAAATATTCATAGGCTATCCCAGGGGTTATCCAAGTCAAAGATGGCTGAGATAGAATAGGTAAACTGCTATTGTCATTATTGTTGTAAGGCTATAAGCTCAAACAACAATGGAAGCATCAAATCCAAATTGATTTATGTTAAAAACACAGATAAATAAGGATTCATTCAATCTATGAAAATGGTACTTCATTGCATAAAAGAGGCTTACAATGTTGCCCTCAAGACAACAACTTGTGCAAAGCAAACCAGAATAGCTCCAAAAATTTATACAAAACCCCTTGCATAACTGGCGTAACTAACCTAGCTATTTACAAAAAGGACTTAGCCAGCAAATGCTGAGCTAAGGAGGGAAGCAAAATGAAGAAGATGACCTAATCCTCACCCTAATCCGACCAAATCTCTCAACCGAATTAGGTTGAGGAAAAGATGATGTTTCTGATAAAACAATGCAGCTTATATACATAAGTCTCTTATTGTCTTGGCCAATAGGAACACAAAAGAGAAAACCCCTAAATTTTGCTTGAAGACGTGGCCTAATGGTGACCCTGGGATGCCTCGGGATGTGTGGAATCAATGAGAACCTTGGGATGTGTACCCCAAAAGTGGGGAAATCCCCAAAGTGTCCCTGTGTATGGACTGAGAAGTGGGGATGCCGAGCTTCGCGTAAATGAGAGCTATATTTTGGCCTCTCACGAAGCTGTTGTGTGGTTGATATTGCAGTTGAATGAGCTTTGCGATGTCTCTTTTTCATTGAGCAGCATAGCTCTCACAGATGGTTCTCCAGATGGCTCGAGTCGTGAAGATCTCGCTGGGCTACATTGTGTCTCGCCAGGCTATCGCGAGGATGAGTTTGAGCTGCGCGTGATTGATCATTAGGATCGGCTACACCTCTCGCGTGGCTAGCCCTGTCTTGGAGGTGCGCAAGGTCCTCGCGAGAAAATATTCTAGGCGTCTCTCTCCTCTTAAGTTGCGTGAATTGTGCGCGAGTTCTAAGTCAGCTATAGTGCACTGCGCGAGAGCTTAGCGAGAGCTACGTGAAGGGGTTTCTCAGGCCAAATTGAACTGCATGAGATCCTTGCGAGTTTCCTTTCAGCTGCATGAGACTTCCTCTATGCATAGTTGCTGTTGTGCATAGACTGCCGCAACAGTCTCTTCTGCATGGGTCAACTCTTCTTTCATCTGTTTGACTTCTAGTGCACACTTGGGCTACCAAAAGGATCACCAAGGTGTATACTACCATGGGGTATCCTCTATTCTTGCATCAACTTCAAGTCTTAGCTTTAAAGCTCTCTTCTTTGGCCTCCAAATGAGTAGACTGTTGTACTAAGCTGCATTTTTATTACTAACTGCAAAACACACTCAAAAGAGGATTATTAAATGGCTCCAAGGATTAGTAAAGGCTAGGTTAAGAGGTGAAAATTGGTATTTTTCAATACTTAACATACCCCCAAACCTAATCTTTGCTAGTCCTCGAGCAAAGCAAAATTTAAAGAACTACTCTAAAAATATAAATGCCACTTTCGTAGGGAGCACAAATGCATTTAGCTTAAGCATCAAGCCTTTTAAACCCCTAGGTGATCCCTAGTGGAGGAGTGAAGTCTCATAAGGGTTTCAGTGAAGACACCCACAAACTTCTCAATTAAATAGTTAACACAAGTGCGAGCTTGATTAATTTAGTTTTCAACAAATCGAGTATTAGTCCACTTTTGATCTTTCAAATTTGAGGGTTTTCAAGAAATTGAATGCCACAGTTAGCACCTAAATCATGCATGTATATTCATCTAACCAATTAGCTGACATCAAGAAATACAGTGTTTGCAAACCAGTACTAAGCTTACCAATGATTTAAAGGGTGTTTCATTTCACACAAGTTAAAGAACAATTACAAACCCCAAATGAGTCTGCAAGCATGAGCATAAGCATTTGCTCCTAATTTCTGGCATCATCTACTTCTCACCATAGATCAGACAGCTCCTTATCTCCACACGACAGCTCACTTCACTTTTGATCAACAAGGGCTTTTACATGGGTTGCATTGTGGCTTATGGTTGAGGTTTCTAAAGAATAGAAGGAAAAAATGGGGTTCAAAAACTGAGAAATTAGCAGGTGTAGGAGGTGATTCACGACTTCACCTTCTTGAATTCATCACACTTCATTTTTATTGACATTTTTCAAATTCAAAGTGGCCAGCTTCTCTTCTTCTTTCCAATTTTCAAATGACGGTATCCTCTTGACTTCTCTTTCCTTTTTTTATTTTTATTTTTATTTTTATTTTTATTTTCATGAACTGCCACAACTGAAACACTGATACACTTATGTTCATATATTGCTTCTCTTTTCCATTCACCAAATGTTGCACTCAGCTTTCCCACTTTCGTCTCCTTCTCCTTTACCTTCTAAATTCTCAGAGTGAGGGTAAGGTTAAATCAGGTCTACAAGTTGAGGTACAGGTACTCTGGTGTATCTTGAAGAAAAATTGATTTGTAGGCTCAAAAAGTGTATGCAAAAGGGTTGTTTCAATGGGTTGATACTTTTAGGCTCAAACTATCTAAATGAAGGCCTTGATCATCTCCTTAGTGTTATGCATGCTGACAAAAGTTTTAACTTGGAGGTGCCTAACTTCTAGTGAAATGGGGTTGAATCAGCTAGTCCTTAGAGCATAAAAGATTTGCAAAAGACACTCTTTAAGAAGAAAATTTTTTGTAGTCCCAAATCTCACTTGGTATGGTCTTCAATTGAATTCTTGGGCATGTTCTCACCTTTTTCCTCTCCTCACTAGTTTACTAAGTACTGGAAAAAATATATTTTGAAGTTCACATGATGGCAGTATTAAATTTTTAATGATTTTAGTGTTAACATGCTTTGCATCAATTTAAGTTTTCTCATTTTCAAAAATTTCTTAGGTGAACTTCACTCTATTTATTTCTTACTCACTTAATGCTGTTGCACTTAAGTTAACTATCCCATTGGCTTACCCTGCCACACCCCCAAACCTATGAGGAACAGTGCCCTCACTGTTCATAGAGTAAGTTCTCAAGGGCAGCAAGGTACAATCATAAATCAGCACACACAAAATAGCAAAATAAGATGCAAAAAAGAAGACAAGTTAAACTACTACAAAGAAAGGACACAAAAGAGAAATTTACATTAATAAAAATAGTAGACAAGACACTACAAATGAAATTTGTACATGTGTAAGAACAAAAACTAAAACCTAAGGACAACTGACACACTAAAACCTAATTTGAATCTGAGCTAGATAGAGTAACTTGTGCCCACCCATAATCTTCTGCCATTTTCTGATACTTCTCTTTAAAAGTTTACTTCTTCACATTCTCAGTTTTGGAACACCAGCCTTTGTCCTTTTGGCAGCTGACTTCTATGGCTTGGTGCTGCCCTGCTACATGACAGGCTCATTGATTGACACCCTAGCTGATGAGGTTGGATGCACTACTGAGAAGAATTTTTTGAGTGTCTCTATTAGTCTTCCCAATATTTTAGATTTCTTCATCTCCTCTTTATATAATGTGAGGGTTTTCAGCAATAATTGTTCCCAGTTCCTCTTCTCCACTCTATGGTCTAGCTGTAACGATGCAATTTTATCTAGGAATGCAAGATCAGGGCCAATTGTAGCAAGTTTTAAATGTAAGTGAGTAAAAGATCGTCCACAGAGAATTTGTTTAAAATATAAGATAAATCTCCAGATCTGAGCTACCAGATCTAGCCTCTTATCCTATCTAGAATGCACATAAGATGGGAGGTTGAATTTGTCACATTAACTAAATGATAAAAGTAAAAGTTAAACTAAATGATCCAGATTTTGAGTTTCATTCATATTCCCCCATTTCCAAACCAGATAGTTTGTCTGAAATACATGGCCAAGGACAATGCCTTGGGTGACCATGAAATGGCTCTTCTCCCAGCTCAAAACTAGATTGGTTTCTTCACATCTCTGTAACACCAATTTGAGATGATGTAAACACTGGGAAAAACTATCTCCGTAGATTGAAAAATCATCCATAAAAATCTCCATAAATTGGTCAATCATATCAGAGAAAATGGAATACATGCATCTTTGAAAGGTAGCAGGAGCATTACAAAGACCAAAAGGCATTCTCCTATAGGCAAAAGTGCCAAAAGGGCAAGTGAATGTGGTCTTTTCCTGATCTTGTGGGTACACAGGAATCTGGTTATAACCAGAGTAACCATCAAGAAAACAGTAATAAGCTTTTCCTGCTAGCTTATCTAAATTCTGATCAATGAATGGGAGAGGGAAATGGTCTTTTCTGGTCATTGAATTTAATTTTCTATAATCAATACAGACCCTCCACCCAGTTGTTTGTCTGGTTGACATAAGCTCACCAGAATCTGCGGTTACAACAGTGATCCCAGATTTCTTAGGTACCACCTGTGTAGGTGCCACCCAAGTTGAATCTGAAATGGGGTAAATGACCCCTGCATCCAACAACTTAACAACCTCTTTCATGACCACTTCTTACATATGAGGGTTCAGCCTCCTTTGCATTTCCCTAGAAGGCTGTGCATCTTCTTCCAAATGGATTTTGTGTATGCAAAGCAATTTGGATGATTCTCCCAAATCAGAATAGTCCACCAATTGCCCTTCTATGTTCTTTCAAACCAATCACAAGCTCTTCCTCCCCGCTGCTTGTGGGGAGGAAGAAATAATCAGTAATGATTTATGATCTCCTAAAACACATATTTCAAATTTTCCGGTATGCTTCAGTTCTAAATCGTGGGCTAAGAAAATAAGGTAACAAAGGTACCTTAGTCATTTGTGGAAGGAAGAGTAGCAGGTTTCCAAGAAGGAAACTTCGATTGATTATGAGTTCCTTGCACAACATTTACTTCTCGACTTTGAGGTACAAACTGCTTCTTCCTCGTAATTTCCCCAAGCATCTTTAGCATCCGTGGTGAAATCTTCACACCGCAAACTGCTAAAGTCCCTTCTACCAGTTCATCCAATAGATCAACATGAAAACATTCCTCTGTGCTAAATTGAGGCTGTGTGACTGCATTATAAACATTTAATTTTACCTTCATGTTTCCAAAAGAGACTTCCATAATACCAGACCTGCATTGAATGCAAGCATTTTCAGAGCTGTGAATGGTCTTCCCAAAATGACAGGGATGGAAGTTTTGCTTTTGGTAGGTTCCATGTCCAAAACTAGAAAATCAGCAGGATAAAAAAATTTATCTACTCCCACCAATACTTCTTCAATCATCCCAACTGGCTTCCTTTCAGATCTGTCTGCTAGTTGTAACACCACATGAGTGGGTTTTAATTCTCCCAAACCTAGTTTCTCATATACAGAATATGGAAGTAGGTTGACACTAGCACCCAAATCTAATAAAGCCTTTTCAATGGTATGTTCCCCAATAATGCAAGGGATTGTGGGGATTCCAGGATCTTGAAGTTTAGGAGGTGTGGCAATAGACAACACCTGATTAACTCTTTCCACCGCAAAGACCTTCTTGGATAAATGTATCCTAGACTGTCTTTTGTGAGTGCAAACATCTTTCAAAAATTTTACATACGCTGGAATTTATTTCATTGCCTCAAGCAAAGGTTGATTTATCTTGACTTACTTGAAATTCTCCATCATTTCATCTATTTTTGTGTTCCCTTTATCGAAAGGGGATACAAATTTCATTGCATGAGGAAATGGCAAATGAGGAACTAGTCCTTCATCCACAGCTTTGGAAGCATTATCAGAATCTTTTTGATTTTTTTATTTTTCATTTGTTTGATTTTTCTGAGGTACATCAGCACCCCCACTGCTATCATTATGCTGCTCTTGCTGCATATCTTTATCATTTTCCTCATTTTTTTCTTCTTCAGTACCCACTTTGTTATTTATAATTCTTCCACTTCTCAAAGTTGTGACAGTTTTTACTTCTTCATGTGAAATAGAAGCTTCTCCAACCATGAGCTGTCCTTTGGGATTGTTCAAAGGTTGGCTGGGTAACTTTCCTTCCTCTCTTTTGGCCAAAGTATTTGAAAGCTGTCCCAATGTTTCTTCAATCTTCTTTATATTCTGGCTGTGAAAGTTCACAGTCTGAGTTAAAGATCCTAAATTCTGGAGTGAATTTAGGACTTGATCTTCAAAAGAAGGGGACCTGGAAGGGATTTGAACTGGGGCAGATTGCTGCACAGGTTGTTGTCGAATGGGCTGCTAAAAAGTTAGCTTGGCATAAAAATTCTACTGATAAGACTGTACAGTTTTGAAAGGCATTTGGTTCTTTGATTGTTGCTGCTGTTGTGATTGATAATTCCCTTGGCTCCACCTCAAATTGGGGTGCCCTCTCCATGGATATTCATTTGGCTGCATCTGTCCAAATGATTGGGCATCATGAGCTTGTTCCACCACCAAATCTGGGAACTGTGGTGCAGCAGGACATTTGTCAATTGAATGAGTAGGGGACTGGCATATCAGACATGCCTCCTCTACTTTTGCAACCATTGGATTTTTAAGTGAGTCCATTAATCTATCAAACTTTGTGGTTAAATTGTCCATCTTTCTTTCCAACTCATTCACCTCATAAATCTTTCCTTTGGTGGTTTGCTGATTGTTCAACCTAGCAGGATTTTCAATATCTCTTGACAGAGATTCCTGTTGAGTTGAGTTTTCACCAATTATTTCAAATAAGTCCCAAACCACCTCAACTATTTTTTGCAAGTAAGTGCCTCCACAGGAGGCATCCACCATATTTTTGCCTTTTTGATCAATTCCTTGATAGAAGCTTTGAACCAGCTGCCATCTGGGAATTTGATGATGAGAACATTGCCTTAAAAGTTCCTTAAATCTTTCCCATGCTTCATGGAAAGTTTCAGTTGAGTTTTGTGAGAAGGAAATGATACTTTGTCTCAATTGGCTTGTTTTAGACATTGGGAAGTATTTGGCTAAAAATTGACACTGTAAATCATTCCAAGAAGTGATACTATTTGGTGCTAACATAGACAACCATGCTCTAGCTTTGTCCTTTAATGAAAAAGGAAAGAGCCTAAGCTTGGTTGCCTCTGGACCAAGTCCAGCTATGTTGAATGTGGTGCAAAGAGCCAAGAATTCATCCACATGTTTGTATGGATCTTCCTTACTCAACCCATGGAAAGAAGGAAGCATTTGGATGGTCGATGATTTGATCTCATAATTTCCTTCAACAGTAGGAAATTGAATGCAAAAGGGAGAATTATAAGCACCAGGTGCAAAGTAATCCCTCAAAAGTCGAGGTTCTTCACCCATAGTAGCAGAATTCTGTGTTGTTTGTTTGGTTCGTAATAGCCTTTCAACTTCTAAATTAAGTGGGACAATCTCAGGTCTGAGAGTCCTCCTACCAAACATACAACTCAGAACAATAAATCAGATTATTCACAGCAAACCTTCAGAATTCCTTTTTAAGTAGTTTCCCTCCTTCAAAAATGGATATGAATAACTGCACAGGTATAAATAATAGAATAGTTTAGTACTGATATAAAAATAAAAATGAAAACTTAGGTCTACCTATTTTAAAACCAATTCCCCGGCAACGGTGCGAAAAACTTGTTGTTGAATTCTAAGTGTGCATGATTTATTTGTGTTTTGAAAATAGATTTGCAACTACTAAGTTATAATGAATCTAGAACATTAAAAAGGGTAAAGAAATATTAGCACAGAGAGAAGTGAATTAACCTGCAAGATCAGGGCCAATTGTAGCAAGTTTTAAATGTAAGTGAGTAAAAGATCGTCCACAGAGAATTTGTTTAAAATGTAAGATAAACCTCCAGATCTGAGTTACCAGATCTGCCCTCTTATCCTATCTAAAAAGCACATAAGATGGGAGGTTGAATTTGTCACATTAACTAAATGATAAAAGTAAAAGTTAAACTAAATGATCCAGATCGGAGTTGGGGGAATTTGATGTAAACTTATAAAAATGGAGAAATAATATCTAACTTTGATTTGGTCCTTGAAATATAATGAGAATGACTGCAGATCAAATGAGAGATGATCCAATCTTCATCTGGCTACAAGCACAGATGTAAGAGAAATAAATCTAACTCAAGGATTAGATTTAGGCTTATGGCTATGGTCTATCCACATTAATGGCCACAAACCATCCAATAGTCTTTAATCTGAATCCTTAATTTAGAACAAGAAACATCACTACAAATGCTATGAGAGATTAGGTTACAAACAGTAATTCTCACAGGATTAATGAATCAAGGGAAATTACATGAAAAACAGTAAATCTAAAGGAGTCTAATGCAATAAGGAGATCAGAGGGAACCCTTAACATGAGTCCAATTGAGAATGTACGGTTTACAGCAACCTTTTCAAATTCACCATTACAATTACAGAGCACAACTTAAACAGCTCTCAGATTTGTAGTCTTGAATACAACTCCCTTTTGAATTACAGAAGTATCTAACAGCTCTCAATTGCAAGTAAAAGTGAGGCTATTACGGGGATTTCAGACAAACTATCTAGTTTAGAAATGGGGGAATAGGAATGAAACTCAAAATCTGGATGCCCAATTTGGGCAAATGGTTTGTCTATTTATAGTTTTCCCTAAGTCCAGCTCAGATGTGTATCAACCAATCAGAAGTGCTCAGATCTGTATCAACCAATGGTAGTCGAGCACGAGGATCTAGATCTGTTCTGGCCAATCAGAATTGCTCGATCTGGTTCAGCCAATCAGGCGACATAAGCATCAATTCTATTATGCATTTTGAAAGTCTGTTATAGTTTCTAGAAGTTCTCGCCATGTTATTTCATCTCTGGGTGTTCACATGGGGTGGAATATGCCTTCGCTTCATGCTTAGAATCTTTTGAAATGTCCCTAGGTTTTTAAATGCATTGGGATGCGTGAAAAAGATTACTGAATTACCCTTGCAAAAGCTGGGAATCTCCAGAATACCATTTCGCATAGTTTAGGGGACTTTTCGCAAGGTGTTGTAACTCCTGAAGCTCTTTTCGCAACGTTCAGGTTCTGTTCGAAAGGAGTTCTCTTCTTTTCGAAAAGGTCAATCATCTCTTCGAAGAGTTCAGGTGCTCTTCAAAAACTAAGCCTGGAGTTTTTTAGTTCCTTTCGCAGAGTTCAGGTTCTTTTCGAACAGTTCAGGTTCTTTTCGAAAAGCACTCTGTAGTGCATTTTTTTGTTCGAATTGCTCTACACTTCTTTTTTGTTTGAATTGCCTCTTCAGTTCAGACCTTTTAACAGCTAGTGAGGTTGTCCCTTCTCTTTCTTCCTTTGGATCGACATGGATTATCATCTTTTTGGCACTTTTAAGCTGCTTTCATGGTTAAGCCTGTCTTTATTGTTAGCTAAAACACAAGCACTTAGAACACTTATTTAGTTCTCTCAAAGGTCTATCAAGACTCAGGTTGAGGGGTGAAAAATGGTATTTTCTAGTTCTCAACAGAACGACTGCTTGATGGCAGTATTATTCTGCCATTCCTCTGATAACATCCCTCCTGATATAGGGGTTATCTTCCATGGCTCTTCGAAGGGTTGAAAATGGGGGCATGATATTTGAAGAATCAAGGACAATGGATGATGGTGATGGGATAGAAGATGGATGAAGAAGAGTGGGTTCTAGCTCCTCCACTGGGCTCAGTCTGGGTGTGGGTAGAGGTGAAGGTGGGTGTGGTGTGAACCATCTCCTTACGCTTAGGTTCTATTTGGGTACAGGTAGATGTAAAGGTAGGGACAAATTGGGGTAAGTCCACTACTTCAAGATCGGTTTGTGTGGAAGTAGAGGCTAAGGAGGATTGGGTAAGGAATAGGTATAGGTTATGCTAAAGGTCGCTGGGTTGGTGGGGTAAAGGCTTGTTGGCTGGTTTGGATTAATTGGAGGCAATTTTGCATGACAACTTGGTTTTGGGTATTGGTTAGAAGTTGGGTTTGGAGGGAGGCAAGTAGGGTAAGTATTTGAGATAAGGGATCCGAAATGGTGGGGACTATGGGTTGAGTGGTTGGGATGGGTTGGAAAGGTGATGTTGGGGCATGGTGAAATTGGGTTGGTGGTGGGGAGGTGGGTCAGGGGTTAAATTGGTAGGCTGTGGGGAGTCAGGGTGAGGGTTGAACTCATACCCGATGTCCTCAATGATGGAGTCCATCATGGTTGAGTATCCCTCAGTGGTGAATGGGTCTAGGTCATTGGAAGAGAAAAAATGAATGGACTGGTCAAAGGGATCTAAGGTATAAGGTTTAATGGGTGTAGAGTTAGTGGGTTGGTCAATGTCAATGGGTTCAAAGGTTGGTATACGTTGGGTTAATGGAATGGGGTTTGGGCTTGGAATTGGTTGGGGTGCAAGGTCTGGTAGGGTAATGGGTTGGAGAGGATCAGTGGTTGTTGTCGGTTGTGTAGAGGGTTTCTTCTTGGTGTATTTCCTGGTAATGGGTGGAGTGAATAATGTGAAAGGGAATGTGGGTTCAATAGTGGTTGGCATAGGGATCGGAGTGGGTAATGTGGTAGGGGCTGAGGTAAAAATGGTGGGGCTGAGAATGGGGTTTATGGTAAATATAGGGAAGGGAATGGTTGGTTGACTGGGAGGTGGAGGAGGAACTGATATAGGGCTGGTGATAGGTGGAACAGTAGCAGCAGAAGCAGGTGTAGCAGGTGGAGTAGAGCTCACAGCAAGAGCAGTAGTAGGAACAACAGCAGCAACAGCTGCAACTTCTTGAATTGTGGGGGCTACCTCTTTCTCCTTTTCTTTCTTCTTTTTCACCATTGTCAGGCTAATCCCCCGTAGCTTCTTTCCAAATCCCACTGGGAGCAATGTCTCTGTTGGTTCCCCCATCTTAAACTGATATCCATCATGTTTCAGCAGGCCAGTGATCAACTTGCTAAAAGGAAGGGCATGGGATTTTTACTTCTTTTGCACCTTCTCATGAATGTCCCTCATCCGCTCAAATATCAGCTGGGTGGCTACAAAGTAATGACCCTGGGAGAAGGAATAAATTGCATCTGCTATTAGGGCCCTCCTCTCCTGCTGGTGCCCAGAGCAGAACACCTTCTTCCTCAACACTCCATCCGTGAACGGTAAGCTTGGCTCCATATCTGCCCTCTTGATGGAGTCTCCTGATGCCTTCTTCCCTTGTTATATTATCTTCTTTGCAATCTCAGTGATAGAGGCCGTCAGGGGAGCTCCCAAAGTACTCTTTTGGTTGTAGGCGGCTAGTACACCTAGGACATTGACAATTTCTGAGGGACCCACCAACATCTCACATTCATCAATCTGGATAAAGAATATTGGGTGTCCATTCTCATCCTCTTTCACCCTTATGTTCTGATACCAAAGTTGGACTAACCTAGGAAAGGCTAACTCTAATGGATGCCTGACCAGAGGTAACAAAGTAGCATTTAATAGAAATTCCATTGATGGGACAATCAAGGGCTGCTTCTCAAAATATGTCTTATCAAAAATAGTCTCAGGCTTTAATTTAATGGCAGCCATAAACTCATGGGGAGTTAATAGGGGATTGACTTCAGGGACAACCTCCTTGCCCTTCTTCTGTTTCTTGGACTTTTTAAGGCTCAAAATGGTAGTTCTTGCTCTTTTCTTTGGGGCATCCTTCTTTTTAGGATTCTTGGGTTAGGGAACTGGGGCATCAGTCCCCTCCATAGTGGATGCGTCAGCAATCCTCACTGATTTTCTTATTGTTGTGGGGATTGTTGCAGGAGGGGGTTCAACAGATCTTTAAGGTTCTACATAAAGGGGGTTTTATCAACCATTTGTCTAAATTCCTAAGGTTCTAGGACTGAGAACACAGACCCTAGGTCCTACAACTCCACTAAGGTGTCTCCACACAAATTCCTCCCCTAAAATCAAACAGTGTACCAGAGGAAATTCAAATTGAACTCACAGCTTGAGAAAATAAACACTTATCCTCTGAAAGCTAGGGTTTTCACTCAGACTTCGCACAGTGAACCAATTTGTACTTTATCTGGTGTGAAATGATCAAAAGCTAATGTGGAGCAAAGTAACAAGCGCTGGGTGTAAGTGCTAGGGCAGAATGGGCAGTGTAAGTAAAGGAATGGGAATGGCCAGTCTATGGTTCTCTCTAGAAGTTAGGGAAAAAGATGAAATGAAGAAGAAGCATCTCACGGGGTTTAAATGAATGAAACTCATGCTTCATGAGGCTCTCACAAGGTTGTCGCAAACCTGGGATTGAAGGAATTGAGCCTCGCGAGCAGAAATAAGCCTAGGAAGCACTTGTTGCGCAGTTGAAAATGAGCTGCGTGAGCTATAATATTTGATGAGAACAAGGGATCTTGCGAGGTTCATTACTACTCATTCTTTAGGCAGTATGCTCACGAGGATCTCACGAAGATAATATTTGCACATCAGAGCCTCAGGAGCACCTCATGTTAACCTGAACTGCAACTCACAAGGGTCTAAATCATAGATCTGAGATAGATTCTTCTTCTCTGCACTTGAGCTTGTAGCCTAGTGAGAGATTGTTGTGGAGCCTAACTCTACTCTATTTTGCATTACCATCATTAGTGTTTAGACCTGAGATTCTGTAGAGATTGCAGATTTGTGAGTTGGGTCATTGCAGTCCTTTTGTAGCAATGACCAGCTGAGTCTAAGTCCCCATTCAGCCTGGGATCTCTTGTGGTTCCCACTTGATTCTCAAGGTCTATTTGCTCCTATGGATACCTGATCTTGTAGCCTTACAAACATAGTGTATGCAATGGTATTCATGTTCTGCTATAATTCATTGGTTGGAGGAAATCCCTTGGATAGTCTGTGATCATTTAAGTGGACAGATTATAGCCTTAAGATCAATTCATTCCCTTGGATTAGGTTAGTTTTCTGATTTAATCTTTGTGATTTGATCCTCTCCCTTGGATAGTCTATAACCATTTAAGTGGACAGATTATAGCCTTAAGAGACTAGTTTAAATCACAGGGGTTGATTTGGATTCCTCTACCTTGCACTTGTGCTTGTAGCCAAGTGAAGGATTGCTAGAGATCCAAATCTACCACTGAGTTGCAATTCCAATTTGTTTTTAGCTGCCTACTGCTCCATCATTTTATATTATTTTACCACACTATATCATCCTTCTTCTTCTCCTTCTTTTAGCTATAGTTTTTATTTCCTGTTTTTAGTTTTGGTTTATTTTATTTTTGTGACACCTAAACTTCCTCTCTTTGCCTTGATTTCTAGCTTAGGTTTAGAGTTTCAACATCTGTAGTCAGATCTATAGTTACTATACAATCCTTGAGGTTTCAGATCATCACTCCCTGTAGGACAATCTCTTATCAAAACTTGCTACAACTGGCCCTGTATCTTACAGGTCTGTGGTATTTTTAGATTGTTGTTTTCATGTCTTTCCATCCCCTTTGCTTTGATTGATTTTTACCATCTCATTTTAATAATAAAAGTAAGCATCTAAAATATCTCAATAAGTTTTTGGCACCGCTGTCAAGAAGTTTTGATCTAAGTAAAGTAATATGAGTTTAGTTTTGACTCTTTGTAGTTGTAGTGTTTGAATAAATTACAGTTGTAATCTATATAAAAAAATAAAATAAAAAATATATAAAAAATAAAAAAGGAAGAGAAAATTTTTTTTAGAATGATGTGCCAGCAGATGAGGATTTTAGAATGATGTGTCAACAGACGAGGACCAGCAGTACCTCATCTGCCATTTTCTCAAATTTTTAAAGACCTTCTCCTTATCAGGGGAAGGATATGATTGGGGAAATGAGATTTGTGAGACAATTGCAATTTTTGTGGAGATGGTGGAATACCCCTCACCCAAACTGCTGGACTTGGGTGAGGAATTTGATGATTTTTTTGAAGTATGAACTGAGGAGGCTCCCACCTATGTGCTGGAAAGTACTCATTCTGGGCTTCTTAGTGGGGTGAGTGCACCACTACACTTGGACAACTGCCTTTAACCATCTAAGCCACCTTTGCTACCTTTTAAGTGATTGTCCACCTAATGTGGAGCTGGAGCTACTCCCTGCATCTCTCATGCAACTATAAACTGCTGAGCTGGAGGACCTCAGGTTTGTTGCAAATGTAAAGGTATGACCTTTCATTTTTATATGACAGTTCTTTCCAGATTAGCTGAGTTCTAGATGGGTTCTCTTAATTTTCTGTCACGCATATACCCCCATCTGGATTGTTGAGATCATGAGCCTTAATGCTGGAAAGAGTCATGAGGGTTAATGATTAGAGGCTACAAATCTGTGTTGAAAAGTCTATTGGGCCCTATAAAATCATTCACATTCAAGACCTGTCATTGATAGCTAATCTCGCACTGTGTACCATATGTAACATAGCTATTTTTAGTGTTTTAAAATTCTGTCTATATAGTGTAGTGTGATCTAATCATTTTGTATGAATCCTGCTTTTAAATGTGTGTTCTTAAGGTTGAAAAATTCTCTGCCATCCATTTAGATTCATACACAAATCATGTTTAGGAAATTGCATTTAGGATTTTATTATTTTAGGTGTTTAGTTTAGTTTATGTTTTTATATACCTGCTGCTTGTACTGTCATTTCTGCAATATATAGTTGATGCTTTTAGGATCTAGTGTAGTTGGTTTGTTTTCCTAGTATTCCTCTTTTGTATATTTCCTTTTTCTCCTTCTTAGTTTATTTTTCTGTAGTCTCTTAGCTTAGTTTCCTCTTTGTTTTCTGCTGTAGGTTAATGTGTTTTTCTTTTACCAACCCTACTACCCCTATACTTGTTTCATGAAAATGTGAGGACACTGTTTAACTTAGGTTTAGGGGTGTGGCAGGGTAGACCACCCAATAGAATAGTTAACTCTAGTACAACACTGTGAGGAAAATTGAGATGAATAAAGTCAATTTCCACCTAATTTGTAGAATGATGAAACTTAAAATTTTAAAATCTTAGCACCACCATGAAGCTAACATCAGAAATTTTTTTTTCAGTTAGTACTTAGTGAACCTAAGAGGAGAGAAAAAGGTAAAAATATACCCCATGAGTTAAATTGAAGATCATACCTAGTGAGATTTGGGCCTATCAAATTTCTTTTGAAGAGTCTTGTTGACACTTTTTCTGCTCTAAGGTTTGATTGACTCAACACTTTGTCACTAGAAGTTAGGCACATCCAAATCAAAACTGATTGGCAGCACTCATGACACTAAGGAGATGATGTAAGGCCCTCATTTGGACAGTTTGAGCTAAAAATTTCCTACCCATTAAAACTGCCCTTTTGCTTACACTCTTTGAGCCCTCAAATTCTAATTTTTCTTTTACAAACACCAGAGTACCTGCACCTTAACCTCATTGACTTGATTCAACCTTACCCTCACTCTGAGAATTCAAGAGCTAAAGGAGTAGAAGTTGAAGATAGGCAAGCAGGGTACAACATTTGATAAATGGAGAAGAGAAGCAACCTATAAACAGCAGTGTATCAATGGTATTTGTGTGGTAATCCATCATACAAATATAAAAAATAAAATAAATAAATATAGAAAGAGAAGTAAAGAGAAAAACCTCATCTGAAAATTGAAAAGAAGAGAAGAAGCTGGCCACTTTGAATCTGAAAAATATCAAGGAAGATGAAGTTGTGCTGAAATGAAGGTTGTGAAGTCGTGAATCATCTCCTACCCTCACTGATTTCTCAAATTTTGAATCCATTTTATCACTCCTATTCTTTGTAAACCTCACCCATAAGCCACATTACACCCATCAAAAGGACCTTGTTGATCTTAAGTAAAATGAGCTGTCATGTGGAGATGAGGGAGTGTCTAATCTATGGTGAAAAGTCATGAGGATGTCAGAAATTAGATGCAATGCCTATGCTCATGCTTGCAAGCCCATTTGGGGTCTGTAACTGCTCATGAGCTGATGAGAATGTGAACACATTTGAATTTGGATTATTGAGAGATAGCCCTGGTGAGCATTGGGTCTAAAATTTAACTTCACTGAGGTAGTGTCCAAACCCGATTTTCAAATTTAAGGCAAGCCTAATGCTGATGTGTGCACATTGTATTTCTGATGTGAATTTGATGGTGGTGATGCAATACATGCTAATTTTTTAGTTTTAATTTGCTGCATTACTGCTGTAATTTCCTCTGATTTTTTAAGATTAGGTGTGTACTGATGGTTTATCCATTGAAATTTGTTTTTATCATTGACTGCACTATACGTAACTGTTTTAATGGTGATGTTTGTGGCATCTTCACTAAAAACCCTCAGGAGACTTCTCTCCTCCACTAGGGATCACCTAGTGTTTTAAAAGGCATGATGCATAAGCTAAATGCATCCGTGCTCCCTACGAATGTGGCATTTTCTGTTTTCAATAATTGGATTTAATTTTTCCTTTGCTCGAGGACTGGCAAAGATTATGTTTGGGGGTGTGTTAATCTCTAAAAAGTACCACTTTTCATCCCTTAACCTGGCCTTTGATAGACCTTTGAGCTGGTTAATAATGGTTTTTATGTGTGCTTGTGTAGATAACAAAAAATTATAGCTTAACTGCTGAAATCTAGCATTTTTTAGCCAAGAAGAAGGAATTCTGAGCAAATTTGTGGATCTGATGGGTTTATACTGACTGCACCATGGTGATCCACTAGGACAATTTAGCCTGCTTTGGGACCTTTGGAGGCCTGCTGAGAGAAAAGGAAGCCTAGGCACAATGGAGTGTTGCAGTAGTCCAAGTGGCATCTGCACTTTTATCTTGAGTAGAATTGCGGTGGAGGCACACTTAGCAATATAGCACAGGGGGTGAGACACAACAGATGAAAACAAATGGACTTAGCAGCCCAGCAAGCTAGTAGAGAAGCTTGAGATCTGAAGACTTAAAGCAAGAGTTGTTTTTGCAATTTACTTAAGCTACTACACATGCTGGGGAATCATGCTGGAGAGCTAAATTTGTTGAAGCCAACAATAACTAGATCAGTTGCCATTGCTGGAAAGAGTGCCCCACAGAATGCAAACCTACTGTTGCATGATGAAGCACTGCTATTGCTGCAAACTAGCCTCTCGAGTTACAACTACTGCATTTTGAACTTCACTAGAAGAGTTGTTGCTGCCCCTTTAAAGCCTGTTGTTGCATTTAATATATGGGGGCAGTAGCAAAGGCCTTGAAGATATCAAAGGTATGAGCAATTTATTACTACTCTTCAATCCAACCAGTAGCTGTGCGGCTACACAGTCCAATGGAAGTGAATCTTCAAGCAGTTGGCACTTGAAGATAGCAAGCCCACTGCTGAAGCTCAACACACATGTCGAGCAACTACACTTGATGAAGAAAAAAGAACCTCTCGAATCTCTGTAGGCAGAAGCATTTACATGAATCTCTCTAGCCACATCAGCAAGAACATCTAGAGCTGGCCACCTACAAAACATCTTGAGTAGTTCCCTGCAGCTTGCACATGAGCTAATCAAGCTGAAGCAAATGTGCCCCATATGATACTTACTTGAAGCAAACGTGCCACTCCATAAAGAACTCGAGCAGCTACTCAGGTGGAGCTTCATATACCTATCAAGCAGTCAATAGAGCTGCTGATTTCAGCCAAGAAGAACAGTAGTAAAGCATCCCCACGAGCCTGCATTTTCAGCACCCAACAGTGCCTCGCGAGCCAACATTTTCAGCACCCAACAGAGCCTAGCGAGCTGCACCATTTGATCCTCACGAGTTGGAACCTGCAACCATGTGAAGGACTACATTCTCGCATGGCACCTTTGAGCTGTGATCCTCGTGAGCAGCTTAGAAAGCTGCTGATGTTTAGCGCTTGGTGACCAGTTTAAAAGTTGCTCACGTTTCATCCCCGCGAGCTGCGAGCTGCATATAGATCCTCACGAGCCTGCATTTTCAGCACCCAACAGTGCCTCATGAGCCTGCATTTTCAGCACCCAATAATGCCTCACGAGCCTGCATTTGCAGCACCCAATAGAGCCTAGCGAGCTGCACCATCTGATCCTCGCGAGCTGGAACCTGCAACCATATAAAGGACAGCATTCTTGCGTGGCTCCTTTGAGCTGTGATCTTCACGAGCAGCTATTGAAAAGTACCACTTTTCAGTACTTAACCTAGTCTTTGCTAGACCTTCAAGTTGACTAATAACTCCTTTTTAGCTTGTTTTATAGTTAGTAATAAATTGTGCAGCTTAACACAAAATCTATGCTTTTGGTGCCAAGAAGAGAGAATTCAAACAAAAGATGATAGCTGAACCAGAAAGTGATGGAACACCATGGTGGTACACACCATGGTGACTATTTTATATGTCACAATGGGACAAGACAGTCCAGCAGATCAACCAAGTGTAGATGAGAGTGGAGGAAGCTACAACAGAATCATGTGCATATCAGCAGAGGAATCAATGACCTATCTCGCATTGTTGAGGTGCTGCCTCGCGCTGTTCAATTCACTGGCAAAGCTCCCTCGCGCAACTAAGACATGCAACATATTAGAGCTTGTGAAGAAGTCATGGAGATCAATGAAGGGGTTATCACAAAGCAACCTCTTACGCAACAACCGCACACTTCAGCTGTAATCAACATGTGAAGAAACTCACGGAGCTCTCGCGCACTAAGCCTCCAGAAATATAACTCACAAAGTTCTCGTGAGGATCAACCCTTAATGTAGTTGTGTGCACTACCTCGCGAGAACAATTGGTGCAAACAACAGTAAAGACCTCACGAAGTTCTCACGTGGCTCTGAAAGAGAGAGATGCCCAGAAATTCTCTCGCATAGCTCTCGCGTGCCTAGAACCTTAACCCTGAACCGAGTAAGATGCAAAAGCATCTGTGCCAGTACCTCGTGAAAAAAAACTTTTGAAGCTCTACTGCACGAGTGCATTCACAGCTAAAGCACCTGCGCGATCATCCAAAATCCTACTGTGTGAGACAACAATATTCAAAGCTAAACTCTACCACGCGAACACTTTGTAGCTGTGTAACATAAGTGATATGCAGGAGCCAGCCTTGCAAAGCTCAAGCTCTCCACTTCTCAATCTTAACTCAAGGACCTTTTAGGGATTTCCCCAGGTCTAGGGCATGCACCCTGAGGCATGGATTCTGATGCATGCATCTCAAGACATCCAAGGGTTGTAATATTGCCACATCAGCTTCAAAATTTTGGGTTTATTCTTCTCTCAACCACAACATTAGGACTAAGTATATAAGTTGTGCTTGTTACTTAGAAAGCATCAACCACTCTTTCCTTCAACCTCTATCGGCTAAGAGAACAAGCAGATTAGGGTTTGATCACTTCTTATTTTTTTTTTCATCTCTCTTAGCCCAGCACTTGCTGGCTAAATCTTTGGTAAACAATTAGGTGTAATTTTATTTAGTTTTGTAATAGGTCATTTAAACATTGGGATTTTTGTAAAGAGTTGTTATGCACAAGGCTGCTCCCGTGAGAGATTTCATTGTTGGTAACATTAGATCAATGGAATTTGAGCTTTAAATGCTTACTTAATCTATTATTTTCTTATTTGCCCATAGCTTTGTTCAGGATATAACATTCATTTCAGATTTGAGCTTTCTGAAAGGCCCATGGAAGCTTGAGCTTGTAGCCCTGAGACCATGGTGACAGCAACAGTTTACATGTTTTATCTTATCATTTGTGGGTAAGAGAGCCTCTGTGGATAGCCTGTGACCATTAGAGTGGACAGACTATAGCCCTAGGGCGATCTTCGTCACAGATCTGAGAGGGATTCTTTTTCTCTGCACTTAAGCTTATAGCCTAGTGAGAGATTGTGCAGGAACAGGCTCTCCTCTGTTTCACTTGACCACTATCAGATGTTAAATCTAGCTTCTATGTAGTGATTGTAGACTTGGGGGGCTGAGTTATTACATGCCTTTTATAACAATGATCAGCTGAATCTAAGTCCTTATTCAACCTGTTGCTCGTTCTATGTGTTAGATCATTAAGTTGATGGCCTTTGACAAACACATAAGATTTTATGGGTTGGAACTCCTATGAATGCCTGCCAGATCTGTAAGCAGATCTGGGGAGCTTATAGCCTGGCAAACATAGTGTCTGCAATGGTATTCATGACCTAATTTGATTAATTGGATTAGGTTTGATCAGCCCACCCCTTTGGATTAGGTTAGCTTTTCTGACTCAATCAATGAGATTTGACAGACTCTATTGGATAGTCTTTGTCCATTTAAGTGGACATATTATAGCCTTAAGAGCAGTCTAAATGGCATGGGTTAAGTTGGATTCTTCTACCTTCCTGAGGTTATTGATAGCACTTCAGTAAGGATCTGCTGCAGAGACAGCCATAAATCTGAGTTACATAACTGAATGAACTTCAACCTAAACTACTTACTTCCCATCTTTTTATCTTTATTTTAACACACCATCACCACCTTCTTCATAACCCTTTCTTAGGATAGGATTGCACCTTATTTCTTTTCTTTTTAGTAGGTAATTTACTGTAGTTGTGACACCCAACTCCCTTTCTTTAGGATTGTCAGATCTGTAGTCAGATCTAGAGGCCTACTATTATAGCCCATTTTGGATTCCAAATCAATTTCCCTATGGCACAAACTCTTACTTATCAAAACTTGCTACAATAGCCCTGTATCTTACAGGCTTAGGATTATTTTAGTTGTGTTGTTTCCATCTTTTATTTTACTTTGATTTTTAATTTGTTCTCACCACACAATAAAATCAGCACACTGGAAATCCGATAATAAGTTTTTGATGCCGTTGTCAGGGATATTGATCTTTTTAGTGGACCTGAGTTATATTATATTTCATTTTAGAAAATTCTTTGTAGCTGTGCCATAGTAGAATAAAAGTACTACTAATTTTTTTGGAATCTTGCAAAATTGGACAACTGCGGAAGGGAAAAGCTAGAGCTACAGCTGGAGTCTAGCTAGCTCTGTTTGCACTTCTTTCACCCTGAAACTTAGTCCTTTAATGTTGAATTCTCTGTAATTAGTCTAGTTGTAAAGTTGTTTAGTTGTTAAATTAGTTAGAAAATTTTTTGTGTGATGTGAGCATTTTCCTTACTTGCTTAATCTGTGTGTGTATGCTTGGGAGAAGTCTCTTAACCCTGAGTTGGAACCTCCAAATCTTGAGGTTGAAAGAGTCCTCAGACGAAGAAACACCACACAAGGCCCTACTATTGAAACTGAACCAACTGTCATGGCTGAGAGGAAAAGGACCCGAAAGGAGTACAACGCACCTGGGGATTACACATCTCCCTTTTGCATACAATTCCCTTAAGTGGAAGGAAACTATGAAATCAAGTCCTCTACCATCAACATGCTGCCATCTTTCCATGGGCTTAGTAAGGAAGATCCTTACAAGCAGATTGACCAATTTTTGGCACTTTGCACTACTTTCAATATTACTGGCTTGGGACCTGAAGCCACCAAACTGAGGCTTTTTACTTTTCCCCTAAATGATAAAGCCAGCACCTAGCTCTCTAAACTCTCAGCCAACAACAATCAAACATTGAGTGACCTCCAAATCTAATTTTTGGCTAAATTCTTTCTCATGAACAACATCAACCAGATGAGGACAAGTATTTTGTCATTCACTCAGTCCACAATTGAGGATTTTTATGAAGCATGGGAAAGATTTTAGGAGATGTTAAAACAATGCCCCCACCATCAAATTCCAATGTGGCAACTAGTGCAAGTATTTTACCAAGGAATTAATCCTAAGAGTAGGGATATGGTGGATGCCTCATGTGGTGCTAGTTACCTCCACAAGACAGCTGATGAGACTTGAGAGCTGCTTGACATTATAGGGGAAAATTCCATGTAGCAGGAGCCACTATCTCGCAATGACAGCCAGACCCCAGCTAAGTTGGTGAAAGAGTCAACCCCTAGAGGTGGAATGTATGAAGTTAAGGTGCAAAGTGAGTTGGAGAGGAAGGTGGACAACGTGAGCTTGAAGTTTGACAAATTGATGAATGTGATGCAGCCTAGAATGGCTGCACGAGTGCATGAGGCATATCTGATTTGCCAATCTCTCACACATTCACTCTAAGATTGTCCATCAGCCAACCAATTCCCTGATTTTGTTATAGAGCAAGCCAATGCTGCCAAAGCATTTGGGCAGCAGCCTACTGGGTACTCATGGAAAAACCACCTAAATTTGAGGTGGAGACAAGATAATTACCCTCAACCCTAGCAGCAGTAGTTGGTAGCTCCATACAGACCTCTAACACCAGTTTAACCAGGAATACCCACCTAGACAAAATTTGCAGTTACCAGCCCCACAGCCCAACCAGTTGGTGTTAGGATATTTTAAAGTGCTTGTTACTGACTTTATTGGAGACAGTGATAAGAATGGGGTGAATCAAAATGAATGAAAGGTGGAGTGCAAGGCAACAAGCCAAAAATATGCACAGTCCTGCAAGATACAGGGCCTGTTGTAGCAAGTTTTGATAAGTAAGAGTTTGTCCCACAGGGAAGGTTGATCTAAAGCTCCAAGGGAGCTTTCTTTAGTAGGCTCCCCAGATCTGACTACAGATCTGGCAATCCTAAATGGAAGGGGATTTAAGGTCACTATAATCTAAATCCTAAGGTCACTTAATGTCTAAACTACAGAAAGGGTTCAGAAAGAGGATGGAGTGTGAGAAAATAAATATAAAAGGGTGAGAAGTATGTTACAGATCTGATGGGTCTTATAACTCAGATTCATATCTGCTGCTATAGAAAACCTGTCCAATGGCTACATTATCACCAAAGAGGAGAAAGAATCCAACTCACCCCTATGCCATGATCCAATCCCTTATGGCTATAACCTGCCCACTTGAATGGTCACAGACTATCCAATAGGGGAACCACAACCCAGAGATGGGTCAGAACAAAATTATCATTGTAGGCACTACTTCATCCAGGCTTGGTTAAAATCTTCAGTTGGGGATTGGGCAAAAGGAAGTATGCCTTTCCTCAACTGGCTGGTTTTGGTCTCTGGCAAAAATTTAGACATAAATCTTGTCTGGAGGTCTTTTCAGGAAGTGATGCTGTTGTTTGGGACAGTAGATAACCAGGTCATGGCCCTGTCCTTTAGGGAGAAAGGAAAAAGCCTTAATCTAGTGGCTTTTGGTCCCAAACCAGCAATGAAGAATGTCGTGCACAGGGCCAAGAACTGGTCAATGTGCTTGTAAGGGTCTTCCTTGCTAAGCCCATGGAAAGAGGGAAGCATTTGGATGATGGAAGTTTTGATCTCATAGTTTTCTTGAACATCTGGGAATTGGATGTTGAATGGAGAATTGTAATCATCAGAAGCATTCAATTCCTTCAATATTCTTGGTTGCTCTTCACCCATAACTACTGTCTCAATTTCAATTGGGGGCTCGACTGTGGTGTGTTTGTGCCTTCTCAGTCTTCTATCCCTTTCTATCTCAGGGTTAGCAAGCTCCAATGTAGGACTGAGGGATCTCCTTCCTAACATGCACACACACCAACAGCAGGGAAGACTATTCACAGGCACATTGTACTTAACAAAATTTA
The DNA here is from genome assembly GCA_021018995.1 of Chloranthus sessilifolius. NCBI lineage: Eukaryota > Viridiplantae > Streptophyta > Magnoliopsida > Chloranthales > Chloranthaceae > Chloranthus > Chloranthus sessilifolius. The sequence goes on from CM037592.1 coordinate 44,716,302, forward strand.
CAACTATCCTAATCAACTGCTATGGAATCTTTAAAGGAGAAATAAACTGAGGTTTTGAAGGTTAGAGAAGTGCAAACAGAGGTAGCTAGACTCCCAGTGCAATTCTACTCTCCCTCTCTGCTACGGTCTAGATCTGCAAGAAAAATTCCAAATGTAAATCAGCAGTATCAATTATTCACACGTACAGCTACCAAAGAATAAAGAAAACAAAAATCTAGAGTCTACTAATAGATCAAGTTATTCCTCGGCAGCGGCGCCAAAAACATGTTAGGATATTTTAAAGTGCTTGCTACTGACTTTATTGGAGACAGTGATAAGAATGGGGTGAATCAAAATGAATGAAAGGTGGAGTGCAAGGCAGCAAGCCTAAAATATGCACAGTCCTGCAAGATATAGGGAGTGTTGTAGCAAGTTTTGATAAGTAAGAGTTTTTCTCACAAGGAAGGTTGATCTAAAGCTCCAAGGGAGCTTTCTTTAGTAGGCTCCCCAGATCTGACTACAGATCTGACAATCCTAAATGGAAGGGGATTTAAGGTCACTATAATCTAAATCCTAAGGTCACTTAATGTCTAAACTATAGAAAGGGTTCAGAAAGAGGATGGAGTGTGAGAAACTAAATATAAAAGGGTGAGAAGTATGTTATTAGGTACAGATCTGATGGGTCTTATAACTCATATTCAGATCTGCTGCTATAGCAATCTTGTCTACTGGCTACATTATCACCAAAGAGGAGAAAGAATCCAACTCACCCCTGTGCCATGATCCAATCCCTTATGGCTATAACCTGTCCACTTGAATGGCCACAGACTATCCAATAGGGGAACCACAATCCAGAGATGGGTCAGAACAAAATTATCATTGTAGACACTACTTCATCCAGGCTACAAGCTCAAGAATCCATAGGAACCTCAACCTCCAATGTTCTGTGTGTGGGGCTAGGCCTACAAAGTGCACGAGCCTGGACACACAAGACCAGTAAGAGATTGAATACTAGCTTTCAAGCTTGGCTATTCACTACTTTAGAAAGATAGCAGTGATCCAGTCACAAGTCTACAATCTCTACAGCCAAATCAGATCTGCAATCTGATGGTGGGTCTATACAAATATAGGGGAGTCTGTCTCTGCACAATCTCTCACAAGGCTACAAGCACAAGTGCAGAGAAGAAGAATCTGTCTTAGTTCTATGAATTGGCCTCACCCTAGGGCTATAATCTGTCCACTTGAATGGTCATAGACTATCCACAGAGGCTATCCTCCTCACAGAGGTCTAAGACAGAACAAGAATACTGCTGCCGCTACCATTTTCACAAGGCTACCAGTGCAAGCTCCCATGGGAATTCAGATTTAGTGGATCCTGTGGTGGGGGAAGGCCGGCAATGTGCCTAACCTGGGCACACAGGTTACTTGGATCTGAATAAAACCTAAAAAAGCAATCCTCCATTGCTTTACAAAATAACTTAGCAATGGAGGATCTCAAGGCAGCAGCCTTGTACAGCACAACTCCCAACAAAAACACCATCCCATACATGCAACAGATCCTATTACGAAAACTCCATTAAAATCTATACCAAATAATCATACAAAAGGCATAGCCAGCAAGTGCTGGACTATGGAGAGAAGGAAAAAGGAAAAAGAAAACTCCTAAACCCTAACCTTAGCCTACTGTAATTCTACAGTCGGTTTCAAGAAGAGGCACAGAAGTTGAGAACAAAAATTGATCCAAAAAAAATCCTTTAAACCTAAGCTAGGCTTAGGCTTATATAGCAGTCGGTTCTCTCTCAATTAGGGTTAGGAAAAACCTAATTTCATCAATGCAATTGCAGCCCATTCTTGTCCCTTGGATGCCTCGGGGCATGTGCACAAAGATTAGAGCATTAGAGTGCGTGCCCTAATCACTGGAGATTCCCAGATAACCCTTACAGAAGTGGGGAGAAGTTTAGATACCGATCTTCACTGAGTAAAAAAGATTTGCAGATCTTGCCGCATGGTAGAATTGGCGTCGCGGGGTTTCTTTGCCTTGAAGCTCTTGCAGTCGCGGGGTTGGTACTTTGATCATCGCTTGAATGCTTTGGTCTTCGCGGGATTGGTCTTTGCAGTTGAATGGCACGTGCAGTTCGTTCCTTGATGAATACCATGGTGATTCTTATGAAGAGAACAAAGTACATAGGCTTCTGGATCACGCGAGCAGTTCCTTGAAAGTATGTGTCCCGTGGCCACTGCGTGACAGCTGCACACTGGAATGACTGGAGCTCTCTCTATTTAGTGAATCGCGCGAAGGTTGAAGACTCATCTCTTGAGCTGTGTGAGACTGTGCGAGTACTTCGTGAGCGCTTAAGACTAAGCCTCGCGAGAACCTCGCGGAGTCTACTTTTTACTCCCTGCTGACATCCATCTGCGCTGAAGTAAGATCAGGCGACGGCTGGTGTGCTCCTTCAAGCCCGCGATAAATCGCGGCGCTATATTCTTTCTTATTTGTTAAGCCCTGCGATATCTTCGTGAGGCATTCTCCTTAATTTGTTTCTGCTTTGTTGTGCCTCTGTTGCAGCCAATTTTCTGTCTGGGTTTAACCTGCACACTTCTGAGGGGCTTCTGGGTCAGCAGTAGGCTTCTTAGCATGGTTAGGGGTTTATTTATAGCTACTGCTTATTACTTATAGAATAGACATAAAATACTTTTATTAAATGATTAAGGGTTTAACAGAGATTAAGTTAAGGGGTGAAAAGTGGTACTTTTCAGGTCTTAACAGTTCGCTTTGCTATAAATTTAGGGAACCTAGTCCAAACTGTGAACTCTCATGAGTAAAGCATTAAGAAAATAGAGGACCAGTTGGGTCAAATCTGTAATACTTTGAACAAAAGAGAGGAGGGTAGACTACCTAGTTAACCCTTGATCAATCTAAAAGGGTAATTTATGATTGGGAAAGAATCCTCTACCCATGAGGAAGCTATTGTAGTCACTACCCTGAGAGTGGTAGGGTGGTTGATAATTTAGTGGGTAGAGCAACTAAGGAGGTCATAGAGAGTGAAATTGATAGGAATGAGAGTGGGGAAGAACCAAAGAAGTCATCCCCTGTTGTGGATTAGCAAGGGCAAAATAAAGGGACTGAGGTTGAGCCCCAACAGCAACCAATAATCGAATGAAAAAGAAAAAAATAAAAAATTGACCAGGATGTGGTTAGGCATGCAGCTGTGGCACCACGAGTCTCACAGCTGCCATTTCCTCATGTATTAGCTGGCCCATCTCCTTTTGATAAGGGGAATGCTCAAATGGAGGAGATGATGGAGACCTTCAAGCAGGTCAAGATCAATTTGCCTTTACTTGATGCCATAAAATTGGTTCCTGCCAACACTAAATACCTGAAGGACCTCTGCACACAGAAGAGAAAAGCAAGGGTGCAATTGTCCAAAAAGTTTTTGCTGTTGAACATGTTGAGTCAATTCTTTCCATTTCCACACCTGAGAAACTACAAGACCCGGGGTACCTACTATCTCCTGCATAATTGGAAACCATACAATTGGTAAAGCCTTCTTGGACTTAGGGGCTAATGTGAACCTGGTCCCATATTTTGTGTATGAGGAACTAGGTTTGGGGGAGCTGAAATCCACATCAGTTGTGTTCCAACTAGCTAATAGGTCTGAGAGGAGACCTGTAGGTGTGGTGGAGGATGTTTTAGGGGGGGTGGACAAGTTCTACTATCCTACTGAATTCCTTATTTTAGACATGGACCCTTGTAAAACTAAATCCTCAATTCCTTTCATCCTTTGAAGGCCATTCTCGGCCACTGCAAATACTTGCATATAATGCAGGTCAGGGGTGATGAAGGTGACCTTTGGGAACATGAAGGCCCAATTAAATATGTACCATGCTACTGGGAATCCTCAGATGGACATTGAGGACTATTGTACGATAGATGTACTAGATGACCTAGTGGAAGAGGAATTATCCAATCTGCTGGATTGGGATAATGTTGTTGATGACCTGGAAAATATTTAGAGTTTTTTGAGAAGGAGGACCAAGTTTTCATGATAGAAGATAGTATAAAAATAAAGTCTTCTATGGGCCTAGTGCAGCATTCCAGCAAGAAACCTAGATTATTAGCCTTTCCTGAAACCACTAAGGCATAATAGTTATCACTACTGATTCTGGGGAGTTTATACCAGCCAGAGAGACCATTGGCTGGAGAGTTTACATTAATTACAGAAAACTCAACTTCAAGACTAGAAAAGACCACTTCCCCCTCCCTTTTCATTGACCAAATCTTAGATAAGCTGGCTGGGAACTAGATAAGCTGGCTGGGAAGGCATTTTACTGTTTTCTTGATGGATACTCAGGGTATAACCAAATCCCTGTGTATCCTTAAGATCAGGAAAAAACTACTTTCACATGTCTGTTAAGTGGTAAAAAATGCTACTTTTCACCCTTTAACCTGACCATTGATAGACCTATGAGCACACTAATAAGCCTCTGTCGAGTGCATTTTGTAGACAATAATAAAAGAGGACACTAATGCAGAAAACCACTCAAGAATGCCTAAAAAGGGGCCATCTCTCAGGACATGACAAACCCAGCAACAACACACCAGAGGGTAGCACATCACTGGACCCTTGGAGCGCGTGGCTATAGGAGGGCAAGGTGAAGGAAGTGAAAACAGGTTGGAAACATCCTATCGAATGGTCACCTGAAGACTTCAATAGGAGCTCAAAGCAAAGAAAGGAGGAATTCGTGCAGTTGAGAAGGTTTCGATAGGATCTGAAGGCAGAAGAAGGATGGATTCATGTGGATTGAGGAGTTCGATAGGATCCAAGAACCTACCGAGCAGCTGAAAGGAAGGAAGAAATCATCCTATCGAAAACCTGCCTAAGTTGTAAAGGGAACCTATCGAATGGTTTCCTGAACCTATCGTGATGAAGACGCTGGAATAGAACCTATCGAAGGGTGCTTGAGCCTTTCGATAGGAGTGAAAGCAACCCTATTGAAAACAATTGCATGTAGAGCGGAACCTATCGAAATGGTGCTCCAACCTGTCAAAAAGCTCTCCCAACTTGTCAAATACTCCAGGCCAAGGGCTAAGAATGCTGAAACTCTAAGAGAAGGCTCATCCTATCAGAACCTATCGAAGAGATCTGAGAACCTAGCGAAAGGACCAAAAAGCTCTATTTGAAGCTTTCGAAAGCTTCCTGAACCTGTCGAAATCGTGTGTAAAACTTCTCAGAAATTTAGCTATGCACACATTGTGACTTGGTGACCTGCTGCACGCAATTTGAGGCACTTAGTGACCGACACGACAGTTTCAGAAGATGCCCTAGGAAACCCTAACCGATAACAGAACCCTAACAAACTCTGAGGACCTTCTAGACTGGATTTTTGGTGAGAAAAATAGAGGAGAAACCTATATATAGACCCCCAATTGCCATTGGGGAAGATCGAGATCTGAGCCAAATTCTAGAGATTAGAGCTTGCAGGGAAATTCTATTTTCCCTCCTTTAGCCCAATAATGGTTGGCTAATTCCCTTGGAGTAGCAAGGAGAGAGGTTAGATCTGTAATTGGGTAAGGTTAAGATTGCTATTGTGGGTTTCCAGCTGCATAGACTATAGATTTGAGAGTATTTCCATTGTAGAGTGATTCTTGGTTGCAATGTAAATGCTATTTCTAATGCTTTAATTAGATCTAAAGTTCCTTTGGTTTCATTTGGTGATTGATCGGATTTGTGTAGAGGAGCCTGTAGATCAGCTCACCCACTTAACTGGTAGGCCTCTTGGATACCACCTGATCTCCCTGGATCTGATACTCCTGTGATTCCTTGAGTCTGTGACCTGGGAATTACAGCATCTGTAGTGGTTTTAATTGTTCTAATTGATGCTTTATCTTTAGAGGAGATCCCTAGGATGGTCTGTGACCATTAAAGTGGGCAAATCATAACCTTAAGATTAGTCCAAGCTCAGGCCCCAATTGGATTCGTTTGCTGCAAATCCATGGATCCGATAAAGCCTATAGGATAGTCTGTGACCATTAAAGTGGATAGATCATAGCCTTAAGACCAGGTGGACCCTGCGATTTGGAATGGAGCTTTCTACCCTGCAGCTGTGCTTATAGGCAGTTGAGGGAATTGTGTGCTCTGAACCTCTGTAGCATGATTAATTGAATATGATTTCAGTGAAAACCAATCTCCAAGCTACTCTTCTCCATTTTCTGCTTTTTACTCCTTTCCCCTACAAGATCTAAGTTTCCAAACTGGATCCAAGTTAATCTATGTTTAATTTTAGCTTAGCTTAAGTGACAATCCATTTTAAACCTCTCCCCTATCTTTGGCACCTTTGCTTACAGAAGGATGCCTTTTGGACTGTGTAATGCCTCAGCCACATTTTAGAGGTGCATGTATGAATTATTTTCTGATATGATTGACAAATTCCTAAAATTTTTTGTGAATGATTTCTTAGTATATGGGGACAGCTTTAGCCAGTGCTTGAGTCACCTTGAGCTGGTTTTACAAAGATGTGAGGAGACCAATTTGGTCATAAGCTGGAAAAACAGTCACTTTATGGTGACACAAGGAATTATATTAGGCCAAGTGGTCTCTCACAAAGCAATAGAGGTTGACAAAGCTAAAGTGGACTTGATGTCACACCTGCCCCCACCCAGGACTGTCAAACCAATTTGGTCCTAAGCTAGGAAAAGAGTCACTTTATGGTGACACAAGGAATTATATTAGGCCATGTGGTCTCTCACAAAGCAATAGAGGTTGAAAAAGCTAAAGTGGACTTGAATTCACACCTGCCCCCACCTGCTTTGTCACGATGTGCCATTTAACTTCTCGGCTAAGTGCCTTGTGGCCTTTGAGGTCTTGAAAAAGTACCTTACCACTGCCTCGATAATCTAGGCCCCAGATTACTCACTCTCCTTTGAACTGATGTGTGATGCATCAGACTTGGCCATAGGTCCTATCTTAGGACAGAGGAAAGATAAGTTGCCTGCAGTGATCTATTATGCCAGCAAATCACTAGCTAAAGCACAGTTGAACTACACCACTACTGAGAAGGAGTTGCAAGCTATTGTGTTTGATGTGGACAAGTTTAGCCTACTTCCTTGGGTCTAAAATTATTGTTTTCACTAATCACTCAGCCTGAAATACCAATTGGCTAAGAAGGATGCCTAGCCAAGGTTGATTAGATGGATCCTCCTGTTATAGGAGTTTGATCTTGAGATCAAGGATAAAAAGGGAGTTGAGAATGTGGTGGTTGACCACCACACTAGGATTATTTTGGAAGAATGTGCAGCAACACCTGTTAATGAGTTTTTCCCTGATGAGCAGCTATTTACTGTGCAGTCTAGTGTGCCCTAGTTTGCACACACTGTCAATTTTCTTGTTGCTAGTAGGATTCCCCCTCACTGGTCCAAGATAGACAAAGACCTATTTTTCTCTTAAGTCAAATATTCTCTGTGGGAGGATCCATACCTATAAAAGCATTGTGCAGACCAGATTGTGAAGAGGTGTGTTGTTGCGAATTCCCAGTGTGCTTACTTTTTTTTTTTGTGGTAAAAGCAATTTAAAGTCAAAGTAAAACAGGGGATGGAATCAACACAACTGAGAAATCCTAGACCTGCAAGATAGAGGGTCCATTTGTAGCAAGTTTTGATAAGTAAGAGTTTTTCCCATAGGGAAAATTGATCTACAGCTCCAAGGGAGCCATCTCTAGTAGTCCCTCCAGATATGACTACAAATCTGGCAGTCCTAAAAGGAAGGGAGTTTAGGGTCACTTATTCTAAATATCTTAAGGTAGCCTAATGAATTAACTACAGAAAGGGTTGAGAAGATGGATGGAGTGTGGGAAAATAAATATAAAAGGGTGAGAAGTATGCTATTGAGTTCAGATCTGCTGGAATTGATGACTCAGATCCAGGTCTGCTGGTATAGAAATCCTGTCCATTGGCAACATTATCACCAAAGAGGAGAAAGAATCCAACTCATCCCTGTGCCATGATCCAATCCCTTAAGGTTACTACCTGTCTACTTAAATGGTCACAGATTATCCCATAGGGGAACAACAATCCAGAGATGGGTCAAAACAACTTTATCATTGTCGGCACTACTTCATCTAGGCTACAAGCTCAGGAATCCATAGGGAACCTCAACCTCTAAAGCTATGTGTGGGGCTAAGGCTGTATAGGACCATGATAGCCCAGACACATAGAACCAGCAAGAGATTGAGTACCACCTTAGATCTAGCGGTCCATTACTTGAGTGGGACTACAATGGTCTAGTCACAAGCCAACAATCTCCATACCCAGATCAGATCTAACATCTGATGGCGGGTCTATACAAATATAGGGGAGTCCGCCTCTGCACAATCTCCTACCAGGCTACAAGCTCAGACTCGGAGAAGAAGGATCAATTTTGGATCGGCGGATTGGATTCACCCTAAGGCTATAACCTGCCCACTTGAATGGTCACAGATTATCCTAGAGGCTACCCTCCTCACGGAGCCCAAAACAAAATAAGAATATTGCTGCTACCACCATGGTCACAAGGCTACCAGCTCAGGCTCCCATAGGGATTTCAAATCTAGTGGGTCCTGTGGTGGGGCTAAGGCTGTATCGGACCATGATAGCCTAGACACTCAGGTCACTTGGATCTGAATGGATCCTTAGAATCGGTCCTCCATTGCTTTGAATCACAGCCAAAGCAATGGCGGATCACAAGGCAGCAGCCTTGCACAGAGCAACTCACAAACACATGAATCCCATAAAAGTACAACACCCAATCACAAATTCCGTTAATCTAATCTCAATAAACATACATAGACATGGCCAACAAGTGCTGGGCCATGGAGAGAAAGAAAAAGAAAAAGGAAAACTATTAACAACTATAGAAGAAAAGAAAAGAAAATGATCTCAGATCTCATGTCAGTGATACAGTCTGAGCTTTCGCTGGTGTCTAAGTCTAAAGGTCCTCTAAACCTAAACCAAGCTTAGGTTTATATAGCAGTGGGTGTGGCGGTGCATTAGGGTTAGGAAACCTTAATTTTAGCAATGCCACATGACCTATTAATGATCCTTGGATGCCGCGAGGCACGTGCATAGAGATTTGAGCGTGGGAGTGCCTGCCCTAATCGCTGGAAATCCCTAGAATGTCCTCTACAGAATGATGGAAGTTGGAGTTCAGAGCTTCACCAGGTTGCAGTCAATTCCCAGACTTGTCGCGTGGTAGCACTGACTTTGTGAGGATGAGTTAACATTAAAACTTTATACGTCACGGGGTTGCAACTTTTTGATGCTTTGAGCAGTCGCGAGGTAGATAGTTAAGCTCTCGCTGGATTGAGCTTTGCGAGGTTGGATTGCTACTTGTGAATAGAGCGGGAACTGCGCGAGCATTCCATTTCACAATAGATCTTCGTGAGGCTAACTTTGGCTTCGCGAGGCTGCTTTCTTCCTGAACAACGGGAGAACTGTGCGAGAAGTTCACTTCTTAATGGAACTTTGTGAGGATCCTCGTGATAGCTTTGAGGCTTTTCTGAAATGCATGACAGCTGCGCAAGGCAGGATTCTGAAGCTAGTCTGTCACGCAACTGGGCGAGAAGTTGTTGTGAAGGCTTGGGACTTCGTGAGGACTGCACGAAGCATATTTTTCTGAATCCTCTGGTGCTTTGTTAGTTGCGCGAGGCTTACCTCAGGTCTTGATTCATGACTCATTCTTTCGAGGGACTTCTGGTGCCAATACAAGCTCCTTAACAGGATTTATGGCCTTATTGCACTGCTGTTTATTACCTACAAAAATAGCTTAACAAACATTTATTAGATGGCTAAGGGTCTAATCAAAGGGTAAGTTAAGGGGTGAAAAGTGGTACTTTTCAGGTCTTAACACACCCCCAAACCTAATCTTTGCTAGTCCTTTAGCAATGCTACATTAAATTAACTACAGAAATTAAATGCCACTTTCGTAGGGAGCACAGATACATTTAGCATATGTACCAAGCCTTTTAAACCCCTAGGTGATCTCTAGTGGAGGAGTGAAGTCTCCTGAGGGTTTTTAGTGAAGACACCCACAAACTTCTCAATGAGACAGTTAACAAAAGTGCATTATTATCAAGTGAGCAGTCAAGAAATAGAGTTAGTTCACCCTTGAATCAGTAAAAAACATAAGAAATTCAAATACCTTTGTTGCACAAAAATTTAAACAGTATAAGCTTCTCATGAAGGCACAGCATTTCCAATCAGTTTACACCAAAGAACAATTCACATGTGTGTCAACATTGAGCTCATCGCTGGATCAAAAATTAGGTTATAGGTCACACCTAATGCATTCAAGATCAGACCCAAAACTCTCCAGGGCATACTCTCATAAAGAACTGTTGAGGGTTTCATTTTCTCTCAAGCTCAAGAGCAGTTACATCCCCCAAATGGGTCTGTAAGCATGAGCATAGGCAAAGCTCTTAAGTGCTGATATTATTGACAGATCCTCACCATAGATTGGATAACTCTTTATCTCCACATGATAGCTCACTCAACTTTGGATCACAAGGGCTTTAACTAGGCTGTAATGTGGCTTATGGAGTCGGGTTAAAAAGAATGGAAGGTTGAAAAGGGGTTCAAAATTGAGAAATCAGTAGGTGAAGGAGGTGATTCATGACTTCACCTTCTTTAATTTAGCTCCTTTCATCTTCTTTGAGGTTTTCAGATTTGAAGTGATCAGTTTCTCTTCTTGATTTTGATTTTCCCAATGAAAGTTTCCTCTTGACTCCTCTCTTACTCCTCTTCATTATTGTTTTTATTTCTTTTTGATGCATTTTTCTTCTTTTTATTTTGTTTTTGCTTTTCTGAAATGCCACCATTTTCTCGCCACTATACTCGCAATTTGAGGTACTTCTTCTTTATTCACCTAATGTTGACCATAGCTAGTCCATCTTCAACTCTTGTTCCTTTACCTTCTGAATTCTCAGAGTGAGGGTAAGGTTAAATCAGATACATAGGTTTAGGTGCAAGTACTCAGGTGTATTTTTGAAGAAATTTAGGATTTAAAGCTCAAAGGGGGTATGGACAAGGGCAGTTGCTTAAGGTTTGTCTGTTTAGGCTCAAACTGTCCAAAAGAAGGCCTTGATCCTTTCCTAAGTCTCATAAGTACTCTCAATTGTTTCAATTTGGAGTTGCCTAACTTCTAGTGAGCACAGTGACTTAGCCAGTTCTTAGAGCTAGAAGAAATTGCCTTAGTCACTCCTCAAGGAAAATTTTTTGTATAGGCCCAAATTTCACTGGTTATGGTCTTCCTTTGAATTCTTAAGTATGTCCTTACCTTTTTCTCTCTCTAATGATTCACTAACTGCTAATACAAGTGAGTTTCCTTGGTGATCTCAATATGGAAATGTGAAATTTTAAAAGTTTGTAATGCCTAAAGTTTGGAAAAAATTTTAAATTTCATTATTTTTCTGATTCTCCAGTGAACATGACCCATTTCCATCTTACTCACATGATTCTGCTGCACTTAGGGTAACTATTCCATTGGTAGGATCTGCCTGACACACCCCCAAACCTATGAGGAGCAGTGTCCTCACTGGTTCAAAGGTGGGTGTGCAGCAGATTTATTAATGGCAAAATAAAAGGAAATAACATGGAGCAAAACAGATAGAAGACAGAAAAATAGCAATGACAAAAGAAGAAAATCTATTATAAGAGAGAAATGTACAAAATGAGAAACAAGAGGAGAAAAAGAAAATGTAGAAACAGAAAAATCCTAGGTACAAGCTAATCGGAGCCTGAATCAAACCCAGTCCCAACCCATCTTCTTGGCATGCTCTCGAAGGAGAGCCTCTCCCTCTTTTTTCTTTTGTTCCCTCTCTTCCTTTCTTTGGGCTGCAGTTTTAGGCATGGTTGGAGCTTTTGGTGCCCTCACCCTCATTTTGGGGGCCTTTGGTGCTGGAGGGATCACTGGGGATTTGGCTGTGGTGTTCTCAGGTGATTTGATAGAACTTTTGCCCTTGGGACTCTTCCCCTTTGGGCCCTTCCCTTTTGGGCCTTGCCCTTGCTGAGTCTGAGGGGGAATAAGAGGAGATTTTGCTTTTTCTGGCTCAGGAGGGACAACCGGGCTCTTGCCTTTATCTTTCTGGTTCAGTGGTGGTGCCTCCTCAGACTGGGCAGATTATTCTTTTCCAATTTTTATGGAGGTAGCTGTGTGAGTTGTCCTCTTAGCTGTAACTTTCCTTCTCTGAGGATAAGTTTGCTCCGCAGGGTCTGATGAAGGAGGAGCAACAGGGATTTTAGCACTTGGATCCTCAGGTGGTGCAGAGTAAGATTCGAAATCAGAGGGAAAGAGAGCAGTGGGGTCCAATCCAAGGGTTGCAGCAGCCTGTCTGCGTTCATCTTTTGAAAGCGACCGACCATGGGGGTCATCCTGAGCAGAAGCTCTAGTGGCCTTTGGGGGTGGGAATGGCGGTGCAGGCTTTTTCCCTTTTTGGGTAGTAGTGGCTCTTTTGGAGGGAGAAGACTTCTTGGGAGCAGCCCTTTTTCTCTTGGGTGGAGGAGATTTAGCAGGGGGAGGCACTGGAGCAGGAGGTGGAGGAGGTACTTGAGTAGTGGGTGGAGGAGGAGGAGATGTAGATGTAGGAGCAGGGGGAGTGGACGAAGATGGCCTGGGGTGTGTGGAAGGTGGGGCCTCAGGAGTTCGGTAGCAAGAGGGGTGGCCTGAATTGGTTGGCCTAACAGAGATGCAATCCTTTTTTGCAAAATTTCAATCTGCTTTTCAGCATATAGGAGTTTGGCATCAGAAAGCCTCTTAGTGAGCCTGTGGATCTCCTGAGCATTGTTAAGTTTCTTTTCATACATCCGGGCTCTTGTTTGCTGCCGCTGGGCATTGGCTTTCTCCATCTCTGCATTCAGTTTATAGTAAGTTGCGTTAGCCTTTGTCTCGTCTCCAAAATTGTCTCCCACCCCATGGAAATATCTCTCAGCTTCTGCCTGTGAGCAAGCTTTAGGTCACTCAACTTCTGTAGCAAAGGGTACTCAATGGATTGTCTAAGTTGGGCCATTCCCCTGAGAACATCCCTATTGATGTAGGCATTGTCCCTCATGGCATGGAGGAGGGTGAAGTAAGGAGGGGTGTAATAGGAATGTCTGGGTAAGATTGGTAGAAAGGGAGTGGAAGAAGTAGAAGGTGATTGGTCCTGTGGGGGTAAAGTGGTAGGGAGGACATTCACATGTGGGGGCTGGGGAAAACGTTCTGTGAATGTTTGAGTCGAGTTAGCAGAGAATCGAGGAGGAGGTAATATGAGAGGTGGAATGGAGGGCATGGGTGGAAAAGAAAATGAAGTGGGGTCACTGAAGGTGGGTGGTGCTGGGTAAGGGTAAAATGGAATGGTGAAGGTTCTGAATGGTAATGGTGGGGTTAAAAATGTATGGGGGTTAATGGGAAAGGAGGATGGGAAGGGAATGGGGTCTGTTTGGGTGGAAGTGTTGGTAAATTGTGGTGGAGGTAAAATGAGTGGGGGAAGGATAGGTAGAGTGGGGAAGGAGCAGTGGGGTATGGTGTCTTCGAGGGTGAGGATTGTAGTTAAGTCAATGAGGGGAAAATCTGGTTGCACTGTGGAGTCAGAGGTAGAAGGGGACTAGATTTGTGGGGTAGGAGGTGTTTGTGCAGAGATGGGTGGTTTTGTCAATGTTTGAAGGGTGGATTTGATGTTGGTGATGTCAGTCTGTATTAGGTCATGGGTATGTGTTGTGGTTGATAGTTGGGTCTGAATGCCATGTATTAGGGAAAGGATATGGGTAAGTGTGTCTGAGTTTGGTTGGGGTGGAGTATGAGAAGAAGAGGGAACAGGTTGGAAAGAGGAAGTAGGGGCATGATGGAATGTTGTAGGAGGAGGAGATGGAGGTTCTGGTGAGTGATGTGGGGAAGGAAGTGGGGAATCTGGGAGAGGGATATCATGGGTTGGCATGGTGTCAAGCAATGTAGTCATGAAGGCCTGATATCCGGAAGTAGTGGCGAGGTTAAAGTCAAGGTCTGTAAGTGGAGGTGAAGTAGGGATGGCTAGGATGGTGGCTGGGTCAATATGTGGGGTTTCTGTGGGAATGATAGGGGTGGTTGGTGTAGGTAAGGATATGGCAGGGGTTGTGTGAGAGGTTTTTTTTTTTAATATAGGATATCAGGGGAGGGCTGTCATGGGGGTCAATGTTTTCCTCCCAGGAACCAATCACAGGGAAATCTGGAATGGGTACAGATAAGGGAGACAAAAGAGGAAAAGGGAAAGATGGAATAGGTAAAGAAACTGATGGAGGGACAGGTGTGGTGGATGGAGGTCTTGCTGCAGAATCAGTAGTGACAGGAGCTTGCACCACCTTCTTGGGAGTAGGTGCTCTAACCATCTTTTTGGGAGCAGGAGATTTAGGAACAGCAATCCCCTCTCCTTGCTCAGAAGCAGCCTGAGCCTTCTTTTTCTTGTTGGGATCCATTAAACTCCTGCTGATCCCCCATTGCCTCTTTGCAAAAGTTGTAGGGGTGAGGTCATCAGTTAATTCTCCCACTGGTATCTTATACCCCCCCCCCTCAAAAGTAATTTGGTAATGAGTCTTGCATAAGGGAGAGTGTGGAGCTTCTTCTTCTGTTCTAGCTTCACCATGACATCCTTCATTCCTTCAAAAATTAACCTTGCAGCATGAAAACCGTGGCCCAGAGAAAAGGAATAAACAGCATCAGCAATTGGGGTCCTCCTCTCCTGCTGATGGCCGGCAAAATAAATGTTCTTTTGCAGAACTTGATCAATGAACAGAAGTTTAGGGCCAGGTCTCTTCTCCTAATGGAATCCCCTGTGGCCTTCAATCCTCTGGTAAGGGCCTGTGCAATGATATCAATGGGGGCACACACAGGGGGGCATATCCACAGTTGGGGTCAAAGAAAGGAGGGATGCCCATTACTTCAGCAATCAACTCAGGGTTGAGTAACATTTGAAAATTGTCAACTAACACAAGGAGGCCTGGCTGCCCACGTTGGTCTGGTCTAGCCCTAATGTGCAGGGAAAAGAGTTGCACTGGTCTAGGGTAGGCTAGTGTAGGGATAGCTTGCAGCAGGGGGGTCAAACCAGCTCAGAACTCAATGTCGGGGAGGTTCCGTTTCAAAGAAAGATAAGTCAAAAATAGCTTCAGGCTCCAAGGGAATGGGAGTCAGGAGCTCAGACGGTGTAGAGTAATCAGGTGTTAGTTCAGCCACTTCCTGAACCCCGTCTTTCCCTTTTTATGGCGCCTCTGAGGACTTGGCCTTCTTGGGAGTGGGCTCCACGGGAGCCTTATCCCTTGCTCTTTTCACAGGTGTGCCCTTAGGGGCCATTGGACTTCTCCTCTGTGAATATGTAGTTTGAAAAATGAAAAGAAAAGGTTGAGAGCTGAGTCTTACCCTAAAACTTAGGGTTCTGTTTAATCTGATGCATGAAAGACTGCGAGAGCTCCTAGCAGGGGGCAACTGGTGGAGGAGGCTTTAGGATCAAATCCCTAGAATTAGAAGGTGAATGATGGACTGTAAAATGGATGCTAGAGGAGAGAGATTAATGGGAGTCAGAGCTAGGGTTTAGCTGGCTGGAGAAGAAAGAGAGAATAGAAAAGGAAAGCAGCGCGAGGTTGGATTATATATATCGCGAGGCTTGGCGCGCTTTGAAAATGTCTGCTCGCTAGATGGGAAGGAGTGGGTCACGAGATTAGACTTTCATTTGGATCGTGCGAGAGAGTTCACACAATTGTATTGAATCTCGCGACAGCTTAGCAGGATAACATCTTATGAATCTCGCGAGAAGAAACCACACCTATTTTTCAGAACCTCGTGATAGCTAAACAGAGACAAGGATCACACACCCATTAGTCTGTCATTTTCCTTTATTTTGTGGGTGGGCTCTCTCACATTCTCTTTTCCAGGGACACCCTTAGTCATTCTAAACAGGACTCTCCATGCTTTCCTAGCAATTAATCATGCAATTACTCAAAAAGCATTTAATCAAAACCTCATATCCAAACAAAAAGAATTCTCATTATCAAAATAGTATAATCATCATTCATTCACTCAAAATCATCAATTCAAAGGGGACAAGAAGCAAAGCAGGCAGAATAATTTTCAGGTCATATACACTCAGACTCCGACAAGATCACTAAAAATTTCTATAAACAGAAAAAAAAATGAACCATACTAAAATACATAACATACACAATGCATAGTTCTGTGAGTCAATTTAATGAAAGTTCCCCTTGCCCCTCAAGGTTTAAGGATCCTTCACCAATCAAAAATTGGCCCTTGGGATTAACCACTGGCTGACTGGGCAATCTCCCCTCCTGTCTTTTAGCTAAGGCATTCTCTAGTTGGCCAATCTGCTCTTCCATCTTCTTTATGCTCTGACCATGAGAATTCACAGTCTGAGCCACGGACCCAGGTTTTGCAGTGAGGTCAAGACCTGGTCCTCGAAAGAAGTATTTTTGGGTTGAGATGGGGGTAAGACCAATTGATTTTGTTGCTGATGGGGCTGCTGCTGGTGTTGGAAATTAGACCTAGGGGCATATCCCTGATTGAACTGCTACTGTGGCCTTTGGGGTAAGGCCAACATTTGTTGGGGTTGCATATAATTGTCTTGCCTCCACCTCAGATTTGGGTGGTCTCTCCATTGGTAACCAACATTTTGGTGCTTGTATCCAAATGGCTGTCTGTTGTAGCCACCAGATTGTTGCTAGCCAAAAGATTGCACAGCAGCAGCATGTTCCAATACTAATTCAGGATATTGCCTTGCAGATGGACATTCCTCTACTGTGTGTTGTGGGGACTGGCATATCAGACATGCCTCCACTTGAGCAGCCCTTCTGGGTTGCATCATAGTCAGTAATTTGTCAAACTTCAAAGAGAGGTTTGCCATCTGTAGCTGCAGATCGTTGTTCCCAGACACATCATAAACTTTTCCTCTTGACAATGCAGCAGGCTCAACTTTTGACACAGACTCCTGACTAGTTCTTGCAAAGGATAGCTTTTGAAAAGCATTTTCACTAATTACTTCAAACAATTCCCATGCCTCATCAGCAGTCTTGTGCATGTAGGTTCCACCACAAGAGGCAACAACCATATCTCTATTTTTCTCATCAATCCCATTGTAGAAGCTTTGTACAAGCTGTCAGTCTGGGATCTTGTGGTGGGGGCATTGTTTGAGCATTTCCTTAAACCTATCCTAGGCTTGATTAAAATCCTCAGTTGGGGCTTGGGCAAGAGCAAGAATTTCCTTCCTCAACTGGCTAGTTTTGGTCTCAGGGAAGAACTTTGTCAGGAACTTGGTCTGTAGGTCTTTCCAAGATGTGATGCCATTGTTGGGAAGAGTGGCCAGCCAGGTACTAGCCCTATCCTTTAGAGAGAAGGGAAAGAGCCTGAGCCTAGTAGCCTTAGGTCCCAAGGCCAAAAATTGGTCAATATGCTTGTAAGGGTCCTCCTTGCTAAGCCCATGGAAAGAGGGCAGCATCTGGATGATTGAAGTTTTAATTTCATAATTCCCTTGAACATCAGGGAATTGAATGCTAAATGGAGAGTTATAGTCATCTGGAGCATTCAACTCCTTCAGAGTTCTGGGTTGTTCTTCACCCATGACTACTGTCTCAGATTCAATTGGGGGCTCAACTATGGTGTGCCTATTTCTTCTAAGTCTTCTACCCCTTTCTAGCGCAGGGTTGAAAGGCTATAAAGTAGGACTAAGAGATCTCCTACCTAGCATACAAACACACCACCAACAGGTACAACTCCTTGTAGGCACATTGCACTTGACTCAAAGAATTTATCTAACAAATTTACAGCTAGTTAAGAAAATATAAATTTACAACTATCCTAAGTAACTGCTATGGAATTTTCAAAGAAACTAGACTGAGTTTTAAAGGATAGAGAATTGCAAACAGAGGTAGCTAATCTCCAAATGAAGTCCACTGTCCTTCTCTGCTGCTGTCTAGATCTGCAAGAAAGATTCAAAATTACATCAGCAGTATCAATTATTCACAGCTACAAAGAATACTAAAAATACAAAAACTAAGGGTCTACTAATAGATCATCTTTCCCCAACAACGGCGCCAAAAACTTATTACGAATTCCCAGTGTGCTTACTTTATTTGTTGGTGGTAAAAGCAATTTAAAGTCAAAGTAAAACAGGGGATGGAATCAGCACAACTGAGAAATCCTAGACCTACAAGATACAGGGTCCATTTGTAGCAAGTTTTGATAAGTAAGAGTTTGTCCCACAGGGAAAAGTGATCTACAGCTCCAAGGGAGCCATCTCTAGTAGTCCCTCTAGATCTGACTACAGATCTGGCAGTCCTAAAAGGAAGGGAGTTTAGGGTCACTTATTCTAAATATCCTAAGGTAGCCTAATGAATTAACTACAGAAAGGGTTGAGAAGATGGATGGAGTGTGGGAAAATAAATATAAAAGGGTGAGAAGTATGCTATTGAGTTCAGATCTGCTGGAATTGATGACTCAGATCCAGGTCTGCCGGTATAGAAATCCTGTCCAATGGCTACATTATCACCAAAGAGGAGAAAGAATCCAACTCATCCCTGTGCCATGATCCAATCCCTTAAGGTTATAACCTGTCCACTTAAATGGTCACAGATTATCCCATAGGGGAACTATAATCCAGAGATGGGTCAAAACAAGTTCATTGTAGGCACTACTTCATCCAGGCTACAACCTCAGGAATCCATAGGGAACCTCAACCTCTAAAGCTCTATGTGTGGGGCTAAGGCTGTATAGGACCATGATAGCCCAGACACATAGAACTAGCAAGAGATTGAGTACCACCTTAGATCTAGTTGTCCATTGCTTGAGTGGGACTACAATGGTCCAGTCACAAGTCTACAATCTCCATACCCAGATCAGATCTAACATCTGATGGCAGGTCTATACAAATATAGGGGAGTCTGCCTCTGCACAATCTCCTATCAGGCTACAAGCTCAGGCTCGGAGAATAAGGATCCATTTTGGATCGATGGATTGGATTCACCCTAAGGCTATAACTTGTCCACTTGAATGGTCACAGATTATCCCAGAGGCTATCCTCCTCACGGAGCCCAAAACAAAACAAGAATATTGCTACCACCACCATGGTCACAAGGCTACCAGCTCAGGCTCCCATGGGGATTTCTGATCTAGTGGGTCCTGTGGTGGGCTATCATGTCGGACCATGATAGCCTGCATATACGTGTCACTTGGATCTGAATGGATCCTTAGAATTATTCCTCCATTGCTTTGAATCACAGCCAAAGCAATGGCGGATCACAAGGCAGCAGCCTTGCATAGAGCAACTCACAAACACACGAATCCCATAAAAGTACAACACCCAATCACAAATTCCATTATTCTAATCTCCATAAACATACATAGACATGGCAAGCAAGTGCTGGGCCATGGAGAGAAAGAAAAAGAAAAAGGAAAACTACTTACAACTACAGAAGAAAAGAAAAGAAAATGATCTCAGATCTCGTGTCAGTGATACAGTCTGAGCTTCCGCTGGTGTCTAAGTCTAAAGGTCCTCTAAACCTAAATCAAGCTTAGGTTTATATAGTAGTGGGTGTGGTGGCGCATTAGGGTTAGGAAACCCTAATTTTAGTGATGCCACGTGGCCTATTAATGATCCTTGGATGCCTCTGGGCGCGTGCATAGAGATTTGAGCGTGAGAGTGTGTGCCCTAATCACTGGAAATCCCCAGAATGTCCTCTACAGAATGATGGAAGTTGGAGTTCAGAGCTTCGCCAGGTTGCAGTCGATTCCCAGACTTATCGCGTGGTAGCACTGACTTCGCGAGGATGAGTTAGCATTAAAACTTCAGACGTTGTGGGGTTGCAGCTTCTTAATGCTTTGAGCAATCGCGAGGTATATAGTTAAGCTCTCGCTGGTTTGAGTTTCGCGAGGTTAGATTGCTACTTGTGAATAGTGCGGGAACTGCGCGAACATTCCATTTCACAATAGATCTTCGCGAGGCTAACTTTGACTTCGCGAGGCTACTTTCTTCCTGAACAGCGTGAGAACTGCGCGAGAAGTTCACTTCTTAATGGAACTTCACGAGGATCCTCGCGATAGCTTTGAGGCTTTTCTAAACTGCGCGACAGCTACACGAGGCAGGATTCTGAAGCTAGTCTCTCACTCAACTGCGCGAGAAGTTGTTGTGAAGTCTTGGGACTTCGCGAGGAGTGCGCGAAGCATATTTTTCTTAATCCTCTGGAGCTTTGTCAGTTGCGCGAGGCTTACCTCAGGTCTGGATTCATGACTCATTCTTTTGAGGGACTTCTGGTGCCAATACAGGCTCCTTAACAGGATTTATGGCCTTATTGCACTGCTGTTTATTACCTACAAAAATAGCTTAACAAACATTTATTAGATGGCTAAGGGTCTAATCAAAGGCTATGTTAAGGGGTGAAAAGTGGCACTTTTCAGGTCTTAACAGTAGGACATTGTGGTCATTGTATATGCAGGGGGTATGCCACCGGTAACTTATGTAAAAAAAATTGATATATATATATACATAGAGTTTTGGTTCAGGCTTACTTCTTTGCACTTCTCCTTTATTTTCCGATGCTTAAGTTGTTTGCTTAGGCGTCATCGTCTGTTGTTGGGACTTGAATGCTCCTCGAGCTGGCCCAGTAATAGTGTAAGGTTGCTTGTATCTGCACATGGAAACAAAGTTTATCAGTAATTTTATTTCCCCTTTGCTATTTGTCAATGGGGGAGGTATCTCAGAGTGGGGCTTGATAACGAAAGTAGGATTATTGTAAATTTTTTATTATTTTTTTTATTTTTTTGTTTTTTCTCTTTTGTTTGATTTTTTTCATTACAAGGAAAAAATAAAATGCAATAGGGAAAGAAAAGTATTGAAAAGAACTCTAAAATTGAAAAAAATGCTCCAGTGTAGGAGTGTGACCGGATAGGTAGTGTAGTATCTTCGACAGTCTTCCTTGAGTAATGACCTTATTGTTCTGCATCCAGTTATGAAGAAGTAGGGGCCTTGATGTGACTCCTCTTTCAAAATAAAAATGTCCCAGTGTCTAGTCGTAATGGAACTTTCCTGGGTAAGTACGTAGAGTGATGAGTTTGTTTAAGGAGTCAGTCTCAAAGAAAAATCTTTGATGATACTTTGCTATATCGTGAAGAGATCATTTGATTATATCAGTCATGTGCTAGATATTACCATTAGCAATGGCTATCATATCACATAGTCTCGGCTGGGATGAAGTGAGTGGTAGGTAGCGGGTGATTGCATTAGTCATAGGGTCCTTCCCAACTCGGCTTTAGTTTTCCTTTGGGATGAGCATGCTTAGAAGGCAGGATTTTCTTCAAGACCAACTCTCCAATTTCGAAGCTTTGCTCTCAGGCTTTCTTATCATAGGCTTTGGCCACTCCCCTCTGGTACACTTGCACATGATCAGCTGCCCTTAGACGTGTCTCATCAAGTAATTCTAGCTCGGTGAATAGAGAAACCCTCCTCTCATCTATGGATAACTAATCATCAAGTTTGACACGCAGGGATGGTACTTGTATCTCATGTGGTAAGACTGCCTCCATCCAATTGGTGAGGAGATAAGGAGTCTAGCCAGTGGTCGTGCGAATAGAAGTTCTGTAAGCCCAAAGTGCTTCAAGTAGTCAATCAAGTCAGGCGACTCCATTGCTTGTCTCCACTGTTTGCTTAAGAACCTGAATCATCATTTTGTTCGTGGCCTCTGCTTGCCCATTTCCTTGGGCATAGAACGGTGATGAATGGTGTAGATCGATGCCATATTTCTTGCATAATTTCTTCATCTTCTCTGTGATGAATTGTGGTCCTTTGTCTGTGACCAGCATTCCGAGGACTCCAAACCTTACGATAATGTTTCGAATAATAAATTTTATGAGCGTTGAAGCTGTGATTCTGACATATGACTTGACTTCTTCGCACTTGGAGTAGTATTCGGTCACAGTGAGGATGAACGCATGCTTGTGAGTGTTCCCTAGTATGTCTGTGTTAAAGGTCTGATAATGTCAAAGTCCCACATCGAGAATGGCCATGGCGCAGTATGGGGATCAATGCAGCTGATATGGCTATAATGAGCGTGGTCTGCTCTAAACACTGCTTGCAGCATTGGATGTATAGGTGGCAATCTCTTGTCATTGGGGGCCAGTAGTATCCTTGTCGTATGATTTGGTCCGCGAGTCTATCTACCAGTGTCGGCATTGCAGGCATTGGCGTAGTCTTCTCAAATGATGTATTGTCCTTCGACTGCCGTAACACATTGCAGTAGTACTCCTTTGGTGAAGGCTTTTTTGTATAGTATCTTGCCCAGGATGCAAAACCTGGCGCATCAATTTCTTATGGTCTTGCATTCGATCTTCGTAAAGTAAGGAGGGATGTGTTGGTATTTCAGGAAGTTCCATATGTCAAAGTATCAGGGTTGTCCATCATCGGTGGGTGACTTCTCGAATCTGAAGGTGACGACGGTAGCTACTTCCTTCTTGGGACATTCCATGTTGAATGTTTCTTCTTTCTTTTTTGTCTTCGAGAGGATGAGTAATTGTGACTTTTCTCTCCATGCCCCTTCATGTGCTGGCATGGTCAATTTCTCGATGAAGGATTTAGTACTTTGTCCTATTAGTATCTGTATGACTATGCTCATGTGGTGAGGGAGTCTGCCAGCTCATTCTCTAACCTTGGGATATGTGTAAAGGAGGTCCTCTCAACCTTCTTTATCAGAAACTGAGCTCTTTCTAGGTATGCCATCAGTCTTCTCTCTTTGGTCTTCCACTCTCGAATGACTTGTGATTTCACCAGCTTGGAGTCGCCAATTGTCTTCAACTATTTGACGCCTAGTTGGAGTGATACTCATAGTCCGATAATGAAGGCTTCATATTAAGCATCATTATTGGTGACTAGGAAATCAAGTTGAAAGGCTTCCGCTATGACAACTCCTTTAGGACTTAGTAGGACTATTCTGATGCCTTTCCCTTTGTGATTGAGAGCTCTGTCGAAGTATAAGGTCCATGAGGCTTGTCAAGCTCTTCACAGTGACTCAAGAGTAAGTCTACATCGAGGAAGTCTGTGTGTACTGGGTTGCTATGCGGGAGTGGAAGATTTGTGAGGTAATCGGGAATCGCTTGCCCTTTGATCGACTTATGGGTGACGTAGGTGATCTCAAACTCTTGTAGTAGCATATGCCATCGAGCGATCTTTTCGGATGTAGTGTCATAGTTTCATTGAAGCCCATACTAGTGTAAGACTTGTCTTCTCTAATACAGTGTATTTTTATTTGTACTCGACCATTGTCCTGCTGAGGTAGTAGATGGCCTTCTCCTTCTTTCTATCTTCATCGTGTTATCCCAGGATTACCCCCATGGCTTTCTCGTTGGCAGAGGCATAAAGGATCAAGGGCTTCCCAAGGATTGGTGGTGATAATATTGGAGGGTTGAGGAGGTTTTTCTTGATGTTGTCGAAGGCTTGTTGGCACTGGTCTCCCATATGTACTTAGCTCCTCCTTTAAGTAGTCTGTAGAAAGGGTCACATCGATCCGATTGCTGAGAGATAAACCTCCTAATGAATTACAGTCTTCCTATTAGACTAAGCAGTTCTTTAATATTACTAGGAGGTGGCATCTCGAGAATGGCTCTGATTTTGACTAGATCGACTTCAATTCCCTATTTACTGACTATGAATCCTAGTAGTTTTTTGGAGGTTACTCTGAACACGCATTTCTTCGGGTTCATCTACAATTGATACTTTTCAGATCGTTGTAGTACGACTCGGAGGGCTTTGACATGTCCCGCTCATATTTAAGAGCTCACCAGTATGTCATTGACGTAGAGTCTATATATTTGTGCATCATGTCATGAAAGATAGCCATCATGGGGCGTTGGTACGTGGCTCTAGCGTTCTTGAGCCTGAAAGGCACAACGATGTAACAATAAGTTCCTCTTAGTATAGTAAAGGAAGTCTTCTCTTGGTCTAATTCTGCTAATCTAATCTGCTTTTATTCGAAGAAATCGTCCATGAATGACAACTGCTCATGTCCGACAGTGTTATCTACCAGAGTGTCAATGTGTGGGAGCAGGAAGTCATCTTTTGGGCACGCCTGATTGAGAATTCGGAAGCCGATGCACACCTATACTTTGCCATCTTTCTTGGAGATAGGTACCATATTTACGACCCACTTGGGATAGAGGATGACTCGAATGAATTTTTCCTTGTGTGAGATAACCCTTAATCGGTGCAATTAATAATTACGACATCATGAGTGAGGTGTAGGTTGAGGCTATTCATTCCCCTCTCAAAATCACATAGGATCTCATCGGGTATGATGACTGGCTTGTTGTCATGTCGGGATACTTTAGACTTTCATGAGGGGGGAGTAGTAGGGTTGTGTGGAGCGGGCTCGAGATGCGACTCTGCAACGTCGAAGGTGGTGGGTTCCGTGAGAGTAAATCAGTTGGTTTTTCCTTGGCTCCGTCGATGTAACCACTACTTGTAGCCTTAGGAGAAGAGTCTCCATGTTGGTCGTTGAATAGGCCTGTGATGAAGGGCTCCTTCTCTTTTCTAAGGTTTTCTATTTCTATTTCTAGATTTTTAGGGGCTTTAGGACTTTCTATTTTTGATATTTTCGATAATAAGTATGGTACAGGGTCAACTTCTTGGAGAGGAATCGACGGGGACGCTTCTCCTAGTTGGGGATGTGTGATAGCTGCTGGAGCCATTCGTGCGAGTCTTCGGATGACGTGGACTCGTTCTGAATTTAGTGTTTTTTTTGTAGCCCTAGTCGAGCATGATCTTCTAGATGAACGATGAAGGCAGTGGTCCGATCAACGTTTTGGCTCTTTCTATCATGTTAGTCACTTCATCTTCGAAGAGAGTTGGAGGTTGTAGCAGTGTGAGCTCTCTCTCTCAGAGTTGGAGGTCGTCCTCAGAATTGGGCCAGAGATGTTCTTCTCGCTGAAGCTCATGATTTTCTAGACTTGTGAGTTCAGCTGATATTTTTTGGACTTGTGAGCTCTCTCTCTCCCTTGGACTTCATAGTATGATAAGATGAATATGCATGCCTAGAAGCACAGGTGATATGGTTGGGAGATTCAGGGATGTCCCTAGGGGCATTCCCATCCTTCAGGATTAAGGTTGGGGTCACCGTTATAAGAGTCAGACTCGTCTTCCTAGTCTGATAACCTTTGGATGCCTTGCTCGGTAAGCTTTAGTGCGGGGAGGTCTATTTAATAATCTTCGTCGTCACAACATGGTGGTTGCCATTCATCTTCTAACAATTTCCATAATATTTGCAGCTAAGGCACTTCTGGGGATTGAGGGGTATTTAACTCTAGTTCTTCAATCTCAATAGCGACAATATTGAAGTCTTCCTCATCAATTGATTCCCAATCCTCTATGTACGGTTCAGGTCCTAGAGACTCTCTTCTTTCTATAGCATAGGATTCCTCAACCTTAAATAAAGGTCCAACTCCTTTGAGTGGTCTATCTGTATCATTGTCATCTTGAATCAAGTTTGTTAGGTTGGCGAAGGCTTTGGCCATCTGCTCAATCTTTGTTGTTTACGGCTTGGTGGATGATGCTTCCTTCATCCTTGGCACATCGGCCTTTTCAGTGGTTCCATAGACAAAGTTGTTGTAGAGTGACCACTTAGGAGAGATTGGTAGGATCTCGGCTTGTTTGCTATCTAACTGGTAGCCTAATTTTGTATGCTTGCAAACTTTCTTCGAGATGACTGGTCCTTTACATCCTTGTCTATTCTTGCCAAGTCCTGTATGCAGAATGTATCCTAACTGATACATCAAGTCCTAGCCTTTGGTCACGGTTGGGTTTATGTTGTACTAGCAGGCAAGGGGAGGGCCTGTTGCTCTCTTTATTAATGTTTGCTGGCAGGTTGAGAGGAACAGGGGATGACTGATTTCTGCTACTGATGTGTCATCGAGATTCTCCACCCTTTTGATATGGCCAGTATTTAGCACGAAGTCATGTGCCATTGAAATGCTTGCCGTGCAGTCGGTATCTATTTCTTTGAGAGGTGCATCGGCATATATCCTGATGAGGGAATCTTCATAAGGGAACTTGACGCACTTGAGATATGTAGATGCAACAGCCTTCATGGATTCTAACCACTTTCTCCCTAGTTTTAAGTTATAGGTGCTTGAGGAGTTGGAGACGTGGAATGTGACACTTTGGTGACTGGTCCGAGGCGGACTTGAAATTTAATAGTTCCTTTGACAAAGCGTTGAGAACCATCATACGCAATGAGGGATAAGGACGAAGGCCTTATGCCCTTTTCAGTATATTCAAGCGTCTTGAGAGTTGTTATGGGAAAGATGTTGAGCCGTGATCCTGTGTTGGCCAGCGAATGGGGTACTAAGAACCCCCTGATTATAACTGTCAAGTATATAGGGGCCGAGCTTTCGCGCAACTATTCTTTAGGCATATCAGCTTCAGTGAAGGTGAGTGCCAGAGGTTGTGCCACAACTGAAGCAATCTTTTATAGCTCGTCTAGGGTAGTATCTTCATGCCCATGTGTCTTGTCCAGCGTCTATATTAACAGTTGGTGGTGTTCTTGTGATTTCTTGATGAACTCAGTATTGATATCTATGTTGGTACCCTCCCAAGGTGTCGAAGAAGGTCGTATTCCTGGCCTATCACTAGGTAGGCTCCTTGTTGGGCCTATGGGCTTTATTGACATTCGGCCGAGGTGGTTGAGATGCAGATTTTGGAGCTGGTGGTGGAGGGATTACATGAGGTGGGGTAGGTAAGTTCACTCCTCGTTCCCTTGCTATTCGTTCTGATCGTTCAGCATCGATGTTTTGCTTCTCTCGGGGGAATAGTGGCAGTGGATAATTGGTCCTTGATTTGATGATCGAGCATGTTGGCCGTTGACCTTCGAGTCCTGTCGTGATTGAGGTTGATGAACTCATTGTAACTCCTATCATGAACGGGGTGTAGTTTGATGAAGGGATATGCAGTGGAGCTATGCCAATCCATGGCTGGAGATATTGGGTGTAGTCTTCCTCTTCTAAGAAGGTGGATATCAGTGCCTCCTCCTTGTCGGGTTCTTCATTTTGTTAGCTCTTCTTTTCATCTGGCTGATGTTCCACCGCAGTCTCATGTCCTTGACTTGATGTGTTTTGAGAGAGGCAATCCACCCATGCGGCGATTAGGACAACGGTTTAAAGGACATCGTCTTCGTTCTCAGGCTCGGAGTCATATAGGGGAAGAAGTTATGGAGTTGTCTCAGAATTTGAGGGTGTAGAGGGTTTCGAGGATCGGAGGCTCGATCCTTGAGCTCTGAACGATTGGACTCGAATTCGAGTGAAGGTTTGATAGGGCGGGGGATTTGGAGGTGAAATCCAGGTGATCAGGGATGAAGGATGGGAGGCCTCGAGGGATCACCTGGATGGGCTGGAGTGTTTGAAGGACTGACACGGATGATTAGAGTTGAAGGATGAAGAGGGAATCGTCTCGAGAGATCCACTGTGGTGACATGAGTAACTGTCCCTTGGTTATGATTAGGCATGGGAATATTGATGATCCCTAAGTTTTGTGGGGGCTGATTATTGTTCTGGTTAGAATGTCGGAGGGATTCTTGGTCAATCTGGTTCTGATCATTCATGTTGTACATCATCTCCCGTAAAACCTAGTAGTGTTCTAAATTATGTCCTGCATATCGTTGAAAACCACAAAATTAACTATAGTCAAGGTTGGCGTGCCAGGGCCGTGGCCATTCCGGTGGGAATCGGATAAGACTTTGATCACTAAGAAGGCATAATATGTTGGGGATGGTGTCAGGTAATGGGGGATATTGATTGCGTTTAGGTTGGTAAGGGCCTTGGGTTTACTGGTTGAAGTTTTGGTTGGTAAGGGCCTTGGGTTTACTGGTTGAAGTTTTGAGGCGGGGTACATTGTTATAGCTCTAAGGGTTAGCTGGCCAGTTTCGATCACCATTCTGGTTCTGGTTGATATTTTGGTTAGAGTATTGGTTTCAATTTTGGTACTAGTACTTATTCTGATTGGCGTACCACTGCTGCTTCTGGTTCTGGTATTAACCAGAATTCCTCGATTGGTAACTTCCATTCTCGGAGCTTTGACCTGGTTGGCGACCACGTTAATCTGCTTAGAGATGGAGGCTTTCTTATTGTTTTTCGGCTTTGAGTCACTAAAAGCAGAGACTTTCGATGCTACTATTGAAAAGGTGAGTTCTCCCTCCTTTATAGGTCGATGGATGCGGTTAGAGCCCAAGTGATGGGTAGTGAAGTTTGGGCAATCGCTTATAGTAAGGGCACTACGGAGAGGCTCTTTGACATTATCTATCATAATGTCAATCGCATTTGTTTCCTTCATCTGGCTTCTGGTGCGAGACGCAAGCTTCCTCCAACGTTCTACAAAATCCATAAAATCTTCCTCGGGTTTTTACTTTGTCATCATCAGGTCGTTAAGACAAACCGCTTCTTGTATCAGGTGCTTATATTGGTCCAGAAATTATCCGGCAAAATCATTGAATGGGTTGATCTTGTGAAGTGGGAGTCCGGTGAACCAATCGAGAGCTTCCCCTTCGAGTGACCTCTGGAAGTAATGTATCAGGAGTCCTTGATTATCGCCAATGGGTCGGCAATCTTTGCAGAACAATGCCAGATGGTGATTCGGGCTCCCTAGGCCGTTGTACTTGCTGAACTTTGGGGATTTGAATCCCATGGGAAAGTTATGCTCGAGATCTCGACAAAACCTATCGAATCAAAATGACAAGCCAGGGCGATTTCTCCTAGCCATGTATTCGTCGAGCATCTTGCGAAGGTTCTCCACTTTTACCATGGCGTCTTTCTAGGTAGTCCGGGGGTGAACCCTATCTTGGCGATCGTCATCGAAGAGGGCATGGGCAGCCCGCCCTAGTGGTGATACGTGAGATGATACCATGCTTGGCGTAGGTTGGGGCCTCTCCCCTTTTTGTCGTTCTCGTTCTTCCTTGTCTTGCAGCTCTTTGACAGTGTTTTTTGTGACGGCCATGCCTCTGAGTAATTCTTCAGCTTCGTCACCTCCTTCTTGTAATCTCTGAACACTGAGCTCTATGAGTTGTCGGGCGGTGAAATTCTGCCCGATACTACTATCTTTCCTACCATAGTTACTACTGGTGCTCGAAGGAGTGAAGGGGTTTTCTTGATCGCCGACCATGTTAATCTCGGAGTGATGTGAAGGTGAGTCGTAAGACTATTCAGCATTGTATGTAAGGTTATCGTGGTACCCCCATAATGGCGGATTACCGGTGTTTGTCAAGTTTATTTTGGGTATCCCTAACATTTCTAATCTTTGGTAGATACTCATAAACCCTTAGGGAGCTCCCAAGAGGGTGAGCGTGTGTAGCGAAGTATTTAAGTGAATAGGAAATAAGACTAAACTAAACAAAAAATTAAACTAAGCAAAACTACTTTAATAGAAAAGAGTCCCATTGCAATCGCCAGTTTGTTGGTACGCGCTTTTCCTGGTTCCTTTCGGTCCTCGGAAGAAAGGCCCAATTCGGTCCAAGTGAACTCTGACTAAGGACAATGGAGTAATAAACTATGAAATATTAAATTGCTGAAATTTAAAAAGTAAATTTTAAAGGAAAAGTATTTGAGTTGATGTGATCGCCAGCTGCAGATATTTATCGATGTTGCAACGCATCACTGATCACGTTTTATGGGGTGTGGTTAACTCCTTTGTTGAATGTCGGTCGACCGACTCCAATAGTTGTTAGTCTTTCTAGTTTAACTTTCTGATTCTATCTTAAGTCCGATAAGCTTTATCTTCTTATCCTACTCTGAGTTTGAATGATTACAGGATTCCTAGTAGTATTCTAACTCTAACTGGCAAAGTGTCCTACTGCTACTCTGACTCTAATTATTCTAATCTCCTAATATTACTCTAATTTTAATTAATTTATTTTCCTAATAATTTTAATTAATTTAAGCTCCTAATACTACTCTAACTTGGGAAAATAAAAGGGGGGTTGTGGCCCATTATGCTAACGAGGATCGGGCTCGTTCCCAGGTACCCTCGGTACGCTCCCTTGGGCAAATCGGTTGGCTAAGGATTATTTTAAAAATATTATGGACTAAAACTGAATTTGGGTTGAAAAAATTAAAGATTTAAGATCAAACATTACAAGTTTAAAGGTTTTAGAATTAAAACTAGAACTAGGAGCTATGAACTAGAAGTAAGAAATTAGGAACTAGAACTAGAAATTTAGAACTAGTACCTAAAAATAAGAACTAAGATCTAAGAATTAAGACCTAAGAACTAGAAATTAAGAACAAAGAATTAAAATCTAATATCCAGAACTAGATATTAAAAACTAGGAATTAAAACCTAAGATCTAGAACTAAAAATTAAGTACT
This sequence comes from Chloranthus sessilifolius, assembly GCA_021018995.1. Classification (NCBI taxonomy): domain Eukaryota; kingdom Viridiplantae; phylum Streptophyta; class Magnoliopsida; order Chloranthales; family Chloranthaceae; genus Chloranthus; species Chloranthus sessilifolius. The sequence continues at coordinate 44,746,649 of CM037592.1, forward strand.
AGAAAGAGATTACCTGAAGCTAAGTGCTTTTGCCTCCTTCCAGTGCCGCAGAGAGAAAATGATAAAGATATATAGCAAGAGCAGCATAATGATAGCAGTGGGGGTGCTGATGGACCTCAGAAAAATCAAACAAATGAAAAACAAAAAATCCAAAATGTTTCTAAAAATGCTTCCAAAGCTGTAGATGAAGGACTAGTTCCTCATTTACCATTTCCTCATTCAATGAAATTTGTATCCCCTTTTGATAAAGGGAACACAAAAATAGATTAAATGATGGAGACTTTCAAGCAAGTTAAGATAAATCTACCTTTGCTTGAGGCAATCAAACAAATTCCAGCATATGCAAAATTTTCGAAAGATGCTTGCATTCACAAAAGACAGTCTAGGATACAGTTATCCAAGAAGGTCTTTGCTGTGGAAAGAATTAATCAAGTGTTATCCATTACCACACCTCTGAAATTTCAAGATCCTGGAATCCCCACAATCCCTTGCATTATTGGTGAACATACCATTGAAAAGGCTTTATTAGATCTGGGTGCTAGTGTCAACCTACTTCCATATTCTGTATATGAGAAACTAGGTTTGGGAGAATTAAAACCCACTCATGTGGTGTTATAACTAGCAGACAGATCTGAAAGGAAGCCAGTTGGGATAATTGAAGATGTATTGGTGGGAGTAGATAAATTTTTCTATCCTGCTGATTTTCTAGTTTTGGACATGGAACCTACCAAAAGCAAAACTTCCATCCCTGTCATTTTGGGAAGACCATTCCTGGGTACAGCAAATGCTTGCATTCAATGCAGGTCTGGTATTATGGAAGTCTCTTTTGGAAACATGAAGGTAAAATTAATTGTATATAATGCATCCACTGACCTCAATTCAGCTCAAGAATGTTTTCATGTTGATCTATTGGATGAATCAGAAGGGACTTTACAGCAGTTTAGCAGGTGTGAAGATTTCACCACAGATGTTAAAGATGCTTGGGGAAATTCGAGGAAGAAAGCTTTGTATCTCAAATTCGAGAAAATAAATGTTGTGCAAGGAACTCATAATCAATCAATGAAAGTTTCTCTTCTTGAAACCTGCCTACTCTCCCTTCCACAAGCACTAAGGTACCTTTGTTACCTTCTTTTCTCACCCACGATTTAGAACTAAAGCAGCCGGAAAATTTGAAATATGTGTTTTAGGAGATCATAAATCATTGTCATAATTATTTCTTCCTCCCTCATAAAGGAGCAAGAGGAAGAACTGCTGGTTGTTTTGAAAGAACATAGAAGGACAATTATCGGACTATTGCGGATTTGGGAGGAATTCCCAAATTGCTTTGCATGCACAAAATCTATTTGGAAGAAGATGCAAAGCCTCTAGGGAAATGCAAAGGAGGCTAAACCCTCATATGCAAGAAGTGGTCATGAAAGAGGTTGTTAAGTTGTTGGATGCAGGGGTCATTTACCCCATTTCAGATTCAGCTTGGGTGGCACCTACACAGGTGGTACCTAAGAAATCTGGGATCATTTATTGTAACCTCGATTCTCGTGAGCTTATGTCAACAGGACAAACAACTGGGTGGAGAGTGTATTGATTACGAAAATTAAATGCAATGACCGAAAAAGACCATTTCCTCCCATTCATTGATCGATTTTAGATAAGCTAGCAGGAAAAGCTTATTACTATTTTCTTGATGGTTACTCGTTTACAAGATTCCCGTGTACCCACAAGATCGTGAAAAGACCACATTCACTTGCCCTTTTGGCACTTTTGCCTATAGGAGAATGCCTTTTGGTCTTTGTAATGCTCGCTACCTTTCAAAGATGCATGTATTCCATTTTCTCCGATATGATTGACCAATTTATGGAGATTTTATGGATGATTTTTTCAATCTACTGAGACAGCTTTTTCAGTGTTTACATCATCTCAAATTGGTATTTCAGTGATGTGAAGAAACTAATCTAATTTTGAGCTGGGAAAAGTGCCATTTCATGGTCACCCAAGGCATTGTCCTTGGCCATGTTGTATCCCACAAGGGCATTGTGGTGGACAGAGCAAAAATTGATTTAATTGCACATTTACCACCTCCCAAAGTTAAACAAATCAAGTTTTCAGGGACATCTTTGGATTTTACAGAAGGTTCATTAAGGACTTCAGTAAAATAACCAAGCCTCTTTGTCATTTGTTGTGCCAAGATGTCCCTTTTGTTTTCAACAATGAATGAATGAAGGCATTTGAATTCTTGAAAAACTGTTTGATTTCAGCTCCAATATTACAGTCTCCAGATTATTCACTGCCTATCGAACTGATGTGTGATGCATCAGATTATGCTTTGGGAGCTGTCCTTGGACAGAGAAAGGATAAGCTGCCTCATGTCATAGTTTATGCCAGTAGATCAATGATTGATGCACAACTCAATTACCCAACAACTGAGAAGGAGCTGCTGGCAATTGTTTTTGCTTTAGAGAAATTCAGGTCATATGTCTTGGGTTCACAAATAGTGGTGTTCACTGACCACTCAGCTTTGAAATACCTTCTGTCTAAGAAGGACACCAAACCAAGATTAATCAGGTGGATTCTCCTATTACAGGAATTTAATTTACAGATCAAAGATAAAAAGGGGGTGGAGAATGTGGTGGTGATCAATTGCCTAGAATTTTAATCATCGAGATTGATAGGCTGCCTATCAATGAATCTTTCCCTGATGAGCAACTTTTTGCCATTAGTGTACACACTCCTTGGTTTGCAAACATAGTCAACTTTTTGGCTACTGGAAGAATTCCTCAACATTGGAATAAAATGGATAAAGATCTTTTCTTCTCAAAGGTTAAACATTTCATCTGGGAAGATCCTTATCTGTTTAAGAATTGTGCAAACCAAATAATAAGAAAATGTGTCCCTGACCAAGAATTTCATAGAATACTCTCTATGTGTCACGAACAGGCCTGTGGAGGTCATTTTAGTGGAAACAAAACTGCTGCAAAGGTTTTGCAGTGTGAATTTTATTGGCCTACACTTTTCAAAGATGCTCTGCAGCATTGTAAGTCTTGCGGAATCGCGAAATTGGGCAGCATTTCCAAGAGAAACTCAATGCCTTTACAGCCTATTTTGATAGTTGAGTTGTTTGATGTTTGGGGGATAGACTTCATGGGTCCCTTTCCTCCTTCCAATGGGAATAATTTCATTTTAGTAGCTGTGGATTATGTATCCAAATGGATTGAAGCCACAGCCACTAAAACAAACGATCACAAAGTGGTTCTTAAATTTCTTAAGGATCACATTTTTTCCAGGTTTGGTTTTCCCAGAGCCATTATCAGTGATGGGGGAAGCCATTTTTGTAATAAACATTTTGAAACTTTATTGAAAAAATACTCTGTGACTCATAGAGTAGCCACTCCATATCATCGACAAACCAGTGGACAAGTGGAGATTTCAAATAGAGAAATCAAACATATTCTGGAAAAGACTGTGAAAAAGGACATAAAGGATTGATCCTTTAAGCTGAATGATGCATTGTGGGCATACAGGACAGCCTATAAAACCCCAATTGGCATGTCCCCATTCAGGTTGGTCTATGGCAAAGCATGCCACTTACCAGTAGAGTTAGAATATAAAGCCGTTTGGGCCACTAAAACATTGAACATGGATCTAACTACTGCTGGTAATCACAGGAAACTGTAACTTGCTGAGTTGGAGGAGCTGAGAATGGATGCATACACAAATTCAAGATTTTACAAAGAGAAAGTCAAAACTTTCCATGATAAAAATTTATTGAGAAAAGAGTTCACAGCTGGCCCTAAGGTATGGTTATTTAACTCAAAACTCAAGTTTTTTCCAGGAAAGCAGAGATCCAGATGGGAAGGGCCATACACTGTCATTCAGGCAGCTCCTTCGGGAGCTGTTGACATCCTTGATCCAAGTAATGGAAGAATCTTGAAAGTAAATGGTCAGAGGCTCAAACCATGCATTGAAAATACCCAGGAGCCTGTGCTGCCCATCTGTCATCACGAACCTCCCAAAATCTGATGGTAGATAACTGTACATTATGTTTTTACTTCATAGTTTTTGCTTAGTTTATTTGTTTATGTCTTTATTCATGATTTGTCTCTTTTCGCATGGTTTAAATATGTGAAAAGTTATGTCACAAAGTAATAATTATCTTTTCGCAAAGTAATAATTATCTTCTGGACCAAGGCCAGCTATGTTGAATGAGGTGCAAAGAGCCAAGAATTCATCCACATGTTTGTATGGATCTTCCTTACTCAACCCATGGAAGGAAGGAAGCATTTGGATGGTCGATGATTTGATCTCATAATTTCCTTCAACAGTAGGAAATTGAATGCAAATGGGAGAATTATAAGCACCAGGTGCAAAGTAATCCCTCAAAAGTCAAGGTTCTTCACCCATAGTAGCAGAATTCTGTGTTGTTTGTTTGGTTCGTAGTAGCCTTTCAACTTCTAAATTCAGTGGGACAATCTCAGGGCTGAGAGTCCTCCTAACAAACATACAACTCAGAACAAAATATCTGATTATTCACAGCAAACCTTCAAAATTCCTTTTTAAGTAGTTTCCCTTCTTCAAAAATTGGACATGAATAACTGCACAGGTATAAACAATAGAATAGTTTAGTACTGATATAAAAATAAAAGTAAAAACTTAGGTCTACCTATTTTAGCACAAATTCCTCGGCAACGGCGCCAAAAACTTATTATTGCTTCTTTGTGTGCTTGATTTATTTGTGTTTTGAAAACAGGTTTTCAACTGCTAAGTTATAATGAATTTAAAATATTAAAAAGAGTAAAGAAATATCAGCACAGATAGAAGTGAATTAGCCTGCAAGATCAGGGCCAATTGTAGCAAGTTTTAAATGTAAGTGAGTAAAAGATCGTCCACAGAGAATTTGTCTAAAATGCAAGATAAACCTCATCCGAGCTACGATCGGCCTCTTATCCTATCTAGAAAGCACATAAGATGGGAGGTTGAATTTGTCACATTAACTAAATGATAAAAGTAAAAGTTAAACTAAATGATCCAGATCCGAGTTGGGGGAACGTTTGAGCTAAACTTATAAAAATGGGGAAGTAATATCTAACTTTGATTTGGTCCTTGAAATCTAATGAGAATGACTGCAGCTCAACTGAGAGATGATCCAATCTTCATCTGGCTACAAGCGCAGATGTAAGAGAAATAAATCTAATTCAAGGATTAGGTTTAAGCTTATGGCTATGGTCTGTCCACTTTAATGGCCACAAACCATCCAATAGTCTTTAATCCAAATCCTTAATTTAGAACAAGAAACATCACTACAAATGTCGTGAGAGACTAGGTTACAAACACTAACTCTCACAGGATTAGTGAATCAAGGGAAATTGCATGAAAAATAGTAAATCTAAAGGAGTCTAATGCAATAAGGAGATCAGAGGAACCCTTAACATGAGTCCAATGGAGAATGCATGGTTTACAGCAACCTTTTCAAATTCACCATTACAATTATAGAGCACAGCTTAAACAGCTCTCAGATTTGTAGTCTTGAATACAACTCTCCTTTGAATTACAAAAGTATCTCACAGCTCTCAATTGCAAGTAAAAGTGAGGCTATTACAAGGATTTCAGACAAACTATCTGATTTGGAAATGGGGGAATAGGAATGAAACTCAAAATCTGGATGCCCAAATTGGGCAAATGGTTCGTCTATTTATAGTTTTCCCTAAGTCCAACTCAGATGTGTATCAACTAATCAGAAGTGCTCAGATCTGTATCGACCAATGGTAGTCGAGCATGAGGATCCAGATCTATTCTGGCCAATCAAAATTTCTCAATCTGGTTCAGCCAATCAGGTGAAAAAAAGCATCAATTCTGTTATGCATTTTGAAAGTCTGTTAGAGTTTCTAGAAGTTCCCGCCAAGTTATTTAAAATCTGGGTGCTCACGTGGGGTGGAATATGCCTTCGCTTCATGCTTAGAATCCTCTGGAATGCCCCTAGGTTTTTAAATGCATTGGGACGCGTGAAACAGATTACTGAATTGCCCTTGCAAAAGCTGGGAATCTCCAGAATACCTTTTCGCATATCTTAGGGGACTTTTCACAAGGTGTTATAACTCCTGAAGCTCTTTTCGCAATGTTCTGGTTCTGTTCGAATTGAGTTTTCTTCTTTTCGAAAAGGTCAATCATCTCTTCGAAGAGTTCAGGTGCTCTTCGAAAGCTAAGCCTGGAGTTTTAGTTCTTTTCGCAGAGTTCAGGTTCTTTGCGAACAGTTCAGGTTCTTTGCGAAAAGTACTCTGTAGTGCATTTTTCTGTTCGAATTGCTCCATACTTCTTTTCTGGGTTGAGACCAGGTCTTTGCCTCTTCAATTCAGACCTTTTAACAGCTAGTGAGGTTGTCTCTTCTCTTTCTTCCTTTGGATTGACATGGATTGTCATCTTTTTGGCACTTTTAAGCTGCTTTTATGGTTAAGCCTGTCTTTATTGTTAGCTGCAACACAAGCACTTAAAACACTTATTTAGTTCTCTCAAAGGTCTATCAAGATTCAAGTTAAGGGGTAAAAAATGGTATTTTCCAGTTCTCAACTGGGTACAAGGTGTCAATGCATAATACTCTCCCAACGTCTTAGCCACAAATTAGTCTTTACCCGCCATAACGAATGGGATTAAAAATAAAGCCGGCTGGCTAGGACGATCATTGTAAATGTCAATTTTTATTTTCAGTTTATTTGATTTTTATTTTAGAAAGCAGGGAGAGAAATAAATCTAGGCCTCTAGCTTCTCTGATCAGAGGAAGTGTTGAAACTTATGATTCACTACTCCGAGTAAACCTACAAAAGATTAAGTGATCAAAGAAAATTAAAGATATAAAGAATAAAAAAAAAGAAGAGAAAGACAAATAATAGTTTTAAGACAAAACCAAAAGATAAAAAAAATATTCCGTTTTCCCGGCAACGGTGCCAAAAACTTGATGTGCTCTAAATTCGTACTAAAGTCTTAACCTATTGCAAGTGCCCAATGGAGATTACAACACTAGTATAAGATCGTTCCCACGAGGAGGTGATTATCTTTATATTTGGTGGCTCCTAAAAAATTATACTTGTCATTTAAGATCCTAAACTACTTGGAGAAATATGAATAAAAGAATGATTTGTTTTAAACTAATTGTAGAAAATAAATCTAAATCCTCCTTCTAGATTATGGTCATCAATCACAATCCTTCAATTTTTGGATAACTACAAAATTAAAGTACTGTTACACCATATTGCAGTACTCTAAAATTTGGGCGTATAAAAAGATCTTTCATCCCTATGTCACAAGCATCAATTGCTCCTGAGAAACTACAAATACTTTACTCTAATCTTCCAGCTCCCAATTGCAGTTGTCCATTGCTCTCGAGAAACCTTGGATATCTAAACTAAACTAAACAAAAGTAGATCAGAAGAAAACCCAACCTTAGTCGTCAATTGATGTTAAAAGTTCCTTCGATAATTCTTCTCCTATGCCGAGCTCTCTTATATATTGTAATGATTATCAACTTGTTATACTACTGGATCTGGACAAGGGTTTGGTCAGGCATGTGCCTATGAAGGACATAAAAGATTTAAGTAATTGTGTGACCAAAAATGATAAAATAATGTGAGAATTGTGGTGGCCCCTTGTTAAGACCTGAAAAGTACAACTTTTCACCCCTTAACTTAATCTCTGTTAGACCCTTAATCATTTAATAAATGTGTTTTAAGTCTATCCTATAGTTAATAAGCAGCAGCTACAAATAAGGCCCTAACCATGCCAAGAAGCCTACTGTTACCCCAGAAGTTCCTTAGAAGAAAGGAGGTTAGACCCAGACAGAGAATTGGTTGCAGCATAGGCACAACAAAGCAGAAACAAGTCAAGAAGAATGCCTCGCACAGATGTCGTAGGGTTCAACAGAACCCGAGAGAATGGTTCGCGCAGTTGTCACGGACCTCTGAAGGTAGCACACCACCTACTCGTGTCATTGTCGAGCAGTTTGACGACAGAAAGGATTGAAAAGCAGACTTTGCGAGCCTCTCGCGAGGCTCAGTCATAAGCACTCACGCTGCTTAAAAGAGGAGCCCATAATCTTCACGTGGTTCACTGAGGAGAGAGAGCTTCAGGCATTCCTGCACGCAGTTGTCACGCAGTGGCTGTAGGATACAAACCTTCAGGGAACTACTCGTGCAATCCAGAAGCCCATGCACATGGCTTCTTCGCGAGGATCTCCGCGAGATTCATCAAGGAATGAACTACGTGTGCAATTCCTGCACCATTCAAATAGAAATGTCAATCTCATGACGACCAGAGCATTACCGCAATGACCAAAGTATCAATCCCGCAACTCCAAGAGCTTCCAGTCAATCCAAGCTCGCGACGCCAATTCTATCACGCGATAAGACCTGGAAATCCTTGCTACCTAGCGAGGCTTGGGTTCTTAACTTCTCCCCACTTATGCAGGGGTAATTTGGAAACTTCCAGCAACTAGGGCACGCACTCTAATGCTTTAATATTCGTGCACACGCCTCGAGGAATCTAAGGAATAAGAATAGGCAATGATAGCATTGATAAATTAGGGTTTTCCTAACCCTAATCCTCACAGAGCTGACTGCTATATAAGCCTAAGCCTAGTTTAGGTTTAGAAGACTGGTCTTCTGTACTCTTTCTTCTTGAACCAACTGTAGAATTGCAGTAGGCTAAGGTTAGGGTTTAGGCAGTTTTCTTTTTCCCTTTTTCTTCTCTCCATAGTCCAGCACTTGCTGGCTATGCCTTTGTATGTCTATTTGAAATAGTTTTAATGGAGTTTTATAATAGGATTTTATGCATGTATGGGATTGGTGTTTTGTGAGTTGTTCTGTACAAGGCTGCTGCCTTGAGATCCTCCATTGTTATGTTGTATTATAAGCAATGGAGGATTGTTTTTAAGGTTTTATTTAGATCCAAGTGACCTATGTGTCTAGGTTAGGCACATTGCAGGCCTATGCCTCACCACAGGATCCACTAAATATGAATCCCCATGGGAGCCTATGCTGGTAGCCTTGTGAACATGGTGGTGGCAGCAATGTTCTTGAGAAGGATAGCCTCTGTGGATAGTCTGTGACCATTCAAGTGGATAGATTATAGCCCTAGGGTGAGGCCAATCCACAGATCTAAGACAGATTCTTCTTCTCTGCACTTGTGCTTGTAGCCTTGTGAGAGATTGTGCAAAGACAGACTCCCCTGTATTTGTATAGACCCAATATCGGATGGCAGACCACTGTATCACTGCAGTCTTTCTAAAGTAGTGAACAGCTATACCTAAAGCTAGTACTCAAACTCTTGCTGGTTCTTTGTGTCTAGGCTAGTGCACATTGCAGGCCTAGCCCCACAGACAAAACTTTAGAGGTTGAGATTCCTATGGATTCTTGAGCTGGTAGACTAGATGAAGTAGTGCCTACAATGATAAACTTGTTCTCACCCATCTCTGGACTGTGGTTCCCCTATTGGATAGTCAGTGACCATTTAAGTGGACAGGTTATAGCCATAAGGGATTGGATCATTGCACAGGGGTGAGTTGGATCCTTTCTCCTCTTTGCTGATAATGTAGCCATTGGACAGGATTTCTATAGCAGCAAATCTGAGTCTGAGTTATAAGACCCATCAGATCTGTACCTAATAGCTTACTTCTCACCCTTTTATATTTATTTTCTCACACTCCATCATTCTTCTCCACCATTTCTGTAGTTTAGGCATTAGGTTACCTTAGGATTTAGACGATAGTGACCTTAAATCCCCTTCCATTTACGATTGTCAGATCTGTAGCCAGATCTGGAGGGCCTACTAAAGATAGCTCCCTTGGAGCTTTAGATCAACTTTCCCTATGGGACAAACTCTTACTTATTAAAACTTGCTACAGTAGGCCCTGTATCTTGCAGGACTTTGTATTTTTAGGCTTGTTGCTTTATAATCCACCTTTGGTTTTTCACTGACCCCATACTTATCACCATTTCTAATAAAGTTAGCAGCAAGTACTTAAAATAGCCTAACAAGTTTTTGGTGCCGCTGCCGGGGAGTCTTGATCTATTAGTAGACTCCAGTTTTTTTGTATTCTTTATTCTTTGGTAGTTGTGCTTGTGAATAATTGATACTGTTGATTTACATTTCGAATTTTTCTTGCAGATTTGGACAACAGCAAAGAAGGAAAGTAGAACTGCACTGGGAGTCTAGCTACCTCTGTTTGCACTTCTCTAACCCTCAAAAACTCAGTCTATTTCTCCTTTGAAAATTCCATAACAGTTGATTAGGATAGTTATAATTTTATTAATTGCAATGTGTCTGCAAGTAGTCTTCCCTATTGTTGGTGTGCGTGCATGTTAGGAAGGAGATCCCTCAGTCCTACATTGGAGCCCCCTAACCCTGAGATAGAAAGGGGTAGAAGACCAAGAAGGCCCAGACACATCACAGTTGAACTCCCTACAGAAATTAAGACAGCAGTCATGGGTGAAGAGCAACCCAGAACATTGAAGGAATTGAATGCTCCTAATGATTATAATTCCCCATTCCGCATTCAATTCCCAGATGTTCAGGGAAATTATGAGATTAAAACCTCCATCATCCAAATGCTTCCCTCTTTCCATGGGCTTAGCAAGGAAGACCCTTACGAGCACATTGACCAATTCTTGGCCCTGTGCACAACGTTCTCCATTGCTAGTTTGGGACCAGAAGCCACCAGATTAAGGCTCTTTCCTTTCTCCCTAAAGGACAGGGCCAGCACCTGGTTAGCTACTCTCCCAAACAACAACATTACTTCTTGGAAAGACCTCCAGACAGGATTTCTGACCAAATTCTTCCCAGAGATAAAAACCAGCCAGTAGAGGAAAGCAATACTTGCTTTTTCCCAGTCCCCAACTGAGGATTTTAATCAATCTTGGGATAGATTTAAGGAGATGCTCAAACAATGTCCCCCCCACAAGATCCCTGACTGGCAACTTGTCTAGAGCTTATATAATGGGATTGATGATAAAAGCAGAGACATGGTAGATGCCTCTTGTGGTGGAACTTACATGCACAAAATAGTTGATGAGGCATGGGACTTGTTCGAGGTCATCAGTAAGAATGCTTTCCAAAAGATGTCCTCGTCTAGAACTATTTAAGAGCCTTCTCCTAAGCTGGGGCTTGCTGAAACTTCCAAAGGAAAGATGTATGAATTTAGTGGAAACAATGACCTGAGAATGCAGATGGCCAATCTTTCTGATAAGTTTGATAAACTATTAACTGTGGTGCAGCCCAGATTGGCTGCATAAGTGATGGAGGCATGTCTGATATGCCAATCTCCATAACACACAGTGGAAGAGTGCCCATCTGCAGGGCAATATCCTGAGTATGTGATGGAACAAGCTATTGTTGCCCAATCATTTGGTCAGCAACAATTTGGTGGCTACAACAAACAGCCATTTGGATGCCAACACCAAAATGCCGGTTACCAATGGAGACACCACCCAAATTTGAGGTGGAGATAAGACAATTATATGCAGCCACAACAAATGTTGGCCTTACCTCAAAGGCCATAACAGCAATTTAACCAGGGATATGCCCAAAGGTCAAATTTCCAGCATCAGCAGTAGCTCCAGTAGCAAAATCAATTAGTAGTTCCCTAACCTAAGCCCCGAAATACTTCTTTCGAGGACCAGGTTTTGACCTCATTGCAAAGCCTTGGAGTCTTAACTCAGACTGCGACTTCTCACAGTCAAAGCATAAAGAAAATGGAAGAACAGCTCGGGCAAATATCCAATGCCTTGGCCAAAAGAGAAGAGGGCAGGTTGCCAAGCCAGCCAGTGGCCAACCCTAAAGGCCAATATTCGATTGGAGAAGGTTTCTCAAGTGTTGAGGGAGCTAATGCCATCACAACCCTAAGGTCTGGCAGGCTGGTAGACAACCAGGTTGGGAAGGAACAAGGAGAGGTCATCTCCAAGGAATTTTTGAATGAAAGTGAAAAAGAATTTGTGAGACCAGAGAGCCAAGAGTTGCTTGCTACCCTGCAACAAGGGAAAAATAAAGAGGCTGTAGTTGAGCCTCAGCAGGAGATAAAAGATGAAAAAAGAAAAAAATAAAAGTTTAGTCATAGGCTTGCAACTGAGGAACCAGCAGTACCTCAGCTGCCATTTCCTCAAGCTTTGAGTGGCTCTACCCCTTTTGAAAAGGGAAATGCACAGATAGAGGAAATGATGGAGACCTTTAAGCAGGTAAATATCAATTTGCCCCTGCTTGATGCAATTCGACAGGTCCTAGCCTATGCCAAATTTCTGAAAGACCTTTGTACTCAGAAAAGAAAAGTTAGAGGTCATTTGTCCAAAAAGGTCTTTGCAACTGATACAGTTAATTATGTATTAAATATGACAATGCCAGAGAAGTTGCAAGACCCAGGGATACCCACTATTCCCTGCATAATTGGAGACCACACAATTGGGAGGGCCCTTACGCCATACCACGGTGTATCTAGCTAGGTTTGGGGGAGCTAAAACCCACCCTCATTGTGCTATTAATGGCTGATAGGTCTGAAAGGAGACCCATGAGAGTGGTCGAGGATGTCTTAGTGGGGATGGACAAGTTCTTTTATCCTGTAAACTTCCTTGTTTCAGACATGGGCTGCAACAAGAGTACATCCCCTATACCTGTTATTTTTGGCAGGCCATTCTTGGTCATTGCCAATGCATGCATTCAATGTAGGTCAGGGATCATGGAGGTAACTTTTAGACATATGAAGGTTGAACTTAATGTGTACAACAGTGCAAATTACCTCAGCTGGACAATGAGGAAAACTTTGCAGTGGATGTACTAGAGGAAGTTATTGAAGAGGAATTGCCCACTCTGTTGGAGTGAGGCAACATTGTCACAAGTTTAACTGAAGTTTGGAATATGGTAGAGGGAGGAAGCGCAGCTTTAATGCCAGAAGACATGACCACATTGCTGTCTTCTGTGGGCTTAGTACAGCATTCCATTTGGAAACCTACATTGTTGCCTCTTTCTCAAACCAACAAAGCACCAATCCTGCCATCCACCCAACAAGCCCCTAATCTGGATCTCAAGAAGCTTCCAGAAATATTGAAATATGCTTTCCTTGAGAATGATGAAAAACTTCCGATAATTATCTCCTCCTCTCTTACCAATGAGCAAGAGGAAGAATTACTAACAGTCTTGAGGAAGCATAAAAAGGCAATTGGCTGGTCCATTGCAGATCTAGGAGGGATAGATGCATCAATATGTATGTATAGGATCCATTTGGAGGAGGGCTCAACACCCTCCTGGGAAATATGGAGGAAATTGAATCCTCACATGCAGGAAGTGGTCCTAAAAGAAATCATCAAATTGCTAGATGCTGGGGTAATTTACCCCATTTCTGATTCTGAATGGGTGGCACCTATCCAGGTGGTGCCCAAGAAATCTGGCATAACAGTTGTCACAACTGAGTTTGGAGAGCTGAGACCAGCCAGGGAGACCACTAGCTGGAGAGTTTGCATCGATTATCGAGAGCTCAACTCTAAGACCAGAAAAGACTACTTCCCTCTCCCATTCATTGATCAAATTTTGGATAAATTGGCTGGAAAAGCTTTTTACTGTTTTGTTGATGGGTACTCAGGGTATAACCAGATCCCTGTGCACCCTCTTGATCAAGAGAAAACTACATTTACTTGCCCTTTTGGCACCTTTGCTTATAGAAGGATGCCTTTTGGGCTGTGTAATGCCCCAGCCACCTTTCAGAGGTATATGTACGCCATATTTTCTAATATGATTGACAAATTCTTAGAAATTTTTATGAATGATTTTTTTGTGTATGGGGACAATTTTGGCCAATGTCTGCAACACCTCCACCTGGTCTTGCAAAGATGTGAGGACACCAATCTGGTCTTAAGTGGGAAAAGAGCCACTTCATGGTAACACAAGGTATTGTGTTGGGCCATGCAGTCTCTAAAGATGGGATTGAGGTAGATAAGGCCAAAGTTGACCTCATTACAAATTTGCCCCCTCCAAGAGTAATCAAACAAATCAGATCTTTTCTTAGACATGCTGGATTCTACAGGAGGTTCATTAAAGACTTCAGCAAAATTGCTAAACCATTGTGCCACCTGCTCTGCCAAGATGTGCCCTTTGACTTTTCTGCTGCATGTCTTGAGGCTTTTGAAACTTTTAAGATTTGCCTCATCTCTGCCCCTGTACTCCAAACACCTGACTGTGCATTGCCCTTTGAGCTGATGCGTGATGCATCTGACTTGGCAATAGGTGCTGTTTTCTGCCAAAGGAAAGATAAGCTGCCTGTGGTCATTACATATCTCAGCAAATCAGTTACTGAAGCTCAGCTGAATTATACAACCACTGAGAAAGAACTTCTGGCATTGGTTTTTGCTGTGGATAAATTTAGACCTTACCTACTTGGGTCTAAAACTGTCATCTTCACGGACCACTCAGCATTGAAGTACCTATTGTCCAAGAAGGATGCTAAGCCCAGGCTGATTAGAAGGATACTCCTGTTGCAGGAGTTTGACATTGAAATCAAGGACAAAAAGGGTGTAGAAAATGTGGTGGCTGACCACTTGTCCAGAATTGTGTTGGAGAAATGTATTGATGATCCTACAAATGATGTCTTCCCGGATGAACAATTGTTTGCCATCCAAACCTTGGTTCCTTGGTATGCACACATTGTCAATTATCTAGTTATAGGCAAGATTCCTGCCCATTGGACCAAAATGGACAAAAACCTGTTTTTCTCACAAGTAAAATTCTTTTTCTTAGAGGAACCTTTCTTATATAAGTATTGTGCAGACCAAATCATTCAAAAATGTGTCCCAGAAAGTGATGTCCCCAGTATTCTGGCCATGTGCCATGAAAATGCCTATGGAGGCCACTTTACTGGAAGAAAAACAGCTGATAAAATCTTACAGTGTGGGTTCATTGGCCTTCTTTATTCAGAGATACCAATATACACTGCAGGACCTGTGAAAGATGTCAGAAATTAGGAGGGCAGTCAAAAAGAAACTCGATGCCTTTGCAGCCCATCCTTGTGGAACTGTTTGATGTCTGGGGTATTGACTTCATGGGCCCTTTTCCTCCAAATGGTTATCATTTCATCTTAGTGGCAGTGGATTATATTTTAAAATGGGTAGAAGCCATTGCCACAAGAACTAATGATAATCAGGTTATCCTCAAGTTTATAAAGCAGAATATCTTCTCAAGATTTAGCACCCCTAGAGCCATTATCAGTGATGGGGTAGCCATTTCTGCAATAGAAATTTTGAGAGCTTGCTCAAGAAATATGCTGTTACACATAGGATTGCTACTCCCTACCACCCACAAACTAGTGGGGAAGTTGAAATTTCTAATAGGGAGATCAAGCATATCCTTGAGAAGACTGTAAGGACTGACAGGAAGGACTGGGCTGAAAATCTTAATGATGCACTGTGGGCTTATAGGACTACCTATAAGACTCCCATTGGGATGTCCCCTTTTAGACTGGTTTATGGCAAGGCTTGTCATCTCCCAGTAGAGTTAGAACACAGGGCCTATTGGGCCATTAAACATTTAAATCTAGACCTAACTTCTACTGGTCATCACAGGTTGTTGCAGCAGTCAGAACTTGATGAACTGAGGATGGATGCATATGCCATTGCCCGGATCTACAAGGAAAGGTCCAAGGCTTTCTTTGAGAAGGGTCTGTTGAGAAAGAGCTTCATGGCTGGTGACAAGGTTTGGTTGTTTAACTCCAAACTTAAATTTTTTCCTGGCAAATTGAAATCCAGATGGGGAGGTCCCTACATTGTCATGAGTGTTTCCCCATCTGGTGCTGTGGAAATCAAGGACCCCAAGTCGGGGAAAACCTTGAAGGTGAATGGTCAGAGGCTTAAGCCTTGTTTTGAAAAACCTGCTGAACCCATGGACACCAGTCACTTTCAAGGGGATCCTTCATTAAACTGATCCACAGGTGTGTCAATATTGTATCATATGTACTTTGGTTTTGTTAGCTTTGTCTTGCTTTCTTTTGTTCAAATTCTCTAGGAAATTTTAGTGGCCCCACTTGAATCTGGACCTGTCTGGTTTGAATTTTTTATACTTAGTTTGATGATTACTGCTCTTGGATTGATTGTTTTTGCTTGAATGCATAATGTGGGAGGGTGGTTTTTATTGTCCTTGCTTGAATGGATGATTTTAATGTGTCTGGGGGTACCCCTGGTGGCGAGAGTCATGCCTAGGATCCAGCCACTGCCCAAATGGAAATGGCAGAACTGAGAGCACATGCTCTATGTTTACTACTTTGCTGTCGCTGGGTTAAAAAGGAGGCCTGAGAGACTCTCGTGCAATTCACATAGAACCATTCAATAGCTATCACGAGATTCAAGTAAACCTGGGAACCTCTCGCGCGATCCAAATAGAGCATTTCACTAGTTGTCGCAAGGTTCAACAGGAAGCCTAGGAGACTCTCACATAATTCAAAAGGAATACTTCATTAGCTGTCGTGAGATTCAAAGGCTATCGCGAGATTGAAAGTGAACCTCAGAGCCGTTCGTGCAATCCAATAGGAGACCTGGGAACCTCTCGCGCAATTAACATGAAAGTCTTCAAAAGCTGTCATGCGCTCCAAGGTAAACCTAGGAGATTGTCGCGCAATCCAAGTTGAATAGCACCTTTGCTAGGTTTCACTTCCAATCCCGCGACCAGATATTTCACAGCGGGCCAAGCTTAGCAACAAGTATTTTAACCCCACGCTTATCTCCCTTCCCAGTACTCTCTCTTCCTTCTTCATCCAACGAAACCCTAGCTGTCGGCGCTCCTTTTCCTCTCTCCTCCAGCGTCGATCCTACAACCCATCATTCACACCAAGAATCTATAGATTTGTTCCTAACATCACCCCCATCTATTGCCCTCTGCTCAGAGATCTCGCGGTGCCCTGTGAGACAGATCGAATCATATCGTACAATTTTAAAGTAAGCACTCAAATCCCAGTCCCCATTTCTCATATTCAAAAGTAGAGTTTGGAATGGCCCCCAAGAGTGCACCAAACAAGAGGGGCAAGGATAAGGCCCTTGTTGAGCCGTCTGCTAAGAAGGTCAAGACTTTAAAGGCACAGAAAAGAGGGAAGGAGGTGGTTGAGGAGGTGGAGGAGTCAACCCCTGAGTTTTTTACACCTTCCGAGCTCATGGCTTCAATCCCATTAGAGCCTGAAACAGCTTTCGACCTACCCTTCTTTGAGAATGAGCCTCTCTACCTCTGCCGTTCAATTTATGAGCAAGGCAGGGTTGACACCCCTGATGAGAGGAATTCCAGCTACCCTAGGCTAGTGCAACTCTTTTACTAGCACATCAAGGTCAAAAAAGACAAGGATGGACAAGTAGGCTTGCTGGTGTTGGTTGATGACTTTGAAATGTTAGTTGGCCCCAAAGTGATTGCAGAAGTGTTGGGCATCCCAGCCACATTCGACCCTAGCTGTGGATATGGCCCTCCCTGAGTGCCTCAATTGATACGATTGCAAGAACTCTAACTAGAGGATTAAAGGCCTCAGGGGATTCAATCAGAAGAAGAGAGTTGGAGCCTAAACTCCTCTTCATTAAGCAGGTCCTTAGAAAGAATATTTATTGCTCAGGCCATCAGCAGGAGAGGAGAGCTCCTATTGCTGATGTTGTCTATTCCTTTTCTCTGGGCCATCACTTCCATGCAGCCTGGTTAATCCTTGAGGCAATGAAGGAGTTGGTGGAGGAATTGGGGCAGAACAAGAAGCCACACACACTCCCCTATGCCAAAATCATCACCAAGCTGCTACTAAAGGAGGGGTACAAGATAGCAAAAACAGAGGGGACTACCACCCTTGCCCCTACTACTTTTGCCAAGAGGCAATGGGGAATCAATAGAAGCCTGATGGAAGCATATAAGAAGAAGAAGGCTGAGACTCAGGCCCTTCCCAAGCAAGCAGAAGAGGCTGCTATTATAAGGCCCACCCCTGTCACTACAAAGGAGATTCTAGAGCCTATTACCACCATTACTGCAACAGCCACCTCAGCCCTCCCACCTTTTACTCCAGCATCCACTACCCATATTCCATTTATCTCTCACCCACCTCTGTCTTCATTATCCATCCCCACACCCCCTTCTCCTGTGATTAGTACCTGGGAGGACACCACCCCCCATCTCAGCCCCTCACCATCCCCTACCCTACCTCAATACACAGCCCCAATACCCCCATCATCTTCACATAAACCTGACAGCCCTCCACTCATTTCCTACAATAAAAGGAAAACGACTAAGACAACCCCCACCATCTCTCAGACACCACCCATAATCCCTTTTATCCCCACTGACACACGTCACATTGAAGAAGACACCACCCCTGCCATGCCTACTACATCCCCATTCACAGACATTGACTTAAACCTTAACACAACCACAGGATTCCAAGCCTTTATGGCTAGTTTCCTTGACACCATGCCCAGCCACTACACTCCCCTCCCGGACTCCCCAATTACATCACCACATCACTCACCAGAACCCCAATCTCCCCCTCCCTCCACTTTTCATCATGCACCACCCTTTCAACCTGTGCCATCTTCTACACAAACTAAACCTCCTAGCCCAGATACACTGACACTCATCCTCTCCCTCATCCAAGACATTCAATCCCAACTATCCACCAGTATACACACCCAGGACCAGTTGCAGACAAAACTTGCATCCATTAAATCTACACTTCACACTTTGACAAACCCACCCATCCCTCAACAAACCACTCCAACCCCCCTAGTCCTTTCTCCTCCCAACCCTGTCCCCACAACCCCACCATTCTCTTTCATACCTTTCATCATTTCCATTTTCCCTCCCCCATCACTCCCTACTCCTAGTGAGCCTACCCCATTTTCTTTCCCCCCCATGCCTTTGATCCCACCTCTTATCCTACCCCCTCCAACATTCACTTAAAAACAGACCAAAACAGACCTAGAACCTGTTACCCTCCCCCAACAACTAGACCTACCCACAATTAACCCCATTTCCCCCACCCAGGACCAATCACAGTTTGCTCATTCCACTTCCTCTCTGCATATCGTACCCAAACATGTTTTTTACATCCCTCCCTACCTCACCATCCTCCATGCCATGAGGAACAATCCCTATCTTAGGAAGGATGTCCTGAGGGGCATGGCTCAACTTCGATAGTCCATTGAGACCCCCCTGCTACAGCAGATTGATGAAATGAAGGAAGCCCACAGAAAGCAACTACTGGGAATCTCCCTAGGGTGGACCAACATCTTGGAGGCCTATGAGAAGGCCAAATCTATAGCTGCTTATCATCAGCTGAATTTGGAGCTGGAGAAAGCCAATACTAATGCAGAGAAGATGAAAGCAAGACTGTTTGAAAAGAGGCTCAACAATGCCTAGGAGATCTTCAGACTCCAAAATGAAATCCATGAGACTGACCTCCTCAAAGCCAAAATCCAGATAGCCTCATTAGAAGCTGCATTGGCTGCTGCCAAAACTGCAGCTCAACAGGCCACCCCACTCTCTATCCGCATGTCAGAACTTGAGCCTAAAGCTATCCCAACCCCAGCTGCCCAGTATGAGGAGGCACAACCAGTTGCCCAACCAAATAAAGGGAAGGCCCCTGCTGCCCCTCCTTCCTCACCTCCTATTAAGCAGCCCCCACCTAACCAAACCCCTACTGCACCTCCAACTGAGCAAACTTATCCTAAATAGAGGAAAGTCACTACTAAGAGGACTGCTTACACAGTAGCCTCTATTAAAATTGGCAAAGAGCCAGCTGCCTAGTCTAAGGAGGCAAAACCCCCTGGCCAGCCTAAGCCTAAAGAAAAAGGGAAGTCCCCAGCAGCCACCACTGAGCCAGACAAAGGAAAATCACCTATGATCTCTCCTAAACCCAAAACCAGAAAGATGAGGGTGAGGGCACCAAGGGCTCCAACCATGAAGAAACCCCCACAGCCAAAGCAACCAAGGCAGCAGAAGAAAAAGAGCCCAACTGAGAAGAAACTCAGAAAGAAAAAAACCAAAGCTCCCTCAGATAGAACCAAGTCCAAGCCCAGTTCTGAGAGCAAAGCTGAAATGAGGAAACATGCCAAATAGATGGGTTGGGACTAGTTTACTGATTCGGATTCTGATTCCTCTTCCTCTTAGACTAGATTGTACTTAGGCTCTTCTTTCATTTCCCTTCTTATCTTCTCATTATAATTACAGTTGTACATATCCTCTTAGTTAATAAAAAATTTTTCTTTTTGTATATTGATTTATGTGCCATATCTGTTCTGTGTGCTTGTTTATTTTTAACTGTTGTATAGGTTTTAGTCTTAATATTGTTCATCTTTGTCAGTCACATGGGAGATGAATTTTGAGCAAAGTACTAGCACGACAGCTCTTTAGACTTAGTGTCCATCAAAGTGTTTTATCATTTGCTCACGGAGTCATGAGGGCGTGCAAAGCAGTCTTCCACATATTCTAGTGTGTGCCACCTTGCAACCCCAAGAGATTGTTCTTCGCGAGGATCCCCACGCGATACACGGGATCACCTTAATTACCAAGGCTAAAATTAGACCATCATTTAGTGTGAGCTCTCTTTTCCCATATTCAGTTGTGCGATTTATCATTCTCCAAACAATCACAATTTATTGCCATGCTTGGAAAGAGACAAGACTTTAATATGTCGATTCATAGTCCACCGTCCAAGTAGTTGAAATACGCAGTTTGTGCATCTTCATCTCATCCTTTCTCCTCTAACCTTCGCAGTCTGGCCCCACCCATAAACATGGCGAATGACAAACCCAACGAGTTCCCAAAAAAATTCTATCCTATGTGGTTGGACCCCCCACCGCCTAAGGAGTCGGACCCATTACAATTTCTTTGGGATGAGTTTGAAGACGTCCAGAGGATCCTGCCCAAGGAGGAGAAGAAAAAGGAGAAGAGAAAGAAGAAGTAAAAAATCGAACCACCTGCATCTCCTCCACCACCTGCTCAACACCCATCTCCATGATCCTCATCTTCCCCCTCCTCCCGGCTTACAGTTCCTCTTCCATAGTAGACTGCGCATATCACTGAGCCAGGAGGAAGAACCATTTTGTCTGACAAGAAGTTTTGCTTAGATTGTTCTTAGGTTTTCAATTTTCTATCTTTTTATACTCTATTTGCTTCTGTGTCTTTAATAAAATCTGTCACTATTTTGCTTATATGTGTGCATAAAGCCTCATTCATTTTTGTGTGCTCTTTTTCTCTTTTATAGTTTCTGTTTGATTAATTTTTAGGTTTTATGCTTCCTGCACATCGCACATTTTGAACCAGTGAGGACACTGCTCCTCTTGGTTTGGGGGTGTGGCAGGATAGGTCTGCCAATAGAGTAGTTAACTTTGGTGCAGTAATGATGGTGTAACTGGGATGAATAAAGTCAATTTCCACCAAACATGATACAATGAGGAAATTTGTGAAAAAATTAAAATATTTTTGCAGATATTTTGAAACTGAAAATGTTAAAATCTGGACACCACCATGAAGCTAACATCAGAAAATTTTTCTGTTAGTACTCAGTGAACCTAAGAGGAGAGAAACAGGTGAAAATACACCCCATGGGTTAATTTGAGGACCACACCTAGTGAGATTTGGGCCCATCATTTTCTTTTGAAGAGTGTTTTTGGCATTATTTTTGCTTTGAGGACTGATTGAATCAATACCTTTTCACTAAAAGTTAGGCACCTCCAACTCAAAACTGATTGACAGCACTCATGATACTAAGGAAATGATCCAAGGCTCTCATTGGACAGTTTGAGCCTGAAAATCCAACCTTTAAAAACCTGCCATTTTGCATACACTAGTTGAGCCTTAAAAAATCCTACTTTTCTTTGACAAACACCAGAGCGCTTGCACCTTAACCTCATAACCTGATTCAACCTCACCCTCACTCTGAGAATTCAGAAGGTAAAGGAGGAGTTAAAGATAGTGAGAATGCTCTAACATTCAATGGAAGGTGAAGAAAAGCAACTTCTGAACAGCAGTGTATCAATGGTATTTGTGTGGCAATTCATCATAAAAAATCATAAAAAGATTGAATAAAAATAAAAAAAGAAAAAAAAAAGAGAAGTCCAGAGAAGAACATCATCTGAAAATTGAAAATAAGAGGAAAAGTTGGCCACTTTGATTCTGAAATATATCAAGAAAGATGAAGTTTTGTTGAAATGAAGGTTGTGAAGTCATGAATCACTCCTTACCTTGCTGATTTCTTAATTTGTATTCCCTTTTTACCCCTTGATTCTTTACATCCCTCACCCATAAGCCACATTACAACCTATTCCAAAAGACCTTGTAGATCTAAAGTAAAATGAGCTGTCATGTGGAGATGAGGAGTTGTCCAATCTATGGTGAAAATTCATGAGGATGTCAGAAATTAGAAGCTTTGCCTATGCTCATGCTTGCAGGCCCATTTGGGGTCTATAACTGCTCTTGAACTGTTTTGAATGTGAACACCCTCAGATTGTCAATTTTGAGAGATAGCCCTGGTGAGAATTGGGTCTGAATTTTAACCTCATTGGGGTTGTATCCAACCTGATTCTTGAATTTAAGGCAACCTGGATACTGATTTTTACACATTAAATTTCTAATGTAAAATGAATGGTGGTGATGCAAACACATATTAAATTTTGAGTTTTAAATGGCCTGCATTACTGCTGCAGTTTCCTCTAAGTGTTAAAGAATGGGTGTGGAATGAAGCTTTATACATTGAAATTTGTGTTGTCAATAACTGCACTATACTTAACTGTTCTAATGGTGAAGTTTGTGGGTATCTTCACTAAAAACCCTCAGGAGACTTCACTCCTCCACTAGGGATCACCTAGGGGTGTTAAGATCTGAAAAGTACCACTTTTCACCCCTTAACTTAACCTTTGATTAGACCCATAGCCACCTAATAAGTCCTTGTTAAGTGTTTTATGTAGGTAATACCCAGCAATGAAATAAGGCTAGGAATCCTGCTAAAAAGCCTATTTTGGCACCAGAAGTCCCTCAGAAGGATGAAGTCTGAATCCTGACCTAAAAATGAGTCTCGTGCAGTCCAACTGAGCTTCCCAAGACTCTACAACAACTTCTCGCACAGTCTCGCACAGTTTAAAGCAGACTTCTCTCAACAAGTGATTCACTCGAACGCAGTCCGAGAAGAGAGAGCTTCAAGACTCCTCGCATTTGTCCCACGATTGCCGTTTGGATGCAACTATCAGAAGAGAACTCCTCGCACAGTTCTCTTGCCATTCAAGAAGAAAGCATTCTTGCGAAGACAAAGCCACCCTCGCAAAGATCAGTTAAGACATGGAACCTCGTGCAGTTTAGAACTCATCAAAGCCTCGCGAGGTAATTCGCGAAGCCCATTGAAGATAAGTGCTCGCGAAGTTCTCGCGCTATTCAAATCTATCCTCGCGAAGATCAACCTCGCGATTGCTTAAGCTCCAACCCCGCGACATCTGAGGCTTTGATGTCCACTCAACCTCGCGACTGCCTGAAGAGCAAACCAAGCCAACCTCACAAAGGCAGAAGCTTCAATTTCAAATCATCCTAGCGAAGAACAAAAGCTACCACGCGACAAGTCTCGGAAACAATGGCAACCTAGCAAGCTCTGAACCTCAAACTTCCATCTCTTCAGTTGAAGACTTTCTGGGAATTTCTAGCGATTAGGGCACGCACTCCCACGCTCAAATCTCTGTGCACGTGCCCCAATGCATTAGAGGATCACTATTCGGCCATGTGGCATCGTTAAAATTAGGATTTCCTAACCCTAATGCGCCGCCACACCACTGCTATAAATACCCACACTTAGCTTAGGTTTAGGAGCTTAGACTTTCTTTTCTTTCTACATCCTAGAATAGCTAGGAACGCATCTCATTTCTGGGAGACCTAATCTGAGATCGTTTAGTTTTTCTTGCTGTAGTTGTAAGTAGCTTTCTTTTTCTTTTTCCTTCTCTCCATAGTCCAGCACTTGCTGGCTATGCCTTTGTATGTATTTTGAACTAGCATAATAGAAGTTCTGTAGTAGGATCTGTACTTTGTGGGATTTATGTTTGTGTGTGAGATGCTTTGTGCAAGGCTGCTGCCTTGTGATCCGCCATTGCTTTGGCTGTATTTCAAAGCAATGGAGGACTGATTCTAAGGGCAACTCAGATCTAAGTGACCTGTGTGCCTGGGCTATCATGGTCCCATACAGCCTTAGCCCCACCACAAGACCCACTAGATCTGAAATCCCCATGGGAGCTTGAGCTGGTAGCCTTGTGACCATGGTGGTAGCAGCGATATTCTTATTTTATCTTGGGCTCCGTGAGGAGGATAACCTCTGGGATAGTCTGTGACCATTTAAGTGGACAGATTATAGCCTTAGGGTGATTCTAATCCACTGATCCAAGATGGATCCTTCTTCTTTACACCTGAGCTTGTAGAAGCCTGGTGGGAGATTGCACAGAGGCAGACTCCCCTATATTTGTATAGATCCGCCATCAGATGTTGGATATGATCTGGTTATAGAAATTGTAGGCTGGTGACTGGACCATTGTAGCCTCACTTAAGCAATGGACAGCTAGATCGAAGGTTGTACTCAATCTCTTGCTGGTTCTATGTGTCTGGGCTATCATGGTCCTATACAGCCTTAGCCCCACTTATAGAGCTTTAGAGGTTGAGGTTCCCTATGGATTCTTGAGCTGATAGCCTAGATGAAATAGTGCCTACAATGATTTACTGGTTATGTTTTGACCCATCCCTGGATAGTGGTTCCCCTATGGGATAATCTGTGACCATTTGAGTGGACAGGTTATAGCCTTAATGGTGGAATCATGGCAGAGTGATGGGTTGGATCCTTTCTCCTCAGTGGTGATAATGTAACCACTGGACAGGATTTCTATAACATCAGATATGAATTTGAGTTATAAAACTCCTCTGATATGAGCTCAATAACATACTTCTCACCCTTTTATATTTATTTTCCACACTCCATCCATCCTCTCAGCCCTTTCTATAGTTTAGACATTAGAATACTTAGAATAAGTGACCTTAAACTCCCCTCCTTTTAGGACTGCCAGATCTGTAGTCAGATCTGGAGGGACTACTAGAGATGGCTCCTTTAGAGCTGTAGATCACCTTTCCCTGTGGAACAAACTCTTACTTATCAAAACTTGCTACAATGGACCCTGTATCTTGTAGGTCTAGGATTTCTTAGTTGTGCTGATTCCATCCCCTGTTTTACTCTTTCTTTGATTTTTAAATGACTTTCACCACCAACCAATAAAGTAAGCACACACTCATAAATCCGCCAACAAGTTTTTGGCGCCGCTGTCGGGGATAGATGATCTATTAGTAGACCCTTAGTTTTTGTATTCTTAGTATTCTTTCCACATGTGAATAATTGATACTGCTGACATAATTTTGAATCTTTCTTGCAGATCTAGACAGCAGCAGTGAAGGATAGTTGGACTGCAACTGGAGCTTAGCTACCTCTGTTTGCAAACTCTGACTTTTAAAGATCTGTTTATCTTTCTCAAAAGTTTTCTAACAGTATCTAGGATAGTTTTAAATGTATTCTTTGAATAGCTGTAAAGTAGTTAGATAAATTTGTTAGTGTACAATTATTCTTGTGCAATGTGCCTACAAGAAGCTTTCCTTGCTGTTGGTGTGCTTGTATGCTAGGGAGGAGATCCCTCAGCCCTGCTTTAGAGCCTCTTAACCCTGAGTTAGAAAGGGGAAGGAGACTTAGGAGAGCCAGGCACTCAACAGGAGAGCCCCCAAGTGAATCTGTGATAGTAATTATGGGTGAAGAACAATCCAAAACCCTCAAGGAGTTGAATGCTCCGGATGACTATAACTCCCCTTTTAGCATTCAATTCCCTTATGTTCAGGGGAACTATGAGATAAAAACTTCAATCATCCAGATGCTGCCAGCTTTCCATTGGCTTAGCAAAGAGGACCCTTACAAGCATATTGACCAGTACTTGGCCTTGTGCGCCACTTTTAATATCACTGGTTTGGGACTTGAGGCTACTAGGCTCAGACTCTTTCCCTTCTCTCTGAAGGATAGGGCCAGTACCTGGCTGACCACTCATCCCAACAATAGCATTACTTCATGGAAAGACCTACAGACCAAGTTCCTAACCAAGTTCTTCCCTAAGACCAAAACTAGCCAGTTAAGGAAAGAGATTCTTGCGTTTGCTCAATCCCCAACTGAGGATTTTAACCAGTCCTGGGATAGGGTTAAAGAGATGCTCAAACAATGCCCCCACCACAAGATCTCAGAGTGGCAGCTTGTACAAAGCTTCTACAATGGGATTGATGAGAAAAATAGAGATATGGTTGATGCCTCTTGTGGTGGATCCTACATGCACAAGACTGCTAAGGAGGCATGGGAATTGTTTGAGGTGATTAGTGAGAATACTTTTCAAAAGCCATCCCTGGCAAGAACTAGTCAAAAATCTGAGTCAAAGGTGGGGCCTGCTGCTGGATCAAGAGGAAATGTTTATGAGGTGTCTGGGAACAATGACCTGCAGCTGCAGATGGTAAACCTCTCTATGAAGTTTGACAAATTATTGACTGTGATGCAACCCAGAAGGGCTGCTCATGTGGCGGAGGCATGTCTGATATGCCAGTCCCCACAACACACAGTGGAGGAATGTCCATCTGCAGGGCAATTTCCTGAATTAGTTTTGGAACATCGCCGCGCTCAATCTTATGGCCAAAGAACAACTGGGGCTACAATAGGATATATGGATACCAGCACCAAAATGCTGGTTACTAATGGAGAGACCACCCAAATCTGAGGTGGAGGCAAGACAACTACATGCAGCCCCAGCAGATGTTGGCCTTACCACAAAGGCCACAGCAGCAGTTCAATCAAGGGAATGCCCCTAGGTCTACCTTCCAGCACCATCAACAGCCCCATCAGCAGCAAAATCAGTTGGTCTTACCCCCTTCTCAACCTAAAAATACTTCTTTCGAGAACCAAGTCTTGACCTCACTGCAAAACCTGGGTTCCTTGGCTCAGACTGTGAACTCTCATGGTCAAAGCATCAAGAAGATGGAAGAACAGATTGGACAACTAGCGAACACCTTAGCCAAAAGAGAAGAGGGAAGGTTGCCCAGTCAACCACTGGTTAATCCCAAGGGCCAATTTTTGATTGGTGAAGGATCCTCCGACCCTGAAGGGGATCTTTCATTGAATTGATGATAAGAATTGTGCACCTTTGTATAATATGTACTTTACAGTTTAGAGGAATTTGTAGCAATCTTGTTGGAATCTAAGTTTAGTGCTTTATGCCTACTTTTATTCCTGTCCCCTTGTTGACTAATTTCAAGTGATTGAATTATAATGGTAGTATTTGAATGCTTTTCATGATGTGTGAATTTAATGCTTTGAGAGTGTGGGAATTTGTGAATGCCTTATAATGCTTATGGGTGTCCCTAGAAGAGAGACTGTGAGAGAATCCATCCATAATGTCAGGGTCAAAAAGCTGACTAGTGGGTGAGTGAATTCTAACTCTGTTAAGCCATCGCGGGGTTCTGAATAATGGGTTTGGTCCCCTCTCGCGCAGTTCATCAAGAACTACTTTGTTTTGTTGTCGCGAGCTTCAAATATAACTGGGTGGGCTGCCTCGCGCAGTTTAAAGGAACATCTAATCTCGCGACCCATTCATGCCCAGCCAGCGAGCGAATATTTTCAAAGCGCATCGAGCCTCGCGATATTTAAATCCCACCCCGCGCTATTTTCTTTACTGCTTTCTCTTTCCTCTCCTTCCAATGAAACCCTAGCTCCCACTCCTCTCAACCTCTCTCCTCCAGCTTCCTGTCTATAGTTTATTGCTCACTTTGAAATTCTGGATTTTTGTTCTTAAAGCTCCCATCAACATTTGCCCCCTGCTAGGAGCTCTTGCGATCTACCGTGTGTCAAATTGAACAGAACCCTAACTTTTAGGGTTAGACTCAGCTCTTAATCTTTCCTTTCCAAATTTCAACTGCACACTCACCAGGGTGAATCTTGATGGCTCCTAAAAGTGCACCTGTGAAGAGAGCCAGGGACCAGGCCACCGTGGAGCCTGTCCCTAATAAAGCCAAGTCCTCTACGACACAACAAAAAGGGAAGGAGGTGTTTCCTGAGGTGGCTGCAAATGCACCTGACTACCCTCTGAGCCCCTCATTTCCATTCCCTTAGAACCTGAAGCCATTTTTGATATATCGTTCTTTGAATCTGAGCCGTTGTTAGCTCCTGCCATTGAGTTCTTGCGCAAGGCTGGTTTGTTCCCCTTGATGCAAATGAATCCTGCACAAGCCTATCCTAGGTTAGTGCAACTCTTTTACCAACACCTTAGGGTTAGACCAGACACACATGGGCAGCCTGGCCTCCTTGTGTTAGTTGACAATTTTGAGATGCTGCTTAACCCAGCGTTGATTGCTGAAGTCTTGGGCATCCCTGCCATTTTTGACCCCAACTGCGGTTATGGTGCCCCTGTGAATGCCCCTCTCGATACCATTGCCCAGGCCATTACCAGAGGCTTGAAGGCCATGGGAGACTCCATCAGAAGAAGAGATTTGGATCCCAAGCTACTATTCATCGATCAAGTGCTAAGGAAGAATATCTACTGCTCCGGCCATTAGCAAGAAAGGAGGACACCAATTGTTGATGCTCTTTATTCCTTCTCTCTGGGCCACAGATTTAATGCTGTATGGTTGATTTTTGAGGCCATGAAAGATATGATGGTAAAGCTTGGGCTGCAAAAGAAGGTCCACACTCTCCCCTACGGAAGACTCATCACCAAATTACTTATGAAGGGAGGATACAAGATACCAGTGGGGGAATTATCTGCTGACCTCACTCCCACCACTTTTGCCAAAAGACAATGGAGGATCAGCAGAAGTCTAATGGATCCCCAGAAGAAGAAGAAGATGGCTGAAGCTCTGAATGTTTCCGAGCAGGGAGAGGGAGCTGTTGTGGCAAAGGCCACCCCTGCCCCCAAAAAGAAGGCTAAAGCCCCTGCTCCAAAGAAGGTGGTGAAGCCTCACACCTTCTGCAGCAATCCCTCCATCCACCACACTTGCCTCTCCACTAATTTCTTCACCTATTCCATCTGTCCCTTTCCCTCTCTTATCTCCCTTTTCCATTCCACCCCCCACTGTGATTCATTCCTGGGTGGAAAGTGTTGAACACCATGACAACACTCCCCCTTCACCCACCCTACCTCAATACACAGCCCCAGTACCTCCGACATCCTTTGACCTCAACCCTGAAAGCC
Organism: Chloranthus sessilifolius; assembly: GCA_021018995.1. Classification (NCBI taxonomy): domain Eukaryota; kingdom Viridiplantae; phylum Streptophyta; class Magnoliopsida; order Chloranthales; family Chloranthaceae; genus Chloranthus; species Chloranthus sessilifolius. The sequence continues at coordinate 44,775,889 of CM037592.1, forward strand.
CTCCCTTGATAACCTACCTTAAAAAGAAAACCTCTCACACAACCCTTGCCTTATCTCTACCCACTTCCACCTCCACTGTCATTCCCACAGACACACCCCATATTGACCAACCCCTAGTCCAACCCCTCCCAACTACATCTTCCCTCCATGATCTTGGCTTTCACTTAGCCACCACTTTAGGATATCAGGCCTTCATGACTACCTTGCTTGATACCTTGCCCACCCATGACATCCCTCTCCCAGATTCACCACTCCCTTCACCACATCACTCCCCCACCCTTTCACCTTCTCCCCCTACCACTTTCCATCATGCCCCCACTTCCCCTTTCCAACCTGCTCCTCCAATCCTCATACTCCACCCCAACCAACCTTAGATACCCTTACCCATATCCTTTCCGTCATACATGACATCCAAACCCAACTCTCCAACACCACACAGACCGAAGCCCAAATGCAAACGGACATCACCAACATACAATCCACCCTTCAAATATTGACAAACACAATCATCCCTACACAACCTCCTACCACCATTGACCCAACCCCCTTCCACCTCTGACCCCACAGTTCCAACAGACCACATCCACATTGACTTACCCACACCCATCACCCCCCAAGACACCATACCCTACCACTCCTTACCCTCTCTACCTACCCTACCCCCTCTAATATTACCTCCACTTCAATTTACCAACACTTCTACCCAAACTGACCCAATTCCCTTTCCATTCAACCCCACTTCTTTTCAACTCCATCCTTCCATTTAGACCCTTCACCATTCCATTCTTCCCTTACCTGCACCATCCACATCCACTTTGCCCTTCCTTCATTTCACTTTCCCCCATACCTTCCATTCCACCTCTTCTCCCCCCCCCTCCTCCATTCACTGACCATTCAACACAAACTACCCCCCCCACCTCCCCCCCTTCTCTTGACTTCATCCTTACACCACCCACTCTCCCCCCCAGGATCAATCCCCTTCTACTTCTTCCACTCCATTTCTACCCATCTTACCCAGACACTCCTATTACACCCCCCCTACTTCACCCTCCTCAATGCCATGAGGGACAATCCCTATATCAAAAGGGATGTTCTCAATGGCATGGCCCAACTCCGCCAAGCCATCGAATACCCCTTACTGCAGAAACTTAGTGACTTGAAGCTTGCTCACCGCGAGCAGCTGAGAGATATTTCCAAAGGGTGGGAGGCAATTTTGGAGACCCTAAATGCTAACAAGGCTGCGGCAACGTATTACAGAATGACTACTGAGATTGAAAAAGCCAATGCAGAAAGGGCAAAAAAACATAACCGGTTACTAGAGAAAAAATTGAACAATGCTCAAGAGATCAACCGACTTAGTAAGGAGCTTGCAGATACCACACTCCTGTGGGCTAACAAGAAAATTAAAATCTTGGAAGAAAGAGTTGCCTTCCTACTTTCCCAACCCATACAGGCCACCCCTCTCGCCACAGCTCCCCCTGAGGCCCCATCTTCTTCCACTGCCCCTACCCCAACACCTACACAACCTGTTCCCCCACCTCCCACAACCCCAACTCAGGTACCTCCTCCTGTTCCTCCTTAAATGCCTACTGTAGTTCCTTCTACAGTACCTACACAACCTGTTGCTCCTGCTAAAGTCCCTACTACAACTCCTGCTCCTGTCTCAGTACGCCCACCTGTTCCCTCTCCGGCTCCTAAAAGAAAATGCACTCCTTCCAAGAAAACTCCCACTTCCAAAAGAGCCACTGCAGCCCAAAAAGGTAAAAGGTCGGCCCCTCCATCCCCACCTCTAAAGGTCACCAGAGCTTCTGCTCAGGATGATCCCCATGGTCGCTTACTTTCCAAAGAGGAACGCAGACAGGCTGCTGCTGCCCTTGGATTGGATCCCTCTGAGCTTTTTCCTTCTGACTCAGACTCTGATTCTGCACCACCAAAGGATCCCAGTGCCCCCACTACTGCTATTGTTCCTTCATCACGCCCTACTGAACAATCCTATCCTCAGCGAAGGAAGGTTGCTGCCAAGAGGACTACTCCCCCAAGTCGCTCTTTGGAAATTAGAAAATACAAATCTACCCAGTCTGAAGAGGCACCACCACTAAGCCAGCCCGTGAAAAGGAAGAGCCCTGCCATTCCTGCAGCCAAAGTACAAGAACCATCTTCTGTGGCTCCCCCTAAACCAGTGAAAGGGAAAAGTCCTCTCACCTCGCCTCGAAAGCACAAGCTAAATCCTGTTGTCCCTCTCCCGGCCAGCCCAATCCCTCTTATTCCCCTCCCAAAGAAGGGCAAGCCTCCAAAGGTAAGGGCCCCAAAGGAAAATCTCCCACCAAACCCCCTGAGCCAACCACTGATAAATCTTCAGAGATCCCTCCTGAACCAAAGAAGAGAAAAATGAGGGTCAAGGCTCCAACCATACCCAAAACGGCCGACCAAAGAAAGGCAGAGAGAGACCGAAGGAAGAAAGAGGAGGAGGCTTACCTTTAAGAACATGCCAAGAAAATGGGTTTGGACAAGTTTTGAACCAGATTCTGACTACATTGTCCATAGGATTTTATCTGTTTTCGCACTCTTTTGCTTATGTTTTCTTATAGTTTGTACACTTCTAATTTTTAATAGACTTTATTCTTTTATCATTACTATTTGGCTTTGTATGTTGTATTTGTTTCTTGTGCTGGTCTTTTATGCTGTAATAACTCTGCTGCACAGACACCTTTGAACCAGTGAGGACACTGCTCCTCATAGGTTTGGGGGTGTGCCAGGCAGACCCTGCCAATGAAATAGCTAACATAAGTGCAGCAGACTCATCTGAGAAATATGGAAATGGACCTCTGTTCACTTAAAAATCATGAAAATAAGAAGTTTAAAATTTTTACAAACCTTGGACATTATAAACTTCTAATACTCCACATTTCCATGATAATATCATCAAGGAAACTCACTTGTATAAGCACTTAGTGAATCAGTAGAGAGAGAAAAAGGTGAGGACATACTTAAAAGTTCAAAGGAAGACCATAACCAGTGAGAATTAGGCCTATATAAAAAAAAAAAAAAAATTCCATCTGTTGAGGAGTAACCAAGGCAATCCCTTCTAGTTCTAAAGACTAACTGAGTCACTGTGCTCACTAGAAGTTAGGTAAATCCAAGTTGAAACAAGCCGGCGGTACTCATGAGGCCGAGGAAAGGATCAAGGCCTTCTCTTGGACAGTTTGAGCCTAATAAGACCAACCCTTAAATGCGCCCTTGTCCATTCCCCTTTGAGCTTTAAATCCTAAATTTCTTCAAAATACACAGTACTTGAACTGAACCTATGAACACCTTGACCTACCCTCACTCACGAGAATTCGAAGGTAAAGGAAAAAGTTGAAGATGGACTAGCTATGGTCAACAGTAGGTGAATGGAAAAGAAATACCTCAAATCTGGCAGTATGATAATTGGGAGCATGGTGGCATTTCTGAAAAGTAAAAATAAAAAAATAAAAATCAGAAAATTCCATAAGAAGGAAACAAAAATAACAATGAAGAGAAGTAAGGAGGAGGTTAAGAGGAACTTTCATTGGAAAATCAAAATCAAGAGAAAGCGATCACTTCAAATCGAAAATCTCAAAGAAGATGAAAGGAGCTAAATTCAAGAAGGTGAAGTCATGAATCACCTCATCACCCTCTTGATTTCTCAATTTTGAACCCTTCTCAACCCTCCATTCTTTCAACCCCACTCCATAAGCCACATTCAGCCCGGTTAAAAGCCCTTGTGATCCAAAAGTTGAGTGAAATGTCATGTGAAGATAAAGAGTTATCCAATCTATGGTGAGGAGCCAATGATGTCGACGCACTTAAGAACTACGCCTATGCTCATGCTTACAGACCCATTTGGGGATGTAATATGAACCCTCTTGAGAACCCTTATGAGAGTATGCCCTGCAAAGTTTTTGGGTCTAAACTTGAATGCATCATGTATGACCTTAACCTAATTTTTGACCTAAGGATAAGCTCAGTGCTGGCACACACTAGTGCAGTTTTCTGTGATTGTGCACTAATTGGAAATGTTGTGTAGTCATGAAGAGTTTATGCTGTTTAAGTTACTGTGCAACCAATGAGTTAAATTTCTTTTCTGCTTATTGATGCAAGAGTAAAGTAAGTCTGCCCCTTGATTGCTCATTAGATGATATTGCACTTTTGTTAACTGTTTCATTGAAGAAGTTTGTGGGTGTCTTCACTCCTCCACTAGGGATCACCTAGGGGTTTAAAAGGATTGGTACATATGCTAAATGTAACCGTGCTCCCTACGAAAGTGGCATTTAATTTTTATATTAGGTTTAATGTAGCTTTGCTAAGGGACTAGCGAAGATTAGGTTTGGGGGTGTGTTAATACCTGAAAAGTACCACTTTTCACCCCTTAACTTAACCTTTGATTAAACCCATAGCCACCTAATAAGTCCTTGTTAAGTGTTTTATGTAGGTAATACCCAGCAGTGAAATAAGGCCAGGAATCCTACTAAAATGCCTGTTTTGGCACCAGAAGGATGAAGTCTGAATCCAGACCTAAAAATGAGCCTCGCGCAGTCCAGCTGAGCTTCCCAAGACTCTACAACAACTTCTCGCGCAGTCTCGCGCGGTTCAAAGCAAACTTCTCTCAATCGCACGCAGTTCACTCAGAACGATTGAGAAGAGAGAGCTTCAGAAGACTCCTCGCGCAGTCCCCACAGGATGCAACTATCGGAAGAGAACTCCTCGCTCAGTTCTCATGCCATTCAAGAAGAAAGCGTCCTTGCGAAGTCAAAGCCACCCTCGTGAAGATCAGTTAATACATGGAACCTCGCACAGTTCAGAACTCATCAAAGCCTCACGAGGTAACTCGCGAAGCCCAGTGAAGATAAGTGCTCGCGAAGTTCTCGCACTATTCAAATTTATCCTCACAAAGATCAACCTAGCAAAACTCTGAACCTCAAACTTCCATCTCTTCAGATGAGGACTTTCTGGGAATTTCCAGCGATTAGGGAACGCACTCCCACACTCAAATCTTTGTGCCCCAAGGCATCGGAGGATCACTATTCGGCCATGTGGGATCATTAAAATTAGGGTTTCCTAACCCTAATGCGCTGCCACACCACTGCTATAAATACCCACACTTAGCTTAGGTTAGGAGCTTAGACTTTCTTTTCTTTCTACATCCTGGAATAGCTAGGAACCCATCTCATTTCTGGGAGACCTGATCTGAGATCGTTTAGTTTTTCTTTCTGTAGTTGTAAGTAGTTTTCTTTTTCTTTTTCCTTCTCTCCATAGTCCAGCATTTGCTGGCTATGTCTTTGTATGTATTTTGAACTAGATTAATGGAAGTTCTGTAATAGGATCTGTACTTTGTGGGATTTGTGTTTGTGTGTGAGATGCTATGTGCAAGGCTGCTACCTTGTGATCTGCCATTGCTTTGGCTGTGTTTCAAGACAATGGAGGACTGATTCTAAGGGCTACTCAGATCCAAGTGACCTATGTGTTTGGGATATCATGGTCCTATACAGCCTTAGCCCCACCACAAGACCCACTAGATCAGAAATCCCCATGGAAGCTTGAGCTGGTAGCCTTGTGACCATGGTGGTAGCAGCGATATTCTTGTTTTGTCTTGGGCTCCGTGAGGAGGATAACCTCTGGGATAGTCTGTGACCATTTAAGTGGACAGATTATAGCCTTAGGGTGATTCTAATCCACCGATCCAAGATGGATCCTTCTTCTTTACACCTGAGCTTGTAGAAGCCTGGTGGGAGATTACACAGAGGCAGACTCCCCTATATTTGTATAGATCTGCCATCAGATGTTGGATCTGATCTGGTTATAGAGATTGTAGGCTGGTGACTGAACCATTATAGCCTCACTCAAGCAATGGACAGCTAGATCGAAAGTTGTACTCAATCTCTTGTTGGTTCTATGTGTCTGGGCTATCATGGTCCTATACAGCCTTAGCCCCACATATAGAGCTTTAGAGGTTGAGGTTTCCTATGGATTCTTGAGCTGGTAGCCTGGATGAAATAGTGCCTGCAATGATTTACTGGTTATGTTTTGACCCATCCCTGGATAGTGGTTCCCCTATGGGATAATCTGTGACCATTTGAGTGGACAGGTTATAGCCTTAAGGGTGGAATCATGGCAGAGTGATGGGTTGGATCCTTTCTCCTCAGTGGTGATAATGTAGCTACTAGACAGGATTTCTATAACATCAGATCTGAATCTGAGTTACAAAACTCCTCTGATCTGGGCTCAAAACATACTTCTCACCCTTTTATATTTATTTTCCACACTCCATCCATCCTCTCAATCCTTTCTGTAGTTTAGACATTAGAATACTTAGAATAAGTGACCTTAAACTCCCCTCCTTTTAGGACTGCCAGATCTGTAGTCAAATCTGGAGGGACTACTAGAGATGGCTCCTTTGGAGCTGTAGATCACCTTTCCCTGTGGGACAAACTCTTACTTATCAAAACTTGCTACAATGGGCCCTGTATCTTGCAGGTCTTGGATTTCTTAGTTGTGCTGATTCCATCCCCTGTTTTATTCTTTCTTTGATTTTTAAATGACTTTCACTACCAACCAATAAAGTAAGCACACACTCAAAAACCCACCAACAAGGGGTTTAAAAGGCTTGGTACATATGCTAAATGTACCCGTGATCCCTACGAAAGTGGCATTTAATTAGTTACAACTTTGCTCAGGGACTAGCAAAGATTAGGTTTGGGTGTGTGTTAAGACCTGAAAAGGACCACTTTTTACCCCTTAACTTAATCTCTGTTAGACCCTTAATCATTTAATAAATGTGTTTTAAGTCTATCCTATAGGTAATAAGCTGTAGCTGCAAATAAGGCCATAACCATGCCAAGAAGCCTACTGTTACCCCAGAAGTTCCTCAGAAGAAAGGAGGTTGGACCTAGATAAAGAATTAGTTGCAGCATAGGCACAGCAAAGTAGAAACAAGTCAAGAAGAATGCCTCACGCAGATGTCGCAGGGTTCAATTGAACTAGAAAGAATGCTTCGCGCAGTTGTCGCGAGCCTCTGAAGGTAGCACACCAACTGCTCGCACCATTGTCGCACAGTTTGACGACAGAAGGGATTGAAAATTAGACTTCGCGAGGCTCTCGTGAGGCTCAGTCATAAGCATTCGTGCAGTCTCGCGCAGCTCAAAAGAGGAGCCCTTAATCTTTGGGCGATTCACTGAGGAGAGATAGCTCCAGGGATTCCTGCGTGTAGTTGTCGTGCAGTGGCCGCAGGATACAAACCTTTAGGGAACTGCTCACGCGATCCAGAAGCCCATGCACATGGCTTCTTCGTGAGGATCTCTGTGAGATTCATCAAGGAACGAACCGCGTGCATAATTCCTATGCCATTCAAATAGAAAGCTCAATCTTGCAACGACCAGAGCATTACCACGATGACCAAAGTATCAATCCCGTGACTGCAAGAGCTTCAAGTCAATCCAAGCCCACGATGCCAATTCTATCACGCGACAAGACCTAGAAATCCTTGCTACCTAGAGAGGCTCGGGTTCTTAACTTCTCCCCACTTCTGCAAGGGCAATTTGAGAACTTCCAGCAACTAGGGCATGCACTCCAATTCTCCAATCTCCGTGCACATGCCTCGAGGCATCCAAGGAATTGATAAATTAGGCTTTTCCTAATTCTCACAGAGCTGACTGCTATATAAGCCTAAGCCTAGTTTAGGTTTAGAAGACTGGTCTTCTATACTCCTTCTTGAACCAACTGTAGAATTGCAGTAGGCTAAGGTTAGGGTTTAGATAGTTTTCTTTTTCCCTTTTTCTTCTCTCCATAGTCCAACACTTGTTGGCTATGCCTTTGTATGTCTATTTAGAATAGTTTTAATGGAATTTTATAATAGGATTTTATGCATGTATGGGATTGGTGTTTTGTGAGTTATTCTGTACATGGCTGCTGCCTTGAGATCCTCCATTGTTATGTTGCATTGTAAGCAATGGAGGATTGTTTTTAAGGTTTTATTTAGATCCAAGTGACCTATGTGCCCAGGTTAGGCACATTGCAGGCCTATGCCCCACCACAGGATCCACTAAATCTAAATCCCCATGGGAGCCTGTGCTGGTAGCCTTGTGAACATGGTGGTGGCAGCAATGTTCTTATTCTGTCTCAGACCTCTGTGAGAAGGATAACCTTTGTGGATAGTCTGTGACCGTTCAAGTGGACAGATTATAGCCCTAGGGTGAGGCCAATCCACAGATCTAAGACATATTCTTCTTCTCTGCACTTGTGCTTGTAGCTTTGTGAGAGATTGTGCAGAGACAGACTCTCCTGTATTTGTATAGACCCAATATCAGATGGTAGATCTGATCTGGCTGTAGAGATTGTAGGCTTGTGACTGAATCACTACAGTCTTTCTAAAGTAGTGAACAGTTATACCTAAAGCTAGTACTCAAACTCTTGCTGGTTCTGTGTGTCTAGGCTAGTGCACATTGCAGGCCTAGCCCCACACACAGAACTTTAGAGGTTGAGATTCCTATGGATTCTTGAGCTGATAGCCTGGATGAAGTAGTGCCTACAATGATAAACTTGTTCTGACCCATCTCTGGACTGTGGTTCCCCTATTGGATAGTCAGTGACCATTTAAGTGGACAGGTTATAGCCATAAGGGATTGGATCATAGCAGAGGGGTGAGTTGGATCCTTTCTCCTCTTTGGTGATAATGTAGCCATTGGACAAGATTTATATAGCAGCAGATCTGAGTCTGCGTTATAAGATCCATCAGACCTGTACCTAATAGCTTACTTCTCACCCTTTTATATTTTTTTTCTCACACTCCATCATTCTTCTCCACCATTTCTATAGTTTAGGCATTAGGTTACCTTAGGATTTAGACAATAGTGACCTTAAATCCCCTTCCATTTAGGATTGCCAGATCTGTAGCTAGATCTGGACCCTTGGAGCTTTAGATCAACTTTCCCTATGGGACAAACTCTTACTTATTAAAACTTGTTGCAGCAGGCCCTGTATCTTGCAGGACTGTGTATTTTTAGGCTTGCTGCTCTGTAATCCACCTCCTTTTATTTTTCACTGACCCCATTCTTATCACCATTTTCAATAAAGTTAGCTGCAAGTACTTAAAATAGCCTAACACCCCTAACTTTTAGCAAAATTAGGCCATGTAAGGAGTGAGAGAATACACACAACTTTGTATGCTAATCTATTATGTATATACCTAGCTGATGTATATGGCTACTAAGCTAGCCCAGCCACTTCAATTTAAGTGTAAACAGCTATAGACTAAATAACCCAGCTAGCTATAGAATATAGCCAACCCCTGTGTATGCTTGGTATGCAGATTAAACCGCTTTTGATTTATCTGCCAATACAAGTAAAAGCCATATGAGCTTTATAGTGAGATTAAGCCTATTTTGGCTTATCTCCTATACACTAAAATGGTGTAGCAGGCTTATCCGAAATTGCTGCCTTCTTTGTCGTTTGGGTAGATACATGTAAAAGGCAAATGCTGGCTTGATATACCATCATAGCCTTAATCCGCTTATAAGCTGCTTTTAACTTCGCTTGACTACACGAACTCGTGAGTCATCGATCAACTCCATGCATGCAAAGTAGATACGAAATAGTATAAAAGGCACTGGAACTTTCTTCGTCTTCCTGAAAATGAAACCCTGCATATACCTTTAAACCACAACCATTAAGGTACACCTCTGATAGGTGTTAAAACCATGTTTCTATTCATTATCTTCACACCTTCAATTTGAAACCCTTAGTCCATTGAGTTGAGTTCAAAGAGTTCTTCATAGTCCATTGAGTTCTTCGTAGTCCACAAACTCAGCAAGCGCAACATCGATACACGTTCGGCAAAATCAAAAACTCATGTCCACCAAAAGGTATGCAATCCAAATAAAGCACAGTTAAACATTCATTTACGCTAAACTATTTTAGGATCTTTTATGGCACATTTGGACATTCTACTCCATCGCTCTGAACTCAAATTATGCGTAAAGTCTAAGCTCAATTTTTGAGTGACAGTTTCGAAGGCAAGAATGCCATTGGTTGCCCAACGAACCTCCATTACTAGCGTGAATCAAGAATATAGTTGATTTGGTGTAAAAGAAATAAAAAATATGTTGTAAAAAGGCCAATGCCAGTAGGCCAAGTGAAGCCAAAGGAAAAAGGGGAACTAAGGCACCACAGCAAGTTGGCACCAGGCTTGCCGCGGCAAGGTGTTTGCTGAGGCAACCCCTATGGGTTGCGAGGTAAGCCTATGGTTGACTGTTGCAGCTACCTTGAGGGCCTTTGATCTATCTATGGTGTGTGGGAATTGATGTATCACTTCTAACATATCTAACGGGTCTACGGAGACCGAGTACCCCCATAGTTATACTAAATTCTTGCATGCATATCTAGGTGCAACTTGGTGCACATGATAGTTATGTGATGGTCTTGAATGCATGAATACACGTACATGCAGATTCATATAAGCGTGTGTGCAGGTAGGGAATTTACTTTGTTACCATATATTTGGTTTCCTTATTTTCATCTTGATTATAAATTATTAATCATGTACAATAAATGGGTATATATATATATCAAGAGAATGATATAGCATGTTGAAATAAGTGGAGTTGCAGTTCACTATAGGATAGCATGATGCACATGCCGGAGGTAGCATTGGTAAACCTTATCAGTTCTGAAATAAGTTGAATTAAGTAATTATCACTTGCAGTAATGTTTGAACACGTGAAACTATAGTAATTAATATTAGTTTTATATACATATCTAACTTGTGTCAGTTTTGTATGAAAAATATATGTTACATAAAGAAGCAGTTTTAAAACATGTATAACTATACAAAATTTAATTCATGTATGAACATGCTAAGTTTAGGTCACTATATGCTAAATGAAATTTAGTATTAAGCATGCAAGTTCTGTTATACTATTCAGTTTGTGTTTTTGATATCATGCATGGTTCATATTGCATTATTCAGATCTTGCTATCTTTGATATACTCTACACATTATTTTGTTTTAAGTCAAGTGATCCTGCTTGCTCGAGAGCTTGACTAAGTACTTATGACAAGTGATCTCACTAACTTGGGAGCTTGATTGTCTCAGTCCAAGTGATCCCGCTAACTCAGGAGCTTGACAAGTGATCCCGCTAACTCGGGAGCTTGATTTGTCTCGGTCCAAGTGATCCCGCTAACTCGGGAGCTTGATTTGTCTTGGTCCAAGTGATCCCGCTAACTTGGGAGCTTGATACTTTTGTTCCTGTCTATGTACATCTGATAACCTTGTTTTCTTCCAGCATGATTCTTGTGCCACATGAATTCTAGTATCTGTTGCACCATGAATTTTTGGTCTTTATCCAGTATGTCAGCATGATCACTTAGTTGTATGATAATGATTTATTTATATTTTATGTTACTCAAATATGCTTTGATTGGAATTTATGCGTGAAGAAGTAAATTGGTAAATCTAATATACATTAGCAATGTAAATGTCTCTGCTGAGCTTTGATGATAGCTCATCCTACGACTTAAATGTCTTAGCTACAGATTTAGATCCGAAGCACACAGCTAACCCCACTTACGTGCCAGACGAGGAGGAAGAAGAGGACGACGAAGAAGACGACGAGGAAGAATTTGCTAAAGAATTCTTTCCCAAATAGGTTTAAGAGAGAGAGAGATGCCTTTTGATAACTTGTATAAACCACATATGATATTTTGTTTGAGATGTATAGGTTTCTTTCCATTGTTTAGATGACGGGTGACCATCATCGGTAGAAAGCTATACATCATATCTGTTAGCCTTGCTTATAGAGTTTGATAGTTTTCCAAGTAGATGAGTAAATATTAGTTTGTTTTGTCATATTATTGTATGTCAGAGTGAGTACATTGCTTACGCATTTGCAATACTTTGTACAAATTAAGACACCCTTATATGATAGGATCATGTTAGGTGATCTGACGACGCGATCTTTCCTATTTACGATGAAGGGAAATATCGGGTTGTCACATTTATAGATCATAAGGAGTCGGTTTACAAAACTTCAAATTCTAATAAAAGATACTACTAAAACAAAAGGTTTCCTAATATAATTCTAACTCCTAATTTCATCTTTCCTTGCTTTGAGTAGTTGATGCGCTCTAGATTATTCCTTCCTTTAGTAGCTGTAGAGGTCTTTAGGACTTTTTCTTCTCAATGTTCTCTGATGCGTGGATTGCCAAACTTCTAATTTGAATAATCTTTTAATTTCATGCTAGGCCGTGTAGCTCTCACGTGATCAGTAGCAGCGAGAGTCTTTATCCGTAAAATCGTAAATCGTGATTTTCTCTTTTCAGTTCATACTCTCAGTACGATTCTCTAATATGATCGATTGTAATTCCCTTTTGTATTGCACTCCGCCTGAAGTATCATTTGAAGAATTGTAAATCACGATTTCTCATTTTCTCTTTGGCTTCATTCAATCGCAAAGTATGATTTCTGGCTTTAATCCTACGTCGATTCATTTTTTACGTTCGATCGCCTTTCTTACTACTTTATGAGTTCCTTTTGACAAAGATTAACACTTTGGTTCTCTTTTTCTGTTTATTCAAATATCTGCACAACAGTATCTCGTTAATAGCAAACTAGGGTCTAGCATCTCTAGCATCTCTAATAATGTGTTTTTAAGTGTATGTGTGTAGATGACAGGAATTTATAGCTTAGTGTAGCAATCCAACATTTTCAAGCCAAGAAGGAAGGATTTTAGGCTAAGTTGTGGAGCTGATGAGTTCACATTGACTGCACCATGATGGTTCACACCATTGGAGGTGTTTTGCATGCATTGGGGTCCTAGGAAGCCTACTGAGAGAGAGGTTAAACCCAAAGTTGATGGAGTGTTGCTATAGAGGGTTAATGGACCAGTTGTTCAACACATTGTTGTTGTAGCAGGCATGTCAAGCTGCATCTGATAGCTACTGCAATCTACCTGAACTGCCAAGCAACAGCTGAAATGGAGCCTCACAAGCTTCTATGCAACAGCCTATACTCAAACCTCTCGAGCTGGAGAGTTGAAGCTACTTGGAGAACTCGAGCAGATGCTAAAGCCCATACTCATCCACTCAAGCTAAAGCTCCATGTTGTCGAGTAGTTTGTGCCTGAAGACACCACAACCACTAGTAGAGGAGTTGCTACACTTTAACCTCATGAGCTGCTGCTTGAAGACTGCTATACAAGCTAGAGCAGATCAACAACCCATTGATTCTGCAGCAGCAAATCACTCGAGCAGCACATGCCTATATATCATCCTCTCGAGCTGTGGATTTAGAGAGCTGAAGCCCCATTTAATGAACTCGAGTAGTTCAAGTGATGAAGGAAGAACCACTCGAGTGCTTCATGGCTGTAGACTTAAACTACTCGAGTAGTTCATTAATGAACTCGAGTAGTTTGCTGACGCAAACCATGAACTCGAGCAGATCCAATTATTCCACTCGAGTAGCTCCCTGCAGAATTGAACCTATCGAGCCCCATTTTATCCACTCGAGCACTTGAAAGAGGCCTCATTTTATCCTGTCGAAATCTAGTCGAGATTTGCTCAAGGTAATAATCTGAAGCTCTACTCCACTCAAGCAGTTTAAACCTTCAAACTTCATCCTGTCGAGCACTAAATAGGAGCTATTTTAACCTGTCGAGATCCTCTCGAGAACTGCTTGAGGAGAAAATGCTGAAGCTATCCAGCCACTCGAGATGAATGATGAAGCAATTCGACTGGTCGAGAACTGCTCGAGATCCACTCGAGAATGAAAATATGAAGCTGTATTCACTTGAGGCACGAGTTTCAGCAGTTGTATTCAAACTTTCAAGGATATTTGTAAGATTTCACAGCTTCTAGAGCACACATCCCAATGTGCATAGCTGTCCCACACATCCCAATGCAATTAGTTGGCCACAAAAGGGCCACGACAGTAGCTCCAAGCATCTTATTTCTAATTGGCTAAAACACATAATGGCTATTTGGACTGTACAAATAGAGCTATAGTTGTCTTGTAAAAATATCCAGAATAGTTGGATCACTTTTAGGGTTTTTATTTTAGGGTTTAGTTTCCCTTTTCCATTTTCTTTTTCTTCTTTCCTTAACCCAGCAGCCATGCTGAGTTAAAGCTTTGTAGCAGCTAGGTTTAAATTTTAGTTTTATAATATGGTTTTGTAATAAAATACAGAACTATTTTAGGGTTTTGGACAGACTGTTTCCTTGAGGGCAAATCACTGTAAGTTCTTTTTATTCAATAAAATGCCAGTTTTAAAACTTCATTTTATCTTTAGTTTTTTGTGTTTTCTCTCACATAGATCAGTAAGGGTTTGATGCACCTATGGTTGCTTGAGCTTGTAGCCCGGCAACCATGGTGGCAGTGGTGGAAATCATGTTCTATCTCCAACCTCTGTGATTGATAACCTCTGGGATAGCCTGTGACCATTCAAGTGGGTAGGGCATATCCCTAAGGCTGGTCTGAATCACAAAGTTGAGATATATTCTTCTTCTCTACATTGAGCTTTAAGCCAAGTGAGAGACAGCTGCAAAACCCAACTCCTCTATTTTGCAAACCCATCATCAGTGAATAGACTTGAGATTTTGTAGAGATTATAGACTTGAGAGCTAGGTCATTGCAGGACTTTTTGTAGCAATGACCAACTGAATCTAAGTCCCCATTCAGCATGTGATTTCTTATGGCTTTCACCTGATTTTCACAGACTGTTTGATCTTATGGATGCATGCGCTTGTAGCCTTGCACACATAATTTCTGTAATAGTTTTCTTATTTTGATGTAATCCATTGATTGAAGGAAATCCCTAGGGTATTTTGTGACCACTTAAATGGACAAAATATAGCCCTATGATCAGTTCATTCTTTTGGGTTAGGTTAGATTTTTCTACCTTGCAAATGTGCTTATAGCCATTTGAAGGACTGCTACAGATTCATTTCTTGATCAGAGTTGAAGTGTTGATTTAACCACAGCTACTTCTCATTATTTTTACTTTATTTTCCCACTCCATCATCATCCTCTACTCCTTTCTTTAGCTGTAGTTTATTCCTGTTTTTAGTTTTATTTTTATTGTGACACCAAAAAACCCTCTCTTTACGTTTAGAGTTGCCAGACCTGTAGCTAGGTCTAGAGTTTACTATATGCCCTTAGGTATTTAGATCATCACTCTCTGTGGGACAAACTCTTACTTATCGAAACTTACTACAATAGGCTCTGGATTTTGGCAGGACTGTGAGTTTGATTTTTGTGCTGTGTTCAATCCATTTTATTTTGTTTTATTTTTGCATTCATTTTCGTCATATTATTTTCCTCATATATTTTATAATAAAAAGCACAATCAAATCAATCTCCCAACATGTTTTTGGCGCTGCTGCCGGGGAGTTTGATCTAAGTATAGTAATATGAGTTTAGTTTTTATTCTTTGTAGTTTTAGTGTTTAAATAAATTACAGCTGTAATTTATGTTTGATTTTTTTTTTTTTGCTTTTTCTTTATTTTCTATTTTGGTTTTTTTTGTGTCTCTGAAGTGTTTGTATAAATTATAGCTATAATCCTTTCTTTTATTTTGCTATTTTTCTATTTTAAATTTATTGCCTATTTGAATAAATTCCTGCTAAAGTTTTTAATTTTTGCAGGCTTGGAGCAGTAGCCAATAGAGGAGTTTAGCTACAGCTGGAGCATTCCTGCATCAGTTTGCATCTCTATATCCCCTATTTTTGTTTCATTTCTGCAGTCTTAAATTCTAGTAGTTGTGTTAGTTTGTATTTTTCTTTATCTATTTGCTGTAAGCTGCCCTTGTTTTGCTCTGTGTGTGTGTTGTATGCTGGGAAGAAGGTATCTCAATCCCGATCTGGAACATTTGAATCCTAAGATTGAGAGAGTCTTGAGTCCTAGGCTAGCAACACACACCCCTGCTAAAATTTAGTAATAGCTGAGATGGTTGAGCAGCCTAGACCCCTTAGGGAATATAATGCACCAGGGGCATATTCATCCCCCTCTTGCATTCAACTCCTGTTATTCGCAGAAAAGTACCACTTTTCACCTCCTAACCTAGACTTTGTTGGACCTTGAAACTAACTAATAACTCTTATTTAGCTTGTTTTATAGATTAGTAATAACTTGTGCAGCTTAACACAAAGTCCATACCTTTGGTGTCGAGAAGAGAGACAATTCAAGCCAAGGTTGACAAATGGGCCAGAGATTGATGGAATACCATGGTGACTGTTTTACATGTCATAATGGACCACAAAAGTCTAGCAGATGAGAGAAGCATATGTGTGAGTGGAGAGAGTTGAAACAGCAGTAGTTGCATAGTAGCAGAAGAGCAAATGAGTTATCTCACATAGTTGAAGTGCTACCTCGTGTGGCTAAGTGTGCAGCAGAAGTTATCTCGCGCAGCTAAAATGTGTAGCACAAGAGAGCTCATGATGCAGTCGTGCACTAACCCTTCAAAATTCTAGCTTGCGAAGTTCTCGCGAGGATCAAGGTTTATATTAACTGTGCTCACAATCTCGCAAGGCTAATATGCAATAGAACGACAGGAATCTCGTGAAGTCCTCAGATGGTTAAGCAGGAGAGAGAGCTCCAGATTTGTCCTCGTACAGCTCTCGCATGCATCAAAGCTACTCCCTCTACCTAGAGAGTTGTGGTGTTCATCTAACAAATAGCTGAGCGAGAGGAGAGATCTACTGCGCGAGTACCTCATGAGAGAAAATTCTAGAGCTCACCTGCGTGAGTAAAGCCAAGCAGTGTAACTGATCCTCGCGATAGCGCTGTAAGGCAGAGCAATCGTGCGACAAGCTTAAATCCATCAACATGAGAAAGCAGCATTTAAAGCCACATCTTACCTCGTGAGGACTCTGTAAACTCAGCGAATGGATTAATGAACCCGATTCAGCCCCGCGAAGCTTGGCTCTCCACTTTCCAGTCTTAACTCAGGGACCTTTTGGGGATTTCCCTAGGTCCAAGGCACACATCCCGAGACCTTGATCTCGAGGCACATATCCTAAGGCATCCAAGGGTTATAACAGTGCCACATCTGCTAGGAAATTAGGGTTAATCTTCTCTGAGCCAAGGCATTAGGGACTGAGAATATAAGCTGCAGTTATAACTTAGAATCTTTATCTCCTTCAACTTCTATATGTGGTGAGCTTAAGTAGATTTGGGTTAAGGTTTGATCATTCCTTTGTAAGTAATTAGGCTTAGTTTTATTTAGTTTTTGTAATGGTTCTTATAATCTTTGGGATTTTGTGAAGAGTTGTGCACAAGGTTGCTGCCATGAGAAATTGCATTGTAAGTATTTTTTATCAATAGAATTTATACTTTAATGGTTCATTCAATCTGTTATTTTTCTATTTTCCCATAGTTTTATTCTGGTTAAGCATGCATTTAGGATTTGAGCTGATTTGAAATGCCCATGAAAGCTTGAGCTTGTAGCCCTGGGACCATGGTGGCAACAATAATTTACATGTTCTATCTCAGTCACCTATGGTGT
This sequence comes from Chloranthus sessilifolius, assembly GCA_021018995.1. Classification (NCBI taxonomy): domain Eukaryota; kingdom Viridiplantae; phylum Streptophyta; class Magnoliopsida; order Chloranthales; family Chloranthaceae; genus Chloranthus; species Chloranthus sessilifolius. Next base: position 44,793,397 of record CM037592.1, read on the forward strand.
GGATAGCCTATGATCATTTAAGTGGACATACTATAGCCCTAGGATGATTCCAAGCTATAGATTTGAGAAGGATTCTTCTCCTCTACACTTGAGCTTATAGCCTTGTGAGAGGTTGTTACATGAACAAGTTCCCTCTGTTTTACTTGACTAATATCAAATGTTAGATCTGATTTATCTATAGTGATTGTAGACTTGTGAGTTGAGTCATTGCAAGCTTTTTGTAGTAATGACCTGCTACTTTTAAGTCCAAATAGCCCTTGAACAATTGTGGTCTTCCCTAATTTTTTAAGAACTATTTGCTCCCATGGATGCTTGAGCATATAGCCTGGCAAAAATGGTGTCTGCAATGATATTAATGATCTGATTTGGGCCATTAGGTGAAGGACATCTATTGGATAGTCTATGACCATTTAAGTGGACAACTTATAGCCTTAAGATCACTCTACTCCTTTGGATCAGATTGGTTTTCTGACTTAGTCCATGTGGTTCAATCCTCTCAATTGGATAGTCTGTGACAATTAAAGTGGACAGGTTATAGCCTTAAGAGATCATGTCAAACCATAAGGGTTGAGTTGGATATTTCTTCCTTGCAGATGTGCTTGTAGCCATCTGAGAGATTTGCTGCAGAGACAGTCCTAAATCTGAGTTACATAACTGAATTAACATTATCTTAGTTGCCTACTTCCCATCATTTTTATCTTTATTTCAACACACACCATCACCACCTTCTTTATAACCCTTTCTTTAGGATAGGACTGTACTTTATTCCTCTTCTTTTAGTATTAATTTAGTGTAGTTGTGACACCCAACTCCCTTTCTTCAGCATTGTCAGATCTGTAACCAGATTTGGAGGCCTACTATTATAGCCCATTTTGAATTCTAGATCAATTTCTCTGTGGGACAAACTCTTACTTAAAACTTGCTACAATAGCCCTGTATCTTATAGTCTGTGTGTACTTTAGGTTGCTATTTTCATAGCCATTTCACTCCAGCTTTGTATTCTATTTTTTACTCAACATCATTTTAATAAACCTCATCAAACACCTAGGTATATAACCAACAAGTTTTTGGCACTGCTGTCGGGGATCTTGATCTTTTTAGTAGACCTGAGTTGTATTATATTTTAACTTAGAAAATTCTTTATAGCTGTACCTTGAATAGAATAAAAGTATTATTGATTTTTGTAGAATTTCTACAAAAGTGGGCAACAACAGCAGGGAAAAGCTAGAGCTGCAGCTGGAGTTTAGCTAGCTCTGTTTGCACTTCTTTTGCCTTAAAACTCAGTCCCTTTTTTATTGAATTCCCTATCATTAGTTTAGTTGTAAATCTGTTTAGTTGTTAATTTTGTTTGAAATTTTTTTCTGTTTTGTGAGCATTTTATTTACCTGCAAATTATGTGTATGCTTCGTAGAAGGTCCCTTAACTACCCTGAGTTGGAACCTCTAAATCTTGAGGTTGAAAGGGTCCTTAGACCAAGAAACACCACACAAAGCCCTACTGTTGAAACTGAGCTAGCTGTCATGGCTGAGAGGCAAAGAACTCTGAAGGAATATAATGCACCTGGGGATTACACATCTCCCTTTCACATACAATTCCCTTCAATTGAGGGAAACTATGAAATTAAGTCCACCATTAACATGTTGCCATCTTTTCATGGGCTCAGTAATGAAGATCCTTACAAGCACATTAACCAATTTTTAGTACTTTGCACCACTTTCAATATTGCTGGCCTGGGACCTGAAGCCACCAAACTAAGGCTTTTTCCTTTTTTCCTAAAGGACAAAGCCAGCACCTGGCTCTCTAAGCTCCCAACCAAAGGCATTCAGGCATGGAGTGACCTCCAAAGCCAATTTCTAGCTAAATTCTTTTGCAAAAATAAAACTAGCCAGATAAGGACAAACATATTGTCATCCACTCAGTCCTCAACTGAGGATTTTTATGAGGCATGGGAGAGATTTAAAGAGATGTTAAAATAATGCCCCCACCATCAAATTCCACAGTGGCAAATGGTGCAAGTCTTTTACCAAGAAACTAATCCCAAGAGTAGGGATATGGTGGATACCTATTGTGTGGTTAGTTACCTCCACAAGATAGCTGATGAGGCTTGGGAGTTGTTTGACATCATAGGAGAAAATTTCATGCAGTAGGAGTCATTGTCTCGCAATGACAGCCAGACCTCAGCTAAATTGGTGAAAGAGTCCACCCCTAGAGGAGGAATGTATGAAGTTAAAGTGCAAAGTGATTTGGGAAGGAAGGTGGACAATCTGAGTTTAAAGTTTGACAAATTGATGAATGTGATGCAGCCTAGGATGGTTGCACAAGTTGAAGAGGCATGTCTGATATGCCAATCTTCCACACGTTAACTCCAAGATTGCCCATCAGCCAACTAGTTCCCTGAGTTAATGTTGGAACATGCTAATGTTGCCCAAGCATATGGGCAGCAACCTGCTGGGTACACATGGAGAAACCACCCAAATTTGAGGTGAAGACAAGACACATACCCTCAGCCCTAGCAGCAGTAGTTGGCAGCTCCATACAGACCTCAACACCAATTTAACCAAGGTTATCCACCAAGATAAAATTTTCATTTGCCTGCCCCACAACCTAATCAGTTGTTCCTGCCCCACAACAGTCCGGATCCTCTTCCTTTGAAGAGCAAATGATGGCATCTATGCAGAATTTGGAGAACTTGGTCCAAACTGTGAACCCTCATGGGCAAAGCATTAAAAAAATAGAGGACAAGCTAGGTCAAATCTGTAATGCTTTGAACAAGGGAGAGGAGGGCAAATGCCTAGTCAACCCTTGGCCAATCCAAGGGGGCAGTACATGATTGGAGAAGCATCCTCTACCCATGAAGAGGCTAATGTAATCACTACACTGAGGAGTGGCAGGGTGTTGATAATTTAGTAGGCAGAGCACCAGAGGAGGTCATAGAGAGTGAAAATGAAATAAATGTGAGTGTTGAAGAACCAAAGAAGTCATCCCCTACTGTGGATCAGCAAGGGCAAAATAAAGGGGCTGATGTTGAACCCCAACAGTAACCAATAGATGAAGAGAAAAGAAAAAAGCTAAAATTTGACCATGATGTGGTTAGGCATGCAGCCGTGGCACCAGTAGTCTCACAGCTGCCATTTACTCATGCACTTACAGGCCCATGTCTTTTTGATAAGGGGAATGCTCATATAGAGGAAATGATGGAGACCTTGAAGCAGGTCAAGATCAATTTGCCCTTGCTTGATGCTATCAAACAAGTTCCTGCCTATGTTAAATTCTTGAAGGACCTCTGCACATAAAAAAGAAAGGCTAGGGTACAGTTATCCAAAAAGGTTAATTCTGTTGAGCATGCTGAGTCAGTTTTGTCTATTGCCACACCTGAGAAATTACAGGACCCAGGGGTACCTACTATCCCCGACATAATTGGAAACCATACCATTGGAAGAGCCCTCTTGGACATTGGGGCTAGTGTGAACCTGTTTCCATATTCTATGTATGAGGAGCTAGGTTTGGGAAAGCTAAAATCTACATCAGTTGTGCTCCAACTGGCTGATAGGTCTCAGAGGAGACCTGTGGGTGTGGTGGAGGATGTTTTGGTGGGGGTGGACAAGTTCTACTATCCTGTTGATCTCCTTATTTTGGACATGAACCCTTACAAAAGTAAAACTCCAATTGCTGTCATCCTTGGCAGTCCATTCTTGGCCACTACAAATGCTTGCACATTCAATGCAGGTCAAGGGTGATGGAGGTGACCTTTGAGAACATGAAGGCCCAATTAATTGTGTACAATGCTACAAGGCAGCCTCATATGGATATTGAGGACTGTTGTGCAATTGATTTATTAGATGGGATTGTATAAGAAGAATTATCCAATCTGCTGGATTGGCATAATGTGAAAGATGACCTGGAAAATATTTGGAGTATGGTTGAGAAGGAGGCCCAAACTCTCATGACATAAGTCAACACTAAAACAGAGTCTTCTGTGGGCCTAGTGCAGCATTCCACCTGGAAACCTACATTGTTGCCCCTTCCTCAAACAACTAAGGCACCTTTGTTGCCTTCCATTGAAAGTCCCCCTAAGCTGGAGCTGAAACAGCTCTCAGACCCATTAAAGTATGCCTTCTTGGGGCAAAACAAAATGCTTCTAGTGATTATTTCCTCCTCTCTCACTAGTGAGAGGGATGAAGAATTATTGAGTGTTCTCAAGAAGCACACAAAGGCAATAGGGTGGACAATAGCTGATCTTGGAGGCATTGATGCCTTAGTTTTCATGCACAAAATTTACTAGGAAGAGGGTGCAAAACCCCCAAGGGTGATGTAGAGGAAGTTTAATCCTCACATGCAAGAGGTGGTCTTGAAGGAGATAGTAAAACTATTAGATGCAAGGGTGATTTACTCCATTTCAGGTTTAGAGTGGGTGTCACCCACCAAGGTGATACCTAAAAAGTCAGGCATAACAGTTGTTACTTCTGATTTTAGGGAGTTGATGCTAGCCAGAGAGACCACTGGCTGGAGAGTTTGCATTGATTACAGGAAGCTCAACTCCAAAACTAGGAAAGACCACTTCCCTCTCCCCTTCCTAGACCAAATTCTAGATAAGCTAGCCGGGAAGGCATTTTATTACTTTTTTGATGGATCTCTGGGTATAACCAAATCCTTGTGTATCCTTAAGGTCAAGAAAAAACTACTTTCACATGTCCCTTTGATCCCTTTGCTCACAGGAGGATGCCTTTTCGATTGTGCAATGTCCCAGCCACATTTTAGAGGTGCATGTATGCTATATTTTCTTATATGATTGACAAGTTCTTGAAAATTTTCATGGATGATTTCTTGATTTTTGGGGACAGCTTTAGCTAGTGCTTGAGTTACCTTGACCTGGTTTTACGAAGATGTGAGCAGACCAATTTGGTCCTAAGCTGGGAAAAGAGTCACTTTGTGGTGACACAAGGAATTGTGTTAGGCCATGTAGTCTCTCACAGAGGAAATGAGGTTGACAATGCTAAAGTGGATCTGATTTCACACCTGCCCCCACTCAGGACTGTCAAGCAAATCAGATCATTTTTAGGCCATGCTGGTCTTTATAGGAGGTTCATTAAGGACTTCAGCAAAATTACCAAACCATTATATTACTTGCTGTGTCTGGATGTGCCATTTGAATTCTCTGCTGAGTGCCTTGAGGCCTTTAAAGTTTTGAAAAAGTGCCTTACCACTGCTCCTATAATCCAGGCCCCAGATTACTTACTCCCCTTTGAGCTGATGTGTGATGCATCAGACTTGGCCATAGGTGTTATCTTAGGATAGAGGAAAGATTAGTTGCCTGCAGTGATCTATTATGCCAGGAAAATACTAGCTGAAGCTCAGCTCAACTACAGCACTACTGAGAAGGAGCTGCTAGCTATTGTGTTTGTTGTGGACAAGTTTAGACCCAACTTGCTGGGGTATAAAATTATTATTTTTACTGATCACTCAACCCTGAAATACCTATTGGCTAAGAAAGATGCAAAACCAAGGCTGATCAGATGGATCCTCCTGTTACAAGAGTTTGATCTTGAGATCAAGGATAAAAAGGGAGTTGAGAATGAGATGGCTGACTGCCTCTCTAGAATTATTTTGGAAAAATGTGTAACAACACTTTTCAATGAGTTGTTCCCTGATGAGAAGTTATTTGCTATGCAGTTTAGTGTGCCCTGGTGTGCACACATTGTCAATTTTCTTGTTGTTGGTAGGATTCCCCCTCACTAGTTCAAGATGGACAAAGACCTATTTTTCTCTCAAGTCAAACATTTTCTGTGGGAGGATCCATACCTTTACAGGCACTGTGCAGACCAAGTTGTTAAGAGATGTGTTCCATAATGTGAATTTTCACAGCATTCTTTTAATGTACCATGAGCAAGCTTGTGGAGGTCACTTTAGTGGCAAAAAGACAGCTGCAAAAGTTTTGTAATGTGGGCTTTATTGGTCCTCTTTGTTCAAAGATGCATACATATATTGCAAAGCCTGTGGGAGATATCCAAGGTTGGGAGGCATTTCCAAGAAAGATTCAATGCCATTGCAGCCCATCTGAACTATTTGACATCTGGGACATTGATTTTATATGTCCCTTTCCTCCTTCTATGAGTTTCAATTTCATACTTGTAGCAGTGGACTATGTGTCCAAATGGGTGGAAGCCATTGCCACAATGATGAATGATCACGGAGTTGTCCTTAAATTTTTGAAGGATAATATCTTCTCAAGATTTGGCACCTCCAGAGCTATCATTAGTGATGGGGGGAGTCATTTCTGTAACTGACCTTTTGATAACCTGCTCAAAAAGTATTCTGTTATACACAAAATTGCAACTCCCTACTACCCACAAACTAGTGGGCAAGTTAAAATTTCTAATAGGGAGATTAAGCATATCTTGGAGAAGACTGTGAGGACAGATAGAAAGGATTGGGCACAAAAGCTGAATGATGCTTTGTGGGCTTACAGGACAGCCTATAAGACCCCTATTGGCATGTCCCCATTTAGGCTGGTTTATGGCAAGGCCTGCCACCTACCAATAGAGTTAGAGCACAGAGCCTATTGGGCTATCAAAACACTAAATTTTGTTCTAACTACTGTTAGTTCTCACAAGAAATTGCAAATGTCAGAGCTTGATGAATTGAAAATAGAGGCCTATACCAATGCCAGAGTTTATAAGGAGATATCAAAGGCATTCTTTGACAAGAAGCTAATGAGGAATGACTTCAATGCTGGTACTAAAGTTTGGCTTTTCATCTCCAAATTAAAGTTCTTTCCAGGAAAATTAAAATCCAGATGGGATGGACCTTACACTGTCATCCATGCTTCCCCATCTGGTGCTGTGGAGATTTTGGATCCTATGTCTGGGAAGATTATGAAAGTGAATGGTCAAAGGTTAAAAATTTGTTTAGAAAATTTAGTGGAGCCTCCTTAGACCATTCATCTGCATGAACCTCCCAATGCTTAGTGATCCACAGCTTTATAAAATGTGTACCATATGTGTTGAATGTGTGCCTTTGTTTTGTTTTATGTAAAAATTTGTCAAGTGGTGTCTTTAGTATGATGTTAATTTACCCGTGTTGTTCTGATCTATTTTGAGTTGTGTGATGATGTTGTCATGTGCATGTTTGTCATCTGACTTTAATGTGCATAGACTTGATGTTGATGAACATATCTGTGTTGTTGTATGGTTGAGGTGCTGTTATTGTAAAAATCAGGAATCTGATATAGTTGAAAATCTTTGGCATTCTAAATTCTTGAGGTACATATGTTGATAATGGGCACTGAGATCATCATGATGAAATGGGTGAACAAGGAATAAATGAGGTCAATATCAGTGAGAATGAATAGCCCAATGTGAAAGCACTGGCAGAGAATGAGCTTTGACTTGTCGTGAGGCTCAAAGGCCTCAATTTCACCCTCATGAGTCAATTTTGGGCTTTCTCATGGGGCTCTGAAATGTCCTTTGTTGCCTCACGAGAGCCTCACGAGCTAAAACATCTGAAGAATACCTGCATATGAGCCTCACGAGGCAATCTCTTCTCTGCGACATCAAGCTGTGCAAAAATTGTAAGTCATGTGTTTTGTTCCTCGCGAGAACCTCGTGAGCAGAAGTGCCTGCTGAAGCCTAATATTGAGCCTTGCGAGGCTCTATCTTGTTAGTAACATGGAATAGTGTGAAGAAACAAAATCACGCCTGTGTACCTCACGAGATCCTCGCAAGCAAAATTCTGAAGCTCGTATTGAAATGTACCTCGTGAGGCACTTGACTCACTGAAGATATTTTCTTCGCGTGGTTTCGCTGTTCGGCTATGCGAGAGATGAACCTGCCCTCTCGCTCACCTCACATACAACATTTGCTCCATGACTGACCTCATGAGTCTCTTGAGTCCCTTAAAAGGCATTTCTCGTGGTGGCATTTATAAGATATAGCCTCGCGAGTACCTGGTGTGAACCGTGCGAAGCACAGGTTCCTTCATTTAAACCTTGTGATTTTTCATTTTCATCACTTCATCTCTTCTTTGCCCTAGCCCTCACTGAGCACCTTCAAACTTCCTCCTCTCTTCTTTCTTCTATACAACCTACACAACTCCAAATCAGCCATTTTCCTCCTACAACTATGTTCCCTATCACCTCCTGGTCACTTTGAACTTGATTTGGAGGAATTTGATCCATTGTGCCATGGTTGGAGTGAAACCCTAGTTTCAATTTGGTAAGATTTCTCACTCCCTCTTATTTGGATTGATTGGATATTGTTTTAGTGATAAGTAGGGAGGAATTTGGGTGTAATTTTAGTTGTGCAGTGTAAATAATAGAATCTGTGAGTTTAAAGTTTATATTTTGAAGAAGTTGAGTAGCCATGACCACAAGTTTAAAATTTATTGATGCGTTGGCTGCCATGCTAAACCCTCCATATACTCGCAACCCTAGGGCAACTCGTAAATCTGTGAGGATTATAGGGGCCTCCCCTGTGGAGACCTCTGAGATGCCTTCTCAGGTGGTTGAGCCCCAGATGGAGCAAACTGAGCAAAGGGCAGCCCCTGTGCCAAGGGTGTGACCTCTGATGCCCACGCTACCAAGAAGAAGTCTGCTCCTAAGAAGAGAGCAAGAACACTTGCCAAAAGCTCTGAGAAATCCAAGAAGAAGCAGAAAAAGGGCAAGGTTATGGCCCATGAGATCCCTGAGGTTGACCCTGAAGAGGTAGAAGATAATGAGTACCTCAGGGTCCCCTCTGAATTTGTGACTGCAATTAAACTGGAGGTAGAGACCATTTTTGACAAAATTTTCTTTGAGGACCTATCTGGGACAACAGCCTCCATTGCGCACCTAACCAAGGCAACTCTACTGCCCCTATTGAGATCCCCACTGCAGCCAGTTTTCCTTAGACTAGTGCAGTTGTTTATCAGAATATTAGAGTGAAGACTGGGGATGATGGGAACCCAGCATTGCTGGTATTGATAGACAAGTTTGAAATGCTCTTCAACCAGGCAGCCATAGCTGAGATACTTGGGATACCAACCAAGTACAACCCTGAGTGTGGCTTGGGTCCTCCTTTGAGAACCACCATCCCAAATATTGCCAAGGAGTTGACTAGAGGGATCACAACCTCAGGAGTGTCAATTAGGAAGAGAGATCAGCACCCAAACCTCAGATTTATAGAGGGGGTGCTGAGGAAAAATGTGTATTATTCTGGGCATGAGTAGGAGAGGAGTTTTCTCATTGCGGAAGCACTCTAGTCATTCCATATGAATCACTACATTGATGTTGGAAGCTCATTTTTGATGGAATGAAGGACATTAATGAGAAGGTAAAAAAGGAGCAGAAACCCCATTCACTCCCCTACTGCAGGCTTATTACAGCCTTGCTGAAGCTAGGAGGGTACCCTTTCATGATGGATGAGGAGACTATTACCCTGGCCCCCAGAAAATGTGATAAAAAGCAATGAGGGATCAGTGAAACTCTTATTAAGAAGAAGGAGGAGTTGCTAGCTGAAGCAATTCAAGACGCTGCTATAGTTGCTACCTCTGTTACTGCCAGTTCTACAGCCACCTCAACTGGGCCAGCCATCCCTTCAATTCTCATGCTAGCTCCTACCTCAATCCCAGCCTCACAACCTTCCATAGTCTCATTACCTTTACCCCAGCCCATTTCACCAACTACCACAACCACCATACCTACTGAGACCTTACCTATACCTTTGCCCATCACATCAGCCACAACTAGCCCAACCATACCCACCACACCATTAACTTTTCCTACACCTATGATTACCTACCCAACCCACCCTAGCCCACCTGTGAAAACTACCTATAAAAAGAAGAAAATTAAATAAAGTCCACACAAAATCCCAGCCCTTATGTCTCCCAAACTATCCCTATCCCAGAAACCTCAACCATACCAGACCCAACCATTAGCCTACCACCACCCTCACCGGCTCAAGCCTCAATAGCCCAAGTCTTTAAACCTGATACCCTTTAACCTTTGGCCTAATCCATCCCTTTTTTCCCTTCCCATGACCCCTTTGGATCTGAGGGGTACTCAGCTATGATGTCCTCTATCATTGGAGAAATTAACTATGAATTCACCCCTCTCCAGACTCACCTCACCCTCCCCATTTTACCCCTACACCTACTTACCCACAGCTAAGAACCTTTCACCATGCACCCACCTCCCCATTTCAACTAATTTCACCCATCCAAAGTACAACACCTATAACCCCTGACCCCCTACCCCAAATTCTCAACCTATTTCTCTCCCTTCAATCTCAACTGTTAGCCAACTCTCAAACCCAATCATCCATTAAGGCCAACCTTCAAGTCATGACCTCCACCCTCCAAAACCAGGCCTCAATCCAAACCAGCTTATAAGCCATCCAATCCACCTTATCACTTTTAACCCAACCATTACAACAACCACCTATCCCTACACCCACCAATTTACCTACTCACCCCCTTATCCCCAACCCATAACCTCAGCTATAACCTCCCCTGTTGCTGCACCCATTGAACCTATCCCAGAAATCCCTCCTACTACCTTTACAAATGCCTCCACTCAAGCAAACCCTAAACTTGAACCAGAATCCCAATCTAACCCTATCAAACTACCCATTATTCTCCTGCCTCTGCCAATCACCTACCCACAATCCCAACTTGATATCCCACCTGTTGTAGCTACCTCTGATACTACCACAGATGTGGAGGGCCTAATCCCAACCTCCTCAATTTCAACCCAAACAGACCTAGAGATTTTAGACCTCAATGAACCTGCCCTTGAAGTCCCCCAGCCCATACCCTCTACCTCCACCCCACCCATGCCATCATCGATCCCCTCTCCCTTGCTTGTTGGCCCTTCCTCCAATGCTGAGTAGCCCATACAACCTGCCACATCCTTTTCCATACCTCCATACTTAACCCTCCTACTTGTCATGCAACATAACCCATACCTTAAAAGGGATGTTATTGGAGTCATGGCTAATATCACAACCTCAATGAAGATGCCCTATGAAGAGAAGATCACTCAAATGGAGATGGATCACAGAGTTGAATTGCTAAAAATATTAGTGAGCTGAAAGAAAATTTTGATTCAATATGAGGCTCAAAAGAATACTACAACAACTGTGAAATTGAGAGCAGATGGACTCGAGAAAAGGTTAGCTGCCTCCAAAGAGGTCACAAAGGCCACCAGGGAACTCTATGAAAGTAGAGTTATGCTTGCTGAAAAGAAGGTAGAAATCTTTGAAAGGAGAGTTGCTGAACTGACTACCACAGAGCCTGCACAACCCACTACCCCTCCAGCCAGTTCAACTGCTGCTACTTTGGAGAAAGAAAAAGACAAAGGAAAAGGAGTCCAAGTCAAGACTGAGCCAACAAAAAATTAAGATGTTTTGATATGCACCTATAATTAGTTAGGATGTTTTTGTATAATCATTTTATAGATCACTTTCCCTTGCATTGTACACATTTCTATGGTAAAATGAAAGTTCCCTTTGATTGATTTTGTTAGGTTTTCTTTATGTCTACTGTTCGTAGTTGCTTTATTTTCGTTATTTGTGTGTGTATTATTTGCTCCCTTACTTTGTTTTATGTATGATTTTTACTCTCCTGCACATACCCTTAATCTTTGAATCAGTTAGGACACTACTCCTCATAGGTTTGGGGGTGTGGTAAGGTTTGCCAATAATGTATTTAACTTAAGTGCAACAGAATCAAGTGAGTAAGATAAATATAGAGCTGTGATCACCTAAGAAACTTTGAAAATGAGGAAATGTAAAAATTTTGTAGACATTTAGGCATTAAAAACTTTTAAATTTTTACATTTCCATGAGGTGAACACCAAGAAAACGCACTTGTGTCAGTACTTAGTGAACCATTAAAGAGAGAAAAAGGTAAGGACATGCCTAAAAGTTCAATGAAAGACCATACCTAGTGAGATTGGGCCTACAAAAGTTTTTCTCTTTGAGGAGTGTCTTAGGCAATTCTTTTTGCTCTAAGGACTAGCTGAGTCAATGTCCTCACTAGAAGTTAGGCATCTCCAAGTTGAAACAGTTGACATCACTCATGATATTTAGGAAAGGATCAAGGCCTTCTCTTAGACGGTTTGAGCTTAAACATACCAAACCTAGTAAACTGCCCTTGTGCATACACCATTTGAGCCTTGATTTCCAGTTTTTTTTTCTTTCAAAACACACTAAGTATTTGTACCTAAACCTATGGTCCTCATTCAAACCTAACCCCACTTTGAGAATTCAAATGGTAAAGGAGTAGGATTTGAAGATGGACAAGCTAGGGACAACATTGGGTGAATGGAAAAGAAACACAAAAGGAGGACATCAGTGTAGCAGCTGGGGAGAGGGTGGCATTTCAGAAAAATAAAATAAAAAAGAAAAGAAAAATTTATCCAAAAGGAAATTAAAAAAAAGTAGAAAAATAATAATGAAAAGGAAGAAAGAGGAGTCAAGAGGAAATTTCATTGGAAAAAGTAAAAATAAGAGGAGAAGCTGGCCACTTCAAGTCTGAAAAATGTCGAAGAAGATGAAAAGTGAAGAACTAAAGAAGGTGAAGTCATGAATCACCTCTGTCACCTGCTGATTTCTCAATTTTGCATCCTTTTTACCCTTCTATTCTTTATAACCTACACTCATAAGCCACATTACAACCCAGTCATAAGTCCTTGTGATCCTAAGTTGAATGAGTTGTTATGTGGAGATGAGTTGTCCAATCTATGGTGAGGAATAGCCAATGATGCCAGAATTTAGGAGCTTTGCCTGTGCTCATGCTTGTAGACCCATGTGGGGACTATAATTGCTCTTGAGCATGTGAGAAAATGAAAACCCTCAAAGTTCTTTGTGAGAGACTGCCCTGGTAAGCATTGGGTCTGATATTGAATGTATTGGGCATCGCCTAAAACCTAATTTTTAAATTAATGATAAGCTCAATACTGACATATATTTGCCATTTCTCTTATTGTAAACTAATTGGAAATGATGTGCATACATGCAAAAGTTAGAATGATTAAATATCTATGCATATCATGTATTGAAGTTCTTCATATTTTGAATCAAAGGTGAATTGATGCCCTATGTATTGACAGTTGACTTGATAATGTTGTACTTTTGTTAACTGTTTCATTGAGAAGTTTGTGGGTATCTTCACTGAAAACGCTCAAGAGACTTCACTCCACTAGGGATCACCTAGGGGTTTAAATGGCTTGACGCATGAGTCAAATGCATCTGTGTTCCCTATAAAAGTGGCATTCACATTCTTAGAGTAGTTATTTAAATTTTCCTTTGCTCAGGGACTAGCAAAGATTAGGTTTGGGGGTGTATTATTCACTGAAAAGTACCACTTTTCACCGCTTAACCTAGCCTTTCCTGGACCTTGAAGCTGACTAATAACTCTTGTTTAGCTTGTTTTGTAGATTAGTAATAACTTATGCAGCTTAACACAAAGTCCATGCTTTTGGTGGTAAGAAGAGAGAGAACTTAAGCCAAGGATGACAGCTGAGCCAGAGATTGATGGAACACCATGATGGTACACACCATGGTGACTATTTTGCATGTAATAATAGACCAAGAAAGTCCGAGCAAATGTGAAAGAAAGAATAGATGTGAGTGGAAATTTGAAATCGATGAGGCGCATAGCGTGAAGAAGAGCAAATAAGGTATCTCGCACAGTTGAAGTGCTGCCTCTCGTGGCTAAGTCTGCAGCAGAAATTATCTCCCGCAGCTAAAATGTGCAGCACAAGAGAGCTCGAGATGCAGTCGCGCACTAACCCTTTAGAATTCCAGCTTGCGAAGTTCTCGTGAGGATCAAGGCTTATATTAACTACGTGCACAATCTTGTGAGGCCAATATGTAAAAAGAATGACAGGAATCTCATAAAGTCCTTGCATGGTTAAGCAGGAGAGAGAGCTCCAGAGTTGTCGTCACACAACTCTCACACGCTTCAAAGCTACTCCCTCTACTTAGCGAGTTCTCGTGTTCATCTGACAAATAGCAGAGCGAGAGCAGAGATCTACTTCGCGAGTACCTCGTAAGAGAAAATTTTGGAGCTCACCTGCGCGAGTGAAGCCAAATAGTGCAACACATCCTCGCGACAGCATTGCAAGGCAGAGCAACTGCGTGATAAGCTTAAATCCTTCGATGCGAGAAAGCATCATTCAAAGCCAAATCTTATCTCGTGAGGACTCTACAAACCGAGCGAATGGATTAATGAACCAGATGCAACCCCACGAAGCTCGGGCTCTTCACTTCCCAATCTTAACTCTGAGACCTTTTGGGGATTTTCCCAAGTCCAGGGCACACATCTCAAGGCCTTGATCTCGAGGAACATATCCCAAGGCATCCAAGGGTTGTAACAGTACCACATCTGCTAGGAAATTAGTGTTAATCTTCTCTGAGTCAAGGCACTAGGGACTGAGTATATAAGTTATAGTTGTAACTTAAAATCTTTATTCCTCCTCCAACCTCTGTCTGTGGTGAGCTCAAGCAGATTAGGGTTAGGGTTTGATCATTTGTTTTTCTCATTTTTCTTCTATCCTATCTTAGCACTTGCTGGCTATACCCTCTGTAAGTAATTAGGCTTAGTTTTATTTAGTTTTTGTAATGGCTCTTATAATCTTTGGGATTTTGTGAAGAGCTGTTGTGCACAAGGCTGCTGCCTTGAGAAATTACATTGTAAGTATTTTTTATCAATGGAATCTATTTTTTAATGGTTCATTCAACCTATTATTTTTCTATTTGCCCATAGTTTTGTTTAGGCTAAACATGTATTTAGGATTTTAGCTGATTTGAAATGCCCCTGGAAGCTTGAGCTTGTAGCCCTAGGACCATGGTGGCAGCAGCAGTTTACATGTTCCATCTCAGTCACCTATGGTGTGGATAACCTCGGTGAATAGCCTGTGACCATTTAAGTGGATAGACTATAGCCCTAGGGTGATTCCAAACCATAGATCTGAGAAGGCTTCTTCTCCTCTGCACTTGAGCTTGTAGCCTTGTGAGAGGTTGTTGCAAGAACAAGCTCCCCTTTGTTTTACTTGACCAATATAAGATGTTAGATCTGATTTCTCTGTAGTGATTGTAGACTTGTGAGCCGAGACATTGCAGGCCTTTTGTAGCAATAACCAACTATTTTTATGTCCCCAAATAGCCCTTGAACAACTATGGTCTTCACTAGTTTTTTAAGAACTATTTACTCCCATGGATGCTTGAACTTGTATCCTAGCAAACATGGTGTCTGCAATGATATTAATGATCTAATTTGGGCAATTGGGTGGAGGACTTCTATTGGATAGTGTGTGACCATTTAAGTGGATAGGTTATAGCCTTAAGATCAGTTTGTTCCTTTGGATCAAATTAGTTTTCTGGCTTAGTCCATGTAGTTCGATCCTCTCTATTGGGTAGTCTGTGACCATTGAAGTGGCTAGGTTATAGCCTTAAGAGATCAGGTCAAACCATAAGAGTTGAGTTGGATACTTCTTCGTTGCAGATGTGCTTATAGCCATATGAGGGATTTGCTACAGAGACAACCCTAAATCTTAGTTACATAACTAAATTAACTTTAACTTAATTTCCTACTTCCCATCATTTTTATCTTTATTTTAACACCCACCATCACCACCATCTCTATAACCCTTTCTTTAAGATAGGACTGCACTTTATTCCTCTTCTTTTAGTGTTAATTTAGTGTAGTTATGACACCCAACTCCTTTTTTTCAAGATTGTCAGATCTATAGCTAGATTTGGAGGCCTACTATTATAGCCCATTTTGGATTCTAGATCAATTTATCTGTGGGACAAACTCTTAGTTAGAACTTGCTTCAATAGCCCTGTATCTTGCAGGCTGTGTGTACTTTAGGTTCTTATTTTCATAGTCAATTCACTCCACCTTTGTATTCTGTTTTTCACTCATCATCATTTTAATAAACCTCAACAAACACCTACGTACATAACCAACGACTCCCTATTGTTGTGGGTAATTATTAGATAAAGGCTCAAATCATCCAGATGTTACCAAGCTTTCATGGGTTGAGCAGACTTTGTTAAGCACATAGACCAGTTTCTTGCTTTATGTACTACCTTCAATATTGCTAGTCTGGGAGAGGAAGTCACCAAACTGAGGCTTTTTCCTTTTCCCCTAATGGAGAAGGCCCGAACTTGACTGACCATGCTCCCGACAAACTGTTAAGACCTCAAAAGTACCACTTTTCACCCCTTAACTTAACCTTTGATTAGACCCTTAACCATCTAATAAGTTCTTATTAAGTGTTTTATGTAGGTAATAATCAGCAGTGAAATAAGGCCAAGAATCCTGCTAAGGAGCCTATTTTGGCACCAGAAGTCCCTCAGAAGGATGGACTCTGAATCCAGACCTGAAATGAGCCTCGCGCAGCTGACCCAAGCTTTAAAGGATTCAGGAGAAATATGCCTCGCGTAGTCCAACTGAGCTTCCCAAGACTTTACAACAACTTCTTGCACAGTTGAGTGACTGAAGAGCTTCAGAAACAGAAACTCGCGCATCTCTTGCGAAGCTCAAGAGTAGAACATATCGCGCAGTCTCACGCAGTTCAAAGCAGACCTCTCTCAACCTCGCATTATTTCAGGCGGTGAGAGAGAGCTCAGAAGACTCTTCACAGCGTCGCAAGCGATGGCCGCGAGATGCAAATTCAAGAAGAAAGCATCCTCGCGAAGATCAATTAAGACATGGAACCTCGCACAGTTCAGAACTCATTAAAGCCTCGCGAGGAAACTCGCGAAGTCCATTGAAGAGAAGTGCTCGCACAGTTCTCGTGCTATTCAGATCCATCCTTGCGAAGATCAACCTAGCGAATGCGCAGCTACCTCACGACTGCTTGAACTTCAACCCCGCGACTTCTGAGGCTTTGATGTCTACTTAACCTCGCGAAGTCCAATCCAGCGAGAGCGCAATTCTCCACCGCGTGACTGCCTGAAGAGCAAACCAAGGCAACCTCGCGATGGTTGAAGCTTCAATGTCAAACCATCCTCGTGAAGAGCAAGAGCTACCATGCGACAAGTCTGAGAAACAATAGCTACCTAGCGAAGTTCTGAACTTCAACTTTCATTGCTTCAGTAGAGGACTTTCTAAGAATTTTTAGCGATTAGGGCACGCACTCCCACACTTAAATCTCCATGCACGTGCCCTGAGGCATCCAAGGATCACTATTAGGCCATGTGGCATCGTCAAAATTAGGGTTTCCTAACTCAAATGTGCCGCCACACCACTGCTATATAAACCCATACTTAGCTTAGGTTTAGAAATCCTAGAACAAATCTGGGAACACGTCTCATCTCTTAGAGATTTGATCTGAGATCGTTTTTCTTTTCTTTTGTAGCTGTAAGTAGTTTTCTTTTTCTTTTTCCTTCTCTCCATAATCCAACACTTGCTGGCTATGTCTTTGTATGCATTTTAAACTAGTTTAATGGAAGTTTTGTAATAGGATTTTTACTTTATGGGATTTGTGTTTGAATGTGATCTGCTCTGTGCAAGGCTGCTGCCTTGTGATCCGCCATTGCTTTGGCTGTGATTCAAAGCAATGGAGGACTGTTTCTAAGGGCCACTCAAATCCAAGTGACCTGTGTGTCTGGGCTATCATGGTCCTATACAGCCTTAGCCCCACCACAGGACCCACTAGATCTGAAATCCCCATGGGAGCTTGAGCTGGTAGCCTTGTGACCATTGTGGTGGCAGCGATATTCTTGTTTTGTCCTGGGCATCGTGAGGAGGATAGCCTCTGGGATACTCTATGACCATTCAAGTGGACAGGTTATAGCCTTAGGGTGATTCTAATCCACCGATCCAAGATGGATCCTTCCTCTCTGCACCTGAGCTTGTATTAGCCTGGTGGGAGATTGTACAGAGGCAGACTCCCCTATATTTGTATAGATTCACTATCAGATGTTAGATCTGATCTGGTTATAGAGATTGTAGGCTTATGACTGGACCATTGTAGCCTCACTCAAGTAATGGAAAGCTAGATCGAAGGTTGTACTCAATCTCTTGCTGGTTCTATGTGTCTAGGCTATCATGGTCCTATACAGCCTTAGCCCCACACATAGCACTTTAGAGGTTGAGGTTCCCTTTGGATTCTTGAGCTGGTAGCCTGGATGAAATAGTGCCTACAATGATTAACTTTTTTGACCCATCCCTGGATTGTGGTTCCCCTATGGGATAGTCTGTGACCATTTGAGTGGACAGGTTATAACCTTAAGGGATTGAATCATGGCAGAGAGATGGGTTGGATCCTTTCTCCTCAGTGGTGATAACGTAGCCATTGGATAGGATTTCTATAACATCAGACATGAATCTGAGTTATAAAACTCCTCTGATCTAGGCTCAATAATATACTTCTCACCCTTTTATATTTATTTTCCACACTCCATCCTTCCTCTCAATCCTTTCTGTAGTTTAGACATTAGGCTACCTTAGGATCTGTAAACTAAGTGACCTTAAACTCCCTTCCGCCAGATTCAGAGTCGATCTCGAGGGACTACTAGAGATGGCTCCTCGAGTCAGTAGATCATCTTTCCGTGGGACAAACTCTTACTTATCAAAACTTGCCACAATGGACCTGTATCTTGCAGTGTCTAGGACTTCTCGATTGTCTTTGATTTCATCCCTATTTATTTGTGATTTTAAATTTCTTTTACCACAACAAATAAAGAAAGCACATTTGAGGGGAAAGTTGATCTATTAGTAGACCCTAAGTTTTTGTAGTTTTATTATTCTTTGGTAGTTAAGAATAATTGATACTACTGATGTATTTGTGATTTTTTTTTTTTTGCAGATCTAGACAGCAGCAGTGAAGGACAGTTGGACTACAATTGGAGCTTAGCTACCTCTGTTTGCAAACTCTCTAACTTTTAAAACTCTGTCTATCTTTCTTGAAAATTCTCTAGCAGTATCTAGGATAGTTGTAAATGTATTCTTTGAATACCTATAAATTAGTTAGGTAAATTTGTTAATTGTAAAGTTATTCATTTGCAATGTGCCTGCAAGAAGCTCTCCTTACTGTTGGTGTGCTTGTATGCTAGGGAGGAGATCTCTTAGCCCTACTTTAGAGCCTCTTAATCCTGAGTTAGAAAGGGGAGGAGACTTAGAAGAGGCAGGCATACCACAGGAGAGCCCCCAAGTGAATCTGTGATAGCAAATATGGGTGAAGAGCATCCCAGAACTCTCAAGGAGTTGAATGCTCTGGATGACTATAACTCTCCTTTTAGCATTCAATTCCCTGATGTTCAGGGGAATTATGAAATAGAAACTTCAATCATCCAGATGCTGCCCTCTTTCCCTGGGCTTAGCAAGGAGGACCCTTACAAGCATATTGACCAGTTCTTGGCCTTGTGCACCACTTTTAATATCACTGGTTTGGGACCTGAGGCTACTAGGCTTAGACTCTTTCCCTTCTCTCTGAAGGACAGGGCCAGTACCTGGTTAACCACTCTTCCCAACAATAGCATTGCTTCATGGAAAGATCTGCAGACCAAGTTTCCTGACCAAGTTCTTCCCTGAGACCAAAACTAGCCAGTTGAGGAAGGCAATTCTTGCTTTTGCCTAAGCCTCAACTGAGGATTTTAATCAAGCCTGGGATAGGTTTAAGGAAATGCTCAAGCAATGCCCCCACCACAAGATCCCAGACTGGCAGCTTGTTCAAAGCTTCTACAATGGGATTGATGAAAAAAGTAGAGATATGGTTGATGCCTCTTGTGGTGGCACTTACATGCACAAAACTGCTGATGAGGCATGGGAATTGTTTGAGGTGATTAGTGAAAATGCTTTTCAAAAGCTATCCTTGGAAAGAACTAGTCAGGAGTCTGAGTCAAAAGTGGGGCATGCTGCATTGACAAGTGGAAAAGTTTGTGAGGAGTCTAGGAACAATGACCTGCAGTTGCAGATGGAAAACCTCTCTATGAAGTTTGACAAATTACTGACTGTGATACAACCCAGAAGGGCTACTCATGTGGCGGAGGCATGTCTGATATGCAGTGCCCACAGCACACAGTGGAGGAATGTCCATCTGCAGGGCAATATCCCGAATTGGTATTAGAACATGCTGCTGCTGCTCAATCTTTTGGCCAACAACAATCTAGGGGCTACAATAGACAACCATATGGATACCAGCACCAAAATGCTGGTTACCAATGGAGAGACCACCCAAATCTGAGGTGGAGGCAAACAATTACATGCAGCCCCAGCAGATGTTGGCTTTACCTCAAAGGCCACAGCAGCAGTTCAATCAAGGGTATGCCCCTAGGTCTAACTTCCAGTACCATCAGCAGCCCCATCAGCAACAAAATCAGTTGGTCGTACCCCACTCTCAGCTAAGAAATGCTTCCTTCGAGGACCAGGTCTTGACTTCATTGCAAAACCTGGGATCCTTGGCTCAGACTATGGACTCTCATGGTCAAAGCCTCCAGAAAATGGAAGAAACGATAATCCAAATTTCAAATGCCTTGGCTAGGAGAGATGAAGGGAGGTTGCCCTGCCAGCCAGTTGCTAACCCCAAGGGTCAGTTTTTAATCGAAGAAGCTTCCTCAAGTTTTGAGGGAACCAATGTTGTTACTACCCTAAGGTCTGGCAGGCTGATAGACAACCAAGTGGGTAACAGACCAACAGAGGTCATTTCCACAGATGATGCAAATGATCATGATAGAGATGTTGTTGGAACACAAAGCCAAGGATTGCCTGCCACCCTGCAGTAGGGGAAAAATAAAGAGGCTATAGTTGAACCTCAACAGGAGGAAAAACATGAAAAAAGAAAAAAATAGAAGTGTAGTCATGGGCTAGCAGTTGAGGGACCAGCAGTACCTCAGCTGCCACTTCCTCAAGCTTTGGATGGTCCTGCCCCTTTTGATAAAGGGAAGGCCCAGATGGAGGAAATGATGGAGACCTTCAGGTAGGTAAAAATCAATTTGCCCCTGATTGAGGCAATTAAACAGGGCCCAGCCTATACAAAGTTCCTGAAAGACCTCTGCACCCAAAAGAGAAAAGCTAGAGGCCATGTGTCCAAAAAGGTCTTTGCAACTGATACAGTGAATTCTGTATTTAACATATCAATGCCTGAGAAGTTGCAAGATCCAGGGATACCCACTATTCCCTGCGTAATTGGAGACCATACGATTGGAAAAGCCCTTTTAGACCTTGGAGCCAGTGTTAACCTGTTGCCATACAGTGTATATCTGCAGCTAGGTTTGGGGGAGCTGAAAGCTACCCCCATTGTGCTAATGATGGCTGATAGGTCTGAGAGGAGACATCTGGGAATGGTTGAGGATGTCTTAGTGGGGGTGGATAACTTTTTCTACCTTGCTGACTTCTTAGTTTTGGACATGGGCTACAGCAATAGCCCAAATCCCATACCTGTTATATTGGGCAGGCCTTTCTTGGCCACTGCAAATGCATGCATTCAATGTAGGTTTGGAGTAATGGAGGTAACTTTCGGACATATGAAAGTTGAGATGAATGTGTACAATAGTGCAAAGTACCCTCAGATGGACAATGAGGAGAGCTTTGCAGTGGATGTACTAGAGGAAATTATAGAAGAAGAATTGCCCACTCTGCTGGGGTAGGGCAACATTGTCAGGAATTTAGTTAAAATTTGGGACATGGTGGAGGAAGAGAGCCCAGATGTGATACCAAAAGACAAAACCACATTGAAGTCTTCTGTGGGCTCAGTGCAGCATTCCAGTTGGAAACCTACATTGTTGCCTCTTCCTCCAACCTCCAATGCACCAATTTTGCCATCCACCCTACAAGCCCCCGATCTGGGACTCAAGAAGCTTCCAGAAAAATTAAAATATGCCTTCCTTGAGAAAGGTGATAAGCTTCCTATGATTATCTCTTCCTCTCTTACCAATGAGCAGGAAGAGGAATTACTAACAGTTTTGAGGAAGCACAAGAAGGCAATTGGTTGGACCATTGCCAATCTGGGAGGAATAGATGCATCAATCTGCATGCACAGGATTCATCTTGCGGAGGGAGCACTACCCTTCAGGGAAATGCAGAGGAAGTTAAATCCTCACATGCAGGAAGTGGTCCTCAAGGAGATCATCAAATTGCTAGATGTAGGGGTGATTTACCCCATCTCTGATTCTAACTGGGTGGCACCTATCCAAGTGGTGCCCAAGAAATCTGGCATAATAGTGATTAAAACTGAAACTGGAGAGTTGAGACCAGCTAGGGAGACCACTGGCTGCAGAGTGTGCATTGATTATAGGAAGCTCAACTCTAAGACCAGAAAGGACCACTTCCCTCTCCCCTTCATTGATCAAATTTTGGATAAGTTGGCTGGAAAAGCTTTTTACCGTTTTCTTGACGGATACTCAGGGTACAACCAAATCCCTGTGCATCCTCAAGACCAAGAGAAAACCACCTTTACCTGTCCTTTTGGCACCTTTGCTTACAGAAGGATGCCTTTTGGGCTTTGTAATGCACCGGCCACTTTTCAGAGGTGTATGTATGCCATATTCTCTGATATGATTGACAAGTTTTTGGAGAATTTTATGGATGATTTTTCTGTCTATGGGGACAATTTTGGCCAGTGTCTACAACACCTCAGCCTAGTTTTACAAAGATGTGAGGAGACCAATCTGGTCTTAAGCTGGAAAAAGAGCCACTTCATGGTAACACAAGGCATTGTGTTGGGCCATGTAGTCTCTAAAGAAGGGCTTGAGGTAGACAAGGCGAAAGTTGACCTCCTTGCCAATTTACCCCCTCCAAAAATAGTCAAACAAATTAGATCTTTCCTTGGGCATGCAGGACTTTACAGGAGGTTCATTAAGGACTTCAGCAAAATTGCTAGGCCATTGTGCCACTTGCTCTGCCAGGATGTGCCCTTTAACTTTTCTGCTAAATGTCTTAAGGCTTTTGAAACATTGAAAATATGTCTCACCTCTGCCACTGTACTCCAAACACCAGACTATACCCTGCCTTTTGAGCTGATGTGTGATGCATCAGACTTGGCAATAGGTACTGTTTTGGGCCAAAGGAAGGATAAGCTGCCTGTGGTCATTGCTTATGTCAACAAATCACTTGCTGAAGCTCAGCTGAACTATACCACAACTGAGAAAGAGCTTCTGGCAGTGGTTTATGCTGTTGACAAATTTAGAGCCTATCTACTAGGATCTAAAACTGTAATCTTCACTGACCATTCAGCATTGAAGTACCTATTGTCCAAGAATGATGCTAAGCCTAGGCTGATTAGATGGATACTCCTGCTGCAGGAGTTTGACATCGAAATCAAGGACAAAAAGGGTGTGGAGAATGTGGTGGCTGACCACTTGTCCAGAATTGTCTTGGAGAAATGCCTTGATGGTCCTACAAATGATGCCTTCCCGGATGAGCAATTATTTTCCATCCAATCCTTGGTCCCTTGGTTTACACACATTGTCAATTATCTAGTTATAGGAAAGATTCCTGCCCACTGGACCAAAATGGACAAAGACCTATTTTTCTCAAAGGTCAAATATTTTTTCTGGGAGGAACCTTGCCTATACAAGTACTGTGCAGACCAAATCATTCGAAGATGTGTTCCCGAAAGTGATGTCCCCAGTATTCTGGCCATGTGCCATGAAAATGCCTGTGGAGGCCACTTTAGTGGGAGAAAAATAGCTGACAAGGTCCTGAAGTGTGGGTTTTACTGGCCTTCTTTATTCAAAGATGCATATACACACTGCAAGGCATGTGCAAGATGTGAAAAATTAGGAGGGCTATCCAAAAGAAATTCAATGCCTTTGCAGCCCATCCTCGTTGTAGAACTATTTGATGTATGGGGTATAGACTTCATGGGCCCCTTTCCTCCTTCTAATGGTTATCAATTCATCTTAGTGGCAGTGGACTATGTTTCCAAATGGGTAGAAGCCATTGCCACAAGAACCAATGACAACCAGGTGGTCCTCAAATTTGTAAGGCAGCACATTTTCTCCAAATTTGGAACCCCTATAGCTAT
The DNA here is from genome assembly GCA_021018995.1 of Chloranthus sessilifolius. Taxonomy (NCBI): domain Eukaryota; kingdom Viridiplantae; phylum Streptophyta; class Magnoliopsida; order Chloranthales; family Chloranthaceae; genus Chloranthus; species Chloranthus sessilifolius. The sequence goes on from CM037592.1 coordinate 44,817,353, forward strand.
TATTAGTGATGGGGGTAGCCATTTCTGTAACAAAAATTTTGAGAGCTTGCTCAAGAAATATTCTGTGACCCATAGGATTGCTACTCCCTACCACCCACAGACAAGTGGGCAAGTTGAAATTTCTAATAGGGAGATCAAGCACATCCTTGAGAAAACAGTAAGGACTGACAGGAGAGATTGGGCCGATAAACTAAATGATGCACTGTGGGCTTATAGGACTGCCTATAAGACTCCCATTGGAATGTCCCCATTCAAACTGGTTTATGGTAAGGCTTGCCATCTCCTAGTAGAGTTAGAACACAAGGCCTATTGGGCCATTAAGAATTTAAATATGAACCTAACTTCTACTGGTCATCATAGGTCATTTCAGCTATCTGAATTGGACGAACTGAGGATGGATGCTTACACCAATGCCAGGATCTACAAGGAACGGTCCAAAGCTTTCTTTGACAAGGGCTTGCTGGAAAAAAGCCTCATACCTGGTGGTAAGGTTTGGTTATTCAACTCCAAACTAAAATTCTTTCCTGGCAAATTAAAATTCAGATGGGAATGTCCCTATGTTGTCTTAAATGTTTCCCCATCTAGTGTTGTGGAAGTCAAGGATCCCAAATCTGGGAGGACCTTCAAAGTGAATGGTCAGAGGCTTAAGCCTTGTATCGAAAAACCTGCTGACCCATGAACACTATTCATTTTCATGGGACCCCTACATCTACCTGACCCGCAGTTGTGTCCATGTTGTACTATACTACTTTTGTTTCTTCAATAATTTTTAGGAAATTGTAGTGTTTATGTGGAGTCTGAATATGTTGAACTTGATAAAGTTTATGTGGGATTGGTATGATTTCTTCTTCTTCTTCTGCGAATTGCTGATTTTCAAATTGAATGCATATTGTTTGAATATTTTTGATGAGTATGCTGCACTACCTGTATTGCCCCTGCTTGGTACTAAGCCCTCGCGCATTCCAAATTGAGATTTGGGAAGCTCTCGCACAATTCACATAGAACAATCATTTCACTGTCGCGAGCTTCAACAAATGTTGCAGAGTCTCTCGCGCACTTCAAGCTCCAACATCCATCATCGTGAGATTCAGTTATCTCGTGATCCCCTTACCCAGCTGCGCGAGTCAAATGCATTGGTCATTTCCCACGCTGATTGCTAGGACTTGTCGTTTCCCAACTCACTCTCAATTAATTGCGGCAACTTGGATGATATTCCACCGTTTCATCTTCCACCATCCTCGTCTTTAAATACACAGGGAGCCCCTTTCATATTCATCTCATCCTTTCTCCTCTCACCCTAGCGGTCCTTCCCTAGTCCTAACAATGGCAGATGACAAGCCCAATGCGCTGCCTAACAAGTTTTACCCGATGTGGTTGGAACCGCCCCCACCTAAAGAGCCGGACCCCCTACAACCCCTCTGGGATGAATACGAGGAGGTTCAACAGATCCTGGCTAAGGAGGAGGAAGAAAAGCTCCAGGCACAGAAGAAAAAGCAAAAGATAGAACCATCCCCTGCCCCCTCCACTCAACCCCTTCCACCACCTTCTCACCCCCCCCATCCTTGATCCCTCTCTCCTCCCTTCTTTGTTTTTGTAATTTTCTTTTTAGTCTTAATGAAATTTTCTTGTTCTGATTATTCTGTCCAGTTCTCTATTCTTGGTTGTCTTCTTTCTTGCTATTTCCTTTTATTATGCCCTTTATAAATTTGCTGCACACACACCTTTGAATCAGTGAGGACACTGCTCCTCAGAGGTTTAGGGTGTGGCAAGCAGACCCTGCCAATGGAATAGTTAACCTAAGTGCAGCAGAGTCATGTGAGTAATATGGAAATGGATCTATGTTCACTTAAGAATCATGATAAATAAGAAATTTAAAATTTCTGCAAACTTTAGACATTATAAACTTTTAATATTTCACATTTCCATGACGAGATCACCAAGGAAACTCACTTGTATCAGCATTTAGTGAATCATTAGAGAGAGAAAAAGGTGAGGACATACTTAAAAGTTCAAAGTAAGACCACAACCAGTGAGAATTGGGCCTATAAAAAAATTTTCCATCCTTTGAGGAGTGACTAAGGCAATTTCTTCTAGTTCTAAGGACTGGCTGAGTCACTGTGCTCACTAGAAGTTAGGCAACTCCAAGTTGAAACAACTGACAGCACTCATGAGACTTAGGAAGGATCAAGGCCTTCTCTTGGACAGTTTGAGCCTAAATAGACCAACCCTAAAGCAACTGCCCTTGTCCATACCCCCTTTGAGCTTTAAATCTTGAATTTCTTCAAAATACACCTGAGTACATGCACCTGAACCTATGAACCTGATTCAGTCTACCCTCACTCTGAGAATTCAGAAGGTAAAGGAGAAAGAGTTGAAGATGGACTAGCTATGGTCAACATTAGGTGAATGGAGAAGAAGTATCTCAAAATTCTGACAGTATTGTAACTAAGAACATGGTGGCATTTCAAAAAAGCAAAAACAAAAATAAAAAGAAGAAAATTCCTTCAAAAAGAAACAAAAATAATAATGAAGAGGAGTATGAGAGGAGTCAAGAGGAACTTTCTCTTGGAAAATCAAAATCAAGAAGAGAAACTGATCAGTTCAAATCTGAAAATCTCAAAGAAGAAGGAGCTAAAATGAAGAAGGTGAAGTCATGAATCACCTCTTTCACCTACTGATTTCCAATTTTGAACCCCTTTTCAACCTTCCATTCTTTTTAAACCCACTCCATAAGCCACATTACAACCCAGTTAAAAGCCCTTGTGATCCAAAGTTGAGTGAGCTGTCATGTGGAGATAAAGAGTGACCCAATCTATGGTGAGGATCTGTCAATGATGTCAGCACTTAAGAACTCTGCCTATGCTCATGCTTACATACCCATTTGGGGGATGTAACTGCTCTTGAGCTTGAGAGAAAATGAACCCCTCAACAAGACCCTTATGAGGGTATACCCTGGAAAGTTTTTGGGTCTGATCTTGAACGCATTATGTATGACCTATAACCAAAATTTTGATCGATCACACACTTGTGCAGTGCGCTCGTGGTTGTAAACTGATTGGAAATGCTGTGCATTCATGAGAAGTTTATGCTGTTTAAATTTCTGTGCAACCAATGGATTAAATTTCTTTTATGATTACTGATTCAAGAGTAAACTAAGTCTGCTCCTTGACTGCTCATTTGATGATATTACACTTTTGTTAACTGTTTCATTGAGAAGTTTGTGGGTGTCTTCACTGAAAACCCTCAGGAGACTTCACTCCTCCACTAGGGATCACCTAGGGGCTTAAAAGGCTTGGCACATATGCTAAATGTATCCGTGCTCCCTACGAAAGTGGCATGTAATTTTTGTAGTAGATTTAATGTAGCTTTGCTAAGGGACTAGCAAAGATTAGGTTTGGGGGTGTGTTAAGACCTGAAAAGTACCACTTTTCACCCCTTAACATAACCTTTGATTAGACCCTTAACCATCTAATAAGTTCTTGTTAAGTGTTTTATGTAGGTAATAATCAGCAGTGAAATAATGCCAGGAATCCTGCTAAGGAGCCTGTTTTGGCACCAGAAGTCCCTCAGAAGGATGGACTCTGAATCCAGACCTGAAATGAGCCTCACGCAGTTGACCCAAGCTTTAGAGGATTTAGGAGAAATATGCCTCGCGCAGTCCAACTGAGCTTCCCAAGACTTTACAACAACTTCTTGCGCAGTTGAGTGACTGAAGAGCTTCAGAAGCATAAACTCGCACAGCTCTCGCGAAGCTCAAGAGTAGAACACATCGTGCAGTCTCGCACAGTTCAAAGCAGACCTCTCTCAACCTCACGCAGTTCGCTCAGAATGGCTGAGGAGAGAGAGCTTCAGAAGACTCTTCGCACAACTGTCGCGTAATAGCCGCGGGATGCAAATTCAAGAAGAAAGCATCCTCACGAAGATCAATTAAGACATGGAACCTCGCGCAGTTCAGAACTCCTTAAAGCCTCGCGAGGAAACTTCTTTTGTAGTTGTAAGTAGTTTTCTTTTTCTTTTTCCATCTCTCCATAGTCCAACACTTGTTGGCTATGTCTTTGTATGCATTTTAAACTAGTTTAATGGAAGTTTTGTAATAGGATTTTTACTTTGTGGGATTTGTGTTTGAATGTGATCTGCTCTGTGCAAGGCTGCTGCCTTGTGATCCGCCATTGCTTTGGCTGTGATTCAAAGCAATGGAGGACTGTTTCTAAGGGCCACTCAAATCCAAGTGACCTATGTGACTGGGCTATCATGGTCCTATACAGCCTTAGCCCCACCACAGGACCCACTAGATCTGAAATCCCCATAGGAGCTTGAGCTGCTAGCCTTGTGACCATGGTGGTGGCAGCGATATTCTTGTTTTGTCTTGGGCATCGTGAGGAGGATAGCCTCTGGGATAGTCTATGACCATTCAAGTGGACAGGTTATAGCCTTAGGGTGATTCTAATCCACCGATCCAAGATGGATCCTTCCTCTCTGCACCTGAGCTTGTATTAGCCTGGTGGGAGATTGTACAGAGGCAGACTCCCCTATATTTGTATAGGTCCACTATCAGATGTTAGATCTGATCTGGTTATAGAGATTGTAGGCTTGTGACTGGACCATTGTAGCCTCACTCAAGTAATGGCAAGCTAGATCGAAGGTTGTACTCAATCTCTTGTTGGCTCTATGTGTCTGGGCTATCATGGTCCTATACAGCCTTAGCCCCACACATAGCGCTTTAGAGGTTAAGGTTCCCTTTGGATTCTTGAGCTGGTAGCCTGGATGAAATAGTGCCTACAATGATTAACTTTTTTGACCCATCCCTGGATTGTGGTTCCCCTATGGGATAGTCTGTGACCATTTGAGTGGACAGGTTATAACCTTAAGGGATTGAATCATGGCAGAGAGATGGGTTGGATCCTTTCTCCTCAGTGGTGATAATGTAGCCATTGGATAGGATTTCTATAACATCAGACATGAATCTGAGTTATAAAACTCCTCTGATCTAGGCTCAATAACATACTTCTCACCCTTTTATATTTATTTTCCACACTCCATCCTTCCTCTCAATCCTTTCTGTAGTTTAGACATTAGGCTACCTTAGGATCTGTAAACTAAGTGACCTTAAACTCCCTTCCCTTAAGGACTGCCAGATCTGTAGTCGGATCTAGAGGGACTACTAGAGATGGCTCCCTTGGAGCTGTAGATCATCTTTCCCTGTGGGACAAACTCTTACTTATCAAAACTTGCCACAATGGACCCTGTATCTTGTAATTCTACGACTTCTCAGTTGTGCTGATTTCATCCCCTGTTTTATTTTGATTTTAAATTTATTTTACCATAAACAAATAAAGAAAGCACAGCTGGGAAAGCAACACAAACACCATACAGTCTTGGAATGACCTGCAATGCCAATTCATGGTTAAATTTTTCCCAATTGGTAAAACTAGCCAGTTGGGGAGGAGATTTATCTCTTTTGCTCAACTCCCAATTGAATAATTTCATCAAGCTTGGGGTAGATTTAAAGAGTTATTGAGGCAGTGCCCACACCACCATATTCTCAAATGGCAGCTTGTACAAAGCTTCTACCAGGGGATAGATGTTAAAAGCAGATCTATGAATGATGCATCAAGTGGTGGCACATACCTCAACAAAACTGATGTAGAGGCCTGGGATTTGTTCGATGTGATAAGTGAGAACTCCATGCAGTAGGAGTCTTGGTCAACCAATGACATTGAATATGCTGCTAGAGGTTTAAAAGGTCCCACTTCTACTGGGACATTATATGAATTAACTGTATACAATAACCTAGAGAGAAAGGTAGACAATCTGGCTAAAGAGTTTAATAAAGTGTTGAGTGTGTTGCAGCCCCACATGGTTGCACAGGTTTGAGAGGCATGTTTGATATGCCCCTCACCCACACACTCCCATCTTGATTGTCCATTTGCTGGTCCATTTTCAGAGATAGCAAACGAGCAAGCCAATGTTGTCCAATCATTTGGACAGCAGGCTGCTGAGTACACTTGGACGAATCACCCAAATTTGAGGTGGAGACAAGTTGATTTACCTCAACCCCAGCAGCAATAGGCATTTCCATGCAATTCCAACCAGCAGTCCCCTCATGGTTATGCACCAAGACAACATTTCTCACATCAGTACCCCCAGCCAGGTCAATTATCTTTGCCCCCACCTCAACCATGAGCCCCCTCCCTTGAGAAGCAGGTTTTATCTTCATTGCAAAACCTTAGCTCCTTATCACTAACTGTGGATTCCCACACTCAAAGCATCAAGAAAATAGAGGACCAGCTAGGTCCCAGCTCATATGCTCTGACAAGAAGGGATGACGAGAGGCTCCCAAGCCAAACTGTGAATAACCTCAAAGGGCATTACATGATTGGTGAAGCTTCTTCAACCAATGAGGATGTTAGGGCCACTCATGCCCTGAGGACTGGTAAGGTGGTGGAGTACCAAGAAGTTTTCAATGGAAAAAGGTATGCAAGAGAGAGAGAGAAGACTGAGTTCCTGATGTAGTGTAGCAGGAGCTGAATAATGGGCTGCTCTTGAGCCCCATTTAAAAAAAACTAATAAATAAAAAATTATAAATAAGAAAAAGAAAAAAATTACCATGGTGAGCCCCATATCCTCATGCTTTTATAGAGCCTTTCCCTTCTTGCAAGGAGAAGGCTTTGAGGGAGGAAATGAGGACTGTGTGCAGTTGTTGCCCTTGATGGATGAGATGGGCTGAGGTGCAGCTGAAATTTTTGAAGTTTGGACTGAGGAGGCACCTACCCATGTACTCTCTCAGCCTTCTATTAATTGCCCACCTGTTATGGAGCTGGAGCTGCTCCCTGCATCTAGCATGCAACTGTAAATTGCTGAGCTGGAGGATCTCCGATTTGATGCAAATGCAAAGGTATGGCCTTTAATTTTTTTATTATAGTTCCTACCAATTCAGCTGAGTTCCATAAGGGGTAGACAATTTCTTACATTCATGCACCCCCATCTGGACTGATGTGTAAATATTGTGTTTGTGTGATCTGATTTTGTATGAATCCTGCTCAAAAATGTGTGCCATTAATGTTGATAATTCTTTGCCATCAATTTAGATTCATACTCAGATCATTTTTAGGAAATTGAGTTTAGGATTTTACTATTTTAGGTGTTTAGTATAGATAATGTTTTGTGTATACCTACTATTTTTAGTATAATTTTTGAGATATATAATTCCTGCTTTTAGGACTTTGTGTAAGGTCTTTATTTTCTTAGTTGTCCTTTTGTATAAATTCTATTTTCTCTTCCTTAGTCTAATTTTCTGCAATCTTTTAGTTAAGTTTTCTCTTTGTTTTCAGCTATAATTCAGCTAGTTTTTTTTTATAATGCTGCCCCTATACATGTCTATGGAAATAGTGAGGGCACTGTTTATCTTAGGTTTGGGGGTATGGCAGGGTGGTAGGCCAGCCAGTAGAATAGTTAATTCTAGTGCAGCAATGTGGGTTGAGATAAATAAAGTCAATTCCCACCCCCATGTGAGAATGAGGAAATTTAAAATATTTTATTGACATTTAAAACTGAAAATTTTGAAAAAATCAGCACCTCCATGAAGTTAACATCAAGAAATTTTTTTCAATTAGTACTTAGTGAACTAGAGAGGAGAGAAAAAGGTGAAAATACACCCCATGAGTAAAATTGAAGACCATGCCCAGTGAGATTTGGGCTTATCAAATTTCTTTTGATGAGTGTTTGTGACAATTTCTCTGCTCTAAGGAATGACTAATTCAACACTTTGTCACTAGAAGTTAGGCACCCCCAAATTGAAATTGATTGGCAACACTCATGACACTAAGGAAATGATCTAAGGCCATCATTTGAACAGTTTGAGCTTAAAAATTTCCTACCCATTCAACTGCCCTTTTGCATACACACTTTAAGCCTTTAAATCCAATTTTTCTTCAACAAACACCAGAGTATTTGCACCTTCACCTCATGACCGAATTCAACCTTACCCTCACTCTAAGATTTCAAGAGGTAAAGGAGAAGAAGTAGAAAGTAGGTGAGTTGGGTTCAACATTTGGTGGAAGGAAAAGAGAAGCAAGCCAAAAATAGCAGTGTAGCAGTGGTATATATGTGGCATTTCATCATAAAAATATTAAAAAATAAAAAAATAAAAGAAAAAAAATAGAAGAGAAGTTGTTAAGACCTGAAAAGTACCACTTTTCACCACTTAACTTAACCTTTGATTAGACCCTTAGCCATCTAATAAGTTCTTGTTAAGTGTTTTATGTAGGTAATAATCAGCAGTGAAACAAGGCCAGGAATCCTGCTATGGAGCCTGTTTTGGCACCAGAAGTCCCTCAGAAGGATGGACTCTGAATCCAGACCTGGAATGAGCCTTGCGCAGTCCAACTGAACTTCCCAAGACTTTACAACTACTACTCGCGTAGCTCTCGCGAAGCTCAAGAGTAGAACACATCGCGCAGTCTCACGCAGTTCAAAGCAGACCTCTCTCAACCTCGCGTAGTTCTCTCAGAACGGCTGAGGAGAGAGAGCTTCAGGAGACTCCTCACGCAGCTGTCGCGCAGTGGCCACAGGATGCAATTATCAGAAGAGAACTCCTCGCGCAGTTCTCACGCCATTCAAGAAGAAAGCATCCTCGCGAAGACGGATCCATCCTCGCGAAGATCAATCAAGAGATGAAACCTCGCGTAGTTCAGAACTCATTAAAGCCTCGCGAGGAAACTCATGAAGTCCATTGAAGAGAAGTGCTCGCGAAGTCCTCGCGCTATTCAAATCTGTCCTCTCAAAGATCAACCCAGCAATCGCGCAACTACCACGCGACTGCTTGAACTCTATCCCCGCAACATCTGAGGCTTTGATGTCTACTCAACCTCGTGACTGCCTGAAGAGCAAACCAAGGCAACCTCACGACGGTTGAAGCTTCAATATCAAATCATCCTAGCGAAGAGCAAGAGCTACCATGCGACAAGTCTGGGAAACAATGGCTACCTAGCGAACCTCTGAACTTCAACTTCCATCTCTTCAGCAGAGGACCTTCTGGGAATTTCCAGCGATTAGGGCATGCACTCCCACACTCAAATCTCCATGCACGTGCCCTGAGGCATCTAAGGATCACTATTAGGCCACGTGGAATCATTAAAATTAGGGTTTCCTAACCCTAATGTGCCACCACACCACTGCTATATAAACCCATACTTAGCTTAGGTTTAGAAATCTTGGAACAAATCTGGGAACACATCGCATTTCTTGGAGACTTGATCTGAGATCATTTTTCTTTTCTTTTTGTAGCTGTAAGTAGTTTTCTTTTTCTTTTTCCTTCTCCTCATAGTCCAGCACTTGCTGGCTATGTCTTTGTATGCTTTTTGAACTAGATCAATAGAAGTTTTGTAATAGGATTTATACTCTGCGGGATTTGTGTTTGAATGTGAGATGCTCTGTGCAAGGCTGCTGCCTTGTGATCTGCCATTGCTTTAGTTGTGATTCAAAACAATGGAGGACTGATTCTAAGGGCCACTCAGATCCAAGTGACCAGTGTGTCTGGGCTATTATGGTCATATACAGCCTTAGCCCCACCACAGGACCCACTAGAGCTAAAATCCCCATGGGAACTTGAGCTGGTAGCCTGGTGACCATGGTGGTGGCAGCGATATTCTTGTTTTGTCTTGGGCTCCGTGAGGAGGATAGCCTCTAGGATAGTCTGTGACCATTCAAGTGGACAGGTTATAGCCTTAGGGTGATTCTAATCCACCGATCCAAGAGGGATCCTTCCTCTCTGCACCTGAGCTTGTATTAGCCTGGTGGGAGATTGTACAGAGGCAGACTCCCCTATATTTGTATAGATCCACTATCAGATGTTAGATCTGATCTGGTTATATAGATTGTAGGCTTGTGACTGGACCATTGTAGCCTCACTCAAGTAATGGACAGCTAGATTGAAGGTTGTTGTCAATCTCTTGTAGGTTCTGTGTCTGGGCTATCATGGTCCTATATAGCCTTAGCCCCACACATAGAGCTTTAAAGGTTGAGGTTCCCTATGGATTCTTGAGCTGGTAGCCTGGATGAAATAATGCCTACAATGATTAACTTGTTTTGACGCATCCTTGGATTGTGGTTCCCCTATGGGATAGTCTGTGACCATTTGAGTGGACAGGTTATAACCTTAAGGGATTGAATCATGGCAGAGAGATGGGTTGGATCCTTTCTCCTCAGTGGTGATAACGTAGCCATTGGACAGGATTTCTATAACATCAGATCTGAATCTGAGTTACAAAGCTCCTCTGATCTAGGCTCAATAACATACTTCTCACCCTTTTATATTTATTTTCCACACTCCATCCATCCTCTCAACCCTTTCTGTAGTTTAGACATTAGGTTACCTTAGAATACCTAGAATGAGTGACATTAAACTCCCCTCCTTTTTAGGACTGCCAGATCTATAGTCAAATCTTGAGGGACTACTAGAGATGGCTCCCTTGGAACTGTAGATCACCTTTCCCTGTGGGACAAACTCTTACTTATCAAAACTTGCCACAATGGACCCTGTATCTTGTAGGTCTAGGATTTCTTAGTTGTGCTGATTCCATCCCCTGTTTTATCTTGATTTTAAATTTCTTTTACCACAAACCAATAAAGCAAGCACACACTCAGAGATCCAAACCAACAGAAGTCAAGTGAAATACTTCATCTAAAGATTGAAAGGAAGAGAAGAAGTTGGCCACTTTGGATCTAAAAAATATTGCGGAAGATGAAGCAGTGTTGAAATGAAGTTGTGATGTTATCAATCACCTCCTCACCTTACTGATTTCTCAATTTTGAACTCATTCTGCCCCGTTCATTCTTCATAAACCTCCCCCATCAGTGACATTACAACCCATCAAAAAGACTTTGCTGATCTAAAGTTAAATGAGCTGTCATGTGGAGATGAGATGTCTAATCTATGGTGAAAAGTACTTGAGGATGTCAGGAACTTAGATGCAATGCTTATGCTCGTGCTTGCAGGCCTATTTGAGGTCTATGACTGATCTTGAGCTGATGAGAATGTGAACACCTTAGATTTTCATTATGAGAGATTGCCCTGGTGAGGATTGGGTCTGAAATTTAATTTCATAGAGGTAGTATCAACACCTGATTTTTGAATTAAAGGCAAGCTTGATACTGATTTTGGCACATTCAATTCTTGAAGTAAACTAATTGGTGGTGATGCAAATACATGCTTATTTGAGTTTTAAATTGTTTGCATTATTGCTGTAATTTCCTCTGATTTTTAAAGAATGGGTGGGGAGTGATGCTTTATTTATTAAAATCTATTTTGTCATTGGTTGCGCTACACTTTAACTATTTTAATGGTGAAGTTTGCGGGTATCTTCATTGAAAAACCTCAGGAGACTTCAGTCCACCACTAGGGATCACCTAGGGGTTTAAAAGGCTTGATGCATAAGCTAAATGCATATGTGCTCCCTACGAAAGTGGCATTTACTATTTTGAATAATTGTTTTTAATTTTTCCATTGCTCGAGGAGTAGCAAAGATTATGTTTAGGGGTGTGTTAAGCATTGAAGAATACCATTGTTCACCTCCTAACATGGCCTTGAATAGACCTTTGAGCTAGTTAATAATGTATTTTTAAGTGTATGTCTGTAGATGACAGGAATTTATAGCTCAGTGCTGCAATCCAACATTTTCAAGCCAAGAAGGAAGGATTTTAAGCTAAGTTGTAGAGCTGATGAGTTCACATTGACTGCGCCATGATGGTTCACACCATTGGAGGTGTTTTGCATGCATTGGGGTCCTAGGAAGCCTGCTGAGAGACAGAGGTTAAACCCCACAGTTTATGTAGTGCTGCTACAGAGGGTTAATGGACCAGCTGTTCAACTCATTATTGCCATGGCAGACATGTCAAGCTGCATTTGATAGCTGCATCTGATAGCTACTGCAATCTACTTGAACAGTCAAGCAACAGCTGAAATGGAGCCTCACAAGAATTTTTGCGACAGCCTATACTCAAACCTCTCGAGCTAGAGAGCTGAAGCTACTTAGAGCACTCGAGCAGATGTTGAAGCCCATACTCATCCACTTGAGCTGAAGCTCCATGTTGTCGAGTAGTTTATGCCTGAAGACACCATAGCCACTAGTAGAGGAGTTGCTATACTTCAACTTCATGAGTTGCTGGTTGAAGACTGCTATACAAGCTCAAGCAGATCAACAACCCATAGATGCTGCAACAACAAGTAACTCGAGCAGCTCATCCCTTATATATCATCCTCTCGAGCTGTGGACTTAAAGAGCTGAAGTCCCAATTAATGAACTTGAGCAGTTCAAGTGATGAAGGAAGAACCACTCGAGTGCTTCATGGCTGGAGACTTAAACTACTCGAGCAGTTCACTAATGAACTCGAGTAATTTTCGGAAGCAAACCATGAACTTGAGCACAACCAATTATTCAACTCGAGTAGCTCCCTGCAGAGTTGAACCTGTTGAGCCCCATTTTATCCACTTGAGCACTTCAAAGAGGCCTCATTTCATCTTATTGAGATCTACTCGAGATCTGCTAAAGGAAAAAATCTGAAGCTCTACTCCACTCGAGCAGTTTAAACCTTCAAACTTCATCCAATCGAGCACTAAATAGGAGTTATTTTAACCTGTCGAGATCCTCTCGAGAACTGCTCGAGGACAAAATGCTGAAGCTATCCAGCCACTCGAGATGCATCAGGAAGCAATTCAACTACTCAAGAACTGCTCGAGATCCACTCCAGAATGAAAATATGAAGTTGTATCCACTCGAGGCACGGGTTCCAATAGTTATTTTCCAACATTCAAGGATATTTTTGGGATTTCCCAGCTCCTAGGGTACACATCCCAATGTGCTTAGCTGTCCCACACATCCTAATGCAATTACTTGGCCACGAAAGGGCCACAACAACAGCTCCAAGCATCTTATTTCTGATTGGCTAAAGTACATAATGGTTGTTTGGATTGTATAAATAGAGCTATAGTTGTGTTGTAAAAATATCCAGAATAACTGGATCATTTTTAGGGTTTAGCTTCCCTTTTCCATTTTCTTTTTCTTCTTTCCTTAACCCAGCAACCATGCTGAGTTAAAGCTTCATTGCAACTAGGTTTAAATTTTAGTTCTGTAATCTAGTTTTGCAATAAAACAGAGAACTGTTTTGGTGATTTGCACAAACTATTGCCTTGAGGGCAAATCATTGGAAGCTATTTTTATTCAATGAAATGCCAATTTCGAAGCTTTATTTTATTTTTATTTTTTTGTGTTTTCTCTCACATAGATCAATAAGGGTTTGATTCACCTATAGTTGCTTGAGCTTCTAGCCTTGCAACCAAGGTGGCAACAGTGGTAATCATGTTCTATCTCCAACCTCTGTGATTAGGATAACCTCTAGGATAACCTGTGACCATTCAAGTGGGCAGGGTATAGCCCTAAGACTGGTATGAATCATAAGGTTGAGATAGATTCTTCTTCTCTGCAGTTGAGCGTGTAGCCAAGTGAGAGACAGTTGCAAAACCCAACTCCTCTGTTTTACAAACCCATCATCAGTGATTAGACCTAAGATTTTGTAGAGATTGCAGACTTGAGAGCTGGGTCATTGCAGGCCTTTCTATAGCTATGACTAGCTGAATCTAAGTCCCCATTCGGCCTTTGATTTCTTGTGGTTTTCACCTGATTTTCATAGACTGTTTAACCCTATGGATGTATGAGCTTGTGGCCTTGCACCAATAGTTTCTACAATGGTTTTCTTGTTTTGATTTAATCCATTGGTTGAAGGAAATCCCTAGGGTATTTTGTGACCATTTAAGTGGACAAAATATAGCCTTATGATCAGTTCGTTCTTTTGGATTAGGTTAGATTCTTCTACCTTGCAGATGTGCTTATAGCCATCTAAATGACTGCTACAAATTCATTTCTAGATCTGAGTTGCAGTGCTAATTTAACCACAGTTGCTTACTTCTCATTATTTTCTCACTCTATCATCATCCTTCAATCCCTTTCTTTAGCTATAGTTTATTCCTATTTTTAGTTTTATTTTAGTTGTGACACCTAAACACCATTTCTGTACCTTGCTTTCTAGCATATGTTTAGAGTTGTCAGACATGTAGCTAGGTCTGGAGTTTACTATACGCCCTTAGGTTTTTAGATCATCACTCTTTGTGCGACAAACTCTTACTTATCGAAACTTCCTACAATAGGCCTTTGATTCTTGCAGGACTGTGAGTTTGGGTTTTGTGTTGTGTTCAATCCATTTAAATTTGTTTTGTTTTTGTATTCTTTATTTTCCTCATATTATTTCCCTCATATTTTTATAATAAAAAGCACAATCAAATCAATCTCCTAACACCCATTCAAATAAAACAGGGTGCCCTGTGGGTGCCACCAGAAATAGACAATATTCCATTAATCTAAGGTGGGTACTTAACAAATTTAGATGGATTGGGGCTCAGGCAGTCACCTAGCACAGTTAGGTCTCATAAGGTCTCAGTCAATAGGTTGACCAATAAAGAATTCGAGGGTCATGTGTTACGTCATCCCCTCCTAAAATGAGGATTCCGTCCTCAGAATCTAATCTATCATGTGTGTTTTAGAATAACTATGATTTCCATAAGTGTTTCGGTTCCAGTGATAGTGGCGTCGAGACTGTTAATCTCATCTTTGATCGTCACCAAACTTCCTTCTATGACGGCCCGGATTTCCTTCCCACAAAAGTCGTGTCGTCGGATCACACAAGTGATCTGAATTATAGTGATACTATGGTATCTAAGTGCATAAATCTCTCCTGACAGCTCGATCTTTCCTCAAATTAAATAATAGGAAGGATCGGACCATCTAACATTGGTAAGCTTACAAAAGTACGGAAGCAAAGTGCAGAAACTAGAAACAGAGCTATAACATGAAGCAACTAGCAACATAAGCTCAAAAAGATAACCATCAACAAATATATCAAAATATGCATCCACCGGTGAAGGTTGACCTTCACCTAAATATTAGAACAAAGATACACAATAGTATTCAGTTAACAAGTTACTGAATCGTATATCAAAATCCAAAAATATCCAAGCTCTCAACCCAAGACAACTATGGAAAGAACCCTTCTGGCTGTTCTTCCTCATCCTCAGGATTGTAGTTTGGGTCTTCCTCTTGCTCCAAATTTCTCTCAAGATCAGCTCCTACAGCTACGACGTATAGTCGAGGAATGGACTACAGTCCAAGCTCAATAGGGAAAAACAACTCTAAATTACCTACTTAGCATTCTCATTCATGAATCTTGATGCATAAATAAAGCAATTTTAAAGAAACAAAGACATTTAACTATAGTGTCAAAATAGTTCATATCATGAATGTAATTAATCGTGCTTAAAGTAATGCATATCGGATCAAGGAAAGCGTAACAAGAAACTTGGGAACAATTCAAGCAAAGCAGTTCACCAGAACATATAACAAGAATTCAAAAATAGTGTCAGATGTCAAGCCCCTGAGCTACGTTAATAGGGTCACTTGAACCACAAAGTCATGCCCTTAAGCTACGTTAATACGGTCATTTGAACTAAGATAGGTCAAGCCCCTGAGCTACGTTAATAGGGTCACTTGAACCCCGAAATCAAGCCCCTGAGCTACGTTAACAGAGTCACTTGAACCGAAACGTCAAGCCCCTGAGCTAAGTTAAAAGGGTCACTTGAACCGATACATCAAGCCCTTGAGCTAAATTAATAGGGTCACTTGACAGAGACACAACGAAGGTACAAGATCCAGCACGTACACAAGACGTATAGCGATGATACAATTCAAAACTAGAAGCTTGAAACTTATTGGATCAAAGAGAATAACATAGCAAGAGGCTGAGTACAAAAGCATACAAATCATGTATGGAAATCCAATTTATAATCTTCAAAACATGTCCAGATTTTACATTTAGGAATTCTAGGAAATATCAAGTATTTACTATTTACATCAATGACACCAATTCAAGAAAACAAGCAATCGGGAAAGATGTTCTTCCCAACCTTGAGATTGGAATCTCACAGACGAAATGGCCTGGATTTGAGCTAAATTCTTCCTCAATGATTTCTTGAAATTAACCTATATCATATAGTGCACATGCCTTAGGTGTTAACAAATCATACTAGGCTTAAGCAAGGACATGCAAGGCTTAAAAGGCCACAAACCCAAGCTCACAAGCAGAGGATACCTCGATGCGGTGAGTGTTGGGGAATTTTAGTGTGCTAATTATTGTATAATGAAAAGAAAGAAAATAAAATCAAAGTAAAATAGTGGATGGATTCAGCACATCTAAAATATCCTAGACCTGCAAGATACAGGGTCCTTTGTAGCAAGTTTTAATAAGTAAGAGTTTGTTCCACAGGGAGTAGTGATCTAAACCAAGAAGGTGTATAGTAGACCTCTAGATCTGGCTACAAATCTTGCAATTCTAAGAAGAAAGAAAGCTTTTCGGGTGTCACTAGATCTAATTCTATAAAACTAAAATAAAACTAAATCTAAAAGATTGAGGAAGATGGATGGCAAAATAAAATATAAAATGGGGAGAAATAAATAGCTAGGGCCTAGTGTTTATTGCAAAACAGATCAAGATCTGAGGATATGTAGCCATCCTTCATTTGGCTACAAGCACAAATGCAAGGTATAAGAATCCGATTTAGACCGGTGGTCTGGATTGATCTTAAGGCTATGATCTGTCCACATAAATGGTTACAGATCATCCAATAGATTTCCTCCATTCCGATGGTTGGATTGATCTTAAGGCTATGATCTGTCCACTTAAATGGTCACAGATCATCAAATAGATTTCCTCCATTCCGATGGCTTTAATCAAATAAGATAATCATTACAGATGTTGTGGATGTAAGGCCACAGGCACAGGCACCCACAGGCATATCAAACCCAGGGAAATCAGATGGTCATCAAGAGATCTACCGGAGATGTGGCAGGCTTGGCCCTTCTACACAAGAGCCGATCGAGAATCTAATGGGACCACAAGATCTATAGATTTAATTAAGCTTTAAAACCAACAATTTATTGCTTTAAACAAAACAACTTACAATAAACTTATTCCCAGATCTGTAGTCTGTGCATCGATCCACATTTCTTCATGCCGAAATTACAATTAAAAACTAGATCTGAGTTGCTACCTAGATCTAATACAACAGGCTAGACTAGAGAGAGAAGGGGGAAGAGAAAAGGAAAAATAAAACCTAAAACTAAACCTAAATGAGCTAAGGAGAACTCAGGCTATTCCTTTGTTCTTACTTTCCTTGTTGAAGAAAAAGAGCAAACTAGATGGGTATTTATACATCGATCCATGTGCCTTGAGTTAAAGCCAATCAGAGAGCAGAGGACTCAGTTCTGTTATGCACAGCTAAGGTGTCTTCATTTTGGCCAAGGAAAATTGCATGTGGACTGTTGTCCCATGTGCAGAGTTTTATGCCCGGCTGATGTGTTCTTGCAGCTGTCAAAAATTCCCCTGTCGACCACTGATATTTGCTAATGGAACCCGAGATAAATCCCTGAGATGTGTAGGACATTGGGATGTGTGCCCTAGAAGCATTGGAATCCCCAAAATATCCCTAAAGTGTGAAATAGATGGCTAGAACCCGTGCTTCGATATGTTGGAGCTTCAAAACTTAAATCTCGACAGGTTCAGGCAACAGTTCGACAGGTTGAATGGGCTTCAGGTATGCATTCGACTTATTCAACCATTCGACAGGATGCTCGATAGGTTCTAACAGGAGCTCAATAGGTTCATTCAACCATTTGACAGGATGCTCGGCAGGTTCTAACAGGAGCTCGACAGGTTCATTCAACCATTCGACAGGATGCTCGACAGGTTCATTTTAATCATCAGAAATTTTTGACCGGTTAATTCAGGCATCAAAACCTATCAACCGGATGCTCGATAGGTTCAAACAACCATTTGACAAGTTCTTTCAGCCATTCGATAGGTTGCGAAAGGTTGCGATAGGTTCAATTTTAACACATAGTAGCACGTGGAGTTTAAAACAGCCCCATGTGGAGTCTATTTTCAGCACATAACATCTCTACATTCCACATTCCAGCTTTGACATCTTCTCTAGTCCTTCAAATACAGCAGTTGTGCTACTAATGTGGCTCATTTTCCAGCAATAAAACTGCTTGAAGGTCTTGGTTTGCAGCACTAAAATTGCTGAGTGTAGCAATGACACTTCAGCCAACTGTTCGAGTTCTTCAAGGCAGCTCAAGGCAGCTATGCATGGTGGCTTTGTAGTTTTATGGCTTGGTGCATCAGCACTAAAGTGCTCACATTTTTAATGGTATCAGCTGCTATTATGCTTCAAAGATTGCTTTAACCAAAGCTACACAAGTGCCACTTGAACTGCTGCACTGCTGAATATACAAATTACTAAATTGCCAATTTGCTCAATGTATAATTCGTTCTAGCAGCAGTCCATAAAACATGGGCTTCACCATTCTCTCTCTCAGCAGGTCTTCAAAGAACCAAAGCATGCTAAATGCAGTCCCAATGGAGTACACCACCATGGTCCTTTCCTAATAAATCCATCAGATCCATTACTAAACACAAAATTCCTTCTTCTTGGCTTCAAAAGCATGGATTGCATCATTAAGCTCTTATTTTGCTGTTATCTATAAAAACACACTTAAAAGACATTATTAAGATACTCAAAGGTCCATCATAGGTCAGGTTAAGGGGTAGAAAGTGGTATATTTCGGTGCTCAACACACCCCCAAACCTAACCTTTGCTAGTCCTCGAGCAAAGTGAAATTTAAAACAACTAACCTATGAAATTAATTGCCACTTTCGTTGGGAACACGAGTGCATTTGGCTCATGCACCAAGCCTTTTAAACCCCTAAGTGATTCCTAGTGGAGGAGTGGAGTCTCCTGAGGGTTTTTAGTGAAGGTACCCCCAAACTTCTCCAATAAAATTAGTTAATATTAATGCAACATGCTACAATAGAGTTTAAATGAAATAAAATAAATTCTACACCTTGTGCGTTCAATTTTAGAGGATTTTTAACAGAAAAACATCAGTTTAAAACCTAAAATTCTATTGTAATTCCTTCATCATCAATCAGTTCATGTCAAGGCATTGTGCCTGAAAATTAATGCAGAGTTCACCTTTAACTTAAGATTTCTGTTTTGATAATGCCCCAAACAAATTATATTTTAGACCCAAGTCTTACCTGGGCTGTTTACTCATAACAACAATAGAAGGGTGCCTCATTTCACACAGCTCAAGAGCAGTTACAGCCCTCTAATAGGACTGCAAGCATGAGCATAGGCAGTGCTCTAATTTCTAAAATTTTCTAGTTCTCTTCACCATAGATCAACCAAATCCTTGTCTCCACATGACAGCTCAATCCATTTCAAATCAGTAAGGTCTTTTTATTGGGTTGTAATGTGGCTTATGGGTGAAATTTGTAAAAGAATAAAGGGGTAAAATGAGATTCAAATTTGAGAAATCAGCCAGGTAAGGAGGTGATTTGCAACTCAACCTTCTTCATTTCAACACAATTCTATTTACTTCTTCAACTTTCAGATTTGAAGTGATCAGTTTCTAATCCTCATTTCAATCTTTCAATGAAATGACTTCTCTTTCTCATTCTTTTTCTTCGATTTTCCATTTTTCCTTTTCTTTTTGTATTTTTCTCCATTTTTCTTTTTATGGGTTGGAATGCCACAACACCCCCAAATGTTCTTTTCTTCTACTCAACCAAATTTTAGACCTTGCTCCTCTAACCTCACTTCTCCTTCCATTTTCTGATTTCTCAGATTGAGGGTGAACTGGAACAGGTCAAGGGGTTTTGGGTTCAAAATTTATGGTTTTAATCAAAGAAAAATTTGGATTTCTGAGGCTCAAATGGTGTGTATCAAGGGAAGTTAAAAGGTGAGAAAATTTTAGGCTCAAACTGTCCAAGGGATGGCCTTACTTCATGTCCTCAATGTCATGAATGCTGTCAAGCTTTTTAAATTTGGATTTGTCTAACTTCTAGTGGGAAAAATTAGATCCAATCTGTCCATAGAGCAGAAAAATTGCCAAGACACTCTTCAAAGAAAAATTTTCAGGCCCAAATCTCACTGGGTATGGCCTTCCATCAAATTTTTTTGGGGTGCATCCTTACAGTTTTCTCTTATTTCAGGTTTACTAAACATCAATTTTAGAAAATTCTTGACATTTGCTTCATGAAAAATGTTAAAACTACAACATATTTTAGTTTCAAAAAGTTTATTAATTTCCTCTTTTTCCAAAAATCAGGTGGGAAATCACTTTATTTTCAAAAACTTTTTCAACATAGCTACACTAGCATTAATTTATTTCATTGGCACACCTGCCATACCTCCAAACCTAAGATGAACATTGTCCTCAATGTTCTACACAATGAGAATCTAGGGGCAACAGGGCAACAGGGGAAAGAAAAAGTAAGCAGAAAAATTGCTGCTATGTGCAGCAGAAAATAAAGAAAACAAAATTGAATATATGAGCAGGAAAATGGAAAAGATGCTATACAAATGCAAGAAATAATTGATAAAACAGAAAAAATCGGTAAAATAAAACTAGAACTACTATGCAAATGAAAGGGAACTAATGCTAATTACAGAAAAATAGTAAAAACAAAGTAAGGAACTGAATACAAAGCTACAAAAACCGAAAAATATTGATACAAAAACAGAGTTGTAGATAAAAAAAAAAGGAAAACAAAGTTAGAAACAAACTATAATCACAGAAAAAAGCAGAAAATTAGTAAAGTTAAGACCAAAACCTAATCCACATGTGCCAAAAGAAACCCCTTTTGCCTGAGCGAATCAGATACTTAAGAATCAAAGTGATTATAAAAATAATCAGCAGGAATAACATACAGTGAAAAGCAAGATTCATAAGACTGACCCCTATTTTGATGATGTGTATGAATCAAAAAGAATTTCTAAATAATTAAGCCTGGGAGCACACATTAAAAACAGGATTCATACAGCTGAGATCCATGTGATGGTGAAGAAATCTCGAAGGAAAATAAAATCAGTGGCTCCATTGAATATTCCAAACAGCATATGATCCCCTGCTCATTATCCTACATGATTCCTCAAAATGAAAAACCATGATTTCAGTAGGTCCAGATGGGAAAAATGAATAAAAACAAAGAAAAATAGCCCATCTAAAGATATTTTTATGTTTTTATAATTTTCTATTTTTTATTTGTTTTGGATCAGTCTGGGCTCAACAAGGGCCCTTATTTACTACTGCTGAAAAATAATAAGAAACAGAAATTTTTATTTGTGTTTTCATTTTCTTTTATTTTTTGTATTTGGTTTTTATTGAGTTACAAAAATTAGAATGACAGCAAACACAACAAATCTGCTAGTCAAAAGAATTTTAAAAATTGAAAATGAATGCAAAGGAGAAGGGGATGCAAACTCAAGCAGATCTGCTCCTGCTGCCATCCAGATGCTCCTTGTTTGGTAGCTGCTCCATATCTGTAAAAATCCAAAAACTACAGCAGTACCTTATTCAAGCATAGTGATAAGAAAAAAAAGAAAAACTCAGGCCATTGTCTCATTTTTGCAGAAGGACAAAAGAGTGACAACAGCATTTATTCAAATAGTAAGAAGGCAAAGAATAAAAACTTAGAGAAAGATAGGGTTTCTGCAGTTTAAAACTGGTTTTCTATACAAAAACTGCAGCAAACATTAAATCAAGCAGTTGGACTGCAGTGTAAAAAATCTAAAACAGAACAGCAATAAAAACTAAAAAATCAGATCTACAAAATAAAAATAAAAATTAGATCTACAAAAATGAAAAACTCAGATCTACTACCTAGATCAAAACTCCCTGGCAACGGCGCCAAAAACTTGTTGGGGAATTTCAGTGTGCTGATTATTGTGTATTGAAAAGAAAGGAAATTAAATCAAAGTACCATTGCACGATAATTAGCGAGCCCCTACCATTACAAAAATCAGAATAAGAGAGGAAACTCTCTGACATCCCATCGTGTCTGCAACCAACGGGACTGATCATAGCACACTACCATAAAGGAAGAACCACCATGTCCCATCGTGAACCTCCCTAAGACATTTCATCACATTGGTGACCATCAGAAGTGAAGAAAAGAGAGGAAACCCTCTAATGTCCCATCGCGACATCACTACGACGACCGATCAATCTCGTCACGGGCCATACAAAGACAAATAACAACAATTCAGGTAAGTATCACCCCTTTTTCTCTTTACTCAATATTCCTATAAAATATAATTAATTAGGATAGGATTAAGTGAAATGTTTTCAAAAAAGAGAGGAAACCCTCTAATGTCCCATCCTGACATCACTACAATGACCGATCAGTCCCATCGCGGGCCGTACAAAGACAATTAACAACAATTCAAGTAAATATCACCCCTTTTTCTCTGTACTCAATATTTCTATAAAATATAATTAGTTAGGATTAAGTCAAATGTTTAAAAAAAAAAAAAATTCTCTCTCTATCCGTGAATGACTGTAGTCCTCCCATAAGTAACAATCATCAGTATTCATGGGAAGGTTAGACGGAGCACCGACATACCAAGTGTCGTCTTGACAACCACACAAACTGTCAGGTCAATAAATCCTGTATCGATGGATCTGCTCAGTGATATCTTGGAAGCCATGTTTTTCAAAGCTTTACAGCAGAATTGATCTTAAGTTAAATTCCCAAAATTTTAAAAACAAAGAATATGAAAAAAATAAAGTAAATGAACTCCTATCTGTCAAACTTTCACTTCTCACCACTCCAATCTGTTCTTCCCCTGGGAAACTGAATATTAAATATATTCAACCCTGAGAAATCACAAATGTCCACTGAAAAGGGACACCTGATGCGCCACTGGTGTGAGCAATGACATGCCCGGTCTGACATGACTTGTAAAAGCCTTCGCCATTACATGATATTTCATATTATTATCGGTCTTTGGACCTCATCTCTAGACATTCGTTTGATGCCCCCTAATACCTCTATTGTGTCGGGTATCCCTCTGTGTGATTGCCCCTTGCACCTACAGATCTAGATATCGACTCTCCTACCATTTGACTGCCCCTTACAGCAAGTAACGATATGCGGTAGGATGCCCCTTGCACCCACAAATTAGGTTATGCCACTTTCCCCCGTTTACTACTATTAGCAGGAGGTCGAGATATACGACGGGATGTCACTCGCATCCACAACATGGAATACACCTTTCGATAGCTACCACTGGGCCCCCGAATGCACTATTTTAGCTTGTGCTGATAGATAAGAAAGCCCAGCATCTCATCTCAGCATCCCCAATTCACATTTATGATTTCCCAAGAAAACAGAAAGGTCCCTCGGATGAGGGGTGTTTACTTCTTCAATGCATTCTTACTCCGCAAGAATGCCCCGAAGAGGGAACGCGCCGAAGAGGGGCATCTGTAGACACCCCCATTTTGCCCTCTCGGAGTATATAAACCTATTCGGTCAACCTTTGACCTGGCCCACGATCTTCAGAAAAGGGCTAACCTTTTCTGAAGACTTTAAAACCCTATACGGGAACCATGCACTGAAACAATAGTACATGGTCGAGACCAAGACTAAAATAATAGCTCTGTGGCTTGAACCCGGCTCAAACCCAAGAAAATCTAAAATTATGAGCCCTATATAGCGCTCATAACTTGATTACACGCCCCACAGCTAGCGCGCAATTGGTCCCTCTTAGGCCAGGATTGTACTTCCTGAGGACAACCTTAGGCCTTGATTATGCGCCCTAATAGGCACGCGCAATCATATTGTACGCTCCACCAAATGCGTGCAATTAGTCCGTTTTTGACTGGCCTTCTACCCCTATAGAAATCGCCTCAAGATTTGATTGCACGCTCTATCTAGAGTGCGCAATCTATTTATGCACCCCAGCACATGCGCGTAATTGGTTCCCAAGTGAACCTGGTCTCTATCTCCCTAGACTGCCAAAACTCTCCTATTAAACGTAGTTGGCATGGCATTTAATTGGATTGGGTGCACTAAAAAGAGCACACAATTAGTCTAATTAGACTAGCACTGAGACACCCGACTGAGCCAGTCAGCCGATCACTCACTGAATCGGTCACCGACTCAAAGTGATTGGGCGCTTGATAGCATAATTCAATTGAGCGCACCCAAACGGGTGTGTTATTGTATTTCATTGACCAATTAAGCACACCCCACAGGGCACACAATTGGCCAAATATCTATAAATAGGACCCACCACCTCGTCCAAAAGAGACATCAGAACATAGTCAACAATCAAATTTTCAAGTTCATCGCTTTCAAGCTTAGGATTTCGAGATTCCTCTCTGCAGCCCAGATCTCAGGTATAGTTTTCTTCTAGTTTTTAATTCGTTCAGTTCTTAGTTCTAGTTCTTAGTTCTAGAACTTAGGTTCTAGTTTTAGATCTTAATTCTAGATTCCTTTTATTTTTATTTTTAGTTTCTTATCACTGGTTCTAGTTCTTAGTTACTAGAGCCAGTCCTTAGCTTTAGCTTTTTGATTCCCCTTCATATTTTTAGATCTTAGATTCTAATTCATAGTTTGGATTTTAGTTTTTAGCCTCAAACTTTGTTCTTAATTTTTAGAGCTTAGGTTTTTATATCTCAAATCTTAATTTAAGTCCTAGATCTTAATTTCAGTTCCAGTCCTGAAGTCATTAGTTTTAGTTTTGAACTCATAACTCTAGTTTATAGTTCTCAATTCTAGTCCTTTAATTCACTTATAATTTATGATTATGATCTTTAAAATTTTAGTGTCCCAATAAAAAAAATCAATTTATTTTTCAATCCCTAGCCACCCTATTTGCCCAAGGGACCTTACGAAGGGTTCCCGAGAACGGGGTCGATCCTCCTTAGCATAGTGGGCCCAAACCCTTTTTTTTAGAATTTTAATAGAATTAGTATGTTCTGATTAATTAGAGTTTTGATAGAATTAATTTATTTAATATAATTACTATATTTTATTAAGATTCGTATTTCTAGTGAGGTTAGGAATCTTAATTAGATTCTAACATAATTAGATTTTCATTAGGACTAGGAAATTAATTAGACCTCTAATCAGAATAGGCTTTCATAAGGGTTAGAATATCAATTAAAATTATTAAATTAGAATATTAAGTGGTTTAGACTTCTAGTCAGATTAGGAGACCTAATTGAATTAGGATTCCTCGATTAATTAAACCCCTAATAGGATTAAAATTAATTAGAGCCCTGATAATATCGAGTAAATAAAGCAGTCAAAAATCATAGCAAGACTAGGAAAGATAAAGTAGTTAGAAGAGAATGAGGAAAACTAGCTTGACTAAACTTCTAGGCGACCTAGTGCTGTTGACATCAGCTGACCGATGATTCAGTAAAGAGAACAACCCATATCTCCACCCCAGAAGGCGTGATCAGTGACGTGTTGTAGCGTCGATAAATATCTACAGTTGGTGATCGAATTGAGCTAGGTATTTCCCTAGGATTTACCTCTTTATTTTCAGTACTTAATTACCTCTAAAAGACTGCCTTTTCCAGAGTCCACCTGGACCGAATTGGGCCACTCTTTCAGGGGACTGAAAGGAACTTAGAAAAAGTGCGTACCAATAATAATGATAATACATTGATGGCATTTACTTGAGGATTTGGCCTTAATTGACACAACGTTCAATGTGAAGGATTTTGGAGCCTTAATTGCCAACCTTGTTATTCAGTCAACACTCTTCGATAAAATTTGCGAGCTACAATGGACCGATGAAGAACTTGTAGTAATCAAATGGGAAACAGTTGATGGAAAATGTCCTTACTTTTCCATCAGAGAGGATGGAGCATTACTATTCAAAGGCCGATTATGCATACCGACTAACGCTGACCTGCGACACTCGATATTAGATGAAGCTCACAAGTCGATTATGATATCCACCCTGGGAGTACCAAGATGTATCAAGATCTCAAGAAGAGTTGTTGGTGGAAAGGATTAAAGAAGAAAGTCACAGAGTATGCAGCTAAATGTTTAGTTTGCCAATAGGTGAGAGTTGGCAATCGTCACCCTTCAGGTCTATTACAGCCATTACCAATCCCTGAGTGGAAATGAGAGAATATATCCATGGATTTTATCCTTGGATTGTTGAGAATACAGAAATGATATAATGCCATTTGGGTAGTCGTCGATCAATTAGCCAAATCCGCTCATTTCCTACCCTATGGTACGTGGTATACAGTCAACAAGCTTGGAGAATTGTACATGAAAGAAATATTCAGACTACATGGCATATCTATTTTAAGTACTGAAAAATATCATTTTTCACCTCTTAACCTAGCCTTTACTACTCCTTGCAGCCATTTAATAATCCTCTTTTGAGTGTGTTTTGTAGTTAGTAATAAAAATACAGCTTAATACAATAGTCCACTCATTTGGAGGCCAAAGAAGAGAGTTTTAAAGCCAAGCCTTGAAGCAGATGCAAGAACAGATGATACCCCATGGTAGTAGACACCTTGGTGATCATTTTGGTAGCCCAAGTGTGCACTAGAAGTCAAACAGATGAAAGAAGAGTGGACCATGCAGAAGAGACTGTTGCAGCAGTCTGTGCACACAACAACTGCTATGCATAGAGGAAGTCTTACGCAGCTGAAAGGAAACTCTCAAGGGTCTCACATAGTTTAATTTCGCCTGAGAAGCCCCCTCGAACAGCTTTAGCTAAGCTCTCGCGCAGTGCACTATAGCTGACTTAGAACTCGCGCACAACTCGTGCAACTTAAGAGGAGAGAGACGCCCAGAATATTTTCTTGTGAGGATCTCGCGAAGAACTCGCACACCTCCAAGACAGGGCCAGAAATGTGAGTGGTGTAGCCCATCCTAGCAATCAATCCCGTGTAGCTCAAACTCATCCTCACAATAGCGTAGTGAGACGCAATGCAGCCCAGCGAGAGCTTCGTGACTCGAGCCATCTGGAGAACCATCTGTGCGAGCTACGCTACTCAATGCAAAAGAGACCTCGCAAAGCTCAGTCAACTATATATCAATAATGCAATTACTTTGCGAGAGGTCAAAATATAGCTCTCATCCGTGTGAAGCTCGAGATCCCCACTTCTCAGTCCATACACAAGGACACTTTAGGGATTTCCCCACTTTTACGGCACACATCCTGAGGTTCTCATCTATTCCACACATCTCGAGGCATCCAAGGGTCACCATTGGGCCATGTATTCAAGCAGAAATTAGGGTTTTCTCTTCTGCGTTCCTATTGGCCAAGGCAGTAAGAGACTTGTGTATATAAGCTGTAATGTTTTAGTAGAAACATCATCTTTTCCTCAACCTAATTTGACAGAGAGCTTTGGTCAAATAAGGGTTAGGATGAGGTCATCTTCCTCATTTTGCTTCCCTCCTTAGCTCAGCATTTGCTGACTATGTCCTTTTTGTAAACAACTAGGTTAGTTACTTCAATTTTGCAAGGAGTTTTCTATAAATTTTAAGAGTTGTTCTGGTTTGCTCTGCACAGGTTATTATCTTGAGGTCACCACTGTATATGTCTCTATTATGCAATAAAATGCCATTTTTATAGTTTGATTGAATCCTTATTTATTTATGTTTTAACATAAATCAATTTGGATTTGATGCTCCCATTGTTGTTTGAGCTTGTAGCCTTATAACAATGGTGACAGCAGTAATATACCCATTCTATCTTAGCCATTTGTGATTTGGATAACACCTGGGATAGCCTGTGACCATTTAAGTGGACAGACTATAGCCCTAAGGCTGGTTCAAACCACGGATTTGAGATAGATTCTTCTTCTCTATACTTGAGCTTGTAGCCTTCTGAGAGATTGTTGCAGAGACAAGCCACCCTCTGTTTTACATTTCCATCACCAAGCTCTTAGATCTGATCTTGTGAAGAGATTGTAGACTTGTGAGCAGAGCCATTGCAGACCTTTTATAATAATGATCAGCTGATTTTAGATCCATAAACAACTTATGAATGACTGTGGTTTCCACTGGCTTTTCAAGAGTTGTTTGCTCCTATGAATGTATGTGCTTGTAGCCTTGCAAACATAGTGTCTGCAATGGTGTTCATGTTCTGATTTGGTCCATTTGACTGGAGGAAATCCCTAGGATAATCTGTGACCGTTTAAGTGGACAGGCTATAGCCTTAAGATTAAGCCATTCTCTTGGATCAGGTTAGTTTTCTGATTTAAGTGGATAGATTATAGCCTTAAGTGACCAATTTAAATCACAGAGGTTGAGTTGGATTCCCCTACCTTCCAGATGTGCTTGTAGCCATCTGAAGGATTAGTACAGAGATAGCTTTAGATCTGACTTGCATGGCTGATGTGACCTTAGTTGCATACTTCTCACCATTTTATTTTTATTATTTTACCACACCACCAACCTTCTTTAAAACCCTTTCTGTAGTATAGGACTGCATTTTATTTCTTAGTTTAGTTTTAGTTTTAGTTTTGATACCCCCAAACACTCCCTTTATTTAGGATTGCCAGATCTGTAGCTTGATCTAGAGGCCTACTAAATAACGCCTTCTGCGTTCCAGATCAATTTCCCTATGGGACAAACTTTTACTTACTTTAAAACTTGCTACAATAGGCCCTGTATCATGCAGGCTATACTTTGTGCTGAAATCTATTCCATTTCATTTTATTTTTTGTTGTATTTTAACCATCCATTTTGAAATAAATTCTGCTAGCATAAAATAGACAACTAGTTTTCAGCGCCGCTGTTGGGGATCTTGATCTAATTAGTAGGCCTGAGTGTAGTTTTTTTAGTGTACTATATTCATTTGTAGCAATATCTATTTTTTTTATTTTTGAATAAAAAGTACTACTGATTTTTGTATTGGCTTTTGGAGAACTGGACAGCAAGAAAAGGGACAAGCTTGCACCGCAGCTAGAGCTTCGCTACCTTTAGTTTGCATTTCTTTCCCCTTAGATCTTAGTTCCATTTCTGTTGTATTGAGATTCAGTAGCTCAGTAGTACTGGTTAGCAGTTCTTTTTGTTTATAAATTCTTTAAGTGTGCTATCTGGGTGTTCTTTACTTGTTGCTATGTGTGTGCATGTTGGGGAGGAGGTCCCTCAACCCTGATTTCGAACCTCCAAATCCTAATATTGAGAGGACCCTTAGACCTAGGAACACCACACAAGCCCCTACTGTGGATACTGAGCCTGTAGTAGAGATGGGTGAACAACAAAGAATATTAAAGGAATTCAATGCACCAGGGATATATACATCCCCTTTCTGCGTTGCTTTCCCTACTGTTCAAGGCAACTATGAGATTAAATAATCCATCATTCAAATGCAACCATCATTTCATGGGCTAGGTAAAGAAGACCCATATAACCACATTGATGAGTTTTTGGCTTTGTGCACCGCATTCAACATTGCTAACTTGGGAGAGGAAGCCACCAAATTCAGGCTCTTTCCTTTTTCATTAAAGGATAAAGCCAAAACTTGGATTTCCATGCTCCCAGCAAATAGCATACAATCTTGGAATGACCTCCAAAGCTAATTTTTGGCTAAATTTTTCCCAATGTCAAAAACTAGCCAGTTGAGAAAGAGCATAATTTCCTTTGCTCAATTCTCAATTGAGGACTTTCATCAGCTTCGAAAAGGTTTAAGGAACTTTTGAAACAATGTCCGCACCACCAAATTCTTGAGTGGCAGCTTGTCTAGAGCTTCTACCAAGGAATTAATCCCAAGAGCAGGGATATAGTGGATGCCTCATGTGGGGGTACTAAACTCAAGATTGGTGATGAGGCATGGAAGATATTTGATGTTATAAGTGAA
Organism: Chloranthus sessilifolius; assembly: GCA_021018995.1. NCBI lineage: Eukaryota > Viridiplantae > Streptophyta > Magnoliopsida > Chloranthales > Chloranthaceae > Chloranthus > Chloranthus sessilifolius. Next base: position 44,847,147 of record CM037592.1, read on the forward strand.
AATTCCATACTGCAGGAGTCTCTGTCCCGCAATGACATTGAGACTCCTACTAAAGTGGGAAAAGAGGTCAGCTCTAAAGGAAAAATGTATGAAGTAAGTGTGCCTAGTGATTTGGAGGGGAAGGTGGACAACCTGAACCTCAAATTTGATAAATTGATGAGTGGGTTGCAGCCTAGACTGGTTGCACATGTTGAAGAGGCATGTCTAATATGCCAGTCTCCCACAATGTAAGCAGCAGTTCGCATTACCTTACAGACCACAACCAAAGTTTCAGCAGGGCTATGCACCAAGACAAACCCTCCAACAATTTGCCCCACAGCCAAACCACTTAACTCTGCGACCATCTCAGCCTAGAGCCCCCTCCTTTGAAGAACATGTTTTATCATCACTACAAAACCTGGGTTCTCTATCACAGGCTGTGAACTCTTACAATCAAAGCATAAAAAAGATAGAGGACCAACTGAGCTAAATTTCAAATGCATTGACCAAAAGAGAGGAGGGCAGGCTGCCTAGTCAACCCCTAGCCAACCCTAAGGGTAAATATATGATTGGTGAGGGCTCCTCAACTCATGAGGAGGCTATGGCAGTCAATGCCCTAAGGAGTGGTAGGGTGATTGACAATCAAGTGGGCAGAGAGGCAAAGGAGAAAAATGAGAGTGAAAATGGAGAGAATGTGAGTGAATAAAAAGAAATGAACTCATCCCCTACTATGGAGCAACTGGAACAAAATAAGGGGGCTAATTTGAAGCCGCAACAAGAAGTAATAAATGAAGAAAAAAGAAAAAAGCGAAAATTTGATCATGAAGTAGCTAGGCATGCAGCTAAGGTACCAACAGTACCACTGCTGCCATTTCCTCATGCCCTTAAAGGCACTTCTCCTTTTAATGAGGGGAATGCCCAGATGGAGGAAATGCTGGAGACCTTCAAGCAAGTCAAGATTAATTTACCCATGCTTGATGCTATCAAATAGGTCCCTGCCTATGCTAAGTTCTTAAAGGACCTTAGTACACAAAAGAGGAAAGCAAGAGTTGAGCGATCCAAGAAGGTCTTTACTACAGAAATAAGTGGAATCTGTGTTTTCAATAGGCACCCCTACAAAACTACAAGACCCAGGGGCACCTACCATCCCATGTGTAATTGGAGACCACACTATAGGCAGAGCTCTCTTAGACTTGGGGGCCAGTGTCAACCTACTGCCATATTCAGTGTATGAGGAGCTAGGTTTGGGGGAGCTGAAACCAACTCCAATTGTGCTCCAGCTGGCTGATAGGTCTGAGAAAAGGCCTACGAGTATGGTTAAGGATGTTTTGATGGGGGTGGACAAGTTCTACTACCCTGCTGATTTCCTGATTTTGGGCATGGAACCTTGTAAAAGTAAAATCCCAATTCCTGTCATATTCGGATGGCCATTCTTGGGCACTACCAATGCCTGCATTCAATACAGGTCTGGGGTGATGGAGGTAACCTTTGGGAACATGAAGGCCCAGTTAAATATGTACAATGCTGCTAAGCAACCTCAGTTGGACATTGAGGACTGCTTTACAGTGAATGTACTAGAGGACTTTGTAGAGGAAGAGTTGTCCAATCTGCTGAATTGGGACAAATTTTGTGAGAACCTAGAGACTGTTTGGAGTGAGGTTGAGAAGGAGGCCCAAATTTTTATAACTGAAGACAACACCACATTATTGTCTTCAGGGGGTGCAGCATTCTAGCTGGAAGCCCACATTGCTGCCCCTGCCGCATCAGCAGTCTTGTGGAGGTTTAATTAGATGCTTATTGCTATTATTAAAATAAGATGGTAAGAATTATTCAAAGCAAAGGGGAATGGAAAGACATGAAAACAACAATCTAAAAATACCACAGACTTGTAAGATACAGAGTCTGTTGTAGTAAGTTTTGATAAGTAAGAGTTAGTCCCATAGGGAGTGATGATCTGAAACCTCAAGGGTTGTATAGTAACTCCAAATCTGGCAACTAAAAGAAGGAGAAGAAGGATGACGTAGTGTGGTAAAATAACATAAAATGATGGAGAAGTAGGCCGCTAAAAATAAATCAGCATTGCAACTCAGTGGTAGATTTGGATTTGCATCAATCCTTCACTTAGCTACAAGTACAAGTGTAAGGTAGAGGAATCCAAATCAACCCCTGTGATTTAAACTGGTCTCTTAAGGCTATAATTTGTCCACTTAAATGGTCATAGACTATCCTCAGAGGCTATCTTTCTCATAGATGATGAGATAGAACAAAATAACTATTGTTGCCACCATGGTTACAAGGCTACAAGCTCAGGCAACCATGGGAGCATCAAACCCATAATAAACCATGAATAACACAGAAAAATATAGATTTAATGGAGCTTTAAAAATATCATTTCATTGAACAAAAAAGACTTACAATGATCTGTCCTCAAGGCAACAGCCTGTGAAAACCACAAAACAGCTCCCTCTATTTTCATACAAAACCCATTGTAAAACTAGAATATACTAGCTGCTACATAGAACTTAGCCCAGCATTGCCGCTAAGCTAAGGAAGAAGAAAGGGGAAAATAAAAAGGAAACTAAACGCTAAAAGCTAAAACCTAAAAGAAGGGATCTTAGGCTAATCCTAGATGATCTTATAAGAAAACTATAGCTCTATATATATATATATATACAACCCTTAGCAGCAGCTATGTGCAATAGCCAATCAGAAATGAGGAGGTTTGGAGTTGATTTCGTGGCCCATCTGTGGCTCTAGGATGCCTTGAGATGTGTGGGACATTGGGATGTGTGCCTTAGAAGGTGTGAAATCCTAAAAATGTTCTTGGAGTTATAAGACAGGTGGCTGGAATTCATGTCTCGCGTAGATGACGGATTCAGAAGTTCACCTCTCTTAATTCTTACTTAGTTCTCGCTTAGATGTAGCTTCAGCAATTCACCTCGTTTAGTTCTCGTGAGGCTGAAAAATAGCCCATTTTCACCCCGCTTAGTTCTCGTGAGGCTCTCACTAGGCTGATTTACAGCATATTTCAGCACTGCAACTGCTCGACAAAATGCTTCAACAGCAGAACAATTCGAGTGTCTATATTTTTCAGCTCTACACCACTCGACTTTGAGTTCACAGCTCATGGGGTCCAGTTGAACTGCTTGAGGATGTATCGCTGCTGCTCGAGTGCACACAACAGCTGTTCGACAAAATATTTTCAGCCTATACACTATTCAACTGTGCTAAATCTGCAGGTCTACAGCTCTTGTGCTTTGATGCAACTGCTTTGCTACCCAAATAGTGCACTACAGCTGTTGCTTTTAGCTGCTCAAATGACGTGTACGGGAGGTTCCTTTGCCAACAAGTGCAGCTGCTCGAATGTCTTGAAATTAAAGCTGCTTTGATGTGAGCAGCATTTTGCATGCTCAGCTATCTACAACAGCTTGACAAGCCTGAGGTGCTCCGTAGTTGCTCTCTATGGAGTGTGTGAGTGCACCCACAGCTTTGAGGTGCCACATGGTGTAGCAGCTTGATTTTAGCAATAAAGTGTTGAGGGGTGTAATAGCTGCAAGTTTCTAGCTGACTGACCATCTATATATATATATATATAAACATACTTTTTACTCCACAGCTGCACCAAATCTGCAAGTCTCCCTCTACTTAAATTCATCAAAGCAGTAGCAATAGCAGCTTGCTTCAGTATTCACCTCAAGTCGCTCTAACTGCAGCTCATATAGTTTAATTTGCTACACTGCAGCTTCAAATTGCAGCAGCTCGCGAGGATCTATATGCAACTCCTAGCTCGCGAGGATGAAAGGTGGCAGCTTTTAAGCTACTTGCAAAGCTCTAAACTTTAGCAACTTTCTAAGCTGTTGTTGTCGGATTTCCAGTGTGCTGATTTTATTGTGTGGTGAGAACAATTTAAAAATCAAAGTAAAATAAAAGATGGAAACAGCATAACTAAAATAATCCTAAGCCTGCAAGATACAAGGTTATTGTAGCAAGTTTTGATAAGTAAGAGTTTGTTCCACAGAGAAATTGATCTAGAACCGAAAATGGGCTATAATAGTAGGCCTCTAGATCTTGCCACAGATCTAACAATCCTAAAGAAAGGGAGTTGGGTGTCACAACTATACTAAATTACATACTAAAAAGAAAAGAAATAAAGTGCAATCCTATCCTAAGAAAGGGTTATGAAGAAGGTGGTGATGGTGTGTTAAAATAAAGATAAAAAGATGGGAAGTAAGAAGTTTAGGCTAAAGTTCATTTAGTTATGTAACTCAGATTTAGGGCTATCTCTGCAGTAGATCCTTACTGAAGTGCTATCAATAACCTCAGCAAGGTTGAAGAATCCAACTTAACCCATGTCATTTAGACTGCTCTTAAGGCTATAATCTATCCACTTAAATGGCCACAGACTATCCAATAGAGTCTGTCAAATCCCATTGATTGAGTCAGAAAAGCTAGCCTAATCAAAAGGAGTGGGCTGATCAAACCTAATCTAATGAATCAAATCAAGCCATGAATATCATTGCACACACTATGTTTGCCAGGCTACAAGCTTCCCAGATCTACTTACAGATCTGATAGACATTCATACGAGTTCCAACCCATAAAATCCTATGTGTTTTTCAAAGGCCATCAGCACAATGAGCTAACACATAGGAAAAGCAGCAGGTTGAATAAGGACTTAGATTCAACTGATCATTGCTACAAAAGGCCTGCAATGACTCAGCCCCCTAAGTCTATAATTACTATAGAGAAGCCAGATCTAACATCTGATAGTTGTCAAGGGAAACAGAGGGGAGCTTGTTCCTACACAACCTCTCACAAGGCTACAAGCTCAAGTGCAGAGAAAAAGAATCCATCTCAGATCTGTACCAAGATTGCCCTAGGGCTATAGTCTGTCCACTCTAATGGTCATAGGCTATCCATAGAGGCTCTCTTACCCACAAATGACAAGATAGAACATGTAAACTGTTGCTGCCACCATGGTCCCAGGGCTACAAGCTCAAGCTTCCATGGGCCTTTCAAAAACTCAAATCCTAAATGCATGCTATAACCTGAACAAAACTACGGGCAAATAGGAAAATAACAGATTAAGTAAATATTTAAAGCATAAATTCCATTGATCTAATGTTACTAATAATGAAATCTCCCAAGGCAGGAGCCTTGTGCACAACAGCTCTTCACAAAAATCCCAATGTTTAAATGACCTATTATAAAACTAAATAAAACTACACCTAATTGCTTACCAAAGATTTAGCCAGCAAGTGTTGGGCTAAGAGAGGAGAAAAAATAGAAAAAGAAGTGATCAAACCCTAACCCTAATCTGCATGAGCTCTCAGCCGACAGAGGTTGAAGGAAAGAGTGATTGATAGTTTCTAAGTTACAAGCACAACTTATATACTTAGTCCTAATGGTGTGGGTGAGAGAATAGTAAACCCTAATTTTTCAAGTAGATGTGGCACTGTTACAACCCTTAGATGTCTTGGGATGCATGCATCAGAATTCATGCCTCAGGGTGCATGCCCTAGACCTGGGGAAATCCCCAAAAGGTCCTTAAGTTAAGATTGAGAAGTGGAGAGCTCGAGCTTCGCGAGGCTGGCTCCTGCATATCACTTCTGTTGTACAACTACAAAGTGTTCGAGGGGTAGAGTTTGGCTTTGAATATTACTGTCTCCCACAGTAGGACTTTGGATGATCGCGTAACTGCTTTAGCTTTGAATGCACTCACGTAGTAGAGCATCAGAAATTTTCTTTTGCAAGGTACTCGCGCAGATGCCTTTACATCTCTCTCAATTCAGGGTTAAGCTTCTAGGCGTGCTACAGTTGCGCGATAGCTGTGCGAGAGAATTTTTGGGCGTCTCTCTCTTTCAGAACCACACGAGAACTTTATGAGGTCTTTGTTATCACTAGCACCAATTGGTCTCATGGGGTAGTGCGTGCGGCTACATTATGGTTTGATCCTAGCGAGAACTTCGTGAGTTGTATTTCTGGAGTCCTAGTGTGCGAGAGATCTGCGAGTTTCTTCACATGTTGATTGTAGCTGAAGTGCGCGACTATTGCGCGAGAGGCTGCTTTGTGATAACCCCTTCATTGAGTTGTGTAACTTCTTCATAAGCTCTAATATGCTACATGTCTTAGTTGCACGAGGGAGCTTTGCCAGTGAATTGAATAGCGCAAGGCAGCACCTCAACTGTGCAAGATAGGTCATTGGCTCCTCTGCTGCTATGCACATGCTTCTGTTGCAGCTTCCTCCACTCTCATCTACACTTGGCTCATCTGTTGAACTATCTTGGCCCATTGTGACATGCAAAATAGTCACCATGGTGTGTACCACCATGGTGTTCCATCACATTCTGGTTTAGCTGTCACCTTTTGCTTGAATTCTCTCTCTTCTTGGCACCAAAAGTATAGACTTTATATTAAGCTGTTCAATTTATTACTAACTATAAAACAAGATAAAAATGTGTTATTAGTCAGCTTCAAGGTCCAGCAAAGGCTATGTTAAGAGGTGAAAAATGATACATTTTAGTGAATAACACACCCCCAAACCTACTCTAAGAATGTAAATGTCACTTTCGTAGGGAGCACGGATGTATTTAGCTTATGCATCAAGCCTTTTAAACCCCTAGGTGATCCCTAGTGGAGGAGTGAAGTCTCTTGAGGGTTTTCAGTGAAGGTACCCACAAACTTCTCAATGAAACAATTGACAAAAGTGCACACAATGGTTAATCAGTTTGAAATAAATACAGTTCATTTCACCCTTTCTCTGTCAAAATTAAAGGAGTTCCAAAGTAGTATATGCAAACAATTTAACACCTCAGTCATGCATGCATGCACATCACATCCAATTAGCTAACACCAAGAAAACAAAATGTGCAAAATAGTACTAAGCTTACTAGTACATCAAGATTTAGGCTCAAACAATGCCCCAATGATTTCAATCTCAAACCCAATGCTTACCAGGGCTGTCTCTCACTAATGAATTTAAGGGTGTATCATCTCACATAAGCTCAAGAGCAGTTACATACCCCAAATGGGTTTGCAAGCATGAGCTTAGGCACTTCTTCTAATTTCTGACATCATAAAGTACGCTCACCATAGATTAGACATTCCTTCATCTTCACATGACAATTCATTTGACTTTGGATCAACAAGTGCTTTTCATGGGTTACAATGTGGCTTATTAGTGAGGGTTGTAAAGAATAAAAGGGGTAAAAAGGGATTCAAAATTGAGAAATCAACATAGGTAGGAGATGATTCATGACTTCACCTTCTTCATTTCAGCACAACTTCATCTTCTTTTGAAATTTCAGAGCTAAAGTGGCCAACTTCTTCTCTTCTTTTCAACTTTTCCAATGAAATCCTTCTTTTGACTTCTCTTTTTTTTTTTTTTTCTTTTTGTTTCTTGTATTTATATATATTTTTTTTTATGATGGTTGCCACACATCAACAACTGCTATACTGTTATTTATAGATCTCCTTCTCTTTTCTTCTCCTTTCACCAAATGTTAAACTTTACACACCTATATTCAACATCCTCTCCTTTACCTTCTAAATTCTCAAAGTGAGGGTAGGGCTAAATCAGGTTAAGAGGTTCAGGTTCAAGTACTTTGGTGTTTGTTGAAGAAAAATGGGGCTTTAAGGCTTAAAAAGTGTATGCACAAGGGTAGTTTGACAGGTTTTGTCTTTTAGGTTCAAACTGTCCAAATGAAGGCCTTGATCCTTTCCTTAGTGTCATGATTTTTGTCAAACAACTTCAACTTGGGGTGTCTTACTTCTAGTGAAAAGCGCTTGACTCAGTCAGTCCTTAGAAGAGAAAAAAAAAGTTGCCAAAGACACTCCTTAAAAAAAAATTATACAGGCTAAAAGCTCACTGGGTATGGTCTTCAATTGAACTCAAAGGGGTATGCTTTCACCTGTTTCTCTCCATACTGGTTTAATAACTACTATTTATAAAAACATTTCCTAATGTCCACCTCATAGAAGTATTGATTTACAAATGATTTTAGTATTAAAAAGGTTTGCACAATGTCTAAATTTTCTCACTTTCAACATTGCTTATGTGGAATTCATTATATTTATTCCTCACTTAGTTAAGACTGCTGCACTTACGTTAATTAGATCATTGGCTATTCTAGCAATGGCTGCTTGATTGAACAACATCTCAAATTTTTCTATTAGTGCCAGCAATGCTGGATTCCCATCATCCCTAGTTTTGACTCTGATATTATGGTAAAATAATTGCACTAGTCTAGGGAAGACTAGTTGGATTGGGGGCCTTAGTAGGGGCAGCAATTTGGCTTTTGTGAGTATTCCATGGAGGCAGCTGTCTCAGGTAGCTCCTCAAAGAAAGATTTATCAAAAATTGTCTCAGATTCCAGCTATAAATTTAGATGGGACCATGAGGTATTCATTATCTTCTTTCTCTTCATCCTCAGGGACCTCAGGGGCTACTTCCTTGCCCTTTTTCTATTTCTTCTTTGACTTCTCATGGGTCTTAGATGGTGGGTGCTTGTTGGGGAATTTTAGAGTGCTGATTATTGTGAATTAAAAGAAAGAAAATAAAATCAAAGTAAAACAGAGGATGGATTTAACACATCTAAAATATCCTAGACCTGCAAGATACAGGATCCTTTGTAGCAAGTTTTAATAAGTAAGAGTTTGTCCCACAGGGAGTAGTGATCTAAACCTAGAAGGTGTATAGTAGACCTCTAGATCTGGCTACATATCTGGCAATTCTAAGAAGAAAGAGAGCTTTTCGGGTGTCACTAGATCAAATTTATAAAACTGAAATATAAAACTAAATCTAAAAGATTGAGGAAGATGGATGGTAAAATAAAATATAAAAAGGGGAGAAATAGATAGCTAGGGCCTAGTTTTTATTGCAAAATAGATCAAGAGCTGGGGATTTGCAGCAATCCTTCATTTGGCTACATGCACAAATGAAAAGTATAAGAATCTAATTTAGACCAGTGGTTTGAATTGATCTTAAGGCTATGATCTATCCACTTCAATGGTCACAGATCATCCAATAGATTTCCTCCATCCCGATGGCTTCGATCAAAACAAGATAATCACTACAGATGTTGTGGATGCAAGGCCACAAGCCCAGGAACCCACAGGCATATCAAACCTAGGGAAATCAGATGGTCATCAAGAGATCTACCGAAGATGTGCCAGGCTTGGCCCATCTACACAAGAGCCGATTGAGAATCTAATGGGACCACAAGATCTATAGATTTAATTAAACTTTAAAACCAACAATTTATTACTTTAAACAAAACAACTTACAATAAACTTGTTCCCAAATCTGTAGTTTGTGCATTGATCTGCATTTCTTCATGCCGAAATTATAATTACAAACTAGATCTGAGCTGCTACCTAGATGTAATCTAACAGACTGGATTAGAGAGAGAAGGGGGAAGAGAAAAGGAGAAAATAAAACCTAAAACTAAACCTAAATGAGCTAAGGAGAACTCAGGCTATTCCTTCATTCCTACCTTCCTTGCTCAAGAAAAATAGCATAAAGGAGTTCTATTTATACATTTGCAATGATCAATGTGCTTTGGATTGCAGCCAATCAGAGAGCCGAGGACTTAGTTCTGTTATGCACAGCTGAGGTGTCTTCATTTCGACTAAGGAAAATTTCATGTGGACTATTGTCCCATGTGCAGAGTTTTGTGCCTAGCTGATGTGTTCTTGTAGCTCTCAAAAATGTCCATGTCGGCTACTGATATTTGCTAATGGAACCCGAGATAAATCCCTGAGATGTGTGGGACATTGGGATGTGTGCCCTAGAAGCATTAGAATCTCCAAAATGTCCCTAAAATATGGCTAAAACCCGTGCCTCAATAGGTTGGAGCTTCAGAACTTTAATCTCCACAGGTTCAAGCAACTATTGGATAGGTTGAATGGGCTTCAGGTATGCATTCAACAGGTTCTAATAGGAGCTCGACAGGTTCATTCAACCATTTGACAAGATGCTCGACAGGTTCATTTTTAGCATCAGAACCTCTCGACAGGTTCTCGACAGGTTCAAACAACCATTCGATAGGTTTGCGACAGGTTCAAACAATCATTCGATAGGTTGCGGCAGGTTCAAATCACCATTCGATAGGTAGCAACAGGTTCAATTTTAACACAGAGCAGCTCGTGGAGTTCGAAACAACCCCTCGTGGAGTCTATTTTCAACGCATAACAGCTCTACAATTCACTCGTGGGGTTGCTTTTCGCTACATAACCACTCAAGTGCTTTAGTTCCAACAAAGAATAGCTTGTATAGTTCATTTTAAGCTGCATTTAAACACCTCGAGTGGCTGCACCAGCCCTCTAAACTGCTCGAATTCTTCAAGTTTGCAGTTGTGCTGCTCATGGGCTTCCATCATCAGCTCGAGTAGATGATCTTCAACACTTAAAGTACTCGAGTGCATTAATTTTGTAGCTGTAATATGCCACTTGAATTGCTCTGCAGCTATTCTCATAGAATGCCTTGAGGTGCTGATTTGCTACTGTCTTCCATCCAAGGTGCTACCTTGCTACAAACACAAAAGGTTGTATTACTGCATAACACCTTGTTAACCTTTGGGCTTCACCACTCTCTCTCCCAGCAGGTCTTCAAAGCCCCCAAAGCATGCTAAAAAGCCCCAATGGTGTGAACAACCATGGTGCCTTTTCAATAAATCCATCAGCTCCACTGCTAAACACAAAATTCCTTCTTCTTGGCTTCAAAAGCATGGATTGCAGCATTAAGCTCTTATTTTGCTGTTATCTATAAAAACACACTTAAAAGATATTATTAATATGCTCAAAGGTCCATCATAGGTCAGGTTAAGGGGTAGAAAGTGGTATATTTCAGTGCTCAACAGTGCTCTCTGGCCCTCTTCTTAGGAGCAGATTTCTTTTTGATACCTTGGGCATCAGAGGCCACTCCCTTTCCTTTCTTTACAGTTTGCTCAATTTGGGGCTCCTCAATGGGTGCAGTTACCACAGGGGTCTCCACATTGGAGGCCTCTGCAATTCTTGTAGATTTTCTAGTGGCCACACGGCTCCCAGCAGGTGGTGCGGTTACCAAAGTAGAAAATGTATCTGTGAATTTTGAACTCGTGGCCATAACTATCAAATTTCTCCAAATTAAGGTTTGAAACTCCCAGCAGGTGGAATGCACACTTCAAAAAACAAATAGGCCCCAGATTGCTCTCATCTTACACTAGAGTAATGTGCAATTAAACCAACTGAGAGAGAGTGAGAAATCTTATGAAATGACAGCTACGGTTTCACCTCACACGTTGCACAAATGTTCAAATTCCCTCAAACCTAGCTCAAAGTGACTAGGAGGTGGTGGGGAGTAAAATGGTATGAGTAAATTAGCTGAGGTTGAGTTGAAAGGCTTATATAGAAGAAAGAAGAAAAGAGGGAGCTCATGAATGCACAGGGAAAACTAGGGCAAAGTAAAATAAAATGGTAAGAATGAGGAAATCATCAGGTTTATAGGCCTTAACTCGTGCCTCACGCAGCACTCGCCAAGTTCTTGTGGAGTACATTCCTCGCGCAGTACACAGCTGACTTTACAAGAAGCTCTGTCGCGGACAAGAAAAGAACCTCGTGAGGTACTTCACAGAGTTAAATTCAGGCCCAAGCGCGCGAAGCAGTTGCTCATCTCTCACACAGCTAGAGTCCTTTTGCTCGTGAAGCTCTCGCACAGTACAAAATACCCATCAAAACTCTATGAGAAAGCTTCAAGTGGCTCGTGAGATTGAAATTTAAGCCATTTAGCCTGGCGAGAGAGTAACACTTAATCTTTTCTCTCTCCTTGTGCCCTGGCCTGTGCATGTACAATGTCATGCACCAATTTAATGTGCATTAGCACTAACTCCTAGACATGTGCTCCACTTCACCATAACAATTTGGTTACCCTTTATCAGCATTTAAACATAAAAAATTCTTAATTCCATAGATAATCTTTCAAATCAAATGCATGACATGTATTATGAGAGCATCTTAACCTTCAGCAACAAACATGAGTATTAAGATTCAGATGACAGATAAGCACATGTACTTAAATCAAAACAACATAAAATCAAACACACAAACAAAGCATGACTCTAATAGCACTAATTGAAAAATTGCTAAGTAACAAAAAATAAAACACACATTCAACACATATGGTACATATTTTACAAAGCTATGGATCACTAAGCAATGGGAGGTTCATGTAGGTGAATGGATTGAGGAGGCTCCACTGAATTCTCTATACAAACTTTAAGCCTCTGCCCATTCACTTTCATGATCTTCCCAGACATGGGATCCAAGATCTCTACAACACCAGATGGGGAGCCATGAATGACAGTGTAAGGTCCATCCCATCTGGATTTTAGCTTTCCTAGAAAAAAGCTTAGTTTAAAGTTGAAAAGCCAAACCTTAGTGCCAGCATTGAAGTCCCTTCTCATTAGCTTCTTGTCAAAGAATGCCTTCAATTTCTCCTTGTATATTCTGGCATTGGACTAGGCTTCCAGCCTCGGCTCATGAAGCTCTGGCAGCTGCAATTTCCTATGAGAACCAGCAAAAGTTAGATCAAAATTCAGTGATTTGATAGCCCAATAGGTTTTGTGCTCTAACTCCACCGGTAGGTGACAAGCCTTGCCATAGACCAGCCTAAATGGGGGCATGCCAATAGGGCTCTTATAGGCAGCCCTATAAGCCCACAAAGAATCATTCAACTCTTGTGCCCAATCCTTCCTATCAGTCCTCACAGTCTTCTCCAAGATATGCTGGATCTTCCTATTGGAATTTTCAACTTGCCCACTGGTTTGTGGGTGGTAGGGAGCTACAATTTTGTGTGTAACAAAATACTTTTTGAGGAGATTCTCAAAAGGCTTGTTAGAAAAATGACTCCCCCCATCACTAATGATAGCTCTTGGGGTGCCAAATCTAGAGAAGATATTGTCCTTCAAAAATTTAAGGACAACTATGTGGTCATTGGTCCTTGTGGCAATGGCTTCCACCCATTTGGACGCATAGTCTACTGCCACAAGTATGAAGTTAAAACCCATAGATGGAGGAAAGGGACCCATAAAATCAATACCCCAAATGTCAAAAAGTTCTACCACAAGGATGGGCTACAATTAGAATCTTTCTTTGAAATGCCTCCCATCCTTTGACATCTCTCACAGGCCTTGCAATGTAGAAATGCATCTCTAAATAAAGAAGGCCAATAAAAACCACATTACAGCACTTTTGCTACAGTCTTATTGCCACTGAAGTGACCTCCACAAGCTTGCTTATGGCACATTGAAAGAATGTTGGGGAACTCACTTTCAGTCACACTGGGAAGAGTCCCAAGGATAAAAGTCCTATCAAATCACCTGAGCACACCACAGCCAAATCTCCAGTGATCCCTCCGGCACCAAAGGCCCCCAAAATGAGGGTGAGGGCACCAAAAGCTCCAACCATGCCCAAAACTACAGCCCAAAGAAAGGAAGAGAGGGAACAAAAGAAAAAAGAGGAAGAGGATCTCCTTCGAGAGCATGCCAAGAAGATGGGTTGGGACTGGGTTTGATTCAGGCTCCGATTAGCTTGTACCTAGGTTTTTCTGTTTCTACATTTTCTTTTTCTCATTTTGTACATTTCTCTCTTATAATAGATTTTCTTCTTTTGTCATTGCTATTTTTCTTTGTCTTCTGTCTGTTTTGCTCCATGTTATTTCCGTTTATTTTGCCATTAATAAATCTTTTGCACACCCACAATTGAACCAGTGAGGGCACTGCTCCTCAAAGGTTTGGGGGTGTGTCAGGCAGATCCTGCCAATGGAATAGTTAACTGTTGGTAGATTTCTGAGTGTGTGCTTGCTTTATTGGTTGTGGTAAAAGAAATTTAAAATCAAGATAAAACGGGGGATGGAATCAACACAACTAAGAAATCCTAGACCTGCAAGATACACGGTCCATTGTGGCAAGTTTTGATAAGTAAGAGTTTGTCCCACAGGGAAAGGTGATCTACAGCTCCAAGGGAGCCATCTCTAGTAGTCCCTCCACATCTGACTACAGATCTGGCAGTCCTAAAAAGGAGGGGAGTTTAAGGTCACTTATTCTAGGTATTCTAAACTACAGAAAGGGTTGAGAGGATGGATGGAGTGTGGAAAATAAATATAAAAGGGTGAGAAGTATGTCATTGAGCCTAGATCAGGGGAGCTTTATAACTCAAATTCAGATATGATGTTATAGAAATCCTATCCAATGGCTACATTATCACCACTGAGGAGAAAGGATCCAACCCATCTCTCTGCCATGATTCAATCCCTTAAGGTTATAAACTGTCCACTCGAATGGTCACAGACTATCCCATAGGGGAACCACAATCCAAGGATGGGTCAAAACAAGTTAATCATTGTAGGCACTATTTCATCCAGGCTACCAGCTCAAGAATCCATAGGGAACCTCAACCTCTAAAGCTCTAAGTGTGGGGCTAAGGCTGTATAAGACCATGATAGCCCAGACACATGGAACCAACAAGAGATTGAGTACAACCTTCGATCTAGCTGCCCATTGCTTGAGTGAGGCTACAATGGTCCAATCACAAGCCTACAATCTCTATATCAATATCAGATCTAAAATCTAATAGTGGATCTATACAAATGTGGGGGAGTCTACCTCTGTACAATCTCCCACTAGGCTTCTACAAGCTCAGGTGTAAAGAAGAAGGATCCATCTTGGATCGGTGGATTAGAATCACCCTAAGGCTATAACCTGTCCACTTGAATGGTCACAAACTATCCCAAAGGCTATCCTCCTCACGGAGCCCAAGACAAAACAAGAATGTCGCTGCCACCACCATGGTTACAAGGCTACCAGCTCAAGCTCCCATGGGGATTTCAGATCTAGTGGGTCCTGTGGTGGGGCTAAGGCTGTATATGACCATGATAGCCCAGACACACAAGTAACTTGGATCTGAGTGGCCCTTAGAATCAGTCCTCCATTGCTTTGAATCATAGCCAAAGCAATGGCAGATCACAAGGCAGTAGCCTTGCACAGAGCATCTCACATTCAAACACAAATCCCACAGAGTACAAATCCTATTATAAAACTTCCATTGATCTAGTTCAAAAAGCATACAAAGACATAGCCAGCAAGTGCTGGACTATGGAGAGAAGGGAAAAGAAAAAGAAAACTACTTACAGCTACAAAAAGAAAAGAAAAATGATCTCAGATCAAGTCTTCAAGAAATGAGATGTGTTCCCAGCTATTCCAAGAATTTTCAGCCTCTTTTTATAACCTAAGCTAAGTATGGGTTTATATAGCAGTGGTGTGGCAGCGCATTAGGGTTAGGGAAACCCTAATTTTAATGATGCCATGTGGTCGAATAGTGATCCTTGGATGCCTTGGGGCACGTGTACAGAGATTTAAGCATGGGAGTGCGTGCCCTAATCACTGGAAACTCCCAGAAGGCCCTCTACTGAAGAGATGGAAGTTGAAGTTCAGAGCTTCGCTAGGTAGCCCCTTTGTTTCCCAAACTTGTCGTGTGGTAGCTCTTGCTCTTCGCGAGGATGATTTGATATTGAAGCTTCAACCGTCGCGAGGTTACCTTGGTTTGCTCTTCAAGCAGTCGCGAGGTTGAGTAGACATCAAAGCCTCAAATGTCATGGGGTTGGAGTTCAAGCAATCGCGAGGTAGTTGTGCGATCACTGGGTTGATCTTCGCGAGGACAGATTTGAATAGCGCAAGAACTTTGCGAGCACTTCTCTTCAATGGACTTCGCGAGTTTCCTCGCGAGGCTTTAAGGAGTTCTGAACTGCACGAGGCTTCATGTCTTGACTGATCTTCGCGAGGATGGCTCCGTCTTTGTGAGGATGCTTTCTTCTTGAATGGCATGAGAACTGTGTGAGGAGTTCTCTTCTGATAATTGCATCCCGCGGCCACTGCGCGATAGCTGCGCAAGGAGTCTCTTGAAGATCTCTCTCCTCAGTCGTTCTGAGCGAACTGCGCGAGGTAGAGAGAGGTCTGCTTTGAACTGCGCGAGACTGTGCAATGTGTTCTACCCTTGAGCTTCGTGAGAGCTGCGCGAGTAGTTGTAAAGTCTTGGGAAGCTCAGTTAGACTGCGCGAGGCTCATTCCAGGTCTGGATTCAGAGTCCATCCTTCTGAGGGACTTCTGGTGCCAAAACAGGCTCCTTAGCAGAATTCCTGGCCTTGTTTCACTGCTGATTATAACCTACATAAAACACTTAACAAGAACTTATTAAATGGCTAAGGGTCTAATCAAAGGTTAAGGGGTGAAAAGTTATACTTTTCAGGTCTTAACACACCCCCAAACCTAATCTTTGCTAGTCCCTTAGCAAAGCTACATTAAACCTACTATAAAAATTAAATGCCACTTTCGTAGGGAGCACGGATACATTTAGCATATGTATTAATCCTTTTAAACCGCTAGGTGATCCCTAGTGGAGGAGTGAAGTCTCCTGAGGGTTTTCAGTGAAGACACCCCACAAACTTCTCAATGAAACAATTAACAACAATGCAATATTATCAAGTGGGTAGTCAAGGGCAGACTTAGTTTACTCTTGAATCAGTAATCATAAAAGAAATTTAATCCATTGGTTGTACAATAATTTAAACAGCATAAACTTCTCATGAAGGCACAGCATTTCCAATCAGTGTACAACCACCGAAAACTGCATAAGTGTGTGCCAGCACTGAGCTCATCATCAGATTAAAAATAAGGTTATAGGTCATACATAATGCCTTCGAATTCAGACCCAAAAACTTTCCAGGGCATACTCTCATAAGGGTCTTGTTGAGGGGTTCATTTTCTCTCAGGCTCAAGAGTAGTTACATCCCCCAAATGGGTCTGTAAGCATGAGCATAGGCATAGCCCTTAGGTGCTAACATCCTTGACACATCCTCCCATAGATTGGATAACTCTTTATCTCCACATGAAAGCTCACTCAACTTTTGATCACAAGGGCTTTTAACTGGGCTGGAATGTGGCTTATGGAGTGGGGTTAAAAGAATGA
Organism: Chloranthus sessilifolius; assembly: GCA_021018995.1. Lineage (NCBI taxonomy): Eukaryota > Viridiplantae > Streptophyta > Magnoliopsida > Chloranthales > Chloranthaceae > Chloranthus > Chloranthus sessilifolius. The sequence continues at coordinate 44,864,124 of CM037592.1, forward strand.
AAGATTGAAAAGGGGTTCAAAATTGAGAAATCAGTAAGTGAAGGAGGTGGTTCATGACTTCACCTTCTTGAATTCAGCTCCTTTCTTCTTCTTTGAGATTTTCAGATTTGAAGTGATCAGTTTCTCTTCTTGATTTTGATTTTCCAAAAGAAAGTTCTTCTTTGACTCCTCTCTTGCTCCTCTTCATTATTGTTTTTGTTTCTTTTTTATGGAATTTTCTTCTTTTTATTTTTGTTTTTGCTTTTCTGAAATGCCACCATGTTCTCAGTTACCATACTGCCAGAAATTTTTTTTTGAGATACTTCTTCTCCATTCACCTAATGTTGACCATAGCTAGTCCATCTTCAACTTTTTCTCCTTTACCTTCTAAATTCTCAGAGTGAGGGTAGGCTGAATCAGGTTCATAGGTTCAGGTACAAGTACTTGGGTGCATATTGAAGAAATTTAGGCTTTAAAGCTTAAAGGGGGTATGGACAAGGGCAGTTGCTTAAGGTTGGCCTTATTAGGCTCAAACTGTCCAAGAGAAGGCCTTGATCCTTTCCTAAGTTTCATGAGTGCTGTCAGTTCTTTCAACTTGGAGTTACCTAACTTCTAGTGAGAACAGTGACTCAGCCAGTCCTTAGAACTAGAAGAAATTGCCTTAGTCACTCAAAGAAAAAAATTTGTAGGCCCACTTCTCACTGGTTATGGTCTTCCTTTGAACTTTTAAGTACGTCCTCACCTTTTTCTCTCTCTAATGATTCACTCAATGCTGATACAAGTGAGTTTCCTTGGTGATCTCATCATGGAAATGTGAAAAATTAGAAGTTTATAATGTCTAAAGTTTGCAGAAAATTTTAAATTTCTTATTTTTCATGATTCTTGAGTGATCATAGATCCATTTCCATATTACTCACATGACTCTGCTGCACTTAGGTTAACTATTCCATTGGCAGGATCTGCCTGCCACACCCCCAAACCTATGAGGAGCAGTGTCCTCACTGAGTCAAAGGTGTGTGCAGCAGACTTATTAAGGGTATAATAAAAGGAAACAGCAAGAAAGAAAACAATAGAGAACTGTACAGAATAACAGGAAAAGAAAATTTCATTAAAATGAAAAAAGAAAATTACAAAAAAGGGGAAAGAAGGGAGAGAGGGATCAAGGGTGAGGGGGTTGAGAAGGTGGGGGAGGGGGTGGAGTGGAGGGGGCAGGGGATGGTTCAATCTTTTGCTTTTTCTGTTGTGGTTGGTGCTTTTCCTCCTCCTCCTTAGCCAGGAGCTGCTGAACCGCCTCGTACTTATCCCAGAGGGGTTGTAGGGGATCCGGCTCTTTAGATGGTGGCGGGTCCAACCACATCGGGTAAAACTTGTTAGGCAGTGCATTAGGCTTGTCATCTGCCATTGGTAGGAATAGGGAAGGACCGCTAGGGTGAGAGGAGAAAGGATGCGATGAATATGAAAGGGGCTCCCTGTGTATTTAAAGACGAGGATGGTGAAAGATGAAATGGTGGAATAACATCCAGGTCGTCGCAATTAATTGAGAGTGAGTTGGGAAACGTCAAGTCCCAGCAATCAGCGTGGGAAATGGCAAATGCATTTGACTCGCGCAGCTGGGTAAGGGGATCACGAGATAACTGAATCTCGCAATTATAGATGTTGGGGATTGAAGTGCGCAAGAGTCTCTACAGCATTTTTTGAAGCTCGCGACCATGAAATAAATGCTCTATGTGAATTGTGCGAGAGCTTCCCAAATCTCAATTGGTAATGCGCGAGGGCTTAGTACCAAACAGGGGCAATACCGGTAGTGCGGCATACTCATCAAAAATATTCAAACGATAGGCATTCAATTCAAAAATCAGCAATTCGTAGAAGAAGAAGAAGAAATCATTCCCATCCCACATAAACTCTATCAAGCTCAACATATTCAGACTTCACATGAACACTAAAATTTCCTAAAAATTATTGAAGAAACAAAAGTAGTATAGTACAACATGGACACAACTGTGGGTCAGGTAGAGGTAGGGGTCCCATGAAAATGAATAGTGGGCATAGGGTCAGCAGGTTTTTCGATACAAGGCTTGAGCCTCTGACCATTCACTTTGAAGGTTCGCCCAGATTTGGGATCCTTGACTTCCACAACACCAGATGGGAAAACATTTAAGACAATATAGGGACCTTCCCATCTGGATTTTAATTTGCCAGGAAAGAATTTTAGTTTGGAGTTGAATAACCAAACCTTACAACCAGGTATGAGGCTTTTTCTCAGCAAGCCCTTGTCAAAGAAAGCTTTGAACCGTTCCTTGTAGATCCTAGCATTGGTGTAAGCATCCATCCTCAGCTCATCCAATTCAGACAACTACAATGACCTATGGAGACCAGCAGAAGTTAGATTCATATTTAAATTCTTAATGGCCCAATAGGCCTTGTGTTCTAACTCTGCTGGGAGATGGCAAGCCTTGCCATAGACCAGTCTGAATGGGGACATTCCAATGGGAGTCTTATAGGCAGTCCTATAAGCCCACAGTGCATCGTTCAGTTTATCGGCCCAATCTCTCCTGTCAGTCCTTAATGTTTTCTCAAGGATGTGCTTGATCTCCCTATTGGAAATTTCAACTTGCCCACTTGTCTGTGGGTGGTAGGGAGTAGCAATCCTATGGGTCACAAAATATTTCTTGAGCAAGCTCTCGAAATTTCTGTTGCAGAAATGGCTACCCCCATCACTGATAATAGCTCTAGGGGTTCCAAATCTGGAGAAAATGTGCTGCCTTACAAATTTGAGGACCACCTGGTTGTCATTGGTTCTTGTGGCAATGGCTTCTACCCATTTGGAAACATAGTCCACTGCCACTAGGATGAACTGATAACCATTAGAAGGAGGAAAGGGGCCCATGAAGTCTATACCCCATACATTAAACAATTCTACAACAAGGATGGGCTGCAAAGGCATTGAATTTATTTTGGACAGCCCTCCTAATTTTTGGCATCTCTCACAGGCCTTGCAGTGTGTATATGCATCTTGGAATAAAGAAGGCCAGTAAAACCCACACTGCAGGACCTTGTCAGCTATTTTTCTCCTACTAAAGTGGCCTCCACAGGCATTTTCATGGCACATGGCCAGAATACTGGGGACATCACTTTTGGGAACACATCTTCGGATGATTTGGTCTGCACAGTACTTGTATAGACAAGGTTCCTCCCAGAAAAAATATTTGACCTTTGAGAAAAATAGGTCTTTATCCATTTTGGTCCAGTGAGAAGGAACCTTGCCTATAACTAGATAATTGACAATGTGTGCAAACCAAGGGACCAAGGATTGGATGGTAAATAATTGCTCATCTGGGAAGGCATCATTTGTAGGACCATCAAGGCATTCCTCCAAGACAATTCTGGACAAGTGGTCAGCCAGCACATTCTCCACACCCTTTTTGTCCTTGATTTCGATGTCAAACTCCTGCAGCAGGAGTATCCATCTAATCAGCCTAGGCTTAGCATCTTTCTTGGCCAATAGGTACTTCAATGCTAAATGGTCAGTGAAGATTACAATTTTAGATCCTAATAGATAGGCTCTAAATTTATCTACAGCATAAACCACTGCCAGAAGCTCTTTCTCAGTTGTGGTATAGTTCAGTTGAGCTTCAACAAGTGATTTGCTGACATAAGCAATGACCACAGGCAGCTTATCTTTTCTTTGGCCCAAAATAGCACCTATTGTCAAGTCTGATGCATCACACATCAGCTCAAAAGGTAGGGTATAGTCTGGTGTTTAAAGTATAGGGGCAGAGGTGAGGCATATTTTCAATGTTTCAAAAGCCTTAAGACATTTAGCAGAAAAGTCAAAGGGCACATCCTGGCAGAGCAGGTGGCACAATTGCTTAGCAATTTTGCTGAAGTCCTTAATGAACCTCCTATAAAGTCCTACATGCCCAAGGAAAGATCTGATTTGTTTGACTATTTTGGAAGGGGCAAATTGGCAATGAGGTCAACTTTAGCCTTGTCTACCTCAAGCCCTTCTTTAGAGACTACATGGCCCAACACAATGCCTTGTGTTACCATGAAGTGGCTCTTTTCCCAGCTTAAGACCAGATTGGTCTCCTCACATCTTTGCAAAACTAGGCTGAGGTGTTGTAGACACTGGCCAAAACTGTCCCCATAGACAGAAAAATCATCCATAAAAATCTCCAAAAATTTGTCAATCATATCAGAAAATATGGCATACATACACCTCTGAAAAGTGGTTGGAGCATTACAAAGCCCAAAAGGCATCCTTCTGTAAGCAAAGGTGCCAAAAGGACAGGTAAAGGTGATTTTCTCTTAGTCTTGAGGATGCACAGGGATTTGGTTGTACCCTGAGTACCCATCAAAAAAACAGTAAAAAGTTTTTCCAGCCAATTTGTCCAAAATTTAATCAATGAAGGGGAGAGGGAAATGGTCCTTTCTGGTCATAGAGTTGAGCTTCCTATAATCAATGCACACTCTCCAGCCAGTGGTCTCCCTGGCTGGTCTCAACTCTCCAGTTTCAGTTTTAATCACTGTTATGCCAGATTTCTTGGGCACCACTTGGATAGGTGCCACCCAGTTAGAATCAGAGATGGGGTAAATCACCCCTGCATCTAGCAACTTGATGATCTCCTTGAGGACCACTTCCTGCATGTGAGGATTTAACTTCCTCTGCATTTCCCTGGAGGGTAGTGCTCCCTCCTCAACATTAATCCTATGCATGCAGATTGATGCATCTATTCCTCCCAGATCGGCAATGGTCCAACCAATTGCCTTCTTGTGCTTCCTCAAAACTGTTAGTAATTCCTCTTCCTGCTCATTGGTAAGAGAGGAAGAGATAATCACAGGAAGCTTATCACCTTTCTCAAGGAAGGCATATTTTAATGTTTCTGAAAGCTTCTTGAGTTCCAGATCGGGGGCTTATAGGGTGGATGGCAAAATTGGTGTAGTGGAGGATGGAGGAAGAGGCAACAATGTAGGTTTCCAACTGGAATGCTACACTGAGCCCACAGAAGACTTCAATGTGGTCAGGTCTTTTTGTATCACATCTGGGCTCTCTTCCTCCACCATGTCCCAAATTTTAACTAAATTCCTGATAATGTTGCCCCACTCCAGCAGAGTGGGCAATTCATCTTCTACAATTTCCTCTAGTGCATCCACTGCAAAGCTCTCCTCATTGTCCATCTGAGGGTACTTTGCACTGTTGTACACATTCAGCTCAACTTTCAGATGTTTGAAAGTTACCTCCATTACCCTAGACCTGCATTGAATGCATGCATTGGCAGTGGCCAAGAAAGGCCTGCCCAATATAACAGGTATGGGGTTTGGGCTATTGCTGCAACCCACATCCAAAACTAAGAAGTCAGCAGGGTAGAAAAACTTATCCACCCCCACTAAGACATCCTCAGCCATTCCCAGAGGTCTCCTCTCAGACCTATCAGCCATCATTAGCACAATGGGGGTAGCTTTCAGCTCCCCCAAACCTAGCTACAGATATACACTGTATGGCAACAGGTTAACACTAGCTCTAAGGTCTAAAAGGGCTTTTCCAATTGTATGGTCTCCAATTATGTAGAGAATAGTGGGTATCCCTGGATCTTGCAACTTCTCAGGCATGGATATGTTAAATACAGAATTCACTATATCAGTTGCAAAGACCTTTTTGGACACATGGCCTCTAACCTTTCTCTTTTGGGTGCAGAGGTCTTTCAGGAACTTTGCATAGGCTAGGACCTGTTTAATTGCCTCAAGCAGGGGCAAATTAATTTTCACCTACCTGAAGGTCTCCATCATTTCCTCCATCTAGGCATTCCCTTTATCAAAAGGGACAAGGTTATTCAAAGCTTGAGGAAATGGCAGCTGAGGTTCTGCTGGCTCCTCAGCTGCTAGCCCATGACTAAACTTCTGTTTCTTTCTTTTTTCATGTTTTTCTCCAGACTGAGGCTCAACTACAGCCTCTTTATTTTTCTCTTGCTGCAGGGTGGCAGGCAATTCTTGGCTTTGTGTTCCAACAACATCTCTATCCTGATCATTTGTATCATCTGTGGGAATGACCTCTGCTGGTCTGTTACCCACCTGGTTGTCTATCATCCTGCCAGACCTTAGGGTAGTCACAGCATTGGTTCCCTAAAAACTTGAGGGAGCATCTTTAATTAAGAATTGACCCTTGGGGTTAGCAACTGGCTGGCAGGGCAACCTCCATTCATCTCTCCTAGCCAAGGCATTTGAAATTTGGCTTATCTGTTCTTCCATTTTCTGGAGGCTCTGACCATGAGAGTCCACAGTCTGGGCCAAGGATCCCAGGTTTTGCAATGAAGTCAAGACCTGGTCCTCAAAGGAAACATTTCTTAGCAGAGAGTGGGGTACAACCAACTGATTTTATTACAGATGGGACTACTGCTGGTGTTGGAAATTGGACCTAGGGGCATATCCTTGGTTGAGCTGCTGCTGTGGCCTTTGTGGTAAGGCCAACATCTGTTGGGGCTGCATGTAAATGTCTTGCCTCCACCTCAGATTCGGGTGGTCTCTCCATTGGTAACCAGCATTTTGGTGCTAGTATCCATATGGCTGTCTGTTGTAGCCCCCAGATTGTTGATGGCCATAAGATTGAGCACCAGCAGCATGTTCCAAAACCAATTCAGGAAATTGCCCTGCAGATGGACATTCCTCCACTGTGTGCTGTGGGGACTGGCATATTAGACATGCCTCAGCCACATGAGCAACCCTTCTGGGTTGCATCACAGTCAGTAATTTGTCAAACTTCATAGAGAGGTTTGCCATCTGCAGCTGCAGGTCATTGTTCCCAGACACCTCATAAACTTTTCCTCTTGATCCAGCAGCAGGCCCCACCTTTGACTCAGATTCCTGACTAGTTCTTGCCAGGGATGGATTTTGAAAAGCATTCTCACTAATCACCTCAAACAATTCCCATGTCTCCTCAGCAGTCTTATGCATGTAGGATCCACCACAAGAGGCATCGACCATATCTCTATTTTTCTCATCGATCCCATTGTAGAAGCTTTGTACAAGCTGCCACTCTGGGATCTTATGGTGGGGGCATTGTTTGAGCATTTCTTTAAACCAATCCCAGGCCTGGTTAAAATCCTCAGTTGGGGATTGAGCAAAAGCAAGAATCTCTTTCCTCAACTAGCTAGTTTTGGTCTCAGGAAAGAACTTGGTCTGCAGGTCATTCCATGAAGCAATGCTATTGTTGGGAAGAGTGGTCAACCAGGTACTGGCCCTATCCTTCAGAGAGAAGGGAAAGAGTCTGAGCCTAGTAGCCTCAGGTTCCAAACCAGTGATATTAAAAGTGGTGCACAAGGCCAAGAACTGGTCAATATGCTTGTATGGGTCCTCCTTGCTAAGCCCATGGAAAGACGGCAGCATCTGGATGATTGAAGTTTTTATCTCATAATTCCCCTGAACATCAGGGAATTGAATTCTAAAAGGGGAGTTATAGTCATCCGGAGCATTCAACTCCTTGAGAGTTCTGGGTTATTCTTTACCCATATTTGCTATCACAGGTTCACTTGGGGGCTCTCCTGTGGTGTGTCTGTCTCTTCTAAGTCGCCTTCCCCTTTCTAACTCAGGGTTCAGAGGCTCTAAAGTAGGGCTGAGAGATCTCCTCCCTAGCATACAAGCACACCAACAGCAAGGAGAGCTTCTTGTAGGCACATTGCAAATGAATAACTTTACAATTAACAATTTTAGCTAACTAATTTACAGCTATTCAAAGAATACATTTACAACTATCTTAGATACTGCTAGAGAATTTTCAAGAAAGATAGACAGAATTTTAAAAGTTGGAAAGTTTGCGAACAGAGGTAGCTAAGCTCCAATTGCAGTCCAACTGTACTTCACTGCTGCTATCTAGATCTACAAGAACGGTTCAAAATTATATCAGCAGTATCAATTATTCACATTTGTAAAGAATACTAAGAATACAAAAACTAATGGTCTACTAATAGATCATCTATCCCCGGCAACGGCGCCAAAAATTTGTTGGCGGATTTCTGAGTGTGTGCTTGCTTTATTGGTTGTGGTAAAAGAAATTTAAAATCAAGATAAAACGGGGGATGGAATCAGCACAACTAAGAAATCCTAGACCTGTAAGATACACGGTCCATTGTGGCAAGTTTTGATAAGTAAGAGTTTGTCCCACAGGGAAAGGTGATCTACGGCTCCAAGGGAGCCATCTCTAGTAGTCCCTCCAGATCTGACTATAGATCTGGCAGTCCTAAAAAGGAGGAGAGTTTAAGGTCACTTATTCTAGTTATTCTAAACTACAGAAAGGGTTGAGAGGATGGATGAAGTGTGGAAAATAAATATGAAAGGGTGAGAAGTATGTCATTGAGTCTAGATCAGAGGAGCTTTATAACTCAGATTTAGATCTGATGTTATAGAAATCCTATCCAATGGCTACATTATCACCACTGAGGAGAAAGGATCCAACCCATCTCTCTGCCATGATTCAATCCCTTAAGGTTATAACCTGTCCACTCGAACGGTCACAGACTATCCCATAGGGGAACCACAATCCAGGGATGGGTCAAAACAAGTTAATCATTGTAGGCACTATTTCATCCAAGCTACCAGCTCAAGAATCCATTGGGAACCTCAACCTCTAAAGCTCTAAGTGTGGGGCTAAGGCTGTATAGGACCATGATAGCCCAGACACATGGAACCAACAAGAGATTGAGTACAACCTTCGATCTAGCTGTCCATTGCTTGAGTGAGGCTACAATGGTCCAGTCACAAGCCTACAATCTATATAACCAGATCAGATCTAACATCTAATAGCGGATCTATACAAATGTAGGGGAGTCTGCCTCTGTACAATCTCCCACCAGGCTTCTACAAGCTCAGGTGTAAAGAAGAAGGATCCATCTTGGATCAGTGGATTAGAATCACCCTAAGGCTATAACCTGTCCACTTGAATGGTCACAGACTATCCCAGAGGCTATCCTCCTCATGGAACCCAAGACAAAACAAGAATATCGCTGCCACCACCATGGTTACAAGGCTACCAGCTCAAGCTCCCATGGGGATTTCAGATCTAGTGGGTCCTGTGGTGGGGCTGAGGCTGTATATGGCCATGATAGCACAGACACACAGGTCACTTGGATCTGAGTGGCCCTTAGAATTAGTCCTCCATTGCTTTGAATCATAGACAAAGCAATGGCGGATCACAAGGCAGCAGCCTTGCACAGAGCATCTCACATTCAAACACAAATCCCCCAGAGTACAAATCCTATTACAAAACTTCCATTGATCTAGTTCAAAAAGCACACAAAGTGCCACATGGCCAAATAGTGATCCCAGAAGGGAAAAGAACAAGAAAACTACTTACAGCTATAAAAAGAAAAGAAAAAAGATCTCAGATCAAGTCTCCAAGAAATGAGATGTGTTCCCAGTTATTCCAAGAATTTTTAGCCTCTTTTTTTAACCTAAGCTAAGTATGGGTTTATATAGCAGTGGTGTGGCGGTGCATTAGGGTTAGGGAAACCCTAATTTTAATGATGCCACATGGCCAAATAGTGATCCTTAGATGCCTTGGGGCGCGTACACGGAGATTTGAGCGTGGGAGTGCATGCCCTAATCGCTGGAAATTCCCAGAAGGCCCTCTGCTGAAGAGATGGAAGTTGAAGTTCAGAGCTTTGCTAGGTAGCCCTTTATTTCCCAGACTTGTCGCGTGGTAGCTCTTGCTCTTCACGACGATGATTTGATATTAAAGCTTCAACCTTCACGTGGTTACCTTGGTTTTCTCTTCAGGCAGTCATGAGGTTGAGTAGACATCAAAGCCTCAGATGTCGCAGGGTTGGAGTTCAAGCAGTCGCGAGGTAGCTGTGCGATCGCTGGGTTGATCTTTGCGAGGGCAGATTTGAATAGCACGAGAACTTCACGAGCACTTCTCTTCAATGGACTTCGCGAGTTTCCTCGCGAGGCTTTAAGGAGTTCTGAACTGTGCGAGGCTTCATGTCTTGATTGATCTTCGCGAGCATGGCTCCGTCTTCGCGAGGATGCTTTCTTCTTGAATGGCGTGAGAACTGCACGAGGAGCTCTATTCTGATAATTGCATCCCGCGGCCACTGCGCGATAGTTGCGCGAGGAGTCTCTTGAAGCTCTCTCTCCTCAGCCGTTCTGAGCGAACTGCGCGAGGTAGAGAGAGGTCTGCTTTGAACTACGCGAGACTACGCGATGTGTTCTACCCTTGAGCTTCGCGAGAGCTGCGCGAGTAGTTGTTGTAAAGTCTTGGAAAGCTTAGTTGGACTGCGCGAGACTCATTCTAGGTCTGGATTCAGAGTCCATCCTTCTGAGGGACTTCTGGTGCCAAAACAGGCTCCTTAGCAGGATTCTTGACCTTGTTTCACTGCTGATTATTACCTACATAAAATACTTAACAAGAACTTATTAAATGGCTAAGGGTCTAATCAAAGGTTAAGTTAAGGGGTGAAAAGTGATACTTTTCAGGTCTTAACATTAACCTAAGTGCAGCAAAATCATGTGAGTAAGATGGAAATGGGTCGTGTTCACTGGAGAATCAGAAAAATAATGAAACATAAAAAATTTTCTAGACTTTAGGCATTACAAACTTTTAAAATTTCACATTTTCATGATGAGATCACCAAGGAAACTCACTTGTATCAGCACTTAGTGAATCATTAGAGAGAGAAAAAGGTAAGGACATACTGAAGAATTCAAAGGAAGACCATAACCAGTGAGATTTGGGCCTATATAAAAAATTTTCCTTGAGGAGTGACTAAGGCAATTTCTTCTAGCTCTAAGGGATGGCTGAGTCACTATGCTCACTAGAAATTAGGCAACTCCAAATTGAAACAACTGACAGTACTCATGAGACTTAGGAAAGGATCAAGGCCTTCTTTTGGACAGTTTGAGCCTAAACAGACAAACCTTAAGCAACTACCCTTGTCCATACCCCCTTTAAGCTTTAAATCCTAAATATCTTCAAAAATACATCTGAGTACTTGCACCTGAACCTATGTATCTGATTTAACCTTACCCTCACTCTGAGAATTCAGAAGGTAAAGGAATAAGAGTTGAAGATGGACTAGCTATGGTCAACATTAGGTGAATAAAGAAGAAGTACCTCAAATTCTGGCAGTATGGTAACTGAGAAAATGGTGACATTTCAGAAAAGCAAAAACAAAATAAAAAGAAGAAAAATGCATCAAAAAGAAACAAAAACAATAATGAAGAAGAGTAAGAGAGGTGTCAAGAGGGAACTTTGATTGGGAAAATCGAAATCAAGAAGAGAAACTGATCACTTCAAATTTGAAAACCTCAAAGAAGATGAAAGGAGCTGAATTAAAGAAGGTGAAGTCATGAATCACCTCCTTCACCTACTGATTTCTCAATTTTGAACCCCTTTTCAACCTTCCATTCTTTTTAACCCCACTCCATAAGCCACATTACAGCCCAGTTAAAGCCCTTGTGATCCAAAGTTGAGTGAGCTATCATGTGGAGATAAAGAGTTATTCAATCTATGGTGAGGATCTGTCAATGATGCCAGCACTTAAGAGCTTTGCCTATGCTCATGCTTACAGATCCATTTGGGGGATGTAACTGCTCTTGAGCTTGAGAGAAAATGAAACCCTCAACAGTTCTTTATGAGAGTATGCCCTGGAGAGTTTTGGGTCTGATCTTGAATGCATTAGGTGTGACCTATAACCTAATTTTTGATCTAGTGATGAGCTCAATGTTGACACACATGTGAATTGTTCTTTGGTGTAAACTGACTGGAAATGCTGTGTTTTCATGAGAAGCTTATACTATTTAAATTTCTGTGTAGCCAAGGTGTTTGAATTTCTTATGTTTTTTATTGATTCAAGGGTGAACTAACTCTGTTTCTTGACTGCTCACTTGATAATAATGCACTTTTGTTAACTGTCTCATTGAGAAGTTTGTGGGTGTCTTCACTGAAAACCCTAAGGAGACTTCACTCCTCCACTAGGGATCACCTAGGAGTTTAAAAGGCTTGGTACATATGCTAAATGTATCCGTGCTCCCTACGAAAGTGACATTTAATTTTTGTAGTTGATTTAATGTAGCTTTGCTAAGGGACTAGCAAAGATTAGGTTTGGGGGTGTGTTAAGACCTGAAAAGTATCACTTTTCACCCCTTAACTTACCCTTTGATTAGACCCTTAGCCATCTAATAAATGTTTGTTAAGCTATTTTTGTAGGTAATAAACAGCAGTGCAATAAGGCCATAAATCCTATTAAGGAGCCTGTATTGGCACCAGAAGTCCCTCAGAAGAATGAGTCATGAATCCAGACCTGAGGTAAGCCTCGCGCAACTAACAAAGCTCCAGAGGATTCAGAAAAATATGCTTCGCACAGTCCTCGCGAAGTTCCAAGACTTCACAACAACTTCTCGTGCAGTTGAGTGATATACTAGCTTCAGAATCCTACCTCGCGCAGCTGTCGTGCAGTTCAGAAAAGCCTCAAAGCTATCGCGAGGATCCTCACGAAGTTCCATTAAGAAGTGAACTTCTCGCACAGTTCTCGTGCTGTTCAGGAAGAAAGCAGCCTTACGAAACCAAAGTTAGCCTCGCGAAGATCTATTGTGAAATGGAATGCTCGCACAGTTCTCGCGCTATTCACAAGTAGCAATCCAACTTCGAGAAGCTCAATCCAGCGAGAGCTTAACTATCTACCTCGCGACTGCTCAAAGCATCAAGAAGCTGCAACCCCAAGACATCTGAAGTTTTAATGCTAACTCATCCTCGCGAAGTCAGTGCTACCACGCGACAAGTCTAGGAATCGACTGCAACTTGGCGAAGCTCTGAACTCCAACTTCCATCATTCTGTAGAGGACATTCTGGGGATTTTCAGCGATTAGGGCACGCACTCCCATGCTCAAATATCCATGCACGCACCTTGAGGCATCCAAGGATCATTAATAAGCCACGTGGCATCACTAAAATTAGGGTTTCCTAACCCTAATGTGCCGCCACACCCACTGCTATATAAACCTAAGCCTGGTTTAGGTTTAGAGGACCTTTAGACTTAGACACTAGCGGAAGCTCAGACTGTATCACTGATACGAGATCTAAGATCATTTTCTTTTCTTTTCTTCTGTAGTTATAAATAGTTTTCCTTTTTCTTTTTCTTTCTCTCCATGGCCCAACACTTGCTGGCCATGTCTATGTATGTTTATTAAGATTAGATTAATGGAATTTGTGATTGGGTGTTGTACTTTTATGGGATTCTTGTGTTTATGAGTTGCTCTGTGCAAGGCTGCTGCCTTGTGATCTGCCATTGCTTTGGCTGTGATTCAAAGCAATGGAGGACTGATTCTAAAGATCCATTCAGATCCAAGTGACCTGTGTGTCTAGGCTATCATGGTCCGATACAGCCTTAGCCCCACCACAAGACCCACTAGATCTGAAATCCCCATGGGAGCCTGAGCTGGTAGCCTTGTGACCATGGTGGTGGCAGCAATATTCTTGTTTTGTTTTAGGCTCCGTGAGGAGGATAGCCTCTGGGATAATCTGTGACCATTCAAGTAGACAGGTTATAGCCTTAGGGTCAATCCAATTCGCCGATCCAAAATGGATCCTTCTTCTCTGAGCCTAAGCTTGTAGCCTGGTAGGAGATTGTGCAGAGGCAGACTCCCCTATATTTGTATAGACCTGCCATCAGATGTTAGATCTGATCTGGGTATGGAGATTGTAGGCTTGTGACTGGACCATTGTAGTCCCACTCAAGCAATGGATAGCTAGATCTAAGGTGGTACTCAATCTCTTGCTGGTTCTTTGTCTGGGCTATCCTGGTCCTATACAGCCTTAGCCCCACACATAGAGCTTTAGAGGTTGAAATTCCCTATGGATTCCTGAGCTTGTAGCTTGAATGAAGTAGTGCCTACAATGATAAACTTGTTTTGACCCATCTCTGGATTGTGGTTCCCCTATGGGATAATCTGTGACCATTTAAGTGGACAGGTTATAACCTTAAGGGATTGGATCATGGCACAGGGATGAGTTGGATTCTTTCTCCTCTTTGGTGATAATGTAGCCATTGGACAGGATTTCTATACCAGTAGACCTGGATCTAAGTCATCAATTCCAACAGATCTGAACTCAATAGCATACTTCTCACCCTTTTATATTTATTTTCCCACACTCCATCCATCTTCTCAACCCTTTCTGTAGTTAATTCATTAGGCTACCTTAGGATATTTAGAATAAGTGACCCTAAACTCCCTTCCTTTTAGGACTACCAGATCTGTAGTCAGATCTGGAGGGACTACTAGAGATGGCTCCCATGGAGCTGTAGATCACTTTTCCCTGTGGGACAAACTCTTACTTATCAAAACTTGCTACAAATGGACCCTGTATCTTACAGGTCTAGGATTTCTCAGTTGTGTTGATTCCATCCCCTGTTTTACTTTGACATTAAATTGTTTTTACCACCAACAAATAAATTAAGCACACTAGGAATTCACAACACCTACTCCCTCCGCTGTCTTTGGGATGGCCACTCACTGCTATCCCCAATATCATAAACTCGGGGATCAGGTGTCTGATCTACCGAGACCTCTATACCAGTCGTCGCAGTAGGTGGACATGCCCTGACAGGGCAGGTGTTAAGACCTGAAAAGTACTACTTTTTACCCCTTAACTTAATCTCTGTTAGACCCTTAATCATTTAATAAATGTGTTTAAGTCTATTCTGTAGGTAATAAGCAGCAGCTGCCAATAAACTCCTAACCATGCGTTGCCCCGAACTACCTCGTGAATGAAGGATGAACCCAAACAGAGAATTGTAACATAGGCACATCAAAGAAATAAACCAAGAAGGATGCCTCACAAATGTCGCAGGTTCAATTGAACTGAGATAAAGCCTTCATGGTTGTCGCATGGCTCGAGGAGGAAGCACAACAACCGTTTTATGATCTTCACGCCGTTCTCGCGTGGTTTGGTGCCAGAAAGAATTAAAATAGCAGACTTCACGAGGTCCTCACGAGGCTCAGTCTAAAGCACTCGCGTAGTCCCGCGCAGCTCAAAAGGGGAACCGTTAAGCTTCTCGCGACTCACTCAGAAGAGAGGGCTTCAGGCATTCCTACGGGCAGTTGTCGCACAATCCCTGCGAGATACAGACCCTCAGAGAAATGCTCGCGTGACCTAGAAACTCATGAACATTACTTCTTCACGAGGATCTATCATGAGATTTACCAAGGGACAAACCGCACGAAAAATCCCCGCGCCATTCAACACTTAGAGAGCAATTTCGCGACAGCCATTTGTATTCCGCGATGACTAAAATGCCAATCCCGCGACTGCATGAACTTTAAGTCAATTCAACCCCGTGACGCCAATTCTACCATGCGGAAAGATCTGAAATCATTTCTACCCAGCGACGATCAGATTCTAAACTTCTCCCCACTTCTGCAAGGGCAATCTGGGAATCTTCAGCAATTAGGGCACGCACTCCAATGCTCCAATCTCTGTGCACATGCCTCGAGGCATCCAAGGGGCAAGAATGGGCCATAATTGTATTAATGAATTAGGGTTTTCCTAACCCTAATTATGAGAGAACCGATTGCTATATAAGCCTAAGCCTAGCTTAGGTTTAAAGGATCATCTTTTTTGGGGACTTAACTTCTGTGCTTCTTCTCCAAAAACCAACTGTAGAATTTCAGTAGGCGAAGGTTAGGGTTTAGGAGTTTTCTTTTTCCTTTTTTCTTTCTCTCCATAGTTCAGCATTTGCTGGCTATGCCTTTTGTATAATTATCTGGTATAGATTTTAATGGAGTTTTTGTAATAGGATCGGTTGCATGTATGGGATGTTATTTTTGTTGTGAGTTGTGATGTACAAGGCTACTGCCTTGAGATCCTCCATTACTAAGTTATTTTGTAAGCAATGGAGGATTGTTTCTAAGGTACTATTTAGATCTGTGTCTGTGTTAGGCACTTTGCAGGCCTTCCCCCACCACAGGACCCACTAAATCTGAATCCCCATGGGAACTTGTGCTTGTAGCCTTGTGAACATGGTGGCGGCAACAATGTTCTTGTTCTATCTTAGCCATTTGTGAGGAGGATAGCCTCTATGGATAGTCTGTGACCATTTAAGTGGACAAATTATAACCCTAGGGTGAGGCCAATTCATGGAACTAAGACAAATTCTTCTTCTCTGCACTTGTGCTTGTAGCCTTGTGAGAAATTGTGCAGTGACAGACTCCCCTATAGTTGAATAGATCCACCATCAGATTGCAGATCTGAGTTGGCTGTAGAGATTGTAGGCTTGTGACTGGATCACTGCAGTCTTTCTAAAGCAGTGATCAGCCATGCTTAAAAGCTAATACTCAAACTCTTGCTGGTCCTTTGTGTCCAGGCTCATGCACTTTGTAGGCCTAGCCCCACACACAGAACTTTAGAGGATGAGGTTCCTATAGATTCTTGAGCTTGTGGCCTGGATGAAGTAGTGTCTATAATGGTAAACTTGTTCTGACTCATCTCTAGATTGTGGTTCCCCTATTGGATAGTCTGTGACCATTTGAGTGGACAGGTTATAGCCTTAAGGGATTGGATCATGGCATAGGAGTGAGTTTGATTCTTTCTCCTCTTTGGTGATAATGTAGCCATTGGACAAGATTTCTATAGCAACAGATCTGAGTCTAAGTTACAAGACTCCATCAGATCTGTACCTAATAACATACTTCTCACCCTTTGATATTTATTTTCTCACACTCCATCTGTTTTCTCAACCCTTTCTATAGTTTAGACATTAGGATACCTTAGAATTTAGATTATAGTGACCCTAAATCCCCTTCATTTAGGATTGCCAGATCTGGAGAGCCTACTATGGATAGCTCCCTTGGAGCTTTAGATCAACTTCCCTGTGGGACAAACTCTTACTTATCAAAACTTGCCACAACAGGTCCTGTATCTTGCAAGACTGTGCATATTTTAGGCTTGCTGCTCTGTAATCATCACTCTACCTTTCACTCATTTTGCATTTACCCCATTCTTATCACTATCTTCAATAAAGTCAGTAGCAAGCACTCAAAATAAACCAACAAGTTTTTGGCGCCGCTGCCAGGGATCTTGATCTTTTAGTAGACTTTAGATTTTGTATTCTTTATTCTTTGGTAGCTGTACTTGTGAATAATCGATACTGCTGAATTACATTTGGAATTTTTCTTGCAGATCTGGACCATAGCAGAGAAGGAAAGTAGAATTGCACTGGGAGTCTAGCTACCTCTGTTTGCACTTCTCTAACCCTCAAAACTCAGTCTATTTCTCCTTTGAAGATTCCTTCACAGTTGATTAGGATAGTTGCAATTTTTGTTAAGTGCAATGTGCCTGCGAATAGTCTTCCCTGCTGTTGGTGTGTGTTCATGTTAGAAAGGAGATCCCTCAGTCCTACATTAGAGCTTGCTAACCTTGAGATAGAAAGGGGTAGAAGACCGAGAAGGCATAGACACACCACAGTTGAGCCCCCTATTCAAATTGAGACAGCAGTTATGGGTGATGAACAACCTAGAACATTGAAGGAATTGAATGCTCCAGATGATTACAATTCTCCATTCAGCATTCAATTCCCAGATGCTCAAGGAAACTACGAAATCAAAACTTCCATCATCCAAATGCTTCCCTCTTTCCATGGGCTTATCAAGGAAAACCCTTACGAGCACATTGACCAGTTCTTGGCCCTGTGCACGACATTCTCCATTGCTGGTTTGGGACCAGAAGCCACTAGGTTAAGGCTCTTTCCTTTCTCCCTGAAGGACAGGGCCATGACCTGGTTATCTACTCTCCCAAACAACAACATCACTTCTTGGAAAGACTTCTAGACAAGATTTCTGTCTAAATTTTTCCCAGAAATCAAAACCAGCCAATTGAGGAAAGGCATACTTTCTTTTGCCCAGTCCCCAACTGAAAATTTTAACCAATGCTGGGATAGGTTTAAAAAGATGCTTAAATAATGTCCCCACCATAAGATCCCTGACTAGCAGCTTGTCCAGAGCTTCTACAATGGGATTGATGAGAAGAGCAGAGACATGGTAGACGCCTCTTATGGTGGAACGTACATGCATAAAACAGCTGATGAGGCATGGGACTTGTTCGAGGTCATAAGTGAAAATGCTTTCCAGAAGATGTCCTCATCTAGAACTGTTCAGGAGCCTCCTCCTAAGCTGGGGCTTGCTGAGACTTCTAAAGGAAAAATGTACAAAGTTAGGGGAAATGATGACCTGAGAATGCAGATGGCCAATATTACTGAAAGATTTGATAAACTTCTGACTATGGTGCAGCCCAGAATGGCTGTACAAGTGATGGAGGCATGTCTTATATGCCAATCTCCACAACACACAGTAGAAGAGTGTCCATCTGTGGGGCAATACCCTGAGTTTGTAATGGAACAGGCTACTGCTGCCCAATATTTTAGGCAGCGACAATCTGGTGGCTACAATAAACAACCATATGGATACCAGCACCAAAATGCTGGTTACCAATGGAGAGACCACCCAAATTTGAGGTGGAGGCAAGACAATTACATGCAGCCACATCAGATGTTGGCCTTACCTCAAAGGCCACAGCAACAGTTTAACCAGGGTTATGCCCCATGGTCGAATTTCCAGCAGCAACAACAGCCCCAGCAACAAAATCAATTGGTAGTTACCCCATCACTGCCCTAAGGTCTGGCAGGCTGGTAGACAACCAGGTGGGAAGGGAACAAGGAGAGGACTTTCCCAAGGAAATGTCAAGTGAAAGTGATAAGGACTTTGTTAGGGCACAGAGTCAAGAATTGCCTGCTACCCTTCAACAAGGGAAAAATAAAGAGGTTATAGTTGAGCCTCAGCAGGAGATAAAAATAGATAAAAGAAAAAAACAAAAGTTCTGACAAAGGCTTGCAGCTGAGGAGCCAGCAGTACCTTAGCTGGCATTTCCTCAAGCTTTGAGTGGCCCTACCCCTTTTGATAAGGGTCAGACACAGATCGAGGAAATGATGGAGACCTTTAAGCAGGTCAAAATAAATTTATCCCTGCTTGATGCAATCCGACAGGTCCCAACCTATGCAAAGTTTCTAAAAGACCTCTGTACTTAGAAAAGGAAGGCCAGAGGCCATTTGTCCAAAAAGGTCTTTGCGACTGATATAGTTAATTTTGTATTAACCATGACAATGCCTGAGAAGTTGCAAGACCCAGGGATACCCACTATTCCTTGTATTATTGGAAACCACACGATTGGGAGGGCCCTTTTGGACCTTGGAGCTAAGAGTTAACTCCGCCCACAAAGGTGTATCGCCACTAGGTTTGGGGGAGCTCAAACCCACCCCCATTATTCTATTGATGGCTGATAGGTCTGAGAGGAAACCCATGGGAGTGGTTGAGGATGTCCTAGTGGGGATAGACAAGTTCTTCTATCCTGCAGACTTCCTTGTTTTGGACATAGGTTGCAGCAAGAGTACATCCCTAATACCTGTTATTCTGGGCAGACCATTCTTGGCCACTACCAATGCATGCATTCAATGCAGGTCTGGGATCATGGAGGTCACTTTCGGACATATGAAAGTTGAGCTTAATGTGTACAACAGTGTAAAGTACCCTCAGCTGGATAATGAGGAATGCTTTACAGTGGATGTACTAGAAGAAATTGTTGAAGAAGAACTGCCCACTCTGTTGGAGTGGAGCAACATTGTCACTGATTTAACTAAAGTTTGGAACATGGTGAAGGAAGGAAGCCTAGCTTTAATGCCAGAAGACATCCCTAGTAAGGTCTTCTGTGGGCTTAGTGCAGCATTCCAATTGGAAACCTACATTGCTACCCCTTCCTCCAACCAACAATACACCAATCCTGCCATCCATCCAAAAAGCCTCTGATCTGAAACTCAAGAAGCTTCCAGAGACATTGAAATATGCTTTCCTCGAGAATGACAAGAAACTTCCTGTGATTATCTCCTCTTCCCTTACCAGTGAGCAAGAGGAGGAATTGCTAACAGTTTTGAGGCACAAGAAAGCAATTGGCTCGACCATTGCTGATCTAGGAGGGATTGATGCATCAATCTATATGCATAGGATTCATCTAGAGGAGGGATCAACACCCTCCAGGGAAATGCAGAGGAAATTGAATCCTCACATGCAAGAAGTGGTTCTGAAAGAAATCATTTAGTTGCTGGATGCTAGGGTAATTTACCCTATCTCTGATTCTGAATGGGTGGCACCAATCCTAGTGGTACCCAAGAAATCTGGCATAACAATGATCACAACCGAGTTTGGAGAGTTAATACCAACCAGGAAGACCACTGGCTGGAGAGTTTGCATCGATTATCGAAAACTCAACTCCAAGACCAGAAAAGATCACTTCCCTCTCCCCTTTATTGATCAAATTTTAGACAAGTTGGCTGGGAAAGCTTTTTACTATTTTCTTGATGGGTACTCAGGATACAACCAGATCCCTGTGCACCCTCTTGATCAAGAGAAAACTACTTTTACTTGTCCTTTTGGCACCTTTGCTTACAGAAGGATGCCTTTTGGACTGTGTAATGTCCCAGCCACCTTTCAGGGGTGGATGTATGCCATCTTTTCTGATATGATTGACAAATTTTTGGAAATTTTTATGGATGATTTTTCGGTTTATGGGGATAACATTGACCAATGTCTACAATACCTCCATCAGGTCTTACAAACATGTGAAGAGACCAATTTGGTCTTAAGTTGGGAAAAGATCCACTTCATGGTAACACAGGGAATTGTGTTGGGCCATGTAGTCTCTAAAGATGGAATTGAGGTAGACAAGGCCAAAGTTGACCTCATTAAAAATTTGCCCCCTCCGAGAACAGTCAAGCAAATCAGATCCTTCCTTGGACATGTTGGATTCTACAGGAGGTTTATCAAAGACTTCAGCAAAATTGCTAAACCATTGTGCCACCTGCTCTGCCAGGATGTGCCCTTTGACTTCTCTACTGAATGTTTGAAGGCTTTTGAAACTCTAAAAATCTGTCTCACCTCTGCCCCTGTACTCCAAACACCTGACTATACCTTGCCCTTTGAATTGATGTGTGATGCATCTGACTTGGCAATAGGTGTTGTCCTGGGCCAGAGAAAAGATAAGCTGCCTGTGGTCATTGCATATCTCAGCAAATCACTTGCTGAAGCTCAACTGAACTACACAACCACTGAGAAAGAGCTTCTGGCAGTGGTTTTTGCTGTGGATAAATTTAGACCTTACCTACTTGGGTCTAAAGCTGTCATCTTCACTGACCACTCAGCGTTAAAGTACCTACTGTCCAAGAAGGATGCAAAGCCCAGATTGATTAGATGGATACTCCTGTTGTAAGAGTTTGACATCGAAATCAAGGACAAGAAAGGTGTAGAAAATATGGTGGCTGACACTTGTCCAGAATTATGTTGGAAAAAAGTGTTGATGACCTTGCTACAAATGATGTATTCCCGGATAAGAAATTGTTTGCCATCCAATCTTTAGTCCCTTGGTTTGCACATATTGTCAATTACCTAGTTATAGGCAAGATTCCTGCCCGTTGGACAAAAATGGACAAAGTCCTGTTTTTCTCACAGATCAAATTTTTTTTCTAGGAGGAACCTTGCTTGTACAAGTATTATGCAGACCAAATCATTCAGAAATGTGTTCCCGAAAGTGATATCCCCAGTATTCTAGACATGTGCCATGAAAATGCCTGTGGGGGTCATTTTAGTGGGAGAAAAATAGCTGACAAAGTGTTGCAGTGTGGCTTGTATTGGCCTTCTCTTTTCAGAGATGCCCATACACACTGCAAGGCCTGTGAAAGATGTCAAAAACTAGGAGGGCTGTCTAAACAAAATTCAATGCCTTTACAGCCCATCCTTGTTGTAGAACTATTTGATGTGTGGGGTATTGATTTTATGGGCCCCTTTCCTCCTTCAAATGGTTTTCATTTCATCTTAGTGGCAGTGGATTATGTTTCTAAATGGGTAGAAGCCATTACCACAAGAACTAATGATAATCAAGTTGTCCTCAAGTTCATAAAGCAGAATATCTTCTCTAGATTTTGTACCCCTAGAGCCATTATCAGTGATGGGGGGAGCCATTTCTGCAACAGAAATTTTGATAGCTTGCTCAAGAAATATTCTGTCACCCATAGGATTGCTACTCCCTACCACCCACAAACCAGTGGGCAAGTTGAAATTTCAAATAGGGAGATCAAGCATATCCTTGAGGAGACTGTGAGGACTGATAGGAAGGATTGGGCTTACAAGCTTAATGATGCACTGTGGGCTTATAGGACTGCCTATAAGACTCCCATTGGTATGTCCCCATTCAGACTGGTCTATGGCAAGGCCTGTCATCTCCCAGTGGAGTTAGAACACAGGGCCTATTGGGCCATCAAACATTTAAATCTAGATCTAACTTCTGCTGGTCTTCACAGGTTGCTGCAGCTGTCTGAATTGGAAGAGCTAAGGTTGGATGCATATGCTAATGCCAGGATCTACAAGGAAAGGTCCAAAGCTTTCTTTGACAAAGGGCTGTTGAGAAAGAGATTCGTAGCTGGTGATAAGGTTTGGTTGTTTAACTCCAAACTTAAATTCTTTCCTGGCAAATTGAAATCCAGATGGGAAGGTCCCTATATTGTTATGCATGTTTCCCCATCTGGTGCTGTGGAAATCAAGGATCCCACGTCTGGGAGAACCTTGAAGGTGAATGGTCAGAGGCTTAAGCCTTGTTTTGAAAAACCTGCTGATCTCATGGACACCATTCACTTTCAAGGGGACCCTTCTTCAAACTGATCCACAGGTATGTCATTGTTGTATCATATGTACTTAGCTTTGGTTGATTTATCTTGCTTTCATTTGTTTGTATTCTCTAAGAATTGTTAGTGGTTCTATCTGAATTTGGATCTATCTGTTTTCAACTGTTGATGCTTGGTTTGATTCTTCCTGCTCTTCAATTGATAGCTTCTGTTGAATGCCTAATATGAGAGGTCGATTTTTTGTGGTCCTTGATTGTATGATTGAGTGTCTAGAAGTAGCCATAGTTAGGGTCATGCCACAGCAAACATGCAAAAGGGCAGAATAGAGAGCACCTACTCTTTGCTTTATACCTTACTGTCGTTGGGTCCAATTTGAAGCCTGAGAGACTCTCACGCACTAGAAACAACTTACTTCATTTGCTATAGCGAGATTCTCAGGCTGTCGCGAGGTTAAAGTAGGAGTCTGAGAGCATTTCGCGTAGTTCGCATAGAAACATTCCATACCTATCGCGAGATTCATGTGTACCTGACAACCTCTCGTGCGGTCCACATCGAGCTATTCAGTAGTTATCGCAAGATTCCAAGACTCTCGCGAGGTTCATAAAGTAACCTGGGCGACTCTCGCGCAATTCAACATAAATACTTCATTTGCTGTCGCGAGATTCTAAGTCTGTCGTGAGATTCAAAATGAACCTCAGAGCTTTTCGTGCAATCCAAATAGATCCCTAGGAGCCGCTCGCGCAATTCCCATGAATTAATCTCACTCAGTCGTGCACTCCAAGGACAACCTGGGAGATTGTCGCGCAATTCGGATTGAATCAACACCTTCGCTAGGTTCATTTCCAACCCCGCGACCAGATGTCCCAAAGCGCGTCGAGCTTCGCGAAAAGTATTTTAACCCCATGCTTCGTCACTTCTCCATTGTTTTCTTCCTTCTTCCCTCTGCGAAACCCTAGCTTCTGGTACTCTTTCCCCTCTCCCCTCCAGCATCACTCCTACAGCTCATCATTCACTGCATAAATCTACAGAGTTGTTCCTAATACCACCCCCATCCATTGCCCTCTGCTCAAAGATCTTGAGGTGCCCTGTGCGTCAAATCAAACCAAACCCTAGATTTTAGCCTCCATTTCTCATACTATAGGAAAGAGTTAGACATGGCTCCAAAAATTGCACAGAAGAGAAAAGGGAAGGACAAGGACCCCGCAGAGACCACCCTTAAAAAGGCCAAGACTTCAAAGTCCCCCAAAAAAGGAAAGGAAGTGGTTGAGGTGGCGGTACCAGCCACTAAGTTCTCTACTCCTTCTGAGCTCATGGAGTCAATTCCATTGGAGCCTGAAACAGCCTTTGATGTACCTTTTTTTGAGAAAGAACCTCTCTCTGCCCCTGCAGTACAATTTATGAGCAAAGCGGGCCTGATGCCATTGATGAGAGGAATTCCAGCACTAGCCTACCCCAGGCTAGTGCAGCTGTTTTATCAGCACATCAAGGTCAAGAAGGACAACGATGGACAAGGGTGCTTGTTGGTGCTGATTGATGACTTTGATATGTTAGTGGGCCCCAAGATGATTGCTAAAGTGTTGGGCATCCCAGCAACATTCGACCCTAGCTGTGGATATGGCCCCCCTCTGAGTGCATCGATTGATACAATTGCACGGGCCCTAACTAGAAGATTAAAAGCCACAGGGGACTCGATCAGAAGGAAAGAATTGGAACCTGAACTCTTGTTCATTGACCAGGTCCTGCGAAAGAACATATATTGCTCAGGACATCAGCAGGAAAGGAGAACCCCCATTGCTGATGTTGTCTACTTTTTCCACTTGGGCCATGGCTTCCATGCAGCCTGGCTAATTTTTGAGGCAATGAAAGACATAGTGGAGAAGTTTGGGTCAAACAAGAAGCCTCACACTCTACCCTATGCAAGAATCATTACCTTGCTGCTGATCAAGAGGGGATACAAGATAGGAAGGACTGAGCAGACCACCACCCTTTCCCCTACTACCTTTTCCAAAAGGCAATGGGGAATCAGTAGGAGCTTGATGGGGGGCCAAAAAAAGAAGAAAGCTGAGGCTCGAGCCTTGCCCAAGCAAGTAGATGAGGCAGCCGGATCAGGGTCTACCCCTGCTACAAAGGAGGTGCCCTCAGAGCTTACCACTTCCATAGCTGCAGCAGCACCTGTTACCCCTGCATCCACCACCCCTCTTGCATCCATCTCTCACCCCCCTCTATTTCCATTCTCCATGCCCACTCCCTGTTCACCTGTGCTTGGTCCATGGGAGGACTCACCATCCCCTACCTTACCTCACTACACAACCACAATTCCCCCCTCATCTCCACCTAAGCCTACCACTCCTACAAAAATGAAAGACCAGACCATCCCAACCATCTTCCAGACACCACCCTCAATCCCTTCTATCCCCATTGACACACCCCACCTTGCAGAAACCACCACCCCAACCATATCTACTACATCCCCCCTCACAGATATTGACTTAACCCTTAACATATCCATAGGCTTCCCAGCCTTTATATCTACCTTCCTTGAAACAATGCCTGCCTACTACACCCCTCTCCCAGACTCCCCAACTACCTCACAGCACCACTCCCGAGAACCCCTCTCTTCCCCTCCCTCCACTTTCCATCATGCACCTTCCTCACCTTTCCAACCAGTACCATCTTCTTCACAAACCCAACCTCCTAGCCTTAACACACTACCCCATATCCTTTCCCTTATCCAAGACATTCAAGCCCTGCTATCCACCAATACCCAAAAACAGGATCAGATGCAAACTGAACTCACCTCCATCCAATCCACCCTACACACCGTAACCAACCCACCCATCCCTCCACCACCCACTTCACCCCCCCTGGTCCTGTTCACTGACAAAGACACCCAAATAGACTTCCCTCTTGACTCCCAACCCTC
Source organism: Chloranthus sessilifolius (assembly GCA_021018995.1). Lineage (NCBI taxonomy): Eukaryota > Viridiplantae > Streptophyta > Magnoliopsida > Chloranthales > Chloranthaceae > Chloranthus > Chloranthus sessilifolius. Next base: position 44,889,732 of record CM037592.1, read on the forward strand.
CCCACCACCCACATTCCCTCTTACACCCCCATTTCCTTTCATTCCTTTCACCATTCCCATTCCCCCCCCCACCACCCCCTACACCTACTGAGCCTACCCCATTCTCATTTCCCCCTATACCCTCCATTCCACCTCTTCTCCTACTACCTCCAACGTTCATTGACAAAAAGACACAGACTGACCCAGAACTTATCCCCCTTCCCCCTCAAATAGACCTACCCACTATTACCCCACCTTCTTCCCCCCAGGACCAAGCACACTTTGCTCCTTCCACCTCCTATCTTCCCATCGCCCCAAAACATCATTTTTATAGCCCTCCCTACCTCACCATCCTTCATCATATGAGGGTCAATGCTTACCTTAGGAAGGATGTCCTGAGGGGCATGGCCAAGCTTTGCCAATCCATTGAGACCCCCTTACTGGAGCAGATCGATGAAATGATGGAGGCCCACAGAAAGCAACTTCTGGGCATCTCCTTAGGGTAGAAAAATATCCTGGAGGACTATCAGAAGATAAAGGCTACAGCTACTTATCATGAGCTGAATTGGGAGTTTGAGAAAGCAAATGCTGCTAGAGAGAAGTATCGGGCAAGAATGTTTGAAAAACGGCTAAACAATACCCAGGAGATCCACAAAATCCAAAAGGAGATCCATGAGACTGACAACCTCAAACATCAAATCCAGATCACCGCATTGGAATCTGCATTGGCTACTGCCCGATATGAACCTCTGCAGCCGACCCCAATCTCTATTCAAATGCCCACCCCACAGCCCGACGCTCCTCCATCTACTGCTACCCAATCTGAGGAGGCACAACCTAAGACACAGCAAGAGAAAGGTAAGTCCCCAGCTGCCCCTCCTCCCTCACCTCCTACAGAGCAGCCTCCACCTCCCAAGGCCTCTGCTGCACCTCCACAAGAGCAAACTTATCCTAAGCAGAGGAAAGTCACTGCTAAGAGGTCTGCTCCCAAAGCTGCTCCTTTAAAAATTAGAAAAGAGCCAGCTGCCCAGTCTAAGGAGGCACATCCCCCTGGCCAGCCTGAGTCCCAAGGAAAAGGGAAATCCCCAGTGGTCCCCACTATAGAAGCAGAAGCCAAAGGCAAAGGGAAAGGAAAATCCCCTGCCACCCCCCTGCTAAGCGCAAAGGAAAAGCCCCTCAAGAACCCAAGGAACCAAAAGCTCCCAAGCAACCAAAAGTAAGGGTGAGGGCACCTAAATCTCCAACTGCACAAAAAATACCAGCCGAAAAGAAAAAGGAGAGGGAGGAAAAGAAGAAACAAGACAGAGATGCCCTTAGGGCACATGCTAAAAAGATGGGCTGGGATTTCTACACAGATTTGAGTTCAGATTAGATCCTAGCTTCTAGATTGTATATTAGGTTTTTCTTCTTTTAACTACATTTGTAAATATTTTCTTCAACTTTAATAGAATTTCTAGCTTTTGTCTATTGCTCTGTTCTGTGTGCTTCTTTCTGTTTGTTCGCTAGTTTTCATTTTGTTCTTTTTGCCATTCATGGGAGAAGAGTTTAGGGAGGTTATGCTTCTTTGCAATAGTAATCCATGTGGAGGATAGATGTAGATGGTGGCTGAATAAATCTGCACAAATACCTGCCTCAGGGATTTCAATGACTTCTTTTTCAAATAAATGACCCATGTCAGGCTACCTCGCGGAGATCCCCAGCTCAGCTGCGTGAGAAATGTACTCTCCTCATCACTGATTGTTCTTCGCAAGGATCCCCGCGCGATACACTGACCCCTTTAAATACCATACCTATCTTTAGACATTCAGTTAATGCTCATTCTCTTTCCCAAGAACCAGTTGTGTGTTTCTTCTTTCCCCACACAACGCTCATTTATTGCCAAGTTTGAAAAGGGGCACATTTTCAATTTCACCGATTCATGTTCCCTCGTCCCCCTCTTTTAAAATGGCCATCAGCTCCTTTTCATCTCATCCCTCCTGTTCTAACCCTAGCAGTCCACACCTCCTCACACAAATGGCGGATGACAACCCCTTTGGGTTCCCAATCAAATTCTACCCCATCTGGGAAGATCCCCAACCAAAGGAGCCGGACCCCTTGCAATTTCTCTGGGATGAGTTTGACGAGGTCCAGAGGATCCTCGCCAAGGAGGAACAGAAAAAGAAGCAAAGAGAGAAGAGAGAAACGAAGAAGAGAAAAATGGAACCACTTGCATCTCCCCCTCCATCTTCCTCAAAACCTCCCCCGGCTACACATTGATCCCCCCCCCATTTTGTCTTTTCTTTTTCTATCTTTTTGTCATATTTTATTTTTATTTTAATGCAAGTTTCTTTTAGTTTCATACTGTTCAGTTCGCACTTTCTGTTTCTCTCTTCTGTGTTCATTTTTGTTTTTCTGACTGGAATCTACTGCCTTTTATCACTTTTGAACCAGTGAGGACACTGCTCCTCAAGGTTTGGGGTGTGGCAGGATAGGTCTGCCAATAGACCAGTTAATTTTAGTGCAGTAATGGTAGTAAAAATGGGATGAATAAAGTCAATTTCCACTTAACTTGATACAATGAGGAAACATGTAAAGATTTAAATATTTTTACAGACTTTTGGAAACAGATAAAAGTGATCTTGACACCACCATGAAGCCAATATTAGAAATTATTTGAGCTAAGTACTCAGTGAGCCTAAGAAGAGAGAAACAGACGAAAATACACCCCATGAGTTAAATTTGAAGACCATACCTAGTGAGATTTGGGCCCAGCATTTTTGTTTGAAGAGTGTTTGTGGCATTATTTCTGCTCTAAGGACTAATTGAATCAAGACTTTTTCACTAGAAGTTGTGCAACTCCTAATCAAAACTAATTGATAGCACTCATGAGACTAAGGAAATGATTCAAGGCCCTCATTTGGACAGTTTGAGCCTAAAAATCCAACCTTTTAAAATCTGCCCTTTTGCATACACTAGTTGAGCCTCAAAATCATATTTTTTCTTTTACAAACACCAGAAAACTTGCACCTTAACCTCATTACCTGAGTCAACCTTACCCTCACTCTGAGAATTCAGAAGGTAAAGGAGAAGGAGGTAAAGATATTAAGAATTGTCCAATATTCTATGGAAGGGGAAGAAAAGCAACTTGTGAACAGATGTGTATCAAGGACAGTTGTGTGGCATTTATCAAAAGAATGAATAAAGAACTGAAAAAAAAAAAAAAAAAAGAGAAATCTAGAGGACATCATCTAAAAATTGAGAAAAGAGGAGAAGCTGGCCACTTTGAGTCTGGAATATAAAGAGGAAGATGAAGTTTTTACTAAAATGAAGGTTGTGAAGTCATGAACCACTCCTTACCTTGCTGATTTCTTAATTTGGACTCCCTTTTTACCCCTTTATTCTGTACACCCCTCAGCCATAAGCCACATTACAACCCATTCTGAAAAACTTTATGGATCCAAAGTCAAATGAGCTGTCATGTGGAGATGAAGAGTTGCCCAATCTATGGTGAAAACCCTTGAAGATGTCAGAAATTAGAAGCTTGGCCTATGCTCATGCTTGCAAGCCCATTTGGGGTCTGCAACTGCTCTTGAGCTGTTGAGAATGAGAACACCCTCAGGTTATTAATGTTGAGAGATAGCCCAAGTGAGAATTGGGTCTGAATTTTAACCCCATTGGGATTGTATCCAACTTGAATTTCGAATCAAAGGCAAGCTGGGTACTGATTTTCATACATTGAAATCCTAATGTTAAATGAATGGTGGTCAGGCAAACACATGTTAACTTTTAAGTTCTAAATGGCCTGCAAACATTACTGCAATTTCCTCTAAGTGTTAGATGGGTGTGGAATGAAATTTTAAACATTTGAATATGTGTTGTCATTATCTGCACTATACTTAACTGATTTTAATGGTGAAGTTTATGGGTGTCTTCACTGAAAACCCTCAGGAGACTTCACTCCTCCACTAGGGATTACCTCGGGGTTTAAAAGGCTTGGTACATATGCTAAATGTATTCGTGATCTCTGCGAAAGTGGCATTTACAACTTTGCTAAGGGACTAGCAAAGATTAGGGTTGGGGGTGTGTTAAGACCTGAAAAGTACCACTTTTCACCCCTTAACTTAATCTCTGTTAGACCCTTAATCATTTAATAAATGTGTTTAAGTCTATTCTGTAGGTAATAAGCAGCAGCTGCCAATAAACCCCTAACCATGCCAAGAAGCTCACTGTTGCCCCAGAACTACCTCAGCAGAATGAAGGATGAACCCAGACAGAGAGTTGGCTGAAGCATAGGCACATCAAAGTTGAAATAAACTAAGAAAGATGCCTCGCACAAATGTCGTAGGGTTCAATTGAACCAGAGATAAAGCCTTTACGCAGTTTCGTGGGCTTCTGGAGGAAGCACAACAACTGGTCGCACAGTCTTCGCATCGTTCTCACGTGGTTTGATGTCAGAAAGAATTAAAAAAGTAGACTTCGCGAGGTTCAGTCTAAAGCACTCACACAGTTCCGCGCAGCTCAAAAGGGGAACCGTTAAGCTTCGCGCGACTCACTCAGAAGAGAGGGCTTCTGGCATTCCTCTAGCGCAGCTTGATTATCGCTAGATCATGTGACCAAGAAACTCATGAACACTGCTTCTTCGTGAGGATCTGTCGCAAAATTTACCAAGGGACGAACCGCGCGAAAAATCCCCGCGCCATTGAAAGCTTAGAGAGCAATCTCGCGACAGCCATTTGTATTCCGCGATGACTAAAATGCCAATCCCGCAACTACATGAACTTCAAGTCAATTCAACCCCGCGACGCCAATTCTACCATGCGGAAAGATCTGAAATCATTTCTACCCAGCAAAGATTAGATTCTAAACTTCTCCCCACTTCTGCAAGGGCAATCTGGGAATCTCCAACAATTAGGGCACGCACTCCAATCTCTGTGCACACGCCCCGAGGCATCCAAGGGACAAGAATGGGCCGTAATTGTATTAATGAAATTAGAGTTTTCTTAACCCTAATTGTGAGAGAACCGACTGCTATATAAGCCTAAGCCTAGCTTTGGTTTAAAGGATCATCTTTTTTGGGGACTTAACTTCTGTGCTTCTTCTCCAAAAATCAACTGTAGAATTTTAGTAGGTGAATGTTAGGGTTTAGGAGTTTTCTTTTTCCTTTTTTCTTTCTCACCATAGTCCAGCATTTACTGGCTATGCCTTTTGTATGATTATCTGGTATAGATTTTAATGAAGTTTTTGTAATAGGATCTGTTACATTTATGGGATGTTGTTTTTGTTGTGAGTTGTGCTGTACAAGGCTTCTGCCTTGAGATCCTCCATTGCTAAGTTATTTTGTAAGCAATGGAGGACTGCTTCTAAGGTACTATTTAGATCTAAGTGACCTGTGTGTCTAGGTTAGGCACTTTGCAGGCCTTCCCCCACCACAGGACCCAATAAATCTGAATCCCCATGGGAACTTGTGCTTGTAGCCTTGTGAACATGGTGGCGACAGCAATGTTTTTGTTCTGTCCTAGCCATTTGTGAGGAGGATAGCCTCTGTGGATAGTCTGTGACCATTCAAGTGGACAGATTATAGCCTTAGGGTGAGGCCAATTCATGGAACTAAGACAGATTCTTCTTCTCTGCACTTGTGCTTGTAGCCTTGTGAGAAATTGTGCAGTGACAGACTCCCCTATAGTTGAATAGATCCACCATCAGATTGCAGATCTGAGTTGGCTGTAGAGATTGTAGGCTTGTGACCGGATCACTGCAGTCTTTCTAAAGCAGTGATCAGCCATGCTTAAAAGCTAATACTCAAACTCTTGCTGGTCCTTTGTGTCCAGGCTCGTGCACTTTGTAGGCCTAGCCCCACACACAAAATTTTAGAGGATGAGGTTCCTACGGATTCTTGAGCTTGTAGCCTGGATGAAGTAGTGCCTATAATGGTAAACTTGTTCTGACTCATCTCTGGATTGTGGTTCCCCTATTGGATAGTCTATGACCATTTGAGTGGACAGGTTATTGCCTTAAGGGATTGGATCATGGCACAGGAGTGAGTTTGATTCTTTCTCCTCTTTGGTGATAATGTAGCCATTGGACAAGATTTCTATAGCAATAGATCTAAGTCTGAGTTACAAGACCCCATCAGATCTGTACCTAATAACATACTTCTCAACCTTTGATATTTATTTCCTCACACTCCATCCGTTTTCTCAACCCTTTCTATAGTTTAGACATTAGGATACCTTAGAATTTAGATTATAGTGACCCTAAATCCCCTTCCATTTAGGATTTCCATATCTGTAGTCAGATCTGGAGAGCCTACTAAGGATAGCTCCCTTGGAGCTTTAGATCAACTTCCCTATGGGACAAACTCTTACTTATCAAAACTTGCTACAACAGGCCCTGTATCTTGCAGGACTGTGCATATTTTAGGCTTGCTGCTCTGTAATCATCACTCTACCTTTCACTCATTTTGCATTTATCCCATTCTTATCACTGTCTTCAATAAAGTCAGTAGCAAGCACTCAAAATAAACCAACATGAGGGCTCGACAACAGAACCTCCCTCGCTCATCTGACTAACAACCTGCTTAGACCGCGAGCATGAGGGACCCTCAGACATCACAACATAGAAGACCGAGTCCTTGTGAACGTAATCCGTAACATGCTCACGGGTCATATGACGAGGACCCCCAACCAAGGAGCCCATACCCATTGATTCTGACTCAGCCAAGCAATAGACCATCCCACAAATACCTTGATCCCTCCTCTCCAGCTGATACTACAGCTGGTCTATCATCACCTATATCTCAGCACATACCATTTAGCATGTACTCTCCAACTTAGTCGTGTGAGCCACCTACGGGCGACCATCTCAATAAGAGCCCCGGCACCGACAGACTCTGAGTCACCTGAAAGGGCTTGTCGCCTTGCCTCTGGAATAGCATGTGCTCGCGCTGTCTCCAGGCGTGACTCCTTGAGCTAACGAGCCAGCATGACAATGCAAAATTAGGAACCAGGCATACTCACGAAGAAATAAGAGAGAAGAAAAGAATACTAAGTTCGTCCGCTCCTGAAGAAGGCGCCAGCCTGTCGCAGAGGTCACTAAAGAGGAGATACCACCGCAGGCTACCACAATACAAATGAAAACGCATCAAGAAAACACATATACACGAAAGACTAAGAACAGAACTACACTAACTCAATATACCTGAACAGGAGGAGTGGACTCCTGGGGAGGAGTGGACTCCTGGGGAGGAGCCTCAGAAGCAGAGTCCAGAACAGCCTGGATAGGACAAAACAAAATAAACAAACACAAACTCGTCAGACAAAACCAGCCAACCAAATAAATAATCAACGTGTAAACTAAAACACATACATGTACTATACCTGACTCTTCGAGCACAATGACGCGGCCGTAGCCTCCCTGCTCTAGAGGTCCTCGACAAGCATGCGCTAGAAAAATTCCAACCTAATTTCAAAAACCTAAAAAATTGGATATGATAAGACAGAATAGCTCAAGAAGACAAGACTCACCCAATGCTATAACTCGACACGGAGCTGAGCGGTCACCGGGTCCTCCCGACTCGAGGAGGCCACTAACGACGGGCCAAAAGCTGCAGGAGATACCCCGACAGTGGAAAGCTCCGCCCTCTGTAAACATAAAAAACAACAAAGACCTCAAAAACAACAGAATAAATAATGCTAATGATTAATAAAATCCATACAACAATCACCTATCTATCAATCTCCGAGCGCAAGCTGGCCTCCACCTCACGACCAACCTGTTGCTGACCTTAAAGCAGCCCAATCAGCTATGCCAGGTGAGTCACCTCATCCTCTCAAATTGCCTGAGAAATATACTAATAAATTAATTCACCAAAACAAGACAAGTAAAACCAACTAAAATACAACAAACTCACTAGAATACGACGGGTCTCCTCCAGTTGATCACTCAAGCCATCCTCTGCAGCTCTGGCATCAGCGATAGAGGTTGCTAACCACCTCAGGATCTCCTCATTAGGATAGGGGGCACTCCTCATTCGCTCCTGTTCAAGATGCAGGGCCTCCAATGCCCCATGAACTCCTCGACTCAACTGACCACACTCCAGTTCCAGCGAAATTAGGCCCATCAATACTGAAGGAACTCTTCCCCTGAAAGGGGAACTAGGTAAAAAGTCAGTCACGAAGATCCTCAAACCAGCACGTACTAGCCTGAGCATCTAGCTCATCTCGCGTTCCGGTAACCTCGGTCCCCCCAAACCTAAATTCTAAATACTGATATGGTATCTTCTTCTTGAAGAAGCGGCCAAGAAGATTGGTCTTTTTCTTTGACACCCGCGGACAAAGCTCTGGAGGGACTCCTTGGGGGAGTCCCAACTGTCATGCCACCCGAGAAAGGTGGATCCACTCCACAATCTCAAAGCACAGGACCCACATCTCCCACCTAAAAATGGGCTGGCCAGACTATATAAGAACCTGATCAACACCCTCCCCATCCTCATAGGGTCTCTAAATAACTTGTAACCTTGAAACAAGCCAAATGAGAGTGTCAGTAAGATCCAAACTACACAATAAGACAACCCTAACCAAAAACAAAGTGCACACACACCTGATCGAGGTGCGTATCCCTGAGTGACCACCTCACAGTTTGGAAAGTCGTAGTCCTCTGGCGGTCCCCCATCAACGTCTGCCACATGTACATATGAGGGAATGTTGTTGTTGTCCCTGGAGGGACCTAGGACGAAGGAATAGGAAATGGTCGTACGCCCAGAACTGTCCCGCAAAAAATGATACCAATAAAATCCCTAAAGAAGGGCATCGAATGCCAAGGACTTATAAAAGAAAATTGAAACCTCACCTATAGAAAGGAAATGAAGTCGCCGATAGTTGCGACTCCCCTCGCCCGACAAGAAAACTAAGCGTAAAGGTTGGTTAATGCCGCCGCACCCCATGCATATGTGGACATTCACTCCTAGTTCACAAGTAGTGGTAGAAATAACCTAGTGATACACCCCCGAGTAGAAGATGAGAACATAACACCTCCGAAGAAATGCGTTAGGAAAGCCCTGATGACGCGATCTGCCTCTACCCTTGCCTCCAGCACCGGAGCCCAAACCTCTATCACCCTGCAGTGCCTCTTGTATGCTACCGCCGACTAAGGATGATGCCTCGTAGGTGTGAACCTCACTCCAAAAGTAGCGAGGAACCAAGTGGTCAGAATCAACCCTATCCTGAACCTGCTAGAATCATACTCGGTTCCGAAACACTCAACACTTACCACCTAATAGGCTCACCATAGAACCTCACTCCAGTGACATAGACCCAGTCCTCAGGGGTCAATTAAACATCATCCCTGCAGGGAAGAACAATGCTTGATGCTCCTCCCTCCATCTCTCCACTATAGACCCAACCAGACCAATGGTGGGACGAAAAGGTTTGAGCCCCAAGATGGGCTCAAAACCAAAACCTGCAAGTCTCTCCTACTGGAATTCAGGGAGAGCTCAGTATCATCCATGGGACTTACCCCACGCAAAACTGATGCACAGGAAATGGGCCCCTATGCAAAACTAATGCATAAGGAAATGGGCTCCTAAACGTATGATAAAAGAAAGAAATGTAAAAATATGACACAACTAATATGAAAATAGAATCTACACTGATTAATAAACATGACATGCAATACTTGAGATAAACAAAGTAAACGTAACCTAAAACCTTATGCAAACATGATGCAGGTTCTGCGTAAAAGTAAAGAGGTTTCCATGACCTAGAAATCTAAGTTGTAATTAGAAAGAAAAGAGCATTTACTTGATTCGACACAAAGGTGTTGAATAATGGAATCTGTATCGGACGCTCGGCCAGAGGCAGATCGGCTCCCCTAATAACGAGAGGAACCACACCCTCATCACCTGCTGAAACTCATCCCCCTCGCCTGTCGCAACCACCTCAACAGCACCCTCCTCAGCAACCACCGCTCCTCCAACAGGAATCTCTGGAGTACCCTCACCCTCTAACATTCGCTCTAACTTTGAGAAATCCATACTACTCTCAGGCTCCATCTCACAAGAAAGTACTCAAAAAATGAAGAAGAACATAAGAAACTGCGTCAAATTTCGACGAACAGTTCATGAGATATCAAGGAAACACGTAAACTAGAACACTCGAGAGCTAGGAAGCAAAAAAATCCAGAAAAGTCAGACCGTGCAGAACAAATGAGAAAGACATTTAACTTTTATAGACATTGGTCAATCCCATGCTACCTCCATCACGCAAAATTAAACCAACCACATAGAGGAACATGCGGATTCATAATTATGCATTGGACAGATCACGCTTAATCAGAGTCCCATCAACTGGAGTGGGCGACAAATGGAACCCACGCAACTTACATTGTGCGGAATTATAATCAAAGACCTCCATCTCTACATGTAATTGAAAGAGAGTCCCGGACACTTGCCCGATGACTAGACGATCTTTCAATCACGTGCAATGACGTATGCGCGTAATTGAATGAAGAACTAACCATATAGCGCTTACTTAACTCTCCGAACTTGTAATCTCCCGAATCACAACTAGCGTGGAATTCTATTTCATGCGAACATTCATGCACGTAATTTCCAAACCCGACCAAAAAAGTATACATATACCGAGGCCGAGAAGTCCTCTAAACACAATAACGAAGCCCAAGAAGGCCCCCTAACACACGCACACACACATTCAACCAAAACAAAGAAGAAAAATAAAATAAATAGAATTTTATTAATGATTAAAATTATTACAGCTAACACCGGGGCATACCCCCTGAATTTACAACCCAAAATGAAAACCTAAAACCTAAACTAAAATGAAAACAAAGGATCAAAAAATGAACACGCACGGAGGAGCGTCCATTCAGAAGCAGCAGAAAAGCGAGAAGAGGATTGGTTGGGTAGCACCTTCCCTCCACTTGTAACACCTCTCTTCCGCCTTCTTCACCTCCTCCGCCACCGCCTCCAACACTGCCTTCACTACTTCGTGTCAGTAGCGACGAAGAGGCGCCCGCTCACCATCCGATCACCTTGACTATGGCGGTGCTTCTAATAACACCTCCCTTCAACTATAGTGGCACTTCCAAGTGGCATCATCACCGAACATTACGACGTGATGAAGATTGCACGAAATCATGAAGAAAGGAAGGACAAACATTGGACTTCAAGTCGATAAGCAAACACCCAGTGCTTAGTCGATAAGCAAACACCCAAAGAAAGGAATGAAAAAATTTGAAAAAACCCACCAATATATAGACATCAGGTTAATCCCGCGCTAAACACCCAGTGCTTAACCAAATTTTGTGCCTGTAAGAAATCACAAATTTAGAATCTCGTGCAAACCTAAACGCGCAAAATTCAACCCACATTGAATCCTTCATGCAACGATTCAATCTCACGCCTATCGTATTATGCGGAATCCAAGACACGTGCCATTAATCTTGCACGGAATTCAAGTCGACACCACAAAGTCAGTGTAAAGTAATGCCTGACCCCTAGATCTCATGCATCCATGCTTGTGTGAAATCCGATTAAACGCATGCACCAACATGCGGAATAAAGCCGCTGACCCTTCAATCACGCGCAACTGAACTTGCACGAAATTTAATTTCACACCACCAAAAATCTGCTTAATTACCCCTGAATCCCACGCGAGTAAATATGTGCGAAATTTAATTCCATGCATATGCGAATGCACAAAATTCCCCAGTTATAATAATAAAATATATAAACAAAACAGCATGACCACAGACCAAAACTAGGGCGCTCAAACACAAAAAAAAAATAATAAAAAACTAGTTTACTCGCCTGATCTACACCTATTCTCAGACTACCCCGAGAACACTTCAAACCTAAAACTATACACCCTGAAAAACTAGACTAAGCGTTTGACACATGCACCTAAAACACTCCGGACTTAACCATTAAGAGTTAAACCAGACCCAATGAAAAATACACTCAAGCAAATAAAACAGACCAAACTAAACTAATATTAGCTAAGCGAAACCAAAATTCACCAAAATTTAGGTAACCATAGATAAATGAAAATTGCTTCATAAATATGATAAAAATCGTTACAAATTAAACCAAGGGCATACACATTGAATATTCAAAAACAATTACAACCCCGAAATAAGAATCAAACTAAACCCGCCAAACGAAAGCCAAATTTAAAATCAGAATGGGAACCCTTTAGGGAAAATGCCCGAATAATAGCACATAAAAAAGGAAAAAATGATGGAAAAGCTCAGATAGGAAGCACACGCTGAATGAATCTCATCTTCACCTCCTTTTCCCGCTGAGATGTTGCCTATGACGCAATCTTCCAAGTCACACAATAAAATGACAGCATCGCAGAGCCACGAGCCGATAGAAAAGAAAGAATGACCTATAGAAGGCCACTCAGGATCTGAGGAATACACATATGGAAGGCCGATCTTGAAAACCCGCAAGGGAGGGCCGACCAAAAGTCAATCCACGGAGCCTACCAAGGAGTAATTGCCAACGATCGAGAGAACTCTAGCGCAGTTCTTTTCTTTGGTTTTCTTTCATCCACCTTTAACTCTTCCATCTCTTCCCCCGATAGGGTGGCACTTCGGGTCAGATTAACATCATCGACCCTAGCACCGCCCCATATCCCAACAACCCGGATACCCCAACAAACAAATCACCATGGCAAATTCCTTTAGGATGTAACAGCCAAGAAATAAAATAAAAGGGAAGAAAAGACATTAAGAAAATAAAATAGACCAAAACCTCAATACTAAAATCACAAATCTAAAATAAACTAACAAAAGCCAAAAAAAACCCAATCCCTAGGCACCTATTTATAGGAAAAGACCCCTCAACCATAATGTGACAAGGTAAAATAGATAAACCAATAGCCCCAAAACACTTACTCCTTAAGAAACACAAATCCAAGGTAAAATAGATAAACCAATAGGATGAAAACATGTGACGCCCCATCCAAGCTTAAACATAATTCACACAAGTGTCACTCCAAACTAAACATAAAACTAAAACAAAGCAAAAACCCATACCTTAAACAAAACAAATGCCCAAAATTTCCCTTTTGCCATAAAACTCTATTAATCATGATAAAATACAATCCTAGCCCGTCTAGACCATAAAAATGACCAAAATCACTCAATGAAGTAAATGAAATAATAAATAAATGCAATGTTGAGAAAAAAAAAATCAAAGGGCAAACTGCTCCCCGCAGTCCCATTGGACCACATCACTCCCCGACGCTCGCCACTCGCTCCGCTACGGCAAATAATCCGACAAAATAAAATAACATAAAATAAAATTATCGCTCATAGTCCCATCGCAATAATACAACCCAAAAATTTAGAATACCTCCCGATGCTCTGTCACAATCAAACCACTAGAACCAAAAAAGAAAATAATAAAAATAATACATAATAAAAATCCCATCGCAACACAAAAGCGAAAAATAATGACAACGAGACCGGTAGCCACAAGATAAATTATCCCCCGCTACCTATCCCACCATTATCAGAATCACTCTCCCTTGTCCCATCGCGTAACACCACACACCGACCAAAGGGAGAGAGCTGTTGATATCACATCACACATCCCATCATGACAAAATGCATGTACCCAACATTGTCCCAATGCCTAAGTTCATTGGCATAAATCAGCCAGCCCTCATGTCCCATCGTGATGCTAAAGCCCCACCACACCTCCAAAGCCAAAGGCAAGTCCCGTCGTGATCTCAAGACAGCATTCAAACTAGCCCCAGCCCATCGCATAACAAAGATCTACCAATGAAAGAAATACCCCATCATTTCCCCATCACAATGTCAAAACAGTCAAGGGATGATCAACCAAAATGCCCCATCGCATAACCACCAAGTCCCGTCGTAACCCTCCACGACACACCATCGGAAGGGAGGCTTAAATAATATCCCATTGTGAAAAGCAACAAGCTAGATCCCCCTGAATGTCCCATCGCCAATCAGCATGGCCCATCGTGCCAACAATCATCAGTCCCTACCACTGCAAAATCTAAACGAGGAGAGGACTTCTCCGATGTCCCATCATACCCAACATTTATCAAATCTCATCATGAACATCTCATCAGGTGATCCAGACATCCCATCACGCAACAAATTCAATAAGTATTACCCCCTTTCTTTCTACTCAATATTCCTTGTAAAGTATAGTTAGCTAATATTAAGTCAATATTTTCAAAACCCATCTCTCCCGACCCACGAATCACTGTAGTCCTCCCATAAGAGACAATCATCAGTATTCATGAGAATATTAGATGAAGTATCTCGCATACCAAGTGTCGTCTTGACAACCACACAAACGATCAGGTCCACAAACCCCGTTCAGGTGGATCTGCTCAGCGACATCTTGAAAGCTACATTTTCTACCATTTTACCATCAAATTGATCTTAAGTTGAAAATCTCAAACTTTCAAAAAAAAGAAAGTAAATAAACCCTCTATCTATCAAAATTCATATCTCATCACCCCAATCCATTTCTTCCCCTAGGAAATTGAGCACTAAATACGCTCAACTTAGAGAAATCACAAATGTCCACTGGAAAAGGACACCTGACGTGCCACTGGTGGGAGCAATGACACGCCCGGTCTGACATGACTTATCAAAGCCTTCGCCATTACATCTTATTATCCGGTCACTTGACCTTATCCCTAGACGTTCGTATGACACCCCTCGATACTGTAATTGCGTCAATGCCCCTCTGTTTGACTGCCCCTTGCAAAAGGTTGCAATATGCAGTGGGATGCCACTTGCACCTATAGATGAGGATATACCTCTCGACAGCTACCACTGGGCCCCCGAATGCTCCTCCTTAGCTTGTGCTGATAGATAAGAAAGCCAAGCATTCCATGTTAGCTCCCTAGTTCACACTTGTAATTTCCCAAAGAAACGAGAAGGCACCCTCAGAAGAGAGGTGTCTACTTCGATGCATCCTTACTTCGTAAGGATGCGCCAAAGAGGGGCATTTATAGACACCACAATCTTGCCCTCTCAGAGTATACAATCCTTTTTGGTCAACCATTGACCTTACCCATGATCTCTAAAAAAGGATTGACCTTCTCCGAAGACCATAAAACCCTAAATGCGGGGACCATTACTGAAACAATAGTCTATGGTTGAGACCCAGGCTGAAATAATAGCTCTGCGGCTCGGACCCAACTCGACCCGAGAAAATCTCGAATTCTACGTAGATACACTCACACGGAATCGATTCTACGTGCGGCCACATGCGCATAATTGGTCGCACTTGGACCAGGTTCACTCTTCCCGTGGACTACTAAGACCAAGATTCTGAACAGATACACTTGCGCGAAATCGATTCCACGCAAACACGATTGTGCGAAAATAGTCCCACTTGGACTAGGGCTGCCTTTGGTGCAAAGCCAAAGACCCCGATCCCACGCTAATAAACTTGCGCGAAGTTGATTCCACGTTTGAGCCAATACACAAAATTAGTCCAGATTGGTCTGGGACTCTATATCCCCAAACCACCCAAGGACCTGAATCTAGCACATACACCACTACACAGAATTTGATTCCACATGCCACTAGACACACAAAATTGGTTACCAATCGAACCCAACCTCTAATTCCTCAGACATCCTGAACTCCTGAATCATGCACATACGCTACTGCACGAAATTCAATCGAGCGCATATGCCACTGCACAGAATTTGTTTCCCAGACACACTACAACAAATACTCCTGGTTCATGTGCAAAATTCAATTAAGCGTAACCTCACTTGTGCAGAATCGGCCAATTCTGCACACTCCCGCATGCACGAAATTAGCCCGACACCTTTAAAATGACCCCCTCACCTCGCCCAAACAAGAACGAATTCAATTGCAATCCTTTCTTCCTCAAGCTCAGGCCTCTCTCAAGCTCGAGTTTCTTCTCTCTGTGGCACTAGAAGGTGGCAAAAGCTCTTAGCTTCAGGTAATCTCTTTCTAGTTCTTAATTTTAGTTCTAGATCATAGGTTTTTATTCCCAGTTCTTCATTTTTAGTTCAAGATCTTAGGTTTTAATTCTTAGTTCTTAATTTCTAGTCTTAGTTCTTAATTCTTAGATCTTAGTTCTTACTTTTAGGTACTAGATCTTAATTTCTAGTTCTCGTTCTTAATTTCTAGTTCTAATTCCTAATTTCTTACTTCTAGTTCGTAGCCCCCAGTTCTAGTTTTATTTCTAAAACCTTTCAACTCGTAATGTTTGATCTTAAATCCTCAAGTTTTTTAAACCCAAATTCAGTTTTAGTCCATAATATTTTTTAAATAACCCTTAGCCAACCGATTTGCCCAAGCGCGCTTATAGAGGGTACCCGGGAACGAGGCCAATCCTCCTTAGCATAACGAGCCACAACCTCCTTTTGTTTTTCCTAGTTAGAGTAGTATTAGGAGCTGAAATTAATTAAAATTAGAGTAGTATTAGGAAACTAAATTAATTAGAATCAGAGTAATATTAGGAGATTAGAATAATTAGAGTCAGGGTAGCAGTAGGACACTCAGCCAGTTAGAGTTAGAATACTACTAGGAAACCATTAATTAATCAAACTCAGAGTAGGATAAGAAGATAAAGCTAATACAACTTAAGATTGAATCAGAAAGTTAAGCCAAACATACTAATAGTTGTTGGAGTCGGTCAGCCGACGTTCAACAAAGGAGTTAACCACACCCTCCAAAACATGATCAGTGACATGTTATAGCATCAATAAATATCTATAGCTAGTGATCGCTTCAACTCAGGTACTTTTCCTTTAAAATATATCTTTTCTATTTTAAAATTTTAATATTTAATGGTTTATTACTCCATCGTCCTTAGCAAGAGTCCACTTGCAACGAATTGGGGCACTTCTTCCAGGAACCAAAAGGAACCCAGGAAAAGAATGGACCAATAGGCTCTCTAGACTACGATGTGGTTGTTCGAGGATATGCACCTCGGTCAAGTGTGTGTGCACTTTGTTTTTGGTTAGTGTTGTCTTGTTGTGTAGTTTGAA
This sequence comes from Chloranthus sessilifolius, assembly GCA_021018995.1. NCBI lineage: Eukaryota > Viridiplantae > Streptophyta > Magnoliopsida > Chloranthales > Chloranthaceae > Chloranthus > Chloranthus sessilifolius. Next base: position 44,906,732 of record CM037592.1, read on the forward strand.
TCTTACTAACACTTTCATCTAGCTTGTTTCAAGGTTACAGGTTATTTGAAGATCCTATGAGGATGGGGAGTGTGCTAATCAGGCTGTTATACAGTCTGGTCCCCTTTTTAGGTGAGAAATGTGGGTCCCCTGCTTTGACATGGTGGGGCGGATTCACCTCTCTCTAGTGGCTCGACAGTTGGGACTCCCCCAAGGAGTCCCTTTGGAGCTTCGTCCATGGCTATTGTAGAAAAAGACTGGTCCCCCTGACCGCTTCTTTGAGAAGAAGATGCCAGATTAGCATTTGGATTTTAAGTCTTGGGGGACCGAGGTGACCAGAGCACGGGATGAGGCAGATGCTCGGGCATATATGAGATGGTTTGAGGATCTTCGTGGCTAACTTTTTACCCAGTTCCCCTTTCAGGGAAAGAGTTCCTTTAGTATTGGCAGGCTTGATTCAGCAGGAGCTTTGAGGGAGAGAGTGGCAGAGCTAGAGCGAGGTCAGCTGTGCCCTGGAGTTCATGGGGCATTAGAGGCCCTACATCTTGCACAAGAGTAGATGGGGATTGCCCCCCATCCTAATGAGGAGATGCTGAGGTCACTGGCAGCCCCCATAGCTGATGCTAGAGTCACAGAGGATCAGCTGAGGGGTCAGGTGGAGGAGACTCGTCAAGCTCTAGTGAATTTAGTATATTTTTTTTATTATGTTTGCTATCTTATTTTAGTTGGATAATGTGTTTGCATATATTATAAGGAGTGAGAGAGGATGAGGTTGCTCGTTAGGCATAACTTATTGGGCTACTCCAGGGGCAACAACAAGCCAATCGTGAGGTGGAGGCCAACTTGCATTCTTAGATTGATAGGCTGGTGAGTGTCTATATTGATTTTATTGATCATTAGTGTCATTGATTGTGTTGTTTCAGAGGTGCTTGCTATTTGTTATATTTGCTGAGGGCGTAGCTTTCCACTATTGGGGTATCTGCTCCAGCTTTTGACCCGTCCTTAGTGTTCTCTCGAGTATGGAGGACCCGATGATCTCTCAGCTCCGTGTCGAGTTAGAGCATTGGGTAAGTCTTCTCTTCTTGAGTTGTTTCATCTGGTCATATTCAATTATTTAAGTGTTTGACACTGGATACATTTGCCGAGAACCTCCAAACAAGGGAGGGTACGACACTTCACTACGCCCGAAGAGTTACGTATAGTATGTGAAAGTGTTTTATTTTATGCATTGATTATTTATTGGGTTAGTTAGTTTTGTCTGACGAGGTTGTGTTTGTTTATTTTGTTTTATCTTGTGCAGGCCATTCCTAACTCTACTCTTGAGGCTCTTCCCCAGGAGTCCACTCTTCCTCCTGGTCACATATATATGGTTAGTGTAGTTTTGTTCTTTTGTTTTTGCATATATGCCTTTTTTTATGTATTTTCATTTGTGTTGAAGGAGTTTACAGTGATACAACCTCCTCTGCCTGTGTCGGTTATGGATCTGGTGACTACGACGACAGTTGAGCATCTTCTTCAGGAGAGAGTTGATCAGGTACCTCTTCCTCTTTTGTTCAAGTGCTCCCATCCTTTATTGTTTTCTTTTAGTTCTTAGTTAAACATATTTTTTTTTTATTTTTTTTTTTTATGTAGGCTCGTCAGCTTGAGGAGTCTCACTTGGAGGTTGTGCGTGTTCGAGCTTACCCTGAGGCGAGAAGTCACGCGACTACGGGTGATCCAGAGTGAGATCATGTTGATGTGCTTATGAACCTGATTCTCTGCCATGATACTCATGTGGCGGAGCTAGACATCGCTCGACGGGTAGTGCGGGTTGAGATGTAGGTGATGATAGACCACCTATGGTTCCTGCTGGCGAGGAGTGAGGGAGGAGTGCGTGGGATGATCGGTCATCTCGCCCAATCGGAGTCGGTGGCTACTGGCTCCTTAGCTGGTCAGCCTCGTCATATGACAAGCGAGCGTGCCTAGGATTACATTCATGAGGACTCCATTATCTGAGAGCTATGTGCTGAGGTTCCTTCATGCTCGCAGTCTAGGCGAGCCTTCAGTCAGATGAGCAAGGGAGGTTCCACTGTCCGGCCTTCACCTGTTGGGGCATCTCCACTTACTCCGACAGCTGGGATAAAGATTTCAGTAGATTAGACACTTGATCCCCAAGTTTATGATAGCAGGGATAGTAGCGAGCGACCACCCCAGATACAGCGAAGGGAGTAGGACATTGTGTTCATTGTATATACAGGGGGTACGCCCCCCCCCCCCCCCTTCGAGGACTTATGTTAAAAAAAATTGATATATATATATATACAAAAATTTTTGGTTCAGGCGTACCTCTTTACGCTTTTCCTTTATTTTCCATGCTTTAGTCGTTTTCTTAGGCATCGCCGTTTGTTATTGGGACTTGGATGCTCCTCAGGTTGGCCTCATAATAATTGAAGGTTGTCTGTATCTGCACATAGAAACAAAGTTTATTATTAATTTTATTTTCCCCTAGCTATTTGTCAAGGGGGGAGGTATCTCAAACTAGGGTTCGATAACAAAAGCAGGATCATTATATCATCTTTTTCTTTTCTTTTTTTTTTGTTACTATTTTTCATTTCAAGGAGAAAATATAATGCAATAGGGAAAGCAAAATATTGAAAAAAAAGACCCCAATGTAGGAGCGTGACAGGATAGGCAGTATAGTATCTTTGGCAGTCTCCCTTGAGCGATGACCTTGTCTTTCTGTGTCTAACTTATGAACAAGCAGGGACCATGATGCGACTCCTTCTCCAAAACAAAAATGCCCCAGTGTCGAGTCACAATGGAAATTTCCTTGGTGAGTAGGTAGAGCGATGAGAGTCTAAAGAGTCAGTCTCGAAGAAAATTCTTTGATGATACTTCGCTGTATCGGGAAGAGAGCATTTGGTTATATGAGTCATGTGCTAGATTTTACATTTAGCAGTGACTATCATATCACATTGTCTTGGTTGGGGTGAAGTGAGTGGTAGGTAGTGGGTGATTGTGTCAGTCATCATTCACAAGTTTTCGGCTTTATTCTCGGGGATATCCTCGAAAAGGTTTCGGTTCATAGTCTGAGAGTAAAATTAAGGGTGAAAGAGGGGTAAGACTCAGTGATGTCGGGACAGTTTTCTACTTAACAACTTTAAAAGAGGTAGGTAACAATCTTTTTCTCGAGTGGTATGTGGTGTCATGATTGAGCTCTCCGTCATGTTTTGGTACCATCAATGTCTCATATTTTGTGGTTAGCAGTGGTTTGTCCTCCTCCTGCCACCTTACGACGATATTTAGTAATATAGAGGCACTAGGGAGACCATCACAGTTTGCTTATACTCTCCTAGTAGGGCTAGCGGGAATGTCCTCGGAGGTTGCTTATGCTTCCCTCACCCATTGACTTGTTCACTCGTCGTATTGCTCTCGCTCAAGTGTGCTTTTGTTATCTCTGTATTTTGATCTCTCACTTTTTTTCTCTTGAAGCATGTATATAAATTTTTAAAGTAGCCTGCTAATGCAAGAATAGTGAGTTTTGATTGAGCCTAACGGCTTCATTTTCTGTGCTCTATCGTATCCTCCAATGGCAGGGGAAGGGGTGAGAGTCGGGTGTTACCTATGCTTTTAGAAGGGGTTGAGTATTCTACTAGTCCTTCTGATCAAATCGCCCAAGTATGAAGGTGGGCAATGTGTCTGAAAGCTTTGAAGGATATTCTTGGAAATAAAGACGTACGATTGGTGAATGGGTCACAATGACTACGAGGGTGGTAATTATAAGTTACTACGTCCGACGATGAGACATGACGATCACGATGCTTAGGGTAGTATTTTCTAAGGTATATGGCATTCCACGAGTTAGGAAGTTTCTCCCAATCTTAGTTTACCAGCTTGTATGCATTTTCAAGGTACGCGACTATTATAACATAGGGTCCTTCCCAATTTGGCTTCAGTTTTCCTTTGGGATGAGCATTCTTATAAGGCATATTTTCTTTAAGACCAACTCTCCAATTTCTAAGGTTCACTCGAGGACTTTCTTATTGTAGGCTATGGTCATTGTCCTTTGGTATACTTGCGTGTGATTAGTTGCCCTTAGACGCGTCTCATTGAGTTGTTCTAGCTTGGTGAGTAGAGCAACCCTCCTCTCAACTATCGATAACTGATCATCAAGTTCGACACGCAGGGATGGTACTTGTATCTCGTATGGTAAGACTGCCTCCATCCCATAGGTAAGGAGATAAGGAGTCTGGCCAATGGTCGTGCAAATAAAAGTTCTGTAAGCCCAAAGAGCTTTAGGTAGTCGATCGGGCTAGTCGGCTCCATTGCTTGTCACCACTGTTCATTTTACAATCTGAATAAGCATTTTATTCATGGCCTCTGCTTGCCCAATTCCTTGGGAATAGAATGGTGATGAATGGTATAGATTGATGTCGTACTTCTTGCACAGTTTCTTCATGTTCTCTGCGATGAATTATGGTCCATGGTCTGTGACGAACATTCAGGGGACTCCAAAACTTGTGATAATGTTTCGAATAATAAACTTTATGAGCGTTGAAGCAATGATTTTGACATATGACTCGGCTTCTGCCCACTTGGTGTAGTATTCGATCGCAGTGAGGATGCATGCATGTTTATGAGTGTTCCCTACCCTGCTTCTGAAGGGTCCGATAATGTCTAAGGCCCACATTGAAAATGGCCATGGCGCGGTTATGGGGTTTAATGCGACTGATGGGGCTTTAATGAGCGCGGCATGCTTTTGACATTGATTGCAGCATTGAACATATAGGGGGCATTCTCTTATCATTGTTGGCCAATAGTAGCCTACTCGTATGATTTTATCTGCAAGTCTCAGTCTACCAGCGTGGGCACTGCAGGCACTGACGTGTGCTTACCAGATGATGTACTATCCTTCGGCTATCATAACACATCATAGCAGTAGTCCTTTGGTGAAGGCTTCTTTGTATAGTATCTCATCCAGGATGCAAAACTTGGCGCATCAATTTCTAATGGTCTTGCATTCAATCTTCATAGCATAAGGAGGGACATATCGGTATTTCAGGAAGTTCCATATGTCGATGTACCAGGGCTATCCATCGTCGATGGGTGACTTCTCTAATCTGAAGTGGCGACGGTGGTTGCTTCCTTCTTGGGACTTTCCATGGTGGACGTTTCTTCTTACTTTATGATCTTCGAGAGGACGAGTAATTCTAATTTTTCTCTCCATACAACTTCATGTGTTGGCATTGTCAATTTCTTGATGAAGGACTTGGTACTTTGTTCGATCGGTATTTGTTTGACTGAGGCTAGTGTGGCGAGGGAGTCTGCCAGCTTGTTCTCTAATCTCGAAACATGCATGAAGGAAATTCTCTCAAACCTCTTTATAAGGAACTGAGCTGTTTCTAGGTACGCCATCAGTCTTCTCTCTTTGGTCTTCCACTCTCCAAAGACTTATGGCATCACCAACTTGGAGTCACCGATTGTCTTCAACTATTTGACACCTAGTTGGAGTGCTACTCGTAGTCTAGCAATGAAGGCTTCATATTTCGCAACATTATTGGTGATTGGGAAATCAAGTTGAAAGGCTTTCTGTATAACAACCCCTTCTGAGCTTAGGACTATTCGGATGCCTTTCTCTTTATGGTTGAGAGCTCCGTCGAAGTATAAGGTCCATGAGGTCTTGTCGGGTTCTTTGTTGTTAATCGAGAGTTAGTCTTCATCAGGGAAGTCTGTGTGCATTGGGTCGTTACCTGGGAGTGAAAGATTTGCAAGATAATCGGTGATCGCATGTCCCTTGATCGACTTCTGTGTGGTGTAGGTAATGTCGAACTCTTGTAGTAGCATATGCCAGCGAACAATTTTTCCGAATGTAGAGGGCTTCTCGAAGATGTATTACAGAGGGTCCATGCGTGGTAGTATCATTATCTTGTGTACTTCGAAGTAGTGTCATAGTTTTGTTGAAGCCCTTACTAGTGCATGGCACATCTTCTCCTTTATAGTGTATTTTTGTTCGTACTCGACCATTCTCTTGCTGAGGTAGTAGATAGCCTTCTTCTTTCTATCTTCATCGTGCTGGCCCAGGATTACTCCCATGGATCTCATTGGCCGAAATGTAAAGGATTAAGGTCTCCCAGGGACTGATGGAGATAATATCGAAGGGTTGAGGAAGTAGTTCTTGATGCTGTCGAAGGCTTGCTGGCACTGGTCATCCCATAAGTACTCGACTCATCCTTTAAGTAGTCTGTAGAAAGGGTCACATCGGTCTGAGTGTTGAGAGATAAATCTCCTAATAAATTACAATCTTCCTCTCAGGCCTCGTAGTTCCTTAATGATTCTGGGAGGGGGCATCTCAAGAATGGCTCTGATTTTGACTAGATTGACTTCAATTCCCCGTTTACTGACTATGAATCCTAATAGTTTTTCAGAGGTTACTCCGAACATGCATTTCTTTAGGTTCATCTTTAGTTGATACTTTTCGAATCATTGTAGTATGAGTCAGAGGGCTTTAGCAGAAAAGTGTCCCATCATGATTGCCAGTTTGTTGGTACGCACTTTTTATGGGTTTCTTTTGGTGTCTGGAGTAAGTGGCCCAATTCTGTCCGAGTAGACTCTGGCTAGGGACAATGGAGTAATAAACTATGAAATACTAAATTGCTAAAATTAAAGAGGTAAATTCTAAAGGAAAAGAACCTGAGTAGACGTGATTGCTAGTTGCAGATATTTATCGATGCTGTAACACGTCAATGATCATGCTTTACGGGGTGTGGGTTAACTCCTTTGTTGAACATCGTCGGCCGACTCCAACAGCTGTTAGTTTGTCTAGCTTAACTTTCTAATTTTGCCTTAAGTCTAATTAGCTTTATTTTCTTATCTCGTCCTAGGTTTGACTGATTACGGGTTTCCTAGTGGTATTCTAACTCTAATTGGCTGAGTGTACGCCCGGGATTATGTGGCATATGCGCTTGATTCAATGGCATATGCGCTTGATTCAGGAGTTCCTGGGTCTCAACCATATACTATTGTTTCAGTAATGGTCCCCATATTTATTATTTTAAGGTCTTCGAAGAAGGTCAGTCCTTTTTCATAGATCAGGGGCAGGGTCAAAGGTTAACCAAGCAGGTTTGTATACTCCGAGATGGAAAAATTAGGATGTCTACACTAGTGGGTATAAAATCATACCTAACATCTCAAAAAGGAGAAGCTTGTGGCCCAACTCAAGTGGTTCCTTAGTCTCCAACTGTTCCTTTCTACCACACAAGATCTCAAGACCACGCTGCTACTGCAGAAGAGGCCTTGTCGCAGATAGCTGAAAGCTGGCTACAGCATGGCCACATCCAAACACAGTTGCTCCACTCTCTTAGACAATCTATTTTCAAGTTAGAGGCCCAAGTTGAGCACCTAACTATTTTAATTAACATGAGAGAGTAGCTACTCTTCACCGTGGCTAGTTGGCACTCCAAGAGGATATAACTTTTTGGAAGGAACATCAACTCCCCGTGAATTTAGCTAGAGTCCCTCTTGAAACATCCTGTAACATATGTGAATTATTTCTTTTGTCGCTATTAGGAAATTTTGTTACGGAAGACCTTACGATCTCGAGTGTGTCTGAACGCATTCAATCGTAAAGCCCTCTCTATTGACCTATATTCACCTTGAGTGTATGGATTTACTATTTTTTTTAGTGATTTATAAAGACAAATCATAGAGATTACGATTCAAAGCATGATGAGTCTCATTATTGTTATCTAGAATCGTAAACAAAAATTCTAGGGAATAGGCGATTCGAATGACCTGTCTTATTGGTTACATTGGAATTCGAACCCATTTAATTAATAGAGGAAGTGCACACGCATCACATTTAATATTGCCACTTGCCAACTACCTAAGCCTAAGAGCTTACACCTCGACATTTAACTCGAAGTAACGGTTCAAAGCTAAACATTTCCCTATAAAACTAGACCTTCACCTTTTCAAAAATCATCACTTTCGTCTTCTTTTTTTATAACCTTAGCCCTTATGGCGGAAGAGCTTAACAAAAGCGATTTCAGTGAAAGACTTGATAGAATCATTGAAATACACAGGGCTGAGCTCCTGACTGCAATAAAGAAAGTAGAAGATTTGAAGGGCGAGCGACCCATCCCAGATGTTGAATCATCCATTGAAACCGTTCCTTACCCTAAACCTTGCCCAAATTTGAAACCCCATTCGAAGAACCCATATTCCCCCACTTCCTAGCCATTCCACCATCACAACCCTACCCTGAGTGCGAGTTCCATTACAATGATGGTGGGTTGAACCATCTCTCGCGACCCCTCTCCATTGCTCATACTCGTCACTACATTCTCTTGATTCTCTTCGTAGAATCATCACAAGGGAGCAGAATAGGATGTGGGAGGATAGAGATGTGTTAACTGCCCACTCTTTAAAGCACCCATCCCGAGTAGATTACATTTCTTCCAACGAAAATGTGTGATGTGCTTTTTTTGTGGGAGGGACTTTGGAATACAGGGCGTGCGACTTCGTTAAGGTGTGGATTTGCTTGCGGAAAGGGACAAATGAGACTCTGATTAAAGGTGGTTAGAAGCCGAAGACCGATCTTTATCGAAGAAAAATTTTCCTCCGATGTTGCTACCAGTGTCCTAGTTAGGATATGTTTAGATTTTTCATAGGTTTAAACCTTTATCATCTTCCTTTCTTTTATGGCATTTCTGTAAATATTTCAATTAATATATGAAACGATCTTTTGATTACTACTATTGCTTCTAATTTTCTCTATGGTGCAACTTCTGTCTGAATAAGTCAGAAGTAATTTCTTCCAAGTTTGGGGGGAGATTTTTTAATAATTTTGCTGAATATATGCCTGGTACCTTAGCATCATCATCAAGGTATAAAAATAAATTTTTTTAGTATCCCCTATTTTTGCACAATGAGGACATTGTCGTATTCAAGTTTGGGGGGTACACTCCTGTGTATATTAGTTAGTTTACTTTTAAAACTTTTTATTTTAATTTTGAAAATATTAGGAAAATTTAATCATCATATGAGAGTTTTGATAGAAAATTTGAAAGATTATTGATTAGATTAACTTTGTGTTAAAGAATTCATGAGTTTGATTGATGCCCAAATTTTAGAGGACTGCAATACGGTGTAATGGTACTTTAATTTTGTAGTTATCCCAGAACTGAAGGATTGTGATTGATGACCATAATCTGGAAGGAGGATTTAGATTTATTTCTGTAATTAGTTTAAAACAAACTATTTTTTTATTCATATTTCTCTTAGTAGTTTAGGATCTTAAAAGACAATTATAAATTTTTAGGAGCCACCAATTTTAAAGATAATCACTTCCTTGTGGGAACGATCCTATACTAGTACTGTAATCTTCATTGTACGCTTGCAAAAGGTTAAGACTTTAGTACGAATTTAGAGCACATCAACCATATGGTCGTGTCATCATCGATGATTATGTCTTGGTTAAAGGACCATTCTGGTTCAAAGGCTTTCTCGTTCCACCACGCGATGGGTTGTTCCCGAATCGATGAAGGATCAGGATTCGGAGGTGTACTACCCTCGACATGCTTGGAAGCCGTTACCCTCACCGCAGGGAGTTTAGAGGCAGAGAGTTTAGAGGCAGGTTTATTCTTGGAAGACATTAGAATTGCAACAAGAATTAGAAAAAGGAAAAACTAGGGTTCTAGCTTAAGGCGAAGCTCAAATTGTGGAACTAGAGTTGATGAAAATGCATGCAAACCGATCTTTGATGGTTTTTGAGAAGTAGCACGAGAAATATTGCATGTTTTCAATGGAATCTACACTTTTTTCTTCGTAAGAGAGAAAACGAGAGAGGGCCCTACCTTTGAAATCACAAAAATGACCAATTTCGTGGTTTTCGCCCGAACTTCATCACCAACTGCGTGACCTTTTAAACCATGCCGCAGTTGAGCCTTGAATTCGAGGTTGTCATCAATGAGGTCCGAGCTCATCAGAAGCGAGTTAGACAATAGTTTTGTGCTTATAACGTTGGTGTTTTTGGCTTGTTGCACCTCGTTTTTCATTATAACTTTCTTCTCAAGTACTGGTATAATGGATTTCTAAATTGTTTCGACCATTGCTCATTTACATTGTCATCATGCATGCACATTTAACACCTAGATCTTACAAAATTTTCAAGTGTGAATCTTAGCTAGACGTACACCGAACAATTTCAATTCTTTGTGTACCAGTACACTTAGAAGTGACTGACCTTACTCGAACATATGCGGGTATTGGTCCCGAATCTCTGCCTCACGCTCCCACGTGGCTTCGGCGGTAGAGTGATTTGGCCATTGTATCAACACCAATTGAATTCTCTTAGTCCTCAATACTTGTTCCTTGCGATCCAATATTCGCATCGGTTCTTCAGTAAGAGTTAAATTGTCTTGGATCTCTATCGGTTGATTGTCAAATATGTGCGTTGCATCCTTCACGTAGTTCCATAGCATCGAAATGTGGAACACGTTGTGCACACTTGACAATTGCGGAGGCAAAGCGTGTTATATGCCACTTCATAGATTTGACCCAAAATTTTAAAGGGTCCAACGTAGCATGGATTTAGCTTTCCACGTCGTCCAAAGAGCATAACACCCTTAGTCGAAGAAATTTTTATGAATTCGTGGTCCCCACTCTAAAAAGAATATGAGTGTTAGAACGATGCACTGTCAATTGAAATCCATAGAACAGTAATTTGAATCTAGTTTACCTGAACCTCAACATTTGTTCTTTTGAGATCGGCATAGCATTTCTGTCGGCTTTGAGCGACTTTCAAACTTTCACGAATGATTCGAATGATCTCATTCATGCTCTCAATGAGTTTTGGGCCTAACAGTACTTGTTCTTCAACCTCTTTCCAATTGATCGGAGATTTACATTGGCGACTATAAAGTGCTTCAAATGGGGCCATTCAGTTGCTCGCTTGGTAATTGCTGTCGTACGCGAATTCAATCAAGGGTAAATGTTCATCCCATGCTCCATGGAAATCTAGCATTCAAGTCCTGAGCATATCTTCAATAACCTAGTTCACCCTTTCAGTTTGTCCATCGGTCTGGGGGTGAAATGCCAAGCTAAATTCTAACTTTGAGCCCATTCCTTCTTGGAAGCGTTGCCAAAACTGTGATCTATATAGCAGGTCTCTGTCTGACACGATGGTAATAGGTCTCTATCTGACACGATGCTAGCAAGTATATCGTGTAATCTGACAATCTCTTTCAGGTATAATTTGGCTATTGTACTGCCTTTATACCATGTACTGTAGGGTAGAATATGCACAGATTTAGTTAATCGACGGACGATAACTGTTGTGCTCTAAATTCTTATTAAAGTCTTAACCTATTGCAAGTGCACAATGGAGATTGCAACACTAATATAGGATTATTCCCACTAGGAAGTTATTATCTTTATATTTGGTGGCTTCTAAAAACTTATACTTGTCTTTTAAGATTCTAAACTACTTGGAGAAATATGAATAAAAGAATGGTTTGTTTTAAACAAATTAAAGAAAATAAATTTAAATCTTCCTCCTTCCAGATTATGGTTGTCAATCACAATCCTTCAGTTCTCAGATAACTATAAAATTAAAGTACCGTTACACCATGTTGTAGTCCTCTAAAATTTGGGCATCCATTAAATCTAGAATTCTTTAACACAGATTTAATCTAATCAACAATCTTCCTAAAATTTGGATGTCAGTCAAACTCAAGAAAATTGAAGATGGAAAAATAAAATTGTTACACTAATTTGCAAATTCTCAATCTGAGTCGTCAATTTAAATGAAAAACTTTTAGATGTTTACAAAGCAGTAAAAGAGCATAAAATATATCTAAACTAGAAAGCAATAAAAAGATCTTTCATCCCTCAGTCACAGGCGTCGATTGCTCTTGAGAAACTACATATATTCTACTCTAATCTTCCAGCTCCCAATTGGACCCATCAATTGCTCTGAAGAAACCTTGGATATCTAAACTAAATTAATCTAAAGTTGATCGAAAGAAAATCCAAACCCAGTCGTCAATTGATGCTGAGAGTTCCTTCAATAATTCTTCTTCTATGCCGAGCTCTCTCATTTACAGATCATAAGGAGTCGATTTACAAAACCTCAAATTCTAATAAAAGATACTACTAAAACAAAAGGTTTCTTAATATAACTCTAGCTCCTAATTTCATCTTTCCTTGCTTTTAGTAGTTGATGTGCTCTAGATTATTTCTTCTTTTAGCAGCAGTAGAGGTCTTTAGGAGTCTTTCTTCTCAATCTTCTCAGATCCATGGATTGCCAGACTTCTAATTTGAATAATCTTCTAATTCCATGCATGGCAGTGCAGCTCTCACGTGATTGGCGACAGCGAGAGTCTTTATCCGTAAAATCGTAAATCACGATTTTCCCTTTTCAGCTCATAACTCTCTGTACGATTCTCTAATACGATCGATCGCAATTCCCTTTTGTATTGCACTCCGCCTGAAGTATCGTTTGAAGAGTAGTAAATTATGACTTCTCATTTTCTCTTTGGCTTCATTCAATTGCAAAGTACGATTTCTGGCTTTAATTCTGCGTCGAATGGTCTTTTACATTCAATTGTCTTTCTTACTGCTTTATGAGTTCCTGTTGATGAAGATTAATACTTTGGTTCTCTTTTGCTATTTATTCCAAATATCTGCATAATAGTATCTCGTTGTTAGCAAACTAGGGTCTAGCATTACTAAGTTTAGGGTGATAAAATGGTATATTTTGTGACTGATCACACCCCCAAACTTATGCTTTGCTAGTCCATAGCAAACAAGGAAAGAATTACTAATCTAGTTCATAAATTTAAAATGCCACTTTCATAGGGAGCACAATTGCATTTAGCAGATGTAATAAGCCTTTAAACCCCTAGGTGATTCCTAGTGGAGGAATTATAGTCTCCTGAAGATTTTCAGTGAAGTTACCTACAAACTTCAAAACAAAACAAAACAAAAGATTAAAAATTTAAAATACTTTTGTACACTAACTAGTTTAAATAATCACATGATTGTTACGATTTTTCAAATAGTGTAAATCTTTTATCCTTAACTTTCTATCATAGCAGTTATCCTTTATCAGAACTCAACAATTTCAATTCAGTAAAGCAAGGAGTGTGTGCATATCAGTGAAAAGCTTAATCATCATAGATTTTTCCAAACTACAAATTTAGAAAATATTTTCATTCAAACTCTCATTATTGGCATACTCTCAAAAAAATAGTGAAATTTATTTTTTGGTTCTCGTAGTATATGGATAGATTCCACGAATAATTGACTAAAAAGATAAATCTCATGAAAAGATAATCAATTCTATTTATATGTTTCTTTATTTTTTCATAGTATTTATTATAAACATCTCTACTAAGCTCATACTATTATAAATCATAAATCAAAAAGGTCTTTATTTGACTTGTAATGGGGATTTGGGTTAAAAAGGTTCCGAAGAAAGGTAGAAAGGATTCAAGTATTTATGAGAATTCGGTTCTTCTTTCACCTGTCTTCTTCTTCTTTTCTTCTTCAATTCAGTAAGTATCCAAAAAGTTGGATAACTTCTTCCCATTATTCTTTTTTCTTTTTTAGAATCGTAATTATAATTTTACTTCTTTTCCATATTTCTTTTTCGAAAATTTCTTCTCAATTGTACCCTTTTTTGGTATATCCCTTATTTGTTATCTTATACTCCTTTCACTCCCTCTTCTTCCCTTTTTTTACGTTCTAAACTCTCAGAAATTATAAAGGGTTAATGGTTGAAAAGTTTGGGCAGTGCATATGGTTAAGGGTTTATAAGATTTTAGTACAAAGAATTTCAGTTTAGGTTTCGAATATGGGTTCAAGGGATATATATTTTCTGGGATTTTGGCTTTTTGGCTCTGATTAAACAAAAGATGGCCTTAGATCATCTTTATGATTCACTAGCATGAATCTCATATTATTTTGATGTTTCTAATAAACAGTTCTAGAAAAACAAATTATCAAAATCATAGAATAGTTGATTCTAATTTTCAGCAATATGAGATTTCGTTATAATATAGTTAAGAAGTTCAAAGGAAATTTTGAGTTCGAATAGAAAGCAATCTCTCTCATAATAAAAGAGGAAATATGGTTTAGAAGCTCACTAGTTTAACAATTTTGAAACTATAATCTAAATATTCAAGTTTAAATCAAAGTATAGTTTCACACATTCATCCTGATACAGTGTTCAAAAGAGCAAGAAATGAATCGTAACTGTTCTATTTTGATTGTTGAACTACTACGATGGATCGTAAAGTTTATGGATTCATAAATTTTTTAGCAAAACTCTCATATGATGATTAAATTTTCCTAATATTTACAAAATTAAAACAAAATGTTTTGAAAGTAAACTAACTATTATACATAGGAGTGAACCCCCTAAACATGAATATGACAATGTCCCCATTGTGCAAAAACAAGGGATACTACAAGAATTTCTTTATTTATTTTTTGTATTGTAATCATACCTGTGAGGTTCTATGATATATAGAAATTAACCTTACTCACTCGGTGATGATGGGTATGGTACATTTGAGATGGCTGGGGTGGTTCTGTAGCTAGCGGGGATGAAGGACTACATAGCAATTCATCCTCAGAGTCGGTCATCACTGCTGTGGAGCATTCAGATTCTTTGTCTTGTACTGGCTCATCATGTACTCTCCATCCAATTTCCTTGTAATGTGCTTCAATACTCTCCTTCTCTATTATTAATGCATTGTATTCTTCCTTCAAAGCTCTCAGCTGTTCCTCAACTGTTTCTTTCTTTTTCAAGTCTTCTTTTAAATTGCAAATCACAGTAAACTTTTATTGTGCCTCAACTCTCAATTTGTCAACCTCAGCTTGCAATCCTGTTACTGCGATACAGAATTTGTTCGTAATTGACTCAATCTTCTCCTTTTGTTCCGCGCAAGTCAGGACTAAGGAGTTCTTATCATCTTGCAACTTAAGCAGTTTTCCTTTTTCCACTGTGAGCTCGTGAGTCTTTTAATTCAACTGATTGTTGAAGGTTTGTTAGTATTCTTGGTGAGATTTTTCTCTCGCATTTTCAATTGTATTGGGGTCTTCAATAAATTCCCCAAATTGTTCCATCAAATTAGCTATTGTATCCTCATACACCTTTTTCTGACCTTCCCATGCTTGTTGGTCCTCACGTAATGCTATGTT
Source organism: Chloranthus sessilifolius (assembly GCA_021018995.1). Classification (NCBI taxonomy): domain Eukaryota; kingdom Viridiplantae; phylum Streptophyta; class Magnoliopsida; order Chloranthales; family Chloranthaceae; genus Chloranthus; species Chloranthus sessilifolius. The sequence goes on from CM037592.1 coordinate 44,921,897, forward strand.
CTGGTCTTGCAGCTGTATAATTTGTGCCTGGAGGGTGGCAGTGGCATCTTGGACTTTCCAATTTATTTCTATTGTCCAATGTGCATGGTGGTCTTTTGCAGCCTTTTGCTGAAGGTTTTCAACTAACTCTTGGCGTTCTTGTGTTGTCGGCATGGATTCAAAGACTCTACTTTTTAACCTGTGAAATTCTTTCGTCAGCTTTCTCACTACACTTGGCAATGACATTAAGTTTGGTGCATTTGCATTTAGCCATTGCTCTACTTCTCGCAATTTTCTTTCTAATTCAGGCTATTTAGTGGAGGATGGAGCATCTGGTGTGGTGATGATTAGAGGAACTATCTCTTCATTCAATAACTCTGTGAAGCCCACTCTTGGAGTTTCGTTTTTTGGCTCTGCTTCTGCTGATTGAAATGTAGGAGTCTACTTGATACGTCTCTCGGCAAGTATTTCCATGGTATTCACCATGGTTTCTAGAAGATGCTGGTCATTCTCAGCATTGTTCACTACTCCAGAGGTATTGCCGACAACGTTCTCAAATCTAGAGGCATTGCCGACTTCGTTCTCAACTCCAGAGGCATTGTTATTATTGCCTATCAGAATAGCATTCGGATCAATGGCTACCCGTTCGCCACGTGTTACACATCTAGTGTGTACGGTCCTTGGTCTTCCTCTTCTTGGAGGCATATTGGCCTATCAAGATCAAACAAAAGTTTACACCAATTGATCTTAAGAACCTAGCCTATGAAATGACTAGAATTAATGCCATTGCTTTGAACATATCAACTATGACATAGGGTGACACAGTTGACCCGCATGAACCTAGAGCCATTAGGCTCTGATACCATCTGTGACAACCCGGATTTCCTTACCCCAAATTCATGTCGTCGGATCGCAGAGCACGATCTAATTTCAATGTTTTATTTGATTTCAGGGTGCTTTGATATCTTGGTGACAGCTCGATCTTCCCTTAAATGGATGATTGGAAAGATCGAGCCATCAAGCATGCGATAAGTTTAAGCAAATGAAAAAGCAAAGTGGTAAAAGTATATGGCATTATAATAAATGATTTCCATCATTCTAACATACATAAAACTATACAGACCAAGAGTGACGACCGACTGTCACCTAAATAGTTGTTGAAGCCATATAAAACTATACAAAGATTGAATACAAAAATATTGTACCCAGTAATCAAAAATACATTGTCCACACAATGTCCAATATCTAGCCGAGCCTATCGGGGGAAGAACTTCTCGGGTGGCAACTCTTCTTCTTCTAGAATATAATTTGGATCCTCTTCAAGTTCAGGATCTACTTTTGCTTCTACACCTATAGCTATGACGTATAGTCGAGGGATGAGCTACAGTCAAAGCTCAGTAAGGAGAAAATAATGCTAAATCACATTTTATTCACACTGATTTTGTGATAGCCCGGATTTTCTTACCACCGAACCCGTGTCGTCAGATCATACACTAGATCTAAAATACGGAGCCAATTTGGTATCAAAGCGCTTAATACGCATCGTGACAGCTCAAAATTTCTCGAAATGGATAATTAGAAGGATCGGGCCTTCAATCATTGGTAAGTTTAGTAACGTACGGAATCAGAGTGTGTTGAAATACAGAAGCGTAGTGATAACTATAAGCAAATGCCAACATAGAACCAAAAAGATTTCCATCAATCCACCGATGAAGGTCGACTTTCACCGAAATAGTGGAACAAAACTATATAACTGTATTCAACGTAACATTTTACTGTACCGTTTAACAAAACTCAAAATGTTTAACTTCTCAAACTAAGGCAGCTAAGGAAAGAACTCTTCTGGCAGCGTTTCCTCGTCCTCAGGATTATAATCTGGATCCTCTTACTCAAGATCCCTTTGCAGATCTACCCCTGCAGCTGTGACATGTAATCGAGGAATGAGCTACAGTCCAAGCTCAATAGAGAGAAAAAAATGCTCAATTTCCTTTTATCATACTTCTTCATGATCTTGATGCATAAGTAAAGAAGTTTAAATTCATATCTTATCAAAATGCATTTAGATTTCAAAACCAAGAGTTGGACTATAGTATCAACATATCATATCATGAATGCGAAAAAAAACCATGCTTGAAATAATGCATATCTGGTCAAGCAATCGTAACCAGGACTTAGAACAAATCAAAGCAAGTCACGTATACGCATACAAGAAATCAAAGCAGTGTCAAAATGCCAAGCCCTTGAGCTATGTTAACAGGGTCACTTGAGCCGAAAATCCAAGCCCCTGAGCTATATTAACAGGGTCATTTGAACTGAGAAACCAAGCCCCTGACCTACATTAACATGGTCACTTGAACCGAGAAGTCAAGCCCTTGAGCTACGTTAACAGGGTCACTTCAACCGAGAAGCCAAGCCTCTAAGCTACATTAATAGGGTCACTTGAATTGAGACTTAACGGACATACAAAATCGAAACATATATACGAAGCAGGAAATAAATACACGGATCAAATCTAGAATTTGGAACTTATTGAATCGCACACATGATTATCCCAAGATTTTAGAGTACAAGATCATGCAATTCATGTGCAGAAATCAAATTATAACATTCAAAGCATTTCATGATTTCATGAATAACGTTTCTAGAAAAATTAATGTATTTAATAACTGCATCATTGGCATGAATTCGAGAAAACAAGTAATCGGGCAAAGGTATTCTTCCCTACCTTAAAGTCGAAACTTGCGAATAAACTGGCATGAATCAATGTGAAATTCTTCTCAATGGTTCCTCGTATTTATCGTAGATCACATATCGTGCATGTTGTAAGTGTTAACGAACTGTACATGTCATAAAGAAAGTCTTATTTGGTGTTAAAGGGTCAAAAACCCAAACTCATAGAAACAGGGTACCTCACTGCGGTGAGCTACAGTGTCACCGTGGTGAGGTGTACAGGTGCCATGTGACATATAGTGTCTCATTGCGGCGAGATCTCACAGAGCTAAAATGGCTTGTATTTCAGTATAGCACTCATCGGGGCGAGTGCTTCAGGACACTTCTCACCACAGTGAGATTCACCATGGCAAACCTGGCAACTCGCCTGCCCTTTATCTCTTTCCTCCAACCTCATAATTGACCTAATTTTTATATTATCGAGTTAAATCTAAACGTCTCGAGGCATCGAAATTCAAGAATTTGGCTATTAAGCCTTTCACACATCCGACGCTCAAATTTCATCGCATGAGAATCCAGAATCGCGTAAATCAAACTTAAATTTAGGAAACAAGATTGACGAGATGGAGTTAAACTATTTACCCCCACAAATTCTTCGCATGTGAAGTCTCTAATCTTTCACGTGTAAATTTATCATTGTTTGTGTGCTCCACCATGCGATTTCTCTATCGCAGAACTTTCACAGTGTTGAGAGGACAAGATTTGAGGAGGTTTCCTCACGGAAGATGACTGGTTGAAGAAAGAGTCAACTAGTTGGCTACTCACGGCTTTTCCAAATCGGCAAGGGAGTTTTCTTCAAATGAATGCACTATTCTTATGTGTGAAGAGAACTTAAGACATATTGCCTTGATTCGGTGTACTGCCAGTACACAGAACTTGGTGTGAGGGAGGTCTTAAGACATAAAGCCTTGCGTTGGTGTACTGCCGATACACTGAACTTGGTGTACTGAATTTAAAACAACTATTAAAATTTGTGGGTCAATGGCTATAAGGGTCTCAATCTTATGCCCCCTAGTTGAAATCCAAGCTCTTTACCAGTGGGGTGCTCTCAAGGGTCTGGATCAATACCCACGTGACTTATTACCTGTACTTAATCACAATGGTACACTTGCATCTTCGTACTCTGATCGATTACAATCTAAGGTGTCGATCATACATGGTCACTGGGCATGAGTACGTACACCCAGTGTATTCAAGTTCAAAATTTTATAGGGTGTTACATCCTCCCACCCTTAATTAAATTTTTGTCCTAAAAATTTGATGATGGTAATGGGGATGGAAGACGTGTTATCGAACAATATCCTATTGATGATCTATATCATGTAGTTAAAATCTAATTTTGAACATTCACGATAAGGGTGTGTGTGTTCAGCGGTTGGCCCTAATGACGCGTAATGTATCTATGACAATCGAAACATTATATTCATTGGAATATGTAAACTATCATGAGCAGGATATATCAATGATAAGGTCAAAATCCCCAGTACAAGCATAAATGCAGTCATCGTGAGTAAGCATCTACTAAAAATCGAAGGTTTTGCTATAACAACCACGATTCTTGATAATTGAAGGCATGACAATGCTAAATGAAATTTGGCATTGTAGTTAAACACTTGTAATTCGTGATGACATATTAACCCATTCACATTCAGTTCATTCCATATAAAAATTTCAACAATTTACACAAGTAGGATAAATCAAGAGTTGCTATGACCCAAAAGTAAGTGTTCACCATTCTCGAATAATTATTGATCCAACTGCTCCTTGCGATGTCTAGCCCTAGACGTAGATGGATCAGCAACTACTCACTAGCATAGATAATACCTTCCCAGACTGCACGCAAAGTATTAGGCCAGCGGTTTTCATGCACTGCAAACAAAGCTGGAGAAGGGTGTCCCGTCTTTCCTGTTCCTGCTGGAGGGGATATAGATTGCTTCGAAACACAGCATCCAAAAACCACATTTTCGTTGGTAATTGAGTCTGCATTATGGATTGCCCGGAAGCTTGACGACCCCCATCATCGTAGCAACGATGTTATGGAATTTCACCTCCTTGGCACAAGGTGGATGTAGGCCTTGGCTATTGTCATATTCTGCGCGACAGCCCATGGCGTCGATGATGTCGTAGTGATTGATGTGGAAGGTTGTTCATCAATTTCTATGGTTAGGTTCCCATCGGTTTCTCCCCATTTGAGGCTTTAGAAGAATAATTTGACCAGGTGACGGTAAACATGCAGATGAACGGGTTGGAGTAATGGTTCCAATCTGGCTTGCATAATGTAATCTAAAGACCAAACTGTCATGTCATCATTAACGAATATATTCTAATCAAAGGACCATTCTGGTTTAAATGATTTTATGGCCCACCAATTTATGGATAGTTCTCGGCTTGGTGGAGGTTCAGAACTTGATGGGGCCATGCCCTTTGATTACTTAGAGAGTTTAGGTCAAATTGTAGGAAGCCTAGACGCAATTTTCTTTTTGAAAGCCATAAAAATTTGGGATGAAATGAAACGGAGAAGATTCGAGGGTTTTACCTCAATGCGAAGCTCCAATGGTGATATTCTAGTTGATGAAGACGCATGCACGCCGATCATTTAAGTTTTTATCGGATTTAGTGCGGGAAATTGCTTGTTTTCAAATGAAACAACCCTCATTCTTTGCGGGAGAGAAAAACAAGAGAGGGCCCTAGGGTTTCAAAATGTTGAAAATGATAAGATTTGGGATCTTCACTTCCCCTTGTACGTTCATCAGTCATCGCGACGACCACAAGTTCTCGCTGCGGTGAGCTTCAATCTTGCTGCAGCAAGGTGTACAGAAAATAGGGTGGGTTATTTGTTGTATTTTGGCTTGTTGCATCATATATCAGACTGCTACCCTTATGTACTATTGTATGGGGTCTCTAACATTGTTAGTTACTATCATTATCCCCTACGTATTTTGACATTACATATGCATTAGCGACTTGAGTGCTACACATGCTCAATATAATGTGTCATTAAATCTATACCATAGGACATGATCGATCATTAGTATACTAGTACATAGAAAAACGGTTAACCTTAGTTAAACAGTCACAGGTATTGATCTCAGATTTCTACCTTAGTTAACCTTAGTTAAACAGTCACAGGTATTGATCTTAGATTTCTACCTCTCGTTTACAAATCACTTCAGCAGTAAAATGGTTATGCCACTGAATTAAGACAAGTGGGATACACTTTGTCCTCAAAATATTCTCCTTACGGTCTAATACCTTCATTGGTTCTTTGATCAGAGTTAAGTCCTCTTGAACTTCTATCGGCTGATAGTCCATTAAGTGTGCAGGGTTTCTCAAGTATTTCCTCAGCATTGGCGCATGGAAGACGTCATGCACATTGGACAACTGTGGAGGTAAGGCAATTCGGTGCTCTACTTCGCCAACTCGACCCAAAATTTCAAAGGGTCCTATGTAACGTGGACTTAGCTTCCCACATTTTCCGAATCGCATCATGTCTTTAGTCGGTGAGATCTTGAAGAACACATGATCTCCAGTTTGACAAAAAGTGTGAGTGTTAGAATGATGTACGGTCAGTCAGAACCACATAACAAATACTAATTCAAGTTTACCTGAAACTCGATTCTGGTTCTTTTGAGGTCGGCATAGCTTTTCTATCGGCTCTGAGCAACTTTCAACCTTTCACGAATGATTTAGACGGTCTCATTCGTGCTTTCAATTAATTCTGGGCCTAACACCAACCGCTCTCCAACTTCTTCCCAATTGATCCAGGATTTACATCGACGGCCCATAATGCTTCAAAAGGAGCCATTCTATTGCTTGTTTGGGAGCTGTTGTTATATGCAAATTTGATCAAGGGAAAGTGCTTATCCCATGATCCTTGGAAGTCTAGCATACATGCCCTAAGCATATCATTAATCACTCGATTTACCCTTTCTGTTTGCCCGTCGGTCTGGGGGTGAAATGCATAACTGAACTCTAACTTCGAACCCATCCCCTCTTGGAAACGCTGCCAAAATTGTGATGTAAATAGCAGGTCTGTATCTGACACAATGTTAATAGGTATACCTTGTAATCGGACAATCTCTTTCAGGTATAATTCTACAATTTTGCTGGTTGTATACCACATGTTGTAGAGTAGAAAGTGAGCAGACTTGGATAGTCGGTCCAGAATTACCCAAATAACATTGTGCCCTTTCTGTGTCCTCGACAGTCCATGTATAAAGTCCATGGAAATATTCTCCCATTTCCATTTAAGGATTTGTAAAGGGTGCAAAAGACCTGAAGGGTGTCTATGGTCAACCTTCACTTGCTAGCAAACCAAACATTTTGTTAAGTATTCTGTAATATCTCTCTAACCCTTTCCACCATAAATTCTTCTTGAGATCATGATACATTTTTATACTACCCGGATGAATAACATACATCGACTTGTGGGCTTCATCTAGTATTGCATGTCTCAGGTCGATGTCAGTCGGTACACATAATCTACCTGTGAACAAGGACTCGCCGTCCTTGATAGAGAAGTCTGGCTTATTTCCATTTATTACTCTTTGGCTGACAGTCATAAGTCCCACATTGGTTAGTTGGAGTTCTCTGATCCTATCTAAGAGTGTGGATCGTATCTTAATATTAGCTATCAATGCTCCCAAATATTTCACCTCGAATGTAGTGCCACATGAGGCTATGTCCTTAAGTAAACACCATCTACATATCCTTGTAACGAGATGTGATAGCTGAGCAGATGATTTTCGACTCAAGGCATCTGCTACCACGTTTGCCTTTTCGGGATGGTATTGGATAGAGCAATCATAATCCTTTAAGAATTCCATCATCCTCTGCCTCAGATTCAAATTCTTTTGGTTGAAGAGATACTTGAGGCTTTTGTGATCGGTAAATATTTCGAAGGTTTCACCATAGAGGCAATGTCTTAAGATTTTCAAGGCAAAAATGACCACTAATAGTTCCAGGTCGTGTGTGCGATAATTCTTCTCATAATCTTTCAGTTACCTTGAACCATATGCGACGACACTCTCATGCTGGTATAGCACACAGCCAAACCCACTGTGGGATGCATTGCTGAACACTACGAATCCTCCACTACCTATGGTATGGCGAGTACTGGTGTGGAGGTCAATCTTCTTTTGAGTTCATGAAAACTGTGTTCACATGACTCGATCCACTAGAATTTGGCAGTCTTTTGAGTGAGTTGTGTGAGTGGTCTGGCAATCTTTGAAAATCCCTCAACAAATCTTCTGTAGTATCCGACTAGTCCTAGAAAATTTCTTATCTCGGACACTGATCTTGGTTTCTCCCAAATCTCTACAGCCTCTATTTTGCTTGGGTCCACTATGATATCAACTTCTGAGATGATGTGCCCTAGAAAGCTCACTTGCTTCAGCCAAAATTTGCCCTTGCTTAACTTTTCATAGAACTGGTAGTGTCGAAGTGTCTGAAGTGCTAGACATAAGTGTTGCTCCTGCTCTTCTCTTGTCTTTGAATAGATGAGAATGTCATCTATAAATCCAACCATCCATTGGTCTAAGTAAGGTTTGAACACTCGATTCATAAGGTCCATGAAAGATGCGGTCGCATTTGTCAGCTCAAACGACATCAAGAGAAACTTATAATGGCCATATCTTATGTGAAAGGCTATTTTTTGAATGTCTTCAGCTTTCACCTTCATCTGATGATACCCTGACCTCAAGTCTATCTTAGATAAGAATATCACCCCTTGTAATTGATCGAAGAGGTCATCGATTCTTGGGAGTTGATATCAGTTCTTTATAATTAGCTTATTCAACCATCTATAATCGATGCAAAGACGAATAGAATCATCCTTCTTGACAATTAGAACCCCTTGTCGAGAAGTTCTTGCAGCTATTCCTTGTGCTCTTTTAACATGGTTGGTGCCATACGATACAGAGCTTTTGATATTGGCACTATGCCTGGAGCTAAGTCTACTGCGAACTCAACTTCTCTGTCTGGCGGTAAATCAGGTATTCTTCAGGGAAAACATAAAGAAACTCGCTCACAATAGGGATATCGAAATTTTTTATTTCCTCCTCCTTTTGACCTTGACCTTGGATGAATGTGTGGTACTCGATAAAATCATCATTTATCAATCACTCTCCTCACATAGCTGATATGAAGGTGCGCTAGTCGGTGGTATGTTGTTAAATCTGAAGGATTTGCCCTTCTTAAGTCTCAAGGTAACTATTTTTCTAAGACAGCCGACAGTCACATGCTGAGTGGATAACAAATCCATTCAAAGAATCATATCAAATCAATGCATCTCTAACACAATTAGGTCCACATTGTCTCATGACCTTTGATAGCAATGATGTCTGACTGACACACTGTGTCTGTACTCATTGACTTTTCGATTGGAACCGATACTGATAGGATAAATTCCAATGGGTTGCGAATGAAACTCAGTTCTGTCGTGAATTGAGGTGTCATAAACAAGTGTGTAGACCCTGGGTCTATGAACACTTGAGACTTGTGAAAATAGATATCGGACCTCTTGTACATAGGTAAAGTACCTAATTGTCACACACATTTGTAATCAATTGAGTGATGTACACAAAAAAGGCTCTAGCGTGTAAAGCAAATCAAATTCAATGATTAATTTATTATATGCACCTTCTACATCTAAAATAAGGGAAAATAGATTGACAATACATAGGGATCATACCTTGGATTACATCATTGTTCGTAAGAATATCCTAAGTCGAAAGTGCATAAGCCCGACCTTGTACCGTAGGCCGTGGAGATCATAGTGTAGGTGTTGTTATTGCAACTATTTTCATCTCAGGGCAGTCCCTAATCTGGTACCACATCTTTCCACATTTAAAACACGCTCTCATAGTCTTTCGGCACTCCTCAGTCGTATGTGATTTTCCACACTTTAAACATACATCATTTGGTGTGGTGGAGGCGGTACGAGAAACATTACGAGAGGTTGTTGGTTGTGCTCTCGATAGACCCGATGATGTCGGATTTCATGTATTGGAAGACCTTGGCGGCCTTGGAGGTAAAGCTACAGAGTAAAGTGGCCCTAGAGATGCCATTGGAGAAGGCTACAATGGTGGCGACATCAAGTATCTTGGCCTGTTACTGGCTTGTTCTGAGCTATGTGTTTACATCTGACTATTCCTACTTCATGCTTGTTCATCTTTTCTTTTAAACATATTGTCGACAGCTCTCTCTATGATGAGAGCTAATCACATAACCTAAGCATAGGTGGTTGCTTCAAATAGTGAAATCCTCTTTCAAATTTCTGGGCTTTAATGAGTTCGATTGCCACTAATAACGGTGCGAACCACGATAGCTGAGTGAATTCCAACTCGTACTCACATACAGTCATTTGTACGGTACCATTTGACATACAGTGTCTCACCGCGATGAGATTTCACAGTGCCAAAATGGCTTGTATTTTAGTGTAGCACTCGTCACGGTGAGTGCTTCAGGAGACTTCTCACCGCGGGGAGATTCAGGGTCACCAGGATGAGCCTGCCAACTCGCCTGCCCTTTTATCTCTTTCTTCCAACCTCATCAACTAAATTTTCCTGCATTATCCTCATCCCACATATGTAATTGACCTAATATTTATATTATCAAGTTAAACCTAAACCTCTATCTTAGTTTGATCATGCATGGAAACGTCCCGATACATAGAACTTGGTGTGAGCAAGGACTTAAGACATAAAGCCTTGAGTTGGTGTACTGCCGGCAGACTGAACTTGGTGTATTGAATTTAAAACAACTAAATCTGAGGGTCAATGGCTACAAGGGTCTTGATCTTATGCCCCTAGTTGAAATCCAAGCTCTATACCAGTGGGGTGCTCTCAAGGGTCTGGGTCAATACCCACGTGACTTATTACATGTACTCAATCACAATGGTATACAAAGTGCTACAGATTCATAAGACTAATACGTAGATTGAAAACAGTTCTAAATTCACATTCCTCTCAAATACACATTCAAACCTTTAACTGAAACAAGATTCTAAAACATGCAATAACATAATGTAGACGATGAATGAAAACAGATGTATATTGGATCAAGGTATCATGCCAAAAACAAAAATCTCAAGCAAATAGAGTACATCGGAGAACAGACGAATCGGAACAAAGCACACAGAGTTCAAAATATTGTCGGAGTTCAGAGCATTAGTGTGAGTATCCCGTAGCGGGAACCAAGCAGCCCGTAGCGGACACAAAGTCTCAACCCTGGGGACTCTAACCATCTCTTAGAGACTCCACTCCCCTCAACGCTAATGTGCAATCAAGTATCATATACAGATATCATGTCAAAGCTTCCCGTAGCAGGAATAGAGCAGTCTGTAACAGACTCAAGGTTTGAAAAACCCTAGGGACTCCAACCCTCTTGGAGACTCCACTCCTCTTTGAACATGATCTCAAAGTCAAATAGATCATATATATATATATATATATATATATATCACCAGACACAATCAGATCGGAGTTTAAAATTTTGAATTTAAAGACTCAATGCCTCAGTATTCTAAGAACAAGATGCTATGATCATGTGCAAAAAGAATCCAATTGTTAATCATTCTAAAATTTCAAACATGCATGTACAACACAGTGCAAAGACATCCATATCAATAATCATGATTTGCGATAAAATATAATTAGCATTAAGATTTTTATCCCTTCCTTAACATCAGAGTCATACCGAGCTAATCATGTGAATCGAGGTGGAGATCCTCTCTGTGGTCTCCTGTATTTATCCCAGAACATACCATGTTCATACACTAATTGTCAATGACGAAGTTTTGGCACAAAACAGGGTTCTCACAACTCAAAAAGCTGTAAATATACACCTTCCAGAATAGGGGACCTCGTTGTAGTGAGCTCTACAAAAACACTAGACTCGCTACAAGAAGTTTTTCTAGAGCCGAATTGGCCTAGAATTCTCGAAGCAGTGAGGGGTTTCATAGGTACCTCACTACAGCAAGATTTCATGGTTGCTATAGCGAGTTCCTCTGAACTCGCTGCCCTTTGCCTTTTCTTTCTCAGTCCAAAAACCCAATTTCTTCGGGTATCTTCCATCCCGAGCACTTAATTTAGTCTCGCTTCATGCTATAAGCTCAAATAACACAATTCTACCTTAAATTCTTGTGCATGAAACGTCTGAAGTCATCAGAATTGGAGAAAATTGGCGACATGCCTCTCACGCATCCAATCCTCCGAGTTTCCTGACATGAAATTCAGAACCGACTATTTAGATTCTAAGCTTAGGAAATCTAGGTTTATAAGGTTGCGGTCAGACATTTACCTTCATAGATTCTTCGCATGCAAAGTCTCCGGTCATTGATGTCAGGGTTTGTCATTTAAGCATCCTACCATTCGATTACTCGATCATAGAATTTCGACGCTCGAACAATGCTACGATGGTCGAAATAGCGAAGATTCTTCTTCTTTGAAGGATTGGAGTAGAGGTCTCTTTGAAAGAGATTGTGTGAATTCAGACGGTTTGGAGTTCTTCAAATAGAAACCAAGGAGAATGAGAGAGGTTCTTTCTTTTCTCTCAATGAAACGCATGCAATTATGTGTGGGAACTGTCACATTTATTGGGAGTGCATATTCGGTGTGTGGCCAGCACATCTAATATGGTGTGCAGGCCCTAAAATAAAACAAATAAAACTAAGGTTCTAAGCTGTATAGTAGGTCTAAAGCTCACCCCATGCTTTGATACCATGACCTCTTGGTTACAAACTAGGCTCTTTACCAGTAATGCTCTCACGGAGCTTGTGTCTAAAGTACCCCATCTAATACACATACTTGTATGTGAAGGCACACCTTTCACCATTCAAATAGACTTATTGGCTTTAAGGTCTAAGGGGCAATGTGCTCTTGGTATAGTACACGTGCACATGCTCGGTGTTTTTGGTTTAGAAATATCTAGGTTGTTACAATAGCGTTCATCTGTTGAGTGAATTCGGCCAGGGTGAGAATATAACCGTGTGAGGCGTGAGGCGGCTAAGCTGGAACTTGCTGAGGTGGGGGCATCTGAGGTTGTGCAGAAGGTTCAGGCAGAACTGGCTAATCTTGAACTTGGTTCGCAACCTGATGGCAGTGTCGGTATAGATGCTTTTCCTCAGTTTTTAATAGCACAAGTTCCATTCCTTGAGTCGGTACTATAGACACCCTCATTTCGCTGTCCCGGAGTACATGAATTCGTTTGGTCAGCCCTTGACCTTTTTAACCCTCGACACGGGACCATGCAGCAGTACATGGCTGAACACAAGCTGAAACAATAGCTATGTGGCTTAGATCCCAATGTAGGGAGGCTATACAATAAGCAATAGTATATAGTCAGGATGCAGACTGAAATAATAGTCCCGCATTCCATTCTTGAGGCCATACCCGGACAACCCTGAATTAAGCGTCTAAAAACCCATGCGTAATTTGATCACGCGCAAAATCACAAGCACGCGATCAGTCCCCTTTCAGACCAAACTTCCTTTCACAGACTGTTTCGAAACTCAATTACGCGCCTGGAACCAGACGCGCGATCGGATTGAGCGCTACATTATCAGCGTGCAATTGGCCTACGCCCGACCTAGTCTCCTACCCTTGACCCCTACGTTTCCTCGGTTAAGCACTTCAGGTAACACGCTTAATTGGATTACGCACTTCCCATTACGCGCGCAATTAGCCCTAATTTTATTAGGACTAGGAAACCCGCTGAGAAATTCAGCCGATCGCTCACTGAGTCGGTGACCGACTCAAAGTGATTAAGCGCTAGAAAACTGGTGCATAATTCCATTAAATGCCTGGAAACATGCGCGTAATTGAAGGAAAACCTATAAAAAACTCTTTCTCTTGAAGAGAGAGAAGAGGCTACGAAATTTAGAGAGGAGAGATCGTAAATTCCAAAACTAGAGAGTTCAGAGAACAAACCCCCTAGAGCAAATTAGCCATGATTTTGAGATTCAAACTTCAAGATTTCTCTCTGCAACTCCAACCCTATGTAAGAATTTAATTTTATTTTAGACTTAGGATTTCCCCTTAGTTTAATTAATCAATTCTATTTCTAATTTTTAGACTGTAGCACCCTCTTTGGACTGAAATTCTCTATATCCGGTTCTAGTTCTCTCTGTTTTTAGAACCGGTCCTTAATCTAGTGGTATGATATACCGACCTTATGCTCTGATTCTACTCTAAAATCTTATTTTACAGTCCTATCATTAATTTCTTGTTCTGACTCTCAGAGTTCAGAACCAGTCCTTAATCATACGACCTGATTTTTCTGATTTCGGACCCGAATTCAGTCCTAAATTTTTAATTTATAATTTAATTCTATATTTTCATACCATCAAAAATCTAAAAAAATATAAATTTCAGTTCATAACTTTAGTTTCTCAATCTAATTTCTTATTATAATTTCAAATTCAATTCTAAAAATCCAACTTTTATTATTTAACTATAGATCTATCTTTTATTTCAGTCATCCGATTTGCCCACGGGAGCTTACGGAGGGTACTAGGAAACGAGGCCAATCCTCCTTAGCATAACGGGCCACACCCCCCTTTTTCCGTCAATTTATTTCGTTCAATTTTATTTCAATAAAACTATCATGCTTATTTAAAATCAGAATTTCCATAGAATTGGCATATTTAATTTAGTTAGAGTTTAATTCAGTCATAACATAATTAAGAACTGTTGTATTCCTAGTATAATTAGGCGACTAATATTAATTAGGCTTCTAATAGGATTAGGAAACTAAATTAATTAGAGCTCTAATAAGATTAAATCGTTTAAATTAATTAGACTCCTAGTGGGATTAGGAGACTTAATTAAATTAGACTCCTAGTAGAATTAGGAGACCCTTAATCAAACTCCTAGTAGGATTAGGAAACTAAATCAATCAGACTCTCAATAGGATTAGGAGACCAAATTAAATAAAATCCTAACAGGAATAGGAAAACCAAACTAGTTACACTAAAGGAAACCCACAGCTGCTGACGTTCACCAGCGGACGATTCAGTAAAAGAGTTTAACCTGCAATCCCCTGCTTCCCTTTAAAGCGTGATCAGTGGCATGTTGCACAATCGATAAATATCTACAGCTGGCGATCGCATCTTCTCAGGTAATTTTCATTTAGAATTTGCTTCTTTAATTTCAATATTTAATATTTCCTAATTTATTACTCCATCATCGGCATTGCCAGAGTTCACTTAGGATAGAATTGGGCCACTGGTACTGGGGACCGAAAGGAACCCAAAAAAAGCAGGCAACAATAGATTGGCGATCGTGATGGGACCCTTTTTCGCTAAGGTTGCCCCGATTTAATTAATTTGGTTTTTTATTTTCCTTACTTTATTTAATTTGGTTTCATATTTTTCGCTTTTTATTTTTATTTTTATTTTGTTTCGCTTTATCACTTTTCTACACACACTTGCACGTGGATAAACCTTTTCAAAAAAAAAAACAAAAAAATTAAAGAAAAACTATTTTAAAATGGCCGGCATCAGAAAATTAAACTTTAATAATAACGACCTACCCGTATGGGGCTCCTGTTAAGTGGTGAAAAATGCCACTTTTCACCCTTTAACCTGACCATTGATAGACCTGTGAGCACAGTAATAAGCCTCTGTCGAGTGCATTTTATAGACAGCAATAAAAGAAGACACTAATACAGAAAACCACTCAAGAATGCCCAAAAGGAGGCCATCTCTCAGCACAGGACAAGCCCAACAACAGCACACCAGAGGGTAACACTCCACTGGGCCCTTGGAGCGCGTGGCTACAGCAGGGTAAGGCAAAGGAAGTGAAAACAGGCTAAAAATAGCCTATCGAATGGTCACCTGAAGACTTCGATAGGAGCTGAAAGCAAAGAAAGAAGGAATTCGTGCAGTTGAGAAGGTTTCCATAGGATCTAAAGGCAGAAGAAGGATGGATTTGTGTGGATTGAGGAGTTCGATAGGATCCAAGAACCTATCGAGCAGCTGAAAGGAAGGAAGAAATCATCCTATCGAAAACCTGCCTGAGGTGTAAGGGGAACCTATCGAATGGTTTCCTGAACCTATCGAGATAAAGACGCTGGAACAGAACCTATCGAAGGGTGATTGAGCCTTTCGATAGGAGTGAAAGCAACCCTATCAAAACAAGTGCATGCAGAGTGGAACCTATCAAAATGGTGCACCAACCTGTCGAAAAGCTTCCCCAACCTGTCAAATACTCCAGGCCAAGGGCTGAGAATGCTGAAACTCTAAGAGAAGGCTCATCCTATCAGAACCTATCAAAGAGATTTGAGAACCTAGCGAAAGGACCAAAAAGCTCTATTTGAACCTGTTGAAAGCCTCCTGAACCTATCGAAATCGTGTGTAAAACTTCTCAGAAATTTAGCTGAGCACATGCTGTGATTTGGTGACCTACTGTACGCAACCCGAGGCACTTAGTGACCGGCACGACGGTTTTAGAAGATGCCCTAGGAAATTCTAACCAACCCACATGCTCTAACAGAACTCTAATAAACTCTGAGGACCTTCTAGAAGGGATTTTTGATAGGAAAAATAGAGGAGAAAGCTATATATAGAGACCCCCAATTGTCATTGGGGGGAGATCAAGATCTGAGCCAAATTCTAGAGATTAGCACTTGCAGTGAACTTCTATTTTCCATCCTTTAGCCCAACAATGGTTGGCTAATTCCCCTGGAGTAGCGAGGAGAGAGGTTAGATCTGTAATTGGGTAAGGTTAAGATTGCTATTGTGGGTTCCCAGCTGCACTGACTACAGATCTGAGAGTATTTTTATTGTAGAGTGATTTTGATTGCAATGTAAATGCTGATTTTAATGCTTTAATTAGATCTAAATTTCCTTTGGTTTCATTTGGTGATCGATCGGATTTGTGTAGAGGAGTCTGTAGATCAGCTCACCCACTTAACTGGTAGGCCTCTTGGATACCACCCGATCTCCCTGGATCTGATACCCCTGTGATTCCTTGAGTCTGTGACCTGGGAATTGCAGCATCTGTAGTGGTTTTAATTGTTCTAATTGATGCTTTAGCTTTGGAGGAGATCCCTAGGATGGTCTATGACCATTAAAGTGGACAGATCATAACCTTAAGATTAGTTCAAGCTCATGCTCCAATTGGACTCGTCTGCTGTAAATACATGGATTCGATAAAGTCTATAGGATGGTTTGTGACCACTAAAGTGGAATGATCATAGCCTTAAGACCAGGTGGATCCTACGATTTGAAGTGGAGCTTTCTACCCTGCAGCTGTGCTTATAGCCAGTTGAGGGAAATGTGTACTCTGAACCTCTGTAGAATGATTAATTAAATCTGATTTCAGTGAAGACCAATCTCCAAGCTACTCTTCTCCATTTTCTGTTTTCTTTACTCTTTTCCCTTGCAAGATCTAAGTTCCCAAACTCGATCCAAGCCAATCTATGTTTAATTTTAGCTTAGTTTTAAGTGATAATCTATTTTAAACCTCTCCCCTGTCTTTTAGCTAACTTAGCAATAGTTCGGGTGCCAGATCTCATACAGATCTGGAGATCTATCATATTTTTAAACCAACCTCCCTATGGACATTCCCTTACTCACCATTCTTGTAAAACTTGCTACAACAAACCCTGATTACTTGCAGGTCTGTCTGAGTGTGTTGTGCCTAGTTTTATTGATGATTTTAGACCCTCATTTGAGGGAAGGCAAACACTCCAATAAGTATTTGGCGCCGCTGGCGAGGAGGCGTGTGTAGAAACTGATAGATCTAAGTTTTGATCATAGATCTATAGTTTTGTTTGATTTTACTAACTGCATTTGTAAGTTGTGTTATTTTTCAGTATTTTGTGTGTATTTCATCAGATCTAAGGCTACTAGTGAGAGGAGAATCGTGCTGGAGCCTACTCTGTAGTTTGCATCCCTCTACCCCCAGTTATTTTTTAGATCTGTTGATATTTTTTGTTAGAGTAGTTAGAAAATTTGGTTGATTCTGCTTGTTGTGTTGATGATCTGTTCTGCATTCAGATTTTGAGTGTTGTATGTTTGGTAGGAGAACCCTCCAACCTCAAATTATTCTACTAAATCCAGTGGTTGAAAGACTTTCCAAATCCATACCAACTACACCCACATCTGTTGCAATTGACTCTGTAGAAATGGGTGAGCAACAGCAGCCGAGAACCCTCAAGGAGTTTAATGCACCAGGGGTCTATAATTCCCCCTTCTACATTCAATTCCCAGCTGCTCAGGGAAACTATGAGATAAAATCATCCATTATTCAAATGCTGCCCTCATTTCATGGCCTGACCAAAGAAGACCCCTACAAGCACATTGATGAGTTCTTAGGACTGTGCACTACATTTAATATCACAGGTTTGGGGGAAGAGGCCACCAGGATGAGACTCTTTCCTTTTTCATTAAAGGACAAAGCCAGGACCTGGTTGTCCCTGCTTCCACCCAACAGCATTCAGTCCTGGAGTGATCTCCAATGTCAATTTCTGGCCAAGTTCTTCCCTATGTCAAAAACCAGCCAGTTGAGGAAGGGTATCATCTCTTTTACCCAAGATCCAACTGAAGATTCTTATCAATCCTAGGAGAGATTTAAGGAACTCCTAAAGAAATGCCCCCACCATCAAATCCCTGAATGGCAATTGGTTCAAAGCTTGTATAAGGAAATTGATGCTAAAAGCAGAGATATGATAGATGCCTCCTATGGTGGAACCTATCTCCATAAAACTGCTGAGGAGGCATGGGAGCTCTTTGATATTATTAGTGAGAACTCTATGCAAAGGGAAACCTTAGCAAGAGATCTAGAGCCTCCTAGGTTGGTGAAGGAGAATACCTCAAGAGGGAAGATATATGAAGTGAGTGTGCCAAGTGAGTTGGAAAGGAAAGTGGACAACCTAGCCCTGAAATTTGATAGGCTGATGGGAGCAATGCAGTCACTTGTAGCTGCTAGGGTGGAGGAGGCATGTGCCATATGCCAGTCCCCTGCTCATTCCCTTGAAGAATGCCCATTTGCTTACCAGTTTTCTGATTTTATAATAGAGCATGTGGCTGCAGCTCAGTCTTATGGGCTGCAGCTCAGTCTTATGGGTAGCAGCCTACTGCTGGGTATCAATGGAGAAACCACTTCAATCTGAGGTGGAGACAAGATGCATACCCCAGCTAGCAGCAGGAGCCCTAGCAGCCCATACCCTACAGAAATGCTCGGCTCTATTGAGAAGGTTATGTCCCAAGGCCTCAGTATCAGCAATCCATGGCCCAACCTGTAGCTCCTCCTGTGCAGCAAGCTGCACCTCCTCCAACTGCGAGAGCACCTGCCTTTGAGAAACAAGTTATGTCTTCACTGCAGAATTTGAACTCCCTAGCCCAAACTATGCACTCTCACAACCAGAGTGCAGCAACCAACTTGGTCAGCTGTCTGATGCTCTGACTAGGAGAGAGAGAGAGAGGAAGGTTGCCTAGCCAACCACAAGACAACCCACGAAGGTTGTTTGTAGTGGGTGAAGTTTCCTCCACCTATGAGGAAGCCAAATTTGTTACAACTTTGAGAAGTGGTAAGCTAGTGGACAGCCAAGTGGGCTGTGATCCTGTGAGGAACTTGGAAGAAGAAAATGAAGTGATTTCTGCAAGAACACAACAAAGGCCACCAGTGGTGGACTTGAAGGAGCAATCAGCTGTGAATAAAGAGGATAATGAGGATCCTCAAGAAAAGAAAAAAATCAAAAAGAAGGAGGCCCCATTGGCTAAGGCTGCAAGTGAGGGAGCAATCCCACATTTGCCATTTCCGAAGGCACTACAAGCACCCTCTCATTTTGATAAAGGGCAAGGAAAAATTGAGGAAATGATGGAGACTTTCAAGCAAGTAAAGATCAATTTGCCTTTACTTGATGCCATTAAACGAGTCCCAGCCTATGCCAAGTTTTTAAAAGTCCTGTGCACCCATAAAAGACAGTCTAGGATACACCTATCCAAAAAGGTCTTTTTAGCAAAAAAAGTTAAGCAAGTCCTGTCTATTTCAACTCTCCCCAAACTTCAAGACCCTGGCCTCCCCACTATCCCCTGCATCATTAGGGATCATACCATTGACAAAGCCTTCTTAGATCTGGGAGCCAGTGTAAATTTACTTTCATATTCAGTATATGAGAAGCTGGGCTTAGGCAAATTAAAGCCCACACATGTGGTTCTCCAGCTGGCTGACAGATCTGAAAGGAAACCTGTGGGGATAATCGAGGATGTTTTGTTTGGAGTTACCAAATTCTTCTATCCTGCTGACTTTTTGGTGCTGGATATGGAACCAGGTAGGAGTGCCACATCCATACCTGTGATTTTAGGCAGACCCTTTTTTGCCACAGCTAATGCTTGTATTCAATGCAGGTCTGGAATCATGGAAGTGTCATGTGGAAATATGAAGGTCAAATTGAATGTGTACAATGCAGCAAATCAACATCATCCTGATGAGGACTATTTTTCTCTTGATGTGATAGATGAGGTTGTCCAAGAAAATGTGAATATGCTGCTACACGGTAAGGAATGGTTTAATGAGCTAGCCGAAGTATGGAAGGAAATAGAGGTAGAGAAGGGTCCCACCTATGAGATTGAGCATGTGAAACTTGTCTCTTCTGAAGCTCCACCAGCACACCACCATCCATGGAGGCCTACTTTGTTACCTCTACCACCCCCCTCTAAGGCACCCCTATTGCCCTCCCTCATCAGTCCCCCAAAGGTGGAGTTAAAGCAATTCCCAAAATCTTTAAAATATGTCTTTTTAGGAGACAACACCAAATTGCCTGTGAAAATCTCTTCTTCCCTCACTCTCGAGCAGAAAAAAGAACTACTTTGTGTACTAAAAAGGCATAAGAAGGCAATAGGATGGACCATCGCAGACCTTGGGGGAATCAATCCTACTGTGTGCATGCATAAAATTCATCTCGAGGAAGGTTCCAAACCTTTCAGAGAGATGCAGAGAAAACTCAACCCACACATGCAGGAGGTTGTGATGAAGGAGGTAGTCAAACTCTTAGATGCTGGGATAATTTATCCCATCTCAGATTCACAATGGGTAGCACCTACCCAGGTAGTACCCAAGAAATCTGGCATTACAGTTGTTGAAGCAGATTTAGGAGGGCAGATCCCAACCAGATAGACCACTGGTTGGAGGGTATGCATAGATTATCGAAAACTCAATGAAAAAACCAGCAAGGATCACTTCCCACTGCCCTTCATAGACCAAATTTTTGACAAGCTAGTAGGCAAGGCCTATTACTATTTTCTTGATCAATATTCAGGGTACAATCAGATCCCTGTATAACCCCAGGACAAAGAAAAAATCACATTCACTTGCCCATTTAAAACCTTTGCATACAGAAGGATGCCATTTGGGTTGTGTAATGCACCTGCCATGTTCCAAAGATGCATGTATGCTATCTTCTCTGACATGATTGATAAGTTTTTAGAGATCTTTATGGTTGATTTCTCCATTTATGGAGATGATTTTAGCCAATGCCTACACCACCTCAGCTCCGTACTGCAAAGGTGTGAGGAGACCAACCTAGTTCTGAGTTGGGAGAAAAGTCACTTCATGGTGACTCAAGGCACTATTCTAGGACAGGTTGTCTCTCACAAAGGAATCAAGGTTGATCAAGTTAAGATCGATTTAATTGCTCATTTGCTCCCTCCGAAAATTGTCAAACAAGTTAGGTCATTTATGGGTCATGCTGGGTTTTACAGGAGGTTCATCAAGGACTTCAGCAAAATCTCCAAACCCCTTTGTCACCTGTTGTGCCAGGATATTCCTTTTGACTTTAATGATGCATGCCAAGCTACTTTTGAACTGTTAAAAACCTGTTTGACCACAGCTCCTATCTTGCAATCCCCTAATTTTTCTCTACCATTTGAGCTGATGTGTGATGCATCAGATTTTTCCATTGGGGTAATGTTGGGTCAAAGAAAAGACAAGGCACATTCTGTGGTAGCATATGCCAGTAAATCAATGGTTGATGCTCAATTAAATTACACTACAACTGGGAAAGAGCTATTAGCTATTCTTTTTGCCTTAGAAAAATTCAGGTCTTATGTGTTGGGATCAAAAATTATTATGTTCACTGACCACTCAGCCTTGAAATACCTCTTGTCCAAAAAGGAAGCTAAAGCACGACTAATCAGATGGATTCTTCTCTTGCAGGAATTCAATTTAGAGATTAAGGACTAGAAGGGAGTTGAGAAGGTGGTGGCTGACCATCTGTCAAGGATCCCAGCAACTGACACAGAAAGCTTTCCCATCAATGACTCCTTCCCAGATGAGCAGCTTCTGACTGTCCAGATAAGTATGCCCTGGTTTGCCAATATTGTCAACTACCTCGCTGTGGATAGGATCCCTCCACATTGGAGCAAGGATGATAAAAATTTGTTCTTTGCACAGATTTGATATTACATGTGGGAAGATCCTTACCTTTTTAAGCATTGTACAGACCAGGTGATCAGACATTGTGTACCTGAAACTGAGTTTCAAAACATCCTAACCATGTGCCATGAACAGGCTTGCGGGGGCCACTTCAGTGGTAACAAGAATGCAACCAAGGTTCTTCAAAGTGGTTTCTACTGGCCTTCCCTATTCAAAGATGCCCGGTAGCACTGTAAAGCTTGTCACCGATGCCAGCAAATGGGCAGTATTACAAGGAGAAACTCTATGCCCTTGCAACCTATACTTGTTGAACTGTTTGATATTGGGGAATCGACATTATGGGACCTTTTCCCCCTTCTGTTGGATACAATTTCATCCTTGTCACTGTGGATAACGTATCCAAATGGGTAGAAGTCATAGCTACAAGGACAAATGATCACAAAGTCGTCATTCAATTCCTGAAAGACAACATCTTCTTAAGATTTAGCTTTCCTAAAGCTATTATTAGTGATGGGGGAAGCCACTTCTGTAATAAACCTTTTGACAAACTGATGGAAAGATACTCTGTTATCCACAGATTAGCCACTCCCTACCACCCACAAACCAGTGGGCAGGTAGAGATTTCCAACAAGGAAATCAAACATATTCTCGAGAAGACTGTGAGAACCGACAAAAGAGATTGGTCCAGCAAGTTGACTGATGCCTTATGGGCGTATAGAACAGCCTATAAAACCCCCATAGGCATGTCCCCATTCAGACTAGTATATGGCAAGGCATGTCACTTGCCTGTTGAATTGCAACACAAAGCGTATTGGGCCATTAAAGGAGTAAACTCTGACTTACACTCAGATGGTATTCACAGGAAACTCCAGTTATCCGAGCTAGATGAATTGCGACTAGAAGCTTATGCAAATGTCCGGAGTTACAAGGAGAGGACCAAAGCCTTCCATGACAGACATTTGCTCCGCAAAGATTTCAAGCCCAATGACAAGGTATGGTTGTTCAACTCCAGAATGAAATTCTTTCCAGGAAAGCTGCAATCCAGATGGGATGGACCTTTCACAGTGGTATACGTCTCCCCATCTGGAGTTGTCAAAGTCATACATCCTACAGATGGCAGAACCCTTAAGGTCAATGGTCAGAGGCTGAAACTTTGCGTTGACAGTAATTGTGAGCCTGAAGAGACCATTGATCTTCAGGATCCTCCAGGTTAATACCTGACTTCAATTTGTATCATATGTATTTTATTTGATTTATACATCGATTCTTTCCAACAATATTCTTTGTAATAAAATGGCCATGTCAAGTTCAAGCTTCGTTTCAATATCGCTCGCAGTTTAGGAATCAAAGGCACATGGTCAAAGGCAAATTTGCTAACTGGTAGCGCAGCAGATGAGTTGCTGGGTGCTGAGGCTAAATGCTCGGCACACACAGGCCATGTTATTGAGCTCATTGAACCTCTCGATAGGTCATTTGGACCTTTCGCTAGGTCAGCCGCTGATGTCGATAGGATGGGTGAGGATTTGATAGGTGCTGAGACCTCCCGATAGGTGAAAACAACTTTGCGATAGGTTCTGGACTCTTGCTTGGACCCTATCGACAAGAGTAATAAATGTACTACCCCACCTATCGAAAGGTTGTTTTCACCAATAGCATCCTAATGAAGTGAATGTTTTATCCACCCTCCGTTCGACAAGACACCGACCTATTGCAAGCGGCCATCCCAGCCTATCGAATGCATGTTTATTCTATTCGATAGGACGGGTTAAACCTATCAAGAGCATTCAACTGCCAGCCCCATACTTCTGCGACTTCGATAGGAAGCCTTAACCTGTCGACATTCTACACTCATCCTATCGAAATCGCCCCCCCCCCCCTCTCACTTCTCCCTTGCTTGTTGTGCACCTGCGTTGTGCGGAGATTTTATCCCACGAGTACCATGTACAATTGCGCACAGCACGGGACTTGAACTCTGCACCCCCTGGGTTTCTGCCCCATGCCGTAACTCCCTGCGCTAAATATAGGTTGCCAGTTAATGCACGATTTCGTTCCCTATGCTGCTTGATCGAATTAACCATTCATTCCTTTTCATCGACGGCGTATTGAATGCATCACTTCATATTCCCTCATACATCCACCTTAAATAGATCCAGATGGCTCGACTTTGGCCCATTCCTCTCCTTCTACCCTCTGCACTCCTCCTCATAACTATGGCAGATGACAAGCCCACGTTCACTCCTGCTCAACTCTACCTCTTCTGGCTGAAGCCACTACCGTCCAAGGAACCAGACCCGTTGCAATTCCTCTGGGACGAATATGAGGAGGTACAGCGGATCCTCGTTAAGGAGGAAAAGGAAAAAGATAAGACAGAGAAGAAGAGGCTGAAGACAAAGCAACCAGCTTCTCCGCCACCCCTCCCCCTACCCCCTGATCCTCTTCTTTTCTCTCTTCTTCCCTCCCTCTTGGCTTCCAGCTCCTCTTCCACCTGATGCCGGCTGCGGATATCCCTGAGCCAGGGGGAGGCTTTTTCTTTTGCCAAGGATATTTTGTCCACCGGCCTACTCTTCACATCCTTGTGCTTGACCATTGTAATAAAATGCTCTATTTTATGCTTTGTTTAGCCTCTGTTCATAAACTGCTTTTTCTTTTTTTTTAATTGTCTACTTGCTTTGGGTTTTGCTCTGTTAATGAACTGCTACACCCCCTATGCTGTAAACATTGAGGACACTGTTTAGTTTAGGTTTGGGGGTATGGCAGGTATGCCAATAAATTAGTTAATTTTAGTACAGCTAGGCTAAAAATAAGTGTTTGGAATTAAGTAGAGTAAATTCTCACTAGAATTTTTGTAAAAAAAGGAAATTAAAAAACTGTTTGAAACAGAAATAAGTCATAGTCCAACAAACTTCATAAGGCAAATGGCAACAATTTGTGAAAAATAATTTTGATGTGTAGTAAACCTGAAATGAGAGAAAATGGTGAAGATACACCCCTGAAAATTTTGATGGAAGACCATACCCAGAGAGATTTGGGCCTGAAATTTTTTTAATTTCTTTGAAGAGTGTCTGGGAAATTTCTTCTGCTCTAAGGACTAATGGGATCTAATTCTAATCACTAGAAGTTAGGCAATTCCAAGTTGGAACAGCTTGACAGCATTCATGACATTGAAGACATGAAGTAAGGCCATCCCTTGGATAGTTTGAGCCTAAAATGCCCCACCTTTGAACTGCCCTTGATACACACCAGTTGAGATTTTAAAATCACAATTTTTCTTTGATAAAAAACCAAAAATTTTGAACCCAAAACCCCTTGACCTGTTTCAGTTCACCCCCAATATGAAAAATAAGGAAGAGGAATGAGAAGTGAGGTTAGAGGAGCAAGTTGTTAAATCTGGTTGGAAGAAAGGAAAACACATTTTGTGGTGTTGTGGTATTCCAGCTTTGAAAGAAAATAATAATAATAAGAAATAAATAAATAGAAAACAGAGCAAAAGGATGAGAAAGAGAAGTCACCTCATTTGAAAATCTACAAGAAGATAAGAAGTTGATCACTTCAAGTCTGAAAATTTAAAAAGAAAGTGAAAAGGTGCTGAAAGGAAGAAGGTGTTGTCTAGACCACCTCCTTACCTTTACTGATTTCTCAATTTGAATCCCTTTTACCCTTTTATTCTTTTACAAAACTCATCCATAAGCCACATTACAACCCAATGAAAAGACCTTACTGATCTGGAATGGATTGAGCTGTCATGTGGAGATAAGGATTTGTCTAATCTATGGTGAAAAGAGTTAGAAGATTTTAGAAATTAGAGCAATGCCTATGCTCATGCTTACAGCCCTATTTGAGGACTGTAACTGCTCTTGAGCTGTGTGAAATTCTACACCCTTCATTTTTGTTGTGAGTTAACAGCCCTAGTGAGACTTGGGCCTGAACTCCAATTTGATGGGGGTAGTATCAAAACAGAATTTTCAAGTGAAAGGTGAGCCATGCATCAATCTTCAGACACAATGCCTTGACATGAACTGATTGATGATGAAGGAATTACTACAAAATTTCATGTTTTAAGTTGGTGATTTTTCTGCTGAAAACCCTCTAGAACTGAAAAGACATGATGAGAATTTATTCTAGTTTACTTAAACTCTGTTTAGCAGGATGCACTATTATTAACTAACCTTATTGGAGAAGTTTGTGGGTACCATCACTGAAAACCCTCAGGAGACTTCACTCCTCCACTAGGGTTCACCTTGGGATTTAAAAGGCTTGGTGCATATGCTAAATGCATCTGTGCTCCCTACGAAAGTGGCATTTTTAATTCTTTTTATTCTCCTTTGCTCAGGGACTAGCAAAGCCTAGGTTTGGGGGTGTGTTAAGTGGTGAAAAATGCCACTTTTCACCCATTAAACTGACCATTGATAGACCTGTGAGCACACTAATAAGCCTCTGTCGAGTGCATTTTACAGACAGCAATAAAAGAAGACACTAATGTAGAAAACCACTCAAGAATGCCCAAAAAGGGGCCATCTCTCAGCACAAGACAAACCCAGTAATAGCACACCAGAGGGTAACACATCACTGGACCCTTAAAGCGCGTGGCTATAGCAAGGCAAGGCTAAGGAAGTGAAAACAGGTTGAAAACATCCTATCAAATGATCACCTGAAGACTTCGATAGGAGCTAAAAGCAAAGAAAGAAGGAATTCATGCAGTTGAGAAGGTTTCGATAGGATCTGAAGGCAGAAGAGGGATTGATTCGTGTGGGTTGAGGAGTTCGATAGGATCCAAGAACCTATCGAGCAGCTGAAAGGAAGGAAGAAATTATTCTATCATAAACCTGCCTGAGGTGTAAAGGGAACCTATTGAATGGTTTCATTAACCTATCAAGATGAAGACGCTGGAACAAAACATATCGAAGGGTGATTGAGCCTTTCGATAGGAGTGAAAGTAACCCTATCGAAACAAGTGCATGCAGAGCGGAACCTATCGAAATGGTGCTCCAACCTATCAAATACTCTAGGCCAAGGGCTGAGAATGCTGAAACTCTAAGAGAAGGTTCATCTTATTGGAACCTATCAAAGAGATCTGAGAACCTAGTGAAAGGACTAAAATGTTCTATTTAAACCTGTCGAAAGCTTCCTGAACCTGTCGAAATCGTGTGCACAACTTCTCAGAAATTTAGCTGAGCACACGCTGTGATTTGGTGACCTACTGCACGCAACCCGAGGAACTTGGTGACTGGCACGACGGTTCCAGAAGATGCCCTAGGAAATCCTAACCAACCCACGTGCTCTAACAGAACTCTAACAAACTCTGAGGACCTTCTAAAAGGGATTTTTTGCGGGAAAAATAGAGGAGAAAGCTATATATAGAGACCCCCAATTGCCATTGGGGGGGATCGAGATCTGAGCCAAATTCTAGAGATTAGCGCTTGCAGTGCACTTCTATTTTCCATCCTTTAGCCCAACAATGGTTGGCTAATTCCCCTGGAGTAGCGAGGAGAGAGGTTAGATCTGTAATTGGGTAAGGTTAAGATTGCTATTGTGGGTTCCCAGCTGCACTGACTACAGATCTGAGAGTATTTTTATTGTAGAGTGATTTTGATTGCAATGTAAATGCTGATTTTAATGCTTTAATTAGATCTAAATTTCCTTTGGTTTCATTTGGTGATCGATCGGATTTGTGTAGAGGAGTCTGTAGATCAGGTCACCCACTTAACTGGTAGGCCTCTTGGATACCACCCGATCTCCTTGGATCTGATACTCCTATGATTCCTTGAGTCTGTGATCTGGGAATTACAGCATCTGTAGTGGTTTTAATTATTCTAATTGATGCTTTAGCTTTGGAGGAGATCCCTAGGATGGTATGTGACCATTAAAGTTGACAGATCATAACCTTAAGATTAGTCCAAGCTCAGGTTCCAATTAGATTCGTCTGCTGCAAATACATGGATTTTAAAGTCTATAGGATAGTCTGTGACCATTAAAGTGGACAGATCATAGCCTTAAGACCAGGTGGATCCTACAATTTGAAGTGGAGTTTTCTACCCTGCAGCTATGCTAATAGCCAGTTGAGGGAAATGTGTACTCTGAACCTCTGTAGCATGATTAATTAAATCCGATTTCAGTGAAGACCAATCTCCAAGCTACTCTTCTTCATTTTCTATTTTCTTTACTCTTTTCTCCTGTAAGATCTAAGTTTCCAAACTCGATCCAAGCTAGTCTATGTTTAATTTTAGCTTAGTTTAAGTGACAATCCATTTTAAACCTCTCCCCTGTCTTTTAGCTAACTTAGCAATAGTTAGGGTGCCAGATCTCATACAGATCTGGAGATCTATCATATTTTAAAACCAACCTCTCTGTGGACATTCCCTTACTCACCATTCTTGTAAAACTTGCTACAACAGACCCTAATTACTTGCAGGTCTGTGTGAGTGTTTTATGCCTAGTTTTATTGATGATTTTATACCCTCATTTAAGGGAAGGCAAACACTCCAACAGCTCCCATAGCGACCCCGAGTATAATGTTAGGTCGTCTCCGTGGACAACCCAGTGTCGCGCTTGGGTAAACATGGTTAACAAGAGTGGAAAATACCCCTTCACTCCACGAAATACAAATCATAGTGATAGCACTGAATAATGTGGTATTGAGCGAGGCTACCCCGATAGTCAAGTTATGGACCACACACCCAGTGCACTCACAAAAGGAGGAAAAGAAGTCGACGCATGCCTCCAGTCCCAAAGACAAGTTACTCCGAAGAACAGATAAAAGGAAAGGGCGTCGACTCCTCCACATGCTCCGACTCCCCTGACACATAACACATATACCCCTCACACCTTCTACAACAACAACTGCCGAGGACAACCCTCCCCCAAGGCTTTTAGAAAAGACATCGCAATAAATGTAAACAACCTCCACCAATTTCTAGGTGACTACATGGCTAACAAAGAACGCTCCAGTCACACTTTTGGATTCGATAAATTTTTCTGAAACATCGACTTCACTATACCCGCTAGTTTTAAACCTCCAAAATTTAATAAATATAACAGTACGGGAAACCCAAAGCACCACTTGGCCCTATTCTGCAATGACTGTCCACAAATCTGCACCAATCATGGGCTCCTGATCCACTACTTTCAGAGATCTCTAGAAGGAGAAGCCCTTGACTGGTTCGTGTCCTTACCTTTAACCAAAATCGATACATTCGAAGACTTAGCTGACAGATTCCTAGATCAATACCAACACCTGACTCTTGAAGAAATCAGTCTCGCTGACTTGATGCACATAAGACAGGAGGACGGTGAAGACTTCTAGACATTCATCAACTATTGGAGAAGACTTGCTACTCTAACGAGGAATCAAATAAAAGAAAGCAATGCGATAGAAATCGTGATTAGCAATGCCCGAGAGCCTCTTCAGAGCATTCTCATCCTAAGCGACTATCTCAACCTCACTAGCCTCTATCAACGCGCCTCACGCTTAGAACGTCGACTGAAGAATGGAGACCTCAGTCCTCCTACCTTAACCTCCAACAGACCCTCCTCCGACAATCCTGAGACAAACACCCTAAACGAGACTCTAGACTTTAAACAAACTCACACGAACCAAGAACCGAACCAAACAAACCCTCAACCGTACCACCCATACGACCAAGCTCAAAATCTATGCACAAACCTATACCTTGACCAAAATCAATTATCACACATAAACCAAGGTCAACACCAAAACCAACCACTATACACCAATAAATACATGAACTCGTACTATGACCAAAACTAGTGCCCCAACGACACGCAAACTAACACCACCTATTATAACTCATTGTTCAATCAAATTCAACTCACATACGAGACTGTACACTCATTCACCCCTGCCCCATTCCACCTAGCTAGCCTGATCCGAAGAATTGGACCTCCCTCAGAGTAAAACCATACTATTCACTTACAGCCAACCAACCCTATCCCACGCACCTATAAATGCGAAGTTACCTTTCACCCTGGACCGGTTACCAATAATTTTTATCTACTTGTAATCTACAGATATAAAATGACAAAATTGTGGAATGGTATCATGTCGACAGTACTACTCTTATAAACTTCAAATTCGAGATTTTGATAATTCTATCATTTTATGTGCCACACGATTGCTACAATAATATGTTGTCGATATGTACATAAAGTTAGAAACAACTCGATTAGACTTCTTCAGACAAAGACAATCTACTATTCAAGCAGAATTATATCAAGGAATTGTTGATAGTGTTTTGGCTGGAGAAAGAAGAGGGGCTACTGTGGGAGCAAGAATTGTGCTTTCAGCATCTTTTATTGGAGGCCCTAGAGATACGCATTTTAGATATCTTGATTCAATGGCCTTAGTTTAAAGATTCAAAAAACCTGATATTTTCATTACAATGACATGCAATCTTGAATGGAAAGAGATACAAGAGGTATTAAAACCCGGATAATTCGCTCAAGATAGGCCCGATTTGGTAGCAAGAATTTTTTGAGCAAAGTTACATGACCTAAAAGAACAAATATTTAATAAATCAATTTTTGGACGAGTTGCAGCACATGTTCATGTAATTGAGTTTCAAAATAGAGGACTCCCACATGCTCATATTTTAGTTATAATGCAGTCTGATTTTTTACAAATCTAGATTTTTTTGATAAATTTGTTTGTGCAGAGATTTCAGATCCTGAAAAATACCGAAGTTTATATGAAAAAGTTATAAAACATATGATGCATGGATCTTGTGGAGTACTCAACAAGAAAAACTCCTATATACAAAAGGGATCATGAAAAAGTCATTATCCTCGATAGTTTTCCTCAAAAATAATGCAAGACAAAGATTCATACCTAATTTATAGAAGAAGGGATGATGGGCAGCAGGTCTTAATTCGTAATGCAATGTTAGATAATCGATAGGTTGTTTCCTATAACCCATATCTTTTGACAAGATATAATTGCCATATCAATGTAGAGATATATTTCGGTTTGAAAGTAATGAAGTACTTCTACAAGTACATTTATAAGGGTCATGATCGTATAGTTGTAACGGTTGCAGATGAAGATGGAGATAATGTTATAGATGAGATTCAACTATTTCAAGATGGAAGATGGGTGTCAGTACAAGAGGCTATGTAGAAATTTTTTGAGTTTAATTTAAACGACATTTATCCCTCCGTCATTAACCTACAATTGCATCTTCCAAATATGCAATCAGTACGTTATTGGAAAAATCAAAATTTAGAACAATTGATGCAGTCAAAAACGTCATTAACCAAGTTTTTTCAAATGAATGTCGTCGATGAAGAAGCAAAAATAATATATATATATATAGAGAGAGAATTCCCAGAGTATTATATTTGGAATAAATAAGACAAATGTTGGAGTCCTAGAAAGAAAATGATTGCAATTGGCCGGATCAATGCAGCCAATCCTTCAGAAGGGGAAAGATATTATTTGAGATTGTTATTGAATCATGTACGAGGTCTAAAGTCATTTCAAGAGCTCTTACTTGTAGATGGGGTTCAATGTTCAACATTTAAAGAATCTACTCAGAAACGTGATTTACTTTAAAGTGATGATAGCATTTCAGATTGTTTAAATGATGCTACCAAATTTCAAATGCCATTAGCACTTCATAGACTTTTTGTAACTATATTAGTCTATTGCGAACCCAATGATGTTAATAAATTATGGAATGAACATTTTGAAGCTATGTCACAAGACTTTGCAAATACAGATCAATTTGATGAGTTACAGATTTCAAACACTTTGTCAAGTAAAAATTACTTCTTACAAAATATGAGAAAGAAGATTCAAGATTATGATTTGCCTGAGATAGAAATTGTCAATAATAATGATACATATATCAGAAAAATTATTGATGAGATGAGTATTCTAATCCCCCATGAAGATTATTATGCATCCTCAAACTTTAATCCAAAACAAAAATTAGCTTATGAAACTATAATGAGCCAATTAAATTCTAACAAAAATGACATTTTCTTTATCGATGGGCCAAGGGGTACAAGCAAAACATATCTATACCGTGCACTTCTTGCTACAGTAAGGTCAAAAAATATGATTGCTCTTGCCACTGCAACATCAGGTGTAGCAGCTACACTAATGCGAGGTGGGTGGACTACACATTTAAGATTTAAAATTCCAATCAATATAAATGAATCAAGTTTCTTTAATATACCCTAACAAATCACAAATGCAAACTTATTATGTATATCAAAGCTTATAATATGAGATGAGGCACCAATGGCCAAAAGACATGCAATTGAAGCATTAGATAGAACTTTAAAAGACATAATGAATGATTGCTCACCGTTTGGTGGAAAATTTTGATCTTCGGAGGAGATTTTTGTCAAGAGCTTCTTGTCGTCCAGCGTGGGACAAGAATCAAAACAGTAGATGCAAGCTTAGTTATGTCATATCTTTAGCCAAAAATGGAAAAGTTACGATTGGAACAGAATATGAGAGCAAGATCAAATTCTTATTACAGTGACTTTCTCCTTCGTGTTGGCAATGGTGAGGAACCAACAATTTTAGAAAATTTGATTTGTATTTCAGACGAAATGGTGATTAAATATGAAGATGATGAAATATCTGATAATCATATTTCCTTCACTAGAACAACATGCTCATTCTACGGAATTTATCACTTGCCGAGCAATTTTAGCTATTAAAAATGAGTTCGTCAATGGTCTAAATCAAAAATTGATTACATGCTTTCCTAAAAAAAGTGTAACTTATCATAGCTTTGATTCTACTATTGATGATACCAACAACTATTATCAAGAAGTTTTAAATTCGCTAACTCCGAATGGTCTACCACTACATAAGTTAGATCTCAAAGTAAATTGTTCGATCATGCTACTGAGAAATTTGGATCCTTCAAATGGATTATGCAATGGCACCAGAATGGTTTGTCGAGATTTTAAGAAAAATATTATTCTAGCAGAAATTACCGTGGGCCAATATGCTAGAAAAGAAGTTTTAGTTCCTAGAATACCTCTTTGCCCAGCGAAAAATGAAGCATACCCATTTAAATTTAAGCATAAATAGTTTTCGATTCGTCTCAATTTCTCTATGACAATAAATAAAGCGCAAGGCCAAACAATTCTAAATGTTGGAATATATCTTCCCCAACATATTTTCTCAAATGGACAATTATACCTTGCATTATCAAGAGGGACATCGGTGGCAACTATAAAAGTGTTAATCAAGCCCGATGCAATCAACTGTTAGAAAAAAAAATAGACAAAAAATATAGTGTATAGAGAAGTTCTTTTATCTAACAGGTATGTGATATATTCTATATTGTTATCTCACATATATAGTTTTTAATAAATTAATATTTTATTATTACTTCTAGATAATTATATCGATAAGTTTCAATGTTTAAATGCAGGTAGTAATGTCAAATGAAGAATTAATTCCTCCAGCTCACATACCAATTAACTCGCTCCAGTTAAATCAACGAATATGGACTATCAGAGTAAGAGTAATCAAATGACTAAATATACATACTTATACAAATTCAAAGGGATTGTTGGTTCTCCAAAGTGTTGTCTTGTTATTGGTGAGAAAATAGTGGAAGAAATATAAATTAAAAAAGGAAAGAATAAAAATTGGTTAAAATAGCAAATCTGAAACACACTCAGCCTATAAGATACAGGGTTATTGTAGCAAGTTTTGAGTAAGTAAGAGTTTGTCCTACAGAGAAATTGATCTAAAACCCAAAATGGGCTATAATAGTAGGTCTCTAGATCTGGCTACGGATTTGACAATCTTAAAGAAAGGGAGTTGGGTGTCACAACTACACTAAACTAATACTAAAAGAAGAGAAATAAAGTACAGTCCTATCCTAAAGAAAGGGTTATGAAGAAGGTGGTGATGGTGTGTACTAAAATAAAGATAAAATGATAGGAAGTAAGCAGTTAAGCTAGGATTACATCAGTTATGTAACTCAGATTCAGTTCTGTCTCTGCAGCAATCCCTCAGATGGGTTCAAGCAGATCTATAAGGAAGAAGTATATAATTTAACTCCTGTGGTTTGACCTGATCTCTTAAGGATATAACATGTCCACTGGAATGGTCACAGGCTATCCAATAGAGAGGATCAAACCACATAAATTAAATCAAAAAACCAATCTGATCCAAAGGAGTAGACTGATCTTAAGGCTATAATCTGTCTACTTAAATGGTCATAGACTATCCAATAGATGTCCTCAACCCAATGAGTCAAATCAGAATAGTAAAACTATTGCAGACACCATGTATGCCAGGCTACAAGCTCAAGCATCCATGGGAGCAAATAGTTCTTGAAAAACTAGTGAAGACCACAGTTGTTCAAGGGCTATTTTAGGACTTAAATGTAGTTGGTCTTTGCTTCAAAGGACTTGCAATGACTTAGTTCACAAGTTTGCAATCACTACAGAGAAATCAGATCTAACATCTGATATTGGTCAAGTAAAATAGAGGGGAGCTAGTTCTTGCAACAACCTCTCACAAGGCTATAAACTCAAGTGTAGAGGAGAAGAATCCTTCACAGATCTGTGGCTTGGAATCACCCTAGGGCTATAGTCTGTCCACTTATATGGTCACAGGCTATCCACAGAGGTTATCCACACCACATAGGTTTGAGAAGGAACATGTAAATTATTGTTGCCACCATGGTCCCGGGGCTACAAGCTCAAGCTTCCATGGGCCTTACAATTCAGCTCAAATCCTAAATGCATGCTCAACCTGAACAAAACTATGGGCAAATAGAAAAATAATAGATTGAATAAACCATTAAAGTACAAATTTCATTGCTCAACACAATACTTACAATGCAATTTCTCAAAGCAGCAGCCTTGTGCATAATGGCTCTTCACAAGATCTCAAAGATTACAAGACCCATTACGAAACTAATAAAACTAGACCCAATTGCTTACAGAGGATATAGCCAGCAAGTGCTAGGCTAAGAGAGAAGAAAAAATAGAAAAAGAGGTGATCAAACCCTAACCCTAGCCTGCTCGAGCTCAAAGCTAACAGAGGTTGAAGGAGGGATGATAATTCTAAGTTACATTTACAGCTTATATATACTCAGTCCTTGATGCCTTGGGTAAGAGAAGATTAAACCGTAATTTTCTAGCAGATGTGACACTGTTATAGTCCTTGGATGCCTTGGGATGTGTGCCTCAAGATCAGGGCCTCGAGATGTATACCCTAGACCTTGGGAAATTCCTAAAAGATCCTTGAGTTAAGACTAAGAAGTGGAGAGCCCGAGCTTCGCGGGGCTGGCTCTAATTTATTAATCCATTCGCACGGTTTACAAAGTCCTCGCGAGGTAAGAATTGGCTTGAAAGGTTGTTCACTCGCGCAGGTGGACTTTGTATTATCGCGCAGCTGTTTTAGCTTTGAATGCACTCGCATAGAAGAATTTGCAGTGCTTGGCTTGCTCGCGCGGCAGAGCTTCAAAATTTTCTCTAGCGAGGGTGTCGCGAGGATGCCTTTAAATCTCGCTCGGCTTCTTGTTGAAGGAATAACAAAGCTCGCTCAGTAGAGGGTTGAGCTATTAAATGAGCGAGGACATTTCTAGTGCTCTCTCTCCTATTGAACCACGCAAGGACTTTGCGAGTTTGTTATTGTTCTTTGTGCATATTAGTTTTGCGAGATAGTGCGCGCGGCTGACATGGAACTTGTTCCTTGTGAGAGCTTCGCGAGCTGGATTTCTGAAGGCTTAGTGAGCGAGAGCTTCGTGAGGTCTTTGAGTGTTGGTTATAGCTGAAGTGCACGACTGCATTGCGAGTTCTCTTGTGCTGCATATATTAGCTGCACGAGATAACTCTGCTACGGACTTCAACAGCGCTAGCCAACACTTCTACTGTGCGAGATAACACATTTTCTCCTCTTATGCACTGCAGCTGCTGCTATTGCAGCTCTCTCGACTTACATCCAGATTTCTCACATCTGTTGGACTTCTTGGGTCCACTTTGACATGAAAACTAATCACCATGGTGTTCCATCAGTCCTTGGCTCAGCTATCATCTCTTGCTTGGATTCTCTCTCTTCTTGGCACCAAAGGCATGAACTTTGTGTTAAGCTGCATAAGTTATTACTAACTACAAAATAAGCTAAACAAGAATTATTAGTCAGCTTCAAGGTCCAACAAAGGCTAGGTTAAGAGGTGAAAAGTGATACTTTTCAGTGAATAACACACTCCCAAACCTAATCTTTGTTAGTCCCTGAGTAAAGGAAAAATTAAAACAACTATTCTAAAAATCTAAATGTCACTTTCGTAGGGAGCACGGATGCATTTAGCTCATGCATCAAGCCTTTAAAACCCCCTGGGTGATCCCTAGTGAAGGAGTGAAGTCTCCTGAGGGTTTTCAGTGAAGGTACCCACAAACTTCTCAATGAAAAAGTTAACAAAAGTGTAACATTATCAAGTCAGCTGTCAATACACAAAGCATTAGTTCACCTTTGATTCAAAATATGAGGAATTTAAACAAATGGTATGCACAAACCATTAACTCATTAAAAACTCTTACATGTATGCATACTATTTCCAATCAGCTTACAACAAGAGAAACATCAAGTTTATGTCAGTACTGAGCTCACTATTAATTCAAAAATTAGGTGTAGGCAATGCCCAATACATTTAATATCAGACCCAATGCTTATCAGGGGAGTCTCTCACAAGGAACTTTGAAAGTTTTCATTTTCTCACAATATCAAGAGCAATTACAGTCCCCAAATGGGTCTGTAAGCATGAGCATAGGTAAAGCTCCTAAATTCTAACATCATTGGCTATTTCTCACCATAAATTGGACAACTCCTCATCTCCACATAACAGCTCATTCAACTTAGAATCACAAGGCCTTAGACTGGGTTGTAATGTGGCTTATGAGTGTAGGTTATAAAGAATGGAAGGGTGAAAAGGATGCATAATTGAGAAATCAGCAGGTGAAGGAGGTGATTCATGACTTCACCTTCTTTAGTTCAGCACTTTCATCTTCTTTGATATTTTTCAGACTTGAAGTGGCCAGCTTCTCTTATTTTTACTTTTTCCAATGAAATTCCCTCTTGACTCCTCTCTCTTCCTTTTCATTTTATTCTTTTTATACATTTATCTTTTCTTTTTATTTGTATTTTTCTTAAATGTCACCCTCTCCCTAGCTGCTAAACTGTTATCCTCCTTTTATGTTTCTTTTTCATTCACCCAATATTGACCCTAGCTTGTCCATCATCAACTCCTTCTCCTTTACCTTCTGAATTCTCAGAGTAGGGGTAGGTTTGAATCAGGTCCATAGGTTTAGGTACAAATACTCAGGTGTATTTTGAAGAAAAACTGGAAATTAAGGTTCAAAAGGTATATGCACAAGGGTAGTAGGTTTGATATATTTAAGCTCAAACTGTCCAAGAGAAGGCCTTGATCCTTTCCTAAATGTCATGGGTACTGTCAGCTGTCTCAACTTGGAGATGTCTAACTTCTAGTGAGGACATTGACTCAGTCAGTCCTTAGAGCAAAAAGAATTGCCTAAGATACTCCTTAAAGAGAATTTTTTTGTAGGCCCAAATCTCACTAGATATGGTCTTCCATTGAACTCTTAGGCATGTCCTTAGCTTTTTCTCTCTTTAATGGTTCACTAAGTGCTACCACAAATGAGTTTTCTTGATATTCACCTCATGGAAATGTTAAAATTTAAAAGTTTTTAATGCCTAAAGGTCCGCAAAATTTTTATATTTCCTCATTTTCAAAGTTTCTTAGGTGAACTTAGCTCTATTCCTATCTTACTTTCTTAGTTCTGCTGCACTTAGGTTAATTACACATAGGCAAAATTTGCCACACCCCCAAACCTATGAGGAGTAGTGTCCTCACTGATTCAAAGAGAAAGTGCTAGTGCAGCAGGATATTTTGGGAAAATTAAAGTACAAAAAACAAAGTAAGTAATAGTAATAAATAAAACACAAACCATTAAAACAAACAAGCAAACATAAATAGCTGAAAAGGAGACCAAACAAACTTCACTTAAAAGCTACTAAAGAGAAATTTTCATTTATAACATAGAAATATGTACAATGCAAGGGAAAATAACTGCAAAAATTTTTTACAAAACATCCTAACTAACTACATGTATAAATCTAATCATCTCAATCTTCTGCTGCTTCAGCCTTGAAATGGATTCCTTTTCCTTTTACTTTCTTAGGTGGTGAACTGGCTGGAGGGGCAGTGGCAAGAGGGGAAGTCTCAGCTGCTTGTGCAAGTTCTCTGGCAGCCATTTCAGCAACTCTCCTTTTGAGTATTTCAGCCTTCTTTTTAATAAGTACAACTCTACTTTCATACAATTCCCGGGTAGCCTTTGTGATCTCTTTGGAGGCAGCTAATCTTTTCTCGAGTCCATCTGCTCTCATTTTCTCTGTTGCTGCAGTATGCTATTGAGCTTCAAATAGCCTCAACACTTGTTTCCAACCTTTCGATATTCTCAGCATCTGAACTTTAGAATCCAGCTCTATTTGATGAATCTTTGCATCATAGGGCATCCTGATTGAGGTTCTGAGGTCTGCCATGACTCTAATGACATCCTTTTTAAGGTATAGGTTATTTTTCATGGTATGTAGGAGGGTTAAGTATGGAGGTATGTAAAAGGAAGAGGCAAGTAGTATGGGCTGCTTAGTACTGAAAGAAGGACCAACTAGCAATGGAGAGGGGATGGATGATGGCCTGGAGGGTAGGGATTGAGGGTAAAGGGTGATGGACTTCAAGTTCAGGCTCAGTGAAGTCTATTACCTCAGGATCAGTTTGGGTGGGAATTGAGGAGGTGGGGATTAGGTTGTCCACATCTGTGGCAGCATTAGATGTTGCTACTGCAGGTGGGATTTCAGGTTGGGGTTCTGGTTCTGGTTCAGGGTCTGTTTGTGTGTAGGCATTGGTGAAGGTAGGAGGGATTTCTGGGATAGGTT
Source organism: Chloranthus sessilifolius (assembly GCA_021018995.1). Taxonomy (NCBI): domain Eukaryota; kingdom Viridiplantae; phylum Streptophyta; class Magnoliopsida; order Chloranthales; family Chloranthaceae; genus Chloranthus; species Chloranthus sessilifolius. The sequence continues at coordinate 44,960,936 of CM037592.1, forward strand.
CAATGGGTATAACAGCAAGTGTGGTTACAGCTAAGGTTAAGGGTTGGGGAGGAGGGGGTAGAGAAGGTAAGTGGGAGGGTGTAGGGATAGGTGGCTATTGTGATGGTTGGATTAAGTTGGATAAGGTTGAGTGGATGGCTACTAAACTGGTAGGAATGGAGGCCTGATTTTGGAGGGTGGAGTTCATGGCTTGGAGGGTGGCCTCTATGGATGTTTGGGTTTGGGTGTTAGCCATCACTTGGGATTGAAGTGAGAGGAGTAGGTTGAGGATTTGGGGTAGGGGGTCAGGGGTGATGGGTGTTGTGGGATGAATGGGTGTAATTAATTTAAATGGGGAGGTGGGTGTATGGTGAAAGCTTGTTGGCTGTGGAGAATCCGTAAGAGGGGTAAAATGGGGAGGGTGAGGTGAGTCTGGGAGAGGGGTGAACTTATAGTTGATTTCCTCTATGATAGAGGACATCATACCTGAGTACCCCTCAGATGTAAAGGGGTCATGGGAAGGGAAAAAAGGATTGGAATGGCCTAAGGGTTCAAAGGTATCAAATTCAAAGGGGTGCAGTGGGCTGATGTGAGGTAGTTGGGGAGCTGTGAGGATTTCAAGGGTAGGGTCTGGTGTGGCTGTGGTTTCTGGGGTAGGGATAGTTTGAAAAATATAGGTGCGTTGAGGCTCTGTGTGGGCTTTAGATTTTTTCTTTTTCTTTATGTAGTGTTCACAGGTGGGCTGGGGTGAGCTGGGTAGGTAGTTAAGGGTACATATATGGGTAAGGATAAAGGAATGGTCTCAGTATGTATAGTGGATGTAGGAGATGTAGTGATGGCTGAGGTAGTAGGTAAGGTAGTGCTGGCTGGCATAGGACTGATGGTAGTGGGTATGGTAGAGATGGGGAGTTGTGAGATGGGTGTGATGGTAGTAGGTGTAGACGTTGGGCATGCTGAGGCTGCAGTGGTGGTTGGCTTGGGAATGGAAGTGGTTTTGGCAGGGTTGGCTGGCATAGAAGAGGTTGTTGCTTGGAAGCTGGCAACAACAGAAGCAGCAGCAGCAAAGGCTGAAGGAATGGCTGCAGAGGTGAGGGATGCTGTAGAGGTGGCCACAGAAGCAGCAACTACTACTTCCTGAATTGTGGGGGCTGCTTGAGCTAGCAGCTCCTTCTTCTTCTTCTTTTCAATGAGAGCTCCACTAATCTCCCACTGCTTTTTGTCACATTTGTTGGGGTTCAAGGGAATGGTCTCCTCATTCATCTGGAATTGGTATCCCCCTAGCTTCAACAAGGCTGTAATGAGCCTATAGTAGGGTAAGAAATGGGGCTTCTTTTTAGTCTTCACCTTCTCATGAATATCCTTCATTCCCTCAAAAATTAGCTTGGCTGCATCTATATAGTGGTTCAGGTGGAAGGAGTAAAGTGCATCAGTAATGGGAGACCTCCACTCCTGCTAATGCCCAGAGCAGTATACACTTTTCCTCAGCACTCATCCATAAATCTCAGGTTAGGGTGCAAATCTCTCTTCCTAATGGACATCACTAAGGCTGTGATCCCTCAAGTCAACTCCTTGGCAATTTTTGGGATGGTGGCTGTCAAAGGGGGACCCAAGCCACACTCTAGGTTGTACTTGGCTGGTATCCCAAGTATCTCAGCTATTCCAGCCTGATTGAATAGCATCTCAAATTTGTCTATCAGCACTAGTAATGTTGGGTTCCCATCATCCCCAGTCTTCACTCTTATATTTTGATAAAATAACTGCACTAATCTAGGGAAGACTAGCTGCAATGGGGACCTCAATAGGGATAGCAGAGTGGCTTTGGATAGGTATGCAATGGAGGCAGCTGTCTCTGGTAGGTCCTCAAAGAAAACCTTGTCAAAAATAGTCTCTACCTCAAGCTTAATTGAAGCCACAAATTAAGAAGGGACCCTGAGGTACTCATTATCTTCCTCCTCAAGGGCTACCTCAGTGACTACCTCAGAGGCCACCTCTTTACCCTTTTTTTGCTTTTTCTTGGATTTCTCAGGACTCTTAGTAGGTGGGTGGACTCTGGCTTTCTTTTTGGGAGCATATTTCTTCTTTTGAGCTTGGGTATCAGAGGCCATACCCTTGGCCTTCCTCACAGGGGCTGCCCTTTCCTTAGGTTGCTCCACTTGGGGCTCAACAATGGGAGGAGGCATCTCAGAGGTCTCCACTATGGAAGCCTCTGCAATCCTTACAGATTTTTGAGTTGCCACAAGGTTGCCACTGTGTGAGGGGTTTAGCATGGTAACTAGTGCATAAATAATTTTCGAACCCGTGGCCATGACTACAAAAATTTCTCAAAATTAGGGCTTTAAACTCCCAGAGTGTGTAATGCACACTTCACAAATGAAATTGCACCCAAAGTCCTCCCTATTTAACACTTAAAATAGTAGCCAATCAAACCAGATGAGAGTGTGAAAAATCATACCAAATGAAAGCTAGGGTTCCACTTCAACCGTGGCACAATGGATCAAATCCCCCCAAACCGAGTTCAAAGTAACTTGGAGGTGATGTGGAACACACTTGTAGGAGGAAATTTGCTGAGGTGGAGTGGATTAGGCTATAGAGAAGAAAGAAGGGAGAGAGAAGCTCGGTCATGTGCAATGGAAGTTAGGGCAAAGAGAGAGAATGGAGGAAATGGAAAAAATTATAGGGTTTAATAGTGTGATCCCGTGCCTCACACGGCTATTGCCAGGTACTCGTGGGGCACATTTCTCATGCAGTAAATATTCAATCTCGAAAGAAGTGCTATCACGAAGAAGAAAGATGCCTCGCGAGGACAGATTTAGAAGATCTATGCGTCTCTCGAGGTCACTCGCAGAGCTCAAGTAGGGCCAAAGAGCGCGAAGTAGTTTTGCATCCCTCGTGCAGCTTAGCTGTTAAACTTCACAAGGAATGTACAATTAGAGTATCAGGGCCTCGCGAGGCAATTAACATTACAGGTTTGAAAATGTTAGCTCGCGAGGCTCTCAAACAGTACAAATGCCACCTCGCGAGAAATGTTTTGCTAAATATAGAAGAGTCTTGTGAGGGCACTTTGCGGAGTTGAATCAGAGCCTCGCGAGGAATTGAACATTGCAGGCTTCAGAGGTCTTTTTGCTCATGAGGCTCCTGCGAGGAACAACTTGCCTATAAGAACTCCGTGGGAAAGCCTTTAATTTATTCAAGTGGCTCACGAATGTGGAATTGAGGCCATAGAGCCTCGCGAGAAAGTGCAATCTACCCTTTCTCTTAGCTTGCACACTGGCCTGTGCATGTATACTGGCATGCACCTATCCATTGTGCATCAGCACCTACTTCCTTCAAATGCAATCCATTTCATCATGATAATCTCAGTGCCCATTATCAACATATGTACATCAAAAATTCAGAGTGCTAAAGATATTCAAATATATCAGATTTATGACCTATACAATAATAGCACCTCAACCATACAGCAGCAACAAACATGCACATCCACATCAGGTCTATGCACATTAAATTTAGATGACAACTACGCACATAACATCATCAACACACAACTCAAAATAGAACAAAACAAAACAGGCAAATCATCATCATAATAAAAATACTACATGACAGATTTTTAAGCAAAACAAAACACACATTCAACAAATACGGTACACATTTTACAAAACTGTGGATCACTAAGAAGTGGGGGGTTCATGCAGATGAATGGTCTGAGGGTGCTGCACTAAATTTTCTACACAAAATTTCGGCCTTTGACCATTCACTTTAATGATCTTCCCAGACATAGGATCTAAGATCTCCACAGCACCAGATGGGGAAGCATGAATGATAGTGTAAGGTCCATCCCATCTGGATTTTCACTTCCTTGGAAAGAACTTTAATTTAGAGTTGAAAAGCCAAACCTTAGTACCAGCATTGAAGTCCTTCCTCATTAGCTTCTTGCCAAAGAATGTCTTTGATCTCTCCTTGTAAATTCTGGCATTTGTATAGGCCTCCATTCTCAATTAATCAAGCTCTGGCATTTGCAATTTCCTATGAGAACCAGCAGTAGTTAGATCAAAATTTAGTGTTTTGATAGCCCAATAGGCTCTGTGCTCTAACTCCACTGGTAGGCGGCAGGCCTTGTCATAAACCAGCCTAAATGGGGACATGTCAATAGAGGTCTTATAGGCAGTCCTATAAGCCCACAAAGCATCATTCAGCTTTTGTGCCCAATCCTTTCTATCTACCCTCACAGCCTTCTCCATGATATGTTTGATCTCCCTATTGGATTTTTCAACTTGCCCACTAGTCTGTGAGTGGTAGGGAGTTGCAATTCTATGTGTAACAGAATACTTTTTGAGCAGGTTCTCAAAAGGCCTGTTACAGAAATAACTCCCCCCATCACTAATGATAGTTCTGGGCGTGCCAAATCTTAAGAAGATATTATCCTTCAAAAATTTAAGGACAACTGGGTGGTCATTTGTCTTTGTGGCAATGGCTTCTATCCATTTGGACACAGTCTACTGTCACAGGTATGAAATTGAAATCCATAGGAGGACAGGGACCCATAAAATCAATGCCCCAAATGTCAAAAAATTCTACCACAAGGATGGGTTGCAATGACATTGAATCTTTCTTGGAAATGCCTCCAAACCTTTGATCTCTTTCACAGGCTCTACAATGTATGTATGCATCTTTGAACAAAGAGGGCAAATAAAACCCACATTGCAAAACTTTGCAACTGTCTTTTTGCCACTGAAGTGACCTCCACAAGCTTTCTCATGGCACATAGAAAGAATGCTATGGAACTCATTTTCAGGCACACATCTCCTTACAACCTGATTTGCACAATGCTTATATTGGTATGGATCTTCCCACATAAAATATTTAACCTGAGAGAAAAATAGGTCTTTATCCATCTTAGAACAGTGAGGGGTAATCCTACCAATAGCAAGAAAATTGGCATTGTCTGCAAATCAGGGCACACTGGACTACATAACAAATAATTGCTCATCAAGGAACAATTCATTGACAAGTGCTGTTGCACATTCTTTCAAAATAATTCTAGAGAGGTGGTCAACCACTACATTCTCAACTCCTTTCTTATCCTTCATCTCAAGATCAAACTCCTGCAATAGGAGGATCCATCTGATCAGCTTTTGTTTGGCATCCTTCTTAGCCAATAGGTATTTTAGGGCTGAGTGATCAGTAAATATAATAATTTTAGACCCCAGCAAGTAGGGTCTAAACTTGTCCACAACAAGCAGCTCCTTCTCAATGGTAGTATAATTGAGCTGAGCCTCTGCTATTGTTTTGCTTGCATAATAAATCACTATAGGCAGCTTATCTTTTCTCTGTCCTAAGATGGCCAAGTCTGATGCATCACACATCAATTCAAAAGGGAGTGGGTAATCTGGGGCTTGGATTACAGGAGCAGTGGTAAGACATTTTTTTAAGATCTCAAAGGCCTCAAGGCACTCAGCAAAAAATTCAAATGACACATCCTGACATAGCAGGTGGCACAATGGCTTGACAATTTTGCTGAAGTCCTTAATGAACCTCCTGTAAAATTCAGCATGTCCTAAGAAGGATCTGATTTGCTTGACAGTCCTGGGTGAGGGCAGGTGTGAGATCAGGTCAACTTTAGCCTTGTCAACCTCTATTCCTCTTTGAGAGACCACATGGCCTAACACAATTCCTTGTGTTACCATAAAGTGTCTCTTTTTCCAGCTTAAGATCAAATTGGTCTCTTTACATCTTTGTAAAACTAGGTCAAGGTGACTCCAGCATTGGCTAAAGCTGTCCCCATTTACTGAAAAATTATCCATTAAGATTTCTAAGAATTTGTCAATCATATCAGAAAAATTGCGTACATGCACCTTCGAAATATGGTTGGGGCATTGCACAGTCCAAAAGGCATCCTTCTATAAGCAAAGGTGTTAAAGGGACATGTGAGAGTGGCTTTTTCTTGATCTTGAGGATACACAGGGATTTGGTTATACCCTGAATATCCATCAACAAAACAGTAAAATGCATTCCCAGCCAGCTTATATAGAATTTGGTCAGTGAAGGGGAGAGGGAAGTGGTCTTTTCTAGTTTTGGAGTTGAGTTTCCTGTAATCAATGTAAACTCTCCAACCAGTTGTCTCCCTGACTGGTATCAATTCCCCAAAACCAAAAGTAATAACTGCGATGCCTGATTTTTTAGGTACCACCTGGATGGGTGACACCCACTCTGAATCTCAAATGGGGTAAATCATCCCTGCATCCAACAGTTTTACTATCTCTTTTAGGACCACCTCTTGCATGTGAGGATTAACTTTCCTCTGCATCTCCCTAGAGGGTTTTGCACCTTCTTCCAAGTAAATTCTACACATGAAAACCGAGGTATCAATGCCTCCAAGATTAGCTATTGTCCACCCCATTGCCTTTGTGTGCTTTTTGAGAACACTCAATAATTCTTCCTCCTGCTCACTAGTGAGAGAGGAAGAGATAATCACTGAAAGCTTTTTATTTTTCCCCAAGAAGGTATACTTTAATGTGTCTGGGAGCTGTTTCAGCTCCAGCTCAGGGGGACTTTCAATGGAAGGCAGCAAAGGTGCCTTGGTGGTTTGAGGAAGGGGCAGCAATGTAGGTTTCCAACTGGAATGCTGCACTATGCCCACAGAAGATTTTATTTTGGTGTTTTCTTCTGTCATGAGAACTTGGGCCTCCTCAACCATACTCTAAATACTTTTCAAATTTTTAGCAATATTATCCTAATCCAGCAGATTGGATAATTCTTCTTTCACAAGGCCATCAAGTACATCTATTATACAGTAGTCCTCAATGTCCATCTGAGGTTGCCTAGCACTATTGTACACATTTAATTGGGCCTTTATGTTTCCAAAGGCCACTTCCATCACTGCTGACCTCCATTATATGCAATCATTTGCAGTGGCCAAGAATAGCCTTTCAAGGATGATAGAAATTAGGGTTTTACTTTTGCAAGGGTCCATGTCCAAAATAAGGAAATCAGCAGGATAGTAGAACTTGTCTACCCCACCAAAACATCCTCCACCACACCCACAGGTTTCCTCTCAGACCTATCAGCCAGTTGGAGTACAACTAATGTGGCTTTTAGCTCCCTCAAACCTAGCTCCTCATACACAGAATATGGGAGCAGGTTCACACTGGCCCCTAAGTCCAAGAGGGCTCTACCAATGGTATGGCTTCCAATTATGTAGGGGATAGTAGGTACCCCTGGATCCTATAATTTCTTGGGTGTGGCAATGGACAGAATTGACTCAACATGTTCAACAGTATAAACATTTTTAGACAACTACACCCTTGCCTTTCATTTCTATGTGTAGAGGTCCTTCAAAAATTTAACATAGGCAAAGACCTGTTTTATAGCATCAAGCAAGGGTAAATTAATCTTGACCTGCTTGAAGGTCTCCATCATTTTCTCCATCTGAACATTACCCTTATCAAAAGGAGATGGGCCAGCAACTGCATGAGTAAATGGCAGCTGTGGGACTACTGGTGCCACAGCTGCATGTCTAACCACTCATGGTCAAATTTTTGTTCGTTTCTTTTTTCTTCATTTATTGTTTACTGTTGGTGCTCAACATCAGTCCCTTTATTTTGCCCTTGCTGATCCACAGCAAGGGATGACTTCCTTGGCTCTTCAACACTCACATTTCTTCCATTTTCACTCTCTATAACCTCCTCAGCTGCTCTGCCCACTAAGTTGCCAACCACTCTGCCACTCCTTAGGATAGTGATTGCATTAACGCCTTCATGGGTAGAGGATGCTTCTCAGATCATGTATTGCCCTTTAGGGTTGGCCAAGGTTTGACTAGGCAGTTTGCCCTCCTCTCTCCTGTTCAAAGCATTACAGATTTGACCCAGCTGGTCCTCTATTTTTCTAATGTTTTGCCCATGAGAGTTTACAGTTTGGACCAAGTTCTCCAAATTCTGCGTAGATGTCAGCATTTTCTTTTCAAAGGAAGAGGATTTGGACTGTTGTGGGGCAAGACCAACTGATTGGGCTGTGGGACAGGCAACTAAAAATTCTGCCTTGGTGGATAACCTTGGTTAAATTGGTGCTAAGGTCTGTATGGAGCTGCCAACTGCTATTGTTGGGGCTGAGGGTATGTATCTTGTCTCCATCTCAAACTTGGGTGGTTTCTCCATGTATATCCAACAGGTTGCTGCCCATATGCTTGGGAAGCATTGGCATGCTCCATAACTAAATCAGGGAATTGGTTGGCTGATGGACAATCTTGGAGTACATGTGTCGGAGATTGGCATATCATACATTCCTCTTCCACTTGTACAACCATCCTAGGCTACATCACATTCATTAATTTGTCAAACTTTAAACTCAGATTGTCCATCTTTCTTTCCAAATCACTTTGCACCTTAACTTCATACATTCCACCTCTAGGGGTGGACTCTTTCACCAATTTAGCTGGGGTCTGGCTGTCATTGCGAGACAGTGACTCCTGCTGTATGAAATTCTCACCAATAATGTCAAACAACTTCCATTCCTCATCAGCTGTCTTGTGGAGGTAACTACCACCACGTGAGGCATCCCCATATCTCTACTTTTGGGATTAATTCTTTGGAAAAATACTTGCACAAGTTGCCACTGTAGAATTTGGTGGTGGGGACATTGTTTTAATATTTCTTGAAATCTCTCCCATGTCTCATAAAAATCTTCAGTTGAGGACTGAGTGAATAACAATATGTTTGTCCTCATCTAACTAGTTTTATTCATGGGAAAGAATATAGTCAGAAATTGACTTTAGAGGTCACTCCATGACTGAATGTTATTGGATGGGAGCTTAGAAAGCCAAGTGTTGACTTTGACCTTTAGGGAAAAAGGAAAAAACCTCAGTTTGGTGGCTTCAAGTCCCATGCCAGCAATATTGAATGTGGTGTAAAGTACCAAAAATTGGTCAATGTGCTTGTAAGGATCTTCCTTACTGAGCCCATGAAAAGATGGCAGCATGTTAATGGTGGAGGACTTGATTTCATAATTTTCCTCAACTGAAGGAAATTATATGCAAAAGGGAGATATGTAATCCCCAGGTGCATTGTATTCCTTCAGAGTTCTTTGCCTCTCAGCCATGAAAGCTGGCTCAATTTCAATGATAAGGCCTTGTGTGATGTTTCTTGGTCTAAGGACCCTTTCAACCTCAGGATTTTGAGGTTCCAATTCAGGATTAAGGGACTTTCTTTTAAGCATACACACACAAAATCAGTAGGTAAAGAAGATGCTCACAACACACAAAAAAATTTCAAACAAAATTAACAACTAAATAGATTTACAACTAAACTAATGACAGGAAATTTCAACACAAATGGACTGAGATTTAGGACAAAAGAAGTGCAAGCAGAGCTAATTAAACTCTAACTGCAGCTCTAGCTTTTCCCTTCTGCTGTTGTCCAATTCCATAAAAATTTCACAAAAATAAGTAGTACTTTCTATTCTATTTTGCTCAATAGAGGGTTGAGCTATTAAATGCGCGAGGACATTTCTAGAGCTCTCTCTCCTCTTGAACCACGCAAGGACTTCGCGAGTTTGTTATTGTTCTTTATGCAGATTAGCTTTGCGAGATAGTGTGCGCAGCTGACATGAAACTTGTTCCTCGCGAGAGCTTTGCAAGCTAGATTTCTGAAGGCTTAGTGCGCGAGAGCTTTGCGAGGTCTTTAGTGTTGGTTGCAGCTGAAGTACATGACTGCATTACGAGTTCTCTTGTGCTGCATATATTAGCTGCACGAGATAACTCTGCTGCGGACTTCAACAGCGCGAGGTAGCACTTCTACTCTGCGAGATAACACATTTTCTCCTCTTATGCACTGCAGGTGTTGCTATTGCAGCTCTCTCCACTTACATCCAGATTTCTCACATCTACTGGTCTTTTTGGGTTCACTTTGACATGCAAACTAATCACCATGGTGTGTACCACCATGGTGTTCCATCAATCCTTGGCTCAGCTGTCATCTCTTGCTTGAATTCTCTCTCTTCTTGGCACCAAAGGCATGGTCTTTTTGTTAAGCTGCATAAGTTATTACTAACTACAAAACAAGATAAACAAAAGTTATTAATCAGCTTCAAGGTCCAGCAAAGCTAGGTTAAGAGGTAAAAAGTGGTACTTTTCAATGAATAACAGAGACTTAAAAAACTATTGAAGATCAGTTTGATAGATGATGAGATCAAATAATCACTAATCATTGTGCCATACTTTATGTTATATCTAATAATTTTTTCCTTTGCATGATACACAAATTGAAGCGATAATGTTTAATGAAGTAATTATTGAGTTTGAAAGCACATTGAAAAAAGGAAAATGTTATTTTATATCAAATGGAATAGTGAAAAGCATAAACCCAAATTATAGGCACATTCATAAAAGTTTTGAACTACATTTTATTATTGGTACTATTATTCTTGAGGATTTTAGTGACATTGAACTTCAAAGAGTTAAATATATCTTCATTCCTCTATATGAAATTAATTCACATTTTGACAAAAAAAAATATTCGATATGTTTTATCTCTCTTTGTTTATTTTTTTATTTTTTTTGACAAAAATTTATCTTTCTTTGTTAAATAGATTCATTTTTTACATCACTATCTACTTTGATCAATTAACTTAATAACTTTATTTATACTTTATATAGATATTATGAGAATAGTTGTCGAAGTCAAAGACTCTTCAATTGTCACAAGTACAAAAATCAATCGAGATTTATTAAAATGTGAAATTATTATTGGTGAATGGTAAATTTTTACTATAAATAATATTTCTTTTATTTTATGTTTATTTATTATATGCATTATGTGATTTTTTTGTATCTTAATAGTTTCATTCAAATTAAACTTACATTATAAGAAGAGTTGCAAAAAATGAAGGTGAAGCGCTCAATCAAATAGTCCATCAAATGCCAATATCATTGTAGCTACTTCATTGACCACCAATGAATTTCGAGGTACGCATATTAACAATTAATCTATCATTTTATATGAAAATATTATTAAACGATATTCAGTTATCTTTTATTCATCAAAAGTTCTTTCTCTTACTACAATACCAACAATTGTAATCCAAATCAATCCAAATATACCAGAAGTTGAAGATATAAAAAAATGGTAATATAATGTTATAATTTTTTTTTCATAATTTTTTTAAAAGTCTTAAATAAAATAGGCGCAATACAGGTCTCGATCTTAAAAGAAATAGTCAACTGTAAACTCTCCTTGTCATCTGAGGTACTAACCTAAACTAAAAGTTATACATTTTATCTTTAGAATGTTTATTTTATCCATTATTTTATTTTTATATATTTAGATTTTATACTATTATTGCAAAGCTTCAATTAGAAACATGTATCAAGATAAGGATCATTGGTACCATGCATGCAATACATGCAAAACAAGAGTTATTTTAAAAGAAAAATAAGCTGAATGCAAAAGGTGCAATAATCAACATATAGAATACACATTATGGTAATAATTTTAACATAAATAGACTTATCAATTATATTTAAATTTATAATTTAAGTCCATAACTAATTATCAATATATATATATATATATATATATTGCAGCTATGCACTTCGCATATAAATTGGTAATGAGGGTAGGAAAATATAGCTCACATTATTTCAAAATGAAGCAAAGGTTCTTATTGATTCTTTTCCGAAAGATCTTATGCTTTTAAAATTGAAGGTAATATTTTTTATTTTATTTAATTTTCTTATCAAAAAATTTATAACTAATTATGTTTTATTATATGCAGATGGAGATGAACAATTTCAAATTCACATGAATAAATATCTCGAAAATGAGTATTTCTTTCAAGTCAAAGTGCAAAATACAATTTACCAAAATCTTCTTGCAGGTCGTACATATGTCAAAGCATTAAATACGAGACTATGAATGATGAAGACAATAACATCCTCAAGAAAGTTAAAGTTGAGAAGGAATAAATATCCATCTTCGATTTAATTGAATTTTCGAGATTATACTTATTTGTTAGTTTTATTTTTTTTCCTTCATGTTCTATAGTTGACAATATAAGTTATATATATTTTTTAATTTTTAATGTTCAACTCACCCGATAGATGGCTAAAAATCAATTTCAATCATTTAAAGGTACTAATATCCACAAATTAAATTCTCTTATGTTATTTTGATTGAATGACTCATGTTGCACCATATCTCAAGTGGGACGATCATTACCCTATTTATAAGTATATTAATTTTTTTGTAATAAAATAATAGTATTAAGAAAATTGAAGATATCTAATAAAGTTACAACAAATAAATAAAAATTAACAAAATCAAATTTATTTACAGTGTACCACGTGCATTTTTACTAGTATAATTAAAAGAGATAAAAGAGATGTGTGAGTTGAGTTTATGGGCTTCAACTTGTTAAGCCCTTATATGGCCCGACCCATCATTGACAGTTTTGAGGCCCTAACGCAACCCCTTGCTCCTCTCCTGAGCCTAACCCCAAGTGTTTGGGATTGGGTAGGCAGCCCATGGGCCAGCCCTAGCCCTATTGATAGACTTAGATAGAGTCGCCCATAACTAGCTTTTTATCGACGAGAACAGAGAAGTTTGTTCGTCAGACATCACCGGTCGATCCGCAATTCCCGACCTGTCAAAATTATGTCAACTAAAGAAACAAAAAAAGGGTTTAAACCAAAAAAATGAAAAAGAAAAAGGTCATCTTTGCAATTAAAGATTTAGGTTGCGTATGACATAGCTCTTTGCTAGCCCCTGTTATAGTAGAGTTTACTAACTTCAGCAGGTTCTCATCCTCTTTCCTAACATCCTGCTACTTGCTTTTGCAGGTATCCCGTTCTCCTTAATAACTACTTGCATAATAAGATTTTATGCAAGATTTACTTGTTCAGTAGTTTTACTCTCCTCTCTACCCACTCTTTGCTAAAGCAAATTATATTTGCTCTTGAGGGGGAGTTAGTAAAAAGGAGAGAGGTTGATGTTAGAGTAGGTAAATCTTCCTTTGCATCTAATTGGAAAAGAGATCCCTTGCATCTAATTAGAAAAGAGAATCATAACCAAATAAAGTCGGGGAACTTTGTTGTGAGAGGGCTAGCAAAGAGCTATGCCACAAGGGGCTAGACATCCATATGTCAACATGACAAATATGTCTAAAACAGATGATAATTATGACGTAGAAGCATAAGGGTTTTTGGATTACTTTTTTAGATGTGTTTCACATGAAATTAACAAATGTCTTTATGGCATGCGGGCTATGATCTCAAGATCTATTAAGTGAAAAATTGGGACAAAAAAATAGTATAGTACCTTTAAATCCACCCACAGAATCTTTAAGTTCATCCACAAAGAAACACATTGATTTGCATTGAATTAGGCGGTAGAGATCGTTTATCCTCCCAATCTTTCACACGATGGATCTTGAGATTATGGGCATACCATTAGAAAGTCAGTGTTTTATTTCACATGACACACATCTCAGAAAAGTGACCTTAACATTACGTGCGCGCGCAAAATTGATTTTTAAGGTCACATTTTTTTATGTGTACCATATAAAATAAAATTTTAACCGTATGAGGATACGCCCATATTCTCAAGATCTATTGTGTGAAAAATTGGGACAATCAACAATTTCTATGATATGATTAAATGTAGTCAATGTGTTTTAGTGTAGGTGAACTCAAAGCTTTGGTGGGCACATTTAAAGCTACTCAAAATAGTATCCATCGTCTACTTCAACAAAGTCAACGGTTCTAAAACCACTGGCTGCAAAGAAAGAATCTTTAGTGCAAATATTGGTACCCATGACGAAAGCAAAAGATAAAATATAAAAGGGTTTCTTTCATGTACCTCTAAGACATGTATTTAGACAATATTAAAAATCAAAATTTTGACTGCTTTGAATTAAATGATGAAGACATTTTCACCACAATATTCTCTCAGTGAATCTTGAGGTTAGGAGTCTACAATCAAACCGTCAGATTTTGATTTCATATGAGAGATAAAAGAAAAAGTGATCATAATCATGGGTGTATATTAAACATGATTGTTGAGTGACTTTTTAATATGTGTGTCATGTAAATTAAAATTTGATTGTATGATAGTTAATTTATGATTGCAAGATTCATTTATTAGAAAAATTATAGTTAAAAATAATCTCCATTATCTGATTCTAAGTAGTTAAAGTTTAATGTTATAATAATTCGTCGTCACTATAAGGTATAGAATGCAAAGGAATCACAAAAGAAGGAACCGAGCGTAAATAGGTAAAACCTGGGGGCGGAGTCTAAATACGAGATAGCTTAAGGAGTAAATGTAAAAATTCCAAAATAAAAAAATAAATATAGAAGCGTCACTTTAATGCGCATCCCGAGTTCCTAAACCCGATTCACCCGCAGCAATTGACAAGTGGCAAAATCGTAACTTTATCACTAAAAGTTCAACCGAACACGTGTACCGCCCAGAGCGATATAACGCTCGCTGATCTCGTGAGGAGATGACACGTGAAAAGTAACCGTACGAACCTCACAGTCATTTAGCTTGGATTTTCTCGTACGGCAGGCACAGTTTGGATTCTTTGTCCGGTTGCATCACATGGCTTCCACCTGTCCGCCCGTTTCAATTCATCTATTATACGGGCTTCCCCTCACCAAATCACGTGACGGTGGCCCTCACTTTTGTCACTCAATTCTTTCATGGCTCGACTCGGCTCGCAATTAATGAAACCGATGACCAACCTGAGAAAACGTTTGGTGTGAAATATATATCATGCGACCGAACTCTCCTGACCGTCTCTGAAACACCAAATGGTGTTTAAACCATCTTATATCATTTATTGGCATGACTTTTAAAATCCAAATAATCAAAGTGGTATATCATCAATTAAAGGAATATGATTCCAAAAATTACACTTGTTGAAAGATTCGAACCATCCGATCTATGTACTCTAATACCAAATTTTTTCTTTTTTTTTATTTTGATGGCTGACATTAAAGTTTATCGATCATATGGTTTACATCCACTTAGAAGCATGATCCTTTGGCCGGGACATGTCCAAGCGACGGGTTCCCACTTGGCACAATGATAAATCACAGTTTAGTTCCTTCTGGATTGAAAATGGGTACCTTCATTTACAACCCTATATTCGTTCATCTCAACTCGGGTTTCACGTATATAAATGTTGACTACTTTGAATGAAACAATGAAGATCATTTTTCATCCCAGTATTTGACATAATAGATCTTGCGATCATGGTCTTACAATCAGACGGTCAAATTTTGATTCCACATAGCACACATCCCCAAATCTAAACATGATCATAACATACTTCACACATGATTCTCGGATCACTTTTCGGGATGCATGCCTTTTATAATCAAAATATGGCCATCTAATGGTAGGACTATGATCTCAAAATCTGTTGTGTCGAAGAAGGAGATGAGAAACAATCGCTATCGTCTGATTCACAATAGTCAACGATTTAAGGACGTGATATCCTGATTGAGAAGGAAAAATCTTTTGCAAAAATAAAGGTACCATAAAGATTTTTAAGCTGCTGACTGCTTACAGCCATAACATGGGTATCATTATACCCCCAAACTTCCACATAATTGGTCTTGAGATTATGGTTGTACCATCAAATTGTTAGATGTTGTTTCTACCTAGTACACATCCCAAAGATTGAACATGATCATAGGTAACATCAATCATTATTTTTGGATCACTTTTCGAGATGTGTGCAATGTAGAATCAAAATTTGATTGTTAGATGGTAGGCTCATGATCTCAAAAGATTAGGGCAAAAACCGATCTCCATATCTGATTTAAAGCCGGCAACAAACTAAAATTCCTAGTTGAGAGGAAAGAATCTTGGGCTGAAAATAAAGGAGTACCCATTGTGACGTGGGTAAAGGTGACTTGGTACCATGGAGAAGGTAACTTATGTGGTCCCATACTAATTTGTAGCTACATGGCACTCAATCTTATGATCGGGTGTCATGGATTGGAGCGGCTCAATGATTATAATTATTTTGTGAAAATATTAAAATATAAAATTGAATCATCAATGTCATCAACCATGGTGAGACATCAAAGGTAAAACCAAATATGATATTACCATTCATCTGCCGTGCAATTGACTATTTTGACCACATGATTTTATATTTTAATTTTATTTTTCACAAAATAAATTTGATTATCAAGCCGCTCCTATCCATGTAACTGCAAATTAGTGTGAGACCAGGCAACGTACCTGATCCATAGTCTCAGGCTGCCTTTAGCCTTGTGATAATAGTATTTGTCTATTTTAAACATATGTGTTAAAATCTGCTCATATTTTTCTCGTTTCCCAAAGAGTTAGTCCACAATAAGTGTCCACCTATCATGCATGGACAGTCCAAATAGACTAAGGATGTGTATGGCATAGATGTGTATGAATTTCCCAAAGAGTTAGTCTACAATGTTGTGTGAATGCATGAATTTCACGGACTTCCATGCATGTCACTCAGTGACATAGATGTGTGGGCTGATTTAATGCACATGATGGATGGACACCCATTGTAGACTAAGGATATATATGGCATAGCTCTTTGTTAGCTTATGCGACAATAGAGTTCACCTATTTTAGTTGATTCTTATTCTCTTTTCTAACTCTCTGTAAAGAAGTATTTGATGGAGATTTCTAAATTTAGGCTAGAATCGTTTGATCAACATATAAGGTGCAACAATAATTTAGTAAGATAAATCTTACTTACCTGATCGGATGGTCGCGAAGATGTGCTTGATCGGCAGATCCTCGGTACAAGATCACGACCCTTAGAACAAACCACCTCTCTTTCTTTCTATCTCTATTGATGGGAATAACATTGAGAATAAATAAAGAGGGGACGTTGTCCTCCTTAAATAGACCTTGATTAGTCTCCTAGCCTATCAAGGAGACTAAATCTAGAGGATGTGTCACAATATAAAAGGGATTACCACAACCCTATAAATTAGGAATTTCACCAGATTGCGTGGTGATTCCCATTGTACCACGTTTAGAATGTCTCACCAATTCAAGTTTTAATAATTAAAGAAATAGGTTAGTGTGTGGGTCACAAATACCCAACAATCTCCCACTTGATCCACACACTACAAAAATATTGTTTCAAATAAATTCATGAATTGGTCCTTTTGAAAAGCGGATGGCCATCCTTAGAATTTTATAAAACCATTGACTTTCAAGGAACTTGGTACAATACACCGTCCCCTCAAGTTCAAGAAACAACTATAATAATAGATCATGAATGCCTATAATGTACCATACTTTACAATTGACAATAAGGCAGTTCCATGGTCACAAAAATTATTGCTGTGTAATGAACCCAAGAGTATTACTTGTGGTTTTGTGACACCAGTATATGCACACATTAATGCAATCACTTGTGTGTATACCTGCATTCGTCCTGCGTCATACCCTAAGGGATGTTATCCTGATATCTTACTGTATACGCCATGTGCAAACCATCACCCAACTATCAGGATAAAGGCTATATAACGGTGGTGCCTAATCACGATAGTCCAAGCTTCCTTATTTGAGCACTTATGCTCCCAGACAAACATTGCATATGCTAATAATGATAATCATGATAAATATTGAGTAGAATGAAAAACATGATATAAAGAGTGTCGACAGTAAAATAGAATGGAATAAACATTATGGAAGAAACTCCCACTCAATTAATGTACTCGAGTGTTTTTAACACTCCCATCCGGATCATGTGCACTAAAAATCTTTTGGTTGTAGCCCCTTTGTGAGATAACTCCCACTCAAAAGGAGACCATAAAAAACTCTAATATCCTAATCTGATCACCTTAAGGAATATTATGATCATTAGTGAATTTGATGTTGTCTTTTATTCCTGACTCCCACTGATTGTCTCAATTGCAAGAAGGTTGATATAACTAGTCTCAACGGTTGTAATTAAAATAAATTATTTACTAGAGAACTATATCAAACACTAATAGAATCTAAAGTAATAGTTAAACTATCATCTAGAGGAGTAAAAAACTATAAACAACTGTAATTAAAAAAAAAAAAAAAAAATTTTGTCTAAAAGACTGAATAAAAGTCCAGAATTCCTCCTTAGTGCTAAAGAATAGCTTTTCATTCAGTCTGTAGCTCCTCGTGCTGCTTCTGCTGATAGCCTCTCCTTGCTGCTTCTTCTTCATAACATTTTTCCATAAATAGCAATCCTTCTTGAAGTGACCTTTCTTTTTACAGAAATGACAGCTATCGTCGATATCATTCACAACAATTTTCTTTTTGAAATCCTTCTTATTCCCTTTATTTGTGAAGTGATTTTTTCTTTGATCATTTTTCTTAAAATTTCTCTTATGAGCACGATTGTGGGCAAAATGAGCAGACTCAACCTTGTTGCCCCGCAATCGATGTTCTTCTGTTACACACATTGAGATAAGCTGGTTCAAGTCCCATTTTTCTTTTTGGGCATTGTAATTTACCTTAAAGGTATCAAACTGACTGGGAAGGAATGCAACAGCCAAATTTACTATAGCTGCTTCCTCAAAAGGAATACCTTGCTCCTTGAGCTTCATTGCTAACATAGACATCTTGAGAATGAACTCCCTTACACAACCATTACCATCATAGCGCATGTTAACAAATTTCACAAGATAACCATATTGCAGAGATTTAGTGAACCCAACAAACTGATCCTCGATGTTTTTCAGCAACTCGCGGGCCGTGTTAGTGGTCTTAATACCACAACGAATGACCTCACTCATGGAAGCGCGAATAATCATAATGGACATACAATTTGCCTTCTCCCACTTGGCATGCAGAGCTTTTTCAAACTCTGAAGAGTTATCGGTAGGAGTCGCAGGTCAGTTTTCCGATAAAACGAAGTCATAATTTAAGTAACCAAGGGTCAAATCCAGACCCATTCGCCAAGTGGAATAATTAGTACTAGTGAGCTTTTCAATGCTCGCCCTCTGTTGCTGCAACAGTGATCCGTCCATAGCTACAATGACATAGATTATTGTCAGCACACATTCATTTAGAACTTTAGATAATTTGAGTTCGTACCTGGGGTCAAGGTCGAATCAATCAGAGTGTATTAACCATGTGCAGAACCATCCACTCTGAGGGGCAGACATGACTCATTGTCTCAGCATCACCTTAGGGCAGAAGCTTTGACCTATTGTATGTCTCCCTAGTTCGTGTCCGTAGACACGCATAGACCTAGTCATTTGTGTTTTGGTTTGATCGAAGCTAGTCATCAGCTTAGGCCAGAAGCGTCGCTCCTATCTCACCTAGACACGCATAACTATTCTATCTATTCCCCTTTCGTGAGTTTTCTACGCCAGCTTTGGCCAGAAGTAGTAACTCACGAAAGTGAATGCTCTCGCAATCTTAATGAGACGAGTGTCTCAAAATTTAAGGATAACGTAACCTCCATAGGCTGGTCACCTTTGGGCAGACTACACACCTACTTTGGCAATGTTTCCCTGAACGACTGCTTTACCGGTCTTCCTAAATCCCTTTATAGGAAGAACCTATCTGAAGGCATCCTATCATATCATTAGTTTAAGGTTTCATACCCTAAATACGTTCATATACCAAGTTTTAAGGAAAGTAGAGTTATAAAGTGAAGGTGCGCATGCATTAATTATGAACAATGACATGATAGTGTAAGAGTGTTCATACAGAATATTAAAAAAATAGTTCAACTATGTATTTGAAACACAGATATATTTATTAACCTTTGACTGAACTTTTCATGTCCAAAACAGTGTTGAACAGTCCCATAGACCATCCCAGAGTGTAGATCTCGTCGAGTAAATTAAAATTGATAGGTCATATGCAGAAAACGGAGTTGTAAAACTCCAGATATCGCATTTTAAAGTTTGAACCCGAATAGCGTTCAGTAAGGTTGCATAGACGAGATCTGAGTTTAAAAGCTCTATTTGCAACAACGGAAGCAGTTTCAACAATATGCTTGCAAAAAAAATTTTGTAATGTGGTAAAAATAAAATTAAATAAATAAATAAATTGGGTTTTGGGTTGGGTTTTGGACCCGTATTTGGTCAGGTCATGGGCCTAAGTGGGCCAGAGCCAAATGGGCCGAGTATTGGGCCGGTCCGAGGGTCATGGAACCGAGCTGTGGTGGGCCAAGTCCAAGAATATGTACCCGGCCGAAGTGGGCCACTGCTATGGGCCGGGCACCGGGTTAGGGGTAATGGGTCGGGCACCAGGCCAGGGGTAATGGGCCGTGCACCGGGCCAGGGGTAATGGGCCGGGTATCAAGTGGGTCGTAGTGGCAATGGGCCTTATGGGTCGGGCTGATGCACGGCCATGGGTCACACGGGGCATGGGCCACATTGGGCCATGTCATGGGCCGAACCAGGTGGGCCATGGATCGGGTGATGGGCCTAAGAGAGTCACGTCAGACGGGTCAAGTCATGTCCGGGTAACCTGGGTCAGGTGGGTTGACAATAGACCCGACCCGGCCCTAGGAAAACCCTAAGGGCACTGTTCATCGTCTTCCTCTTTAAAAAAAAAAAAAAAAAAAAATTTATTTTTTTTAAAGAACCAGTCCTCATGGGACTGTGATCCGGCCACCCATGAGACACCTGTCGGCGATGCCCGGTGCACGTCTCCGTCGATCTCAAGCGCCTGCAGACCAGCATTCAGGACCGGACTGAGCCGGACCGTCTGTTAAAAAATAAATTTTTTTTTTAATTTTTATTTGCTGAAGCAACAGCCAGCCCTTTGGGCTTATTTGGACCATTACCTGGCACCGCCACGAAGGTCCTTTATTTTTATTTTATTTATTTTTAAATCGCAGCCATCTTTACGCTTTTGCTTTTTTTTTTTTTTTTTTTTGTATTATCAGCCCCTTATATATATATATATATATATATATATATATATATATATATAAACATCCACATCACTATCCAGCCGATCAAGGCTAAAACAGCCATCGGATCACCGGCAACCACAAAACAGTCCGGTGGATGAATTTTTTTTTTTTTTTTTTATTAAATATATGTGGATCGAACGAAATCAGACCATCCATGTGCTCTGATACCAATTGATGGAGATTTCTAGATTTAGGCTAGAATCGTTTGATCAACATATAAGGTGCAACAATAATCTAGTAAGATAAATCTTACTTACCTGATCGGATGGTCGCGAAGACGTGCTTGATCGGCAGATCCTCGGTACAAGATCACGACCCTTAGAACAAATCACCTCTCTTTCTTTCTATCTCTATTGATGGGAATAACATTGAGAATGAATAAAGAGGGGACATTGTCCTCCTTAAATAGACCTTGATTAGTCTCCTAGCCCATCAAGTAGACTAAATCTAGAGGATATGTCACAATATAAAAGGGATTACCACAACCCTATAAATTAGGAATTCCACCCGATTGCGTGGTGATTCTCATTGTACCACATTTAGAAAGTCTCACCAATTCAAGTTTTAATAATTAAAGAAATAGGTTAGTGTGTGGGTCACAAATACCCAACAATATTTACTTATTCTAGCAGCAACCTCTCTCTCCTCTCTATTAGCTCCCTATTAGAGCAAATAAAATATGCTCTGACAATGAGTGAGTAGATAAATTTTACATAAAATCTTATTATGCAAGCAATTATCAAAGAGAAGGGATACTTTCTAAAGCATATAATAGGATGTTAGCAAATAAAATAGAACCTGTTAAAGCTGGTGAACTCTGCTATGAAAGGAGTTAGGAGAGAACTATATCATATATATATAGTCTAACTCTTTACCAAAATGACACTTGAAAGTAACTAGGATTAAAAACATTCTATTGTTTATCAAATAGGGGTCAGTTAAAAAATTATTTACTTTTCTTTTTTGTTGGAAATGCATAATATATATATTTATTTATTTATTTACTTAAAAGGTCGGACATGCTAACTATGTTTTCATATTAACAATACCGTCAACATATATGTCATGTTCCTATATTTTGCCTAAATGACTAATCACTTGAAAGAAAATGTTTTCTTTTTATTTTATACTGGCGTTTCAGAGCTTTTAAAGCAGTTTTTAAAAAAAATCATCATAATGCACCCTATTGATATAAAGATTAACCAGTCTAAAATGATATTATCAGTCTCAAAATGAGACACTATCGATCAATAATATAATGTGACAGATTGAGTCTATTAATGTCATCAGAAAGAAGTTAACAAGACAATTCCCCGTATGAGGCAACAAGACGGAGACATATATTTATTTATGCTAACTAGTAAAAGTGTAGGTGCCTTGCATGAGGACACTGTAAAATAAAATATTTTAATTAAAAATAATTTAATTATAAATTAAAATTGATTGATCGTATAAAATCATAACGTATATTATCAGTCAATCACTAAGAAATTAATAACAGTACTTTTTGTTAAATATTATATTGATTCGAGTATTTTGTAAAAAATATTTTTTTATAATATCTAACATTTAAAAATTTATTAAAATTCATCTTACTCAATGATACACATGTTAGAATATTAGTTTTGATTGACGAAGACAATAAAATTAATAAAATATTGAGTTGGTGAAGTAACAAATCTAATCTCATATCCAATTAAATTATCAAAATTATTTGGTTTCAATAATTTCTTATTTTTTTTCTTTATTTTCTCATTTATAGTAAATACTATATTTTTATTTATATATAAAAATATACAATTATATCTATTTATTATGTTTAAATGTTTATTTTTTTTACTATAGATATATGTTTCTATTCTATTAAGTTCGATTAATTCGATGATATACTAATTATATATGCTTAATAAAAGTTTTTTAATTGTTGATTTATATTTTAATTTTATAATAACTAATGTAACTAAATCAATAGGGTTCAAATTTTTATACCCTACTTATTTATTAATTATTATTAAAAAGATTAATAGTAATCTCCATCCATATATAGGGGTGCAAGTTTTGACTCGAAAGCCGAACTGAAAATCGGTGAATCGAACTAGTCTAAATAGACCTGAAAACCGATACTAAACCCATTTCAATTTTTGGGGGCAAAAACAGAGAATTGCTGAGTTAGGATGAGAAAATCGAAAAAGTAGCTTAAAATAAAAAAATGGTAATTGCACCTCATTCAAATCCATGATTGCTTGGAATTAGGTGATGAAGATTGTTTTTCATCCCAATCTTTCGTAGAATAGATCTTGAGACCACGATCTTACCCTCAGATGACTAGTTTCTTATTCTGCGTGACATAGATCCCAAAAAGAAGCCCTACACAATCACATTTGAACGTGATGTGTGTCATGTGACTTCAAGCAATATTTTTACAATTTATGCCACATGAAATAAAAAAATGATTGTTTGATGGTACACCCATAGTCTCAAGATCGATTGGTGGAAGATTGGAGTTAAAAATGACCTTCATCTTCTAACTCCATGCAATCAATGGGTTTGAATCCTTAAGCAATGAACCTGCAACATATAGTTTTAAGGGTGAGCTACATCCTAGCTCAATAGGGAAATCATACAATGAACATATAAGTCAAGTTCTCACATATATTCCATGATATTAGCAGCATGATGTAATAATGAATTTTCTAGGAAAGCAATTTAAATGACCGAAAAGATGCATTCAATTATTACCGTTACTTTATATGTTTTACTTATTCTCAAACTGCTCATAACTACACTAATTTGGCCTAAAGACTTAATTTCGTAACATAAATATTCCCCAACTTTCTATAGAGTCGGGCGCCCGATGGAATACCCTCCATCGTCGTCTAACTAGACAGTTTTCATATCATTTCTCATATATTAATGCTACCCAGGTCCCTTTTCGTAGGCGACGGGGTCTATTCTCATATCAACATCCCTAGGATGTACCTTGCAGTGTCTGGATTGTGCGTATGTGAGTATGGATATCTGCAAAAAATGAGGTTGCTAAGGGTATCCTATACGTGGTGAGGTAACACATTTAAACCTTAAATAACAAAAGTATCAAAAGTGCACTACATATAGTTATTCACCATGTAATTATGCTAATTATAGTATATTAGGCCTTATCAGTTCTCATTCACTTTTGTTTTACAATATCACATACATCCCTGGGATGTCCAAGTCTATTGTATCATACAGATGCCTTTATCACATTCTCATCCCCTGGAGATGTCATAATTTCACTTACTTTGGGTCACATATACACACATTCAAAGATATACAATTTCTATGGAGGTCTTGTACCTTCTTTAATGCATCCTTATTGATGCCTTACTATAGAAAGTTGGGGAATATAATTAGTTACGAAACCAAGCAAATCAAGCATGGTGAGGTAGTTGAGATGCTTTGAGAATAAGTAAAACATGTAAACTAATGGTAATAATTGAATGCATCTTTAGTCATTTAAATTGCTTTCCTAGAAAATTCATTGTTACATCATGCTGCTAATATCATAGAATATATGTGAGAACTTGACTTATATGTTCATTGTGTAATTTCCCTATTGAGCTAGGATGTAGCTCACCCTTTAGACTATAGATCCATTGATCCATTGTGAGGCTGAGACGATCCAGGTATATTGATTACGCGTTCGGGAAGAGTTGAGCCTCCCGAGGACTTCTTCTAGAAGACCCAAGCATGACTTTTGATATAGTTGAGAGTATCATGGCTTGGTATGTCAAACCTTATTTTGAGAAATATATAATTAAAATAATATATTCTTTTGGCAAACCGTCTAGGGTGACTAATGTGATGTCACTGAGGGTTCGGGTGGGTTCTCCTGCTCATGCAGAGGCGTGAGTTCAGAACCATCTTTTGGTCAAATACTTTGGAGAATTGAAATATATATAGAACTGGAGATTTATTTCGGTATCAGTTCTTATGTGTTTTATTTATCTTTATTATTGCTTGTTATATTAGTGTTCCGTGCGGACTTCAGAGGCACGACCTAGAGGGCCGTGCTGATGGCACGGGTTTTGGGGTGTCGAAATCCAGACTGTCATAGTTGATATCAAAGCCTTTTCTTTTAAAAATTCTAACAAGTCTTGCT
This sequence comes from Chloranthus sessilifolius, assembly GCA_021018995.1. Lineage (NCBI taxonomy): Eukaryota > Viridiplantae > Streptophyta > Magnoliopsida > Chloranthales > Chloranthaceae > Chloranthus > Chloranthus sessilifolius. The sequence goes on from CM037592.1 coordinate 44,985,975, forward strand.
TTGTCAGAGTATAGGGACTTCTGCTAACGAAACTTTAGTTTCACGTGCAGACCGTGATATCTTCTAGAGGAAGAAGAGGTCGACCTAGAGGCGGCTAGGATAGAAATTTGCGTAGTAGAGATGACTTCATCTCGCCTACGAACAGAGTGCCCATGGGAGATAGAGGGGCACCGGGGAGTAGCGGCCAGGCAGAGAGTCAGGATCGAGATCAGAGGGAACAAGAAAGAATCAGAGAAAGAAATGAAGAGAGGGAAGAGCGTCAGAGGATAATGCACACCATGGAAACCATGACGACTGCCATGGCTCAACAAGCATCATCTCTGGCAGCTCACAATGTTAGTGATCAGCATCAGCCACCTACACCTCCAATAGGTCCGACACCGCCAGTGCCCTCTGCATTTACTGAGTTTAAGAGGATGCGACCTCCTAGCTTTTCAGGACAAGCAGGGTCGATGGTTGTCGAGAATTGGCTGAGCTAGATGGAAAATGTTTTTAGCGTGCTCATATACACAGAAGATGAAAGCGTTTGTTGGGCAGCTTACATGTTTGATGGGGAGGCAGGGCCTTGGTGGAAGTCCGTTTCTAGGACTAGGGCTCAGGAGACCCACAGGATTGCCCTGGATGTGGGATGAGTTTGTGGAGGAGTTTAATAAACAATATTTCTCGAAAGTCGTGAAGAATCAGATGGAGATACAATTTTTACAGCTCTTGCAAGGGAGAATGACGATAAGGGAGTATGGAGTGGAGTTCATGAACTTGTTCGCTTCGCTCCCGATTATGTAGTTACAAATGTGATGAGAGCAAAGAGGTTTCAACATGGGTTGAGGCCGGATATTAGAGGAGGAGTAGCGCCGTTTTAGTTGAAGACCTATGGAGAGGTCATGAGTAAAGCTCTGGTCATTGAGGAAGAAAATAATGATCGATACCGCCGAAGAGAGCAGCATGAGAGAGAAAGTGTAGATCAAAGTCAGACTGGGAACTACGAGCCGGTGAATAAAAAGCCAAGATTCGTAGCACCTATTCAGAGGTAACCATTCCAACCAGGTTTTGGTAAACTGACGCAATAGGTAAACTATCAGCGACAACCTGTGCTGGCGTCGGGGAGGCAATTGAGATATGAGAGCCCTACTATCACCACAGGAGCAACAGTCACACAGGGTTTCTCACGAGCTGCTTCTTCCACACCTAGGGAGACTTGTGTCAAGTGTGGCAAGTCTCACAAGACTGTAGATTGTAAGCAAGGAACAAGGGGTTGTTATAAATGCGGAAAGGTGGGTCATGTAATTCGAGGTTGCCCCGAGGTGAACAAAGATAAGACGGCTTCTGCTTCAATGCCACGACCGATACAAGTGAGGAAGCCGGTCGTACAGGGAAGAGCATACGCACTCACTGCCCAAGAAGCAGGGAATGTACACAATATTATTTAGGGTAAGATTCCTTTTAAATAAAGAGTTTCAATTTCTTAAAATTTTAGATAGAGAGGGTGCATTCAGTTAGAACATGGTATAGACTTATTTTCATATATTAAATTTAATAAGAAAATGTGCACTATATCTATATATATGTATGCTATAGGTACGTTACGAGTGTACGAGAGGGGATGCTATATAGCATGTGAAGCATGAGTGTTGATAGACCTAGGGTCTACCCACTCTTTTGTTACTTCGAGGTTTGTGAAAAGAATGAAGATTATTACAGAGATGTTGGACTTTGTTCTATCAGTGTCTATCCCGATTGGAGAATTAATCGACACAGAGTAGGTTTGTAAGTTAGTGATAGTGGGCATCGATGATGTAGAAGTGCATGAACTGGACGCAAAATTAATATTATTAGACATGCAAGGATTTGATGTGATCCTTGGCATGGATTGGTTGTCACAACATTGTGTAACCATAGATTGCAAGAATAAGATTGTCATCTTTAGACCTAACACTAGGAGAACGTTTCGATTTCGAGGGGAGAGATCGACGCATATGCCACTTATCTCTACGGTCAAGGCCGAGCGCTTGATCAGAAAGGGGTGCAATGATTATTTGACATTCTTGAAGGAGGATAAGGAAGAGAAGAATATTATCTCTGATATAGTAGTAGTGCGAGAGTTTGAAGATGTATTTCCAGAGGAATTACCAGGATTACCTCCAGAGAGGAAAGTGGAGTTCGCCATCAACTTAGCACCAAGAACGGAGCTTGTTTCCAAAGAACCATATAGGATGGCTCCTGCTGAGTTGAAGGAGTTGAAAGAGAAGTTACAAGAGCTTATGGACAAAGGGTTTGTAAGACCGAGCGTGTCTCCATGAGGAGCACCGATTTTGTTTGTGAAGAAGAAGGATGGGTCAATGCGTCTGTGTATTGACTATCACCAGTTAAACAAACTCACCATAAAGAACCGATATCCTTTGCCAAGGATAGATGACTTATTTGATCAGCTGCAAGGAGCGAGGTATTTTTCCAAGATCGATCTGAGATCTGAATACAATCAGCTGAAAGTCAAGGCAGAGGACATTCAGAAGACTGCATTCAGGACACGATACGGACACTATGAGTTCCTAGTGATGCCATTTGGATTGACGAACGCTCCGACATCGTTTATGGATTTAATGAATCGGGTGTTTAAACCACACCTGGACTCCTGCGTCGTGGTATTCATTGACGATATCCTAATATACTCCAAATCAAAAGCAGAGCACGAAGAACATTTGAGAGTTACTCTACAAACATTGCGAGAATACCAACTGTATGCCAAGCTCAGTAAGTGTGAGTCTTGGTTGGAGGAAGTTAGCTTTTTGGGACATGTCTCAAAGCATGGTGTCACAGTAGGTCTGGCTAAGATCGAAGCAGTGGTAAATTGGGAATAACCAAGGACGGTAATAGATGTCTGTAGTTTCCTTGGACTAGCTGGCTACTATTGACATTTTATAGAGGAATTTTCTAAAATATCGGGACCTCTTATAAGACTTACACGGAAGGACGTGAGATTTGAGTGGAGTGAAGAATGTGAGAAGAGTTTTCAAGAACTCAAGAAGAGGTTCACTTTAGCTCCAGTATTGGCGATTCCTTCAGGCAGTGGAGGGTTCGCGGTATACCGTGATGCATCGTATAATGGTTTGGGCTGCATGCTCAATCAACACAAGAAGGTGATAGCTTACAGGTCAAGACAGTTGAAAGAGCATGAAAAGAACTACCCAACACATGACCTGGAACTAGCAACGGTCATATTTGCGTTGAAGATTTGGCGACATTATTTATATGGTGAGACCTTTGAGATCTTTATTGACCATAAGAGCCTCAGATATTTATTTACACAGAAAGAGCTAAATATGAGGCAGCGCAGATGGATGGAGTTCCTCAAGGACTACGACTGTTTCATACAGTACCATCCCCGGAAGGCTAATGTAGTAGTCGATGCCTTGAGTCAGAAGGGTTCAGCTCAGTTGGCTAGTTTGATTTTGGGTATACACCAATGGAAGTTAATTTGAGATCATTCCCTATATGATGCAAATATTGAGGTGCAAGCCATAGGAGCCTTCTTGGCTAACATATTAGTGAGACCGGTGATATTTGAGCATATGCACGAGTTACAGATGAAAGACCCAGAGTTGACCAAGATCTGCCAAGATGTGATTGAAGGCATAAAACCTGAGTTCTTAGTGAAAGAAGATGGTTCTTTATTGTTCAAGGGCTGTCTTTATATTCCAGACAATGCCGATCTGCGGCAAACTATCCTTGATGAAGCTCACAAGTCAAATTATACGATCCACCCTGGTAGCACTAAAATGTACCAAGATTTGAGAAAGAATTAATAGTGGAGAGGTTTGAAGTAAGACGTGGCTAAGTACGTGTCACAATATTTGACCTGCCAGTAGGTAAAGGTCGATCACATACATCCTGCTAGATTATTACAGCCTCTACCCATACCACAGTGGAGGTGGGAATCAATCTCTATGGACTTCATTGTGGGACTACCGCGTACAACAAAGAGATACAATGCCATTTGGGTAGTCATAGACCGACTGGCTAAGTCAGCACACTTCTTACCTTACAACACAATGTACACAGTGGGAAGACTTGTGGAGTTATATATGAAAGAAATCGTATGATTGCACGGGATTTCATGCAGCATTGTTTCTGATCGTGAACCATTATATGCATCAAAGTTCTGAAAGAAATTTTAAGAAAGAATGGGAACGTGATTGGACTTCAGTTCAGCTTTCCATCCACAAACTGATGGGCAAGCAGAGCGAGTGAACCAAGTGATAGAGGACATGATCAGAGCGTGTATGCTAGAACTGTAAGGATCATGGGATCAACACTTACCGTTAATTGAATTTATATATAATAGCAGTTTCCAAGAAAGCATTGGCATGGCACCGTATGAAGCTCTGTATGGAAGGTGATATAAATCGTCTATCAACTGGGAAGAAATCGGTGAAAAATTTATTTTGGGGCCGGAGTTACTTGAAGATAACGCCACCATTGTCCGTATGATCCGAGAAAGACTTAGGTCGGCTCAGAGCAGACAGAAAAGCTACGCCGATATCAAAAGGAAAAGTGTAGACTACAAGGTGGGTGAGCATGTGTTTGTGAAGGTATCGCCTATGAAAGGCATAATGAGATTCGGAAAGAGAGGCAAGTTGAGTCCCCGCTATCTTGGACTATTCGAGGTCTTGGGTCTAGTTGGGGAAGTTGCTTACCGCATTGGTTTACCCCCATTGTTTGATCGGGTGCACAATGTGTTTCATGTATTTATGCTCAGGAAATATATTAATGACCCTCTCATGTTTTGGGCAGTCAACCATTAGAGATGCATGAAGATATGAGCATGATCAAAGAACCGACGGAGGTATTGGATAGAAAGGAGCAAGTACTGCGCACCAAGGTGGTTCCTCTAGTGCTTGTACGATTGAGAAATCATCCGGTCGAAGAGGCAACGTGGGAAAGGGAGATGGATGTGAGAGAACAATACCCGAATTTATTTACCGAGAATTGAGAGCCAATTTGTATAATCGCGTGTACACTTTTGAGTTTGAACCATTAATGTAATCAAACGTTGAACGTATATATCCACTTATTTAATGAATGAACAGGACGAATGTGAGTTCTAACTGCCCCGTAGGGTGATCGAAATGTAGGGCATAATGATGATCGCATCATGGAAACAATGATCAAGCATGCTCCACAAAACTAATGACCAACTAGTCAAAAAACACCAAGAAAATAGAGGAAAAATAAAGCAGAATTTTTTTTGGAAAATTTGTCAAAACTGATTAATCGATTTCCAAATCGATCAATCGATTTTGGAAATCGATCAATCGATTTCGTTCGATTGAACGACTGGCACACGCCAGTGAGGTGAAAATTTGAGAAAATTAAGGGCATTAAATTTTTATTAATCGAAAAGAATTCGATTAATCAATTTTGGGAAATCGATCAATCGATTTCGCGAGACAGACTTTTAGTTGTGAAAATCAATCAATCGATTTTTAAAATTGATCAATCGATTTTTTCCTATATATAACAGTTTTGGGATTTTTGGTTCCCATAAGAAATTCAGTTTCTGTTTTTCTTTTGGTCGCCATTTTTCTTACCTCTTTTAGCTACCATAGCAGCTAGGTTTTGGGAGTTTTGCGGATAGATTTTGCATCGGAACCCTAACCATTCGGATCGAACATGCATGGTAAACCCTAGTTCTTCAATTTCTTTTCAATTTCAATTATCATAGCCCTAGATTTTAGGGATTTGTCTAGTTTAAACCCCAAAATGTTGCCTCGAACGCAATTAGCCACGAAATAATCGACGTCCAAGCTCCCGGTACTGGGTAAGAACGCCACGCCACCACCACCATCACCATCACCCCCATCATCACTAGTTTCTTCATCAGACTCCGAATCTGAATCGATGAACGCATCTTCACGCGAAGCGTCACCGATACCCCAACCACCACCCAGAAATTTGCCCCAACCAAATGAGTGGTGGGTGGCAAAGGAGTTTGAAGATGAGTACATCATCGATGAAGTTATGTTTACCGACCCCGATGACAAGGGCGAGACCCAATGGGCCCGACAATACCTTCAAAATGCGGGTCTCGAAAATCTTTTAAACCCTTTGTACGGGTACTTTTATCCTCAACTCGTGTGCTTATTTTACCAAAACCTAAAGGAGGGACGGGTTGACGACACCGTTATGACCGAGATCGACGGTCGTAGTTATATGTTCACCTGTCGCCATGTTCATGAATCTCTTGAGTGTTACCTAGATTATGTGCCGAGACCACCCTTTTTCCACCGTTTGCCGAGGAAGTCCAATTTAAGAAAATTATTGCCGAAATGACTAAGGGGAGCAAAGGATCGAGCAAATCCATAAGGAGGGTAGACTTACCCCATTACATGTGGATGCTTGATTCTATAATCAAGTGCAATTTATACCCATTGCGTCACGACACCGAGAGAGTAGAGTTGGTCCAACAGGCCCTATACGCGGCATACTGCGGCCGTTGGTTCGATACTACAAAATTAGTTATTGAGGGTATGGTGTACATCAAAGGGAAGATGATGAAAGGGCCTTTAAGACCCAAGGAGCGCATGCCCTATGCCTGATTCATCTCTAGCATGTTGGAGTGCTATTCTAGCGCCCCTGAATATGCCATCTCACCCATCCAGCCAAAGGCCACCGACGACGTGAAGCATTACTCCATCGTTTCGTGGGGCCGCAGCTACCGTATGCTGAAGAAGACCTTACCAGCTAACATACCAGCACCTGCTCAGGCTGGCCCAGTACCACCACCACCCCAGGATCCTCCAGCAGGTGGGGAGCCACCTATTATACCACCAGCTGAGGGAGCACCGTCTCATGGCTCACTGCCACCTGAGGGACAACACATAGTGCCACCTCCTACTACGTCATGATCACCTCCAGCTACTTCTACACCTACGTCATCCTACCGTCAGTGAGCAACTCGCCCCGCTCCTACTATCGACGACGTGTTGACCTAGATGGAGGCCAACAACCAGCAGATGAACCGTCGCATAGATTTCCTGATGTACCATACTATGCGGTACATCTATCCCATAGATTTCCAGTAGCGTCTCACAGAGGAGCAGACTTGGACTCCTGGCGCCCCAGCTAGGGATGCTTCTGGTGCGGGTAGGTCGAGCTCGGGGTCACAGCGATCCAGCGAGGACTGATTTCGATTGTGACATTTCGTTTTAGTTGTGATTATGTTTTTGGAGTTGTAATTATTTTTGAGCTATAATTATTTTGAAAAATCTCATGTATGAAACTATCTTGGCATGGATGCCATTTTATGGGGGATTATACTATTTTGTATCGAAAGTGAATCAAAGTTAAATTTTGTCAATTACCTTCAGTTGTGCTTCTTTAGTTGCATCGTTATCTATGTAATTCATTTTGTGCAGGATCGATAGTTTAGTTTTGTAACTACGTGTGTCTGTGTGTGTGGGGGGACTCCATTGACATACCTTCGGGTGCATTTTTGAGGACAAAAATCCCCAAGGTGGGGAGAATGTAACATTTTTGAATTTTAGGTGTTGAACAGTGTCCTTGGGATGCGTGCCCGACGGGTCACAGGTTTGACCAAATGAAAGTCAACTCGATGACTCTGGTTTCAACTTAGGTTGATGTAATAAGTATGTGTGTGGTTTAAAAACTAAGTGGAGATAACCTACACCTGCCTTGGATGTACATGCTTAACACCAATGCAAAGGAAGGGTTAAAGGGGCAAATAGCTAAGGAGAAGTTATTTCCCTTAGTTTTGGTCGGTGTAGAGGAATTAAGGAAGAGAGAGTAAGAAGTGGAGTAAATGCATGGGGAGTTAATGTGGGTTCTAAAGTGAAGATGGATTCAAGCAAATAATGTCGGATTCGACACGTAGAATTCGCAGAAGCCGATCAATCGATTTGGTCAGAATTTTAGCCATTTGCGGGCATTTCTTCCAGCCTTCGCTCCTTTCATTTTTCCTTCATTTCTACTCTTTATTTCATCATTTAAACCTCAATTAAATACACAACAATATGCTCATTTGAAATCAAATGAGACTCACCTTGAATCAATCTCTTGATTGATTAAATGGTTGGGTTAACGACTAGGGCTCCAACTTTGGCTTCCACAAATTCTACGCGTCAAATCTGACATTAATTGCTTGAATCCATCTTCACTTTGGAACCCACATTAACTCCCAATGCATTTACTCCACTTCTTACTCTCTCTCTTCTTAATTCCTCTACACCAACCAAAACTAAGGGAAATAACTTCTCCTTAGCTATTTGCCCCCTTTAACCCTTCCTTTGCCTTGGTGTTAAGCATGTACACCCAAGACAGGTGTAGGTTATCTCCACTTAGTTTTTAAACCACACACTTACACACACATACTTATTACATCAACCTAAGTTGAAACCAGAGTCATCGAGTTAACTTTCATTTGGTCAAACCTGTGACCCGTCGGGCACGTATCCCGAGGATACTGTTCAATGCCTAAAATTCAGGGATGTTACAGTACTTATCAAAAATACTGGGAGTGATTACTTGAATTCGAAAATTATGCTATTACACCTAATTTAAAAGAAAAATTGATAATTATGGGACCTATGCGGGTACCTCTGTATGTTTACTGAAACCACCTATATCCGAAATCCCTTAAAACCTATTGACATTTTGGAATTAGATGATGCAGATCATATGTCCACTAATATTCTAGAAAGTGGATCTTGAGACCATGAGCATTCCATAAGACGGTCAAGTTTTGATTCCACGTGGCACGAATCCATAAAAAATGGCCTTAAAATCACATGAACACATCACATTCAAATATGATTTGAATACATTTTTTTTGGGATATGTGCTATATGAAATCAAGAACTAACCGCCGGCTAGTTAGATCTTGGTCTCAACATCCTTTGTATGGAATATTAGGGTGCGATTTGCATTGTTTGATCCCAAGCAGTCAATAGCTTTAACATGGTTTTGGACGTAAGCGCTTTTAGTAAACCTGTAGGGGCAAACAGTGCTACCTAGACCTGTGCTATCTGAAAACAAATCTAATTCGTCTAATTTGATGGCGACGATGTAAAGATCTATGAGGTCAAACATTTTCACAAAACATGATCTCTACCATAAGATTGAATACAATCAAAATCTATCATCTGATTTAATAGTTGGCGATGTGAATTATATGATAGAGATCATATTTTGCACCAAGCCTTGGTAAAAAAATAAAATTAAATCATGACATCATGCCCTTCAATTCATTTTGGATAGATTTTAAGAGAGTAAGAATCTCTTTATTCTATTAGACTTAGAAATTAATGTTTATCTAAATATGGATAGATTGTGGAGATTTTTAAAAAGCTCATCCTCTTATTTAATGGTTGACTTTAAAGTCACTTTTTGGGATCTTTGTCATATTAAATCAATGCTTGGCCGTCTGATGGTAATTTTCATATGGTTGTCACTATTGACACCAAATATGATTTTAAGGTCACTTTTTTGGGATTTGTGTCACATCAAATCAATGTCTGACCTTTGATGGTACGCCCATTATCTCGAGATCATGTGTGCGAAAAGTTGGAACGAAAAATATTCTCCATCATTTGGTTCAAAACTGTCAATTGATTTTAACATGGGCGCCCTCATAGATTCGGTGGGCATATTTAACGGTAAAATCACATTTGATAAAATCACATGTCATTCATCTTGTTTAAATTTGACTTTAAGGTCACTTTGGAATCTATGCACGCCAAACCAATATTTGACCGTATGATGGTACGCCCATAATCTTAAGATAAAGTGTGTGAAAGATTGGAACGAAAAAATACGGTTCAAACATATTTGAGGCCATTGAATGCAAAAGAATCTTGACTTTTATCTTTATTTATTTGCTTTCACTTTTGGAACTTGTGCATCCAACGGTCTCAAAAATTGGTTAAACCACATTTAGAGTCCAACCACTTGAACTTGACCAAAGCCATCTTAAAGGATGTTGGAGTTAGGATCCTATTGGAAATTTGAAATATTATGGAGAGAAAATAGGAATATATATATATATATATATATAAAGGTAAGATGGATTTAGGGTGACGATTTTGAAGGGAGTCATAAATTAGAGTTTAACTCTAATTAGAAGTCCTATGGGTATATTGAGGGTGCATTAAAAGGGTGTTTTAGGGGTAGATAAATATGGTAAAGGGGAGTATTTTGTTCCTAAAGTGTGGAAACACTAAAATTGACTGAAACCATTCATGCTTTTATATAGTAGGTAAGTTGGATTTAGGGTGATGACTATGGAGTCTTAAATTAGAGTTTAGCTCTGATTAGAAGTCCTATGGATATTGATCGATTGCTTATTATATACTATAATTATATGAAATTAAAGTTTAACCTATTGCAAGCGCACAATGGAAATTGTAGAGCTACTATAGGATCGATCCCACGAGGAAGTTCATTATCTAATTAATTTCTAGTTTATATATTTTATCTAAATTCCTATCTTAAAATTTTTTATTTATCTTTAAGATCTAATCTACTAGAGAAATATGAATAAAAGAATGGATTATTAAACTAAAGATCATAAAAATAAATCATAATCCTCCTTCAGATTAAGGGCGTCAATCTTAATCTTCAGCGCTCGAATATTTATGAAAATAAATAATACCGCTATACCATATTTCTAGTTACCTAACATTGGTCGTCAATCAAGTCTAAGATCCTATCAATACAGATTTAATCTAATCAATAATCAATAAAAAATTTGGGTGTCAATCAAACTCTAGAAAACTGAAGATGGAAAAGTAAAAGCTATTACACTAATCTGCAAATTTTAACCTGAGTCATCAATTCAAATTAAAACTTGGAGATGTTTATAAAGCAAATAAAATCTAAGCTAGAAAGTAAAGTAAAATATATCCTTCACCCTTTAGCTGCAGTCGTCAATTGCTCCTGAGAAATTACAAATATCTACACTAATCTTTAGCACTCAATTGCAGTCATCAATTGTACTTGAGAAACCTCTGATATCTAATCTACTCTAACTATGTTATACTACTTTGATCGGAAAAAAATCCAACCTCAGGTGTCAATTGATACTGAAATTCTTCGATGCTTATTCATATGTCGAGCCATTTTATTTATAGATCATAAGAGGTTAATTTACAAAGATCTAGTTCTAATAAAGAAACTATTAAAAATAAAAGATTCCTAATATAACTTTAATTTCTAAATTTATCTTTCCTTGCTTTCTTTAGTTGATGGGCTTCTGGATTGTTTTTTCTTGAGCAGCAGTAGAGTCCTTTGGATTAGATCTTTATCAATCTTCTTAGATCCGTAGTTTACCAAACTTCTAATTGCAGGAGTCTTCTAATTCTAGATATGGCAGTGTTAAACTCTCACGTGATCTATAGTAGCAATGTGTAGTAGAAAGCTTCTATTTTTAGGAAATCGTAAATAACGATTTCTTTCTTATTCTTTCTGGAAAATCGTAATTCACGATTTTAGGCTTTCATCTAACAATTCCATATTTTAGATCGATCGCTTTCTTCTTTCGTCACTTTTTGAAGAATCATTTTTTAAAGAATTACGATTTTTCAGCCTTCCTGTTATTGGCAAATCGTCTTTAACGCTTAATCATCTTTTTATTGCTTTTTGAGTTTATTTTGACAAGGATTAATACTTAGGTTTTAATTTACTGCTTATCTTTAATATCTGTACATCAGTAATTCGTTAGTAGCAAACTAAGTCCTTGGATCACTAAGTTAAGGGTGATAAAAATGGTAAATTATGTGACTGATCACAACCCCAAACTTAAGTTTTGCTAGTCCCTAGCAAACAAGGAAAAATAAAGTATTTAAAACTTTTAAATTTAAATGTCACTTTCGTAGGTAGCACGATTGTATTTAGCAGATGCAACAAGCCTTTAACCTTAGGTGATCCCTAGTGGAGGAGTTGTAGTCTCCTGAAAGTTTTTAGTGAAGTTACCTACAAACTTTAAATATTTTTTGGTTTTTCAAAACTAAAAATTTAAAATATAAGCTAATTTTTGGACACTACTAATTATTCAGTTAGTCATTATATGTTCATTATTTCAAAATATTTCAAATCTTTTATCCTTAGCTTTCCATTATCGCAATTATCCTTGATCATAATTTAATAATTTCAATTCTTGTATAGCGTGAAGTGTGTATATCAGTGAAAAGTTTATTCATCATAGATTTTTCTAAACTGCAATTTTTAGAAAATATTTTCATCCAAACTCTCACTTATTGGCATACTCTAAAATATAATCAAAATTTTGGGTTCTCATAATATGATATGTTCGTGATAAATTCAAAGGACAATCAGCTAAAAAGATAAATCTCATGGAAAGGATAATCAATTCTTTTTATATAATTTATTTATTTATTCATAGTATCTCTTCATATATCTCTATTAGTTTCATATTTTTGCAAATCGTAAATCACAAAGGTCTTTTCTTCGGCTTGTAATGAAGTATTGGGTTTTCAGAAGGTTTCAAAGAAATAAAAGTAAAGAGGATTCAAAATTATTTTCAAGAGTTTAGCTCTTCCTTCTCTTCTTCTTCTATTTTTTCAGCTTCAGTAAGTATCCTTATTTTGGATAACTTCTCTTCTTCTTTTTGTAAATCTCAATTTTCTCTTCTTTTTTAATTTGAAAGCTTTTTTGCTTCTCTTTTCACAAAATCATCTTTTACGATTTTTCCTTCTTTTTCTTTTCTTTTCCCATATTTTTATACATTTGTATTTCTTTTTCAGTTGTACCCTTTTCAACAGATTCCTTATCTATTAACTCATACTCCTTTCACTCCCTTTTCTTCCCTTCTTTTACATTCGAAGCTCTTAGAAATTGTAAGAATTAAGGACAGAAAGTTTTGGGCGGTACATATGGTTAAAGGTTTATAAAATTCTGGTACAAAGAAATTTAGTCTTTAAGCTTCTAATATGAGTTCAAATGATAAAATATTTTAGGATTTTGGCTTTTTGGCTCTGGTTAAAAAAAAAGATGGCCTTTGGTCATTTTCACGATTTACTAATATGAATATTTTATTGCTTTGATATATTTAATAGACAGTTCTAAATAAATAAATTATCATAATCATTGAATATATTGATTCTAAGTTCAACAATATGAGATTTCATTTTGACAGCAAATGTAGAGCAGTTCAAAGAAAATTAAGCATGAATAAAAATAGTCTCTCTTTCTCTCAGATTAAAGAGGAATAGGCTCCATAGCTCACTGGATATATAATTTTGAAACTATAATATAAAATATTTTGCAGTTCAGATCAATTGTATAGTTTCAAACATTCTTCTGATATAGTTCTCTAGAGATGCTTTACTTTGAATTGTAACTATTTCTATTTTAATTTTGAACTACTACTGTGATGGATTGCTAAGAAATTTGGATTTTTATTATTTTCTGTCATAAATTGCATATAATGATTAACTAATTCAAAAAAAAAAAAATTAAAAATTAAAAATTTTTACGAAAAAGAAAACTAAACTAATCTATACAAAAGTGGTGTATCCCCCCAAACTTAAAATAGGACAATGTCCTCATTGTGCAAAACAAGGGACATACAGGAAAAGTTACTTATTACTTTACTGCTATGTTAGTAATCGGGTGTATAATCTGTAAAAAATAAAAAATTCTTCCCTCCAAACTTGGGAGAAAAATACTTCCGGTTGAATAGAGAAGGTTAGAATAAAAAAATTGTTAGAAAAGAGAAAAAAAATTGTTAGTAATGTTTGTAACACACACTGGTAAAAAAAAATTAATAATTTATATAACTGGATATTTACACTGTTCTACAAAAAATGAAAATCTATTGGAATTATACCTATGAGGTTTGTGATATATCTAGAGATTTGCTCACTAGGTGATGCAGGATATGGGATAATTGATCTTGAAAGGATATGTGGTGGAGTTGGTATAACAACCAGGTTGTTAATGCAGTCAGAGTCAGAGATTTCTGTAATGCCGCAGTCAAAATCGTATTCTTGGTCAGGCTCCATTACCTATTTTGGTGGTACTTCTACAAGATGTGTCTCTGTTAATGCTGGATTATATGTTGTTTTCAAGGCTTATAGTTCCGCTTCTAGCATAGCCTGTCGGTTCTGTGATTGGTGAATTACAACATAGTTTGCATCATTTTCCTCCCTCAGCTGTGCAGAAGTAGCCTTCTCTTTTGTTACTGTGGTCCAAAATTTTTTGATGAGGGACTCAATCTTTTCTTCTTTCTCAGCACAAATAACCATCAGTGACTCATTTTCTTCTTGTACTTTAACTAATTTTCCTTGAGCTACTGTGAGTTCTTGAGTCTTGTCTTTCCGCAATTTGTTCAGAGTTTGTTCATATTCTTGATGGGCTTTTTCTCTTATAGTTTTCACAACATCTGGGTTGTCAATGAATTCTGTCAATTCTACGACAAGCTGTGCTATTCTATCCTCATATTCCTTTTTTTTTTCATTCCCACCCTTGATGTTTTCCTTATAAAATCCTGTTCTCTCTTTGTACCTGTGCTATTTGGGTTCTAAGGGCTGCTGTTTCCTCCTGAATTTTCTTATTTGTTTCGGCTACCCAATAAACACGATACTTCTTAATTGCCTTCTATTTTATATTCATAATCATTTCTTGCTTTTCCTGTGCAGTAGGCATTTTGTCTCATAATCTGCTTTTCAACATATGTATTTCATCCACCATTCTCCTGACTATAGCTGGTAATTAGGCATTGGAAATCTACCATTGTTCTACTTCTTTTAATCTTCTCTCTAGGTCAGGTTGTTCAATCACTAGACCCGTTGAAGTAGTAGCTTGAACAGATAATTCTTGATGTAAGAGTGCACTGAAGCTCTCTCGTGGGACTTCAATGTGTAGCCTTAATTCTACAGCTTGGGTTGTAGGGGCTGTGGTGGTGGCCAGGGAGTCAACAAAAGATGGGACTTCAATTTCTTGGTTTACTCCTGTTTACGACATAGGAGGTGGAGCTGATAATGTTTCTGATGGGTCAATTGGTTGAAAACTGACAGGGACTTGGCTAAAAGTAGCCACTTCAACATTCTGGTGCTCAACTGGTGCTGGAGTGTCTTCTGCTGCTTCACTGCTTGGATGCATTGGTTCTGCTTCATTAGGAGTGGGTTCGATTTCATGGGGCATGACAGGCCCTATTGGTGAATCTAGAGCTGAGTCATATAGAATGGCTTGATTTTCATCTGGTATTCTATCCTCAGGTGTTTTCTCTGTCACCGGGGAACTACTTCTTTCCCTTTGACATGGTGGAGTAGAAATATTCTCACCTTCTTCTATAACCATTGTTTCAGTGGTGTTAGTTCCTGCTGCCTGTTCTATGGCAGCCTCTAACTATTCTAGGACTGTTTCGAATGTGGGTAGGACCTCTTTTGGTTGTGGCGTGATAGGAATTTTCTTTTTGTTTGTGACACTTAAAGTTCTCTTATAGGTTTGAGGTGTTAGACTTTCATTGCTGTGAGGCGATGCTTTCTCCTTGGGTTAATTTTGTATCCCACATTTATCAAAAAATTTGTGATTAGCCCACCAAAAAGGTAGATATAACTTATTTGTCCGGTACTTCTTTAGAGACAACTTCTCCCTTATTATGTTCATCACTTTCATGAGGTATGAAGGGACATCAAACAAATAGTGGTGCGCCATTAGGTGTCATAACCCCAGATTTTTGGGAACCGTACACGTCATGTACCTTGCATGTGTATGTGTGGTTCACAAGGAAACCAAAACTAACATGTATACATTATGTGTGTGTGTGTGTGAAACACACTAACTTTCACTAAGATATATATAAGTGAATGAGGGGGGAGAGGGGTTCCCCAATACGTGACCTAATTAATTGAGATAGAGAGAAGGAAAAGAGAAAGAGAAGAGAGGGAATCATAAAAGAGAGTAGAGACTCGTTGTTCTAAGCCGATAGAAGTTTGGAAAAAAAAGGACTAGAGGAGGAACCTTGATGAGTTTCTCATCTAGTTAGAACTTGGATCACGTTTACATCAAATACATCGATCGAGGTATGATTTAAATGCATATTTTGGGTGATTAGATAATGTAGGAAAGCATTAGTTGAAATGATTTTAGGTTATTTAATGCTAATAAGATATTGGATGAAGAAGGGAAATAGTCCTCGAATTGATCGAGAGATTATGTCTATCGTGGCTCGCTCGAGCGGCCAAATTGGCTCGCTCGAGTGAGGACAGAATAAAAAAAAAAAAAAAAAAATAGAGAACTGTTGCGTTCTGGGCTCGCTCGAGCGAGACCCATATTGAAGGAAGAACTCGCTCGAGCCAGGTATCGCGTAGAGCTTCAGATGGCTCGCTTTAACCGCTCGAGCGATCTCGTTTGAACCGCTCGAGCGAGGAATTGTGCTCGCTCGCGCGGGGCACCACACAGGTTTTGGATAGTTGTGTAAATACATGGAGGCTATGTACTCCAATGATTCTAGTGACCTTTCTAAACATATTCTATACACTTGAAATGTAGGATTTGACGTGAGATTGTGACGTGTAAACCTCTACGAGAAAAGTGTGCATTGAATCTGCGTTGAGGTAGGGAATATTCTTGAAACATGTACATTATTTCGTCAAATCATATATGTAGCATATTTCATATAAATAGTCAAGTATTGCATGACCATTCGGAAAAAGGGTGTGTGTGTGTGTAAGTTTTAAAAACGATAATCATGAGGTCCCCAGGGGACGTAAAAATGTAAAGGTGGGCATCTATACGATGCAATAAATCAGTGGCATCCCAGGGATGCAGATGAAATCTAACAGTGAAACAGAAGAAGGTGATAAGGCCTAATATAATAAAATTAGCACAATCATGGTGAATAATTATATGTAGAGCACATTCGATATTTTTGTTATTTAAGGTTTGATTAGAATACCCCACTGACGTGGCGGGATACCCACGACTGACTCGATAGGATATCCATGATCGGTACGGCGGCCAATCCGTACACTTATAGCACATCCCAGGGATGCAAAAATTGAGAATAGACCCCGCCACCTATGAGAAAGGGGCTTGGGCAGTATTCCCAGGGAATACATATAAGAACTGTCTAGTTAGACGACGATGGTGGGTATTCCATCGAGGCTTGAAGCTATATTGCTTGGGGACTACTTAAGTTAAAGATTTAAGTGATTAGGCCGACTTCACAACTAAACCAGTAAAGTGAGAACAAACAAAACCATGCAAAGTAACAATTGTATCCATCATTCTATTTCAGTTATTTCAATTGTTTTCCAAAAGAGATATCCGATAAAGTGTGCTTTTAAAACTGCTAACACATATGTGAGAGTTAATCTATATGTTCATTTTGCTCCCTGTTGAGCTAGGATGTAGCTCACCCCTTAGATTATACGTCACAGGTCCAGTTCTAGCGGCAGCTGAGGCTTCGGGGGACGTTGATCCAGAAGATCTGGATTACGTGACCGGAGAAGAGTTAGAACCTCCGCCTGAAGAATTCTTTTAGAAGTTTCTTTACGTATTGTGAGTGAGTAGAGAGTAACTTTGGCTTGGCATGTCAAGCTTTATTCTTTTAAATGTAACTAAATGCCATAAATTATTCTGGCGAACCATCTGGGGTGATCGGGTTATCACCGATGGTTCGGGACAGTTCTTCTGCTCATGAATTGGCATGAGACCAGAACTGTCTGTTATGTTGCTAGACTTTCATTAACACATTGAGACTTAGCTAGTTTAAAGTTCGAACCATTTTAAATTGTTTGTTTTTGCTTGTTTATAAATGTTCCGCATAGATTTAAGGTGCATGACCTTGAGGGTCGTGATGATGGCACGGATTTCGAGGCATTGAAATTCGAGCTGTCACAGTTGATATCAAAGCCAAGTTTCGATCTTGGGACCAATTCTAAGTAATGTATGTGCTATGTGTGTATGTGTATGTGTCATAGGTATGTTACAAGTCTATGAGAAAGGGTGCTATGTAGCACGTGACGCACGAGTGTTGATAGACCCAGGGTCTACCCACTCCTTCATCACCCTTAGATTTGCAAAGAAAATGAAGATTGTCCCGGAGACACTGGACTTTGTGTTATCAGTGTCTATACCAATGGGAGAATTAGTGAACACATAATTAGTCTACAAATCGGTAGTAGTGAGCGTTCGGGATGACGTTGTCTACGAATTAGACGCGAAATTAATCATGTTGGACATGCAAGGATTCGACGTGATCCTTGGCATGGATTGGCTGTCCCATCATTGTGCAACAGTAGATTGTAAGAAAAAGGTTGTTATTTTCTGACCTAACACGAGGAGATCGCTTCAATTTCGAGGAGAGAGATCGACGCAAGTGCCACTTAACTCTGCAGTTAGAGCAGAACGTTTAATCAAAAAGAGATGCAGCGGTTATTTGGCATTTCTAAAAGGAGATAAAGAAGAAAGGAATGTTATCTCTGAGATAGCAGTAGTGCGAGAATTCACAGATATATTTCTCAAAGAATTGCCAGGATTACCACCAGAGAGAGAAGTGGAATTTGCTATCGACTTAGCACCAGGAACGGAGCCTGTTTCAAAGGCACCTTACAGGATGGCTCCTGCAGAGTTGAAAGAATTGAAAGAGCAGTTGCAAGAGCTCATGGATAAAGGGTTCATAAGACCAAGCGTGTCTCCATGGGGAGCACCAGTTTTGTTAGTGAAAAAGAAAGATGGGTTGATACGGTTGTGCATTGACTATCGACATTTGAACAAACTCACTGTGAAGAATCGATACCCGTTGCCAAGAATAGATGACTTGTTCGATCAGTTGCAAGGAGCAAAATATTTTTCCAAGATCGATATGAGATATGGATACCATCAATTAAGAGTCAAGGCTGAGGACATTCAGAAAACGACATTCAGAACACGATATGGACACTATGAATTTTTGGTGATGCCATTCGGATTGACAAATGCACCGGCGTCGTTTATGGACTTAATGAATCGGGTGTTTAAACCACACCTAGACTCTTGCGTTGTCGTGTTTGTTGACGACATCCTGATTTACTCAAAATCGAGGACGGAGCATGAAGAACACTTACGGGTCGCTCTACAAACTTTGTGTGAACACCAATTGTACGCCAAGCTCAGTAAATGTGAATTTTGGCTAGAAGAGGTTAGCTTTTTGGGACATGTCGTCTCAAAGCATGGTGTCACAGTAGATCCCGCTAAGATCGAGGCAGTAGTGAACTGGGAGCAACCAAAGACCGTAACAGACGTTTGAAGTTTCCTTGGACTGGCAGGTTATTATCGATGTTTCGTTGAGGGGTTTTCAAAGATATCGGGACCTCTTACGAGGCTTACGAGAAAGGATTCAAGATTTGAGTGGAGTGAGGCGTGCGAGAAGAGTTTTCAAGAACTTAAGAAGAGACTCACCTCAGCTCTAGTGTTAGCCATTCCATCAGGCAGTGGAGGATTCACAGTCTACAGTGATGCTTCATATAACGGTTTGGGTTGTGTACTAAATCAACATAAAAGGGTAATAGCTTACGGGTCAAGACAGTTGAAAGAGCACGAGAAGAACTATCAGACACATGATCTAGAACTAGCAGTGGTCATATTCGCATTGAAGATATGGCGACATTATTTATACGGAGAAACGTTTGAAATCTTCACCGACCATAAGAGCCTCAGATATCTATTTACACAGAAAGAACTAAATATGAGGTAGCGCAGATGGATGGAGTTCCTCAAGGACTATGACTGTTCTATACAGTACCATCCAGGCAAGGCTAATGTTGTGACAGCCCAGATTTCGGCACCCCGAAACCCGTGCCATCAGCACGATCATCTTGACCGTGCCCCTTAGCTAAGCACGGAACATTGGCATATCAAGCATAAAATGAAATAATAAATGAGTTGCGGAATTTAAATCTATATAAAGAAATTTTCCAAAAGACAGTTCTACCCTCATGCCTCTGCATAAATGGAGAACCAATCCGAACCATCGATGATAGCAATCATCATGGATGGTTCGGCCCAAAAGAATAATCTCAAACTCAACATATACATGGTTTTACCAAAACTAGGCTTGACATACCCAGCCGTACCAATCTCTCTCAAAAAGCCCTCAAAGCGGCACAACGGAGTCCTCTAGAAGAAATCCTCAGGAGGTGGCTCCAACTCGTCTCCGGCCGCAAGGTCCGACTCACCGGGGTCAGCGTCTCCTGAAGCCTCGGCAGCTGCTAGTAGTGGACCTGCGACGTATAGTCTATAGGGTGAGCTACATCCTAGCTCAATAGGGAACAAAACACAGTTGAACATATAAATTATTACTCACATATATTCCATGATATGACATGCATGATGTGTCTATGCAATTACTGATTAACTGTTAAAAAGTATTACATTTTACTGGTAGTTTACTCGTGTCTTTTATTTACTCATGAATGATGCTGAAAAGGCCTAAAGCAAAATTTAAACTTTCAACTTAAGTAATCCCCGAGCAATATAGCATCGAGCCCCGATGAGATACCCTTCATCGTCATCTATATAGACACTTTTAACGTATTCCCTGGGAATACCATATAGTACCCAAGCCCCTTTCCCCTGGGGATTGGTGGCGGGGTTTCACTTGTCTCAAATCAACACCCCTGGGGTGTGCTTACTATGTACGGATAAGCCTCCGCACTGGCTTACGGTTTCGCCGCCGTATCGATCACGGATATCCTGCCGTGTCAGTCGTGGATATCCCACCACGTCGGTGGGGTACCCTATCAAACCTCAAATAATAAAAATATCGGTGCCTTACATATAGTTATTCACCATGTAAGTGTGCTATCTTATATCAGTTAGGCCCTATCAAACATGATTCAATCTTTGATACATCCCTGGGATGTATCCATTGACTTTCATCACACCTGATGCTCTTATCTCTTCACTTCATCATCCCCTGGGGATGGCTCATTATAATTACTCTTATGAATGTCACACACACACACTTTTTACAATTCTTAAGAAATAAAACATTTGAATTTGAATTCTATATCACTACATACATGCTCTTGTAAAATAAAGTACATGTTCAAGGTGTTCCCTACCTCAGGTCTTTGTTCGATCAATGCATCAAGGTCCCACGTGGCTCCTTGTGCACTAGCTCACACGTACCACCTATGGTACCACATAACATGTGAAACACATCACTAAGGATGCAATAAAGAAGGTCCAAGACCCTCCCATGAATCTTAAAGTTAAACTCAAAAGTTAACATAAATGAGCTCAGTCGATTAATCGAACTCCAAAATCGATTAATCGAAACTGATTCGATTAATTGATTTCCAAAATCGATTAATCGAAAGTCAATATCGATTAATCGATTCTCAAATCGATTAATCGAGATTTTCATTCGATTAATCGAATCCTAATTCGATTAATCGAAATTCTCTGTTTAGCCAAGTCGATTCTCAATTCGAGTAATCGAGTTCCTAAAATCGATTAATCGATCCCAAATCGATTAATCGAAAATTGAAATCGATTAATCGAAATCCCATTTCGATTAATCGATTTTCCACAAGTCCTTTCCTTCAGCCCCTGGTCCACTGGAGGTTCCCAGTCGATTAATCGATACCCAAATCGATTAATCGAAATCCAAAGTCGATTAATCGAAATTCAATTCGATTAATCGAGATCGGGGTTTCCTGACTTTTCAACTTCTTGGCCAATTTCGATTAATCGAAACCTAATTTTGATTAATCGAAATTTCCCGATTCAGCCCCTTTCGAGCTGTTCTTCCCAATCTTTTTCCACACTTTTTCCTCTATTTTTCTAAACCATTATCCTATGATTTAGACCATTTTCAACTACAATTTAACCTCTACAATCTATGCATTTTATTCACAAAAATTTACCTTGAATCAATCTCAAATTGATTTCAAATCAAGTGGTTGGAAGGCTAGGGTTCCAGCTTTGCTTCTAGCGGATCCCTCGCGTCGAATCCGACGTTTATTGCTCGAATCCCCCTTCCACAACTAGCATTTACTCCTTGCATTAGCTATGCTCTCCTTCTCTCTCTCTTCTTTACTTCTCTCTCAACAACCAAAGCTATTGGTTTTAGGGTTATTAAACCCTTTTATCCCCCCCTAGCTTGTGTGTTGAGTACATGCACCTCAATAGGTGTATGTGACTTCAGATTCACAACACACACCACATAGTTTCACAAACCATCTCATCTCATTCACTCATCACACTCTACGCTAACTATCGAACTCCTATTTGGTCAAACCTGTGACCGATCGGGCACGGATCCCGAGGTTATAGTTTAGTGTGATTTTTCGGGCTATTACATCCTCCCCACCTTGGGAATTTTCGTCCTTGAAAATAACCCAAGGTTCATCGGTCTGGGTCTGTCCCCCCCCCACACTCTCAGGTGAGGTGGTCCAGTTGACTCAGACGTATTTAGGTATTCACAATTTCAAGCATGGAATTCAAAAATTTTTTTTGACGAAATAAAATAATTAACACAAAAATTTGGATTTCTATTAATATCTGAAAGTTTTACAAGGCGCCAATAAGTTGGCATACAAAAATATACATGTACAAAATCATGACTGATACAAAATAAAGATAAGACTCATGCAGTCCCCTCGCCAGGCTGGTCGGGTGCAGGGCTGGTGGGTCTCTTGAGCCGGGTCAGTGGTCATGGTGGCGATCAGGTGGCCGGGTAGTACTGTCGGCGCTCTTCTCGGTTGGAGCGGAGGTAGATGTGGAAGGAGCCGCGTCTGTAGTGGCTGTGGTAGGATGGAAGACAGGTCCTCTGTGGAAGGCTGTACGTCCGGCTGTCCACTCCTCCTCCTGGGAGAGGTAGCGGTGATAGTCGGTAGGGTAGATGTGGCGAAGGGTGTGAAAGAGGAGGAAGTCCATCCTCCGGTTCATCCGTTCATTGTTGGCCTCCATACGGGCCAACACCTCCTCTATGGCCGGGTAGGGATGAGGTGGGGTGTCACAGCGCGAGTGGTCGGGCGGTGTCGGTGAGGTCTTGCAGGAGAGGTGGCCCTCTCCACGGATGGCTCGGCGGGGACAGGGTGTGCCCCACCCACGGGTGGGTCCTGCTGTGGTGGTGGGGGTGGTGGTGGTGCTACTGCTGCTGGGGCTACTGGAGCGAGACCCGGAGCCGGTGGGGTCCACTTTAGCAAGTTGTAGCTACGGGCCCATGAAGACCTGGAGAATGTCTTCACGCAGTCTGTAGCCCTCTCTTCATGCGGAGAGACGGCGTAAGATGCATCGTTGGAGTAGCACTCCAACATGCTCGATATGAGGCGAGCGTAGGGCATCTTCTCCTTGGGCCATAGGTTGCCCTTCATCAGCTTCCCCTTTATGTACCTCATCCCCTCGAGGATGAGCATGGTGGCGTCAAACCACCAGCCACAGAAGGCTGAGTAAAGTGCCTGCTGCACTTTCTCCACGCGCTCGGTGTCGTGGCGCATAAGGTATAGATTACACTTGACCACTGAGTCAAGCATCCACATGTAGTGGGGAAGGTCAACCCTCTTGATGGAGGAGCCCGACCCCTTTTTGCCATTGGTCATGCGAGTCATGACCTCCTCAAAGCGAGGTTCCTCCTCAAAGGGTGGGAATAGGGTGGTCTCAGGGGTGAAATCGAGGTAGCACTCGAGCACCTCGTGTATGTGGCGACGTGTGATCGTGTAGTCGCGACCCTCGATAGTGGTCTTGATCACATCGTCAGTCGGCCGTCCACAAGCCCTTGGTAAAATAGTCTCACCAATCTAGGGTAGTAAGAACCCCGGATTGGTTTGAGAAGGTTGCCGAGACCGGCATTGTTAAGATAGTTTCGAGCCCATTGGGTCTCGCCCGGTACATCGGGATTGGTGAAAAGGGTAGGGTTGATAATGTATTCGACCTCAAAGGTCTTTGCGGCCCACCATTCATTTGGTTGCACCACATCGGTGGGTGGTGGTGGCATGGGCGTGGACTCGCGGGAAGACTCGCGCGTAGATGCGCTCGTCGAACCGGAGGTGGTCCCCGATGTCGACAGTGAAGGAGTCCTCACTGGCGATGGGGTAGGTGGTGGTGGTGCGGCGTTCTTATGCCTAACCGGCAACTTAGAGGTTGCCTTCTTCGAAGACAACCGGGTTTTGGGTGGCATTTTTAGAAAAACTAGGGTTTAGCTAGTTCAAATCAAAGGGAAAGTGCGAAATTAGGGTTTTACCGTGGGTTTTGGATGCGATGGCACTTGAATTCGATCCAAAAACTAATGGAAACGCAAACCCTAGGGTGCCGGATGGTCGGAGAAGAAGAAGAAGATGAAGCGCCAAAAACCCGAGAGCTCAAAAGATTTCGAATGGCAAAGAAAATCCCTAAATTTCAATATATAGGCCCCGGCTCGATTAATCAAAATTCAGAATCGATTAATCGAGATTCAAAACTAGGTTAAGCCGCGTAAAATCGATTAATTGATTTCCCAAATCGATCAATCGAAAGTTAAATTCGATTAATCGAAAAGATTTTGATTAATCGAAATCGTATCCGTTTAAAAATTTAAGTTTTAGAGCTCACTGGCGCGAGCCAGTCGATTAATCGAAATCCATTTCGATTAATCGAAGTTTCAAAATCGATTAATCGAATTTCACTTTGATTAATTGAAATCGTGCAGTAACTTCCAAAATTCCAGAATTCCTTAAGTTATTCGATTAATCGAAATCCATTTCGATTAATCGAAATTTCAAAATCGAATAATCGAAATTCACTTCGATTAATCGAAATCGTCTATCTGACTTCAATTTTTTCCAAGTCCCTTTAGTAAATCGATTAATCGAGGATCCAGTTCAATTAATCAAAATCTAAAATCGATTAATCAAAACTGCTTCGATTAATCGAAATTTCATTAATTTACTCCCAATTCTTCTAACATTCCCAGTTTGTTCGATTAATCGAACATGCAGTTCGATTAATCGAATTCCCAAAATCGATTAATCGATCCCAAATCGATTAATCGAAATTATAACTCGATCAATCGAAATTGCATTCTATGTATATTCTAACTCTTACTCAATTTTCCAGTCACTGGCACCTGTCAGTCGACTAATCGAACAAAATCGATTAATCGAAATTCCAAATCGATTAATCGATTTGAAATTCGATTAATCGGTTTTGCCCAATTTCTCCAGACTTTCAGGTTCTTTGGTTCTTTGGTTCTTTGATTATTTTTGACAATTTATGATATCAAGTGGTTCGTAGATCCATAAAAACACATTCACTTGGTCATGTACATACAAAACTCTGTTCCTTTAATCATACTTTTGAGCAAAATTTCCATCGAATTACAAGTCTTGCAGAGATTCCACAAACATGTTTGTGGTTTACATTGGATTCTCACGTCGTTGGAAACAAGGCTGGATATTGTTCTTTCACATCGGCCTCTCGTTCCCAAGTAGCCTCTTCTTTTGGATGATTGTTCCACCGAACAAGCACTAAGGGAATCACTTTAGTGCGCAGTACTTGTTCCTTTCGATCCAAGATTTCCACTGGTTCCTCTATCATGCTCATGTCCTCACACATCTCCATAGGTTGTTTTCCTAACACATGAGATGGATCATTCACATACTTTCTGAGCATCGATATGTGGAAAACGTTATGTACCCGATCAAACAGTGGTGGTAAACCAATGCGATACGCAACTTCACCTACGCATCCCAAAATTTCAAATGGTCCAACATAACGTGGACTTAACTTCCCTCTCTTACCAAATCTCATTACGCCTTTCATAGGTGTCACCTTCACAAATACATGCTCACCCACTTTATAGTCGACACTAGTCCGCTTCATGTCGGCGTAACTTTTCTGTCTACTCTGTGATGACTTCAGCCTTTCTCTAATAATTTGAACAACGGTGGCGTTATCTTCAAGTAGTTTTGGCCCTAACACAAATTTCTCACCTGTTTCCTCCCAATTGAGGGGTGATTTGCATCGTCGTCCATACAGAGCTTCATACGGTGCCATGCCAATGCTCGTTTGGAAACTGTTGTTGTATGCGAACTCGAGCAACGGTAGATACTCATCCCAGTATCCTTGCATATCATGCATGCACGCTCTGAGCATGTCTTCTATTACTTGGTTCACTCGCTCTGTCTGCCCATCAGTTTGGGGATGGAAAGCTGAACTAAAGTCTAGTCGTGTTCCCATTCCTTCTTGAAATTTCTTCCAAAACTTGGATGTATATAGTGGATCACGATCTGAAACTATGCTGCTTGGAATCCCATGTAATCTTACAATCTCCTTCATTTATAAGTCTGCCAGTCTTCTTGCTGTATATGTAGTATTGTACGGCAAAAAGTGCGCTGATTTGGTCAATCGGTCTACGACGACCCAAATGGCATTGTGTCTCTTGGCAGTATGGGGTAATCCAACAATGAAGTCCATCGAGATTGATTCCCATTTCCATTCTGGGATTGGTAAAGGTTGCAATAGTCCAGCAGGATGTCTATGATCAACCTTCACTTGCTGACAAGTCAAACACCGCGATACGTACTCTGCCACGTCTTGCTTCAGTCCTCTCCACCAGTAGTTCTGTTTCAAATCTTGGTACATTTTGGTGCTACCAGGGTGGATAGCATAATTTGACTTATGGGCCTCATCAAGAATCGTTCATCTTAGATCGGCATTGTCCGGAATGCATAGACGGCCCTTAAACAATAAAGAACCATCTTCTTTAACCGAGAAGTCCGACCTGATGCCTTCACTCACGTCTTGATGAATCTTTGTTAATGCCGGATCTTTCATCTGTAGATCGTGGATATGTTCAAATATCACTGGCTTTACTGATATGTTAGCCAAAAAGGATCCGGTGGCTTTTGACTCAATGTTCGTGATCAGAGAATGCCAGTCTTCCAATAATTTCCATCGGTGCATACTCAAAATCAAACAAGCTAATCGAAGAACCTTTCCGACTAATGCGTGCTACTACATTCGCCTTGCCTGGATGGTATTGTATGGAGCAATCATAATCCTTGAGGAATTCCATCCACCTGCGCTGTCTCATGTTGAGCTCTTTCTGTGTAAAGAGATATCGGAGGCTCTTATGATCGGTGAAGATTTCAAAAGTCTCACCATACAAGTAATGTCTCCAAATCTTCAGCGCAAAAATGACTGCTGCTAGTTCCAAGTCATGAGTCGGGTAATTTTTCTCGTGTTCTTTCAGCTGTCTTGATCCGTAAGCTATCACCTTCTTGTGTTGGTTGAGTACACAACCAAGGCCATTGTATGACGCGTCGCTGTACACGGCGTATCCTCCACTGCCTGAAGGAATCACTAGCACTGGAGCCAAAGTGAGTCTCGTTTTGAGTTCTTGAAAACTCTTCTCGCATGCCTCACTCCACTCAAATCTTGAATCTTTTCGTGTCAGCTTTGTGAGAGGTCTCGATATCTTTGAAAACCCCTCGACGAAACGTCGAAAATAGCCTGCTAAGCTCAGAAAACTTCGGACATCGGTCACTGTCTTTGGTTGCTCCCATTTAACCACTGCTTCTATCTTTGCTGGATCTACAGTGACACCATGCTTTGAGACAACATGTCCCAAAAAGCTAACCTCTTCCAACCAAAACTCACACTTGCTGAGTTTGGCGTACAATTGGTGTTCACGTAGCGTCTGTAGAGCAATCCTCAAATGTTCTTCGTGTTCCGTCTTGGATTTGGAGTATATCAGTATATCATCGACAAACACTACGACGCAGGAGTCCAAGTGTGGTTTAAACACTCGGTTCATCAGATCCATAAACGACGCCGGAGCATTCGTCAATCCAAACGGCATCACAAGGAATTCATAGTGTCCATACCGTGTCCGGAAAGCTGTCTTCTGAATGTCCTCAGCCTTGACTCGCAACTGATGATACCCAGATCTCAGGTCGATCTTGGGAAAATACCTTGCTCCTTGTAGCTGATCGAATAGATCGTCAATTCTAGGCAAAGGGTAGCGGTTCTTCACAGTGAGTTTGTTCAATTGTCGATAGTCAATGCATAGCCGCATTGACCCATCCTTCTTCTTGACAAACAAGACCGGTGCTCCCCACGGAGACACGCTCGGTCTAACAAACCCCTTGTCCATAAGTTCTTGTAGTTGTTCCTTCAACTCCTTTAACTCAGCAGGAGCCATTCTATAAGGTGCTTTCGAAATAGGCTCCGTTCCTGGTGCTAAGTCAATGGCTAATTCTACTTCTCTTTCTGGAGGTAATCCAGGCAATTCCTCTGGAAACACGTCGGCGAAGTCTCGCACAACTGCTATCTCAGAAATGACGTTCTTTTCTTCCTTGTCCTCCTTTAAGAAAGCTAAGTATCCACTGCAACCTTTTCTGATTATTTTCTCGCCCTCATCGAGATCAAGTACGATGATGACCTCACTCCTTGAAATCGAAATGATCTTCTTGTGTTGGGTCCGAAAATGACTACCTTATTCCAATGCTGCGCCAACCAGTCCATGCCAAGGATCACATCAAACCCCTGCATGTCTAACAGTATCAACTTTGCTTCCAATTCATGCACCTCTAAGTCTCGAACTGCTACAATGATGGATTTGCAAGCTAACTCCGTGTCTACTAACTCTCCAGTCGGAATAAACACAGATAGGACGAAATCCAACGTCTCTGGAACAATCTTCATCTTCTTGGCGAAACGTGGAGTGACGAATGAGTGGGTAGACCCTGGGTCTATCAACACTCGAGCATCATATCCACCGAAGCATCCTTTTTCATATATATTTAAAGTACCTATAGCATACATACATACATATAATAATTTACACATCAATTTACACTCTTAATTCACATATAGCTTTTTGTATTGAGAAAAGAATCTATACAATTTCTAATGCATGCTCCTTCTCTATCTAAAATTTTAATGAAATGAAAATTTTCTTTAATTTTAACGAGTCTCACCTTGGATGATGTCATGCACGTTCCCTGCTTCCTGAGCAGTGACTGCATAGGCTCTCCCCTGAACGATCGGCTTCCTTGCTTGAATGGGTCATGGCGCTGCAACTGAAGCCGTCTTTCTTTTATCCGCCTCGGGGCAATCCTTGATCAAGTGGCCCACCTTGCCACATCGAAAACAGCCCTTAGTTCCCAATCTACAATCCACTGTCCCATGAGGCTTGCCACACTTTATGCATAAGTCTCCGAGGTGGAAGAAACAAAGACGAGAACCCTGTGTGATAGTGGCGCCAGTAGACATGGCAGGGCTCTCATAGCGAAAAGGTCTCCCCGACGCAAGTAATGGAAACCTCTGTTGGTGTTGTTGTTGCGCCGGCCTTCCGAAACCCCCTTAGAACTGTGGTCTCTGATTTTGGCCCATGAACCTCGGCTTTTTGTTCACCGGTTCATAGTGCCCCGATCTTCCTTGTTCATTTCCTCCTCTCTGCTGCTCTCTCTGTCGATATCTATTTGTATTCTCCTCTTCAACCACTAGTGCTTTACTCATGACCTCTTCATAGGTCCTCAGCTGAAATGGAGCTACGCCTCCCCTAACCTCAGGCTTCAAACCTTGCTGAAACCTCTTGAACTTCATCACTTCAGTAGCGACGTAATCCGGAGCAAAACGGGCAAGTCGTAGAAACTCCACCCCATATTCTCTCACCATTCTCCTTGCACTAATCAGAAATTGTATCTCGAGCTGGTTCCTCACCACTTCCGGAAAATATTGTTTGTTGAACTCCTCAACAAACTCCTCCCAAGTCCAAGTCAACTCTGGGGTCTCCTGAGCTCGAGTCCGTATCACGGACTTCCACCAAGGCTCAGCCTCCCCATCCAACATATAAGCTGCCCATCTCACACTCTCATCTTCCGTGCATGTTAGCACGCTAAAGACTTTCTCCATCTCCATCAGCCAGTTCTCAGCGGCCATGGTGTCTGCCTGCCCAGAAAATGAAGGAGGTCTCATCCTCCTAAACTCTGTAAAAGATGAGGGCACAGGAGTCCTCGGTGTAGGTGGTCATTTCTCTTGACGCGTGAGCTGCAAAGGATGCGACTTGTTGTGCCATGGCAGCTGCCATAGTCTCCATAGTGTGCATCATCCTTTGTCGCTCCTCTCTATCTTCTTATCTTTCTCTCACTCTCTCTTGCTCTCTTAGATCTTGATCCTGCCGATCTCGATCCTCTTCATCATGTTGTCTACTACTACTGCCCCCTGGGGCCTCAGTACCTCCTAAAGGCACTCTATTAGTAGGAGAGATGTAATCATCTCCACTATGTAGACTCCTCTGCTGGCCTCCCCTTGGTCGGCCTCTTCCTCTAGATGACATTTGCGGCTGCATTTGAAACTAAAGTTTCGTTAGCAGAAGTCCCTATGTTCTGACCCAAAGAACAATTGCCAGAATTGCTAAAAGAAAAGGCTTTGATACCAACTGTGACAGCCCAGATTTCGGCACCCCAAAACCCGTGCCATCAGCACGATCATCTTGACCGTGCCCCTTAGCTAAGCACGGAACATTGGCATATCAAGCATAAAATGAAATAATAAATGAGCTGCGGAATTTAAATCTATATAAAGAAATTTTCCAAAAGACAGTTCTACCCTCATGCCTCTGCATAAATGGAGAACCAATCCGAACCATTGATGATAGCAATCATCACGGATGGTTCGCCCCAAAAGAATAATCTCAAACTCAATATATACATGGTTTTACCAAAACTAGGCTTGACATACCCAGCCGTACCAATCTCTCTCAAAAAGCCCTCAAAGCGGTACAACGGAGTCCTTTAGAAGAAATCCTCAGGAGGTGGCTCCAACTCGTCTCCGGCCGTAAGGTCCGACTCACCGGGGTCAGCGTCTCCTGAAGCCTCGGCAGCTGCTAGTAGTGGACCTGCGACGTATAGTCTATAGGGTGAGCTACATCCTAGCTCAATAGGGAACAAAACACAATTGAACATATAAATTATTACTCACATATATTCCATGATATGACATGCATGATGTGTCTATGCAATTACTGATAAACGGTTAAAAAGTATTACATTTTACTGGTAGTTTACTCGTGTCTTTTATTTACTCATGAATGATGCTGAAAAGGCCTAAAGCAAAACTTAAACTTTCAACTTAAGTAATCCCCGAGCAATATAGCATCGAGCCCCGATGAGATACCCTTCATCGTCATCTATATAGACACTTTTAACGTATTCCCTGGGAATACCATATAGTACCCAAGCCCCTTTCCCCTGGGGATTGGTGGCGGGGTTTCACTTGTCTCAAATCAACACCCCTGGGGTGTGCTTACTATGTACGGATAAGCCTCCGCACTGGCTTACGGTTTCACCGCCGTATCGGTCACGGATATCCTGTCGTGTCAGTCGTGGATATCCCGCCATGTCGGTGGGGTACCCTATCAAACCTCAAATAACAAAAATATCGGTGCCTTACATATAGTTATTCACCGTGTAAGTGTGCTATCTTATATCAGTTAGGCCCTATCAAACATGATTCAATCTTGGATACATCCCTGGGATGTATCCATTTACTTTCATCACACCTGATGCTCTTATCTCTTCACTTCATCATCCCCTGGGGATGGCTCATTATAATTACTTTTATGGATGTCACACACACACTTTTCACAATTCTTAAGAAATAAAACATTTGAATTTGAATTCTATATCACTACATACATGCTCTTGTAAAATAAAGTACATGTTCAAGGTGTTCCCTACCTCAAGTCTTCGTTCGATCAATGCATCAAGGTCCCACGTGGCTCCTTGTGCACTAGCTCACACGTACCACCTATGGTACCACATAACATGTGAAACACATCACTAATGATGCAATAAAGAAGGTCCAAGACCATCCCAAGAATCTTAAAGTCAAACTCAAAAGTTAACATAAATGAGCTCAGTCGATTAATCGAACTCCAAAATTGATTAATTGAAACTGATTCGATTAATCGATTTCCAAAATCGATTAATTGAAAGTCAATATCGATTAATCGATTCTCAAATCGATTAATCGAGATTTTCATTTGATTAATCGAATCCTAATTCGATTAATCGAAATTCTCTGTTTAGCCAAGTCGATTCTCAATTCGAGTAATCGAGTTCCTAAAATCAATTAATCGATCCCAAATCGATTAATCAAAAATTGAAATCGATTAATCGAAATCCCATTTCGATTAATTGATTTTCCACAAGTCCTTTCCTCCAGCCCCTGGTCCACTGGAGGTTCCCAGTCGATTAATCGATACCCAAATCGATTAATCGAAATCCAAAGTCGATTAATCGAAATTCAATTCGATTAATCGAGATCGGGGTTTCCTGACTTTTCAACTTCTTGGCCAATTTCGATTAATCGAAACCCAATTTTGATTAATCGAAATTGCCCGATTCAGCCCCTTTCAAGCTGTTCTTCCCAATCTTTTTCCACACATTTTCCTCTATTTTTCTAAACCATTATCCTATGATTTAGACTATTTTCAACTACAATTTAACCTCTACAATCTATGCATTTTATTCACAAAAATTTACCTTGAATCAATCTCAAATTGATTTCAAATCAAGTGGTTGGAAGGCTAGGGTTCCAGCTTTGCTTCTAGCGGATCCCTCGCGTCGAATCCGACGTTTATTGCTCGAATCCCCCTTCCACAACTAGCATTTACTCCTTGCATTAACTATGCTCTCCTTCTCTCTCTCTTCTTTACTTCTCTCTCAACAACCAAAGCTATTGGTTTTAGGGTTATTGAACCCTTTTATCCCCCCCTAGCTTGTGTGTTGAGCACATGCACCTCAATAGGTGTATGTGACTTCAGATTAACAACACACACCACATAGTTTCACAAACCATCTCATCTCATTCACTCATCACACTCTACGCTAACTATCGAACTCCTATTTGGTCAAACCTATGACCGATCGGGCACGGATCCCGAGGTTATAGTTTAGTGTGATTTTTCAGGCTATTACAAATGTAGTGGTTGATGCCTTGAGTCGGGAGAGTTCAGCCCAGTTGGCTAGTCTAATTTTGGGTATACACCGATGGAAGCTGTTGGAAGATCTAGCACTATGTGGTGCGGACATCCAGCCATAAGCTACAGGAACCTTTTTAGGCAACATATCAGTGAAACCGGTGATATTCGAACATATACGAGAATTACAAATGAAAGACCCAATACTAACCAAGATACGTCAAGATGTAACTAAAGGCATTTGATCGGAGTTTTCAATCAAGGAGGATGGTTCCTTACTGTTCAAGGGCCGTCTCTATATTCCGGACAATGCCGATTTATGACGAACGATTCTTGATAAATCCCACAAGTCAAGCTATGCTATCCACCCGAGAAGCACGAAAATGTATCAAGATCTGAAAAAGAATTACTGGTGGAGAGGTTTGAAGCAAGATGTGGCAGAGTACGTGTCGCGGTGTTTGACGTGCCAACAAGTGAAGATTGATCATAGACACCCCGCAGGCCTATTACAACCCCTACCTATATCGGAATGGAAGTGGGAATCGATCTCCATGGACTTCATAGTCGGGCTCCCACGAACTGCAAAGAAGTACATTGCCATTTGGGTAGTAGTCGATCGATTGACCAAGTCAGCACACTTCTTGCCTTACCACACGATGTACACGGTGGGAAGACTGGCAGAGCTGTATATGAAAGAGATTGTCTGTTTACATGGGATTTCGAGTAACATCATTTTAGACCGTGACCCATTGTATACATCAAAGTTTTGGAAGAGATTTCAAGAAGGAATGGGAACGAGACTAAATTTTAGTCCGGCGTTTCACCCACAAACCGATGGATAGACTGAGAGGGTCAATCAAATTATTGAAGACATGCTTAGGGCATGCATGTTGGAATTACAAGGATCGTGGGATCAACACCTACCATTGATTGAGTTCGCATATAACAATAGTTTTCAGACAAGCATTGGGATGGCACCGTATGAAGCCTTGTACGGAAGGCGATGCAAATCGCCAATCAATTGGGAGGAAACTGGGGAGAAATTTATTTTGGGACCCGAGTTACTTGAAGATAACACCGCTATTGTCTGCATGATTAGAGAAAGACTAAAGGCGGCTCAAAGCAGACAGAAAAGCTACGCTGATATCAAGCGGACGAGTGTGGGCTCTAAGGTGGGAGAACATATTTTCATGAAAGTATCGCCTATGAAGGGCGTGATGAGGTTCGGAAAGAGAGGGAAGCTAAGTCCCCGCTACCTTGGACCGTTTGAAGTTTTGGGTCGAGTAGGGGAAGTAGCTTACCGCATTGGATTGCCACCATTATTTGACCAGGTGCACAATGTGTTCCACATATCTATGCTCAGGAAGTATCTTAATGACCCTGATCATGTGTTGAGTGGCAAATCATTCGAGATGCATGAAGATATGAGCATGATCGAAGAACCGGTGGAGATTTTGGATCGAAAGGAACAAGTGCTACGCACCAAAGTCATTCCTTTAGTGCTTGTTCACTGGAATAATCATCTGTCTGAGGAACTTTTCTTTGGGTCTAAATGGACCTTGTTGGAGCCCTTTTTCATCCCAATCATGAATTTAGACCATGACCGCAGGATCAAGGCCAATTGCCCATGTAATGTCGAATAAAGGAGCTTACTTTTAGGCCCAATTTTATGCCACATGATCATTATTGATTAACATACCAGTGTTTGGTCTAAGGCCCAAATCTATTTCACATGGCCAATAGTGTGGAACATACCAGGTTTTAGGCCCAAAATTATCGAATTTTCCATAATGTAGAGACCTTTAAACAGGCACAATAAGGAAATAGACATTGAACTGCCAAAAATATCTCACCATAATTTGTATAAATATAAAACAAGGTACATGCTAAAAGGTCAAAATACAAAATATCCCAGATACAATTTGTCAACAGAATCAATCAAAAAGGCTCGAAAATTGGTCTCGGAGCTCAGCTTCACGCTCCCAAGTGGCTTCCTCCGGTGTATGATTCTGCCACTGCACGAGAACCAAAGGAATGCTCTTAGTGCGTAGGATCTGCTCCTTGCGATCCAAAACATGAATCGGGTCCTCGACCACCTTCAAACCATCTTGAAGCTCGATGGGTTGGTGATCAAGCACGTGAGTCGGGTCACGAATGTATCGACGCAACATCGATACATGGAAGACGTTGTGCATGCCCGATAATTGCGGTGGTAGCGCCACACAATATGCAACCTCTCCGACTCGGCCTAATATCTCAAAAGGCCCAACGTACCGAGGACTCAGCTTCCCTTGTTTTTCGAAATCGCATAACGCCCTTCGTAGGCAAAATCCGAACAAAGACGTTCTCGCCAACCTGAAAAATTGACTATTAGTGCCAATTTCACATGGAATTTATACCAAGTGAAGAAATACACATGAACATATCAAAAGCTACCTGAAAATCCATGTGTCTCTGTTTGAGATCGGCGCAGCTCTTCTAACGACTCTGAGCTACTCGTAGTCGCTCACGTATCAACCGAACCGTCTCGGTCGTGCACTCAACTATCTCAGGTTCAATAATGAGCTTCTCACCCACTTCTTCCCAGTTCAACGGTGATCGACACCGCCGTCCATATAAAGCCTCGAACGGAGCCATACCAATGCTAGCCTGAAAGCTATTGTTGTTGACAAACTCAATCAGAGGTAAGTGTTGATCCCATGACCCGTGAAAATCCAACATACATGCTCTCAACATGTCCTCAATGATCTGGATCACGCGCTCAATCTGGCCATCTGTCTGTTGGTGAAACGCCGAACTAAAATCAAGAAGAGAACCCATGCCCTCCTGAAATCTCAGCCAAAAATGTGAAGTAAACAACGGGTCTTGATCAGACACAATACTAGCCGGTATCCCATGCAGTCTAACAATCTCCTTCAGCTATAACTCTGCAAGTCTACTGGCTGTATACGTGATATTGTATGGTAAGAAATGAGCAGACTTGGTTAGCCGATCTACAATGACCCAGATGGCATTATTCTTCCTCAGTGTTTTCGGCAACCCAAGTATGAAATCCATTGAAATGGCTTCCCATTTCCACTCAGGCACAGGCAAAGGCTGTAATAGGCCTGCAGGATTCTGATGATCAACCTTAACTTGTTGACAAACCAAGCACCACGATATGTACTCAGCGACGTCGCATTTCAAACCTCGCCACCAGAAACTCTTCATCAAGTCCTGATACATCTTGGTGCTACCAGGATGTATGGCATACATGGATTTGTGAGCCTCTTCTAGAATAGTGTCCCGAAGCTTTGTACTCGACGGTACGCATACACGATCGTGAAACAACAAGGTCCCATCTGTTCGTATAGAGAAATCCTTCTTACTGCCATTCTCGACGTCTCATCGAATTGCCATCAGCTCATCATCGGTCATCTGAAGCTTCCGAATGTTCTCGAAGAGCATAGGACGTAATACAAGTGTAGCCATCAATGCTCCAGAGCCTTTCACATCAAACCGTGAGCTGCCCAAGGCCATATCCTCCAAAAGCTTCCATCTCTGAATTCGGGTAACAAGATGTGACAACTGTGCTGAAGACCTCCTACTAAGAGCATCAGCAACGACATTTGCCTTTCTCGGATGGTACTGAATTGAGCAATCGTAGTCCTTCATGAATTTCATCCATCGTCGCTGCCTCATATTCAAGTCCTTTTGAGTGAAGAGGTACTTGAGACTCTTGTGATTAGTGAATATATCAAAGATTTCACCGTAGAGGTAATGTCGCCAGATCTTCAAGGCGAATATAACTGCTACTAGCTCTAAGTCATGCGTCGGATAGTTTCTTTCATGGTCCTTTAACTGCCTAGAACCATACGCAATGACCCGCTTGTGTTGATTAAGCACACAGCCTAATCCGCCATAAGAAGCATCACTATATACTGCGAAACCTCCACCGCCAGAAGGTATAGCAAGTACTGGTGCCGTAGTCAAACGACACTTTAACTCCTGAAAGCTCTGCTCACACTGCTCTGTCTAATTAAACTTAGCATTCTTTCTCGTGAGCTGTGTAAGTGGACCCGATATCTTCGAGAAACCCTCGACAAATCGCTGATAGTACCCTGCCAAACCAAGGAAACTTCGAACCTCTGTAACTATCATAGGTTGTTCCCATGTCACCACAGAATCTATCTTTGTAGGATCCACTGAGATACCCGCTTCAGAGACTACGTGGCCCAAGAAACTGACCTGCTCAAGCCAAAACTCACACTTACTAAGTTTGGCATACAACTGATGGTCCCTGAGTGTTTGAAGAGCCATCTTCAGATGCTGCACATGCTCCTCTCTGGTTTTCGAATAGATAAGGATGTCATCTACGAAAACTACCACAGATTTATCAAGATGTGGTTTGAACACCCTGTTCATCAGGTCCATTAAAGATGCAGGCGCATTCGTCAATCCAAACGGCATCACTAAAAACTCATAGTGGCCATAACGCATTCAAAATGCAGTCTTGGATATATCTTCTGCTTTAATCTTGAGCTGGTGATAGCCTCACCTCAGATTAATCTTTGAAAAGAACTTTGCACCTTACAACTGATCAAATAAGTCATCTATCCGCGAAAGAGGTAACGATTCTTAATCGTCATCTTATTGAGCTGCCTATAATCGATACATAGATGCATCGATCCATCCTTCTTTTTCACAAAAAGAACCGGTGCACCTCAAGGAGAAACACTCGGTCGAATAAAGCCTTTGTCTAACAGCTCCTGAAGCTGTTCCTTAAGTTCCTTCAACTCAGCAGGTGCCATCTGATATGGAGCTTTAGATAATGGTTCGTTACCTGGCGCTAGCTCAATCGCGAACTCAATCTCTCGATCAGGTGGTAATCCAGGTAAGTCCTCTGGAAAGACATCAGGAAAATCGCAAACCACCTTGATAAGAGCCAAGTCATTCTTCTTCTCTGTAGAATCTTGCAAATAGGCCAGATACCCACTGCAACCATTGTTCATCATGTGCTTGGCTCTAATGGCTGAAACCAACGACGCAACCTTGGATTTGACTCCACAGAATTGGAAGGATTTTTGCTTTGGCGGTCGGAAGGTCACTATCTTTCGAAGACAGTCCACGCTCGCGTGATAAGCTGCCAACCAATCCATTCCGAGAATGACGTCGAACCCTTCCATGCTCAACGTAAACATGTCGGTCGCTGTCTCGTGCTCATCAATAATCACGATGACTGACTGACATGCTATATCAGTACATACTGAACTTCCCGTAGGAATCTTCACATCTAGAATGAAAGCAAGGGGTTCGGGAGTAATACCCAACTTCTCTGAGAAGGAAGGAGTAATAAACGAGTGTGTAGACCCAGGGTCTATAAGTACTCGTGCTTTAATTTTATCCAAGTCGTCTCGACGACTCATCATAAGGGTACTTTTAGTTAACAAGTCTGTTAATTACATGCAATGATTCCAATGTGGTTTAACATAAATGACTTAAATTTAAATTTGAACAATAAATAATAGAATCAATGCATAAATAACATCTCAACTTTAATGATACCTTGAATTACGTCATTCGACGTTTGGGCATCCTGTGCAGTCACCGCATAAGCCCGACCTTGAACTATAGGTCGTGTCGACTTTTGCGTAGAGGCTGTCGTAGTCCATTCTTTTTCAGCAGCAGGACAATCCTTGATCATGTGACCAACCTATCCACACCTGAAGCATCCTCCAATGTTCCGTCTGCAATCCTCTGTCTTATGTGGTTTCCCTCATCTTGCACACACTGGGGTAGAAACAGGAGTAACATCTGATCCTCTCGTTGAACCCTGAGCCACAGAAGCTCCACTCGCAGTAGTGCTCCCGGCTCTAAAAGGTCGACCTGGTGATGAACTCTGCAGTCTCTGATAGGAAGACGTCACTGGTCCTGAAGCAATAGCCGGTCTAGAATATGATGGCTGACTAGGGTAGGGAGGAGGTTTAGAGAACCTCGGCTTTTTGTTCACCTGCTTTGAAGCACTCTGCTGTCCCTGGCCAAACCGATTCTTATTTCCCTGCTCTCGCCTCAAGTGCTGCTTTTGAATGTCTTCCTCTACAATGAGGGCCTTGGACATGACGCCCGCATACGTCTCCATTTCCCACATTGACACCCTCTCCTGAATGTTTGGCCTCAAACCTCTCTGAAATTTTTGAGCTCTCATCAGCTCAGTGGCCACGTGTAGGGGTGCAAACCGGGAAAGTCTATCAAATTCTGTGCCATACTCATGCACCGACATCTCATTCTGTTTTAACTCAATAAATTGGACTTCCCATTGGTTACGTACGATCTTCAAAAAGTACTGATCATTGAACGTCTCCATGAACTCTGCCCAAGTCCATGGAGTATTGGGGTAATCCTGCTCTCTCATTCGAGAAACAGACTTCCACCACGGGCTGGCCTCGCCCAAAAGTTTGAAAGATGCCCAGCGTACTTTCTCGACATCGGTACACTGCAACACCTCAAATATTTTCTCTATCTCATCCAGCCATGCCTCGGCTTCCATAGGATCCATCTGCCCTGAGAATGTAGGAGGTCTCATCCTCCTAAACTCTGCGAGTCCTCCTGGCTGATGTCTGGCTGCCAGCATCTCAGTCTGTCGGTCAATGGTTGCAGTCTGCAGAGCCATGTTAGTAGCCAAGGCTGCCAACACCTCGTCCACATTTCCTCTGTCTTGTCTAGCAGCTCCTAACGGATCTGCATTAGGGCCAGATGCAGATCTCCCTCTGCCATATGAGGTGCCTACGCCCTCATCTATTTCTTCGATGCGAGCCGTACGAGG
This sequence comes from Chloranthus sessilifolius, assembly GCA_021018995.1. Classification (NCBI taxonomy): domain Eukaryota; kingdom Viridiplantae; phylum Streptophyta; class Magnoliopsida; order Chloranthales; family Chloranthaceae; genus Chloranthus; species Chloranthus sessilifolius. The sequence continues at coordinate 45,025,706 of CM037592.1, forward strand.
TCCCTCTATACCTCGCCCTCTGCCTCTAAACCGTGGAGGCATGCTGATCTGTTATTGTTGAAAAATAATAACAATTGATCAGTATTGATTGTTAGAAATAATCTAACCCCTAGTCCTAAGACTCTGAACCTAGAGCCTTACTCTGATACCAACTGTGACGACACGACTTTTCCAATCCCTAAGGTATAGGAAAGGCCGGTTCATCAACTTATTGATTTCTCAATAAGCCGTAACAAACAGAAGCCGACAACATATACAAAGATCTAAAGATAGAGACAACATATAGTAATCCAAAAACAAAAGCTTCATATAACAAAATTAAATATATCACTGTGAGGAACCAAGAAGAACCACCGGTGATGGCCAATCCGATCACCTAAAATAGTGGTTCACAATAATTGTTCCTCGAGTGATATCAAAAGAACCAAAATAATAGCCTAGGGCTCAATATTCCAAAATAATATCCAGACAAAATACAAAAAAAAATAGGATCTAAAATCACGGAAAGAACTCCTCAGCTGGTAAGTCCGATTCCTCCTCGGGAATATAATCGGAGTCCTCCAGATCCTCTGACCCAAGGTCAGTCTCAGCACCTCTGACGTATAGTCAAGGGTGAGCTAACAACCAAGCTCAATAGAGGAAACAGATCTAATTGCATTTCTTTATAAGTAAAGGTTTTCAAAAGATGGAATCGGATCAAATATGGTTTTTCAATGATGCTTTTCAAAGTAAATCTTTAGTTCTAATCCTAAGTCAAAACTGATAATATAATCTAAAGTGTTCAAAAATGTTCTAATTTAGCATGCTTCTTGTCTTAAATTTATAACTTAATTTTATCTCCCAAATTTCCTATAGCATGAGAGCGGACTACGTGACCGATGGGAAAACCCTACTGACCATCGTCATTCATGAACCCATTTCGAAAATGCAACAAGCCCCTACGCTATGAGGGAAACTTGCGCCAAAGTAATACCGTCAACACGCTTGGTAACATCTAGGGCATCGTACTTATGAACCCTGAATCAAATGCAAATGCTATCACATATCAAGGCTTATTATTCATATCATATACTGATTTTTCAAAGTTCTAATTCAAAGTTTAACTGAGGTTCTGAGGTTCGAATTACAAAGATTCTGAGTTATAACAAGGTTTCCAAAATTTCAGATTGGTGTCATATCTTCAGGGTTTCATTCATGCTGTGTGCAACAAAATTTCCAAATTTATCCTTCTTAATCGAAATAGTCAAACAAGCTATACTTATAATTTAGTGCAAATTAGATACAAGGTTCCCCTACCTCAACAAAGAAGTTTCAAAATCAAGCACAAACAGTCCTCACCAAGGACTCCCAATAGCCAAAACCTACATATATTAACACTCTCAGTGTTAATATAGAACCAAAAATCAAACCAAAAATCTTGCTGATAAAAAAATCCAACAAAAATTTCGAATGCCAAAACAGGACAGAATTCGATGGTCGAATTGAAAATCGTTGGTCGAATTTGAAATTCGATGGTCGAATTCAATTTCGACAAACGAATTTCAAAACTACACATCAGTGACAAAACCCTGAAATTCGACACTCAAATTTCAATTCGATGGTCGATTTCCAAATTTGATGGTCGAATTGGAAATCGAACCTCGAATTTCAAAATTTCCTTCAGGCACACAAAAACACATTTCGACTGTCGATTTGAAAATCGACAGTCGAATTACAAATTCGATGGTCGAATTCAAAATCGACCATCGAATTGCTCTGGTTCTGTGGCTGTTAACCTTTCATGTCCGGATTCTTTTCTTCATTTTTAAACACAGCCATTAGATCTCCTTTAAACATACTACATATTATTCTAAGCAAAACAAAATTTTAAATGAAAAAACACAAGGTCTAAACAGCCTACCTCTTGTAGCTTAATCCTTCGTTCCTGTTGCACCAATTGACACCCCGGAACCAAGCACGAAGGCTTTAACCAGACCAGAGTTTCCTAATCAGTTCATTTAAACATTTCTCTAGTGCACAGATCAATCCACTCAGTAACATCCTCTCCTCTATCCTTCTCTTTCAATAGCCCAAACTGATCCGAATTCAAGCACAAAATAAACTAATGGTTGAGATGGGAAGAGGAGCTCTCAATCTCTCAAGATCTAAAGATCAAAAGCAAGGCAAATGGTTTACAGATTTAGTTTCAACCGAAAGAGAGAAGTGTAAATTCTCTCAAATCTCTCTCTCTCTCTCTCTCTCTTATAAACAAAAACAAGTTAAATATCCAGATTTTTCTATTTACAACTTATCTATTTACTTTGAAAACATATTCGGTGCTAAACACAAACACCAACCATATTGTGTAAGTCATTGTTTACATGACTTGTACACATCCATTTACAATACCCTTTTACCATCATTCTTATCCCACTGTAAGTTAACTCAAAAGCCAATAAAAATCTCGTAACAATTTCCATACACGCTTATCGAGGTAAACAAAATCCGGTCCAAAATATCAGGGATATTACAAGGATCCTGACTACACGCCGGAAGAAGTAGATCTTTCGCTAGAAGAGTTCTATCCGTAGAAGTTTTTGGGGATTGGTAGATTTTGGACTAGGTACAGTATCGGATTTGTTCTTGCATGTATGCACGTATACGTATTTTGTATACCATTTTTTAGGTGACGGTCAGCCGGCACCGGTGGTCGTTATGTTTATGTTCTATTTATGTATGGAAATCTCAGTTACTGCCATTGATATCCGTTCCGATTTCCGCATATTCTGCATATGATATCCGCTTTGAATTCTGTATCGATCGGTCCGATTTTCCCAGAGATCCGCGTAGGGGAAAATTGGATCTTTATAAGCAATTGAATCATTGAGATTGACGATTCGGTCTTCGCCAAAATCCATGTGGGGAAAATTGGGCTGTCACATGTGGTATTAGAAAATTCAGTGTGAGCATTGAGTATGGTACTCGATGACGTGCCTATTTTTCCTAGAAATCTGTGTGGGGGAAAATTGGGTCGTCACAGGTGGTATCAAAGCCATGGCTTTAGTTTCCATGACACACCATCGGAGTGGGTCAACTGTGGCACCCTGTGTCATGGTTGATGTCAATGTAACGACAGGAGATTCCTTCAGAACATGTGGGCTAGATTTTCACGATCGATATTGATTGAAATTGTGTTTGATCATGACAGATCAATATGGCCTCCCAAGGAAGACCGCGAACCAACCCTTGACAATATAAGCACACCAAGCAGTGAGGGTATGTTGAGTGGCGCAAGAATCACCACGGGTGCTAACACTATTCCTTTAAGAAGAGGGAATGGAATCAACACTAACATTGTGGCGAAAGGAGGAAATGGCAATGGGCAGATGGGCCAACTACTAGACACAATGGTCAATACGATGACCCAGCTTGCAGGACGACACCAACCTTCTGGATTCTAAGAGTTAAGAAGGATGAATCCTCCAAGCTTCCACGGTCAAGCCGATCCACTTGAAGTGGAAGAATGGATAAATCATATGGAAAAGCTTCTTTGTATGGTTCCGAGCACAGAAGAAGAAAAGCTGAAATGGGTTGCTTTTCATCTGACAGGAGCAGCAAACTCATGGAAGTCTGTGGAAAGGACCAGATTACAGGAGACATCGAATGCCCTATGGACCTGGGCTTGGTTTGTTGAGGTGTATAATGAGCAATACTTCCTTGATGCAGTTAGAGAGCAATAGGAAGTCAAGTTCGTATCGTTGGAGCAAGGACGAATGTCAGTCTGTGAGTACGAAGCCAAGTTTATGAGGCTTTCTATGTTCGTACCCCTACACGTTGCCATGGAGCTGATGAAGGTAAAGAAGTTCGAGTGTGGCTTGAGGCCTAATATTAAGGAAAGACAGTCATTATTCAAGATGAGGACCTTTATAGAGGTCTTAGACTTGGCTCTAATTGCCGAGCAAGATATTGAAAACATGCATAGGAGAAGAGAAGAACATAATCGGAGTAGAACATGCCGAACATAGTCCTATGCCTCTTAATAGGCAAGTTAGAGGCTGAGACTAATGATGCCAGCACCATGTCTACCTACTCAGACCCCTTACTAAAAATCAGTTGTGTCTGCACCCATAAGGCCACCTCGTCTTTCGAACGCCGTTACGACTAAAGTGTCAAGGGTTTAACCAACTTCACACGTCCACGTCGTTTACTCCACACCAATAGAATCATGCTCGTAATGTGGGATGCGACACAATCTGGAAGAGTATAGATAGGCAACGGGTGCATGTTTTATATGCAGTAAAAAATGGCATTAGATAAAGGATTATCCTAAGATGCAGAACAGGCAGACAACAATGACACCTGTTTAGAGGCCCTCTCAACCTACAGTCCAGGGCTGTACATATGCAGTCTCTGCGCAAGATGCTCAAGCGACGAATGAGGTGATCTAAGGTATAATTTCTTTTTGAATTGTTAAATTATCTCCTTGAATTTAGTTCCTGAGCATCCTTAGAGTTTGTTTTGATGTTGACACTTCATGATTCTCACGACACCTCATACATACTCTTAACGAAAACCGCACACATGAAATCTAGGTACCTTATATATGCACCAAAAATATGATATTTGTCAGCACAAAGCACGAGTACTGATAGACCCACGGTCTACTCATTCTTTTGTAACTTGTCAATTCATAGCCGAATTGAGCATCACTCCTGAACTGTTAGACTACATCTTGACGGTGTCAGTTCCTACAAGGGATTTAGTCAGCACGAACACAATTAGTCGGCCAGTCACTATTCGGATTGAAGACCGCGAGACAATGGCAGATCTAATTCTGTTAGATATGGAAGGGTTTGACATAATCCTCAGACTAGGCTGGCTATCCGCTTACCATGCAAGCATTGATTGCCTTCAGAAAGTGGTCACGCTTCACCCTCGAAAAGGGAAGTCTTTCCGATTCCATGGCATCAAGTCGAATGTGGCGCCCATCATTTCAGCTATCTGAGCCACACGATTATTGCAACAAAGATGTCAAGGATACCTTGCCTTTGTGACAGACCAATACAATGAGAAGATTAACATCGCCGACATCCCCATTACATGCGAGTATTTGGACATTTTTCCTGAAGAACTGCCAAGATTACCACCGAATCGGGAAGTAGAGTTTGCAATTGATTTGGCTCCAGGCACCGAGCCAATATCAAAGGCACCATATCACATGGCGCCAGTAGATTTGAAGGAGCAGCAGAGTTGAAGGAGCTCAAGGAGCAACTCTAGGAGCTTTTAAACAATGGATTTATCAAGCCTAGTGTCTCTCCATGGGGAGCATCAGTTCTGTTTGTTAAGAAGAATGGTTCGATGCGGCTGCGTATTGATTACCATTAATTGAATAAATTGACAATCAAGAACCATTACCCACTTCCTCGGATTGACGACCTCTTCGATCAGCTCTAAGGTGCTAAGTTTTTCTCGAAGATAGATCTGAGGTCAGGATACCACCAGCTGAAAGTCAGGGCAGAAGACATTCCCAAAACTACCTTCTGCACGAGATATGGCCACTATAAATTCCTAGTAATACGATTCGGGTTGACAATGTGCCATCATCCTTCATGAACCTTATGAATAGGGTGTTCAAACCATGCCTCGATAAGTGCATGGTCATCTTTATAGATGACAGACTCATATATTCGAAGACGAGAGAAGATCATGAATGACATCTACGAGTAGCCCTTCAAATGCTTCATGATCACCAACTATACGCAAAGCTGAACAAGTGTGAATTCTAGCTGGAACAAGTCAGCTTCTTAGGACATGTTATCTATGAAATGGGCATTACAGTCGACCCAGCCAAGATCGAAGTGATTGGTTGGTTATTATCGCAAGTTTGTCGAAGGTTTTTCCAAGATTCTGGGACCTCTCATGTAGCTCACGAGGAAGAATGCCAAGTTAGAGTGGACCAAATCGTGTGAAAAGAGCTTTCAGGCGCTCAAGAAGAAGTTAACCATGACACCATTGCTTGCCATACCTTCAGGCAGTGGAGCTTTTATCGTGTATAGTGATGCATCACATAATGAGTTGGGCTGTGTGCTTAATCTATGTGAGAGGGTCATTGAGTACTATTCTCGACAAGTCAAAGATCACAAGAAGAACTACCCGACACATGATCTTGAGTTAGCAGCTACCATTTTTTCTCTGAAGATCTGAAGACACCACCTCTACGAGGAGACCTTCAAAATATTTACTGATCACAAGAGCCTTAAGTACTTATTCACTCAGAAGGACTTAAACATGAGGCAAAGAAGGTGGATGGAGTTCCTTAAAGACTATGACTGCTCCATTCAATATCACCCTAGAAAGGCGAATGCAGTGGCAGATGCGCTGAGTCGGAAGTCATTCGCCCAACTGTCACACCTCATCATGAAGATCCATAGGTGGCAGTTCAAGGAAATATTGGCATATGACAAGAGATTCAAGGTGAGAGAATTAAGAGCCTTAGTGGCTAACATTACCATTCGGCCAACATTATTTGACAAAATTTGTGAATTGTAGGTATACGATGGAAGAAAAGAGGGTTTAAAAGCCTCCGTGTAGTCAATGGACTGTTTTATTTAAAAGACCACCTGAAAAATTTGCTCGAGCGAACTTAGAAAATTGCTCGAGTGAATCCCTCAAAAAAGGCCTCTAAACAACACTATAATAACTCGCTCGAGCGAATTTTCTAGGCCTAATTTTTCTGGCAGAAATCGCTCGAGCGAATTTTCAAGCGGCTAAGTGTAAATGGATTTTTTGCTCGAGCGAATTTGGTTTTCGATCGAGATATTCTTACAATGTATAAGGGTTGCGAATTCGTTTCTTTTCATTTCACACAACTTTTGGAATCCGAAAAGGGGGTCTTCTTTCTTCTCTCTTCCGCGGGAAAAGCTCGCAATTTGGGTTCAAACCGTGATTGTTCTTCCTTTGTCTGTGAGACTCCACACCCTCATGCATTTTCTCTACGTTTCTTCTTCTTCAAAGGTAAACCATACATTCCTTTGAAAATTTGAAATTTCTGTCAAATGGCATCCAACAAGAAGAGTGCGACAAAAATACCGACTTTGAAGCACCCCGCTTCGAAAGCTGCATCATCCAAACAACCAAAGGGATCAACCAAGGGAATGGTGGGACTCCAAAAGATTTGAAATTGAATGGTCTTTTGATAAAGACCTTTCTGAATAGCAAGATATGACCTCTTGGTCGTATGAGTACATAACCACAGTCGGGCTACAATCCTTGTTAGCCCCTTTCCACGAGTACTATTTCCCGAGACTTGTGAAACTGTTCTACCAAAATTTGTCTATTGGTGAGAACGGAAATTTATGCCCTAAAATAGATGGCAAAGTGTTTGAATTCGATGTCAAACACATTGCCAGTGTAATGGAATGCCCCCTTTTCTTCATTAAGGATAAGGGTTTGTTGGAACCGCGCTAAAAAATAGTACCGTATCATGAACTCATCACTAAGATGATCGACAGAGAGCATGGTTTGGGTAGACCAGTTAGGAGGGCACAGTTGCGTCCTGAATTGTGGACGTTGGATATTGTCATGAGGTGTAACATGTACCCTCTAAGACATGAACAGGAGAGAGTAGGAGTCTTTCAACTGGCTCTATTCAATGATTTTGAAGAGAGATGGTTAAGTGCACTGGAAATGGTGTACGAAGGTATAAAGTACGCAAGAGAGCAGATGCTAGAGGAGAGGAAGAAACCACTGAAAGAACTACCGTACACTCGACTCATCTCTCGAATGATCGAGGAGTATGAGGACGGAGACGAAGACTATGATACATTGCCAGACAAGCAGCAGTAGTCCGACAATGTCAAGAGATACAAACTTGAGTATTAGACCAACAACACCATCAAGTCACAAACCAAGCTGAAGATGAGCCAGCCTAGCAAGAACCTCAGATGCCCCCACCTTAGCTAGTTTCTACTTAGCAGCCACGCGTCGCACACGATGATGTTCTTACATTGACAGAATTCAATCACCAAATGGACGTAATGAACCGGCAGTTAGATTTCCATGAGGCCATGTTGATGGACCTGATGCAACAGTCGTACCCGACCATCGCTGCTCCACACATCGCAATGGCACGAGAGTTCATGTAGGGTGCCTCAACTTCTAGAGCTGGTGGTGCTAATGAACAAGGAGTGGAGCAACCGGATCCATGAGGGATCTGACCCTTGGTGAGCAGTTAAATTTAATTTATTTGGATAGGTTAGAAATTTTTTTTATAAGGGTAAATGTTGTATAAAACTTTGAAATTATGGCTTGTAATTGTGTGGTGATGGTTGTAAATCAATGGTTTAAGTGAGTGGTGATGAATGATAAGCTTTCGGGAATGAGGTTAACCCTTGTTAAAGAATGGGAGAACCTTGAACAAATTTAATTTAAGGTGTAAATTTCATGATGGCGACAGTAGGTGTTAACAAATGGTTAACTTGTTATGTGAATGATATATTTTGGTCACTTGTAGCTTTTGATCTTCAATGGGCCACACTTTGTTTTGTAGCAATGATACATTGTGATTAATGACTGATTTTAGCAGCTAATGGTTTAATTTCTTTTGTGGAAATAGTACATTGAATCCGATAAGTGATGGTTAAAATAGATGGTGGATATTTTCTCCTACTTTAGTTATGAATGTTTTTTTGATTGCACAAGTGTGTGTGCTCTGTTGAGGAATAATAGAGATTAGGACGTGATAGTAGATACGTATAGTTACGTATAGTTGCAGATATATATACTTTGAATTGTGGTTGTCTTGCTTGTAAAGGTATGGGTTGGATGGCTGATAAAATTCCAGAATCAGTTGTGGAAGTGCTCTTAGTCGTGAAACCCTTGAATGAGCACCGGTTGGTGAGAAATGGACACCCTTGGTGTAAAGCTCAACAGATAGGTTTTAATAGCATGATGAAAATATTGAGTTAAAATGACGTGTCCTCTTGCCCTAGTGTTACTGCCATTGACAGTAGTTGTGTTGTCATGGCTTTGTGTTGTATCGGGATATGTCTTCCAACCCACATGTTACGTAGTGAATTTTTGAGGAAGAAAATTTCTTAAGGGGAGGGGAGGATGAAACGCCCCAAAAATTCCGAACCCGAACACACATACCAAATGTGTGCGTACGATACCGTAGGTGTACTGTGGCACTAGGGTTATATATTTAATTATGTGGATTGTTACATAGGCTCCGTGAGAGCACCAGTGTTAAGAAGCATAAGTTATAAGCGGGAGGTCCAAGTATCAAAACCCATTAAGTATAGTGTAACTATTATTTTGGGCCGTGAGATAAAGAGTCGTACACCGATCCACAACGTGCCGCTACACACCGAATCAAATCCTTAGTATAAATATTATACTCACACACGAAATATCCCTTGCATGAGTTTTGGAAGTTTGAGAGAATAGAAAGAGAAATCGAGACGAAGAAGAGGTCTCTTTCTCCACTGATCTTCGTTCCTTTGAAAAATCCGAACCGTGGATTTCAGGGAAAATCATTTTCGTGATGCGAGGGAAACCTTTGCTTCATGTTGAATCGTGAGGATCCATTCATCCACGTTACTGTTAAGATCGAAGGAGAACAAAGAAGTGATCGCGGACGCGCATACCCAATTCAAAGGTTAGAATCATACAATAACCGCTTGAATCTCGATTTCTGGAACATAGAATTGATTTGTACGCATTTGGGTGTTTGCATGTGAAAAATTTTGAGGAAGAAAGCAAGCGTCGAATGATCGGCTAGTTTCGGTGCCGATTCAATCGATCCCGATCATCGCGGACGTCGCATGTGTGTTTACAAGGTAAGATCTAAGATTTGATGGTGTGGATTTGGTTTAAATGCATGATTTATGTGTGCATGCAATAAATTTAGGACTATTTCTGAAAATTCGAGGAAGAAGATGGAGTTTGAAAAGTTGCAGAATCGCAACAATTCACTCGAGTAAATTGGAATTCGCTCGAGTGAATCACCTTTAGACACAAAGAGAAAAAGGCTTGGGAAAATTCGCTCATGCGATTTTTCCCTAGAATTTAGGCAAAATCTCTTGTGTGAAACTCGCTTGAGTGAGTTTGTAGGTGCCATGTGAAATCTATCAAAATCGCTCGAGCAAATTTGGAATTGCTCGAGTGAATTTCCTTGGTTTTTGGCTATTTTAGCTTTTCTCCTTAGAGAATCTTGTGAGGTCTTGAGCCGTTTGATGCCTCAATCATTGACACTAGTTTATCAATTGGATGTGATCTAGATTGAGAGTAGGAGGCCATCGGTAGGACTTTGGCATTTTTTTTGCACGACTTAGAACCTAAGGTAGGGAAATTTACAACTCGATTTCATTTTCCCTCTTGATTGATTCATAGATCTTAATGATATACATGACATGATGATCATCTGAACTTGAAAAATAGGATTTGTGAAATCTTGCTGCATTTAAAATTTTTGAAATTATGGAACGTTTGAATTGCATTTAAATCTTTTGCACTATGCACTGTGAACCTTGAATAAGAATTTTGCATAAGAACCTTGTACATGAAATCAGTATATGAACTTTGATCTTCTTGAATATGCACTTTGAATATGAATGATCAGTCACATAATATATCATTTTATCACTCATAACTTAGTGCTGCTAGACCCCAGTTTGCTATTAACGAGTTAATGATGTGGAGATATTAAGGAAAGATAATAAAAGATAGCCAAAGTGTTAATTTTCATCAAAATGAACTCATAAAGCAATAAGAAAGATGATTGAACGAAAAAGATGAATTATCGCGCACTGAAAGATGGAAAATCGCACTTTACGATTGAGCGAAATGCTGTAAAGGAAGAAAGTAAGAAATCGTAATTTACGATTCTTCAGAAAAGACGTTCAAAGAGAAGTGCGATACAAAAGTGCAAACGATCAATCATAAATAAAGAATCGTCCAGAGAGTGAAAGCTATAAAATCATGATTTATAATTTTACAAAAGGAAGCTTTCTGAAGCTGCTGGTCACGTGAGGATTTACACCGCCATGTAAATATTTGGAAGAATTCTTGAATTAGAAGTCTGGCCACTCACGGATCTGAGAAGATTGACGAAGGGAGACCCCTAAAGGACTCTATTGCTGAAATAAAGGAGAAAATTCAGAAGCACATTAACTGTTGAAAGAAAGGAAAGATAGGATTAGAAGTAGAGTTATAATAAAAATCTTTTATTTTAGTATTTTCTTTTTATTAAAAATAGATCAATGTAACCCGACTCCTTATGATCTATAAATAAGAGAGCCCGGTATAGGAATGAATCATCGAAGAAATTCTCAGCATCAATTGACGACTGAGGTTGAGTTTTCTTCTGATAAAAAACCTTAGTAGTTTAGTTTAGATATCCAAGGTTCCTCGATCACAATTGATGACTAAGATTGAGAGCTGAAAGATTAGTGTAGATATCTGTAGTTTCTCAGAAGCAATTAATGCATGCGGCTGAGGGGTGAAAGATATAATTTTTATTACTTTCTAGTTTAGATTTATTTTTATTACAATTTACTGCTTTATAAATATTTCCAAGTTTTAATTTGAATTGACGACTTAGGCTAAGATTTGCAGATTAGTCCAACGGTTTTTACTTTTCCATCTTTGATTTTATGGAGTTTGATTGATGCCCAAATTTCTGGTAGATATAAGATTAGTACAGATCTATATCGAAGGATGCTAGGTTTTGATTGGCGCCCAAATTCTAGAGGACTGAGATATAGTGTAATGGTATTTTAAATTTGTAAATATCAGATAGCTGAAGATTGTGATTGACAACCATAATCTGAAGGAGGATTTAGGATTTATTTTTCTGCAAATTAGTTTAAGAAACTATTCTTTCATTCATATTTCTCAAGTAGTTTAGGATCTTAAGAGATAAATATAAGTTTTCAAAAAATTAATAAATAGATAAAACATTTCCTCGTGGGAACGATCCTTTGCCAATATTACAATTTCCATTGTGCGCTTGCAATAGGTTAAGACTTAATTAGAATATAAATAGCACAAACAAGTTTTTGGCGCCGCTGCCGGGGAAGCGGATTTTATCTTTATATTAGTTTGAGAAACTAATATTTATCTTTCTCTTTTTATATTTCTTTATATTTTAAATTTTTTTTGATCACTTCTTAAATCTTTTGCAGGATTATTCAAAGCAAGCAAATCAAGGTTTCAACTTCCCCTGATCAGAGAAGTTAGAAGCTCATATTTATTTCTCTCCCTACTTTCTAAAATAAAAATGAGTTAAAACTAAAAATAAAATAGACATTTACAATAACTGTTTTTGCCACCCTGCTCTGCACTAACTCAATTCATAATGGCAGGTAAAGACCAATTTTTGGCTAAAACTATGGGGGAATACTATGCATTCACACCTCTTATACCTCTCCCATGTATTCAAGTAACCCCTACAGCCGGTAATAGGACTTTTAAAATTATGCTCAATGTGCTTTAAATACTTCTGACTTTTCATGGGCTAATGGACGAAGACCTCTATTTACATTTAACTAAGTTCGTAAAAGTGTGCACCATTATTCGAATTAAGAACTTGTCAGAAGTATCCACTCGGCTGAGGCTGTTCGCATATTCTCTTAGAGATGAAGTAAAGCAGTGGATAAACTCTTTGCCTCATAATTCAATTGCAAATTGGAAAGAATTGGAATGCATGTTTCTTATGAAATTCTTTCCAATCTGCAGAACGAATAAAGTCCGACATCTTATAATAACGTTTCAGCAATTTCTGGATGAACCTCTTTGGGAATGTTGGAGCCGCCTTAAGGATCTTTAGCACAAATGCCCTCACCACGGGGTTATGCACTGACAAATAGTGCTCACTTTCTATGAAAGCCTTGATGACGCAACTCGACACATGATTGATGTGGCCTGTGGAGGTATGTTTCGAAAATTGATAGCGGAAGAAGCTTGGGAACTCCTTGAGACCCTTAGCGAGGAACCGGTGCAACACAATGCACCGGGTGAGGTTGATTCGAAGACTTTAAGGAATTCACCTCCTAGGCAAGGAGGATTATGTAAATTCAAGTCAATGATGAAATGTCTTCCGAGGCTGAAGCTTTGGAAAATAAAAATTCAAACTCTGGTGGGTATAAAATCGTACCCAACATCTCAAAAAGGTGAAGCTTGTGGTCCTAACCATGACTCAACTCAAGTAGTTCCCCAACCTCCAACTGTACCTTTCCACCCCACGGGAACCTAAGACCACACTGCTGTAGAGGAAGCCTTGTAGCAAATAGCTGAAAGCTAGATGCAACATGACCGTATCCAGACACAGTTACTCAACTACCTTCAACAATCTATCGTAAGTTTAGACACTCAAATTGAGCAACTAACTCTTTTTGAGAGAGAGAATAACTTATCTTCTTCACATGTAGTTGGTACATCTAGAGGACATATATTTATGGGAGGCACATCAACTCCCTCTAATTTAAATTGAGTACCTCTAGAACCTATCGAACTACAGACTCACCCATAGCAAGCACCTGTAACATACGTATATAATTTAATATTAGAAAGTACTCTACGATCTACAATGTATAAGAGTGCATTCAATTGTAAAGACCTTCCTGTCATGTTGTAATCACTTTGAACGTATGGATTTATGATTTCTCATGATTTAAAGGCTCGAATCGTAGAGATACAATTCGAGGCGTCATAGAATCTCATTTTCGTTCTACAAAATTTCAAATGACAATTCTAGGGAACAATGATCCTAGTGATAGATCTTATCAGTTACATTGGAATTTGAACCCATTTAATTCATAGAGGAAGTGGACATGCATTGCATTCAATGTCACCACTTACCAACTACCCAAGCCTATAAGACTACACCTTGACACGTGAACCCTTCCCTTCCCTATAAAACCAGACATTTACCTTCTCAAAAACCCATCTCTTTCGTCTTCCCAACCAAAGCGATTTCAGTAAAAAATTTGATAGAATCCTTGAGATACAAAAGGCGAAGCTCCTGGCTGTAATACAGAAGATAGAAAATCTGAAGCGCTAGCGATCTATATCGGATGCTGAATCGTCCACCAAAACAACCCTTTACCCTAAACCTAACTTACATATGATACCACATTCGAAGAACCCATTTTCCCCCACTTCCTAACCTTTATACCTTCATAACCCACCTCGAATGTGAATTCCTATATGATGATGGTGGATTGAGCCACCCCTCGCCACCCCTCTTTATTGCTTATCTTCTCTCCCTGCCTGCGTTATAATCTCTTCACAGGGGACTAGTATAGGGTGAAGGGAGATCCAGAGATGTGTTCACTTCCTCACTCTTCATAGGACTTCCATTGTGGCATTGCATTTCTTCTAAGGAAGACCTGTGATATGCCTGGTTTGAGAGAAATTTTGAAAGGCAGTGGGAAGTGTTCCGACAGCTCTTGGAGTAGTGACCCTGCCAAGGTGTGGATACTCCTTTAGTAGGAAGGAATGAGAGACTCTACTTAACGGTGGTTAGAAGCCGATGACCGATGTTTATCGAAGACATCTTCTGTCGGACGTTGCTGCCAGTGGCGTAGATAGTGTGTGTCTAGATTTTTCCTAGGTTTACACTTTCATATAATTATTTTTTACTTTTTCAATACTTTCTATCTATAGATTTCTCTCCATGACATTGTAAATATTTTGACATTATATGAAATTTTCTTTTGACTAACATTCTAATTGTATTAATTTTTCTTCTTCAATTTTTGTTATTGATATCTCTGAGAATAAAATGGATGTGTTTTTCCTTAAGTTTGGGGGACATTTAAAATTTTTTTTTTTTTACATCCGATACACGATCGGTAATATGAGTAATTACAGGTATGACAAATTTAGAATATTGAATTTCCCCTATTTTTTTTGTGCTAATGAGGGCATTGTCCAGTTTAAGTTTTGGAGGATACACAACTTCTGTGTATAGTATATTAGTTTGTTTTATTTAGTTTGTTAGTTTGTTTGCATAAATTTTTTTTATGTTTTGTAAATATTAGGATCAATTAACCATTCTATGTGAGTTATGATAAATTTTTTTGTATGAATCTGAATAACTAACAATCCATCATAGTAGAAGTTCAATAATCAAGAATATAGAATAGTTATAATTCATGTTTAGCTCTTTGAACACTATATCAGAATGAATGTTTGAAATAATAGATTAATCTGAACTGCAATATTTCGACTATAGTTTCAAAATTATATAAACCAGTGAGCATTAGAGACTAATTTTTTCTTCTTTGAGAGAGAGACTACTTCTATTCAAGCCAAAATTCCTTTAAACTTCTTTATTGCTTTTATAAAAGAAAGAAAAAAAAATCTCATATTGCTGAACTTAGAATCAAAATATTCTATGACTACGATAACCTATTTTTTTTTCTAGAACTATCTATTAATTGTATCAAAACAATAAGGCATCTATGCTAGTAAATTGTAAAGATGATTAAAGGCCATCTTTTGTTTAAGTCAGAGACAAAAAGCTAAAATATCAGAAAATAATTTATCCTTTGAACCCATATTAGAAGCCTAAACTGAATTTCTTTGTATCCAAAAATTTTGTAAACCCGTAACCATATGTATTGCCTAAAACTTTCAACCTTTAACCCTTATATTTTCTGAGAATTTAAAATGTAAAAAAAGGGAATAAGAGTGAGTGAAAGGAGTAAAAGTTAACAGATAAGGGATATGCTAAAAAAAGGGTACAACTGAAAAGAAAAATAAAGAATATGGGAAAGAGTCAAAAATCGTAACACAGGATTCTATACAAAGAAGTAATCAAAAGGAGAAAAGAAAGAAAAATTGTGAAACACGATTTTACAAGTCTGAGAATAGAAATGAGATTTTATAACAATAAGAATTAGTAAATGGGAAGAAGCATCCAAATTCTTAGATACTTACTGATACTGAAATAAAGAAAGAAGAAGAAAAGATAGGAGAAGGGAGAACTAAATTCTCAGGAATATTTTGAATCCTGTCTACCTTTCTTTGACACCTTCTGAAACCCAAAGCCCCATTACAAGCTAAAGGAAAGACCTTTTTGATTTACGATTTGTAAAAGCATAAGTCTAGTAAAGATATGAACAATAGATATTATGGATTGCACAGGGAATTATATGAATAGAATAGATTATCTTTTCTATGAGATTAAATTTTTTTTGCAATTATCCTTTGAATAAATTCTTCTAAAAATATATTATACTGTGAGAACTCAGAATTTTGATATTTTTTTCTGAGAGTAAGCTAATAGTGAGTTTTTGAATGAAAATATTTTCTAAAACTGCAGTATAGAAAAATCTAGGAAGAATAAATTGTTCATTGATGCATACACTCCCTGCTTACTATGAATTGAAATTGTTTACATTCTAATAAAGGATAACTGCTATGATGGAAAGTAAGGATAAAAGATTGGTAATTTTAAAAAGTCATAACAACCATATGATGATTAACTGAGTTAGTGTATAAA
Organism: Chloranthus sessilifolius; assembly: GCA_021018995.1. Classification (NCBI taxonomy): domain Eukaryota; kingdom Viridiplantae; phylum Streptophyta; class Magnoliopsida; order Chloranthales; family Chloranthaceae; genus Chloranthus; species Chloranthus sessilifolius. The sequence continues at coordinate 45,042,195 of CM037592.1, forward strand.
ATTAGTTTAGATTTTTAACCTTTTGTTTTCTTGTAAATTTTGAAAATTATTTAAAAAAATCTAAAAATATTTGAAGTTTGTAGGTAACTTCATTGAAAACTTTCAGGAGACTACAACTCCTCCACTAGGGATCACGTAGGGGTTTAAAGGCATGTTGAATCTGCTAAATGCAATCGTGCTCCCTACGAAAGTGACATTTAAATTCTTAGTATAGGATATTTTATATTCCCTTGTTTGCTAGGGACTAGCAAAGCGTAGGTTTGGGGGTGTAATTAGTCACATAATATACCCCGTGTAACCATGGATTTTTATGGATCCCGTCATGACAATGCGCACTCGTGAAAAATTTAGAGTCGCCACTCGGTAGCTTTTGGTGTCCCGAGAAATCTAAATCAATATTAAATGCACCGAAGTGCCAAATATGACTCTGATTCACAGGTCTACGCCAAAGGCTCTTGGGTGGGGACTTCAGTTATTGATCGGCAAGGTGTTAGGCACCCGATCAACCCGCCTAATGCGGTCTCTACTTATGGCCAAAACAAAAATAAAATAAAAGAAATAAAAAAGTCCTTCCTCTTGCCTTAGGGGCACCAAAATCCTATTTGTGCCTCTCCGTACCTACTAGAATTTCGGTGGTGTAACGGCACAAATGCAAGGATAGAGGAAGGAGAAAGAAGGTAGGGGAGTAGAGGGGAGAGTCAGAGCTCTCGAGACCTTGTTGCACCACTGTGGATCCTTGCGTAGGCGTACTTCAGTGAGCTTCCAATGGCTTGTATGGTTAGAACAAGGGCCTAGGGCTTGATAGCTAAGAGGTAAAGAAGGAAGGCTAGAGGATGACTCTCACCTAAACTAGGAGATTTTTGAGGAAAGGTAAAGTCTAAAGAAGGTTTGGGAATTCTGGAATTTGTATGCAAAAGGGGGCACCAAAGGGAGAGGGAGCTTCTTTCTTAATCTTCTCTCTTAGAAAAATTTTTAAACGCTTTTAAAGGGAGGGGTACCTCTTTATTTATAGGAAAATGAGAGGTTAGGAGGAAGCTTAGAGGCTAAATTAGTTTATCAATTAGGTAATCTAACATCTAAGGTTTTCTAGGTTTTCAAGAGCTTGGAAAAGTGTGAAGGTTACTCTAATGGTGGATGATAGGGTAGTGTTTCAAATCACTTGAGGGTTGCAAATAGGATAAGGAAGGGTGTAACAGAACAAGTGAAACACATCCAGGGCATCAAGATGGTCAATAAGTCAAATCCTAAAGCTGAAATTCAAGCAAAAAACCCTGGATTACTGTAGCTAAGCTTGGCCCAACTAATAGATGCGCTAGGCAAAGGTACAGCAAAACAGTGCATAAGAAGTTACAAGGCTGCGGGGGGACCCACATAAACTTGGCACAACTAATACTTGTGCCAAGCCATTTCACATGTATTACATGTGCCAAATTCATATGGATCCCCCACCCAAAATCCTAATTTTGTCAAAAAATTCAGAACGCGATGTCTTTCAATGTACAACTCCGAATGAGATGATTCTTGTCTTGTCGGATAGCTAGAGACTTCTACTTTTCAATGGTATATGATTCAATCGAGTAGAAGATCTCAACTAGTCTTGTGCACCACTCTTTGATCATTGCCCGAGAAAGTCTAGGTATGGGCTTGGAAGGGATTCTATAAAGGCTAGGATTGGTTTCTAAAGGTTCGGGGAGGTTTCTATAGGATCAGGGGCGATTCCTAAGGGCTTGGGATGACTCCTAAGGTTTTTGGGAAGGTTCCTAAGGTTACGATACTTGCCATCAGAAGCTCGGAAGTGTGCCTCTCTCGAAGTGTGTTTCATCGGGCCTTGGGCCAAATTTGGGTGTCTACAGATGCCCCTCTTTGGTATCCGATCACTAATAATTGGATGCTAAAGATAAGAGATATCCGAAGAGGCCCAAGGCATTACTGACAGGTTTGCTATATTCAAAATGAACCTTAAACATCAGGTGAGTAACATGGTGAGAAAATGAAAGCCCTGTATGTCGGGAAAAATGTCGGTTTCTCAAGGTCATCGGTCCCCAAGCGCTTAGCAACATTATTGGGCATAATCGAGATGGAGCGAGTTGCGAAAGCCCAATATGCTGGGAAAAATATTCGCTACTCGAGATGATTGATGAGGTTTGATGTTCAAGTTTCATTCTGAATCCAACAGCTCCATGAGTAAGAGGGTGATCGACCCATACTTGAAGATAGGAGCAAAGCAAATACGCAAAGGTCCACAGTTTGCATCCAACCCTATGAAGCATTGACTACCCCATTTGACTAGTCACGGGTGCCCCCCATGACCAGTCAAATGGGGCGAACCCAACGATCCCGAAGTTAATTTAGCATGACTTTTTGAGTGGAGCAAAAAGATGTCGCAATGCATTTTAGGAGTACGTGGCAGTTTTCATTTCTGTAGAATTTTTTATTTTATGCGGGATTTTATGTGAATTTTTTTGGTATTTTATGTGTATTGTATGTGAATTTTATTTTATGTAAAATTTTTTTTTCCATGATTTTATGTGGATTTTTTTAGACTTTTTGCTATGATTTTATGTGAATTTTTTGGACTTTTTGCTGTTATTTTATGTGAATGTTTTTAGAATTTTTGTTATTATTTTATGTGAATTTTTTTTAGACTTTTTGCTGTTATTTTATGTGAATTTTTTTTGGACTTTTTGCTGTTATTTTATGTGTGATCAGGATTCTTTGAGCATGCTCATTGATCTCGATTTATTTATTCTAGCACAGCTTCTTAGGCAAGTCAAATGAGAGTTGATATGCCATTTGGGGTGTGTGCAACTACAGAGCAACAAAACAAAAGAAAAGGGGTCAGGCCAGGTGTGTACAAACCGCACCTAGCCAGAACCTAGCCCGAAAGTAGCCTGGGGCATGTATTACTTGCGCCAGGCCAAATGGGGGCAAAAATACAATTGGCGCATGTAATACATGCGCGAAGCAAAACCCGAGGATGATTTTAAACCCCTCGAGCCCGAGCCAAAAGAGGGTTATTTCAATTTTTTCTCTCCCTCCCTCTCCAAACCGAAATAGGTCTCCTTCCTAGGGTTCCCTTGGAACGATTCCAAGCGTGCTTCATTGTCGGTGTTTGCTCGCGCCGATTAACACCCACTCTATGCCGGATCAAGGACCTAATTTTTTTTTAAAGTAATTACTTTAAACTTATTTTTATTTTTATTTTTCTTGAAATCTTTTGCAATGTGTTTATGAATCTTGCTTTCTTAGATGATAAATGGGTTATTTCTCTTGTAAGCATGATTATTGATGATGGGTTTGATGTTTATTCCATGAATGATGCCCTATTTTTGCTTCCTTTTTTTATGAGTTTAATTAGGACATATATCCATATTTTTATTTTTGCACATAAAGAAAATTTTTTTTGTATATATAATTTTTGTTTTTATTTTTGTACATAAAGAAAGGATTTTTTTTTTTTGTATATATAATAATATATATATTTTTTTAATATTTATTTTTGTACATAAAGAAAAGATTTTTTTATTTTTAATTTTGTAAAAAAGAAGCGAAATTTTTTTTTATTATTTTGGTTTTATTTTTTTGAAAAAAAGAGAGGGGATTAGCATACATACCTTCCCTTGACCTGTAGCACAATGGTTTCTTATCATTTGATCACACCTAATATGATTGCTCGTATTTGCCCCAGAATGTCGAGCAAAGAATACGTGCAGGAGGAAGAACAAGAAGAGGGGCCGAAAATGGTTTATGGTCTTCGGGGAGAATAATTCTTTGTGGTCGAGCGCCCTGCCGGCTCTTGATACGAAATGCAGGACGAGGCCGCCCATGCTGGCCTCCTCCATCAACAGCATATTCATATCTCCAATTTTGGTATTGCCGGCAAGGTAAAGGGATACATTCAGTTTTTTTTTTTTTTTTTTTCTCTTGTGTGACCTTGCTGTGTTTCCATGATTTGACGCCTCTTTTACCTTGGTGCAGGATATGCCTCATATCGTGTTTCGAGGAGGTTGGTTGGACTTTTAGTAGTTTTATCGCTACCTCCCACCGATTGTGAAGTTTCTGCTTGGACAGGCCGACTTTGGAGAGCTCCTTTCATGCCTAATCATGTGAGCTAACGCGGCCTATCTGAGGGCCCTTGTTGAGCATTTCCGTCTGGAGATCATGACCTTTCACATGGCCACGGCCGAGATGACACTAACTCTTGTAGATTGGGCCATGATTACGGGGATCCGGTGGCCAACCTTGCAGTGCCTGATCGGGATGTGATCATTCGATTGATAGGGGCATATCCCCCCTCCACAAGTCTGCATGGTACCAAGGTCAAAAAGTCCTGGCTGTTTGATCTTTTTGAGATGAATGAGTTGGTAGATCGGGAGCAGCTAGAAGTGGACATTTTTATTGAGCCCGATGTTGTCGATCTCAGGTTGCTATTTGTTATTGGTGAGAAAATAGTGGTGAAAATAAATAAATCAAAAAGTGAAGAGATAATAATTGGTTAAAATAGTAAATCTAAAATACGTAGCCTACAAGATACAAGGCTGTTGTAGCAAGTTTTAAGTAAGAGTTTGTCCCATAGATAAATTAATCTAAAACCCAAAATGAGTTTTATTAGTAGGCCTCCAGTTCTAGCTACAGATCTGACAATCCTAAAGAAAGGGAGTTGGGTGTCACAACTATACTAACTAACACTAAAAGAAGAGAAAGACAATGCAGACCTTCCTAAAGAAAGGGTTATGAAGAAAGTGGTGGTGGTGTGTGATGAAATAAAGATAAAATTGATGGGAAGTAGGTAACTAAGCTAAGACTAATTCAGTTATATAACTTAGACTTAGAGACTTCTCTACAGCAATCCTCCAGATGGCTACAATCACATCTGCAAGGTGAAAGAGTCTATCTCAACTCTTATGGTTTGACCTGGTCTCTTAAGGCTATAACCTGTCATCTTCAATGGTCACAGACTATCTAATGAGAGGATCAAACCACATGAGTTAAATCAGAAAACCAATCTAATCCATGAGAATGGACTAATCTTAAGGCTATAACCTGTCCACTTAAATTGTCATAGATTATCCAATAGATGCCCTCCACCCAATGGATCAAATCAGAACATTAAAATCATTATAGACATTAAATTTGCCAGGGTATAAGTCAGGCATCCATGTGAGAAAATAGCTCTTGAAAAACTAGTGGAAACTACAGTTGCTCAGAGGCTATTTAGAAACTTAGATGCAGCTAGTCATTGCTATAAAAGGCTTGTAATGACTCAGCTCACAAGTCTATAATCTCTACAGAGAAATCAGATCTAACATCTAATCATGGTCAAGTAAAATAGAGGGGAGCTTGCTCCTGCTGCAACCTCTCACAAGGATACAAGCTCAAGTGCAGAGGAAAAGAATCCTTCTCAGATCTGTGGCTTGGAATCACCCTAGGGCTATAGTCTGTCCACTTAAATGGTTACAGGCTATCCACAGAGGTTATTCAAACCACAGAGGATTGAGATGGAACATGAAAATTACTACCACCACCATGGTCCCAGGGCTACAAGCTCAAGCTTCCATGGGTATTTCAAATTGGCTAAAGTCCAAAATGTATGACATAAATCAAAGAATACTATGAGAAAATAGGAAAATAATAGATTGAATAAGTATTAAAACACTAAATTCATTGATTAAATAATACTTATAATGAAATTTCTTAAGGCAACAACCTTGTGCATAACAGCTCTCAACTAATCCCAATATATACAAGACCCATTACAGAAACTAAATTAAACTATGCCTAACTGATTACAGAGATTATAGCCAGCAAGTGCTGGGCTAAGGAGGAGAAAAAATGAAAAAAGATGGTGATCCAACACTAACTCTAATCTGCTATAGCTCACAGCTGACTCAGGTTGAAGGAGAGATATTTTTTTAAGTTTAAATTATAGCTTCTATACTCAGTCACTGATGCCTTGGCCAAAAGGAGATAAAACCCTAATTTTATGGCAGGCGTGGATTGGTTACAACCCTTGGATGCCTTGGGATGCATGCATAGAGATCAAGGCCTCGAGATGTGTGCCCTGAACCTGGGGAAATCCCCAAAAGGCCCTGAGTATGAACTGAGAAGTGGAGAGCCCGAGCTTCGTGGGGCTGGCTTTTATCCTTTCATGCAGTTGCGCAGTTGCAGAGTGCTCGTGAGGTGGCATTTAGCTTGGAAGGTTTATCGCTCGCGCATAAGGCTTTGAGTTGTCGCACAGCTACTTTGCCCTGAAATGCTCTCGCGAGGTAGAATTTGTAATGCTTTGGCTTTGCTCACGCAGTGGAGCTTCAGATATTTCTATCACGAGGGTCTCGTGTGGAAGTGTTCGGATCTCGCTAGGCTCCGTGTGTAGTGCATAGCACAGCTCGCGAGGTAGAGGTTTAGGCTTTTACGTGCGCGAGTGCTGCGTGAGAGAATTTCTGAAGCTCTCTCTCCTCTTGAGCTACGCAAGAGCTTTGTGAGCTTGCTTGAGTTCGTCGTGTGAATTGGTCTCGGGAGACTGCATGCGCGGCTAGTTTGAGACTTGATCCCCGCAAGAGCTTCGCGAGCTGGATTTATGAAGGTTTTAGTGTGTGAGTGCTTCGCGAGGTGTTGGAATGTTTAGAGCCATTGAAGCATGCGACTACTGCGCGAAGTAGTATTCTGAGGTTAATTCCTTCACTGAGTGCATGAGTTCTTCCTGAGTTCCCTTTGTGCTGTAGGTACTGCATTCGCGAGGTGGCTGCTGCCAATTTAAATCTTGCGAGGCAACCTTTCTAACTATGCGAGACATCACCTCTACTCCTCTGCTACAATGAAGTTGCTGTTGTTGCACCTTCTCCATTGATATCCATGCTTCTCTCATCTGCTGGACTTCCTTGGTCTACCTTGACATGCAAACTAGTCACCATGATGTGTACCACCATGGTGTTCCATCAGTCTTTCGCTCAGCAGTCATCCTTGGCTTGAATTATCTCTTTTTGGCACCAAAAGCATGAGCTTTGTATTAAGCTGTAATAACTATTACTAACTACAAAACATGCTAAACAAAGAGTTATTAGTCAGCTCCAAGGTATAGTAAAGGCTAGGTTAAGAGGTGGAAAGTGGTACTTTTCAGTGAATAACACACCTCCAAACCTAATCTTTGCTTGTCCTTGAGCAAAACAAAATTTAAACAACTACTCTAAGAATGTAAATGACACTTTTGTAGGGAGCACGGATGCATTTAGCTTATTCATCAAACCTTTTAAACCCCTAGGTGATCCCTAGTGGAGGAGTGAAGTCTCCTGAGGGTTTTTAGTGAAGATACCCACAAACTTCTCAATAAAATAGTTAACAAAAGTGCACACATTATCAAATCAATTTTCAATAAACAGAGCATCAGTCCACTTTTGATTTTTTTCAAAATGTGAGGAGTTTAAACATATGAAATGCACAGACCATTTAACATGAAAAACTCTTACTTGTATGCACATCATTTCCAATTAGCTTAAAAAAAAAAAAATAGCAAGTGTATGTCAGTACTGAGCTCACCATTAATTCAAAAATTAGGTTTAGACAATGCCCAATACATTCAATGTCAGACCCAGGGAAGTCTCTCACAAATAAAGTTGAGGGTTTTCATTTTCACACAAGCTCAAGAAAGTTACAGTCCTCAAATGGGTCTATAAGTATGAACATAGGCATGGCTCTAAAATTCTGGCATCATTGACTATTTCTCACCATAGATTGGATAATTTCTCATCTCTACATAACAACTCATTTCAATTAGGATCACAAGGTCTTCTGACTAGGTTGTAATGTGGCTTATGGGTGAATGTTACAAAGAATGGAAGGGTGAAAAGGCTGCAAAATTGAGAATTCAGCAGGTGGAGTGATTCATGACTTCACCTTCTTGAATTTAGTATATTTCATCTTCTTTGATATTTTTCAGACTTGAAGTGGCCAGCTTCTCCTCTTATTATCACTTTTTCCAATGAAATTTCTTGTTGACTCCTCTCTCTCCCTTTTCATTATTTTTTTATTCTATTTTTCTTTTGGATACATTTCTTCTCCATTCACCAAATGTTGACCCTAGCTTGTCCATCTTCACTCTTTCTCCTTTATCTTCTGAATTCTCAGAGTGGGGGTAGGGTTGAATTAGGTCCACAGGTTTAGGTGCAAATACTCAGGTGTATTTTGAAGAAAACTAGAAATTAAAGCTCAAAAGGTATATGCACAAGGGCAGTTTACTAACTTTGGTATCTTTAAGCTTAAACTGTCCAAGAGAAGGCCTTGATCCTTTCCTAAATGTCATGGATACTGTCAGCTGTTTTAACTTGGAGATGCCCAACTTTTAATGAGAAAATGAACTCAACCAGTCCTTAGAGCAAGAAGAATTGCCAAAGACACTCATCAAAGAGAAATGTTTTTTGTAGGCCCAAATCTCACTAGGTATGGTCTTTCATTGAACTTGTGGGCATGTTCTCACTTTTTTCTCTCCTTAATGGTTTACTAAGTGCTGACACAATAGAGTTTTCTTGGTGTTCACCTCATGGAAATGTTAAATTTTAAAAGATTTTAATGCCAAAAGGTCTGTAAAAGTTTAAATTTCCTCATTTTAAAAGTTTCTTAGGTGAACTTAACTCTATTTCTATCTTACTCACTTGGTTTTTCTGCACTTAGGTTAACTACATCATTGGCATACCTTGCCACACCCCTAAACCTATGAGGAACAGTGTCCTCACTGTTTGAGAGATAAGGGACACAGACAGTAGGGTACATTTATAAATAAAAATTAACACATAAAATAAGGGAAGTACAATGAACAAATAGCAGAAGCAAAGTAAACCAAAGAAAACTCTCACAAAAGCCACCAAACAGAACTTTCATTAATAAACAGTAATATGTACAATGTTAATGAAAATAACTATAAAAGATTCTACAAAAACAACCTAACTAAATACATTTACATATTTTAATCGTCTGAATCTACATCTACTTGGTCTTGAACAGATTTCCCTCTTTCCTTCTTGAAGGCAGCAGCAGTGGACTTGGATCTCTAGGAAGTAGTCTTTTTGTACTTGGTGCTGCTTCTCCTTTTGAGAGTGGGTTCAAGCTTTGTGGGTTCAGGCTCCTTGATCTTGATTCCAGGCGTTAATTTTCTAGGCTCTTGGGGTTTAGGAACAGTTGCAAGGGGGAGGGTTGTTGTAGTGTAGAGTTTGGCAGCTGCTTCTGCTAAGTCTCTGTCACCTATTTCAGATAAGGTCTGCTGTAATGCTGCAGCAGTCCTTACATAGTCATTAGCCCTATCCTCAACTAATCTCAGTGCTAATTGCAGGTTCTTTACTACATCTTCAAGTCCTTTAGCTTTATATTTCTCCTGCTAGTATTGGAGCAATGTCTCCCTCCAACCATCCTTGATGCTTTTCTTCTCTATCTTGTGAGTTAATACTAGAAATTTGATTTGATCGAGGAAGGGCTTCTTAACTATAGTTCTGAGGTCAGCCATGCCCCTTATGACATCCCTCTTGATGTAGGGATTTTCTTTCATAGCTTTAAGGAGGGTAGAGAATGGAGGCATGGGGTTGGAGGAGGCAGGTAGGATTGAGTTATCAGCATTGGAAGAAGGGCCAGCCAGTAAATGGGGTGGTGTGGATGAAGATGAAGGGATGGATGATGGAGTGGGTAGGGCGGAGGTAGAGGGTAATGGCTGGGGGACTTTGGGTTCAGGTTCAGGTTGTGTAAGGTCAATCACCTTAGGGTCCATTTGGGAGGCTTTTTAGGAAGTGGGGAGTAGGTCATCCACATCTGTGGCAACATCAGTTATTGCTACTACAGGTGCGGTTGTAGGTTGGGGTTGTGGGTAGGTGAGTTCCAGAGGTGGGGCAATAATGGGTGGCTGTATAGGATTAGGTTCAGGGTCAGTTTGGGTTAAGGCAGTGGTAAATGTAATTGGAGGGGCTTCCTGAACAGGTTCAATGTGGATAGCAGCAACTGTTGTTGCTACTAAGGTTAAGGGTTGGAGAGATAGGGGTGGTGTAGGTAAATGGGTGGGTGGAGGGATAAATGGCTATTGTGATGGTGGGGTTAAGGTTAAGAAGGTTGACTGAATGACTTGTAAACTGGATTGAATGGTGGCCTGGTTTTAGAGGGAGGAGTGCATGGCTGGAAGGTTGGCCTCTATGGTTGTTTGGGTTTGGGTGTTGGCCAACATTTGGGTTTGAAGGGAAAGGAGGAGGTTGAGGATTAGGGATAGGGGATCATGTGTGATAGGTGTTGTGGGTTGGGTGGTTTGAATTGGTTGAAATGGTGAAGTGGGTGCATGTTTGAAATTAGTAGGTGGTGGGGAAGTAGGGGTAGAGGTAAAGTGATGTGGTTGTGGTGAGTCTGAAAGAGGGGTGAACTCATAATTGATGTCCCCTATAATAGATTCCATCATTGCTGAGTACCCCTCTGATGAGAAGGGGTCTTGATCATGGGAAGGGGAAAAAGGAAGGGATTGGCCCAAGGGTTCAAGTGTGGCAGGGTCAATATGTGCAGAGGTTTCAGTGGGCTGAGGTGAGGCTATAGGGGAGCTGTGTGGGATATCAGGGATTTGAGGCTCAGGTGCTAGTGAGGATGGTTGTATATTAGTGGTTGGGGCTGGTATGGCTGTTGTTTCAGGGACATGGATAGGTTGGGAGATATAGGTGGGTTGGGGCTCAGTGGGGGCTTTGGTTGGTTTCCTTTTTCTGTAAGTAACTTTGACTGGTGGGCTGGGTAAGTAGGCACAGGCTGAGTAGGTGGAGGTAATGGTACAGTCACAACAGGTATGGTGGGTGTAGTTATGGTAGTGGTTTATGAGGTAATGGGTAAAATTTGTTGAGGTAGAGATGATGTAACTATGGAGGGTTGAGGGGCTGGGATGATGGTAGTGGCTGGCATGGGAATGGAGGTGAGTGTGGAAGGTGTGTGTGTAGATGATGATGGTGGAATGGGTTGTGATGGGAATGGGATGGTGGGAGTAGGTATGGTAGGTGTAGCCAACATATTGGAGGTGGCATCTTGGGAAATAGCAGTAGAGCTGGTGGGTATGACAGCTGCTGAAGCGGTAGCTCCCTCTTGAATTGTGGGGGCTGCTTGAGCTAGCAGCTCCTTGTTGTTCTTCTTCTTCTCAATTATTGTACCACTGATCCCCCACTGCTTCTTTCCACCTTTACTTGGGGCCAAGTTGAGAGTCTCCTTATTCATATAAAAATGGTAGCCCCCTGTTGTTCTCCAAGTGTGCTTCGCTTATTGGCTTGTGGTGAAAGTTTTTTAAAAATCAAAAACAGAATAAAACAGGGGATGAATCAGCACAACCCGAAAATCCTAGACCTGCAAGATACAGGGTCCTTTGTAGCAAGTTTTGATAAGTAAGAGTTTGTCCCACAGGGAAAGGTGATCTAAGGCTCCAAGGGAACCGTCTCTAGTAGTCCCTCCAGATCTGTCTACAGATCTGGCAGTCCTAAAAGGAGGGGAGTTTAAGGTCACTTATAATAAGTATTCTAATAACTAAATTACAGAAAGGATTGAGAGGATGGATGGAGTGTGGAAAATAATTATAAAAAGGTGAGAAATATGTTATTGAGCCAAGGTCAGAGGAGTTTTGTAACTCAGATTTAGATCTGATGTTATAGAAATCCTGTCCAGAGGCTACATTATCACCTCTGAGGAGAAAGGATCCAACCCATCTCTACTGCCATGACTCCACCCTTAGGGCTATAACCTGTCCACTTGAATAGTCACAGACTATCCCATAGGGGAGCCACTATCCAGGGACGGGTCAGAACATAACAAATAAATCATTACAGGCACTATTTCATCCAGGCTACCAGCTTAAGAATCCATAGGGAACCTCAACCTCTAAAGTTCTATATGTGGGGCTAAGGCTAGAAAACCATGATAGCCCAGACACATAGAACCAGCAAGCGATTGAGTACAACCTTCGATCCAACTATCCATTGCTTGAGAGAGGCTACAATGGTCCAGTCACCAGCCTACAATCTCTATAACCAGATCAGATCCAACATCTGATGGCAGATCTATACAAATATGGGGGAGTCTGCCTCTGTACAATCCCTCACCAGGCTTTTACAAGCTCATGTGAAAAGAAGAAGGATCCATCTTGGATCGGTGGATCAGAATCACCCTAAGGCTATAATCTGTCCACTTAAATGGTCACAGACTATCCCAGAGGTTATCCTCCTCACGGAGCCCAAAACAAAACAAGATTATCGCTGCTACCACCATGTTCACCAGACTACCAGCTCAAGCTCCCATGGGGATTTCAGATCTAGTAGGTCCTGTGGTGGGGCTAAGGCTGGAAGACCATGATAGCCCAGACACACAGGTCACTTGGATCTGAGTGGCCCTTAAAATCAGTCCTCCATTGCTTTGAAACACAGCCAAGGCAATGGGGGATCACAAGGCAGCAGCCTTGCACAGAGCATCTCACATATAAACAGCAATCCCACAAAATGCAAATCCTATTGCAAAACTTCCATTAATCTAACTCAAATACATATACAAAGTCATAGCCAACAATTGCTAGACTATGGAGAGAAGAAAAGAAAAAGAAAAAGAAAAACTACTTACTGCTAAAAAGAAAGAGAAAAGAAAAGCGATCTGAGATAGGTTCCCAGATACCTAAACCTAAGCTAGGCCTGCGTATATATAGCAGTAGGGTGGCGGCGCATTAGGGTTAGGAAACCCTAATTTTTATGATGCCACGTGGCCTTATACTGATCCTTGGATGCCTCGGGGCATGTGCATAGAGATTTGAGCGTGGGAGTGCGTGCCCAAATCACTAGAAATTTCTAGAATGCCCTCTGCTGAAGAGATGGAAGTTTAGGTTCAGAGCCTCGCTAGGTAGCTATAGTTTCCCAGACTTGTCGTGTGGTAGCTCATTGCTCTTCGCTAGGATGATTTGACACTGAAGCTTCAGTTGTCGCGAGGTTGCCTTGGTTTGCACTTCAGGTCGCGGTAGAGAGTTGAGCTCTCGCTAGGTTGGAGTTCGCGAGGTTGAATAGAAAACACAGTCTCAAGCATCGCGAGGTTGCAATTCAAGCAGTCGCGTGGTAGATTAGTCTTGGCTGGGCAGCAACGCGAGAACTGCACGAGCTCTTCTCTTTACTTGGACTTCGCGAGTTACCACTCGAGGTTCTTTTAAGTTCTGAACTGTGCGAGGTTCTTTGTCTCACTCAATCTTTGCGAGCTTGGCTATGCCTTCGCTAGGATGCTTTCTTTCTTGAATGGCGCACGAACTGCGCGAGGCGTTCTTCTTCTGATAATTGTACCCCGCGTCGACTGCACGACAGCTGTGCGAGGAATCTTTTGAAGCTCTCTCTCCTCAGCTGTCTTAAGCGAACTTCACGAGATTGAGAGAGGTCTGCTTTGAACTGCGCAACACTGAGCGATGTGTTCTACTCTTGAGCTTCACGAGAGTTGTGCAAGGTTGAGTTTCTGAAGCTCCTCAGTCATTCATCTGCGCGAGAGGTTGCTGTAAAGCCTTGGGAAGCTCAGCTGATCTGTGCGAGGCTTCAAAGTTCATTCTTGCTGAGGGGCATCTGGTGCCAAAGTAGGCTCCATAACAGGATTCTTGGCCTTATTTCACTGCTGATTATTTCCTGGACAAAACACTTAAGAAGAGTTTATTAGGTGGCTAAGGGTCTAATCAAAGGTTAAGTTAAGGGGTGAAAAGTGGTACTTTTCAGGTCTTAACACACGCCCAAACCTAATCTTTGCTAGTCCCTTAGCAAAGCTACATTAAATCTACTCTAAAAATTAAATGCCACTTTCGTAGGGAGCACGGATACATTTAGCATATGTACCAAGCCTTTTGAACCCCTAGGTGATCCCTAGTGGAGGAGTGAAGTTTCTTGAGGGTTTTCAGTGAAGACACCCACAAACTTCTCCAATGAAATAGTTAACTAAAGTGCAATGTCATCCAATGAGCAGTTAAGGAATCAGATTTAGTCTACTCATGAATCAGCATAAAAAAAATTTAATTCATTGGTTGCACAGGAACTTAGACAGCATAAACTCTCATGTTTGCATAGCATTTCCAAATAATTTGTGATCACAGAAAACTGCACAAGTGTATGTCAGCACTGAGCTTATCCTTATGTCAGAAAATTAGGTTAAGGTCATACATAATGCATTCAATTTCAGACCCAAAAGAAAGCTTTACAGGGCATACTCTCATCAAGGTTTGTTGAGGGGTTCAGTTTCTCACACGCTCAAGAGCAGTTACATCCCCCAACTGGGTTTGTAAGCATGAGCATGAGCATAAGCAGAGTTCTTAAGTGCTGACATCATTGTCAGTTTCTCACCATAGATTGGATAATTCCTTATCTTCACATGACAGCTCACTCAATCTTTGGATCATGAGGGCTTTTAACTGGGTTGGAATGTGGCTTATGGAGTATGGTTAAAAAGAATGGAAGGTTTGAAAAGGGGTTCAAAAATTGAGAACTCAGTGGGTGCAGGAGGTGGTTCATGACTTCACCTTCTTGAATTCAACTCCCTTCATCTTCTTTGAGATTTTCAGATTTGAAGTGATCATTTTCTCTTCTTGATTTTGATTTTCCAATGAAGGTTCCTCTTGACTTCTCTCTTATTCCTCTTCATTATTATTATTTTTGTTTCTTTTTGCTGGAGTTTTCTTCTTTTTATTTTGTTTTTGCTTTTCAGAAATGCCACCATGTCCTCGCTACCATTCTCGCTGTAGATGCTTCTTCTCCATTCACCTAATGCTGACCATAGCTAGTCCATCTTCAACTCTTTCTCCTTTACCTTCTGAATTCTCAGAGTGAAGGTAGGTTGAATTAGGTTCATAGGTTCAGGTTCAAGTACTCAGGTGTATTTTGAAGAAATCTAGGATTTAAAGCTCAAAGGGGGTATGGACAAGGGCAGTTGCTTTAGGATTGATCTTTTTAGGCTCAAACTGTCCAAGAGAAGCCTTGATCCTTTCCTAGGTCTCATGAGTGCTGTCAGTTGTTTCAACTTGGAGTTACCTAACTTCAAGTGAGCATAGTGACTCAGCCAGTCCTTAGAACTAGAAGAAATGCCTTAGTTACTCCTCAAAGAAAAAATTTTGTAGGCCCAATTCTCACTGGTTATGGTCATCCTTTGAACTTTCAAGTATGTCCTCACCTTTTTCTCTCTCTAATGATTCACTAAGTGCAGATACAAGTGGGTTTTCTTGGTGAAACTATTATGGAAATGTGGAATATTAGAAGTCTATAATGTTCACTGTTTGCATAAATTTTAAACTTCTTAATTTCATGATTCTTAAGTGAACAGAGGTCCATTTCCATATTGCTCAGATTAGTCTGCTGCACTTATGTTAACTATTCCATTGGCAGGGTCTGCCTGCCATACCCCCAAACCTATGAGGAGTAGTGTCGTCACTGGTTCAAGGTCAATGTGCAGCAGACTTATTACAACATAAAAGAAAAGAACAAGAAATAAAGTAACCAACAACAGAAAATAGGACAGCACATCAGAAAAGGAAGATATTATTATGCTTAAAAGAAAAGTACAAAAAGAAAGAGGGAAAGGGAGAAAGATCAAGGGTGCGGGGGTTGAGAAGGAGGGGGGAGGTGGAGAAGGCGGGGGAGGGGGTGGAGTGGAGGGGGATGGCTCGGTCTTGCATTTCTTCTTCTGCGGCTAGAGCTTTTCCTCCTCCTCCTTGGCAAGGGTTTGCAGAACCTCCTCGAATTCATCCTAGAGGGGTTGGAGGGGACCTGGCTCTTTAGGGGGCGGCGGGTCCAACCACATCGGGTAAAACTTGTTAGGCAATGCGTTTGGCTTGTCATCTGCCATGATTAGGAATAGGGAAGGACCGCGAGGGTGAGATAGGATACTGTGAAGATGAACAGGGCCTCCCTGTGTATTTAAAGGTGAGGGATTGTGGAAGATGAAACGGTTGAACAACATCCAAGTCGCTGCCATTAAATGAGAGTGACTTGGGAAACGTCAAGTCCTAGCAGTCAATGTGGGAAATGACAAATGCATTAGGCTCGCGCAGCTGGGTAAGGGAATCATGAGAAATCAGAATCACGCGATTATGGGAGTTAGCGCTGGAAATGCGCGTGATATTCTGCAGCATTGAAACTCGCGACAGCGAAAGAATTGGGCCATGCGAATTGTGCAAGCCTTTCCAAATCAGAATGTGGAACTCGCGAGGGCCAAATCAGCAATTCACAGAAGAAGAAGAAGTCATATCGATCCCCCATAAACATTAGCAAGCACAACAATATCAAACTCCACATATCTCCTAGAATTTCCTAAAATTTAAGGTAAAAACAAAAGTAATATAGTACAATATGGACACAACTGCGGGTCAGGTAGATGTAGGAGTCCCATGAAAATGAAAAGTGCACATAGGATCTCCAGGTCGTTCAATGCAAGGCTTCAACCTTTGACCATTCATTTTGAAGGTCCTCCCAGATTTGGGGTCCTGGACTTCTGCAGCCCCAGATGGGGAGACATTTACGACAACATAAGGACCATCCCATCTGGATTTTAATTTGCCAGGAAAGAATTTTAGTTTGGAGTTGAATAACCAAACCTTACCGCCCGGTTTGAGGCTTTTCCTCAGCAAGCCTTTGTCGAAGAAAGCTTTAGCTCATTCCTTGTAGATCCTGGCATTGGCGTAAGCATCCATCCGCAGCTCATCCAATTCCGATTGTTGTAATGACCTGTGTTGACCAGCAGAAGTTAGATCTATGTTCAAGTTCTTAATGGCCCAATAGGCCCTGTGTTCTAACTCGACTGGGAGATGGCAGGCCTTGCCATAGATTAGTCTGAATGGGGACATTCCGATAGGGGTCTTATAGGCAGTCCTATAGGCCCACAGTGCATCATCCAGTTTCTCAGCCAAATCTTTCCGGTCAGTCCTAACTATTTTCTCAAGGATGTGCTTAATCTCCCTATTGGAAATTTCAACTTGCCCACTTGTTTGTGGGTAGTAGGGAGTAGCAATCCTATGGGTCACAGAATATCTCTTAAGCAAGCTCGCGAAATTCCTGTTGCAGAAGTGGCTACCCCCATCACTGATAATAGCTCTAGGGGTTCCAAATCTTGAGAAAATGTTGTGCTTTACGAATTTGAGGACTACCTGGTTATCATTGGTTCTTGTGGCAATGACTTCTATCCATTTGGAAACATAGTCCACTGCCACTAAGATGAACTGGTAACCATTAGAGGGGGGAAAGGGGCCCATGAAGTCTATTCCCCATATATCAAACAGTTCTACAACAAGGATGGCCTGTAATGGCATTGAATTCCTTTTAGACAACCCTCCTAATTTCTAACATCTCACACATGCCTTGCAGTGTGTGTGTGCATCCTTGAATAAGGATGGCCAGTAAAAACCACACTGCAGGACTTTGTCAGCAGTTTTTCTCCCACTAAAGTGGCCTCCACAGGCATTTTCATGGCACATAGCCAGAATACTGGGGAAATCACTTTCGGGAACACATCGTCGGATGATCTGGTCGGCACAGTACTTGTATAGGCAAGGTTCCTCCCAGAAAAAATACTTGACCCTTGAGAAGAACAAGTCTTTATCCATTTTGGTCCAGTGGGGAGGAATCTTTCCTATAACCAGATAATTAGCTATGTGTGCAACCAAGGGACTACGGATTGGATGGCAAATAATTGCTCATCAGGGAAGGCATCATTTGTAGGGCCATCCAGGCATTCCTCCAAGATAATTCTGGACAAGTGGTCAGCCACCACATTCTCCACACCCTTTTTGTCTTTGATTTCGATGTCAAACTCACCGTAATGAGTATCCATCTAATCACCTCGACTTAGCATCTCTCTTGGGACGGAGGAACTTCGGTGAATGGTCGATGAAGATCACGATTTTAGATCCTAGTAGGTAGGCTCTAAATTTGTCAACAGTAAACCATCGCTAGAAGCTCTTTCTCGGTTGTGGTATAGTTGGTGAGCTTGACAAGTGATTTCTTGCTATAAGCAATGACCACGAGCAATTTATCTTTTCTTTAGCCCAACACACCTATTGCAGTCGATGCATCACACATCAGCTCAAAAGGCGGGTATAGTCCGTGTTTGGAGTATAGGAGCAGGTGAGGTGATTTTCAATGTTTCAAAAGCCTTGGACATTTAGCGAAAAGTTGAAGGGACATCTGACGCAGTAGGTGGCATAATGGCTTGGCAATTTCTTTGAAGTCCTTAATGAACCTCTGTAAAATCCTGCATGCCCAGAAGGATCTGATTTGCTTGACTATTTTGGAGGGGTAAATTGGCAATGAGGTCCACTTTGGCCTTGTCTACCTCAAGCCCTTCTTTAGAGACTACATGGCCCAACACAATGCCTTGTGTTACCATGAAGTGGCTCTTTTCCCTTAAAACCAAATTGGTTTCTCACATCTTTGCAAAACTAGGCCGAGGTGTCAGTACATCGCCAAAGCCGCTCCATAGACAGAAAAATCATCCATAAAAATCTCCAAAAACTTATCAATCATGTCAGAGAATATGGCATACATACACCTCTGAAAAGTGGTCGGTGCATTATAGAGTCCAAAAGGCATCCTTCTGTAAGCGAAGGTGCCAAAAGGACAGGTAAAGGTGGTTTTTTCATGGTCTTGAGGATGCACAGGGATTTGGTTGTACCCCGAGTATCCATCAAGAAAATAGTAAAAAACTTTTCCAGCCAATTTGTCCAGGATTTGATCAATGAAGGGGAGAGGGAAATGGTCCTTTCTAGTTTTAGAGTTAAGCTTCCTATAATCAATTCACACTCTCCTGCCAGTGGTTGCCCTGGCTGGCCTCAACTCACCAGTTTCAGTCTCAATCACTGTTATGTCAGATTTCTTGGGCACCACTTGGATAGGTGCCACCCAATGAGAATCAGAGATGGGGTAAATCACCCCTGCATCTAGCAATTTAATGATTTCCTTGAGGACCACTTCCTGCATGTGAGGATTTAGCTTCCTCTGCATTTCCCTGGAGGGTAATGCTCGCTCCTCAAGATGGATCCTATGCATGCAAATTGATGCATCAATTCCTCCTAGATCGGCAATGGTCCAGCCAATTGCCTTCTTGTGCTTCCTCAAAACTGTGAGTAATTCCTCTTCCTACTCATTGGTAAGGGAAGAAGAGATAATTACAGGAAGCTTCTCACCTTTCCCAAGGAAAGCATATTTTAATGTTTCTAGAAGCTGCTTAAGTTCCAGATCAGGGGTCTGTTGGGTGGATGGCAAAAATAGGTGCATTGGAGGTTGGAGGAAGAGGTAGCAGTGTAGGTCTCCAACTAGAGTGCTGCACTGAGCCCACAGGAGCCTCTGATATTGGCATGTATTTTGATCTCCTATCTGGGCTCTCTTCCTCCACCATGTCCCAAATGTCAACTAAATTCCTGACAATATTGCCCCACTCCAGCAGAGTGGGCAATTCTTCTTCTACAATTTCCTCTAGTACATCCACTGCAAAGCTCTCCTCATTGTCCATCTGAGGGTACTTTGCACTGTTGTACACATTCAGCTCAACTTTCATATGTCCAAAGGTTACCTCCATTACTCCAGACCTACATTGGATGCAACCATTGGCAGTGGCCAAGAAAGGCCTGCCAAGTATAACGGGTATGGGGTTTGGGCTAGTGCTGCAGCCCATATCCAAAACT
The DNA here is from genome assembly GCA_021018995.1 of Chloranthus sessilifolius. Classification (NCBI taxonomy): domain Eukaryota; kingdom Viridiplantae; phylum Streptophyta; class Magnoliopsida; order Chloranthales; family Chloranthaceae; genus Chloranthus; species Chloranthus sessilifolius. The sequence continues at coordinate 45,061,852 of CM037592.1, forward strand.
AAGAAGTCAGCAGGGTAGAAAAACTTATCCACTCCTACTAAGACATCCTCCACCATCCCCAGATGTTTCCTCTCAGACTTGTCAGCCATCATCAGCACGATGGGGGTAGCCTTCAGCTCCCCCAAACCTAGTTGCAGATATACATTGTATGGCAACAGGTTAACACTGGCTCCAAGGTCTAAAAGGGCTTTTCCAATTGTATGATCTCCAATTACACAGGGAATAGTGGGTATACCTGGATCTTGCAACTTCTCAGGCATTGCTATGTTAAATACAGAATTCACTGTATCAGTTGCAAAGACCTTCTTAGACACATGGCCTCTAGCCTTTCTCTTTTGGGTGCAGAGGTCTTTCAGGAACTTTGCATAGGCTGGGACTTGTTTAATTGCCTCAAGCAGGGGTAAATTGTTTTTTACCTGCCTGAAAGTCTCCATCATTTCCTCCATCTGGGCATTCCCTTTTTCAAAAGGGACAGGACTATCCAGAGCCTGAGGAAATGGCAGCCGAGGTACTGCTGGTTCCTCAGCTGTAAGCCCATGATTAAACTTCTGTTTCTTTCTTTTTTCATGTTTATCTTCCTGCTGAGGCTCAACTACAGCCTCTTTATTTTTCTCCTGCTGTAAGTGGCAGACAATTCTTGGCTTGGTGGCCCAACAACATCTCTATCATGGTCATTTGCATCATATGTGGAAATTGCCTCAGCTAGTTTGTTACCCACCTGGTTATTTACCAGTCTGCCAGACCTTAGGGTAGTGATAACATTGGTGTCCTCAAACTCTGAGGAAGCTTCCTCAATGAAAAACTGACCCTTGTGGTTAGCAATTGGCTGGCAGGACAATCTGCCTTCATCTCTCCTAGCCAAGGTTTTGGACATTTGGCTCAGTTGCTCTTCCATTTTCTGGAGGCTCTGATCATGAGAATCCACAGTCCGAGCCAAGGAACCCAAGTTTTGTAATGAAGTCAGGACATGGTCCTCAAAAGAAACATTTCTAGGCTGAGAAGGGGGTAAAACCAACTGATTTTGCTGTCGATGGGGCTGCCGGTGGTGTTGGAAGGTAGACCTCGGGGCATGCCCTTGATTGAACTGCTGCTGTGGCCTTTGTGGTAAAGCCAACATCTGCTGGGGCTGCATATAGTTATCTTGCTTCCACCTCAGATTTGGGTGGTCTCTCCATTGGTAACCAGTATTTTGGTGCTGGTATCCATATGGTACTGCTGTAGCCCAGTTGTTCTTTGGCCATAAAGACGACAACATCATGTTCCAACATTAATTCAGGAAATTGCCCTGCAGATGGACATTCCTCCACTGTGTGCTGTGGGGACTGGCATATCAGACATGCCTCCGCCACATGAGTAGCCCTTCTGGGTTGCATCACAGTCAATAATTTATCAAACTTCATAGAGAGGTTTGCCATCTGTAGCTGTAGGTCATTGTTCCCAGACACATCATAAAATTTTCCTTTGGATCCAGTAGCAGGCCCCACCTTTGATTCAGATTCTTGATGAGTTCTTGCCAGGGATGGCTTTTAAAAAGCATTCTCACTAATCACCTCAAACAATTCCCATGCCTCCTCAGCAGTCTTGTGCATGTAGGATCCACCACAAGAGGCATCGACCATATCTCTATTTTTCTCATCAATCCCATTATAGAAGCTTTGTACAAGATGCCACTCAGGAATCTTGTGGTGGGGGCATTGTTTGAGCATCTCTTTAAACCCATCCTAGGATTGGTTAAAATCCTCAATTGGGGATTGAGAAAATGCAAGAATCTCTTTCCTCAACTGGCTAGTTTTGGTCTCAGGGAAGAACTTGGTTAGGAATCTGGTCTGCAGGTCTTTCCATGAAGCAATGCTATTGTTGGGAAGAGTGGCCAACCAAGTACTGGCCCTATCCTTCAGAGAGAAGGGAAAGAGTCTGAGCTTAGTAGCCTCAGGTCCCAAACCAGTGATATTAAAAGTGGTGCACAAGGCCAAGAACTAGTCAATATGCTTGTAAGGGTCTTCTTTGCTAAGCCCATGGAAAGCTGGCAGCATCTGGATGATTGAAGTTTTTATCTCATAATTCCCCTGAACATCAGGGAATTGAATGCTAAAAGGGGAGTTGTAGTCATTCGAAGCATTCAACTCCTTGAGGGTTCTGGGGTGTTCTTGATCCATAGTTGCTGTCGCAAATTCACCTGGGGGATCTCCTGTGGTGTGCCTGTCTCTTCTAAGTCTCCTTCTCCTTTCTAACTCAGGGTTTAGAGGCTCTAAAGTAGGGATGAGGGATCTCCTCCCTAGCATACAAGCACACCCACAACAAGGAAAGCTTCTTGCAGGCACATCGCAAAAGAATACTTGTACACAAACAAATTTATCTAACTATTTTATAGCTATCCAAAGAATACATTTAAACTATCCTAGATACTGCTGGAAAAATTGTTAAAAAGAAAGATAGACAGAGCTTTAGAGTCAGAGAGTTTGCAAACAGAGGTAGCTACGCTCCAATTGCAGTCCAACTATCCGTCACTGCTGCTGTCCAGATCTGCAAGAAAGATTCACAATTATATCAGCAGTATCAATTATTCACATGTATAAAGAATACTAAGAATATAAAAACTAAAGGTCTACTATTAGATCATCTATCCCCTGCAACGGCACCAAAAACTTGTTGTTCTCCAAGTGTGCTTCGCTTATTGGTTGGTGGTGAAAGTTTTTAAAAAATAAAAAATAGAATAAAACAGGGGATGAATCAGCACAACTCAAAAATCCTAGACCTGCAAGATACAGGGTCCTTTGTAGCAAGTTTTGATAAGTAAGAGTTTGTCCCACAGGGAAAGGTGATCTAAGGCTCCAAGGGAGCTGTCTCTAGTAGTCCCTCCAGATCTGTCTACAGATCTGGCAGTCCTAAAAGGAGGGGAGTTTAAGGTCACTTATTCTAAGTATTCTAATAACTAAATTACAGAAAGGATTAAGAGGATGGATGGAGTGTGGAAAATAATTATAAAAGGGTGAGAAATATGTTATTGAGCCAAGGTCAGAGGAGTTTTGTAACTCAGATTTAGATCTGATGTTATAGAAATCCTGTCCAGAGGCTACATTATCACCTATGAGGAGAAAGGATCCAACCCATCTCTACTGCCATGACTCCACCCTTAGGGCTATAACCTGTCCACTTGAATGGTCACAGACTATCCTATAGGGGAGCCACTATCTAGGGATGGGTCAGAACATAACAAATAAATCATTGCAGGCACTATTTCATCCAGGTTACCAGCTCAAGAATCCATAGGGAACCTCAACCTCTAAAGTTCTATATGTGGGGCTAAGGCTGGAAAACCATGATAGCCCAAACACATAGAACCAGCAAGCGATTGAGTACAACCTTCGATCCAGCTGTCCATTGGTTGAGAGAGGCTACAATGGTTCAGTCACCAGCCTAAAATCTCTATAACCAGATCAGATCCAACATCTAATGGTAGATCTATACAAATATGAGGGAGTCTGCCTCTGTACAATCCCTCACCAGGCTTCTACAAGCTCAGCTGAAAAGAAGAAGGATCCATCTTGGATCGGTGGATCAGAATCACCCTAAGGCTATAATCTGTCCACTTAAATGGTCACAGACTATCCCAAAGGTTATCCTCCTCACGGAGCCCAAAACAAAACAAGATTATCGCTGCTACCACCATGTTCACCAGGCTACCAGCTCAAGCTCCCATGGGGATTTCAGATCTAGTAGGTCCTGTGGTGGGGCTAAGGTTGGAAGACCATGATAGCCCAGACACACAGGTCACTTGGATCTGAGTGGCCCTTAAAATCAGTCCTCCATTGCTTTGAAACACAGCCAAGGCAATGGGGGATCACAAGGCAGCAGCCTTGCACAGAGCATCTCACATATAAATAACAATCCCACAAAGTACAAATCCTATTGTAAAACTTCCATTAATCTAACTCAAATACATATATAAAGTCATAGCCAGCAATTGCTGGACTATGGAGAGAAGAAAAGAAAAAGAAAAATAAAAACTACTTACTGCTAAAAAGAAAGAGAAAAGAAAAGCGATCTGAGATAGGTTCCCAGATACCTAAACCTAAGCTAGGCCTGGGTATATATAGCAGTGGGGTGGTGGCACATTAGGGTTAGGAAACCCTAATTTTAACGATGCCACATGGCCTTATACTGATCCTTGGATGCCTCGAGGCATGTGCACGAAGATTTGAGCGTGGGAATGCGTGCCCTAATCACTGGAAATTTCCAGAATGCCCTCTGCTAAAGAGATGGAAGTTTAGGTTCAGAGCCTCGCTAGGTAGCTGTAGTTTCCCAGACTTGTCGCGTGGTAGCTCATTGCTCTTCACTAGGATGATTTGACACTGAAGCTTGATAGTTCTTGAGGTTGCCTTGGTTTGCTCTTGATGATTGTGATAGAGTTGAGCTCTCATTTGGGTTGGAGTTTGCGAGGTTGAATAGAAAACACAGTCTCAAGCATCGCGAGGTTGCAATTCAAGCAGTCGCGCGGTAGATTAGTCTTCGCTGGGCAGCAGCGTGAGAATTGCGCGAGCTCTTCTCTTTACTTGGACTTCGCGAGTTACCTCGCCAGGTTCTTTTGAGTTCTAAACTATGCGAGGTTCTTTATCTCACTCAATCTTTGTGAGCTTGGCTTTGCCTTCGCCAGGATGCTTTCTTTCTTGAATGGCGCGCGAACTGCGCGAGGCGTTCTTCTTCTGAGAATTGTACCCCGCGGCGACTGCGCGACAGCTGCGCGAGGAATCTTCTGAAGCTCTCTCTCCTCAGCTGTCTTAAGCGAACTTCGTGAGATTGAGAGAGGTCTGCTTTGAACTGCGCGACACTGAGCGATGTGTTCTACTCTTGAGCTTCGCGAGAGATGCACGAGGTTGAGTTTCTAAAGCTCCTCAGTCATTCATCTGCGTGAGAGGTTGCTGTAAAGCCTTGGGAAGCTCAGCTGATCTACGCGAGGCTTCAAAGTTCATTCTTGCTGAGGGGCATCTGGTGCCAAAGCAGGCTCCATAACAGGATTCTTGGCCTTATTTCACTGCTGATTATTTCCTGAACAAAACACTTAAGAAGAGTTTATTAGGTGGCTAAGGGTCTAATCAAAGGTTAAGTTAAGGGGTGAAAAGTGGTACTTTTTAGGTCTTAACACCCCCCAGCTACAACAGAGCTGTGATGAGCCTGCAGTAGGGCAAGGCATGGGGCTTTTGCTCTGTCTTAACCGTCTCATGGATGTCTTTTATCCCTTTAAAAATTAGCTTGGTAGTATCAAAGTAGTGGTTCAGGGAGAGGGCATCAGCAATTGCGGACCTCCTCTCTTATTGGTGCCTTGAGTAGTACACATTCTTTCTTAAAACCCCACCCATAAATCTCAGTCTTGGAGGTAGGTCTCTCTTCCTAATTGATACCCCTGATGCTGTGATTGTTGTGCTATCACCTTGTAATTATTATATGATTAAAACAACCAATTAAAAGGCACAAATTACAAACGTATGGGATCAAGGTGGGCAACCAGTCCTGCAAGAACCAGGGCTGTTGTAGCAAGTTTTAAGATGTAAGTAAGGGTATGTCCACAGGGAGATGAGGTTCAACTATAGTAAATCTCCAGACCTATGGTAGATCTGACACTCTATCATAATTTAAACTAGACTAAAGCAAGAAAGATGAGAGGTTCTAGGTTTTTATCACTTTTACTACAAACTACAAAAGTTAAATGCAATTGATCCAGATCTAATCAAACACAGAGATAAGGGGAGATATAAAAAAGATAAAAATTCAAAAGGTGGAGAACAGTAGCTAAGGGGTATTGGTCTCGTATTGAAAATCAATGAAATCAAATGCAGTGTAGAGGATTGATTTGTGACAATCCTCTATTCTGGCTCCAAGCTACCCAGGTTCCCCCGGCAGAGGTGAGGTATAAGAATCCAATCTCCACCAATGGATCAAAGCAATCCTGAGGTTAGGATCTGCCCTTCTACTGGATACAGTCCTAAGGTTATGATTTGCCCTTCTACTGGATACAGTTCATCCCCGAGATTATACCAATCTATTAATCTTGATTGGAACAGGTAAACTATTGTAGATGCTGCAGATGCCAGACTACCAGCTCCCCATTTTTGGTTGGCATCCACAGGAGTATCAAATCCAGGGAAATCAAATATGAAGAAGTGAAATATAGATTAAAATCACCTTTAAAAACTATAATTATATTGCAAGCTTACAATACTATTGTGCCCAGATTTGTAATATGTGTAATAAACAATCTCTTACAAGACTCTGAATCTCTTCATTACAGCTCAAGACCTCACCCTAACTATTGAAAAGAGTTGAGCCACTCATGATTGGCTAAAGAGAGGATGGGAGAAGAAGGAAGAAAGAGGGAGAATTTGGAGGGAAAAATGGATCTCGCACTAAGCTCTGGTTCTCTCAAATTCTGGATGGTTCTTCTGTAAAAGCTCTCTTCTATTTATACCTTCTCGCTCTGTCTTAGATCCATTTGAGCCAATCAGAGCCCAAGAGAATAATTTTGTTATTCTAGGCTACTGATGTGGTTGATTTATCTTCTAGAAGCTCTTCTCCCATTGGTCCATAATTGGCAAATACACATGAAACAATTAGGGTTTCCAATCGTGTATTATTGAATGCTAAGAATACCCCTAGGGGTTGCTGACGTGCTTTGGGATGTGTGCACAGGCTTCTAACATTGGCAGCTACTGAAGAAACATGCAGAGAAGTTGCCAGTTCGAGTGTCGAGAGGTTCAGGGATTCTCTCGACAGGTTCTGAATTTACATTGTGTTCACATCGACAAGTTGTAGTGGCTGTCAACAGCTTTGTAGACTTCTCAAGAGGTTTAGAGTCTTCTCGACAGGATGAGTGGCACTCATCGATAGGATTAGAGTAGCTCTCGATATGTTCAGCTTGACTAGTCGACAGGATTGGAGAGTATTCTCACCCTCTGTCCAATTTCGTATTCATCCTCTCGACAGTTTATAAAATCCTATCGACATATTTGTGCAGTTCCTATTTGAGCTTTCGACAGGTTGCCTGAACCTCGCGAGGATGAGCGTCATTTAGCTTCAGGTGAGTTATCGACAGGTTGTCTTGGACTGCTCGATAGGTTCAGCTGAACCTCTCGAGATGTACTTGGAACCTCTCGACTTCTCCTGCACCTTCAGGTAAGGTGTTGACAGGATCTTTTTGCTGCACTTTTAACCTCTTGACAGGATCTGTCATCCTCTCGATCTCTTTACAGTTTCTGCTCAGAACCTCTCGAAATGTTATAATTAGCCTTCAGAACTTTGCGACAGGTGCTGGGGAGCTCTCGACAGCTTCATGGAACCTCTCGATAGATTATTGGCACCTCTCGGTACTTGGCTTTCGAGCATCAGAACCTCTCGACAGCTAGACTTAACCTCTCGATACCTAGACTTAACCTCTCGATAGGTTCTGCCTTATGCTTCCATAGCTGGCACACATCTTGGGTGTGTTATTCTTCATTTGGTCAACACTCAGCATCCTCTTAATAGGTTCAATCTTTATTCCTTGCAGCTGAACTTGGCCCTAAGCATTTCCAATTGGGTCCATGACCTTCTCATGAATCTCTAAGGCTCTTGTGGACTGCCTGATTGGTTGGCCTTTGGAGTGTAAGGTCACCTATTGAGCAGCAAATTGCTTCTTTGGCTCTTTTAAGTGAATATCTGCACTAAGCTTGTAATTCATTGCTTATCTATAAAATACACTTAAAACACATTTTGTAGGGATCCCTAGTGGAGGAGTGAAGTCTCCTGAGGGTTTAGTCAGCTCAAGGGTCCACCAAAGGTCAGGTTAAGAGGTGTAAAATAATATTTTTCAATGCTTAACACACCTCCAAACCTAAGCTTTGATAGTCCCTGAGCAAAAGAAAAAAATAAAAACAATTATTGAAAATAAAACATGCCACTTTTGTAGGGATCACAGATGCATTTAGCATATGCGTCAAGCCTTTAAACCCCTAGGTGATCCCTAGTGGAGGAGTGAAGTCTCCTGAGGGTTTACGGTTAAGTTACCCACAAACTTCTCCAATAAAATTAGTTAATATTAGTGTAGCATATTAAAACAAAATTCAAGCAATATAAAAATTCATTCCACACCTTATCCATTTAGTTTTAGAGGATTCTCAGCAAAAATATGATAGTTTAAAAACTAAAATTCTGCTGTAAATCCTTCACAATCAATCAGCTCATGCCAAGGTATTTTGTAGGAAAATTAATGTAAAGTTTACCCTCAAATTGAGAATCATGTTTTGATAATGCCCCCATCCATCTGGATTACAAACCCAAAGCTCATCAGGGCTGTCACTCTTAATAAAAATAGAAGGGTGTATCAATTCACACAGCTTAAGAGCAGTTACAGTCCTCAAATAGGATTGCAAACATGAGCATAGGCATTGCTCTAACTTCTCAAATTTTCTAACTCTTTTCACCATAGATCAAACAAATCCTTATCTCCACCTGACAGCTTAATTAATTTCAGATCAGTAAGAACTTTTTATTGGGTTGTAATGTGGCTTATGGGTGAAGTTTATACATAATAAAAGGGTGGAATAGGATTTAAAATTGAGAAATCAGTAAGGTAAGGAGGTGATATGCAACTTCACAACCTTCATTTCAGCATAAATTCATCTACTTCTTGAATTTTCATATTTGAAGTGATCAGTTTCTAATCCTCATTTTCATCTTTCAATGAATTGACTTCTCTTTCTCACTCTTTTATTTTGCTTTTCTGTTTTTCTTTTCTTTTTGTATGCTTTTTCTCTTTTTATTTTTCTCTATTTTTCTTTTCATGGGTTGGAATGCCACAACTATACATCACACTTGCCTTCAAATGTATTTTCTTTATTTTTCAACCAAATATCAAACCAGCTCCTTTAGTCTCACTTCTCCTCCTATTTCCTGATTTCTTAGATTGAGGGTGAACTGAAACAGGTAAAGAGGCTTTGGGTTTAAATTTTCTAGTTTTCATCAAAGAAAATGGGAATTTTTAAGGCTAAAAAAGATGTGTATCAAGGATAGTTCAAAGGTGGGAAGTTTTAAGCTCAAACTGTCCAAGGGATGGCCTTACTTCATGTCCTTCATGTCATGAGTGCTGTCAAGCTGTTTCAACTTGGATTTGCCTAACTTCTAGTGACAAAGGTAGATCCAATCAGTCCTTAGAGCAGAAGAAATTGTCAAACACTCTTCAAAGAAAATTTTTCAGGCCCAAATCTCACTGGGTTAGTCTTCCATCAGATTTCTAGGGCATATCCTCACAATTTTCTCTCTTTTCAAATTTACTAAGCACTAATTTTTGAAAATTCTTGACATTTGCTCTATGAAAATGTTAGAACTATAACATGTTTTAGTTTTAAAATGTTTTTAATTTCCTCTATATATAAAAAAAAATCAGGTGGGAAATTATTTTATTTTCTCAATTCCTGTTAAAACCTTGCTGCACTACCATTAACTATCCATTGACAAACCTTGCCACACCCCCAAACCTATGAGTAGCAGTGTCCTCACTGATTCAAAGATAAGGAAATGTGCAGCATGAGAAAAACATATACAGATAAGCAAGGAAAGAAAAAGAAACAAATAAACTTTAGCTAAATAGAGAACATTAATACACAAACAAAATAAGAACCAGTACTAAACAAAACACACAAATAAGGACAAGAAAGCAGACAATAAAACATAAAGAAAGAAAGAAAAGCACAATAAATAGACTAAAGAGAAATTCCATTGATAATACAAAAAAAATGGATAAAAATACAAAAGTAACCTAAGCAACTGTAGCAAGCCTACAAAACCAGGTAAAAAGCCTAAAAAAAATAAGCTAAAACTACTCAGAGTCAGAGGTGAAGATGTCAGCAGGGTCGAATCCTTGTTGAGCAACATAGGCTTTTAACTCATCTCTCCTCTCAGCCTTGGTTTGCTTTTTAGTAGTAACTACCTCCTCAGACCGGGTAGATGTCTCTTTCCCTTTTCTGTCTTGCTGAGAGAGTGGACTTGCAGGAGGGGCAGGGGCTTGTGCAGGTGTTGTGCCAGTCAGTTCAGCCACCGTTCTTTCGAGGATTTCTGCTTTTATTTCAGCATGGAGAACTCTACTTTCATAGAGGTCCCTTGTAGCCTTTGTGGTCTCTTTGGTGGTAGATTGCCTTTTCTCAAGTTCATCTGCTCTCAGTTTCTCAGTGGCTACAATGAGCTTTTCAGCTTCATAGTGGAGTAAAATGCTTTGCCAGCCCTTGGATATATGCATCATCTCATAGTTGTAATCAACAATCATTTGTTCAATCTTTGCTTCATAGGGCATCTCAATTGATCTACGGAGGGCAGCCATTCCTCGCACAACATCCTTCTTGAGGTAGGGGTTCTGTTTCATGACATGGAGGAGGGTAGAGTATAGAGGAGGTAAGGGGAAAGAAGAGCTAGAGAGTATGGACTGAGAGGGTTCAAGGTCAGGATCTGGGTCAGTTTGGGTTAGATTTGAGGAGGTAGGGGTTAGGTCCTCCAAATCTGTGGCAGTATCAGAGGCAGCTAGAACAGGTGGGAGATTAGGTTGGGATTGTGTGAGGGTGGTTGGTAGAGGTAGGGGAATAATGGGAGGTAGGGTCAGGGCAGGCTGGGGTTTTGGTTCAGGGTTAGTTTAAGTAGAGGCATCCTGATAGGTAGGAGAAGGGATGGCAGGTTATTGGGAAGGTTGGGATAAAAGTGTCAAGGTGGAGTGGATAGCTTGGAGGCTAGTTGGAAGGGAGGATTGTCTTTAGAGTGTGGGGTGCATGGCGTGAAGTGTGGCTTCAATTGATGATTGGGTTTGGTTGTTGGCCATTACTTAGGATTGAAGAAAAAGTAAAAGGTTGAGGATATGGGGTAAAGGGTCGGGTGTGACAGGGGCTGTGGGTTGTATTGGTGAAATTGATTGGAAAGGGGAAGTGTGGGTATGGGTAAAAGGTGGGGTGGGTGAGGTGTGTAAATGGGTAGGCTATGGAGAGTCAGGTAGGGGGTTATATTCATACCCAATATCCTCCACAATGGAGTCAATTAGGGATGAATATCCCTTAGTGGTTATTTGGTCCTGGGAGGGTGAGTCAATGTGAAAGGACATGGAAGGTGGGGAAGGGATGGTTGGTTCAGCTGAAGGGGAAAGGTGGAGGCTTGAGGGTTCAACAACTGAGATGGATGGCCTGGGTAAGGAAGTTGAGGTAAGGATGGGGGCTGTAGTAAGAGTAGTAGATAAAGGTGTGGATGTGGTGATGGTGGAAAGGGAAGCTGAAGTGATGGGAGGTAGGGATACTAGAATGGAGGGCAAAGGAATTGAGATAGATGGTATAGAGGTTGTTGGGATGGAAAAACTAGGGATATTAGGCATGGAAGGAACAGAGATGGAAGGGATGGAGGGGATGACTGTAGGTGATGGGGGAATCAAAGGAGCAGTAGCAGAGCTGGCCACTTGAGGTGCCTCCCTTTCAGGACTCTCCACAGATTTCCTTTTTCTCTTCCCAATGAGAGTCCTACTGGTAGACCAGGCCCTCTTCCCAAAAGCTTCAGACCTAATGCATCCACAATTTCATTAGGTGTCGATTTGAGCAAAGGGACTTCAGGCTCCAATTCAGGGTTAGGCTCAGCCTCAGAAATTTTAGGCATAAAGTTAGGTTGTGTCTCAAGGCCTCTTCAATAATGTCTTTACTGATTTGGGCCTTCTTAGAATTCACAGTTTTCTCAGCTTGGTCCATGACCAGCTTCCTTTTTGCATGTGGGGTCTCCTTAGGCTTTGTGGGTTGCCTAGTGGATTTCCTAGTGCCTTTGGTGGTGGATTTGGAAGGTGCTTTAAAAAGGGTGGCCAAGGTGTCTTCTTGATCAGACATTGTATACTCAAACAATTACAATTTACTTCTAATCACCACACAGACCTTTGTTATTAATCAAATTAACCACACCAATTTGCAAATGCAATGCCAAAAGCACAAAGTGGGGTAGAATAGAGGCTTACCAACAGAAACCTAGGGTTTCACAGATCTTAAAATGCACATCACCAAACCAACTCAGACCAAGTGCAAAGTGTAGATTTTGATGAATTGAAGCAATGGGGAAAATAGCCAGGAACTTGTTGTAACAGCTAGTGAGGTAGGGAGAGAAAAAGAAAAATAGAAAAATCGTCAGAGAAGACTTAAAGCGCAAAGAGAAGTTGCCAAATGGCAAAAATGGAGTTGTCGTTAGGTTTAAAGCAATGGGAAATGACTTTCGACAAGATTAGGGCAAGGTGTCGACAGGTTGATGCAACCTGTCGAAGAGTAAAAGGTCACTGATCCTCCGAGAGGTGCATGCAATCCTGTCGAAGAGTTCAAGAAGACAGAAATAATCATTCCGAGAGGTTCACAGAACCTCTCGACAGGTTCTTTGAAATCAACATGCAATCCTCTCGACAGGTTCTAGGCTCCAGAAAAGTTACTTTGAGGGGTTCACAGAACCTCTCGATAGGTACCCTAAACCTGTCGAGAATTCAACCTAAAATCTTCAGAACCTGTCGAAATGGTCCTGGATCCTATCGACAATTACACCTTTAAAACCTATCAAGAATTAGTTCACACCTCTCGACAGCTTCTAGATCTTGTCAAAAAGCAGACTAGGAACACTCAGAACCTGTCGAGATGTTCATAAAACCTATTGATAGGTTATACTGTAGTTTAAACAGGCTTGTAATCAGTTCTCAATTCATTTCCCAATAGATTTGATACTCCAACTCAGGTCACTAGACTAATTTGACTCATTATCCTACCTGGGGTACAGACATACATGGCAAGAAAAATCATGTACAATGCCAAACAAAAATGAAATAAAAGAAATAGAAATAACTAAACACATGAGTTATTATACATAGTATATATTGTGGAAACTCAGCCATGTTATGGAGGTTCATGATAGTGAATGGTCAGTACAGGCTCCACCACATTTTCAACAACAAGCTTGAGCCTTTTCCCATTCACTTTCGTGGTCCATCATCTTTTGAATCCTTGATTTCCACAGCTCCAAATAGGGATACATGCTCAACTATGTAAGGTCCCTCCCATCTGGATCTCAACTTACCTGAGAAAATTTTTAATTTAGAGTTTAACAACCATACCTTGTTGCTAGCTGTGAACTCTTTCCTCAGCAGATGCTTGTCATAGAAAGCCTTGGCTTTCTCCTTGTAGATCCTAGCATTTGAATATGCCTCCAACCTCAGTTCTTCTAGCCTGACAGCTAGAGTTTCCTATGCATGCTAGCAGATTTTAAGTCAGTATTCAATGCTTTAACAACCCAATAGGCTTTGTGCTCAAGCTCTACTGGTAAATGGCATGCCTTGCCATATATCAGCCTAAAGGGAGACATGCCTATTGGGTCTTATAGGCAGCCCTGTAAGCCCACAGAGCATCAGGTAACTTCAAGAACCAGTCCTTCCTATCCACTCCCACTGTTGTCTCCAAAATGTGTTTGATTTCCCTATTAGAAATTTCCACTTGCTCACTGGTTTGTGGGTGGTATGGGGTGGCAACTCTGTGTGTCACAAAGTTCTTTCTAAGTAGGTTTTCAAACTGTCTATTACAAAAGTGGCTCCCCCCATCACTAATGATAGCTCTGGGGGTGCCAAACCTGGAGAGAATGTTGTCCTTCAAGAAGTTGAGGACAACCTTGTGATCATTTGTTCTTATAGCTATGGCCTCAACCCATTTGGACACATAGTCCACAACTACAAGAATATAATTGTATCCAAAGGAAGAGGGAAAGGATCCATGAACTCTATCCCCCAAATATCAAAGAGTTCAATCACAGGTATTGGCTGTAAAGGCATAGAGTTTCTTTGGGAGATACTTCCCATCTTTTGACATCTTTCACAAGTTTTACAATGAAGCCATGCATCCTTGAAGAGAGTGGGTCAGTAGAATCCACTTTGGAGCACCTTAGTAGCAGTTTTATTCCCACTGAAGTGGCCTCCACAAGCCTGTTCATGACACATAGTTATCACATTGTGGAATTCATCATCAAGGACACATCTCCTCACCACTTGGTCTGCACAATGCTTGAATAGGTATGGATCCTCTCATATATAATGTATGATCTGTGAAAAGAATAGATCCTTGTCCATTTTATTACAATGTGGGGGTATCTTCCCTCCTGCCAAGTAATTCACAATATTTACAAACCAAGGTGTAGAGGTGCTGATAACAAGCAGTTGTTCATCCAGAAAGGAGTCATTAACAGGTAGCCCATCAAATTCCTTTGCTAGGATCCTAGACAAGTGGTCTACAACCATATTTTAAACCCTTTTTTGTCTTTGATCTCAAGATCAAACTCCTGTAATAGGAGGATCCATCTGATCAATCTAGGCTTTGCATCCTTTTTGATAAAAGGTATTTTAGGGCTGAGTGGTCTATGAAAACCACTATCTTGGATCCCGACACATAAGACCTAAACTTATCTAAAGCAAAAACAATTGCCAATAGTTCCTTCTTAGTTGTAGTGTAATTTAACTGAGCATTAATCATGATTTTACTGACATATGCAATCACACAAGGGGCCTTATCCTTCCTTTGTCCCAAGACTGCACCAATTGTAAAGTCTGATGCATCACACATCAGCTCAAAAGGTATTGAGAAATCAGGTGCTTGAAGGATAGGTGCGGAGGTTAGGCAACTTTTCAATAGCTCAAAGGCCTTAAGGCATTCATCATTGAAATTAAAGGGAACCTCTTGGTACAACAGGTGGCAAAGAGGTTTTGAGATTTTGCTGAAATCTTTGATAAATCGCCTATAGAAGCGAGCATGCCCCAAGAATGATCTGACTTGTTTCATAGTTTTTAGTGGGGGTAAATGTGTAATTAGATCTATTTTAGCCCTGTCTACCTCAATGCCTCTGTGAGAAATCACATGGCCAAGGACAATGCCTTGAGTGACCATAAAATGGCTCTATCCCCAAAAATAGAAAAATCATCCATGCAAATCTCTAGAAGCTGGTCAATCATGTCAGAAAATATAGCATAAATGCACCTTTGGAAAGTTGCAGGTGCATTACACAATCCAAATGGCATCCTTCTATAGGCAAAGGTGGCAAATCAGCATGTGAAAGTTGTCTTTTCTTGGTCTTGTGGATAAATAGGGATTTGGTTATATCCCGAATATCTATCAAGAAAATAATAAAAAGACTTTCTTGCTAACTTATCCAAGATTTGGTCAATAAAGGGCAAAGGGAAATGGTCTTTCCTGATTTTCAGATTGAGCTTTCGATAATCTGTACACACCCTCCAACCTGTGGTTTCCCTAGTTGAAACAAGCTCACCAACATCAGTTTTAATCACAGTAATTCCAGATTTCTTAGGTACCACCTGAGTAGGTGCCACCCATTTAGAATCTGAAATTGGGTAGATGACTCAAACATCTAGCAATTTGATCACTTCTTTCATCACCACTTCTTGCATGTGGGGATTCAATTTTCTCTGTATTTCTCTAGAGGGCTTGGAACCCTCTTCCAGGTGAATTTTATGCATGCACACAGTAGGGCTGATGCCCCCAAGGTCAGCAATGGTCCAGCCAATTGCTCTCTTATGCTTCTTTAAAACACACAACAACTCTTCCTCTTGCTCATCAGTAAGAGAGGAAGAAATAATCACTGGTAATTTCTGATTTGTCCCCAAAAAAGCAAACTTTTAGGCCTTAAGCAGCTGTTTCAACTCCACCTCTGGTGGACATACCAGTGAAGGCAACAAAGGTGCCTTTGATGGTGGTGGAAGAGACATCACAACAGATTTTCAAGGAAGATACCTTGTTGCTGGCCACACATAAGAAGTTAAGGCTTTCACCTCTTGAACCATGAGTGTGGAGGCCTTCTCTTCCACAATCTCACTCCACACATTCTCAAAAATATCACCAAAATCATCACAAGAATTATCACAAAAATCATTACAATACAGCAGCTTGGGCAAAGTCTCTTCCACAAGCTCATCCAATATATCAATTGAAAAATAATCCTCACCATTCAAGTGAGGCTGATTTGCTACATTGTAAACATTCAATTTAACCTTCATATTGCCAAAAGACACCTCCATTACTCTTGAATACAAGCATTGGCAGTGGTCAAGAAAGGTCTGCTCAAAATCACAGGAATAGAGGCGGTGCACTTGCTTGGCTCCATGTTAAGAACCAAAAAATCTACTGGATAAAAAAATTTATCAACTCTAACTAAAACATCCTCTATCATTCTCACAGGCCTCCTTTCAGATCTGTCTACTAGTTGTAGCACCACATGTGTAGGCTTCAATTCTCCCAAGCCTAACTTCTCATAAATAGAATATGGAAGTAGGTTGACACTAGCTCCCAGATCTAATAAGGCCTTCTCAATAGTATGATCCCCAATGATGTAGGGGATTGTGGGAACTCCAGGGTCTTGAAGCTTGGTTGGAGTTGCAATAGACAACACTTGGTTCACATTCTCAGTACAAAGGACCTTCTTAGATAAGTGTATCCTAGACTGTCTTTTATGGGTCCACAGTTCTTTCAAATATTTTACGTAGGCTGGAACTTGCTTGATGGCATCAAATAAAGGCAAGTTGATCTTTACTTATTTGAAAGTTTCCATCATCTCCTTAACCTTAACATTTCCCTTGTCAAAAGGAGAAGCTTCTTTCAATACATTAGGAAATGGCAAATGGGAAACTGTCCTCCCATTTGTAGCCTTAGCAAGTTCATCAAATCTTTTTATGTTTTTGTTTTCAATTTTCTGTTGAGGCACATCATCACCCCCCTTATTTTTTATATGCTGCTCCTACTACATATTTTCATGGGTTGTTTCTTCATTTTCTTTACTTGACTCATCAGGCTTAATACCAACTTGGTTATCCACCAGCCTCCCACTCCTCAAGGTGGTGATAGATTTTATTTCTTCATGGGAAGGAGTCTCACCAATCATGTATTGCCCCTTTAGAATGTTCATGGGCTGACTGGGCAGTCTCTCCTCCTCTCGCCTAGTCAAAGAATTGGATAGCTGACCAAGGTGGTCCTCTATCTTCTTGATGCTTTGACTGTGGGAGTTAACAGTTTGAGATAAAAGGCCCAAATTCTACAGTGAAGCCAGAACTTGCTCTTCAAATGTGAGGGACCTAGAGGGTGCTGGGGTTGGTGCATTTTGATGCATAGGTTGAACTAATGGCTGGGCCATAGGTTATTAGTATTGGGACCTTGAGAAATAATTTTGATGGTATGGCTAGGCATTCCTATAAGGCATGGATTGCTGTGGCTGCTGCTGCTGCTTGTTTTGAAAGTTATCTTGTTCCACCTCAAGTTGGGGTGGTTTCTCTAATGATAGCCAGCAGTAGGCTGTTGTGCATAGGACTGAGCAACATTCACATGTTCCATCACAAAGTTTGGAAATTGGGCATCTGAGGGACATTCCTCAAGGAAGTGAGTAGGGGACTGGCATATGACACATGCCTTCTCCACTTTAACAGTCATTGGAGACTGCATTGCTCCCATGAGCTTATCAAACTTTTGGGTCAAGCTGTCCATTTTCCTCTCCAAATCATTATGTCTACTCACCTCATACATTTTTCCTCTGGTAGTATTTTCTCTCACCAATCTAGGGGTAGCAACATCTCTTGCCTAGGTCTCCCTTTCCATGGATTTTTCACTGATGATATCAAATAACTCCCAAGCCTCATCAGCTGTCTTGTGGAGGTATGTACCACCACAAGAGGCATCAGCCATATCCCTACTTTTGGGATCAACTCCTTAATAGAAACTTTGGACAAGTTGCCATTCAGGAATTTGGTGATGGCGACATTACTTCAAGAGTTCTTTAAATCTCTCCCAAGCTTGGTGAAAGTCTTCAGTTGGGGATTGAGCAAATGAGATAAATGCTCTTCCTCAGCTGACTTGTTTTGGACATGGAGAAAAACTTGGCCAAAAATTGACATTGAAGGTCATTCCAGGACTGAATACTATTAGTTGGGAGCATGGACAACCAAGTTCTGGCTCTATACTTTAGTGAAAAAGGAAAGAGTCTCAACCTGGTTGTTTCTTCCCCCAAACCTATAATATTGAAGGTAGTGCACAACCCTAGAAATTCATTAATATCCTTGTATGGGTCTTCTTTGCTCAGGCCATGGTATGAAGGTAACATCTGTATGATAGAAGACTTAATCTCATAGTTCCCTTGGATAGCAGGAAATTGAATGCAGAAGGGAGAATTGTAAACCCGTGGTGCATTGAATTCTTTTAAAGTCCTAGGTTGCTCACTGTTAAGACCTGAAAAGTACCACTTTTTACTCCTTAACTTAATCTCTGTTAGACCCTTAATCATTTAATAAATGTGGTTTAAGTCTATCCTGTAGGTAATAAGCAGCAACTACAAATAAGGCCCTAACCATGCCAAGAAGCTTACCTCTTTGCCCCAGAAGTGCCTCAGGAGAAAGAAAGTTAGACCCAGACAGAACTGGCTGCAACTTAGGCACAGCAAAGCAGAAACAAGTTAAGAAGTGAGCCTTGCACAGATGTCGCAGAGCTAAATTAAACCAGAAAGAATGCGTCGCGCAACTGTTGCAGGCTTTTGAAGGGAGCACACCAACTGGTCGCACAGTCTTCGTGCCATTCTCATGCAGTTTGATGACAAAAGGAATTGAAAAGTAGACTTCGCGTGGTTCTCGCGAGGCTCAGCCATAAGTGCTCATGAAGCACTCGCACAGTCTCACACAACTGAAAGGAAGAGCCCTTAATCTTCGTGCGATTCACTTAGGAAAGAGAGCTCCAGACATTCTTGTGCGCAACTGTCGTGCAGTGGCCGCGGGATACAAACCTTCAGGGAACTGCTCGCGCAATCCAGAAGCCCATGCACATTGTTTCTTCATGAGGATTCCCACGGGATTCACCAAGGAACAAACTGGGCGCGCAATTCCCGTGCCATTCAAATGGAAAGAGCAATCCCGCGACGACTAGAACATCCCTGCGATGACCAAAGAGCAATCCCGCGACGACCAGAGCATCCCCGCGATGACCAAAGTATCAATCCTGTGATTGCAAAGCTTCAAGTCAAATCAACCTCGTGACGCCAATTCTATCACGCGATAAGACCTGGAAAGCCTTTCTACCTAGCGAGGCTCGGGTTCTTAACTTCTCCCCACTTCTGCAGGGACAATTTGGGAACTTTCAGTAATTAGGGCATGCACTCCAATGCTCTAATCTCGGTGCACGTACCTCAAGGCATCCAAGGAACAGAAATGGGCCATGATAGCATTGATAAATTAGGGTTTTCTTAACCCTAATTCGGAGAGAGCTGACGGCTATATAAGCCTAAGCCTAGCTTAGGTTTAAGGGACTTGACTTCTATACTCCTTCCTCAATCAACTGTAGAATTACAGTAGGCTAAGATTAGGATTTAGGCAGTTTCTTTTTCCCTTTTTCTTCTCTCCATAGTCTAGTACTTGCTGGCTATGCCTTTGTATGTCTATATGGAATACTTCTAATGGATTTTCTAATAGGATTTTATGCATATATGGGGCTGGGGTTTTGAGAGTTGTTCTGTACAAGGCTGTTGCCTTGAGATCCTCCATTGCTATGTTTCATTGTAAGCAATGGAGGATTATTTTTAAGGTTTATTTAGATCCAAGTGACCTGTGTGTCCAGGTTAGGCACATTGCAGGCCTAGCCCCACCACAGGATCCACTAAATCTGAATACCCATGGGAGTTTGTGCTGGTAGCCTTGTGAACATGGTGGTGACAACATTGTTCGTGTTCTGCCTTAGACCTCTGTGAGGAGGATAGCCTCTGTGGATAGTCTGTGACCATTTAAGTGGACAGGTTATAGCCCTAGGGTGAGGCCAATCCACAGATCTAAGACAGATCCTTCTTCTCTGCACTTATGCTTGTAGCCTTGTGAGAGATTGTGCAGAGACAGGCTCCCCTGTATTTGCATAGACCCATCATCAGATGGCAGATCTGATCTGGCTGTAGAGATTATAGGCTTGTGACTAGATCACTGCTGTCTTTCTAAAGCAGTGAACTGCTAAGCTCCAAAGCTAGTACTCAAACTCTTGCTGGTTCTGTGTGTCCAGGCTAGTGCACATTACAGGCCTAGCCCCACACACAGAACTTTAGAGGTTGAGGTTCCTATGGATTCTTGAGCTGGTAGCCTGGATGAAGTAGTGCCTACAATGATAAAGTTGTTCTGACCCATCTCTGGACTATGGTTCCCCTATTGGATAGTCTGTGACCATTTAAGTGGACAGGTTATAGCCATAAGGGATTGGATCATGGCACAAGGGCGAGTTGGATCCTTTCTCCTCTTTGGTGATAATGTAGCCATTGGACAGGATTTCTTTAGCAGCAGATCTGAGTCTGAGTTATGAGACCCATCAGATCTGTACTTAATAGCTTACTTCTCACCCTTTTTTATATTTATTTTCTCTCACTCCATCATTCTTCTCAACCCTTTCTATAGTTTAGGCATTAGGTTACCTAAGGCTTTAGATAATAGTGACCTTAAATCCCATTCCATTTACGATTGCCAGATCAGTGGCTAGATCTGGAGGGCCTACTAAAGATAGCTCCCTTGGAGCTTTAGATCAACTTTCCCTGTGGGACAAACTCTTACTTATTAAAACAGATTCTTGCGGATCGTGGTATTTTAGGCTTGTTGCTCTGTAGTTTTCAATCCACCTTTGATTTATTTTCACTAACCCAGTTCTTATCACTATCTCCAATAAAGTTAGTAGTAAGCAACTTAAAATACCTCAACAAGTTTTTACTTAAAATACCTCAACAAGTTTTTGGCGCCGCTGCCGGGGAATCTTGATCTATTAGTAGACCCTAGATTTTTTTATATTCTTTATTCTTTGGTAGCGGTGCTTGTGAATAATTGATACTGCTGATTTCCATTTGGAATTTTTCTTGCAGATCTGGACAGTAGCAGAGAAGGAAAGTAGAACTACATTAGGAGTCTAGCTACCTCTGTTTGCACTTCTCTAACCCTCAAAAACTCAGTCTATTTCTCCTTTGAAAGTTCCATAGCAGTTGATTAGGATAGTTGTAAATTTTGTTAAGTACAATGTGCCTGTGAATAGTCTTCCTTGCTGTTGGTGTGTGTGCATGTTAGGAAGGAGATCTCTCAGTACCACATTAGAGCCTCCTAACCCTGAGATAGAAAGGGGTAGAAGACCAAGAAGGCACAGACACACCACAGTCGAGCCCCCTACTGAAATTGAGACAACAGTCATGGGTGAAGAGCAACCCAGAACATTGATGGAATTGAATGCGCCTGATGATTATAATTCCCCATTCAGCATTCAATTCCCAGATGTTCAGGGAAACTATGAGATTAAAACCTCCATCATCCAAATGCTTCCTTCTTTCCATGGGCTCAGCAAGGAAGACCCTGTAGACACCCAAATTCGACCCAAGGCCCGATCGGTCTGTACTCCAGGATAAATGCACCCCTGTGCTTCCGATGGCACCCATGAACCCTTGGAAATCTATCCAGACCTTTAAGAATCACCTCAAACCCATTAGAACCATTCCCCCAACCCTTAGAGATCACCCATAAACCCGAGGATCCCTTCCCAAACTCAATTTAAACCCTTCTGAGCATTTGATGGGAGGAGAGCTATAAATTTTTATAATGACCACTTCTGAAGATGGGCCACATACCATTGGAAAGAGGACTTCTCCAGCTTTTCAATGAGCCAAAGATCACCCGATTTGGAGTTGTGGTTCAAAAGTTATGACCGTTTGACGTTTCACATAAAATGACAACTTTTGCTCAGGGGTATGTATTACATACGCCCAACCAATTTGGCCCCAGATTGGTCAGGTGTATATATTATATACGCTTAACATTTTTGAGCCAAATTTGGTCGGGCGTATATAATATATACGCCCAACATAGGTGGGACCCACCACGGGCTTCATCTTCCCAAATCTCCTCTGTTTTTCATAGAAATCACTGTACATAAACTGGGCGTATGTAATATATACGCCCAGCTTAGCTACAATAACTGTCATAAGTTGCTCGAAATTCCTTCATCTGGTTTGACCCTTTGACCCTCCCCTTGGTTAGGGTGGGTGTCTTGAGGTTGGTTGCACCCCCTTTGAGCTTATTGGCAACCCTTAAGTCACCCATGGTCTCACCCCATCATCCGCCATTAAAATCAGTTTCCCAAAACCCTAGGACCTTGAAAACCTAGAAAACCTTAGATAGGGGATTACCTAATTGCTAAACCAATTAGCTTTTAAGTAAGCCCCTAACCCACCTCTTCTCTATAAATAGAGAGGCCCCCCTCTTCCTAAAGGGTTGGAAAAATTTGGTTGAAAAAATCAAGATTAAGAATTTTGAGCTTAAGAGAGAACCCTAGTGAGAGAAAATGAACACATTTTGCCAAAATTCCAGCATGCTTAGTTCACCCATTTCAACCCATTTCCACCATTAGATCACTCCCTTTAGCTAAAGTCTAGCCTTGAGCCTCATCCTACACTTCCTATCTTATCGAATCCTAGCATTAGAATCCATTTCCATACCGTTTAAATCATCGGAAGCGTGCCAAAGTGAAGGTCTTCCATGGTCCGACAAGGGCCCGTGAGCTCCGGCTCACCCCTCTCTTCCTCTACCTTCTTGGTGTTTCCCCTGTCTAAGGATTCAAGCCGTTACGCCGTCGAAATTTCGGTTTGGCTCAAAGCTTGATAGGACCGTATTGCCTTCGGGCAAGGGGAAACTCCACCCATTTATTTTTATTTTGGCCATAGATAGAGACCGCTACGTGCGGGTTGATCGGGTGCCTAAACCCTTCCCGATCGATAACCGAAGCCCCTACCCTAGAGTCTTTGGCAAAGACCGGTAAATCAGAGTCATATTTAGCACTTCGGTGCTCAAAATATCAATTTGAAAGTTTCCCGGGTCACCAAAAGCTCCGGGTGGCAACTCTACATTTTCATTCATAGCGGGCGCATCGCCGCGATGGGTTCGAGAGGATCCATGGTCGCACAGATGGCGACTCTGCTGGGGACATCACCTTAGCGCTTCCCCTCTTGTTCGCCTTTCTTTTTTTTGTTACTAACCATTGCTGTTTTTTTCTTATTTTCTGTTGTTTTTTCTATATTTTTATTGTTTTTACTAACGTACTGACCCCTACGATTCAGTCCTTTGAGTGCCTTAGCTGATTGGCGGGCCTACGTGCGCCTTTAAATTCTTGTTTTTCCGAATCTTGTCATTTAAGCAACCTTAGCCGTTTGGCGGGCCCTCTCGCATTTACTTTTACGTCATTTAAATTTCAGTCATTTATGAGCCTTAGCCGTTTGGCTTAAGGTGCCCACGGTGCTTTTCATTTCTCATCATCATATCTCATCATTGAGGCGGCACGGGCTTGTCATCCCCGACCTGATTTTGGACTTAATTTCACTCCCCTATAAAAATTTGTAATTAAAAGTGAACCAATAGTGTGGGGACATAATTGAATTTATTTTTACATTTTTTGGGTAGTTTTCGAGGGGTTTAAGCACAGATATAATTTACTCGGTTCCCAGTAAGGCGGCAGCCCTAGTGGTGATGATCCTGAAAGGAACCACCCCTTCCAGTACCTGAGAAGGCGCTTGCGCCAGAGGTATATCTGTTGGGTTGCCAATTCCGATAAAGCCGTAAAACTTGCATTAGTGAGAGCGTAGACAACCCAAAATTCAGCCGTATATCCCTAGGAAACGGAAAGGAGGGACCCGATAACATACATAGCAGTCCCCGGGAGCATCCCTCCCCAGAAACCAGTTGAAAGACCCACATTCGGGCTTGCTGTTCACTGTCAAAACTTCACTGACATAACTGTTTTGCCAGGCGTATATAATATATACGCCCAGTAAAAAATCCCCAGATTTACTCAGGGGTATATAATATATACGCCCAGCCAAAACCCCCAGATTTAGCGGTATTAGTGTATAAAACATACGCCCAGTGTACACTGGGTCACAGCAACCCGATCTGAGGGCCAATCCACCACCCCAAGTCCCCGATTAGCGGTATTAGTGCTCGCAATAGCCTCCCACATCCTCTAACACCCAACATACCCCCGCCCAATCAAAAGAAGGCGACTTCTCATTGATTTGCTCCGGGGGATCGGGTCGTTTGCATGGATTCCCTCGCCTTCAATAGAACGAAAGGGTTCCCTTTTGCTTCTTCCGAAGTGTGTCGGATCCCGCCGTGAGACCTACTAAAGGTACATAAACCACCCGAGACGGGAATTGACCCTGAGCACCAGGTCATCATTCATCTAGGTAGAGGGGAGTTAATTTCCATTTGAAAAAAAAGAAAGAGAAAAAAAAAAAATCCTCATCTTCAAAAAATCCACCTTAAAAAAAAAAAAAAAAAAAAAAACAAAAAAAATCATCGTCAAAAAAAAAAAAAAAATCATTTTCCAAAAACCCAAAAAAAAAAAATACAAAGAAAAACAATCAAAAAAATATATATTTTGGTGTAACCGTCACTACGGCAACCTCAAACCCGGCCCGTGGGAGGAGAACCAGGAAGGTATACGGCCCTTATCTGAGACATCGATACAACACTCGTCAGCGGATCATGTCAAGAGCCGACACATCCCCACCGTCATCCCCATCCCATTCCCATGTAGGAGAAGACCCGATCTCCGACACCTTCGCCCAAACTCGGTTCAATATCACGGGTCCCTTTGGGGCACCCGTGTTCACATCCACCCCAGCCCCCTCCCTCACGTTCTCCCGACATACCCCCTTTTCATCCCCTACTGCAACCCCTCATTTCCCAACCGACCCATATATCCCCATCTCCCATCCATACACCCTTACCGCACCCCCATACTCCCAAAGACCCCATAGGGAGCCCCATCCCCCGCTTACTTTCCACGTTCCATCCATCTCATCATCCATGCCCCCTACATCCCACATCCCATCCACCTTATCTCACATACCATTCCCACCACATGGCCCATCCACATCCCAACATACCTCCCCATTTACCCAAGTCATGCCCAACTTTTCCCAGGATATGACCAATATCCCACCATCTTCCATAGCCATACATCCATACCCCCCAAGCACAATCATCCATACCCCCCATACCCGAGTCATGCCCAATTTGTCCCAACCCCCTCCATCATTAAGTGAGCCATCACCCCCCAATCTCACACCTGAATCCATGCCCTCAATGGAGGACATGAGAACGATGTACGCCCTATGGGCTACTTCTCGGAACCCTACATCTCAAACCCCGCATCCAAATCTCTGAAACCTCCATACCCCATTTCCTCCTAACCATGCACAACCACCCATCGTCCATACCTCCCAAAATCCCCCACCTCAATTCCAGGCCCAAACCCATACCCAGGCCCAGGCCCAAAACCCTCAAATCCCATGGGCCCAAGCCCAAACCCATACCCAGGCCTAGACCCAAAACTCTCAAAACCCATGGGCCCAAGCCCATCAGACCCAGAACCAAAACCCTCAAAACCCATGGGCCAAAGCCCAAGCCCATAAGACCTAGGCCCAGGCCCAAAACCTCAAAACCCATGGGTCCAAGCCCAAGCCCATCAGACCCAGGCCCAAAATTCTCAAGGCCCATGGACCCAAGCCTATCAGGCCCAGGCCCAAAACCCTCAAAGCCCATGGGCCCAAGCCCAAGCCCATCAAACCCAGGCCCAAGTCCCAACTCCCCCAGGGCCCATGGACCCAAACCCAACTCCCCCAGGGCCCATGGACCCAAACCCAACTCCCTCATGGCCCATTAGCCCAAACCCAACAAGGCCCATTGGCCCAAAGTCGTACTAACCCCCACACCCAGGCCCAAGGCCCATCAACCCAAGCCTTCCAAAACCATCAAGCCCAAATCCCTCAAACCCAAGGCCCATCCACCCACACTCATCAAATCCCATTCACTAACCCCATACCCCCCCACCAGTACCCTTCATTCACCTATACCCCTTACGCCCCATCCCGCCTCCAACAGAAAATCTAATCCATCCCGTTCCTCAAACCCACAACATCCCGCCACATCAACCACACCCCCATCACCCCCAGAATGTGCACCCAGCTCAGCACATCATTTATCCACAAACCACTCATCCATTTATCCCTTCTCATCCCCTACAAACCATATGGCCCCACCAGGTCATCCAACCCCTCACCCTAGTCCAAATAGCAGAACTCGCCCCTCACCAATACCATGACCAACAGTACGAGGAGGATTAGATCCGCAACTGTGGAGGAGTTGCCAGCTTCTACCCTCCTGGGCCCACCATCATCACACCTAGGGTCGAACAAAATCAGGGGGAAGTAGTCCCCGCTACAGCCTCAAAAGAACCAGAACAGTTGAAAGAACAAATAGACAGAATACAGAAGCAGCTGATGAAGATGGGAGGAGTAGAACTGCATTCAACAGATTTTTCAGACTTATTTCTGTTCTCTGATGTCCCCCTGCCACAGAAATTCAAGATGCCATTGTTTGATTAGTATAATGGCATTAGTAACCCCATCGCCCACTTAAAATCTTACTGTGGGGATATGTGCCAGTATGGCGAAGATGAATGACTCCTCATCAAAGTGTTCCAAAAGAGTCTAACGGGCCCAGCTCTGAGATGGTTCACATCCCTAGAACCGTCCATGATAAAAAATTAGAAAGATCTGACACGCTTATTTCAAGAACAATATGTCTATAACATGGACATAGAGCCAAGGAAGTCAGATTTCGCCCGTTTAAAGCAAAAACATGATGAAGCTTTCAGTGCTTACTTGGAAAGGTGGAGGGCATTGGCCGCTCAGGTAACTCACCGGATTCCCGATGATGAACAGATTGAATTGGTAACCAAGGGAGCCCTCCCGGTCATCGCAGATTTTTTAGTATATCAGCAGCAGTCTAGTTTTGTTGATTTGGTCAGAAATGCTAATCGTTGCGAAGATGCCATTAGAGAAGGCAGGCTAGGGAGAAACATGGCCAGCGGGGCCACCGGGGTTCGAAAAGCTGTCAAACCAAGAATTGAAATAAGACCAGGGACAGAGGTACAGAACATTGTTTACCCCCAGGCCGATACCAATGCCCCCCCGATACAGCTCTAGGTCACACAACCACCCCAGCCCGTTTCGAGCAAGCAACAAGGCCAAACAATGGACCAAGAGTCCCATTTACCCAGGAGCAGATGAAAGCACGATTTGAACGAGTGTTCACGCCATTGGGGCAATCCTTAAGTGTCTTACTGCCAGTATTGCTACAGAAAGGTCTGGTCAATCTGCTCCAGCCTTGCCCACCACCCCATCCCATCCCAAGAAACTATGACTCGAATCTGCATTGCAATTTCCACCAGGGACCAGGTCACCCTACGGACCGGTGCTTCCCCTTGAAGCACGCGATCCAAGATTTAATAGAGGCAGGAAAAATTATTCCCCCGCCGATTCCTCAAAGGCAGAACCAGAACATCCATCAAGCCTCTGCCATCGCACCCAGGAGGCCCCAGGCCTAACATCCATTGGATAGAGGAGGAGGAAGAAGAGTTTGACCCCTCAAATTATATCAATAATCAGGAGGAGTTTTCATTTCCCAGGATGAATGAAGGAGAACCATTCGTTGGGGTTATAGAGCCGTTGTATTTGGTTGATTATTTCCCCGTGCCGACATACCAAGAGGAGCCCTTAGATTTAGGGTAATATTTTTCTACTCTCGCTCCCACCTATCAAATCCAAACGGGCATAGCCCCGCCGCAATCATACACATATCCACCCCACGCCCAATTTACCCCATACACCTCCCCGTCATACCCGAATCACCCCATACCATACATAACTTTGCCATCCCCATATTATCCTACCCCATACACACCCCCAAATATCCTCACCCAATACACTACTCCGCCATCCCCAAATCACCCCGCTCCATGCACAACTCCATTATCCCCAATCTATCCCATTTCATCCACAAACCCATCATCACCCCGCCATGCCACCCCCTATACAAATCCTTCATATCCCTATCACCCCACTCCACCCACACCTCAGACGTCTCCCCATCCCTCCATCCCAGTCACACTCCCGCCATCCCTTCATTATTTTGGCCCCAATCCAACTCCACCGCCACCCAAGCAAGCAACCCTTCATCCAATCCCCTTACCACCAGCTCCCAATTACCACTGGTCTTACCAAGCCCAGGTAATACCTGTACAAGCACCCTCCGCACCCACAAATCCAACCTCGCCAATTCCCGCCACTACCATTCCGCCCCCTATTGGAGTCAACCTGGTGGGACCCGAGAAACTGGTGTGTCCAACCCAATCCTCCCCAGAATCACCATACTCTCCTTTCCTCATCCCGAAACCTGCCTATGACCCGCATCAGGTGCTGTTAAGCTATAAACAGACGGACATGAATGCTGGTTATAACCAAGAGGAGGTTGTTGAATTTGTTACCAGGTTAGGCCAGATTTCTACACAGTCGGAAGCATCAGGGGCCGTCAGAGGAGAAGAGAAGAAGAAAGAATAGGCCGCAGGGAATCCCTTTGAAAAAATGGCCAGAGAACACATACTGGAGACACAGCTCAAGAGAACACCCGTGCATATTACTGTGTAGGATTTGCTAATCACGTCCCTGCTCCACTTCCAAGCCTTAATGGGAGCGCTCAAGGACGCACATGTCTCCACTCACGTAGCTCCAGATGAAGTAGGAGAAATAATAGGGCAAGTGTTGGCCCCAAATGCCATCTCATTCACTGATGCAGACCTACCAATCAAGGGGAATGACCACTCTAAGCCCCTGAATATAACAGTTGAAATAGGAAACCTGGTGGTGTCGTTGGTCTTAATAGAAAATGGGTCGGCGCTGAACGTGTGCCCTCTAAGGACGGCAATCAAAATCGGTGTGAACCCCGACACCTTTCGGCCATCCATATCAAGCGCCAGGGGATTCAACAACACCAAAAGAGAAATCATAGGAGAAGTAGACCTCGACCTGATCCTCGAGCCGCAAACCTTCACCACCCCCTTTGTTCAATCTGCTGTTGGGTCGGCCATGGATACATAAGCTCGGAGCAATACCATCGACTCTACACCAAAAGCTCTAATTTATTTCAGAGGGAAGGATCGTCACCATCTTGGGTGAGAGCAGAGAAGACAGGGAAAGAAGCACTCTGCATATTGAAAATTTGAAAGTGCTAAACATACCGCACGCAACAGATGACACCGATCTCCACCGATTCGAGTTTGACTTCTCGGTCGTTACACTCGGGCCAACTGAGAAAACCCCTGACAAAACTAGAGGAGGAATGGATGCAGCTGTGTACATGCTCCGCAAATGGGGCCACTAGAAAGGAAAGGGGCTGAGCCCGCGCCTTCAAGGAAGAAGAGACCCCGTCAAGGCCAAGGGGCAGCAAACCAAATTTGGCCTAGGCTACAGGCCCGTTGAAGAAGTCAGAGAGGCCAAAGAGAAGATAAGGGCCGCAGCAGTCACCAGGGCCAGGGGAGTTCACCTGAAAGAAGAGCCTCCCGCCCGACCCCACATCCGCGAAACCTTTGTGAGCGCCGAGGTAGTGAAAATTGATCTGAATGGGGAGACAAGGGTAACCCCACATAAGCCTACTCCAATCCACCCCACCAATCCCTACATCATTCCCCCAGACTTCGAGATGGACTTAGCCGCCCTTTCCTTATTTGAGGAAGAAGTCCCCCGGTCCACCCATCACTCCAGTACCAGCCACTTTGGGCCCATCCTAACCATGGAGGACAGGGCCCCAGAGGATCCCTCTGTAAATATGCTGAGGGAGGAACTGCAAGAGCCTACCGATGCTGTTGCCAACCAAAGAGGTAAAGGCCAAGCCTCGCAGGTGACTAACTAGGCATCCTTGCCCCAACTCCTGGGAGCCGCCAAATACCATGAAAACGACACCGACTCTCTAAAAAAAAACAACCTGTAAAAAGTGATGTTAGCCTCTGGACCACTCTGCCCTGTATATATAGAGATCCACCTCGCCAGGGGCTTACCTCTAAAAAAATGCAAAAAGCCATAAAAATAGAAAAAATACCAATTCTAAAAATATTGTCCTTTAAAATTCCGGATGAGGTAATTAAGCAGTATGGCGCGGGTTTCCTCATGGTATCTAAGTATCTGCAGTGGCTGACCAATATCATCCCCGTACCAAAGAAAGATGGAAAGGTTCGAATGTGCATTGATTTCCAGAATCCCAACAAGGCGAGCCCTAAGGATGACTTTCCATTACCCCACATCGATATCTTGGTCGATAACACTGCTAAGCATGGGATGCTTTCTTTCATGGATGGATTCTCAGGATACAATCAGATTAAGATGGCAGAGGCTGACAGAGAGAAGACCGCATTCCTCACTCCTTGGGGAACCTTCTGCTACAAGGTGATGCCATTCGGGCTCAAGAATGCTGGGGCAACCTATCAGAGAGCAATGGCGACCCTATTCCACGACATGATGCACCGACAGATCAAAGTGTATGTTGATGATATGATTGCTAAATCATCAAAAAGGGATGACCACTTGGTAAACCTTCAGAAGCTGTTTGAAAGGTTGAGAAAGCACAGGTTACGGTTGAATCCCCAAAAGTGCGCATTCGGCGCTATGTCAGGAAAACTACTGGTTTCATTGTCAGTAGGAGAGGCATCGAGGTCGACCCGACCAAGATCAGGGCCATCACTGAAATGCCACCACCGTCTACAGAGAAAGTGGTCAGAGGCTTTTTAGGCAAAATCCAGTACATCAGTCGGTTCATTGCACAGTTAACTCTGATTTGCGCACCAATCTTTAAACTACTGAGAAAGGACTCACCAGTTGAGTGGAATGATGACTGCCAAGCTGTATATGACAAGATCAAGGGTTACCTCCTAAATCCTCCAGTATTGGTACCTTCTGTACCTGGTAGACCCCTGATAATGTACCTTTCCACGACAGAGTTTTCCATGGGTTGCGTGTTAGGGCAGCAAGATGAGACAGGAAGAAGAGAGCAGGCCATCTACTACCTAAGCAAGAAGTTCACTGATTACGAGTCGCGCTACTCTCATCTGGAGAAAGCATGCCTAGCGCTCGTGTGGGCTACTCAAAGACTTCGACACTACCTGTTATCCCAAGCCATCCTACTTCTAGCACGGATGGATCCCTTGAAGTACGTGTTCGAGAAACCTGCTCTCACTGGCCGAACTGTGCGATGGCAACTTTTATTATTTGAATTCGACATCACGTACGTCACTCAGAAATCAATCAAGGGGCAGGCGCTCGCCGATCATCTTGTTGAGAACCCTCTGCCTGATAATGAGCCTCTAAGGACTGAATTCCCCGATGAAGATATCTTGTTCATGATAGAAGACGATACAGAAGAGGTAGAGGAATCATGGGTAATGCACTTTGACGGAGCATCACATGTCAAAGGCCAAGGAGTTGGTGCCATCCTGATTTCACCAAAAGGATCCCATGTACCGATCTCTATTAAGCTCAACTTCCCCTGCACTAACAATATGGCGGAGTATGAAGCTTGTGCCGCTGATCTACAGGCAGCTCTCGATCTGAATGTAACTCACCTTCGAGTATTTGGCGATTCACAGTTAATCATATGCCAGACGAATGGAGACTTGAAGACGAAAGATGAGAAACTGATCCCCTATCATGAACACCTCGAGGATCTGATAGCTTGCTTCCAAGATGTGACTTTCTCATACGTCCCCCGAATAAGGAATCGCTTTGCCGATGCATTAGCAACTTTGGAGTCAATGATTGAAATCCCCTATGGTGTTGAGATGAAGCCGATCATGATCGAGCAGAGGAATGAGCCGGCCTTCTGCCTCCAGATTGAGGAACCTACAAAGCCTGATGATGAGCCACCTTGGTTCTCAGATATCAAGAATTTCCTCGAGACCCTGACTTTCCCAGAGGGTACATCCAAAATATATCGACGAACCATTCAATGTTTAGCGATAGGTTACGTCATTTGCGGGGAATGCCTCTACAAGTGATCATACAATAACATCTTACTCAGGTGCCTCACTGAAAGAGAAGCGGTCAATATTATGAAGGAAATCCATGAGGGAGTATGTGGAGCCTACGTCAGCGGTCACATGCTCGCTAAGAAAATTCTGCGATAGGAATACTTTTGGACCACCATGAAATTAGATTGTTGCAAGCATGTTCAAAAATGCTACAAGTGTCAAGAACACTCCAGCCTGATACACGCTCTCGCCATTGATCTTCACTGCATGACCACTCCTTGGCCATTTGCTACCTGGGGCCTTGACGTTGTCAGAATGATTAATTCGAAAGTATCAAACGGACATTGGTTCATCCTCGTCGCCATTGAATACTTCACCAAGTGGGTAGAAGCGGCGTCATATGCCAACATCATGGCCAGTCACGTTGGGAAGTTTCTCAAGAATAATATTTTGTGCCGATTTGGAGTACCTAAAGATATCATCATGGACAATGACACAAACTTTGTGAATAAGCGCATCTGAAACTTCTGCGAGCAATACAGGATCAAGCACCATCGCTCATACCCTTATCGGCCTCAAACTAATGGAGCCGTGGAAGCCGCGAACAAGACAATCGTCCGCATCCTTGAGAAGATGGTAGTCACTTACAGAGATTGGAGTGAGTAGTTACCCTTCGCACTTTGGGCCTATAGAACGTCGATCCATACCACTACAGGGGCAACACCATTCTCCCTTGTGTATGGAACCGAGGCCGTCCTCCCGGTAGAGGTTTATGTACCCTCGCTCCGAATCCTCATAGAATCAGGCTTACCCGAAGCAGAAAAAAAGAGATCACGCTTTGATCAACTAAACTTATTAGATGAGAAGAGACTCCTAGCCTTGTGTCACACTCAAGTTTACCAGGGGCGAATTGCACGTGCTTATAATAAATGTGTCCGCGATCGAGATCTAAAGGTAGGAGACACTATGCTGAAGAAGATCTCCCATCCCTCCACACCGATCCGAGAGGAAAGTTTAAGCCGAACTGGGAAGGACCATACGTCATTCTAGAGGTGCTGCCGGGATACGCCATCCGCCTCGCCACCATGGACGGAGATCATCTTCCTGAGCCCATCAATGCTGGATACGTCCGATGATTCTACTCTTATTCTATCGCGATATGGTGAGTATTGATGAAACAGATACGTGACTACTTAAGAACCACCCAAAAGAGGCCATCATTCCAAGCACAGTAGCCCAAAAATATTCCTAAAAATGATGATACCCTTTGCTACCCCATTTGAGCCTAGGCCTTTCTTTAAATAAACCCATTCCCAATATATATATATATATATATATACGTGTACATATACCAAAAAAAAAAGAGAGAAAGAAAAGATACATGTGTATAAAGTCACTATCAAATCCAAAAAAATCAAAAAAGCAAAACCTCAAAAAGAGATTGCCTGAATTGAAGCAAAAAGAATAAAAAATGTAGAGGAATCATGGGGCATATACAGTAAAAACCCCCAAGAGGAAAGTATGTTGAGAAAATTGGAGTCGTATCAGGGGAACACTTTTTAGCCCAG
Organism: Chloranthus sessilifolius; assembly: GCA_021018995.1. Lineage (NCBI taxonomy): Eukaryota > Viridiplantae > Streptophyta > Magnoliopsida > Chloranthales > Chloranthaceae > Chloranthus > Chloranthus sessilifolius. Next base: position 45,095,375 of record CM037592.1, read on the forward strand.
CATACCTTCAAATCCTGACCTAACTCATGCCCAAGCTACACCCCGAAGGAAGCCCTCTTTGTAGGTTCAGAAGCAGTCATAATATCTGCTAAGTCAACATGAGCTGAGTTGTGAGACGACATCAGAACCACATCCAGCCGGTTATGACGGAATCTCTGTCTATGTCATGGCTTTCTAGTTCTAAAAAAAAGAAAAAAGAAAAAAAAAAGAATAAAAAAAAAAGAGAGAAAGAAAAAAAAAAAGAAGGAAAATTAATTTGAGTTCAGAGCAAGATGGACGTGGTGAAAACCCGCAAGGGCACCAAGGGTAAAAATAGCGAACTCACGCGGACTAGATGAAAACCTGAAAAGGCACCTGGGGTAAGAAAGCGAACCCATGGACGTGGTGAAAACCCGAAAGGGCGCTACGGGTAAAAATAGGGATGACAGGCATGACGAAAACCCGTTTTGGGTGCTGTGAGTAAAAATGTCGAAAAGGAGAGATTAGGAGAGGATCTATTCCGACTTGCCTATTTTAGTCTGGACCCCCCTGAGCCCCTTCCCCCTCCTTTTGAGGGGGCCACTCATGTTAAAAATTAGATCGGATCCTAATCAAGTATGTCGTCTCTGCTGCGTCGTTTGACACATGACCAAAGGTAAGGCCAGAAGACCAATCAATCTCGGGGGAAGCTGACCTATCCGTGTTTAAAAAGAAGCACTAGAGACTCCTAAACGGGATTCGACCATGCTAAAAAAAGGACCCGCCGGTTGTCCTTAAAAATACTGACGCCCCAAAAAGGAGAAAATTTTCAAAAAACAGATAATGAATTTCAAAAAAGATAATAGATTTTCCTTTCCTATAAAAAGCCTCACATTGTGAGGGAGAAAATTTCAAAAAAAAGATAATAGATTTTCCTTTCCCATAAAAAGCCTCACACTGTGAGGGAGAAAATTTCAAAAAAGATAATGGATTTTCCTTTCCCATAATAACCTCACCCTGTGTGGGAGAAGAACTAAAAAAAAAAAAAAAAAAATGAGAAGATAATAGATTTTTCTTTTCCCTAAGAAAAACCTTACGTTGCGAGACGTATGGAAGAAAATTCGAATACCAAAAAAAATGTGTATATGAATATATAGCAGATTTTATTTCTTTTCTTACAAGCATCACGTATGAAGTGTCACGTCCCAAAAAGATAACAACATGACACACTTTCTACTTTCTGCCTTCTATATAAGTATAAAACAACAAAAAAAGAAAATAACCCAAAAAGAGATCTTTGTTATGGGGCATTAGCCCCCCTCCGTGTATATGATCTATGGTATGTGCAGGAATAGGTCAAGGGCAAAAACCACGCTTCAGAGCACTGATATCTACAAGAAGAGAGTCCTCACGAGCAATTCGATCAGACATCCACCTACTATGAAGACTCTTCTGCCGTCTTCGCGAAGCGTCGGCCGTACAACGAGACTCATTCAAAAGCCCAGTCAATTGAAGAATCTCACTCTCGGCTGTCGCAGCTCTCGCCTCTGCAATCTCAGCTCTGATCCTTTCTTTCTCCAAAGCCTCAGTCAAAGCTAACCTCTCAAAGTCAGGCGTATATAATATATACGCCCACCCATTTTTCGCTGCATTTTGGTCAGGCGTATATATTATATACGCTCGACTAGAAAAGGACAGTTTTTGAAACTACCCGATCTTTTTTCGACTTTGAGGCCCGACGGACCCCCTTGCATGCTATGGGCCACGGCCCGGTATCCCTTAGAAGCCCGCACACCATCAAGTGATGGTGCACGCATCCCCAAATGGCCCTTCGAGCTCTCTTTGACTGGCCCAAAGGGACTGTGCCACAAACGGATCTAGATCTGTTAGCACCCGCTAGGTGCTCCATAAAATCATAAGAACCAAAACCAAAAAAAAGAAGAAAGAGAATTGCTAAAAATGACACTAGTTCTTAAAAGAACGTCGCAATGACCGTTTGTGTCACTCCGAGAACCGTGTTAAATCAATTCGAAATGATCGGGTTCACCCAAAAGTTCTCGAACCCCGCCTTGCACAAGGACACCCAATACCTAATTCGGCAGGCAAATGAACTTCATCCATCACCGATCACTCCTGGGAGCATACACCTAGCCCAAGATCTTTCCCAGCAGAAGTCAAGGCCTGATCCGGCAGGCAAACCAAGGACCTATCACCAGAACGCACACGTCCTTAAGGTATATCAACATGGCAAGTTGACCTGCCTAAGGATACATGCAAAACTAAAAATAGTTTGAGCGTGTTCAAAATCTCAAACTAACATGTGCAAAAAAAAAAGAGAGAAGAAAAAAAAGAAAAAGAAGGAGAAGGTTCGAAATAACAACCTGTTTGTTAAGTAGATAAAATCCTGAGTAGGTTGACCCCACCTTCGATGTTTTGGTTCTGACCATCCACCCTCTGATCCATGATTGACCAAGGGTGCACCCGACTTCAGACCATTCGAAAAGTCTATTGTCAGTTGAAACTGACCCGTCAAAAATGAAATTACCACAAACCAAACTATGTGCTAACATACAGACTGAAGGGCTCATTCCCTTTTATTTCCTTTTACACAGGCTTAAAACCTGTATAGGCACGGTGTCCCTGTTGAATGTATGCACTTACGTCTGGGTATCCGCAGGATGGTCATTTGTCCTCGTAAATTGTACCTTAGGGTCGAGGCTTCCGTTCGCGCCTATTTGCTGCTTATCGCCCCTGATGGGTGTCTGTCTGTGCATAGTTAGTAAGATGTAATTTCATTAGTGACGGAGGCTAGAATTGACCATCTCTTTCGATGGATGTTTGGTTCTAGCCCAATCCTTTTCAGCTTTGTCTCGAGTTAAGGCACTCCGGTTCATGTGAATCAGGAGCACCTTGCCACTGGAACGAGCACATCCCCAAGGTGCACCTATCCCTGGCAGAGCACACGCATTCTTAAAGTGTATCAATTGACATTTGATCAACTTAAAGAGTTGTGTAAGAATAAAGTTGCCAGAGGTCCTTGAGCTTTGCTTAGAGGCCTCGAAACAAAAAATTCAGAAAAAGGAAACACAAAAAATTTACTCTGAAAAAGGGCATGCATTCCCAAGAAGTGTTGCGACATCAATATTCGCTCCACTCAGGTAAATCATGTTAAAGCAGCCTCGAGGTTAATGGGTTCGCCCAGAAACTTTGAGCCTTACCTAGGTAAGGGCACCCGTGACCAATCCAATGGAGCTGTCAATACCCCATAGGATTGGACACATTGTTTAGGCCTTCGCTTTGTGTGCTTTGCATCAATTCCGAAGCATAGATCGATCATCCTGTTTCATGGAGCTGTTTAGTTCAGATTAATACTCAACATCACAAATCTATAATTTCTCTCAGGAAGTGGATGATATCCCGGCTAGCGGGCTTACACTTTTTGTGATCATCGCAGTTATGCCCAGTAATGTCGCAATGCGCTTGGGGACTGTTAGCTTTGAGGTGCGGACGATATCCTGAAATGAGAGGGCTTACATACACCATCACCATGAATGTTTGAGAATTGAGTTGAACCAGGCGGACCCATCAAACGTGCCTTGGACCTCCTCGGATGTCTCTTGTCTTTGGCATCCGATCATTAGTGATCGAATACCAAAGAGGGGCATCTTTAGACACCCAAATTCGGCCCAAGGCTCGGTCGGTCTGTACTCCGAGAGAAATGCACCCCTGTGCTTCTGATGGCACCCCTGAACCCTTGGAAATCTATCCAGACCTTTAGGAATCACCTAAAACCCATTAGAACCATTCCCCTAACCCTTGGAGATCACCCATAAACCCAAGGATCCCTTCCCAAACTTAATTTAAACCCTTTTGAGCATTTGATGGGAGGAGGGCTGTAAATTTTTATAATGACCACTTCTGAAGATGGGTCATATACCATTGGAAAGAGGACTTCTCCAGCTTTCCAACGAGCCAAAGATCACCTAATTTGGAGTTGTGGTTCAAAAGTTATGACCGTTTGAAGTTTCACATAAAATGATAACTTTTGCTCAGGCGTATGTATTACATACGCCCAGCCAATTTGGCCCCAGATTGGTCCGACGTATATATTATATACGCCTAGTATTTTTGGGCCAAATTTGGCCGGGCGTATATAATATATACGCCCAGCATAGGTGGGACCCACCACGGGCTTCATCTTCCCAAATCTCCTCTGTTTTTCATAGAAATCACTGTACTTAAACTGGGCGTATGTAATATATACGCCTAGCTTAGCTATAGTAACTGCTATCAGTTGCTCGAAATTCCTTCATTTGGTTTGACCCTTTGACCCTCCCCTTGGTTAGGGTGGGTGTCTTGAGGTTGGTTGCACCCCCTTTGAGCTTATTGGCAACCCTTAAGTCACCCATGGTCTCACCCCATCAGTTGCTCGAAATTCTTTCATTTGGTTTGACCCTTTGACCCTCCCCTTGGTTAGGGTGGGTGTCTTGAGGTTGGTTGCACCCCCTTTGAGCTTATTGGTAACCCTTAAGTCACCCATGGTCTCACCCCATCACCCACCATTAAAATTCGTTTCCCAAAACCCTAGGACCTTGAAAACCTAGAAAACCTTAGATAGGGGATTACCTAATTGCTAAACCAATTAGCTCTTAAGTAAGCCCTTAACCCACCTCTTCTCTATAAATAGAGAGGCCCCCCTCTTCCCAAATGGAAAAATTTGGTTGAAAAAATCAAGATTAAGAATTTTGAGCTTAAGAGAGAACCCTAGTGAGAGAAAATGCACACATTTTGCCAAAATTCCAGCATGCTTAGTTCACCCATTTCAACCCACTTTCACAATTAGATCACTCCCTTTAGCTAAAGTCTAGCCTTGAGCCTCATCCTACACTTCCTATCTTATCTAATCCTAGCATTAGAATCCATTTTCATACCGTTTAAATCATCGAAAGTGCGCCAAAGCGAAGGTATTCCACGGTGTGACAAGGGCTCGTGAGCTCCGGCTCACCCCTCTCTTCCTCTACCTTCTTGGTGTTTCCCCCGTCCAAGGATTCAAGCCGTTACGCCGCCGAAATTTCGGTTTGGCTCAAAGCTTGATAGGACCATATTGCCTTCGGGCAAGGGGAAACTCTGCCCATTTATTTTTTATTTTGGCCATAGATAGAGACTGCTATGTGCGAGTTGATCGGGTGCCTAAACCCTTCCCGATCGATAACCGAAGCCCCTACCCTAGAGTCTTTGTCAAAGACCGGTAAATCAGAGTCATATTTAGCACTTCGGTGCTCAAAATATCGATTTGAAGGTTTCCCGGGTCACCAAAAGCTCCGGGGGGCGACTCTACATTTTTATTCATAGCGGGCGCATCGCCGCAATGGGTTCGAGAGGATCCATGGTCGCACAGACCCTTACAAACACATTGACCAATTCTTGGCCCTGTGCACAACATCCTCCATTGCTTAGAACCTAGATTGTAGATTAGGCTTTTCCTGCCTTTACACTTCTTTTCTAGTTATTGTAATTACAATTGTACATGTTTTTCTAAGTTAATAGAATTTTTTATTTTTGTATATTGATTTGAGTGCATAATCAGAGTCTGTTTATTATTTTTTTTTATGTGTTGTTTGTTCCTGACTATTACCCTGCACTTTCTCACCTTTGAACCAGTGAGGACACTGCTCCTCATGGTTTTGGGGTGTGGCAGGGTAGGTCTGCCAATAGAATAGTTAACTTTAGTACAGTAATAGTGGTGTAATTGAGATGAATAAAGTTAATTTCCACCTAACTTGATACAATGAGGAAATTTGTGAAAAAATTAAAATATTTTTGCAGACTTTTCGAAACTGAAAATGTTAAAATCTTGACACCACAATGAAGCTAACATCAGAAAATTTTTCAGTTAGTACTCAGTGAACCTAAGAGGAGAGAAACAGATGAAAATACACCCCATGGGTTTATTTGAGGACCATACCTAGTGATATTTGGGCCCATCATTTTCTTTTGAAGAGTATTTTTAGCATTATTGATGCTCTAAGGACTGATTGAGTCAAGACCTTTTCACTAGAAGTTAGGCACCTCCAAATCAAAACTGATTGACAGCACTCATGATACTAAGGAAATGATCCAAGGCCTTCATTTGGATAGTTTGAGCCTGAAAATCCAACCTTTTAAAATCTACCCTTTTGCATACACTAGTTGAGCCTTAAAAAAAATAAAAATCCTACTTTTCTTTGACAAACACCAGAGCACTTGCACCTTAACCTCATGACCTGATTCAACCTCACCCTCACTCTGAGAATTCAGAAGGTAAAGAAGAAGGAGTTAAAGATAGTGAGAATGGTCCAACATTCAATGGAAGGTGAAGAAAAGGAACTTATGAACAGTAGTGTATCAATGGGATTTGTGTGACAATCCATCATAAAAAAAAAAATCATAAAAAGATTGAATAAAAATAAAAAGAGAAAAAGAAAGAGAAGTCTAGAGAAGAACATCATCTGAAAATTGAAAAGAAGAGGAGAAGCTGGCCACTTTGATTCTGGAATATATGAAAAAAAAAGATGAAGTTTTGCTGATATGAAGGTTGTGAAGTCATGAATCACTCCTTACCTTGCTGATTTCTTGATTTTGATTCCTTTTTTTACCCCTTGATTCTTTATATCCCTCACCCATAAGCCACATTACAACCCATTTAAAAAGACCTTGTAGATCCAAAGTAAAATGAGCTGTCATGTGGAGATGAGGAGTTGTCCAATCTATGGTGAAAAGTCATGAGGATGTCAGAAATTAGAAGCTTTGCCTATGCTCATGCTTGTGGACCCATTTGGGGTCTGTAACTGCTCTTGAGCTATTTTGAATGTGAACACCCTCAGATGGTCAATGTTGAGAGATAACCCTAGTAAGAATTGGGTCTAAATTTTAACCTCATTGGGGTTGTATCCAACCTGAATTTTGAATTAAAGGCAAGCTGGGTACTGATTTTTACACATTGAATTTCTAATGATAAATGAATGGTGGTGATGCAAACACATGCTAACTTTTGAGTTTTAAATGGCCTGCATCACTGCTGTAGTTTCCTCTAAGTGTTAAAGAATGGGTGTGCAATGAAGGTTTGTACATTGAAATCTGTGTTGTCATTTAACTGCACTATACTTAACTGTTCTAATGGTGAAGTTTGGGGGTATCTTCACTGAAAACCCTCAGGAGACTTCACTTCTCCACTAGGGATCACTTAGGGGTTTAAAAGGCTTGGTGCATATGCTAAATGTACCCATGATCCCCATGAAAGTGGCATTTAATTAGTTACAGCTTTGCTAAGGGACTAGCAAAGATTAGATTTGGGGTGTTTGTTAAGACCTGAAAAGTATCACTTTTCACCCCTTAACTTAATCTCAGTTAGACCCTTAATCATTTAATAAATGTGTTTTAAGTCTATCCTGTAGGTAATAAGCAGCAGCTACAAATAAGGCCCTATCCATGCCAAGAAGCTTACCTCTTTGCCCCAAAAGTTCCTCAGGAGAAAGAAAGTTAGACCCAGACAGAATTGGCTGTAGCTTAGGCACAGCAAAGCAAAAACAAGGTAAGAAGTGAGCCTCGCACAGATGTCGCAGAGCTAAATTGAACTAGAAAGAATGCGTCCCACAAATTGCCGAAGCTTCAAGGAGCACACTACCTGGTCCAGCGCGCTACTGCTCTCATGCGCTTTGGTGATGAAGGAATTGAAAAGTAGACTTCGTGTGGTTCTCACGAGGCTCAGTCAAAAGCGCTCACGAAGCACTCACGCAGTCTTAAGCAACTCAAAAGAAGAGCCCTTAATCTTCACGCGATTCACTGAGGAAAGAGAGCTCCAGGCATTCCTGTGTGCAGCTGTCGCGCAGTGGCTGCGGGATGCAGACCTTCAAGGAACTGCTCGTGTAATCCAGAAGCCCATGCACATTGTTTCTTCTCGAGGATCCCCGTGGGATTCACCAAGGAACGAACTGTGCGCGCAATTCTCCTGCCATTCAAATGGAAAGAGCAATCCCGCAATGACCAAAGAGCAATCCCGCGACGACCAGAGCATCCCCGCGATGACCAAAGTATCAATCCTGCGACTGCAAGAACTTCAAGTAAAATCAACCCCACGACACCAATTGTATCACGTGATAAGACCTAGAAAGCCTTTCTATCTAGCGAGGCTCGAGTTCTTAACTTCTCCCCACTTCTGCAAGGGCAATATGGGAACTTCTAGCAATTAGGGCACGCACTCTAATGCTCTAATCTCCGTGCACGCTCCCCGAGGTATCCAAGGAACAAAAATGGGCCACGATAGCATCGATAAATTAGGGTTTTCCTAACCTAATTCGGAGAGAGCTCACGGCTATATAAGCCTAAGCCTAGCTTAGGTTTAAAGGACTTGACTTCTGTACTCCTTCCTCAATCAACTGTAGAAATACAGTAGGCTAAGGTTAGGGTTTAGGCAATTTCTTTTTCCCTTTTTCTTCTCTCCATAGTCCAGCACTTGCTGGATATGCCTTTGTATGTCTATATGGAATAGTTCTAATGGATTTTATAATAGGATTTTATGCATGTATGGGACTGGCATTTTGAGAGTTGTTCTGTACAAGGCTGTTGCCTCGAGATCTTCCATTGCTATGTTTCATTGTAAGCAATGGAGGATTATTTTTAAGGTTTATTTAGATCCAAGTGACCTGTGTGTCCAGGTTAGGCACATTACAGGCCTAGCCCCACCACAAGATCCACAAAATCTGAATCCCCATGGGAGCTTGTGCTAGTAGCCTTGTGAACATAGTGGCGGCAACAATATTCTTGTTCTGTCTTAGACCTCTGTGAGGACGATAGCCTCTGTGGATAGTCTGTGACCATTTAAGTGGGCAGGTTATCGCCCTAGGGTGAGGCCAATCCACAGATCTAAGACAGATCCTTCTTCTCTGCACTTGTGCTTGTACCCTTGCGAGAGATTGTGCAGAGACAGACTCCCCTGTATTTGTATAGACCCACCATTAGATGGCAGATCTGATCTGGCTGTAGAGATTATAGGCTTGTGACTGGATCACTGCTGTCTTTCTAAAGCAGTGAACAGCTAAGCTCCAAAGCTAGTACTCAAACTCTTGCTGGTTCTGTGTGTCAGGCTAGTACACATTGCAGGCCTAGCCCCACACACAGAACTTTAGAGGTTGAGGTTCCTATGGATTCTTGAGCTGGTAGCCTAGATGAAGTAGTGCCTACAATGATAAACTTGTTCTGACCCATCTCTGGACTGTGGTTCCCCTATTGGATAGTCTGTGACCATTTAAGTGGACAGGTTATAGCCATAAGGGATTGGATCATGGCACAGGGGTGAGTTGGATCCTTTCTCCAGTTTGGTGATAATGTAGCCATTGGACAGGATTTCTATAGCAGCAGATCTGAGTCTGAGTTATGAGACCCATCAGATCTATACCTAATAGCTTACTTTTCACCCTTTTTTATATTTATTTTTTCACACTCCATCATTCTTCTCAACTCTTTCTGTAGTTTAGGCATTAGGTTACCTTAGGCTTTAGATAATAGTGACCTTAAATCCCCTTCCATTTAGGATTGCCAGATCTGTAGCCAGATCTGGAGGGCCTACTAAAGATAGCTCCCTTAGAGCTTTAGATCAACTTTCCTTGTGGGACAAACTCTTACTTATTAAAACTTGCTACAATAGGCCCTGTATCTTGCAGGACTGTGTATTTTTAGGCTTGCTGCTCTATAGTTTTCAATCCACCTTTGATTTATTTTCACTAACCCCATTCTTATCACTGTCTCCAATAAAGTCAGTAGTAAGCACTTAAAATATCCTAACACTCACCCATTGTAGCAGAATCAACTAAAGGTGTGTGTATGGTTTGCTTAGGTCTAAAAAGTCTTTCAACTTCAAGATCTAAGGGAGCAATCTCAGGATTAAGAGATCTCCTCCCTAGCATACACTCAACAGAAACCAAATTCAAAGCAGAAAATTATAGCATAAAATTCAATCAAAACAATCATAAAATACACAATTAATGCTGCAGATCTACAAAGTTACAGATCTAGAAATATAAACAGAGTTAGGAAATGCAAACTTAAACAAAGCTTGCTCCTCCAATTGGTACAATGCTCTTTTAAACACCACAGATCCAGATATGAAATAGATAGTTAAACTATAAAAAACTACAACAACAATTAGTCAAACACTAATCAGGCAATTAAAAATCTAATTCTAAAAATGAGAACAACTTAGATCTACCAAGTTAAAAATATAGCTCCCTAGCAGCGGTGCCAAAAAATTGTTGTGCTGCCACCTTGCAATTATTATATGATTAAAACAGTCAATCAAAAGGCACAAATTACAAATGTATGGGATCAAGGTGGGCAACTAGTCTTGCAAGAACTAGGGCTATTGTAGTAAGTTTTAAGAGGTAAGTAAGGGTATGTCCACAGGGCGATGTGGTTCAACTATAGTAAATCTTTAGATCTATGGTAGATCTAGCACTCTATCCTAATTTAAACTAGACTAAAGCAGGAAAGAGGAGAGGTTCTAGGTTTTTATCACTTTTACTACAAACTATAAAAGTTAAATGTAATTGATCTAGCTCTAATCAAACACAAAGATAAGGGGAGATATAGAAAAGATGAAAATTCAAAAGGTGGAGAATAGCAGCTAGGGGTCTTGGTCTCTTACTGAAAATCAAAGGAATCAAAAGCAGTGTAGAGGACTGATTTGCAACAATCCTCTATTCTGGCTCCAAGCTACCCAGATTCCCTTGGCAGAGGTGAGGTTTAAGAATCCAATCTCCACCAATGGATCAAAGCAATCCTGAGGTTAGGATCTGCCCTTCTACTGGATACAATCCTAAGATTGTGATCGACCCTTCTACTGGATATAGTTCATTCCCGAGATTACTCCAATCTATTGATCTTGATTAAAATAGGTAAACTATTGCAGATGCTGTAGATGCCAGGCTACCAACTCTCCATTTCTGGCTAGCATCCACAGGAGTATCCAATCCAGGGAAATAAAATATGAAGAAGTAAAATATAGATTAGAATCACTTTTAAAAACCACAATTATATTGCAAGCTTATAATACTATTGTGCCCAGATTTGTAATCTATGCAATAAATAATCTCTTACAAGACTCTAATTTTCTTAATTTATAGCTCAAGACCCTCACCCTAACTACTGAAAAGAGTTTAGCCACTCATGATTGGCTACAGAGAGGATGGGAGAAGAAGGAAGAAAGAGGGAGAATTTGGAGGGAAAAATGGATCTCGCACTAAGCTCTAGTTCTCTAAAATTTTGGATGGTTCTTTTGTAAAAGCTTTCTTTTATTTATACTTTCTCTCATTGTCTCAGATCTGTTTCAGCCAATCAGAGCCTAAGAGAATAATTCTATTATTTTGGGCTGTTGATGTGGCTGATTTCTCTTTTAGAATCTCTTCTCCCATTATTCCACAATTGGCAAATACACGTAAAGAAGTTAGGATTTCCAATCGTTCATAGTTGAATGCTAAAAATACCCTCAGGGGTTGTTGACATGCTTTAGGATGTATGCACAAGCTTTTGAAATTGGTAGTTGCTGAAGAAACGTGCAGAGAAGTTGCTAGTTCGAGTGTTGAGAGGTTCAGGGATCCTCTCGATAGGTTTTGAATTTGCATTGTGTTCACATCGATAGGTTATAATGGCTGTCGACAACTTGTACACTTCTCGAGAGGTTTGGAGTCTTCTCGACAGGATGAGTGGCACTCATTGATAGGATTAGAGTAGCTCTCGATAGGTTCTGCTTGACTAGTTGACAGGATTGGAGAGTATTCTCACCCTCTGTCCAGTTTCACATTCATCCTCTCGACAGTTTATAAAAAATCCTGTCGACAACTTTGTGCAGTTCCTGTTTAAGCTTTCGACAGGTTGCCTGAACCTCGTGAGGATGAGAGTCGTTTAGCTTCAGGTGAGTTGTCGACTGGTTGTCTTGGACTGCTCGACAGGTTCAGCTGAACCTCTCGAGATGTACTTGGAACCTCTCAACTTCTCTTGCATCTTCAAGTAAGGTGTCGACAAGATCTTTTTACTGCACTTCTAACCTCTCGACAGGATCTGTCATCCTCTTGATCTCTTTATAGTTTCTCTTTTGAACCTCTCGACATGTTATAATTAGCCTTTAGAACTTCTCGACAGGTGCTAGGGAGCTCTTAACAGCTTCATGAAACCTCTTGACAGCTTATTGGCACCTCTCGATACTTGGCTTTCGAGCATCAGAACCTCTCGACAGCTAGACTTAACCTCTCGATAGCTAGACTTAACCTCTTGATAGGTTCCATAGCTGGCACACATCTTGGGTGTGCTGTTCTTCATCTGTTCAACACTCAGCATCCTCTTAATAGGTTCAATCTTTATTCCTTGCAGCTGGACTTGGTACCAAGCATTTCCAGTTGGGTCCATGACCTTCTCATGAATCTCTAAGGCTCTTGTGGACTGCTTGATTGGCTGGCCTTTGGAGTGTAAGGTCACCTATTGAGCAGCAAATTGCTTCTTTGGCTCTTTTAAGTGAATATCTGCACTAAGCTTGCAATTCATTGCTTATCTGCAAAATACACTTAAAACACATTATTAGTCTGCTCAAGGGTCCACCAAAGGTCAGGTTACGAGGTAAAAAATAAAATTTTTCACTGCTTAAAAGTGATCCCTCCTATGAGCTCTTTAGCTATCTCAAGGATGGTAACAGTCAGAGGTGCACCCAAACCACACTCTGGGTTGTTTGTGGCTGGTATCCCAAGAATTTCAGCAGTTGCTGCTTGGTGGAATAGCATCTCAAAGTCATCTATCAACATCAACAATGTACGGTTTCCATCATCCACTGTCTTCACCCTAATGCTCTAGTAAAATAATTTCACTAGCCTAGGGAAGACTAGCTACAGTGGGAGCCTTAACAGGGGTAGTAAAGAGGCCTTGGCGAGGTATTCAATGGAAGCAATAGTCTCTAGCTCTTCCACAAAGAATGCCTTGTCAAAGGCAGTCTCAGCCTCTAGCTTGATGGTAGCCACAAACTCAGAGGGAGTTCTAAGTGACTCATCCTCTTGGTACTCCTCTCGGGCAACTTCAGGGACCACTTCCTTTCCATTTTTCTGCTTTTTCTTAGTTTTTTCAGGACTTTTAACAGCAGAGGGATGGTCTCTGGCCCTCTTCTTAGGGGCTGATTTCTTCTTGATAATAGGGGCATCAGAGGCCACAAACTTGGCCTTCTTCACAGGGGCAACCCTCTTTTTAGTCTGTTCCACTTGGGGCTGAACAGGGGGTGTAGGCAAATCAGTGGTCCCCACAGTGGAGGCCTCTACAACCTTCACAGATTTCCTGGTGGGTACAAGGCTGCCAGTAGGGGAAGGGTTCAGCATGGCAACCAAGGTATCAATAAATTTAGAACCCGTGGTCATGGCTATACCAACTCCTCAAAAATTGGTCTTGAAACACAAAGACTGTGTAATTTATAGCCAAGGAAGGTTTTGTATAAGAAATGCACCCTACTCAACACTAAACTCACAAACTAATCAATCCAAATGAAAGAGTGAGAACACTTACCACAAGAGAGCTAGGGTTCCACTTCAAATGTTGCACAGTGGATCAAATTTCCCCAAATCAAGTGCAAAATGACTGGGAGCTATTGTGGAACACAATAGTAAGAGCAGAGTGCCTGGGCTGCAGTGGTATGGGTAGTTAAGGAGAAAGAATGGAGAAGGAAAGTCGGAAGTGTGCAATGGAAGCTAGGGAAAAGAAGAAAATGAATGAAGAAATGAAGATTTCGCGGGGTATTAGTGGGTGAACCCGTGCCTCGCGCGGTTCTCGCCAGGTACTCACGGGGCAAAGTCTTATCACGCAATAGAAAGAAGATCTCACGAGAAATGCAGTTGCTGAGAAGAACAAAGCCTCGCGAGGCTGATTTGTATCGGAGTCGTGTGAGAGGACATGTGTATCCCTCGTGCAGCTGAATCAAAGGTCCTCATGAGATGCCTCTTTTTAGGGAACAAAGGTCCTCACAAGGTAATTAATAGGGTAAGCTTCAGAATGTTGCTCGTGAGGCTCTCGTGAGGTACAAAATGCAGGATCACCACTTGTTGTGTAGCTCAATATTGTGGAGAAGATAAAGCCTCACGAGGTTCATTTGCAGGCTTTCTTTAGGTCTTTAACTTGTGAGGCTCTCGCGAAGCAACAGATTTCATTACAGAGCCCTGCGAGAAAGCCAAGAATAGCTCATGAGTGTGAAATGGAGGCCATTGAGCCTCATGATAGAGCAAAAATTTAAACTTTCTAAGTGCCTGCACACTGGCCTATGCATGTACACTATCGCACACCTTGCCATTGTGCATCATCACCAACTTTCTTCACACTTCATCTATTACACCTCTGATCAACTTAAGCCCATTACCAACCTATGCACAGAGTAAATATACTAGCATTCAAATGATTTTAACTTACAACATATTCATGCACATTTAAATGATAACAGGGAACATGCACAATTCCATCACAGTAGGAACATGCTCATGAGGTTCAGATGACAAAACATGCACATCAACAACAATAACAAAACAAAAAAAAATAAAACATGTACATGAATAGCAAAACAAAGACAACACATGACAAGTTTTTAAACAAAACAACACAAAAATTCAACAAGTATGGTATACATTGTACAGAGCTGTGGATGACTAAGCAGTGGGAGGTTCATGAAGGTGGGTGGTCTGAGGAGGCTCCACCGAATTTTTTGCACAAACCTTCAGCCTTTGACCATTCACTTTCATGTTCTTCCCAGAAATGGGATTTAAGATCTCCACAGCACCAGATGGGGAGGCATGGATGATAGTATAGGTCCATGCCACCTAGATTTTTACTTCCCTACAAAGAATTTTAATTTGGAGTTAAACAACCAAACCTTGGTACCAGCCTTGAACTCCTTCCTCATCAGCCAGCTGTTAAACATTGTCTTGGATCTCTCCTTATAAATTCTTGCATTTGTATAGGCCTCCAATCTCAACTCATCAAGCTTTGACAGTTACAATTTCCTATGTGAACCAATAGTAGTTAGATCCAAATTCAGTGGTTTAATAGCCCAGTAGGCTCTATGCTCTAACTCCACTAGTAGATGACATGTCTTACCATAAAGCAGTCTAAAAGGGGACATGCTAATAGGGGTCTTATAGGCAGTCCTATAAGCCCACAGTGCATCATTTAGCTTTTGTGCCTAATCCTTCCTATATCTCCTCACAGTCTTCTCCAAGATGTGCATAATCTCCCTATTAAAAATTTTAACTTGCCTACTGGTCTGTGGGTGGTAGGAAGTTGCAATCTTGTGTAACAGAATACCTTTTGAGAAGATTCTCAAAAGTCTTGTTACAGAAATGATTTCCCCCATCACTAATGATAGCTCTAGGGGTGCTAAATCTAGAGAAAATATTGTCTTTTAAAAATTTGAGGACAAGTGTGTGGTCATTTATCCTTGTGGCAATGGCTTCAACCCACTTGGACACATAGTCCACTTCCATAAGGATAAAATTGAAACCCATAAAAGGAGGAAAGGGGCCCATAAAATTAATCCCCTAGATGTTAAATAGTTCTACCACAAGGATGGGTTGCAATGGCATTGAATCTTTCTTGGAAATGCCTTCCAACCTTTGACATCTTTCACAGGCTTTGCAATGTATGTGAGCATCTCTAAACAAAGAGGGCCAGTAGAACCCACATTGCAATAGTTTTACTGCTATTTTTTTTCCACTAAAGTGACCTCCACAGGCCTGCTCATGGCACATAGAAAGAATGCTGTGAAACTCACTTTCGAGCACACATCTCTTTACAATCTGATCTGCACAAAGCTTGTATAGGTAAGGGTCCTCCCACAGAAAATGTTTGACCTGAGAGAAAAATAGGTCTTTGTCCATCTTGGACCAATGAGGGGGGATCCTACCAACCGCAAGAAAATTCACAATGTGTGCAAGCTAGAGCACATTAAAATGAATAGCAAATAGCTGCTCATTCTAGGAATAATTCATTGACTGGTGCAGCTGCACATTCATCCAATACAATTCTAGATAGGTGGTCAGCCACCACATTCTCCACTCCTTTCTTATCCTTGATCTCAAGATCGAACTCCTGCAATAGGAGGATCCATCTGATCAGCCTAGGTTTAGCATCCTTCTTAGCTAATAGGTATTTCAGGGCTGAGTGATCAGTAAACACAACAATTTTAGACCTAAGCAAGTAGGGTCTAAACTTGTCCACAATAAACACAACAGCTAGCAGCTCCATCTCAGTTGTGGTATAGTTGAGCTAAGCCTCTACTAATGTTTTACTTGCATAATAAATCACTGTTGGCAGCTTATCCTTCCTCTGTCCTAGGAAAACACTTATTGTCAAGTCTGATGCATCACACATCAGTTCAAAGGGGAGTGAGTAATCAGGGGCCTGGATTACAGGAGCAGTGGTGAGACACTTTTTTAAGACCTCAAAAGCCTCAAGGCACTCAGAAAAAAATTGAAATTGCACATCCTGACACAACAGGTGGCACAGTGGCTTTGCAATTCTGGTGAAGTCCTTAATGAATCTCCTGTAGAATCCAACATGTCCTAAAAAGGATTTGATTCATTTGACAGTCCTGGGTGGGGGCAGGTGTGAGATCAGGACTAGTTTAACTTTGTCAACCTCTATACCTCGGTGGGAGACCACATGGCCTAACACAATTCCTTGTGTTACCATGAAGTGGCTCTTTTCCCAGCTTAAGACCAAATTAGTCTCTTCACACCTTTGCAAAACCAATGTGACTTAAGCACCGACTAAACCTGTCCCCATAGACAGAGAGATCATCCATGAAGATCTCTAAGAACTTGTCAATCATATCAGAGAAGATTACATATATACACCTCTGAAATATGGCTGGGGCATTGCATAGACCAAAAGGCATTCTCCTATAGGCAAAAGTGCTAAAGGGGCATGTAAAGGTGGTCTTCTCTTGATCTTGAGGATACACAGGGATTTGGTTATTCCCTGAATATCCATCAAAAAAGCAATAAAATGCCTTCCCATCCAATTTGTCTAGAATTTGGTCAATGAAAGGGAGAGGGAAGTGGTCTTTCCTGGTCTTGAAGTTGAGTTTTCTGTAATCTATTTAAACTCTCCAGCTAGTGGTCTCCTTGACTGGCATCAACTCCCTAGAATCAAAAGTAATAACTATTATGCCTGACTTTTTGGGTACCACCTGAATAGGTGACACCCACTCTGACTCTAAAATGGGGTAAATCACCCCTACACCCAATAGTTTTATTATCTCTTTCAAAACTACCTCCTGCATGTGAGGATTAAGCTTTCTTTGTATCTCCCTAGAGGATTTTGCACCCTCTTTCAGATCAATTTTGTGTATGGACACTGAGACATCAATGCCCTCAAGATCAGCAATTGTCCACCCCATTGCCTTTTTATGCTCCTTGAGAACACGCAATAATTCCTCCTCCTGCTCACTAGTAAGAGAGGAAGAGATAATCACTGGAAGCTTTTTGTTTTTCCCCAAGAACTCATACTTTAATGTGTCTGGGAGCTGTTTCAGCTCCAGCTCAGGGGAACTTTTAATGGAAGGCAACATAGGTGCCTTGGTGGTTTGAGGAAGGGGCGTCAATGTAGGTTTCCAGCTGAAATGTTGCACTAGACCCACAGAAGACTCCATTTTGGTTCTGTCTTTTGTCATGAAAGCTTAGGCTTCCTCCTCGACCTTACTCCAAATATTTTTTATGTTCTCAGCCACATTATCCCAATCCATCAGATTGGATAATTCTCCTTCCACAAGGCCATCTAGTACATATATTGCATAGCAGTTCTCAATGTCCATCTGAGGCTACCTAGAAGCATTGTACACATTTAATTGGGCCTTCACATTCCCAAAGGTTACCTCCATCACCCCTGATCTGCGTTAAATTCAAGCATTGGCAGCGGCATAGAATGAATTGCCAAGGATGATATAAAATTGGGGTTTTACTTTTACAAGGGTCCATGTCTAAAACTAGGAAATCAGCAGGGTAGTAGAACTAGTCTACCCCCACAAAAACATCCCCCACCACACCCATAGATCTTCTCTCAGACCTGTCAGCCAGTTGGAGTACAATTGGAGTTGGTTTTAGCTCCCCCAAACCTAGCTCCTCATATACAGAATATGGGAGCAGGTTCACACTAGCTCCCAAGTCCAAGAGGGCTCTACCTATGGTGTGGTTTCCAATGATATAGGGAATGGTAGGTACCCTTGGGTCCTATAATTTTTCAGGTGTGGCTATGGACATCACTGATTCTACATGCTCTACAGCAAAACCCATTTTGGACAGCTGCACCCTTGCTTTTCTTTTTTGTGTACAAAGGTCCTTTAAGAATTTTACATATGCAGGGACCTATTTTATAGCATCAAGCATGCAAAAATTTATCTTGACTTGCTTGAAGATCTCTATCATTTCCTCCATCTGAGCATTCCCCTTATCAAAAGGGGATGGGCTAGCAAGTGCATGAGGAAATGGCAGTTGTCGGACTGTTGGTGGCACAACTGCATGCCTAATAACATCATGGTCAAATTTTTATTTTTTTCTCTTTTCTTTATTTATTGCTTATTATTGGGGCTCAACATCAGCCCCCTTATTTTATCCTTGCTGCTCCACCGCAGGGGATAAATTCACTGATTCTTCAACACTCATATTTCTTTCTTTTTTACTCTCCATGGCCTCCTCAGCTGCCCTGCCCACTAAATTGTCAACTACCCTGCCACTCCTTAGGGTAGTGATTGCATTAGCCTCCTTTTGGGTAGAGGAGCCTTCTCCAATCATGTACTACCCTTTAGGGTTGGCCAAGAGTTGACTAGGCAACCTTCCATCCTCTCTCTTATCAAAGCATTGTAGATTTGACCCAGTTGGTCTTCTATTTTTTTAATGCTTTGCCCATGAGAGTTCACAGTTTGTGCCAAGTTTCCCAGATTTTATATTGATGCCAGTATTTGCTCTTCAAAGGAAGAGGAACTGGGCTGTGATGGGGGAAAGACCAAATGATTTGGCTGTGGGGCAGGCAACTAAAAATTATGCCTAAGTGCATATCCCTGGTGTAATTGATGATGAGTCTATATGGAACTGCCAACTGCTGTTGTTGGGGCTGTTGGTACGTGTCTTGTCTCCACCTCAAATTTGGTTAGTTTCTTCATGTGTACCCAACCAGTTGCTTCCCATATTCCTGGGCATAATTGGCATATTCCATAACCAATTCAAGGAATTGGTTGGCTGGTGGACATTTTTAAAGTGAATGTGTTGGAGATTGACATATCAGACATGCCTCTTCCACTTGTATAGCCATCCTAGGCTGCATAACATTCATCAATTTATCAAACATTAAACTCAGATTGTCCACCTTCCTTTCTAATTCACTCTGCACCTTGACCTCATACATGCCACCTCTAGGGGTGGATTCTTTCACTATTTTTGCTGGAGTCTGGCTGTCATTGCGAGACAGTGACTCTTGCTGTATGGAATTCTCACCTATAATGTCAAACAACTCCCATGCCTCATCAGCTGTCTTGTTGAGGTACCTACCCCAACATGAGGCATCCACCATGTCCCTACTTTTGGGATTAATTCCATGGTAAAAGACTTGCATAAGTTGCCACTGTGGAATTTGGTGGTGGGGAAATTGTTTTAAAATTTCTTGAAACCTCTCCCATGCCTCATAAAAATCTTCAGTTGAGGACTAAGTAAATGACAGTATGTTTGTCCTCATATGACTAGTTTTCTTCATAGAAATTTTTTTTTCCAGAAATTAGCTTTGGAGGTCACTCCATATATGGATGCTATTGGCTGGGAGCTTAGAGAACTAGGTACTTACTTTATCCTTTAGGGAAAATAAAAAAAGTCTCAGTTTGGTGGCTTCAGGTCCCAAGCCAGCAATGTTAAATATGGTGCAAAGTGCCAAGAATTGATCAATGTGCTTGTAAGGATCTTCCTTACTGAGCCCATGAAAAGATGGCCGCATGTTAATGGTGGACTTAATTTCATAATTTCCCTCAATTGAAAGAAATTGTATGCAAAAGGGAGATGTGTAATCCCCAGGTGTATTATACTCCTTCAGTGTCCTTTGCCTCTCAGCCATCACAGCTGGCTCAGTTTCAACAACAGGGGAAGGTGTGGTGTTTCTCACTCTAAGGACCCTTTCAACCTCAGGATTTAGAGGTTCTAAAGCAGGGTTAAGGGATCTTCTACCAAGCATACACACACAGAATCAATAAGTAAAGAAAATACTCACAACACACTTAAACAAAATTGCATACAAAATTACAGCTAAACTAAACACCAAAAATTCAACACAAATGGACCGACTTTTAGGGGAAAAGAAGTACAAACAGAGCTAGCTAAACTCCAGCTGTAGCTCTAGCTTTTCCCAGATGCTGATGTCCAAGTCTGTAAAAATTTTGACAAATATCAGTAGAACTTTTTATTCAATTTAAGGCACAACTATAAAGAATTTTCTAGACTAAAATATAATACAACTCAGGTCTACCAAAAAGATCGATATCCTCGGCAACAGTGCCAAAAACTTATTGTCGATCTCAGGTTGCTGTTTGTTATTGGTGAGAAAATAGTGGTGAAGAAAACTAAATAAAAAAGTTAAGAGATGACAATTGGTTAAAACAACAAATCTGAAATACGCAGCCTGCAAGATACAGGGCTGTTGTAACAATTTTTAAGCAAGGAAGAGTTTATCCCACAGAAAAAGTAGGCCTCTAGTTCTGGCTACAGATCTGACAATCCTAAAGAAAGGGAGTTGGGTGTCACAACTACACTAATACTAAAAGAAGAGAAAGACAGTAAAGACCTATCCTAAAGAAAGGGTTATGAAGAAAGTGGTGATGGTGTGTGATGAAATAAAGATAAAATTGATGAGAAGTAGGCAACTAAGCTAAGACTAATTTAGTTATGTAACTCAGACTTAGAGACTTCTCTGTAGCAATCCTCCAGATGGCTATAAGCACATCTGTAAAGTGAAAGAGTCTAACTCAATGGTTTGACCTGGTCTCTTAAAGCTATAACATGTCCTCTACAATGGTCACAGACTATCCAATAGAGAGGATCAAATCACATGAGTTAAATTAGAAAACCAATCTGATCCAAGGGAATGGACTATTCTTAAGGCTATAACCTGCCCACTTAATTAGTCATAGATTATCCAATAGATGTCCTCCACCCGATGGATCAAATCAGAATATTAAAATCATTACAGACACCATGTTTGTCAGGCTACAAGCTCAGGCATCCATGGGAGCAAATAGCTCTTGAAAAACCAGTGGAAATCACAATTGCTCAGAGGCTATTGGGGGACCTAGATGCAGCTGGTCATTGTTACAAAAGGCTTCCAATGACTCGGCTCACAAGTTTACAATCTCTATAGAGAAATCAGATCTAACATTTGATGATGGTCAAGTAAAACAAAGGGGTGCTTGCTCCTCCTATAACCTCTCATATGGCTATAAGCTCAAGTGCAGAGGAAAAGAATCCTTCTCAAATCTATGACTTGGAATCACCCTAGGGCTATAGTCTGTCCACTTAAATGGTCACAGGTTATCCACAGAGGTTATCTAAACCACAGAGGACTGAGATAGAGCATGAAAATTTCTACTACCACCATGGTCCTAGGGCTACAAGCTCAAGCTTCCATGGGTATTTCAAATAAGCTAAAGTCCTAAATGTATGGCATAGATCAAAGACTGTTATGGATAAATAGGAAAATAACAGATTGAATAACCATTAAAATGAAAATCTCATTGATTAAACAATACTTACACTGAAATTTCTCAAGGCAGCAGCCTTGTGCATAATAGCTCTCAACTAATCCCAATGTATACAAGACCTATTACAAAAATTAAATTAAACTATGCCTAACTGATTACAGAGATCATAGCCAGCAAGTGCTGGGCTAAGGAGGAGAAAAATGGAAAAAGATGGTGATCTGACCCTAACCCTAATCTGCTAAAGCTCATAGCTGACTCAGGTTGAAGGAGAGATATTTTTCTAAGTTTAAATTACAGCTTATATACTCAGTCATTGATGCCTTGGCTAAAAGGAGATTAAACCCTAATTTTATGGTAGACGTGGCTTGGTTACAACCCTTGGATGCCTTGGGATGTGCGCATAGAGATCAGGGCCTTGAGATATGTGCCTTAGATCTGGGGAAATCCCTAAAAGGTCCCTGAGTATGGACTGATAAGTGGAGAGCCCGAGATTCGCGGGGCTGGCTTTTATCCTTTCATGCAGTCGTGCAGATGCAGAGTGCTCGCGAGGTGGAATTTAGCTTAGAAGGTTTATCGCTCGCACATAAGGCTTTGAGTTATTGTGCAGTTGCTTTGCCCTAAAATGCTCTCGCGAGGTAGAATTTACAATGCTTTAGCCTTGCCGCGTAGTGGAGCTTCAGAAATTTATGTCACGAGGGTCTCACATGGAAGAGTTTAGATCTCGCTAGGCTATGTGAGAGAATTTTTACGTGAAAGAATTTTTGGAGCTCTCTCTCCTCTTGAGCTATGCGAGAGCTTCGTGAGCTTGCTTGAGTTCATTGTGTGAATTGGTCTCGCGATACTGCACATGCGGCTAATTTGAGACTTGATCCTTGTGAGAGCTTCATGTGCTGGATTTCTGAAGGTTTAAGTGCACGAGTGCTTCGCGAGGTGTAGGAATGTTTAGAGCCATTAAAGCATGCTACTACTGTGCAAAGTAGTATTCTGAGGTTAATTCCTTCACTGAGTGCACGAGTTCTTCGCAAGTTCCCTTTATGCTGTAGGTACTACCTTTGCGAGGTGGTTGCTGCGAATTTAAACCACATGAGGCAACATTTCTGACTACGCTAGACAATAGCTCCGCTCCTCTACTGCAATGCAGATGCTGCTGTTGCACTAACTCATATGCATACTTCTCTCATCTGCTAGACTTCCTTAGTCCACCTTGACATGCAAACTAGTCACCATGGTGTGTACCACCATGGTGTTCCATTAGTCTTTGGCTCAACAGTCATCCTTGGCTTGAATTCTCTCTTTTTGGCACCAAAAGCATGAACTTTGTATTAAGTTGCAACAACTATTACTAACTACAAAACATGCTAAAACAAGGGTTATTAGTCAGCTCCAAGGTGTAGTAAAGGCTAGGTTAAGAGGTGAAAAGTGGTACTTTTCAGTGAATAACACCCAAGCGCACAGTTATGTTGGCCTGCATCTCGCTCCTCTTGCTACTGGGCAAGACCCTCTTCTCAAATGCTAGGGCAAACGAGTCTCCCTAGCCTTGCTCAGCCTCATGGAAAATTAGAATGATGTGCATAGATATGACTGGGGCGGGGTCGGCTATGCCGCGTTGATGTCCAACCTAGTCCGAGTCTCTATTGGCAACGCAAAGTCTGTCGTCGGCTTTTGGCCTGCTTTAGAGGTTACCTCTGACTCCTTTTCTTTCCTCAATTTATTTGGATGATCATTCTCTACTTCTGACCCGTCTCTTATGCACTACTCTTGTCAGGCGTGGGGGTATTTGCACTTTCAGCCTGGCCGCCCCCTTCTTCAATCTAATATATACACTTATTCGCTTCTGAGTAATTAGAATACACACCACCGCAGGGATGTTGGCATGAAACACCTAGAGATGGGTTTGAGGTCCCAATTCGACTTGCTGATACCAGAGTAGGTAAGGCTATTTTTCCCCTTTTTCATTTTCGAGCCTCTCCTTTATATTGTGCTGCATGTTTGATTGATCGAACACTCCTTGATATGGGTAGATTATATATGACCCCTACATTGGTTCTCCTTATTAGGATCGAGCCACTGTAGGTCCATCTCGCCTCTTCATTGACCGTCGAGTCATCTTTTTCTATGGGGCCTAGGCTAGGGCTTATTACTTGGGGGAGCAGGTAGTTCATCAGTATTAGAACTATCCTGCCGTGCCCTCGACGCCTCCTGTAGATGTCATGGCGCCCATGGGTAGTACAGAGGAGCTCACTGCCAGATTCCTTCAAAACATGGTCCCTAATGATGCCTTCCTGATGCCCGGGGACTATCAGATGTGGTATGAGTCTTTGCCTTATTAGTCTCTTCTCCCACGCTTCATTACTGGCACAAACTTCTTAGCTTTTGGCAGCCCACACTCTCAGGTAGTTCTTCATTCTCTTTCAGATTGGTTCGCTGTGGCTTTGGTTGACTTGTGATCTCAACTAATGGAAACCCTATTTCTTTTCACAGTTTAAGTAGGGAGGTGATTTTGATGATGATGATGGGGCAACAGCGGGTATTGCAGATGCTACGAGAGCTGGTGCCTCAGGTGCCTCTGATAGTTCGACTGTGGAGGTCCAGGGGACCTTCAGGCGCCTTGATGATGCTTTCCTTGGTGGTTTATGTAAGGCCATAAAGGAGTAGGCCCGCATATCTACAGATGCAATCCGGATCCCTCCTCTTGAATTGGTTCCTGGGGTAAGCAAGTTTTCTCCTTCTGCATGCTTATTTCTTAGAAAAATGTATGTGCTGGTGCCTGTAGCTGAATGTCTCTTTCCTTTTTGTGTAGGACTACGAGTCAGCGGTTAACCAGGTAGAGTATTACCGTAATATTGTCGGCCTTTGGGAAGTGGAAGTGGTGAGCATCATTCTGACCATTCTTTGATTATTGCCTTGCCATTTATCTTTTAACTGATCTGATTGGTTGTTGTCATTCAGCATGCTCATGGAAAGGAGTCGCACTCCCTTCTCAGTTGACTTTCTCAGGCATGGGCCCAGGTAGGAGACATTCAGACCTATCAAAGCTCTTCACGTCAGCAAAAGAAATCGAAGGGTGCCACCAAGGATTAGGCTTAGCTCTTGGTTTTGAACTTTAGACATTCTGGGACATATTCTTTTGGGGATTTTGATCAATTTGTAATGGATGATGTGATGCTTTGTTCACTTTCTTTTGGATGGTTTTTCAACTTCTTTGGAATATTAGTGCTTTTTCCCTTCTTATCGCATGCTCTGCTTCTCTTGTATTGTATCTGATTACTTGCAGGATGGGTTTGATGATTGCTTATTTTTTAGACAAACTGGCCTTTGTAGCGTCATACCTTGGCATGGATTTTTTCGGCACAAATAAATGCTTATATAAGTTAGGTGTAATAGATTTTTTTTTTGAGTTTGTTATGTGATCTCAGCAAGAAGCACAAGTGAGCTGGCCAGGGGGTCCAGCAAAGACCGAAACTTCCCCCCCAAAACTCCATATTTGCTGTAAGGGGGCTAGATTGGTCTGGCGCATGCATTCCATGCACTAGGCCAATTCCCAGAAAAAATGCACTGGCACATGTAATACATGCACCAGGTGCTTCCTGGGGGGCAGTGGGCCCTTTTAAGCCTGAGAATGGTCTTTTTCCTTGTCTTTTCATTTTGGCTTGACCTTTTCTACTACTTTTTTCTCTCCTTGCCTTCCCAATGGTGAGTCCATCGTCCTACATCGAATTTTTACATTTTTGAAAAATCCTTGTATGTCAATGGACTTGCTTCCCAACCCTCTCTTACATGGAGGGCTTGGAACCAATTTACTCCCCTCTTTCGACCTAGGGCTCGGTTTTCTCAAAAGTTGGCTTGGGATCTTGAATGAGAGTGAGCTCATTGATTTAGAACAGTTCGGATTGTCGTGCCTCTTGTCCTTCCTTGAGGTTCCTCCACAGTGGGACCTACTTCATGCGGCGACCTCCTTTTGGGATGTAAATATCCATGTGTTCCATTTTGGGAAGCGAGAACTATCTCCCACACTTGAAGAGCTCTCCAATCTATTAGGCTTGAAGCTCCACAGAGGCCTTGCAAGAGTTGTGCCGAAGCCAGACTACGCTAAAGCCGTCCACCTCACTCTGGGTTTGAAGAAATCCGAATATGAGAAAAGTCTCATTGGAGGGCCCACCAGGTGTTCGATAAAATTCCTAAGAGAACTTTTTGTTAACGAAAGCCTTCGACAATTGCCAGTCTGGAATGTGTTCAATGTGAAGGCCTTTGCTCTAGGTGTCATTTCTAAAATCCTTTTCTTCACTGGGGGAGAGAGCTTCTCTCTTGCTCTTTGTGACATTTTGACAAAATTATAGGGGGGCCGGTCAGTGACTCATCTAGTCTTAGCCGAACTCTATCGTTGTCTTGACACTTTTACTCTGGGCAAGGTGGGGTGCCTCAGGGGATGCCCGTTTCTGCTCCAAGTCTGGCAAGGAGAGCATCTTGCTATTTTGAGACTAGTGCCTCGCTTCCATATAACTCGTGGTGAAGCGGTCTGATGCTTTTTGGGTAGGTGCCACATGCTTCCATAGGGAGATATGTTAGCATTGAATCTTTGGATGACCGATGCAGAGCTGGTATGGAGACTTCCTTGGTTAGATCAGACCTGCCTTGCCCATGAGGGCACCCTCCTTGGATTGAGTGGCAATACCTTCTACTTCCCATTTCAGGTGCTGTGTCAATTCGACTGCTCTTAGTAGGTGCCTTGCGGGATGAAACTCCCTTTATGTGATTTGATCTTTTCTCGGGGGTCTTTTAGGGACATGGATTGGATTGTTGCTCTTTGGGAGACGTGTCAGTTGATGCTTATGTATGATTTGGAGTAGGGAGATTCGGTTCTGTCCTCCCCAGAGTATGAGGCTTGGATATTGTCCGAGCAGCCTACTGCTGATCATCTGGATCAAGCAGAGAGCGACAATGTGGGAGGGCCTTGGTCGAAGAAGGAGTTAGCACTTCGATCCTGTATTGAGCTATTGACAGACGAGAAGAGGATCCTGCAAGAGCTCTTGATAAAACAAAGGGTAGAGCAGATGTGGCAGAGGTCAGAGCTGGTACAGCTGAGTGCAAGGTCCTTCATCTAGAAGGAGCCTTGAATGATGCTCTCAGGGTTACCGATGCTTCCCAGAAGCGATACAGGAGTCTTCAAGGCCACTGGATGACTGAGTGGAATGTCTGGGAGGATGTTTTTCGTGCAGAGATTCGTACCTTGAAGCGCGAGCTGGGCCGTTGATTCCTTTATGCACATATCTTTTTGCACAGATCAGACTCAGAGAAACGGGTGTAAGAAACCCCTATTCAGATACATATTTTTTGGTATACATATTTTCATTATGTTTTTTATTGTTTTTCTATTTTTGTAAAAAGAAAAGTAAGAAAGGAGCTAGACGTCACACAGATTATTTTTTTGAGATGTGGTGTAAGCGAGATACGAGTTTGTAAATGGAAAGGGAAAATCTATTATCTTACAAAGCATTATTTCTCCTTTATTGATGGTTATTTTTTTTGTTTTTTTCGTGGGCCTTAAACATAAAATGGGTCCCAATTTGAGCATAGTCGAGCCCCTTCACATGGTTGGATCTGGATAAGGCTCAGCAATTTTGCCAAGCCGGAACACCTATCCCTTCGGATTGAATCAACCTTTCTCCTTACCTTGGGTCATACGTTTGATGATGCAATCTAGAAGACACACTTGGTCGGGACCCGATTGGAGCTAACATGAGCAGCCCAGCCGGGGGATAGGATGGCATGGGTAGGTGACTGAAGGATTTCTTCTTTTTCTCTTTTCTTCATTCATTTTCATTTCAACTTTCTTACTCACAACACCCAAGGTGGGTCCGTCATGCCCATTGTTGCCTTTTTTTTAACCGTAGCACCCTCTCGGGTTTTCACTACGTCCATGGGTTTGCATTTTTACCCTTGGTGCCCTTTCAAGTTTTCACCTGGTTCGCACAAACTCTCTCTTTTTACCCATAGCGCCCTTTCAGGTTTTCACTATGCCTATCTTGCTTTGAGCTTGTATTTATTTATTTATTTTTCTTTTTCTTTTTATGAAAGGCCATGACATGGACGTTGATTCCGTCATAGCCGGCCGAATGGGGTTCTCGTCGTCTCCCAGCTTGGCTTGCGCTGACTCGATGGATACTTTAACTGCTCACAGATCTTAAAGAGGGCTTTTCTTTGAGATGTATTATGACCATGGGTAAGTTTAGGATGTTGAAGGTATTCTGGGTTAAAAGGGTTTCCTTGACTGGGTTTTAGATGTCATAATATGCTTCTTCCTTGGGAGACCATGACTGTACATGCCCCACCTTTTCTCTATATGTATTTTTTACTTTTTTAGATAATCTCGTTTTAGGGTTTTACTTTTTCAATTTTTTTAAAATTTTTAATGGTAACTCTTTTTCTTCTTTTTTTGTTTATGTATGTATACACATTTTCTTTTCCTGGGAGGGGTTTATTGAAAGTAAGGCGAACGGCTCAACGGGTGTAGCAAAGGGTATAAGCATTTAGGGACATTTTTTGGCTACTAGGCTTTGAAATGATGGCCTCTTTTGTGGAGTCCTTGAGCAGTCACATATCTATTTTATCAATACTTACCATGCCGCGGAGACCCTATGAGTAGAATCGTCAGACATACCCAACATTGATGGGCTCAGGAAATGATCTTCGTCCATAGTGGCAAGGTAGATGGCATACCCCGAGAGCACTTCTCGAATGACGTAAGGTGCTTCCCAGTTAGGCTTGAATTTCTCTCTCGGATCGGCGTGGAGGGATGGGAAGATCTTCTTGAGTACCGTGTCTCCTACTTTTAGATCTCGACCGCGAACACATTTATTGTAAGCGCGTGTGATTCGCCTTTGATAGACTTGGGTATGACACAAGGTCAGTAGCCTTTTCTCATCCAGCAGGTTCAGCTGCACAAAGTGGGATCTCTCTCTTTTGGCTTCGGGTAGTCCTGACTCAAGGAGTATACGGAGCAAGGGCACCTCCACCTCTATCGGTAAGACGACCACAGTTTCATACACAAGGGAGAATGGTGTTGCCTTTGTAGCGGTACAGATCAATGTTCTATAGGCCCATAATGCAAATGGCAACATCTTGCTCCAATCTTGATAGGTGATGACCATTTTCTCAAGGATGCAGATGATAGTTTTATTAGTAGCTTCTACGGCCCCATTGGTTTATGGCCGATAAGGCGATGAGCTGTGGTGCTTGATTTTATACTACTCACAGATGGCCTTGATGCGCTTATTCGTGAAGTTTGTGTCGTTATCAGTGATGATGTCCTTGGGTATGCCAAATTGATAAATAATGTTACTTTTGATGAACTTCTCGACGTGACCGGCCGTAATGTTTGTATATGATGCTGCCTCTGCCTATTTGGTGAAGTACTCGATGGCGATGAGGATAAATTGATGCCCGTTTGGTACTTTCGAATTGACTTTCCTGATGACGTCGAGGCCCCATGTGGCAAATGGCCAAGGAGTGGTCATGCAATGAAGATCGATAGCTGGAGCGTGTATTAGACTGGAGTGCTCTTGACATTTGTAGTACTTCCGAATATGTTTGCAAGAATCCGATTCCATAGTGGTCCAGAAATACCGTTGGCGTAAAATTTTCTTTGCAAGCATGTGTCCGTTAATGTGGGCATCACATACTCCCTCGTGGATCTCCTTCATGATGTTGACTGCTTCTTCCTCTATAAGGCACCTGTGCAAAATGTTATTGAAAGATCGTTTATAAAGGCAGTTGCCACAGATGATGTAGGCTGCCGCTAGACGTTGAATGGTCTGTCGGTCCGTCTTGGACATATCCTCAGGGAAAGTATGAGTCTCGAGGAAATTCTTGATATCTGAGAACCATGGTGGCTCATCATCAGGCTTTAGGGGCTCCTCAATCTGCTGGCAGAAGGCCGGCTCATTCCTTTGTTCGATGATGATTGGCTTTATCTCGACACCATAGGGGATCTCTATCTTTGATGCCAAAGTTGCTAATGTATCGGTGAAATGATTCCTTATCCATGGGACATAGGAGAACGTGACATCCTCGAAGCATGCTACCAGATCCTCATGGTGCTCGTGGTAAGGGATCAATTTCTCATCCTATGTCATCCAATTTTTGTTTGTCTAGCATATGATTAACTATGAATCGCCAAATACCCTGAGGTGAGTGACTTTCAGGTCCAGCGCTGCCTGTAGTCCTGCTGCATAGGCTTCATATTTAGCCATGTTATTTGTGCATGGGAAGTTGAGCTTGATAGAAACTAGTAAGTGTGACCCTTTTGACAAAATCTAGATAGCGCTAACTCCCTGACCTTCGACATTCGCTGCCTCGTCAAAATGCATTACCTAGGATTCCTCTACTTCTTCTGTATCATCCTCTGTCATGAATAGGATGTCCTTATCAGGGAATTCGGTTCTCAAAGGCTCATAATCTGGCAATGGATTATCGGCAAGGTGATCGACGAGTGCTTATCCCCTAATTGACTTCTGGGTGACATAGGTGATATCAAATTCTGATAAGAGAAGCTGCCAGTATGTAGTTCCCCCAGTAAGAGCTGGTTTTTCAAATAGGTATTTCAACGGATCAATGCATGCTAAAAGTAGAACGGCCTGAGATAGCAAGTAGTGGCGAAGCCTCTGTGTAGCCCATACAAGAGCTAGGCATGCTTTCTCCAGATGAGAATAGCGCGTCTCGTAGTCAATAAATTTCTTGCTTAGATAGTTGATGACCCGTTCCCTTCTTCCTGTCTCATCATGTTGTCTTAGGACACATCCCATCGAGACCTCCGTTGTGGAGAGATATATTAAGAGTGGTCTCCCTAGCTCGGGGGGGGACTAAAACTGGTGGGTTTAGAAGATAGCCCTTGATCTTATTGAAAGCAGCTTGACAATCTTTGTTCCATTCAACAGGAGAGTCCTTTCTTAGTAACTTGAAGATCAACGTCCAGATAAGAGTGAGTTGTGCGATGAACCGACTGATATATTGTATCCTGCCTAAGAACCCTCAGACCTCTTTCTCGGTAGACGGTGGCAGCATTTCCGTGATAGCTTTCACATTGACTGCGTCGACCTCGATACCTCTCCTGCTGACAATGAAGCCCAATGATTTCCCCGACATAGCGCCAAATGCGCATTTATGAGGATTTACCCGTAGCTTATATTTTCTCTGCCTCTTAAATAACTTTTAGAGATTTATCAGATGATCACTTCTCTCCAATGACTTAGCGATCATGTCATCAACGTATACCTTGATTTCTCGATGCATCATGTCGTGGAACAGTATAGTCATGGCTCTCTGGTACATTGCATCGGCATTCTTTAACCTGAATGGCATGACACGATAGCAGAAAGTTCCCCAGGGAGTGATGAACGCTGTCTTCTCTCGGTCCACCTCTGCTATCTTGACTTGATTATATCTAGAGGATCCGTCCACAAATGATAGCATCCCATTCTTAGCAGTGTTATCGACTAAGATGTTGATGTGCGATAAAGAAAAATTGTCCTTTAAGCTCCCATTGTTCAGGTTTCTGAAATCAATGCACATACGAACCTTTCCATCCTTCTTCAACACTTGAACGATATTGGCTAGCCACAGGGGGTATTTGGAGACCATGAGGAATCTTGTATAATATTTATTGATGACCTTGTCCTTGACTTTCAGCATCCACTTGGGTCGGAGTCGTCTCAACTTTTGCTTGACCGACTTGATTCAAGGTATAGTGGCAACTCATGCTCGACCAAATCGGTATCCAAACTAGGCATGTCCTCGTATGACCATGCAAAGACATCTTTATATGACCTAAGGAAATTGATCATGCCTTTTCTTTCCTCAGGATACAACGATGTTCCGATCTTAGTGATTCTTGGAATCCCCTTAGTACCTAGATTGACATCCTCAGTTTCATTAAGAATAGGGGTAGGACCATGCTCAAAGTCGGCAAACCATTCAAGGATTTCCTTGGGAAGCTCCTCAGTAGGGATCTCCTCATCCAAACTCGTGACTCCTACCTCTTCTTGTATTTCTACAGGAAAGGGGTCGACTTCACGAGGGACGGGATTTTTGATTAAGGCATCTTTTTCTTTGATTTTATTCAAAAATTTAAAAGATAATATTTTTGGGGTTTTATATTTTTTCTATGTTTTTGAGATTTTTATTTTCTTCGAAAATGGGCTCTTGGTAAAGCGAGTCCTTATATATACATGGTGTTGCCTGCCAAGGGCTCATCTCACTTTTTATAGGTTGTTTTTTTTAGGAAATGGGTGCCATAATTCATGCCACTTGCCACTTCCAAAGTTTAGGGCACAGATGCCCAATTACATACTTGCGATGCAGCTCCTTTACCTTTTTGGATGGAGGAGGTTGTTTGATGGGATTCTTCGGAGTCAGCCTCCATCATAGCGATCATGAATTCATCTGAGATTCTGTCCTCAAATGTCAGCATAGTCCTATGATGGTTTACAACAGGGGGAGATTGGGTAGGTATGGAAACATCATCCTCAAAGAGAGACAATGAGGCTAGGTCTATTTCCAGGCTAGGAGGGATAAATTGGGGATTGGTGGGGTGACCAGGTGCCGTGGGTTTATGTGGAATTGATTGAGTTACCCCATTCTGATCGATTTTCACAACCCCGACGCTCACAAATGAATCTCTGATGTGAGGCTTGGGACAGGGCTTCTCCTCTAGTTTTATCCCCTGGCTCTTGCAACTATTGTGGCATGGGCTCTCTCCTTAGCTTCTCGGACTTCTTCTTCTGTGGGCTTCTAATCTATCCCAAATCTAACCTGCTGGCCTCCCTTGGCCTTGACTGGTTCTCTCCTGCCTTGCAGTCGTGGCCCTAGTCCTTTACCCTTTTAATAGCCCCATTTCTGGAGCATGGACACTATCGCTACCATTCCACCTCAGGTTCTTGAAGTGATGCTTTTCGAGGGATCTGGGATTACAACCGATACCTCGTATTCAAAATTATGGAGGTTGGTATCTTTAGTCGTGTGTGGCACATCCAACACTTTTGGGTTCTCAATGCTATGGGTGGCCTTTTCCTTCTCATCGTGTCCTTCACCTATGATGGTGATAATTTTCTGCCCGAACAAGAACTTAAGCTTCTGGTGCAGTCTCGATGGCATTGCTCCAACTTTGTGTAACCATGGGCGCCCTAGTAACAAATTAAAACAGGACTTGATATCCATTACTTGAAATAGTATGGAGAAGGTCATTGGCCCAATTACCAGCTCAAGGTCAACTTCTCCCATTATCTCCCTTCTTGTGTTGTCAAAACTTCTAGCACTAGTTCTTGTAGGTCTCAACATGCACAAATCTACTCCAATCTTCATAGCTGTGCTCAGGGGGCATACATTCAGAGCAGACCTATTATCAATTAATACCAAGGAGATTATCATGTTTTCGGATTCCATAGTGATATTGAGGGATTTTGAGTGAGTATTTCCTTCCTCTGGTAAATCGGCGTCTGAAAATGAAATGACATTAGGAGCCATCACCTGTCCAATTATCTGCCCGATTTCATTTGGGTTCACCTGAAGAGATACATGTGTGTTCTTTAACGCCCCCATTAAGGCTTGAAAATGAAGTGGGGACATATTCAATAAGTCCCAGACCATGATATGAGCTGGCATTCTTCTCAGCTGAGTCTCTAGTATGTGTTCTCTACTCATTTTCTCAAACGGGTTCACTGCACTATCTTTCTTCTCCTCTGGTTGGGCTTGTGCTGCTGCTGATGTTTCTGGTTGCTTAGAGATTTTCCCAGATCTAGTGATAAAGTCAACTACCCTTCCTTACTATTGCTGGCATTGATGTTTGTCTCCTCGTAACTGAGCGGGACCTGATGAGGATTGTATGTTGGTCTCAAGATCTGAAATGGAGTGGCTGCTGGTATATGATGCACTTGTATTGATGGCTTAGGAAGGGTAGGCGATACTTGGCTAATCTCCGACAGGGATGGGTGGGTGGAGAAAATGGGTCAATTGGGGGTGGCGAGGTTTGTCGATGGTTGCACTGAGGGTAATGGAGTAGGGGTTGACTACTGATAATTGATAGGTGGTGGTGGGATATGGGGGAAATGATGGGCTATTGGGTAATTAATGGGGGTGGTAGTGTACAATTGATAGGCATTAATTTGTATGTCATTGACTGGAGTGGGTAATGGGAAATAAGCCCTTAGATCTAAGGGTTCAATTTGGGGTGTAGGGTTGAGGAAATAATCTGATAATTTCAAGAGTTCAATCACCCCAATACCTCTTTCTCCTTGTTCTCTTTGCCTTGGTGCTACAAATATTTCTTGATCACTGATGTAATTTGATAGATCAAATTCAAATTCCTCATCATCCTCTTCGATCATACCGACAATGGGTTTAGACCTACCCCATCGGGAGGTGTGGGGGCAATAGTACTTGACGTATGTTCATGTGCTGATTAACTTGGGAAGGTGTAGGTGGAATGATTTTTTCGACCTCAATTAAATCTTGTATTAAGTGCTTTAATGGAAAGTAGCGATCGGTTGGGTGACCCAGTCCCTGATGAAAATTAGAATGAGTGTTGGGGTCGTAGCTCCTCGGGATGGGATTTAGAGGAGGTCATGGTTAGAGGGCTGTGACTAATCCCTTTTCTATTAATAAAGGCAAAAGTACATTCAGTGATTGCCCTAAGGGTGTAAAAACTTGGTCATAGTGGGCCCTTCTCTACTTTGGAGTCATCTGTGCTCCCTGCCCATTCCCGGTTCTTGGCATCGGCTTGCTTCTGACTGGAGCTGGATGGGCGGCTTTGAATAGGAATGGGATTATATTAGTGTTGGGTCGGGTGTTGGCAATATTCTCAACATCGGCACCTACTTTTTTCTCATTTCTCTACTCAGAAAATCTTTTGACCCCGCTGGCTCCACCAGGTACGTTCTTGCTTAGACAGCCTTCCCTGATGGCATCCTCGCAATGATTCACGTTACTCAATAAATAAGCAAAGCTGGACTACTGTTGGTAAACAAGGAAATCTGAGATTACTGGCAAAGTATTCTTTGAAATCATCTTAATTTGTTCGTTAGTAGGTATTCTATTTCTCACCTGAGCTGCCAGTGCTTGTTAGTCACTATTTTATGCCACATTTTACCCTTTAAACCTGGCTTTTGCTAAACCTCCGAGTAGTTAATAATTACTTTTTAGTGATGTTTTGCAGCAAGGAGGTAATTACATCCTTAGTGCAGTTTTCAGTTAGGAAGTGCCATTAAGAGGAGGTTTGGAATTAATGAATAGCTGAAAGAGATAAATGGAAGGAGTATGCTATGGCTTGTTACTGAGAATGAAACCAGCAGCTCAATGGCGCTTGAACTGAGGAAGAGCTGCAGATATACAAGCTGTGTGCACACTAAAAGAGTGCAACAATATGGGTCTCAACAGTTGCACACTCATGGTTTTCCTCCTCAACATGAGCAGCAACTGCACACTAAAGCAAGCCAAATTGTAGCAGCAATATGTACTTGAGCAGCTCATGCACCCGCACTTTAACCTACTGAATGGATTAAGCAAACCTGAAGTTGGAACCTATCGAACAACACATTGCCCATTTTCAGGGACTGGACCTGTCGAGTTCCCTAGCCAAAGGAAGAAGCATCCTATCAAATCATTCAACAATACATGCAAAAGCCTGTCGAGTTCATGAAGCTGCAAAGCAACCTATCGAGTGTTGTAGCCTAGCTATTGTACCTATCGAATGGTACTGGAGCTGGAGATTGAACCTATTGACTAGTTTGGGAAGTAAATGAAACATTAAACCTATCGATAGCTCCAATGCACCATATAGCCAATCCTCACGACAACTATTGTTGTAGCCTCTTGAACCTCTCGAAGTGTAGCAGATCAGCAAGCTATAATATACTCCCAAACCTATTGACAAACAACTGCATAAGCCCCCTTGATCCCCATGAAAAGTTGCTGGAGTTTCTAATCTTGTCAACCTCTTATAGCTCCAAACCTCACGAGACCAACTTCAGCCCCTTTACAATTGCACCCTTCAAACCTGTCGAGGAGATTGCAGCAAGCTCCAGCATTCAAACCTGTCGAGCTTTGAGCTCCATAGCAGCCCATCCTATCGACTTGCAGCTTCAGCAAAACCTCCCAACAATCCTCTTGACAACTTCAGCCATTCCATTGCACCAACCTGTCAACAGCAACACCCTCCATCCTCCAATGCAACCTCTCGAAATGCTGCTGCAGACCTCCCCTCTATCCTCACGACAACTTCCATTCCAATGCAGCATCTGCACTTCAAACCTCTCATATACAATGCACCAACTTGTCGAGCAGTCTAGCTTTGCACCTATCGACACCTTGCAAGCAACAGCCTTGCAACCTCTCGAAAGCTTTACAGCACCTATATTCAAACCCCTCGATCAACAGCCCCAACAGCTCAAACCCCTCGAAATCGTCTTCTCCACCTCACGAGAGGGCTGTTGAAGCTGCATAAATTAAACATCATCAGCCCATGGTTTCTAAATCTGATCCAACTCATGCCCCATCAACATCGAGCTGCAGCCATGTGATTAAACATCAACAGTTTAGCAAAGCGGGACCCATTTTGGGCTGTTTGGAAATAATGGAAACAGATGTATTTTGGGGCAGCCAATAGAATGTTTTATTTGGAGTGTATTTTCAGCATTTTAGGTGCAATCACTTGAGCTATGCAGCTGGAAAGAATAATGGACAACAGGGGCAGCATGGGTCCATTTTGTTTATAGCAAGTATAAAGATGAGCAGCAGGAATTTTGTGGTTGGCAAGGGAAGACTTGGAACTTCAAGGCATGGAAGAGGTCTACACATGGGCAAGATATCTACAGAAATTAGTGAATGGTGCAACTGAAATTATTTTTCGTTAAACAAGGGCAGATTTGGAAACTGCAAAGAATGCTAAAATAGGGATTAAGCTTCAAATCATCTCCTTTGATTGGCTGAAATCCCAAGCACATGGATCACTGCAAATGTATAAATAGAACTCCTTGCTGCTGTAAGTTCTTAGCAAGGAATCCATAGAATAGTTGTGATTTTCCTTAGCTCATTTAGATTTAGTTTTTAGTTTTATTTTTTCCTTTTTCTCTTCCCCCTTCTCTCCCTAATCCAGCATGTTGGATTAGATCTAAATAAGAAGTCTAGATCTGTTTTGATATTGTAAATCAAGGGTTTTGAAGCTTGGTGAATAGATTGATATTGCACAGATTGCAGATTTGAGCTCAATTGCTGTTATTGTAGTAGTTGTGGATTTTAAAGGTAATTCTAATCTATATTTCACTTCTTCATATTTGATTTCCCTAGATTGGATACTGCTGTGGGTGCTAGCCAGAAATGGAGAGTTGGTAGCCTAGCATTTGCAACATCTGTAAGGGTTTACCTGTTCTGATTAAGATCAATAGATTAGAGCAATCTTAGGGATAAACTATATCCAGTAGAAGGGTAGATCATAAACTTAGGGCTGTATCCAGTAGAAGGGCAGATCCTAACCTCAGGATTGTTTTGATCGATTGGTGGAGATTAAATTCTTGTACCTCACCGCCGCTGAGAGAACTTGGGTAGTTCAATAGGTTGGAGTAATCTCGGGGATGAACTGTATCTAGTAGAAGGGCAGATCATAAACTTAGGACTGTGTCCAGTAGAAAGGCAGATCATAAACTTAGGACTGTGTCCAGTAGAAAGGCAGATCCTAACCTCAAGATTACTTTGATCCATTGGTGGATTCGGGGGAACCTGGGAAGCTTGGAGCCATAAAAGAGGATTGTAGCAAATAAGATCTATACAATGCCTTTGATTCATTCGATTTACAATGAGAACCAGTCCTTGGCTGCCTATTTCTCACCATTTAATCTTTATGTTACCATCCATCTTCCTCCATCTTTTAGACTCAGTTTTATATTTCTATTT
The DNA here is from genome assembly GCA_021018995.1 of Chloranthus sessilifolius. Taxonomy (NCBI): domain Eukaryota; kingdom Viridiplantae; phylum Streptophyta; class Magnoliopsida; order Chloranthales; family Chloranthaceae; genus Chloranthus; species Chloranthus sessilifolius. The sequence goes on from CM037592.1 coordinate 45,133,047, forward strand.
TATAGATTAATTAGATCTAGTGACACCCAAAAAGCTCTCTTGCTTCTTAGAATTACTGGATATGTAGCCAGATCTGGAGGTCTACTATACACCCTCCTAGGTTTAGATCACTACTCCCTGTGGGATAAACTCTTACTTATCAAAACTTGCTACAAATGGACCCTGTATCTTACAGGTCTTTGATATTTTAGATGTGCTGAATCCATCCTTTATTTTACATTGATTTTATTTTACTTTTATCATTACATAATGAATCGGCACACTAGAAAATCCCACGAACAAGTTTTTGGCGCCACTGCCGGGGAGTTTTGATCTAGAGAGTAGATATGAGTTTTTCAATTTTTGTAGATTTGATTTTTATTTTATAGATTTGAGTTTTTAGTTTGTAGATCTGATTGTTTTTAAGTTTTTATTGCTATTTAGTTTTAGATTTTTATACTGCAGTCCAACTGTTTGATTTAATGTTTGCTGCAGTTTTTGGATAGAAAACAAGTTTTAAACTACAGTAACTCTATTTTTCTGAGTTTTTATTCTTTGCCTTCTAGTTATTTTAATAAATACTACTATCACCTTTTTACCTTTTTGCAAAAATGGAGCAGTGGCCTGAGTGTTTCTTTTTATTTTTGTCAATATGCTTGAATAAGGTACTGTTGCAGTTGTTGGATTTTTGCAGATTTGGAGTAGCTGCCAAACAAGGAGCATTTGGATTGCAGCAGGAGCAGATTGCCTGAGTATGCATCGCTTTCTCCTTTGCATTTATTTTTCAAATTTTAAATTCCTGAGAACCAATAGTTTTGCTGGGGTAATTTTGGTTAGCAAGGGCACTTTTGAGAACTCTAATGCACAGGAAATTCTGCACATGGGTGTGAACTGATTTTTGGTGGGAATGCAAGTTAGTTTCAGTTGGGCATAAACAAAACCAGATCCATATCTTCTCTCTGATTGGCTGAAATGCTAAAATAAGGATTAAGCTTAAACTGAAATTCTCTCCTATGATTGGCTACAATCCAAAGCACACGGATCACTGCATTTGTATAAATAGAACTCCATGCTGCTATAATTTCTCAGCAAGGAAACCAAGGAATAACCTAAAGTCCCCTTGACTCATTTAGGTTTTAGTTTAGTTTAGTTGGAGCAAGGAATCTATAACATAACTTTGGTTTTCCTTGACTCATTTAGGTTTAGTTTTAGGTTTTATTTTTCCTTTTTTTGTTCCCCCTTCTCTCCCTAATCTAGCATGTTTGATTAGATATAGATAAGCAGTCCAGATCTATTTTGTGATTGTATTTTGAAGGCATCAAAGCTTTGGGAATAGATTGATGTTGTACAAATTACAGATCCGAGCACAGAAATTGTGGGTTTTAAATGTGATTCCAATCTATATTTCATTTATTCGTATTTGATTTTCCTAGTTTGGATACTCCTGTGGTCCAGCCAAAAATGGGGAGCTTGTAGCTTGACATTCATAGCATCTGTAATGATTAACCTGTTCTAATCGAGACCATTAGCTCGAGACAATCTCTGGGATGGTCTGTGACCATTAAAGTGGACAGATCATAGCCTTAGGATTACATTGAGATGTTGGGACAATCTCCGGGATGGTTTGTTACCATTAAAGTGGATAGATCATAGCCTTAGGATTGCTTCAATTCTCTGGTTGAGATTGGATTCTTATACCATGCATTTGTCGTGGTTGAACCTGGGGAGCTTGTAGCCAGATGAAGGACTTATAGCGAATCAAATCTATACAATGCCTTTGATTCAATTGATTTACAATAAGAACCAGATCCTGGCTACCTATTTCTCACCATTTGATCTTTATTTTACCATCCATCTCCCTCCATCTTTTATATTTAGTTTTACATTTCTATTTTGTAGATTAATTAGATCTAGTGACACCCAAAAAGCTCTCTTTCTTCTTAGAATTACCAGATCTATAGCCAGATCTGGAGGTCTACTATACGCCTTCTAGGTTTAGATCACTACTCCCTGTGGGACAAACTCTTACTTATCAAAACTTGCTACAATGGACCCTGTATCTTGCAGGTCTAGGAATATTTTAGTTGTGCTGAATCCATCCTTTTATCTTACTTTATTTTTATTTTATTTTTATCATTGCAGAATAATTAACACACTATATTTCCCTAACAAGTTTTTGGCGCCGCTGCCGGGGATCATGTGATCTAAACTTGGTAGATCTAAGTTTTCTTTCTAACTTTTTTTAGATTTGTAATTGTGATTACTTATTAACTGTTTGACTAATTACTCCTATAGTATTTTGTAGTGATTTTTCTTTTCAGATCTGAATCTATGGTGCTCCGAGCATTGCGCTAGAGGTTGTGCTAAAGTTTGCATTTCTTTACTCCTCTATTATTTTTTAGATCTATGCATTTGTAGATTTATTAGCTGTTTGTGCTTGTTCCCTGTTGTATTGGTTGTGAATTGTATTTTGGGCACTCTGTGAGTAGTGTATGTTTGGAAGAAGAACTCTCAACCCCTAGATTTTGCCATTAAATCCAGAGGTTGAAAGGATTCTTAGACCCAAAGAAGCCCCACCTACATCTGTTGAAATTGAATCTGTTGTAATGGGTGAGCAACCAAGGTTGTTGTTGAAGGATTATTATGCACCTGGTGCATATAATTCTCCTTTCTGAATCCAGTTTCCTACTGTGGAAACTAATTATGAGATTAAATCTTCAACCATTCAGATGTTGCCTTCTTTCTATGGCTTGAGCAAAGAGGATCCATACAAGCACGTGGATGAATTCCTTGCGTTGTGTACCACCTTTAACATTACAGGTTTAGGGCCAAAAGCCACCAAGCTTAGACTATTTCCTTTTTCAATAAAAGACAAAGCCATGGCCTAGTTATCTCTACTTCCCCCTAACAGTATTAACTTCTGGGATGACATGCAAAGCTAATTCCTAGCTAAATTCTTTCCCATGTCTAGAACCAGTCAGTTGAGGAAGAATATCCTCTCATTTTTTCAACTCCCAACTGAAAGGTTCCATGAGGCATGGGAGAGATTCAAGGAGCTGTTGAGGCAGTGCCCCCACCACCAAATTCTTGAATGGCAACTTATCCAAAGTTTCTATCAAGGAATTGAATCAAAAAGCAGAAATATGGTGGATGCTTCTTGTGGAGGCACATACCATCATAAAACAGCTGCGGAAGCATGGGAATTATTTGATGTTATTAGTGAGAATTCATTACAACAAGAGTCTCTTGCTAAGGATGTGGACACACCAGGAAGAATGTTAAGGGAAAACACAACAAGAGGAAAAGTGTATGAAATTGGTGGGTATAGTGATTTGGAGAGAAAGGTAACCAGCTTAACTCAGAAGCTGGAGAATATGATGGAAGAAAGATAGTCTCCAATGGTTGCTAGTGTGGGAGAGGCATGTCCCATCTGCCAATCTTGTACTCATCCCATCCAAGATTGCCCCTCTGCTGGGCAAGTTCTAGAATTGGTAATGGAACATGTGGCTACTGCTCAGTATTATGGTCAGCAGCCAACTGTTGGTTATTCTTGGAGAAACCACCCTAACTTGAGGAGTAAGCAAGATAATATTCAAACCCAAAACCAGCAGTAGCAGTTACAACATCAGTTCTATCAGCAACCACAACAACCAATGTCTTTTAAACCTGCTCCCCAAACTTATCAACAAAATTTTATTCTAAGGATCCGATATCAGCAACCCCTATGGTTCAGTCTGTGCAACCAAATGCCCCAACTTCAGCTTCTAGAACACTCTCTTTTGAAGAGCAAGTTCTGACCTCATCACAGAACTTAGGCTCTTTGTCCCAAATAGTGCACTCTCATATCTAGAGCATCAAAAAGATAGAAGACCATCTTGGTCAACTGTCTAATGCATTGACAAAGAGAGAGGAAGGTAGGCTGCTTAGTCAGCCCATGGACAATCCAAAGAGACAATATGTGGTAGGTGAAGTCTCTTCTTCCCAGGAGGAAGCTAAATCTGTCACCACATTAAGAAGCGGAAGGCTAGTAGACAATCGGGGAGGCTGTGGGCCTTTTGCAAACTTCAGAGACAAAAGATGAAGTAGTTCCAATGAATGTACAGCAGGAGCAGTTCAGTTTGAATAAGGGGGATGTTAATGCTCCCCAACAGAAAAATGAAAAAATAGAAGAAAAAATTGAAAAAAAAATAAAAATAAAGTCGGTGAGTTGGCTAAGGCTGAAAATGCGAGGCTAGTTCCCCATTTACCATTTCCAAATGCTTTAAAAGTAGCTTCTCCTTTTGATAAGGGGAATGCCAAAGTAGAAGAAATGATGAAAACCTTTAAGCAAGTAAAGATCAACCTGCCTTTACTTGTTGCAATCAAGCAAATTTCAGCCTATGCTAAGTTCTTGAAAAAATTGTGCACTCACAAAAGACAGTCTAGGATACATCTATGCAAGAAAGCCTTTTGTGCTGAGAAAGTAAATCAGGTGCTGACGATAGCAACTCCAACAAAACTTCAAGATCCTGGAACCCCCACTATCCCCTACATCATTGGGGATCATACCATTGAAAAAGCCTTATTAGATCTAGGAGCTAGTGTTAATTTACTTCCATATTCAGTATATGAGAAGTTGGGCTTAGGAGTGCTGAAGCCCACACATGTGGTCTTGCAACTAGCTGATAGATCTGAGAGGAAACTAGTGGGAATCATTGAGGATGTGCTAGTTGGAGTTGATAAATTCTTTTATCTAGCAGATTTCTTGGTGCTTGACATGGAGTCAAGCAGGTGCACCACCCCTATACCTGTGATTTTGGGCAGACCTTTCTTGGCTACTGCCAATGCATGCATATAGTGTAGATCAAGAGTGATGGAAGTGCCATTTGGCAACATGAAGGTTAAATTGAATGTTTACATTCAGCCAATCAGCCCCATTTAAATGGTAAGGATTATTTCTCGATTGGGATAGCGGATGAGCTTGTGACTTTGCCCAAGCTGTTGGAGTATACTGGTCCTTGTAGTAATGCTGATGATATGTTTCAAAATACAGGGAAACCAGTGCTGATCTACCATTATCATGACCCTCCTTAGCATGGCTGAGTCTCAACAATGTACACTATGTATATCAGTTACTGTGGTGAGTTATTATTATTACTTTTCTTTTTCTTTTTTTTCTTTCTAGCATTGTCAATATTATTTCACATGTACACATCATGGGCCCTTCATAGGTTTGCAAGAAATTAGAATTGTTTTAATTAACTTGGGTTTTGGAAAATTTGTGTGAATGTGGGAAGGTTGCAAGCTGGTTTGATTTGAATTCTATTCTGCAGACGGGTTCTGAAGTCTCTGATGATGCACATCGATAGATTCTTGACAGGTGGAAGGAACTTGTCAGAGAAAATGTTACATAAAGCCAAAATGCTATCGAGAGGTTCTTTGAACCTCTCGAAATGAATTTTTCTGTCACCGTGTAACCAGTCGATAGGATTAGTTGAACTGCTCGTGACAATTGGCCATCCTTTTCTTTTCGACAGGATGTTACAACCTGTCGACACTTTGCCCCAATCCTATCGACAAGCATTTTCCATAGCTTTAAACCTCCTGACAACTTCATTTTTTGTCATTCGACACCTTCTCTCTATGCTGTAAGCTGCCCTGGTGATTTTCTTCATTTTTTATTTCCCTCTCTCTATCTCACTGGCTGCTGCAGCTACCTCTTGACTATTTTCCAAGTTGCTTCAATCCATCAAAAGCTACATTTTGCACCTGGGCCGAGTTATTTTGGTCCTGTGCGCACTAGATATCACAAACCCTAGATTTCTGTCGGTAAGCTTTTCTTTAGCTTCACTCTGTTATTTCAATTTTGGGCTTTTGTATTTTGAATCTGTGAGAGAATCTGAGTATCCTAAGAAGATTGTGTGGTGATTAGTTGTGAATTGGAAGCGTTTGAGTAATCAATGGCTGAGCAGGAGGACATCTTGGCAAACCTTTTCAAAATACCCTCTAAATCTGCCACCAAAACCACTAGGAAATCTAGTAGGCAACCATCAAAGCCTAAGGAAACGCCACTTGCCAAAAGGAAACTTGTCATGGAAGAAGCTGAGAACATTGTGAAATCTAAGAAGTCCAAGAAATCTAAGAATGCCCAAACTAGTGAAGACATTGTTGATGAGGCCCTTGACACACAACATAACCTTGAGTCAGAAATCTCTGAGGCGGAGCCAAATCTCATATCTACACCCAATGAATTTGTGGATAAACTAAATTGGATCCCTGAACCCATTTTCGACATCCCCTATTTCTCTAAGCTTGGGGAGTGTTAGGACACTTTGAATTATTTGGAGAAGGCAGGCTTGACGCCCATGATGAGCCCATTGAATGAAAAGTCTTACCCAAGGCTGGTTAAGTTATGGTATCAAAATATCGAGAAACAAACCAAGACAGATTCTCTTGAGCCCTGCCTAAAAATCTTGATTGATCATAAGGAGATGGTAGTAGAATATAGAGATGTAGGGATGGTATTGGGAGTCCCTTCTATTTTTGACCCAGTTTATGGCCTTGCTGCACCTGAGAATGTCTCTTTTAAAGTATTGGCCAGGCACCTCACTCAGGGCATTGTGGGTCTGGGGACTCAATTAGGAGATGAGACTTATCCCTTAGCTTGCGGTTTTTTTATTCAATTTTGAGAAAGAATTTCTATGTCAGTGGCTGATGAGTAGTGAACTATGATGATATTTCACCCCTAGATACCTATATTTAGCTATCCGATGAAGGCTATCTGATAAGAATTATTAGATTTGAAGTGTTTCAGGTAAATACAAGCCAAGTGCAGAAAACAGCCCAAGAATTCTGAAAATAATGTCAAAACACTGCAACTTTGGGTCATCGAGAACTTGGTGCGACTTGTAGCTCAATTTGGACATTCAAGACGACCTAACTATGAAATTGTCAAAACATAAAAGTTGTAGAGCTTTCTGTCAGCTTTCCAAACAGCACAAGAATCACCTCAATCCGAGTTCGGGACAGAAAGTTATGGCCAAAATACTGAAGCAGTGTCTGATGTAAAGTTCGGTGGGAATTCACGAAAATCTGGGAGGTCGATGCATCGACCCTATTGGGTCAATTAATCGACCCTAAATTTTCGAGTTGGAACACCTCTGCGGCTGGGAAACTTTGGCTCTATTTAAAGCAGATCAAACACTTTGAAAAGAGAGCAAAAATTGAAGCAAGAATTAGAGATAGGAATTAGACGGTTTTTTTTTAGGAAATAATTAGAGATTTTTTAGAGAGAGTTTTTTTGAGAAGATTATTTATTCATTATTATTTTTGGTTTTACACTCCTTTGGGCATCTTTTTAAAAGTTCTTCTTTTCTCCTTCTTCTAGGGATTGATTTGGGTAGATTGTACTTAGGATTTGCACTGTCTTTCTTTTACATTCATAGATTGTATTTAGGAAAAGGCATTGTAACCAAAGAATTTTGGAAGAAATAAAAAGAGGAATGACTTTGAATGAACAAGGAGATCATACACCAAAGATGAGCGGCTAAATAGGTAGATCGGGAAAGATGCGATCCCCAGATAAGTACCCATATTTATGATTAATACCATAGTCTAATGTTTTTATTGTTTTGATCTACACATCACGAGATACGCTATGCTTCTTACATGACTCATACCGCAATGATAAGCTGAGTCACTGTTTTTAGATAGGGTATGCCGGATTGATGATCATACTTTATTTCAAATCATTTTTATGAATGAATGATGGTGATGGTGTGAATGATTCTTTAATGAAAGGGGGGTACAAATCTGGGGTAGCATATTTCTTGATCTTATTTAAATATTATTCTTAGATTCATCAGTAATTAGTTGTTTAGATTAATTTATTTTTCTTGCATTTAGAAAAAGTGATAAATTTTTGGTTAAATTGAATCTGCCCTTTGGTACTTCCTTGGGGACGTTTTTAAATCTCTGAAAGAATTAATTAAAATTCAAGATTTCCCTGTGGGTTCGACACCTTTGTTCTTGCCATACTGTAATAGATCTTGTGCACTTGCAAGGGTTACATTTAAAATACACCAAGTTTTTGGCGCCGCTGCCGGGGAAATCGACGAAATTTTGATTAATTCGGTTAGGGATTTTTTGTGTTTTGATTAAAAAAAAAAAAAAAAACAAAAAAAAAAATATATAAAAATTTCAATATTTGGATTTCTGCTTTACAAAATCTTCTTTCCCTTATTTTTCTCTTTTAGGTAAGTTTGTGTAGGACTCTTTTAGGAAGTTTAGGTTTTTAGGACTTCTTATTTTAGTAGGATTCTTTTTCCTTATTTTCCTCTTTTAGATATTCTAGGATTTTCTAAAATTAGTTATTAATTTTTTAGGAAGTTTATAAATCTAGGATACCTTCCTTAGGAAATTTAGGAATCTTTTATTTTTTCCCTTATTTTTCTCTTTTAGGTAAGTTTGTATAGGACTCTTTTAGGATGTTTAGGTTTTTAGGACTTCTTATTTTAGTAGGATTCTTTTTCCTTATTTTCCTCTTTTAGATATTCTAGAATTTTCTAAAATTAGTTATTAATTTTTTAGGAAGTTTATAAATTTAGGATACCTTCCTTAGGAAATTTAGGAATCTTTTATTTTTTTTCCCTTATTTTTCTCTTTTAGATAAGATTTTGTAGGATTGCCATTAGGTTTAAAATTTAATTTTTTTTATTTTAATTTTTGAAATTCGGATTTAAAAAAAAAAAAAAAAAAAAAAATTTGAATTTTGAATTTAAATATTTGAAATTCGGATTAAAAAAAAAAAAAAATTAAAAAAAAAAATAAATCAAATTAATTTAATTTAAATTCGAATTAAAATTTAAAAAAAAAAAATAATAATAATAATAATAAAAATTTTAAAAATTTGAATTTTTAATTTTAATTTTTGAAATTCGAATTTAAAAAAAAAAAGAAAAAAAAAAAAAAATCAATTTTTAAATTTTTGCTTTGCAAAATCTTCTTTCGCTTATTTTTCTCTCTTAGGTAAGTATTTTTTTTATGGAGTTCTTTTAGGAAGTTTAGATTTTTAGGATTTCTTATTTTAAATTTTTTAGGAGTTTATTTTCTTTATTTTTCTCTTTTAGATATTTTGTAGGATTTTCTAAAATCTAGTTATTAATTTTTGTGGGACTACTTGCTTTAGGCTTTGTAGGCATCTTTCTATTCTCTCCCTTCTTTTTCTCTTTTAGGTAAGATTTTATAGGATTTTGAAGGATTGTCTTTAGGTTTGAAATTTAAATTTTATATTTTAATTTTCGAATTTAAATTTTATTTTTGAAATTCAAATTAAAAAAAAAATTATTTTAAATTTGAATTTTAAATTTAAAAAAAAAAAAAAAAAAAATTCTTTATTTTAAACTCGAATTTTAATTTCTTTATTTTATATTCACCCTTAGGCTCACTTTTCATTAACTCTTGCACACCTTTCTCATAGCCCGCCGATTCTATCTTACCAGAGCTCGGTTATCAAGGATGGAGGAGACTGCTAAAAAGTGGGAGCGCCGCTCTCATCGGACGGTCCCTTTTGCGCCTAGCAATATTGAAATCATCGACCTCGATCCGATGATCCTTCCTTCCTGGGGAGAACCATCTAGAAAGAAGGTAAGACGTTCCAAATCTCCTACACTGTGCATCGATACTGATATCGAGATAATTGATGTGGTTCCGCCACCGTCCCCCCCATCTCCATCTCCTACTTTAGCCTCGCCGCCTCCATCCATACAATCGGCGGTGTCTCATCAATTTCCCCTTGATCTTTGGGAGAAATTGTTCCCTGTGCCTAAGAACATAAATTTAAGTGAACCTAGGTGGATGGGTCCGCCTAACAACGATTAACAGAGTTGGATTCATGTTTAGTTTAGGATTTAGGTTTTATTTTATTTTATTTTTTTTATGTTTATTTCTAGCATATTAGTTTTTTTTAGTTTAGGTTGTTTTTAATTCACTAAAATAGTGTAACCATATTCCCTTCAATAAATTTTTGGTCATGTTCCAATTTGATGCACATATTCTCTGCACCTGATCTTTGTGTTGAGGTACTTTTCAACAGGTTTGGGGGTGAGCTACTTATTTCAATCAATGAGGACATTGTAATCTTTAGGTTTGGGGGTATGGTTATCTATTTTGCGTCACTTATATTTAAAAAAAATAAAAAATAAAAAATTTTTATTTTGAAGTCATCATGCACATTATTTTACGATTGTTTTCAAACTTTAGTTGATGATGTATGTGAATTTAATTTTTAGAATATCGATGTCAGATTTTGAATGCTTGTATCTAGGATAATGAAGCTTAATGTGATATTTTGTGGGTAATTTTGATATTCATGCTTAGAATTTTTACACTTATACCAAGCTAAGATTTAGAAATCGATGAACTGTTTTGAACGGTGAATCTTAGGTTCTTAGTGGAGACTAAACCCAGGAAGCTTTAAAGCCAAATATCCGTTGTTGATGAGTGAATACATAAACTCGGAGTTTTCTTTGAATACGAACTATCTTGCATAATCTCATATATTTTATTTTGACTTGTGACTTTGCATGATATTAAATTCATATTATTATGTTAGAACGTACTGTATATCTACTCAAGACAAATAGGCAAGGTTACCATCTTTTAAGGACATGATTGAAGGCTATCTTTGGCTCGTTTGTGCTTAAATGCCCCACCTCATATAAATTTATCCTTCTAGTACCCCTTTGAGCCTATTGGAAAATTTACCTTTATACATTCTTTGATAAGCCACGTTAACCTTTAACCCTTCACCATTTCTGAAAATTCAGGTTTACCCTTTTTATTTCTGAGAAATTAGGAACGAGAGATGAAAATGAACGAAAAGAAAGTAAGTGGAGAGATATTGAGTTGTGGTGTTTACTGAGAGTGTATGGCAAAAATATAAAAGAAAAAGGGGGGAGAAAAAAAAAAAAATTGTGAAAAATAATGAAAAATATGAGGTGCTTCAAAAGAAAAAGAAAGTTGAGAAAAATAGTAAGAGATTAGAAAAGAAAAAGAAGAGAAATAGAAAAATCAGAAGCTTGTTTCTTTTCCGATTTCTCAGAAATTTTGAATCTCAATTCCCTTTCTTTCTTACCCTTTCCTGAGCCCCATTACAACACTATAAAAGACCTTCATGATCTGATCTTGCATTGGTAACTGCCTTGTGGAGAGTAAATATATGATACTTATGACACTTGATATGACATACTTAGGATATACAAGTATCTGTTCTTATGAGATTTGATTTTGTTCATTGATTACATCGTGTTTCAGTTATCATGTGAGACCTTTTTGCTTGTTTTGTATTGATCTCTCACATATGTGCGAAAGCTTATCCATCATCGGAGTGATTTTATTTCGAGAGTATACCTAAAGTGAGGATTGAGTCTAGACAACAGCAGAGCGGTTTTCCGTTTGGACTAGTTCTGAGATGGATGAATCTTGGTTTGGGTATGCACACACTTCACGTTTAGGCATGAATGGATGAGTTATCTAATAATTTGAGCATTAGATTAATTTGAATGGATACTAGCATGATTGACATGACATTAATATTTAAGATTGATAATTCACATATTGAAACAATTAATATTTTTATTTTTGAATAATATATATGTTAAAAAAAAATCATGTTTTGAAAACTCAATTTTGCCGATGGTTTGAAATTTTTGGAAGTTTGTGGGTAAGTTCATTGTAAACCCTCAGGAGACACAACTCCTCCACTAGGGATCACCTAGGGGTTTAAAGGCTTGTTGCACACGCTAAGTGCAATCGTGTTCCCTACGAAAGTGGCATTTATTTTCTTTAGTTTGCTTTGCTCGAGGACTAGCAAAGTGTAGGTTTGGGGGTGTGATGAGTAGTGAAATATGATGATATTTCACCCCTAGATACCTATATTTAGCTATCCGATGAAGGCTATCTGATAAGAATTATTAGATTTGAAGTGTTTCAGGTAAATACAAGCCAAGTGCAGAAAACAGCCCAAGAATTCTGAAAATAATGTCAAAACACTGCAACTTTGGGTCATCGAGAACTTGGTGCGACTTGTAGCTCAATTTGGACATTCAAGACGGCCTAATTATGAAATTGTCAAAACATAAAAGTTGTATAGCTTTCTATCAGCTTTCCAAACGGCGCAAGAATCGCCTCAATCCGAGTTTGGGACTGAATGTTATGGCCAAAATACTGAAGCAGTGTCTGATGTAAAGTTCGGCGAGAATTCACGAAAATCTGGGAGGTCGATGCATCGACCCTATTGGGTCAATTAATCGACCCTAAATTTTCGAGTTGGAACACCTCTGCGGCTGGGAAACTTCGGCTCTATTTAAAGTGGATCAAACACTTCGAAAAGAGAGCAAAAATTAGAGCAAGAATTAGAGATAGGAATTAGACGGTTTTTTTTTAGGAAATAATTAGAGATTTTTTAGAGAGAGTTTTTTTGAGAAGATTATTTATTCATTATTATTTTTGGTTTTACACTCCTCTGGGCATCTTTTTAAAAGTTCTTCTTTTCTCCTTCTTCTAGGGATTGATTTGGGTAGATTGTACTTAGGATTTGCACTGTCTTTCTTTTACATTCATAGATTGTACTTAGGAAAAGGCATTGTAACCAAAGATTTTTGGAAGAAATAAAAAGAGGAATGACTTTGAATGAACAAGGAGATCATACACCAAAGATGAGTGGCTAAATCGATGATCGGAAAGATGCGATCCCCAGATAAGTACCCATATTTATGATTAATACCATAGTCTAATGTTTTTATTGTTTTGATCTACACATCATGAGATACGCTATGCTTCTTATATGACTCATACCGCAATGATAGGCTGAGTCATTGTTTTTAGATAGGGTATGCCGGATTGATGATCATACTTTATTTCAAATCATTTTTATGAATGAATGATGGTGATGGTGTGAATGATTCTTTAATGAAAGGGGGGTACAAATCTGGGGTAGCATATTTCTTGATCTTATTTAAATATTATTCTTAGATTCATCAGTAATTAGTTGTTTAATTTAATTTATTTTTCTTGCATTTAGAAAAAGTGATAAATTTTTGGTTAAATTGAATCTGCCCTTTGGTACTTCCTTGGGGACGTTTTTAAATCTCTGAAAGAATTAATTAAAATTCAAGATTTCCCTGTGGGTTCGACACCTTTGTTCTTGCCATACTGCAATAGATCTTGTGCACTTGCAAGGGTTACATTTAAAATACACCAGTGGCCATCAGCAAGAAAGAAGAACATAAATAGTGGATGCCTTGTATTTTTTCTCTAAAGGCCAATTTGTTAATGCTGCCTGGTTGGTGTTTGAAACAATGATGGATATGACTGAAAAATGTACGAAAGCTCAAGCCCTACCAGGGCTCCCCGACAGCAAGCTCATCACTACTTTGCTTAAAAGAAAGGGATTTTTGTTTAAAGAGAATGACGAAGTGGAGATGGTGAAACCCACAGTATTTGGAAAAAGGGCTTGGTCGGCCAGTGGGACCCTCATTGGTAAAGGCACCCACAGGTCAACTGAAGAGATTGAGGAAACAACTCTTGACACTTTTGTTGCCCCGAGTTCAGCACCCCCTCCTAAGGTCTCTACCTCAGTCACCATGGGCCTTTGCTCACATTCGCTGCTCTTGGCTTGGAGCCTCCACTTGTATCCTCTGCACCCTCAGTCACCCCTACCTTTGATCTAAATTTCTCCATGGACATTTCCAATGCTACAAGCCCCACCACCCCTCCATCTATCACACCAACCATTTCATTTTCTTTTCCTTCCATGGCAGTCCCCATTCCCCAAAGCAGTCCAGTCCCCCTTTTCACTATCACCACATCCACCCCAGTTTCTCTTCTCCACTAACAGACCCCATCCCCACTTTGCCATTAGTCACCATTCCCGCTAGATCATTTACATCAACCTCTACCCCTGTTAGCCCTTCCCTGTCTCCCCCACTTTCCATTCCCCTTGCGAGTGAGTTAATTTTTCCCATCTCACCTTCCCTAACCCAGGACCTTTTCACCACTGAAGGATTTTCATCCCTGATGACATCCATAGTGGACGATATTGGGCATGAATATAATCCACTACCTGACTCTCCACAACCAACATCTCTCCATCTTTCTCATTCCCAACCTCCAGCAAACTCTTTCTAGCATGCCCACACTTCATCATTTCCACTACCCCCTCTCTTCCAACACCCACCTGCTATCCAACCTGAGCCTTGCCCATAAATTCTAGACCTCCTCCTATCAATCCAATCCCAGGTCATGGCCAATATTCATACCCAAATTTCCCTTGAGGCCACACTTTTATCTTTGACCTCCACTCTCCACAGCCAGGGATCCATCTCTCAGTCCTTAACTGCCATCCAATCCTCATTGGCCAATTTAGCCCATCCATTTCCACAGCCCCCTGCCCATTTACCTACCCCACCTCCTCCACCCCCACACTTTGCTAACACCGTCCTTCCACTTGCTTTGACAGATGCCTCCACCCAAACCGACCCTGAGGAGGTAGTCCTTAGCCTTGAATTTCATCCACCCCATTCCCCAGCTAGCCCTCCCATTTTTCCCTCCCTTGCAGAATTAGCTTTGGGCGTCACTAGATCTAATTAATCTATAAAGCAGAAATGTAAGACTAAATCTAAAAGATGGAGGAAGATGGATGGTAAAATAAAGAGAAAATGGTGTGAAATAGGCAGCCAGGACTGCCCCTCTGCTGGGCAATTTCCAGAATTGGTAATGGAACATGTGGCTGCTCCATAGTGTTACGGTCAGCAGCCACATGTTCAATTACCAATTCTGGAAATTGCCCAGCAGAGGGGTAGTCCTGGCTGCCTATTTTGCACCATTTGATCTTTATTTTACCATCCATCTTCCTCAATCTTTTAGATTTAGTTTTACATTTCTATTTTATAGATTAATTAGATCTAGTGACGCCTGAAATGCTCTCTTTCTTCTTAGAATTACCAGATTTGTAGCTAGATCTGGAGGTCTACTATACGCCTTCTAGGTTTAGATCACTACTCCCTGTGGGACAAACTCTTTCTTATCAAAACTTGCTATAGTGGACCTTGTATCTTACAGGTCTAGGAATATTTTAGTTGTGCTGAATCCATCTGTTTATTTTACTTTATTTTTATTTTATTTTTATTATTACACAATAATCAGCACATTAGATTTCCCCAACACCCCCCAGTTAATAGAGCAAGTTGCCGTTCAAGGATTTCAGCCTTTTATTCAGCCAATTCAGTTCTGGTTGCAAAGAGCTCCCTGAGTCCTTTAAAGCAGCCAACCTTTTCTCCAATCCATCAACCCTCAACTTTTCTGTTGCAGCAACCTTTTTCTCTTGTTCAGCATTCAACTTCGCTTGGAAAATCATACGCTCTTGGGCTTCATATAGACGCAACATTCATTTTCAGCCCTTAGGAATGAAAAGGGGGTGGGCTGTGAAATTGCGGATGGAGGCTCAGGTTGGGGCTCCAGTTCAGGTTCTGTTTGGATCGACCTGAAAGAGGTGGGTATTAAGTCATCCACATCTGTCGCAGCATCAGAGGTAGCTACAATTGGTGGGAGTTTTGGGATAGGTTTAGGGTCAGTTAGTGTAAAGGCTTCAGTGAAGGTAGAGAGGGGTGTGGGTACAGCTGAAGATAAAGATTAGGAGAAAAGGAGGGGAGTAGGTAAAGGTGGAGAGGTAGGGATAGTTGGTGAATGCGATGGTTGGGGTAAAGTTCCCAAGGTTGATTGAATGGCCTGTAGGCTGGTCTCTAGGTAAGCCTAGTTTTGGAGGGTGGAGGTTATGGAATGAATGTATGTCTCAATAGAGGTTTGGGTTTGGGTATTGGCCAACATTTGGGAGTGAAGGGAGAGTAGGAGGTGTAGAATTTAGGATAATAGGTTAGGTATGGTAGTGGCCATGGGTTGGAAAGGGGAAACTAGTTGGAAGGGGGAAGTGGGTCTATGAGTGACGGTAGTGGCATGTGGTGATGTCTGATGTGGAGGGATGAAGTGTGGAGGGTGAGGTGAGTTTTGGAGAGGGGTATACTCCAGGTTGATGTCTCCTAGGATAGTGGATATTATGGAAGAAAATTCCTCTCCTGTAAATGGGGCATGGTCATGGGAGTAATTGGTGAATGGATTGGTATAGGGGTTCACATGTGATAGGTACAAAGGGTGGGGTTTCAAAGGTATGAGTTTCAGGTTCATAGGGTGTGGGTATGGGGTCTAGAATTGTTGTGGTTTCAGGGATTTGAATTGTTTGGAAGATATAGGTGGGATGGGGTCCAGTGGGGGTTTTGGCAGCTTTTTTTCTCTTCTGGTATGGGGTCTTGACAGGTGGGCTAGTGTGGTTGAAAAAATAGGTAAGAGTGTAAAAATGGGTAGGGTGTCAATGGCTATGGTGGTTTGTGGTGAGATTGAGGTGGCTATGGCTGTAGTGATTGGTGATATAGGAGTAAGGGTATTGGACTTGTGTGGGGCTCTGAGGTTTGGGTTGAGGGTGGAGGTGGTGGTAAAAGAGTTGGGGCTGGCATGGAGGTAGAGGGAGTGACTGGGGAGGTGATGGTTGTGCTGGCTGGCATAAGTGAGATGGAGGATGCAGCAACATCAGCAGTAGTAGTAGCAGTGGTAGTTGCTTCATGAATGGTGGGGGCTGCTTCTCTCAATAACTCCTCCCGTTGCTTTTTCTTCTTTTCCATCATTGTGCCACTGAATCCCCACTATTTCTTTCCACTCTTTTTGGGGTTCAGGGTCATTGTCTCCTCCTCCCTTTGAAAGGGGTATTTCCCAAACTTCAGTAAAGCAGTAATAAACCTATAATGGGAAGGGCATGAGGTTTCTTCTTGATTTTCACCTTTTCACATAGGTCCTTAATCCCCTCAAAAATCAACTTGGCTGCATCCAAGTAATGATTCCTGTGAAATGAGAAGAGGGCATCAGCTATGGGGTACCTCCTCTCTTCCTCATGACCAGAGCAATAAATATATTTTCTTAACACCCTATCCATGAATCTGAGGTTTGGGTGCAGGTCCCTCTTCTTGATCGAGTCTTCTGAGGTTGTGATTCCTCTAATTAATTCCCTTGCTATCTCAGTGATGATGGTTGTCAAAGGAGGACCCAAGCCCCATTTAGGGCTATACCTGGCTAGTATCCCCAATATTCTTGCAATGTCAGACTGGTTGAACAGCATCTCAAAGTCATAAATCAAAACCAATAGTGCTGGGTGTTAAGACTTGAAAAGTACCACTTTTCACCCCTTAACTTAATCTCTGTTAGACCCTCAGTCATTTCATAAATGTGTGTTAAGCCCATTTTTGTAGGTAATAAGCAGCAGCTACAGATAAGGCCCTAACCATGCCAAGAAGCCTACTTTTGCCCCAGAAGTTCCTCAGAAGAAAGGAAGTTAGACCCAGACAGAGAATTAGGTGCAGCATAGGCAAAGCATAGCAGCAACAAATCAAGAAGTGAGCCTCGCGCAGATGTCGCAGGGTTCAATTGTTTCAGAGAAAAATGCTTCGCGTAGTTGTCGCGGGTTTCTGAAGGCGGCACACCAACTGCTCGCGCTGTTCTCACGCAGATTAATGATAGAAGGGCCCAGAAAGCAAACTTCGTGCAGTTCTCACGAGGCTCAGTTATAAGCATTAGCATAGCACTCACGCAGTCTCGCACAGCTCAAGAGGGGAGCATTTAATCTTCGCGCGATTCACTGAGGAAAGAGAGCTTCAGGCATTCCTGCGTGCAGCTGTCGTGCAGTGGCCGCGGGATGTAGATCTTCAGGGGACTTCTCGCGCAATCCAAATAGACAATGCAATTGCTTCGTCGCGAGGATCCCCGTGAGATTCACCAAGAAATCAAATGCGCGCGCAATTCCCGCACCACTTAAATGGAAAGCGCAATCCTGCGTTGACCAGAGCAATCCTGCGATGACCAAAGTATCTGTCTCGCGACTGCAAGAGCTTCAAGCCAATTCAATCCCGTGACGACAACTCTATCATGTGACAAGACCTAGAAACTCTTGCTACCTAGCGAGGCTCGGGATCTTAAATTCCCCCCACTTCTACAGGGGCAGTCTGGGAACTTTCAGTAACTAGGGCACGCACTCTAATGCTCTAATCTCTGTACACACGCCTCGAGGCATCCAAGGAACAAAAATGGGCCACAATTGCATCGATAAAATTAGGATTTTCCTAACCCTAATTCTCCCACAGCTGACTGCTATATAAGCTTAAGCCTAGTTTAGATTAGAGAGATCCTATCTTCTTGAATCAACTGTAGAATTCTAGTAGGCTAAGGTTAGGGTTTAGGAAGCTTCTTTTTCCTTTTTTCTTCTCTCCATAGTCCAGCACTTGCTGGCTCTGCCTTTGTATGTTTATTTGTAACAGTTTTAATGGTGTTTTATCATAGGATGTTATACTTATATGGGATTCGTGTTTGAGGGTTGTTCTGTACAAGGCTGTTGTCTTGAGATCCTCCATTGCTAAGTTGTATTGTAAGCAATGGAGGATTGTTTTTAAGGATTTATTTAGATCTAAGTGACCTGTGTGTCCAGGCTAGGCACATATGCAGGCCTATGCCCCACCACAGGA
The DNA here is from genome assembly GCA_021018995.1 of Chloranthus sessilifolius. Lineage (NCBI taxonomy): Eukaryota > Viridiplantae > Streptophyta > Magnoliopsida > Chloranthales > Chloranthaceae > Chloranthus > Chloranthus sessilifolius. Next base: position 45,151,622 of record CM037592.1, read on the forward strand.
TCCACTAAATCTGAATCCCTATGGGAGCCTGAGCTAGTAGCCTTGTGAACATGGTGGTGGCAGTAATCTACTTGTTCTGTCTCAAACCTTTTTGAGGAGGATAACCTCTGTGGATAGTCTGTGGCCATTTAAGTGGATAGGTTATAGCCCTAGGGTGAGGCCAATCCACAGATCTAAGATAGATTCTTCTTCTCTGCACTTGTGCTTGTAGCCCTGTGAGGGATTGTGCAAAGATAGACTCCCTTGTATTTGTATAGACCCACCATCAGATGGCAGATCTGATCTGGCCGTAGAGATTGTAGGCTTGTGACTAGATCACTGTTGTCTTTCTAAAGCAGTGAACAGCTAGACCTAAAGCTATTACTCAAACTCTTACTGGTCCTGCGTGTCCAGGCTAGTGCACATTGCAGGCCTAGCCCCACACACAGAACTTTAGAGGTTGAGGTTCTTATGGATTCTTGAGCCGGTAGCCTGGATGAAGTAGTGCCTACGATGATCATCATGTTCTGACCTATCTATGGACTGTGGTTCCCCTATTGGATAGGCTGTGACCATTTGAGTGGACAAGTTATAGCCATAAGGGATTAGATCATGGCACAGGGGTGAGTTGGATTCTTTCTCCTCTTTAGTGATAATGTAGCTATTGGACAGGACTTCTATAGCAGCAGATATGAGTCTGAGTTATAAAACCCATCAAATCTGTACCTAATAGCTTACTTCTCATCCTTTTTATATTTATTTTCTTACACTCCATCATTCTTCTCAACCATTTCTGTAGTTTAGGCATTAGGTTACCTTAGGATTTAAACAATAGTGACCTTAAATCCCCTTCCATTTAGGATTGTCAGATCTGTAGTCAGATCTGGAGGGCCTACTAAATATAGCTCCATTAGAGCTTTAGATCATTTTTCCCTGTGGGACAAACTCTTACTTATTAAAACTTGCAACAACAGGCCCTGTATCTTGCAGGTCAGTGTAATTTTAGACTTGCTGCTCTGTAGTTTTTAATCCACCTTTGATTTATTTTCACTAACCCATTCTTATCATTGTTTTCAATAAAGTTAGCAGCAAACATCTAAAATACCTTAACACTGGGTTCCCATCATCACCAGTTTTCAACCTCATATTCTGATAAAACAGTCTCACTAGTCTTGGGAAAACCAGCTGTATCGGGGGTCGCAACAGGGGCAACCGAGATTCCTTGGTCAGATATTCAATGGAGGCAGAGGTCTCTGGTAGCTCCTTAAAATAAGCTTTGTCAAAAATAGTTTCAGCCTCCAGCTGGATTGCTTGCACAAATTCATAAGGGACCCTGAGGTATTTAGTAGTCTCTTCCTCCTCAGCCTCAGGGACCACATCATTACCTTTTTTCTATTTTTTCTTTGATTTTTCAGGGCTCTTAGCAGGTGGGTGCTCTCTGGCCCTCTTCTTTTGGGCAGACTTCTTTTTGGCTAGTGGAACTTGGGGCTCAACAATAGGTGGAGACACCTCAGAGGTCTCCAATGTTGAGGCCTCTGCAATCCTTATAGATTTTCTAGTGGCCACAGGGCTGCCACTGGTAGATGGGTTGAGCATTGTAGCTAGGGTATCTAAAAATTTGGAACCCGTGGCCATGGGTGCTCAATTATCAAAATTAGGGCTCACAAATCTTAGAAAACGCAGAACACACTTAATACACATAGGAGAACCAAAATTTACCTTTGTTTCTCTGTAATTTACTAAACCAATGAAAGCACAGAGCGATAGTTGGAGAGCTTACCAATTGAGAGCTAGGGTTCCACCTAAAAACTTGCATAGTTGCTCAAATACTCCCAAACCTTATTTAAAGTGACCAGGAGTAGCTGGGGAATAGAATAGTGGGAGGAAAATGCTTTAGGTGGAGTGGCTTAAGTTGTAGAGAAGAAAGCAGAGAAAGAAAATTTGTGGAGTTGGAGATAAGTGCCCGTGGGGGTAGATTTTCTCGCGCAGTTAACATTTAATCCTGCGAGAAGTTATGTCACACAGAAGAAACTGCCTTTCAATGCATTTCGCTGAGCTGAAGCTTTTCGTTGGTGCGCGAGAGCTATACAAAGTTTCAGTACCAAACCTCTCACATGTACTTCATTTTAACAAGATAATTAAGTACCCATTAACAACATCAATTCATCATAATTGTAGAATCTTAAAGATAGTTTTTCAGATGAAGTTCATGACAATTATGAAGAGAGCACTTCAACCATTTATCACAAACATACACAACAAATTCAAATGAGAAAAATGCACATGTATTCAACACAAAATTCAATATAAAATTCAAAAATAGATAAAGCAACACTATTAAAACAAGATCACACTGACACCAGAAATTGACAAATTTTGAAACAACACACATCAGAACAAACTTTTCATACATATGGTACACTTATTACCAATCTTTGGATCACTGAGCACTAGCTTTCTCATGAGTGGAGGATGCATCTCTAATTATATACTGCCCTTTTGGATTTGTCAGGGGTTGACTAGGTAATTTTCCTTTCTCCCTTCTGTTCAAAGCATTACAAATTTGACCTAACTGGTCCTCAATCTTCTTAATGCTTTGTCCATGAGAATTGATAGTTTGTACCAAGTTCCCCAAATTTTGCATTGAAGCCAGCATCTGCTCTTTAAATGAAGAGGATCTAGGCTGTTGTGGGGGGCATGGCCAACTGGTTAGACTGGGGGGCCTTGGTGGGTACCCTTGATTAAACTGAGCTACCGCTTGCTGTTGTTGGGGTTGAGGATATGAATCTTGTCTCTACCTCAAGTTTGGGTGATTCCTCTAAGAATACCCAGTAGGCTGCTGCCCAAAAGTTTGAGCAACATTGGCATGTTTCATAACAAAATTAGGAAACTAGTTGGCAGATCGACAATTATGAATAGAATGTGTGGGAGATTGGCATATCAGACATGCTTCCTCCACCTGTGCAACCATTCGGGGTTGCATCACATTCATTAATTTGTCAAATTTTAAGGACAAATTGTCCAACTTCCTCTCCAAATCACCTGGCACCTTAACTTCATATATTCCACCTCTAGGGGTGCCCTCTTCCACCATCTTAGCTGGGGTCTGGTTGTCATTGCATGGCAGGGACTCCTGCTGCATGGAATTTTCCCATATTATGTCAAATAGCTCCCAAGCTTCCTCAGCTATCTTGTGGAGGTAGCTACCACCACAGGAAGCATCCTCCATATCCTTGCTCTTGGGATTAATTCCTTGGCAAAATACTTGCACTAGTTGCCACATTAGAATTTGGTGGTGGGGCATTGTTTTAACATCTGCTGGAATCTTTCCCAAGCTTCATAAAAATCCTCAGTTGAGGACTAAGTAAATGATAGAATACTTGTTCTCATCTGACTAGTTTTATTCACGGGAAAGAATTTGGCCAGGAATTTTGTTTGAAGGTCACTCCATGACTATATGATGTTGGCTAGGAGCTTTGATAGTCATGTACTGGCTTTATCCTTTACTGAAAAAGGAAAAAGCTTCAGTTTAGTGGCCTCACGTCCCAAGCCAGCAATATTGAAAGTAGTGCAAAGTGCCAAAAAATGGTTGATATGCTTGTAGGGATCTTCTTTACTAAGCCCATGAAACGAAGGTAGTATATTAATGGTGGAGGATTTAATTTTATAATTCCTCTCAACAGAGGGGAATTGAATGCCGAAGGGAAAGGTGTACTACGCAGGTGCCTTGTACTCCTTTAATGTTCTCTGCCTCTCAGCCATGATAGCTGGTTCAATTTTAATAGCAGAGCCTTGTGTGGTGTGTCTAGGTCTAAGGATCCTTTCAACCTCTAGATTTGGAGGTTCTAACTCAGGGTTTAATGACCTTCTACCATGCATATACTCACACGCACAGTAAGTACAGAGAATGCTCACAAGCACACACAAAAACTTTCCAAAAAAAATTAACAACTACATAGATTTACACTAAATAAATAATAGGGAATTAAACATAAATGGATTGAGATTTAGGAGAAAGGAAGTACAAACAGAGCTAGCTACACTCCGGCTGCAACTCTAGCTTTTCCCTTCTTCTGCTATCCATTTCGGTAAAATTCTAAAAAATATCAGTAGTACTTTATTCTAGATTAGGCATAGCTATAAAGAATTTGGAAGTCTAAATTATATTACAACTCAGGATTACTAAAAAGATCAATGTCCCTGACAGCGGCCTCAAAAACTTGTTGTTTGCTCCGAATGTGCTGATTTATTATGTTGTGTGAGAAGAGAATTAAAATCAAAGGGAAATCGATAATAAAGATATGGTGAAAACAGCAATCCTAAAATATCCTAGGCCTGCAAGATACAGGGCTTATTATAGCAAGTTTTGATAAGTAAGAGTTTATTCCATAGAGAAATTGATCTAGAACCCAAAATGTGTTGTAATAGTAGGCCTTCAGATCTGGCTACAGATCTAACAATCCTAAAGAAAGGGAGTTGGGTCTCACGACTACACTAATTTAACCCTAACAAAAGAGAAATAAAGTGCAGCCCTATCCTAAAGAAAGGGGTAAGAAGAAGATGGTGATGGTGTGTGCCAAAATAAAAAAATAAAAAGATGGGAAGTAAGTAGGTTAAGCTAGAGTTAATGTAGTAATGTAACTCAGATTTAGACTGTCTCTGCAGTGGTCCTTGCTGAGATGCTATTAACAACCTCAACAAGGAAGAAGAATCCAATTTAACCCATGCCATTTGGGGTGCTCTTAGGGCTATACTCTGTCCATGCAAATGGTCACAGAGTATCTGATAGAGTCTGTCAAATCCCATTGATTAAACCAGAAATGCTAACCTAATCCAAAGGAGTGGACTGAACATTTCCCCAACCAATGGACAAGATCAGGCCATGAATATTATTGCAGACACTATATAATGCTAGCGCTACAAGCTCCCAAGATCTGTGCACAGATCTAGCTGACATCTATAGGTATTCAAACCCATAAAGTCCTAAGTGCTTTGTCAAGGCCAACGACTCACTGTGCCCACACAAAGGACCAACAACAGGTTGAATAAGGATTTAAATTCAGTTGGTCATTGCTAAAAAAAGCCTGTAATGACTCAGCCTCAAGCTGCAATTACTATAGAGAAATCAGATCTAACATCTGATATCGGTCAAGTAAAATAGAGGGGAGCCAGTTCCTGCACAAACCTCCTCACAAGGCTCTAGAAGCTCATGCGTAGAGGAGAAGAATCCTTCTCAGACATGTGGCTAGACACCACCTTAGGGTCATACTCTATCCACTCAAATGGTCATAGGGTATTCAATTAGTCTGTCCATACCACAAAGATTTGAGAAAGAACATGTAAACTGTTGCTGCCACCATGGAGTCCCAGGACTACGAGCTCTCCAAATCTGCTATAGATCCGCCTTGCTATTCATGGGTCTATTAAACCAAAGAAAATCAAATGGTAAATAATAGATCTACTAAAAACTGAATGGGCTAGTCCCAAAGCATGGATCTTATAGACATCTAAGGAAACCACAAGATCTATAGATTCAATTAGTAATTAAAGCAATAATCCATTGATAAATGCAAAACTTACAATGAACTGTCTCAAGGCTCCAGCCTGTACACAATTGCTCATCCAAAAGATCCCAATGTATACAAAACCTATTACAAAACTAAAATAAAACTGAACCTATCTGCTTAGAAAAGGATTAGCCAGCCAATGCTAGGCTAAGAGAGGAGAAAAATAAGAAAAAGAGATGATCAAACTCTAACCCTATCCTGCTGGAGCTCTCAGCCGATAGAGGATGAAGGAAAAATGAAAATACTAAACATTAAGTACATCTTATATACTTTGTCCATAAGGCCTTAGTTTAAAATAGATTAACCCTAATTTTTCTAGCCGGCGTGGCACTGTTACAACCCTTAAATACCTTGAGATGTGTGCCTTAAAATTTATACCTCGAGAAGTGTGCCCTAGCCTTGGGAAATTCCCAAAAAGGTCCTTGAGTTAGGGTTGAGAAGTGGAGAGCCCAAGCTTCGTGGGGCTGGCATCTGCAATAATTCACTCGCGCATTGGTAGAGCCTTCGCAGAGGAGCATTTGTCTTAGGAGGATTGTTCATTCGTGCAGTAGACTCTCAGTTGATCATCCATCTATTGTGCATTGCAATGCTATCGTGGCGGTGATCTGGAATGCCTGGATTTCTCATGCAGTAGAGCTTCAGAAGTTCTCTCGCTGGATACTCTCTCCGATAGGCTCCTGTGCTAGCGTAGTAACTGGTTAGGCTTCAGAGTGCGTGAGAGCTACGCGAGGAAAATTTTGGGCATCTCTTTCTTCTAGGGTTTCAGAAGAACTCTGCGAAGTGACAAATTATTCTTTATGCATATGGACTCGCTATGTTTTACACGCAGTTGCTTTAAGGCTCGATCTTCACGAGCAAAAATTCTGAGGGTTTTAAGACGCGAGATCTTTGCAATGTCTTTACTACTCTCCTCTTGACTACGCATCTTATCTGCGAGAGGGTAGCTTTCACTGCATCCTTAGCTCCGCGAGGGAGCTCCTCAACTCTGCGAGATGAGTCTTTTTATTCTTTGATGCATTGCACTTGATGCTGTTGCAGCTTCCTCCATTCTCATCTAACTTCTTTCATCTGCTAGACTTTTGTTCAATGAAGACCAGCAAATGAGTCACCATGGTGAGCACTACCAGGATGTTCCATTAGGCTTTGGCTCTGCTGTCATCTTTGCATATATTCTTTCTCTTCTTTGGACCAAAGAGCAGGGATTTTGTATTTAGCTGCACAGTTTATTACTAACTACAAAACACACTTAACAAATGATTATTAGTGAGCTTCAAGGTCCAGCAAAGGCTAGGTTAAGAGGTGAAAAGTGGTACTTTTCAGTGAATAACATAGGGCATGTATCCCCATCTAGAGCTGTTGAAATCAAAGATCCAAAAGATGGTAGTATCATGAAAGTTAATGGTCAAAGGCTCAAGATCTTTATTGAAAATGTAGTAGAGCCTGTGGTGACCACTCACCTTCAAGAACCTCCCATGTGTGATTAATTTTCAATAATGTAGACTATGTACCATAATTATTTATTTTTATCAGTTTTATTGTTGTTTCTGATTTCAAAACCGTCTGGCTTTGTATATAGGTGTCATATTTTGTTTAGGTGTTTCATGTGGGATACTGAGTCAACCCAATTTAAGTTAGAAATGCTCCCAATCCATGAGAAATCCAATTGGAACAGAGAATAATTGAAAATTTTATGTGAATGGAGACAAGGGAACTGCGGAGAAATAGGTTGAGAATGCAAAACAAACTTGTCGAGAGGTTTGAATTGATGTTCGATGGGTTATGAAGTTTCCTAATGTGCATTTTGACAAGATCTAGGACATGTCGAGAGGTTTGAGTTGATTCTCGATAGGTTCTGAAGGTGTAAATATGATATTCGATAGGATCTATGAACCTGTCGAGATGTTGAGCAAAGAAGTGGACATGCTCTGAAGGTTTTTGGGTACATTGTCGAGAGGTTCTGTGAAGCTCTCGAATTGACTTTTTCTGAAGCCTTGATCCTGTTGAGAGGTTTGAGAGAATTGCTCGACACCTTCAACCTGGAAGTCTACAAGTCCACATAGTTTTTAACTCGTCGATAGGTCGATGCAACCTATCGAAATCCTCCCTCCAATCCCATCGAAATGCATTTTTCATTGTTTTAAACCTATCGACAACTCATTCTAACCATTCGATAGCTTCTGTTCCAAGCTTGTCCCTTTATTTGTCGATCTCCACTTTCCTTCTCCATTCCATCACCCTCTCTATCATCCATCTCAATTCCTATACCATCCATCTCACCTCCCATACCATCCTTTGCAGTCTCCATACCTCCCAGTAGCTCAGCCATCCATTCCATCATCACCACATCCACACCTTTGTCAGCTTCTCCTACAACAGACCCCACTCCTACCTTACCTTCACTCCCCATTACATCCATCTCAGTTGTTGAACCTATCAGCCCTACACCCTCTACATCAGCTGACCCAGCCATTTCTTCTCCACCATCCATACCCCTTGATATTGACCCCACCTTCTCCTTATCACCTACCCATACCCAAGAGCTGGACCACCTGACCACTGAGGGGTACTCTTCCCTGATTGACTCCATTATGGAGGACATTGGGTATGAGTACTCCCCTTTACCTGATTCTCCACCGCCTTCTCATTTCCAACATGCTCCCACATCTCCTTTCCAGCCCATTATACCCATTCCACCCATTACCCAAGCCCAAGTCTTACCTGAGGCCTCAACCCAAATTCTTGCCCTTCTCACCACCATCCTAGCCCAACTTCAAATCAACACAGCAAACCAAGCTGCTATGGCCACCTATCTTCAGGCCATTCAGTCCACTCTCATCCCATCTACCTCAACCACTCAAACCATTCCAATTCCCACTCCTACTCCTACTCCTACTCCACCTCCATCCCCACAGCTGTCCCCTGTAGTACTGGTTACCCATGTTGTGGTGGAACAACCTAGCCTAGCCCCATCTACTAGAGACTGCTCCACTCAAACTGACTTTGAGGAAGTAGTTCTGCCTTCTCTACCTTTTACCTATCCTTCCTCCCCACCTGAGTCTATTGCTGTGGAGGAGGAGCTGCCATTGGCCCTTGTACCATCACAACCACTTCCTGAGCTGCCCATCACCCCCTCCTCCATGGATGACCCTCACCATTGGGCCATTGTCCTATATGGCACCAACACCTTATCACCTCTGCCATCCCTCAGCAAAGCTATTGATACTAACCCTTATGTCATGGAGGATGTTAAATTTCTTATGGATGCAGTCATGGTTTTATTATAGCGAGCACATCAGGAAGAAATTGACCCTGTTTTAAAGGCCCATAGGAAAGAGGAATGGAAGTTATGGAATATGGTCCTCAACTCTATCGACCTGTACAAGATCTATAAGACCAAATTTGACATGCTTGCCAGATTGGTAGAGACCCTCTCCCTATACTCTGCCCTGGGTCCCTTAGAATCCAAAGCACTTTCCATTACGGAGCCCACCATGTCCCAAGGTAGCACCAGACCTCAGAAACCAGCTATAAAAAGAACTAAAGAAGGTGCTGCCAGCACTAAGAAGCTGAAGAGGAAAGAGAATCTCAAGGAGGAGTATGACAAGCTTGTTGCACAGAAAGGATTGGAGCTAATGACCATATCTAGCTCTGATTCAGCTTCTGATTAGGATTTAGCTGTAATTAGTTTGTATATAGGGCTTTTACTGCACATATTTTTGCTACATTTAGTTTGCCCTGTTTCTTTTGTACTTGTGTTCAATAAAATGTCTGTTTTGTTTCATCTCTATTTCTTGCTTTCCTATTAGTTTACATTTGTTTTACTTTGTTCCTTATGCTTCAATTGTTTCTGTTCACCCTGCTCTTCCCCTCTGTTATTCTTCCAAAGCAGTGAGGACACTTCTCCTCATAGGTTTGGGGGTGTGGCAGGGTGTGCCAGTGGAATAGTTAATGTTAGTGCAACTATGTTGGACAAAATTTGTGAAAATAAAGTGAATTCCCACTTGATTTTTGAAGAAAAAAAGAAAAAAAAGAGGAAATTTAAAACTTTTTAAGACTGAAAATTGTTGTAGCTCTAACAGTGTCATGAAATAAATGTTAACAATTTTCAAAAAATTGATGCTTAGTGAACTTGAAAAGAGAAAATTGTGAGGATATACCCCAGAAGTTTGATGGAAGACCATACCTAGTGACATTTGGGTATGAAATTTTTTTCTTTGAGGAGTGTTTTGGCAATTTTTCTGCTCTAAGGATTGATTGAATCTAGTCTTGCTCACTAGAAGTTAGGCAAATCCAATTTAAAATAGTTGGAGTGTATTCATGACATTAAAGACATGAAGTAAGGCCATCCTTTGGACAGTTTAAGCCTAAAATTTCCCTCCTTTGAACTGCCCTTGATACACACCATTTGAGCCTTAAAAATTCCAATTTTTCTTTGATCAAAACCAAAAAATTTGAACCCAAAACCCCTTGACCTGTTTCAGTTTACCCTCAATCTGAGATTTCAGTAGGTGAAGATAAAAGAGTTGAAGAAGGTAGAGCTGGTTTGATATTTGGTTGAAAGAGAAGAAAACACAGTTGATGGCAGCTGTGGCATTCTGTTAATTAGTGAAAAAAACCATTTTTCACCTCCTAACCTGACCTTTGATGGACCTTTGAGTTGACTAATAAAGTGTTTTGAGTGTGTTTTGTAGATAAGTAATAAATTACAGTCTTAGTGCAAACATCCACCAAAAAAGGCCAAAGAATAGACAAGCTGCCTCATCATGTGTTCACACAGCCCAAAAGCCCAGCCATCAAGTAGTTCACAAGTCTTAGAAGCCTATGGAAATGACATGTGTCCACATGGGCACACATGGAAGAAAGAGCAACTGTAGTGAATGAAGGTTGAACCCCTCAAGAGGTGCTGAGTGCTGGACAGATGAAGAACATCATCCCAAAGCAGTGAGCTAGTTGTGGAAACAAAAGGGGTATAACTTGTTGAGAGGTTAATTCGACCTGTCAACAGGTTTAGATGCTTAGAATGAAGATCTCGAGTGGTTGATTCAACCCGTCAAATGAATCAAGCTGCAGGAGCACATTCCGTCAAGAACTTACCTGGAGATGTAGGGGAGCCCGTGAGGTTCCAGCTACCTATCGAGAGGTTCCCAAAACCTAACGAGCAGTCAACACCATCCTGTCGAAGCCTTACCTGAAGCTACATGCATTTGCGATGGGTTGAGCCAACCTGTCGAGAAGCAGAAGAGGACCTGTCAAGCACTCAAATGGAACTGTATAACTAGTCGATAGGATGCTCTATAACCTGTCGAGAGGATATAAGGAGCTCGGACAGACAGAGAGAATTTCTATCAACCTGTAGAGAATTCACATCATCCTATCGAGGAGTCCCCAGTCCTGTCGAAAGCCACATGCAGCCTGTCGAATGAAGGGCCAATAAGGCTCAGAACTTGTTGAGAGGTTCCCTGAACCTCTCAACACTCAAATTTGAAACTTCTCAGTTCCAGCCTCTGCAGTTGCCAACTTCAGTGCCTTGTGCACAGATTCCAAGGCACGTTAGCAACCCTTGGGGCAAATTTTGGAAGTTATATGGGCACAAATGGGAACTCTAATCACTTCACATGCACTTGTTAAGTTTGGACCAATGGGTGGAGAGCATCTAAAAGAAAAATCAGCCATATCAACAACTCAAAATAATAGAATTATTCCCTTGAGCTCTGATTGGCTGAAACAGATCTGAGGACAGAGGGGAGGACTATAAAAGCTTAAAAAATTTATAGAGCTACTATCCAGAAATAGAGAGAGCTAAGGCCAAATCCGAATTCCCATCTCCAACATTCCTTCCCTCTTCCTTCTTCCCCCATTCTCTCCTTAGCCAATCATGGTTGGCTAAACCCCTTCAGTAGCTTGGGTGAGATTGAGAGTTGTAAATTGAGAGGTTCAAGGCCTTGTATATGGATTGGATGTTGCAGAGATTGCAAATCTGAGCACATTTACTGTAAGTTGTATTGAATCAGTGAATTGTGGATTATAGAGTTAATTTTGATCTATAAACCTTGTGATTGTCATTTAATTTTCTAAATTAGATATCCCTGTGGATGCCTGAGCTTGTAGCCTTGCATCCACATCATCTGCAATAGTTTACCTGTTCTAATTAAGATCCTTGAAGAAGAGGAATCTCTGGGATGATCTGTGACCCTTCAAGTGGACAGATCATAGCCTTAGGATTACTCCAATTCTCTGGTCAAGGTTAGATTCTTATACCTTGCATTTGAGCTTGTAGCCAGATGAAAGATTGTTGCAAATCAATTCTTTACATTGCCTTTGAACCAATTGATTTTCAGTGAAGACCAAAATCCCTAGCTGCTACATCCAACCTTTTGGTTTTAATCTTTTTCTTCATTTCCTTAAATCTAAGTTCTTATCAGTTCTGGGTCATTTGCATTTGATTTCTGTAGTTTTTTCTAGTAGAGTGAAAACCTTTAAAACCTCTCCTCTTTCCTTCCCTTGCATTAGTTTAGGATAGAGTGCCTGATCTAATTTAGATATGGAGATTTACCCTATTTTAGAGCACATTTCCCTGTGGACATACCCTGACTTTCCCCTTAAAGCTTGATGCAATAGCCCAGGTTCTTACAGGACTGGTTGCTTACCTTGATCCCATTTTACTATACCTTGTCCTTTTAATCTGTTGTTTGAACTCTTTAATAATTGTAAGGTGATCAATCCAACACATTCCAGCCCATAAAAAATATATATGGGGAAAAATACAAAAGAACAGCATACAGAAAGAAAAAGAAAAACAGAAAAACAAAACAAAATGAGAAAGAGAAGTCATTTCATTAGAGATTTTGAAAAAGAAGACAAGAAGCTGGCCACTTTGGCTCTGAAAATTCAAAAGGAAGATGGAATTATGCTGAAATGAAGGTTGTGAAGTTGCAAAGCACCTCCTTACCTTACTAATTTCTCAAATTTGAACTCCTCTATTCTCCTTTATTCTTTATAAACCTCACCCATATGCCACATTACAACCCTACTGATCTGAAATGGATTGAGCTATCATGTGGAGATGAGGATTTGTGTAATCTATGGTGAAAAGATCTAGAAGATTTCAAAAATTAAAGCATTGCCTATCCTCATGCTTGCAGTCCCATTTGAGGGTTGTAACTACTCTTGAACTGTATGAAATGATGCACCCTTCTATTTTTATTGTACGTGAACAGCCCTGGTGAGACTTGGGTCTAAAAATTTGAATTTGTTGAGGGCATTATCAAAACAGAATTCTCAATTTGATGGTAACCTCTGCATTAATTTTAATACAAAATGCCTTGACATGAGCTGATTGATTGTGAAAGAATTACAGCAGAATTTCAATTGTAAACTGCTATTTTTCTGTTGAGATTCATCTAAAATTGAATAAACAAGGTGTGGAATGAATTTTATTTTGCTTAAATTTTGTTTTAACATGTTGTAATGATATTAACTGATTCATTGGAGAAGTCGATGGGTATTTTCACTGAAAACCCTCAGGAAACTCCACTCCTCCACTAGGGATCACCTAGTGATTTAAAAGGCTTAATGCATATGCTAAATGCATCTGTGCTCCCTACAGAAGTGTCATTTTTCATTTTCAATACTTGTTTTAAATTTCTCCTTTACTCAGGGACTAGCAAAGCTTAGGTTTGGGGGTGTGTTAATCAGTGAACCTAACCTGAACTTTGATGAACCTTTGAGATGACTAATAAAGTGCTTTGAGTGTGTTTTGTAGATAAGCAATAAATTGTAGTCTTAGTGTAGACATTCATCTAAAAAAGCCAAAGAATTGACTTGTTGCCTCATTATGTGTTCATACAGCCCAAAAACCTAGGCATCAAGCAGTTCACAAGCCTTGGAAGTCTATGGGAATGAAATGTGTCCACATGAGCACACATAGAAGGAAGAGCAGCTGCAGTGAATGAAGGTTGAACCCCTCAAGAGGTGATGAGTGCTAGACAGATGAAGAACAACACCCCAGAGCAGTGAGCTAGCTGTGGAAACAAAGGATATAACCTGTCGAGAGGTTGGGTGTTTACATATGAAGCTATCGAAAGATTCCCAGTAGCTGTCGAGAGGTTTTGGAAGTGTATGCGTACTTGTCGAGAGGTTCTGGAGGTGTATTCCAAGATGTCGAGAGCTTCAATTGAACCTATCGAGCAGTGCAAGGCAACCTATCGATAACTTACCTGAAGTTGCACTCATTGGCGTGAGGTCGAATCAACTTGTCGAAAAGTAGAGAGCAACCTATCAAGAAGGTACCTAAAGCAATGAAAGAAGTCGATAGGATGTTGTATAACCAGTCGAGAGGATGAATGGAGGCTGGATAGAAGATGAGAATTGTGTCAATCCTATCGACTAGTTCAGCTGGACCTGTCGAGAAGTCAAGGAACCTATCGAAAGCTTATCTCAACCTGTCAAAAGGGACACCAAATAGACTCAGAACCTATCGAGAGGTTTCTTGAACCTCTCGACACTCAAATTTGGAGCTTCTCAGTGCCTTTCATAGCAGTTGCCAACTCCAGTGCTTTGTGCACACATTCCATGGCACGTAAGCACCCTTGGGGGTATTTTTGGAACATAAATGGGTGCAAATGGGAACCTCCTAGCTAACTCACATGTACTTACTAGTTCGAGCCAATTGGGGGAGAGCTTCTAAAAGAGAAATCAGCCACATCAACAACTAAGAATAACTGAATTATTCTCTTGAGCTTTGATTGGCTGAAATAAATCTGAGGACAGAGGGCAAGAGTATAAATGGTTGAGAAGTTGCACAAATGAATCGTCCAGAAATTGAGAGAACCAGAACCAAATTCGATTCCCAAAATTCCTTCCCTCTTTCTTCTTTCCCATTCATTCTCTAGACCAACCATGGTTGGCTAAACCCCTTTAGTAGCTAGGGTGAGGTTGAGAGTTATAAATTGAGAGGCTCAAGGCTTTGTCTATCGATTGGATGTTGCACAGATTGTAGATCTGAGCATAGTTTATTGTAAGTTTGTATTGAATCAATATCTTATGGATTTTAAAATTGATTTTTATCTATAGGTCTCTTATTTGCATTTGATTTCCTTAGATTAATTCCCCCTGTGGATGATTGATCTTGTAGCCTTGTATCCACAGTATCTGCAATAGCTTACTTGTTCCAATTAAGATCCTTGAATTAGAGGAATCTTTGGGATGATTTGTGACCATTCAAGTGGACAGATCATAGCCTTAGGATTACTTCAATTCTCTAGTCTAGGTTAGATTCTTATACCTTGCATCTGAGCTTGTAGCCAGATGAAGGATTGTTGCAAATCAATTCTATGCATTGCCTTGGAACCAATTGATTTTCAGTGAAGACTAAAATCCCTAGCTGCTACTCTCCACCTTTGATTTTAATCCTTTTTCTTAAATCTGATTTTCAATCAGTTCTGGATCATTTGCTGTTAAATTCAATTTTCTATAGTTTATAAAGTGACAACTCTTAAAACCTCTCCTCTTTCCTGTTTTGGCCTTGTTTTAAACTAGGCTAGGCTAGAGTGCCAAATCTATTAAAGATTTGGAGATTTACCCCATTTTAAAGCACATTTCCCTGTGAACCTATCCTCACTTACCCTTTAAAGCTTGCTGCAACAACCCTGGTTATTACAGGACTGGTTGCTTACCTTGATCCCATTTTGTGATACTTTGCCCTTTTTATTTATTGTTTTAACCCTTTAATAATTGTAAGGTAAGCAAGCCAATAGGCAGACCTGAGTGAGGTTCAAAGTCCTTATCATGTTTAGAACGTCCATCTCCTTGGATCAAATTAACCCTCTATCCTTTCCTCGGGTCATGTGTTTGATGGTGCAACCGTGACGATATGCTTGACCAAGACTCGGCCTGAGGGGACCTGAGTGGCCTAGGAGGATCAGATGGATCATGTTGTAACAAAGGGAGTAACTAAAGACTTTCTCTCTCTCTCTCTCTCTCTCTCTCTCTTTTCTTTCCCTATTTTCTTTTACAACCTTTTTGCTCACAGCGCCCAAGACAGGTTTTCATCGTGCCCGTTGTTTCCCTCTTTTTTACCCATAGCGCCCTTTCGGGTTTTCACTATCTATGGATATGCATTTTAACCCCACGTGCCTTTTGAGGTTTTCACTTGGTCCTGCACAAGCTCGCTGTTTTTACCCATGGCGCCCTTTTGGGTTTTCACCATATCCTTTTTACTTTAAGCTTGTATTTTTTTCTTTTCTTTTATTCTCTCAAAGGCCATGACATGGATGTCAATTTCGTCATAGCTGGCTGGATGGAATTCTTTTGTTGTCTCACAGCTTGGCTCCTGTTGACTCAATGGATGCTGTGACTGCTTGTAGACCTTAAAGAGGGCTTTTTCTCAGAATGTATCATGGCCATGGGATAGGTTAGGAATTTTGAAGGTATTCTGGGTTTTAAAAGGGTTTCCTTGATTGGGTTCCAGCTGCCATAATACACTTCTTCCTTAGGGGATTTTGACTGTATATGCCCCATTTTTTTTTCTATTTTTTTATTCCTTTGCTTTTTTCAGACATCCTCTTTTTGGGATTTTGCTTTTCTAATTTTTTTTGGATTTGATGGTAACTATTTTTCTCTTTTTTTGTCTGGTATGTACACTTTTTCCTTCTTTTCTCGGGAGGGGTTTATGAAAGAATGGTTAATGGCTCAATGGGTGTAGCAAAGGGTATGATTATTCAGGGTTACTTTTTGGCTACTTGGCTTTGAAATGATGGCCTCCTTTTTAAAGTATCCTTAAGGAGTCATGTATCCATTTTATCAGTACTTACCTCACTATGGGAGACCTAGGAATAGATTCGTCGGACATATCTAGTGTTGATGGGCTTAGGAAAGTGATCTCCGTCCATGGTGGCGAGGTAGAGCGCATATCTAGGGAGTACCTCTCGGATGATGTAAGGTCCCTCCCACATGGGCTTGAATTTTCCTCTTGGATCGGTGTGAAGAGAAGGGAAGATTTTCTTGAGTACAGTATCACCCACTTTCAAATCTCGAATGCAAATAGGTTTGTTGTAAGCGGGGGTGATTCATACTTGATAAACCTAGGTGTGACACAAATCCAGCAAGTTCAACTATTCAAAGAGGGACCTCTCACTTTTACCTTTCGGTAGATTAGACTTCATGAGGATGTGGAGCGAAGGTACTTCAACCTCAAGTAGCAGGATGGTCTCGGTTCCATACACAAGGAAAAGTGGCATTGCCCCTATAGCGGTACAGATTGACGTGCGGTAGGCCCATAATGTGAATGGCAATATTTTGCTTTAGTCTCAGTATGTGACAACCATATTCTCAAGGATGCGGATGACCGCCTTGTTAGCAGCTTCTACGACATTGTTGGTTTGCGGCTGATATGGTGACGAGCAATGACGTTTGATTTTATATTGCTCGCAGAAAGCTCTGATACACTTGTTTGCAAAGTTGGTGTCGTTGTTCGTGATGATGTCCTTGGGTACCCCGAATCGACAAACAATACTGTTCTTGATGAACTTCTCGACATGGTTGGCCGTGATGTTTGTATATGATGCTGCCTCTACCCATTTGGTGAAATATTCAATGGCGATGAGGATGAATTGATGCCCGTTCGAAGCTTTTAGATTGACTTTTCTGATGATGTTAAGGCCCCAAGCAGCAAATGGCCAAGGAGTGGTTATGCTGCGTAGACCTATGGCTGGAGCATGTATCAAACTGAAGTGTTCTTGAAATTTGTAGCACTTCTGAATGTGCTTGCAACAATCAGCTTCCATGGTAGTCCAGAAATATCCTTGCCGTAGGATCTTTTTGGCAAGCATGTACCCATTGTCGTGGGCCCCACATACTCCCTCATGGATCTCTTTCATAATGTTGGCTGCCTCACCCTTAGTTAGACATCAGAGCAGGATATTATTATATGATCGCTTGTAGAGGCACTCATCGCAGATGACGTAATTGGCCGCTAAACGTCAGATGGTCCGCCTGTCCGTCTTTGACATACCTTCAGAGAAAGTTTGAGTTTCAAGGAAATTCTTGATATCTGAGAACCATGGAGGCTAATCATCTAACTTTAGGGGTTTCTCAATCTAGAGGTAGAAGGCTGGCTCATTCCTCTGCACAATCATGACCGGCTTCATCTCGACACCATATGGAATTTTAACCATCGATGCCAACGTTGCTGTGCATCTGTGAATCAATTTTTCGCTCGTGGGACATAAGAGAACATAATATCATCGAAGCATGCTATCGGATCTTTCAGGTGCTCATGGTATGGGATCAACTTCTCATCCTTTGTCTTCCAATCTCCGTTTGTCTGACATATGATCAATTGTGAGTCTCCAAACACCCTGAGATTAGCTACTTTCAGGTCTAAGGCCGCTTGTAAAGCTGCTGCGCATGCCTCTTATTCAGCCATGTTGTTCATGCACGGGAAATTGAGATTGATGGACACTAGTACGTGAGACCCCTTTGGTGAAATCAGAATAACATCGACTCATTGACCTTCAGCTTTTGCTGCCCTGTCAAAGTACATTACCCAGGATTCCTTTATCTCCGTCGTATCATCCTCTGTCATGAACAAAATGTCCTCATCTAGAAATTCAGTTCTCAAAGGCTCGTAGTCAGGTAAAGGATTCTTGACAAGATGATCAGCAAGTGCTTGCCCCTTGATTGACTTCTGAGTGACATATGTGATGTCAAATTCGAATAATAGGAGCTGTGTTGAAGTATTTTAAGTGCTTGCTGCTAACTTTATTGGAAACAGTGATAAGAATGTGTTAGTGAGACTGAATCAGAGGTGGATTGAAAACTACAGAGCAGCAAGTCTAAAAATACATAGACCTGCAAGATACAAGGCCTGTTGTAGCAAGTTTTAATAAGTAAGAGTTTGTCGCACATGAAAAGTGATCTAAAGCCCCAAGGGAGCTATCTTTAGTAGGCCCTCCAGATCTGACTATAGATCTGGCAATCCTAAATGGAAGGGGATTTAAGGTCACTATTGTTTAAATCCTAAGGTAACCTAATGCCTAAACTACAGAAATGGTTGAGAAGAATGGTGGAGTGTGAGAAAATAAATATAAAAGGGTGAGAAGTAAGCTATTAGGTACATATATGATGGGTCTTATAACTCAGACTCAGATTTGCTGCTATAGAAATCCTGTCTAATGGCTACATTATCACCAAAGAGGAGAAAGGATCCAACTCACCCCAGTGCCTTGATCCAATCCCTTATGGCTATAACCTATCCACTTAAATGGTCACAGACTATCCAATAGGGGAACCACAGTCCAGATATGGGTTAGAACAAGTTTATCATTGTAGGCACTACTTCATCCAGGCTACCAGCTCAAGAATCCATAGGAACCTCAACCTCTAAAGTTTTGTGTGTGGGGCTAGGCCTGCAATGTGCACTAGCCTGGACACACAGAACCAGCAAGAGTTTGAGTTCTAGCTTTTAGGCCTAGCTGTTCACTACTTTAGAAAGATAGTAGTGATCCAGTCAAAAGCCTACAATCTCTACAGCCAGATCAGATCTGCCATCTGATGATGGGTCTATACAAATATAGGGGAGTCTGTCTCTGCACAAACTCTCACAAGGCTACAAGCACAAGTGCAGAGAAGAAGAATCTATCTTAGATCTGTGGCTTGGCCTCACCCTAGGGCTATAACCTATCCACTTGAATGATCACAGACTATCCACAAAGGCTATCCTCCTCACAGAAGTCTGAGATAAAACAAGAAGATTGCTGCCACCACCATGTTCACAGGGCTACCAGCACAGGCTCCCATGGGGATTCAGATTAAGTGGATCCTGTGGTGGGGCGTAGGCTTGCAATGTGCCTAGCCTAGACACACAAGTCACTTAGATCTAAATAAATCCTTAAAAACAATCCTCCATTACTAACAATGCAACATAGCAATGGAGGATCTCAAGGCAGTAGCCTTGTACAGAACAACTCTCAAAACACTAATCCCATATAAATATAACATCCTATTATAAAACACCATCAAAATTGTTCCAAATAAACATACAATGGCATAGCCAGTAAGTGCTGGATTCTGGAGAGAAGAAAAAGGGAAAAAGAAGCTGCCTAAAGCCTAACCTTAGCCTACTGCAATTCTACAGTTGATTCAAGGAGTACAGAAGTCCTTAAACCTAAAATAGGCTTAGGCTTATGTAGCAGTCAGCTGTGTGAGCATTAGGGTTAGGAAAACCCTAATTTTATCAATGCAATCGTGGCCCATTTTTGTTCCTTGGATGCCTCGGGGCATGTGCACGGAGATTGGAGCATTGGAGTGCATGCCCTAGTTGCTAGAAGTTCCTAGATTGCTCCTGCAGAAGTGGGAAGAAGTTAAGATCCCGAGCCTTGCTTGGTAGTAAGGATTTCTAGGTCTTATCACGTGATAGAATTGGCATCGCGGGATTGAATTGACTTGAAGCTTTCACAGTCGCGGGATTGATACTTTGGTCATCACAGGAATGCTCTGGTCGTCGCGGAATTGAGCTTTCTATTTGCATGGCGCGGGAATTACATGCGCGGTTCGTTCCTTGGTGAATCTCGCGGAGATTCTCGTGAAGAAGCAATGTGCATGAGCTTTTGGATCACACGAGAAGTTCCCTGAAGGTCTGTATCCCGCGGCCACTACATGACAGCTGCACGTAGGAATGCCTGGAGCTCTCTCTCCTTAGTGAATCGCGCAAAGATTAAATGCGCCTTTCTTGAGCTGCGTGGGACAGTGCAAGACTGCGTGAGAGCTTATGACTGAGCCTCACGAGAACTGCATGAAGTCTACTTTCTGGGCTCTTCTGTCATTCATCTGCTCGAGAACAACACAAGTAGTTGGTGTGCTGCATTCAGAAACTCGTGATAACTACGCGGCCTTTTTCTCTAAAACAATTGAACCCTACGACATCTGTGCGAGGCTCACTTCTTGACATTTTTTTTCTTTAATGTGCCTATGCTGCAGCCAATTCTCTATTTGGGTTCAACCTCCTTTCTTCTGAGGAACTTCTGGGGCAAAAGTACGCTTCTTGGCATAATTAGGGCCTTATCCGCGGCTGTTGCTTATTACCTACAAAATGGGCTTAGCACACATTTATTAAATGACTAAGGGTCTTATAGAGATTAAGTTAAGGGGTGAAAAGTGGTACTTTTCAGGTCTTAACACACCCCCAAACCAAATCTTTGCTAGTGCCATAGCAAAGCTTTAACTAATTAAATGCCACTTTCGTAGGGATCACGGGTACATTTAGCATATGTACCAAGCCTTTTAAACCCTTAGGTGATCCTTAGTGGAGGAGTGAAGTCTCATGAGGGTTTCCAGTGAAGATACCCACAAACTTCACCATTAGAACAGTTAAGTGTAGTGCAGTTAATGACAACATAGATTTCAATGTATAAAGCTTCATTCCACACCCATTCTTTAACATTTAGAGGGAACTACAGCAGTAATGCAAGCCATTTAAAACTCAAAATTAGCATGTGTTTGCATCACCACCATTCATTTTATATTAGAAAATCAATGTGTAAAAATCAGTACCCAGCTTGCCTTAAATTCAAAAATAAGGTTGGATACAACCCCAATGAGGTTAAAATTTAGACCCAATTCTCACCAGGGTTATCTCTCAACATTGACAATCTGAGGGTGTTCACATTCAAAACAGCTCAAGAGCAGTTACAGACCCCAAGTGGGCTTGCAAGCATGAGCATAGGCAACGCTTGTAATTTCTGACATCCTCATGACTTTTCACCATAGATTGGACAACTCCTCATCTCCATATGACAGCTCATTTCACTTTGGATCTACAAGGTCTTTTTGAATGGGTTGTAATATGGCTTATGGGTGAGGGATATAATCAAGGGGTAAAAAGGGAATCAAAATTAAGAAGTCAGCAAGGTAAGGAGTGAGTCATGACTTCACAACTTTCATTTCAGCAAAACTTCATCTTACTTGATATATTCTAGAATCAAAGTGGCCATCGCTTCTTCTCTTCTTTTCAATTTTCAGATGATGTTCTTCTCTAGACTTCTCTTTCTTTTTCTCTTTTTATTTTTATTCAATCATTTTTTTAATTTTTATGATGAACTGCCACACAAATACCATTGATACACTGCTGTTCATAAGTTGCTTTTCTTCACATTCCACCAAATGTTGGACCACTCTCACTATCTTTAACTCCTTCTCCTTTACCTTTTTAATTCTCAAAGTGAGGGTGAGGTTGAATCAGGTCATGAGGTTAAGATGCAAGTACTCTGGTGTTTATCAAAGAAAAGTAGGATTTTTAAGGCTCAACTAGTGTATGCAAAAGGGCAGTTTTTAAAAGGTTGGATTTTCAGGCTCAAACTGTCCAAATGAAGGCCTTGGATCATTTCCTTAGTGTCATGAGTGTTGTCGATCATTTTTGATTTGGAGGTGCCTAACTTCTAGTGAAAAGGTCCTGACTCAATCAGTCCTCAGAGCATAAATAATACCAAAAACACTCTTCAAAAGAAAATGATGGGCCCAAATCTCACTAGGTATGGTTTTGAAATTAACCCATGGGGTGTATTTTCACCTGTTTCTCTCCTCTTAGGTTCACTAAGTATTAACTGAAAAAATTTTTGATGTTAGCTTCATGGTGGTGTCAAGATTTTAACATTTTCAGTTTCAAAAAGTCTGCAAATATATTTTAATTTTTCACAAATTTCCTCATTGCAGGAAGTTAGGTGGAAATTGACTTTATTCATCCCAGTTACACCACCATTATTGCACTAAAATTAACTATTCCATTGGCAGACCTACCCTGCCACACCCCCAAACCATGAGGAGCAGTGTCCTCACTGGTTCAAAGGTGAGAAGGTGTAGGGTAATAGTCAGGAACAAAAAGGTAAACACACAGAGATCAAATACACAAAGCAGAATACAAAAAGAATTCTATTAATATAAAAAGAAATGTACAGCTGTAATTGAAATGACAAGAAAAAAAAAAGTGGAAAGGAAAGAAAAGCCTAAGTATAATCTATTCTAAGAGGAGGAGGACTCGAAATCTGAATCTGTGAACCAGTCCCAACCCATCTGTTTTGCATGTTCCCTCATTTCAACTTTGCTCTCAGAACTGGGCTTGGACTTGGTTCTATCTGAGGGAGCTTTGGTCTTTTTCTTCTGGGCTTTCTTCTCAGTGGGGCTCTTTTTCTTTTCCTGCCTTGGTTTCTTTGGTTGTGGTGGTTTCTTCATGGTTGGAGCTTTTGGTGCCCTCACCCTCATTTTTCTGGTTTTGGGTTTAGGAGCGATCATAGGGGATTTTCCTTTGTCATGCTTAGTGGGGGCTACTAGGGACTTCCCTTTGGCAGGCTAGCCATGTGGTGGTGCCTCCTCAGACTAGGCAGCTGGCTCTTTGCCTTAATAGAGGCTGTTGTGGAAGCAGTCCTCTTAGCAGTGACTTTCCTCTGTTTAGGATAAGTTTGCTCAGTAGGATGTGTAGCAAGAGTTGGGGTAGGTTAAGGCAACTCAGTAGGGGTTGCAGCAGGAGGGGCAGCAGGGGACTTCCCTTTATCTGGCTGGCCAAGTGGTTGTGCCTCCTTAGACTGGGCAGCTGGGGTTTGAGAAGGTTTAGGCTCAGGTTCATGCATGAGTACAGAGAGTGGGGTGGGCGGCTGAGCTGCAGTTCTGCCAGCAACCAATGCGGCTTCCAAAGAGGCTATCTGAATTTTAGCTCAGAGGAGGTCAGTGTCATGGATTTCCTTTTATAGTCGGAAGATCTCCTGGGCATTGTTGAGTCTCTTTTCAAACATCCTGGCCTTCATCCTCTCCACATTAGTATTTGCCTTCTCCAGCTCTAAATTCACCTGATGATAAGCAGCCATGGTTTTTACCTTCTCATAGGCCTCCAAGATGTTGGTCCACTCAAGGGAAATACCCAATAATTGCTTTATGTGGGCTCCTCAAGTTCGGCAATCTGCTGTAGTAGGGGGTGTTAAGACCTAAAAAGTACCACTTTTCACCCCTTAACTTAATCTCTGTTAGACCCTTAATCATTTAATAAATGTGTTTTCAATCTGTTTTGTAGGTAATAAGCGACAGCTGTAAATAAACCCCTAACCATGCCAAGAAGCCTACTGTTGCCCCAGAAGCCCCTCAGAAGAATGAAGGTTGAACCCAGACAGAGAATTGGCTGCAACATAGGCACAGCAAAGCAAAAATAAACTAAGAAGAATTCCTCGCGCAGATGTCGCAGGGTTTAATTGAACCAGAGAGAATTCCTTCATGCAGTTGTCACGGGTTTCTGAAGACAACACACCAACTGGTCGTGCAGTCTTCGCACCGTTCTCGCGCGGTTTGATGATAGAAAGAATAAAAAAGTAGACTTCACGAGGTTCTCTCGAGTTTCAGTCATCAGCGCTCGCGCAGCACTCGTGCAGTCTTGCGCGACTCAAGAAAGGAGTCTTCAATCGTCGTGCGATTCACTGAAGAGAGAGAGCTTCAGGCACTCCACCGCGTGGCTGTCGCGCACTGGCCACGGGATACAAACCTTCAAGGAAATGCTCGAGCAATCCATAGGCCTATGAACACTATTTCTTCATGAGGATCCCCGCTAGATTCACCAAGGGATGAACAGCGCACATAATTCTCGCACCATTCAAAAGGGAAGAGAAATCTCGCGATAGCCAGAAGTATCCTACGATGACCAAAGTATCAATCTCGTGACTGCATGAGCTTCAACTCAATTCAACCCTGCGACGCAAATTCTAGAATGCGGTAAGATCTGGAAATCTTTTCTACCCAGCGAGGATCGAGTTCTTAACTTCTCCCCACTTCTGCAAGGGCAATCTGGGAACTTTTAGTAATTAGGGCAAGCACTCTAATGCTCTAATCTCTGTTCACACGCCCCAAGGCATCCAAGTGACAAGAATGAGCCACAATTGCATTAATGAAATTAGGGTTTTCCTAACCCTAATTCACAGAGAGCTGACTGCTATATTAGGGTTGTCCTAATCCTTCCATTTAGGATTGCCAGATTTGTAGCTAGATCTGGAGGGCCTACTAAAGATAGCTCCCTTGGAGCTTCAGATCAACTTTCCCTGTGGGACAAACTCTTACTTATCAAAACTTGCTACAACAGGCACTGTATCATGCAGGACTATGTATTTTGAGGCTTGCTACTCTTCAATCCATTATTGATTTTCACTAACCCAATTCTCATCATCATTTCCAATAAAGTTAGTAGCAAGCACTTAAAATACTTCAACAGGGGGGTCTCAATGGACTGCCTGAGTTGGGCCATGCCCCTCAGAACATCCCTCCTAAGGTAGGGATTGTCCCTCATGGCATGGAGGATGGTGAGGTAGGGAGGGATGTAAAAGGAGTGTTTGGGTGCGATAGGAAGAGAGGAAGTGGAAGGAGCAAAATGTGATTGGTCCTGGGTGGGGGAAGTGGAGTTATCAGTGGGTAAGTTTAGTTGTTGGGGGAAGGTAACAGGTTCTAGGTCTGTTTGGGTCTGTTTGTCAGTGAATGTTGGAGGGGGTAGGATAAGAGGTGTGATTGAAGGCATGGGAGGGAAAGAAAATGAGGTAGGCTCACTAGAAGTAGGGGGTGATGGTGGAGGGAAAAAGGGAATGGTGTGAAAGGTATGAAAGAGAATGGTTGGGTTGTGGGGACAGGGCTGGGAGGGGAAAGGACCAGGGGGGTTTGATTGGATTGTTGAGGGATGAGTCGGTTGGTCAATGTTTGAAGTGTGGATTTGATGGATGTGAGTTTAGTTTGCATCTGGTCCTCTGTGTGTGTGTTGTGGTGGATAGTTGGGATTGGCTGTCTTGGATGAGGGAGAGGATGAGTGTCAGTGTGTCTAGGCAGGGAGGTTGAGTTTGTGTAGAAGAAGGCACAGGTTGAAAAGGTGAGGAAGGGGCATGATGGAAAGTGGAGGAAGGAGGAGATTAGGGTTTCTGTGAGTGATGTTGTGATGTATTTGGGGAGTCCGGGAGGTGGGTGTAGTGGGTGAGCATGGTGTCAAGGAAACTAGCCATAAAGGCTTGGCATCTTATGGTTGTGTTAAGGTTGAGGTCTATGTCTGTGAATGGGGATGTAGTAGGCATGGCAGGAGTGGTGTCTTCTTCAATGTGAGGTGTGTCAGTGGGGATAAAAGGGATTGTGGGAGGTCTCTGGGAGATGGTGGGGGTTGTCTCAGTGGTTTTCCTTTTCTTGTAGGAAATGAGTGGAGGGCTGTCAGGTTTATGTGAAGATGGTGGAGATATTGGGGCTGTGTATTGAGGTAGTGTAGGGGAAGGGGAGGGGCTGACATGGGGAGTGGTGTCCTCCCAAGTACCAATCATAGGAGAAATGGGGGGAGGCATGGATAATGAAGACAGAGGAGGGTGAGAGAGAGATGGAATAGGGGTAGGGGATGTTGGAGTAAAAGGTGGGGGAATGTGGGGGCTGCTGCAGCAGTGGTGTTGACAAGCTCTAGAACCACCTCTTTGGTAGTAGGGGTAGGCCTTGTAACAGCTTCCTCATTAGCTTGCTTGGGAGGGGCCTGAGTCTCAGCTTTCTTCTTCTTCTGTGCTTCCATCAGGCTCCTACTGATTTCCCATTGCCTCTTGGCAAAAGTAGTAGGGGCAAGGGTGGTAGTCTCTTCTGTTTTTACTATCTTGTACCCCCCCTTGAGAAGCAGTTTGGTGATGACTCTGGCATAGGGGAGTGTGTGTGGCTTCTTGTTCTGCCGCAATTTCTCCACCAGATCCTTCATTGCTTCAAATGTTAATCAGGCGACATGAAAGCCATGGCCGAGAGAGAAAGAGTAAACAGCATCAGCTATAGGAGCTCTCCTCTTCTGCTGATGGCTTGAGCAGTAGATGTTCTTTCTCAAGACCTAGTCAATGAACAGGAGTCCAGGCTCCAACTCTCTTCTTCTGATAGAATCCCCTGAGGCCTTTAATCCTCTAGTCAGAGCCCTTGCAATTGTATCAATTGAGGCACTCAGGGGGGGGGGCATATCCACAGCTAGGGTCAAATGCGGCTGGGATGCCCAATACCTCTGCAATCACCTTGGGGCTAACTAACATTTTGAAATCATCAATCAATAAAAGGAGACCTGCTTGTCCATATTTGTCCTTGGTGACCCTGATGTGCTGATAAAAGAGTTGCACTAGCGTAGGATAGGCTAGTGCTGGAATTCCTCTCATCAAGGGTGTCAGGCCAGCCTTGCTCATAAATTGAATGGCAGGGGCAGAGAGAGGCTCCTTCTCAAAGAAGGGCAGGTCAAAAGCTGTTTCAAGCTCCAATGGGATTGAAGCCATGAGCTCGGAGGGTGTAAAAAACTCATGGGTTGGCTCCTCCACCTCCTCAACTACTTCCTTCCCTTTTTTCGGTGCCTTAGAAGTCTTGACCTTCTTAGCAGTGGACTCAGCAGGGGCCTTATCCTTGCCCCTTTTCTTTGGTGCACTCTTAAGGGCCATTCCAAACTCTATTTTCAAAGATAAAAATGGGGGACTAAGATCTGAGTGCTTACCCTAAATTCGTAGGGTTTGGTTTGATTTGAGCACAGTGCACCACGATATCTCAGAGTAGAGGGCAATTGATGGGGATGACGTTAGGAACAAATTTGTAGATTCCTGGTGTGAATGATGGGTTGTAGGATGGATGCTGGAGGAGAGAGGTAGAAGAGCACCGATAGCTAGGGTTTCGCTGGATGAAGAAGGAACAGAGTACTGGAAAGGGAGACAAGCGCGGGGTTAAAATACTTGTCGCTAAGCTTGGCGCACTTTGGAAATATCTAGTCACGAGATTGGAAATGAAACCTAGCGAAGGTTTAATTGCACTTGGATTTTGCGAGAGTCTCCCAGGTTTACCTTGGAGCACGCGATAACTTGTGAAGAATTCTATGTGAATTGCACGAGAGTCTCCCAGGCTTCCTTTTGGACTGCGTGAGAGGCTCTGTTAAGTAGTGAAAAATACCATTTTTCACCCCTAAACATGAGCTTTGAAAGACCCTTGAGAAGACTAAATAAGTGCTTTAGTGTGCATTTTACAGCTAACCAATTAGACAGGTCCAAGTCCGAAAAGCATCCTAAAATGATCAAAAAGCTGACAACTCATGTCAAGCTCAAAGAGGGAGTGAAGAAATAGCCTCAGCAATGGCTAAAAAGGTCCTAAAAGAGCAAGAAAAGACCTGAAGAAGAAGAAGGATCCATTCGCAAAGAAGAAATCAAGTTAAAAGTTCAAATCGCAAAGTAAAAAGTACTTTTCGAAAAGGTCAAAGTTCTGTTCGAATTGATTCTGGAGCTGTAATGAACTACTCGAAAAGAACCATGTTCTGTTCGAATAGTTGAAATTTCCTTTCAATAGAAGATCCGGGAGAAGTCCTTTGCGAAAAGACTTTCGAAGCCAAATTGCTGCGAAAAGAACTTCGAGCCAAAACACTGCTAAAAGGCACTTAAACTCTCTGAAAGGACATTCGGGAATTACGACTTGTTTAAAGGGCATTTCAAGAATCTCGCACGCGCCCAATGCATTTAACATGACCCGGTGGACATTTTGAAGATTCCAATCAAGATCCAAAAGCATATTCCAACCCATGTGAGCGCTCAAAGATGAAATCACTTGGCGTGAACTTCTAGAAGCTCAAACAGATTTTTGAATTCCATAATGAATTGATGCTTCTAACCGATTGGTGAACCAGATCGAGCATTTTCATTGGCGAATAGATCCGATCCCCGTGCTCAACTCGCCATTGGGCAATCCAGATCTGAACACTTCGATTGGTCAATTCAAAGCTATAAATAGAAGACATTTGCCCAATTGTGGCATCCAGATTTTGAGTTCATTTCTCATTTCCGCTTTCCCTCATTCTTACCTGATAGCTTATTTGCTTTTGAGAGTTTCGAGAGCTATTTGTAACTCCAAGGAGATTGGATTCAAGATCGCAAGTCCGAGGGCTGCCTAGCCGTGCTCAGAATTGTAAGATTGAATTTAAAAGGTTGTCAGAACTGTGTTTTCTCCATTGGATTCATGTCAACGGTTCTTATTGATCACCTTAGTGGATTAGACTCCTTTAGATTCACTACTTTGCATGCAATCTCCCTTGATTCATTACTCCCTGCATTTAATTAGCGTTGGTAACCTAGTTCGTACAGACTTGCGATGTTCATGTTCAATTGAGGATAGGTCAAACTATTGGATGATCTGTGACCATTTAAGTGGATGATCATAACCATAAGTCTAAACCTTCCTTAATTCAGATTTATTTCTCTTACATCCGCTGGTAGCCGATGAAGATTGAATCAACTCATGAAGTTGCAGATTCTCCATTAAAATTCAAAGGCTAAATCACGTAGTTATTATTTCTCCATTTGATTTATTTTAATCACTTCCCCAACTTGGATCTGGATCAGTTAGTTAGTTCTTTTCTTTATTTGCTTTTAGTTAAATGTGACAAAACCCAACACTCTCTTTTTATCTGCTTTCTAGATAATTATAGAGCCAGATCTGGTAGCACAGATCTGGAGGTTTATCTCTCATTTTAGACAAACTTCTCTGTGGACGATCTTGAAATACTTACTTTTAAAACTTGCTACAATTGGCCCTGATCTTGCAGGCCAGTGTTAGCCCCAATGTGCTGATATCCCTTTCATAAGTTAACATCCATATAATTTAGCATTCTTTAATTCTTTAATTTTTTGCACACATTTTTGGCACACTTGGAGCGACAACAAGTTTTTGGCGCCGTTGCCGGGGAATTTGTTCTAAAATAGATAGACCTATGTTTTATTCTCTTTTATTTATTATTTATTAATTCATTTTTTCTGTTGTTATCTCTGCAGTTACAAATATACAAGTAAAGGAAAGGAAAGCACCTAATTGGCTGTGTTATGTACCAAATTCTCTCTGCGTTGTTGGTAGGAGAACTCTCAACCCCGAGATTCTCCTTTTAATTCGTAAGTTGAAAGACTCCTAAGAAATGTATATACACCATGTAGTTCTCTACAATGGGTGACGAACCTAGATTGTTAAGAGACTACTTTGCTCTGGTGCCTATAATTCTTTCGCATTCAATTTCCCACAATGGAGGGAAATTATGAGATCAAATCATCAACCATCCAAATGTTGCCTTCATTTCATGGATTAAGTAAAGAAGATCCTTACAAGCACATTGATGAATTTCTCGGCTTTGTGCACAACATTTAACATAGTCGACTTGGTCCAGAGGCAACCAAGCCGAGGCTCTTTCCTTTTTCATTAAAGGACAAAGCTAGAGCATGGTTATCTATGTTAGCACCAAACAAAGACATCACATCATGGAATGATTTGCAATGTCAATTTTGTCAAAATATTTCCCAATGACTAAAACCAGCCAACTAAGACAAAGCATCATCTCTTTCTCCCAAAACTCAATCAAACTTTCCATGAGGCATGGGAAAGATTCAAAGAATCATAAGACAATGCCCTCACCATCAAATTCCTAAATGGCGGCTTGTTCAAAGCTTCTATCAAGGAATTGATCAAGGGCAAGAACATGGTGGATGCCTCTCTGTGGAGGTACCTACTTAAAAGCAGTTGAAGAGGTTTGGGACCTCTTTGAGGTGATTGAGAAAATTCAACCCGGAGAATCCTGCCAAGAGACACTTTGAGAATCCTAGGGTGAATAATCCCCAATTCACAAGAGGGAAAGTTTATGAAGTCAATGAGTCGGAAAGGAAAGTGGATAATTTGACCACAAAATTGATATGATGGACTCATTTAAAGCTCCAAATGGGTCAAGAGTAGAGGAGGCATGTCCGATATGCGGTCCCCACTCATTCAATTGATCAATGTCCTTACGCATCACAATTTCGAACTCATGATGGAACAAGCTCATGCACTCAGTCTTATGGACAGATGCAATCCAATGACTACCCATGGAGATCTCATCCTAATCTCGTGGAATCGAAATTACCATTAGCAAGCAATGCAGCCCAAAAATCAAATACCTTTCAAACACCTTTCGACCATATCGTGAAATTTTTACAATAAACAAAATTTTCAAAGACAACCTAACAACAACCCATGCGGATTCTACACCAGCCCTGCCCTCCTAGGTCCCGACCTTTGAAGAGCAGTCTTAAGTTCACTTCAAAATTTAGGAACTCTATCTCGGATCGTGAACCTTCACAGTCGAGCATTAAAAAATTGAAGAAACTTTGGGCCAACTCTCAAATTCATTAGCTAAGAGAGAGGAGGGCGACTACCCGACCAAATTTGAACAATCCTAAGGGACAGTTCATGGTTGGAGAATCCTCAAATGGCCATGAGGAGATTAAAGCTGTGACCACTTTGAGAAGTGGAAGAGTAATAAAAACAGGTAGTGAAGAGGAAAAGAAGAAGAACAAGATGTGCAGGAAGCAAGATGATGAAAACAATGAGGTTGTTGATTTACCTCGAAAACCCAAAAAATGAAAAATGCAGAAAAATAAAAAATTGTTGAAAAAGATGAGGAGGAGAGATTTGTTCCCACCTCCCATTCCCTCATGCAATGAAGTCGTTTCTCCTTTTGACAAAGGAAACACAAAAATTGAGGAAATGATGGAGACATTCAAGCAAGTTAAAATTAATCTACCTCGCTTGATGCAATCAAGCAGTCCATATGCTAAATTTCAAGGATGTGTGCACCCACAAAAGGCAATCTAGGATACATTTATCTAAGAAGGCCTTTCGTGGAGAAAATCAACCAAGTACTATCCATTGCAACACCCCTAAAATGCAAGATCCACGGAATCCCCACAATCCCTGCATCATTGGGGAGCATACCATCGAGAAAGCTCTTGCTAGATCACGAGCTAGTGTCAACTCGCTTCCTTATTCGTATATGAGAAGCTAGGTTTGGGAGAATTAAACCCACTCAAGTGGTGTTGCAACTAGTCGATGATCCGAGAGAAAACTGTGGGATTGATTGAAGATGTGCTAGTAGGAGTAGATAAATTCTTCTATCCTGCTGATTTTGGTGTTGGACATGGAACCAACCAAAAGCACTTCCATCCTGTCATTTTAGGGAGACCATTCACAGCTCTGAAAATGCTTGTATTCAATGTCAGTCCGGCATCATGGAAGTTTCTTTTGGTAATATGAAAGTCAAATTGAATGTTTATAATGTCATAACCAACCTCAATTTTCTCTGAAGAGTGCTTTCATGTTGACATCATGGATGAACTTGTGGAGGAGTCTTTGCAAAATTTCTGCAGGTGAAGACTCCACCACGTAACTAAAAATGATTGGGAATCCACTGAGAAAGAAGGAAAAGGAGATCAAATTCAAAGGAGTCTGCTTTGTGCAAGGCACTCACAAACAATCCTCAAGTTCTCCTCTTGGAGACCTGCTCCTCTCCCTCTTCCACAAATTACCAAGGTACCTTTGCTGCCCTCTTTTCTCCACCCAATTGGAACTCAACACTCCCCAAAATCTGAAATATGTGTTTTGGGAGATCATCAAACACTACTCGTGATTATTTCTTCCTCCCTTACAAAGGAGCAAGAAGAGGAGCATTGGTAGTTCTAAACAAGACAAGAAAGCAATTGGTGGACCATTGCTGATTTAGGAGGAATAAACCCAATGCATGCATAAGATCCACACGGAAGAGGATGCCAAGCCTTCTAGAGAAATGCAAAGAAGGTTGAATCCTCACATGCAAGAAGTGGTAATGAAGGAAGTTGTCAAGCTGCTAGATGTCTGGGGTCATTTACCCCATTTGATTCTCGCTTGGGTAGCACCCACAGGTGGTGCCTAAGAAATCTGGCATCAACTTGTAGTAGCAATTTGAATCAGTGAACTTATGTCCACCAGACAAACAACTGGATGGAGGGTCTGCATAGACTATGAAAATTAAATACCATGACAAGGAAAGACCATTTCCCCTCCCTTCATTGACCAAATCCTTGATAAGCTTGCAGTAAAGCTTACTCTGCTTCCTTGATGGGTACTCTACAACTCAGATCCTCAGGTACCACAGGACCAAGAAAGACCACCTTCACCGCCTTTGGCACTTTTGCCTATAGGAGGATGCCCTTTGGTCTTTGCAATGCCCACTACTTTTCAAAGATGCATGTATGCCATCTTTTCGACATGATTGATCAATTCATGGAGATCTTCATGGATGACTTTTCAATTTATGGAGACTTTTCCCAATGCTTACACCACCTCAAGTTGGTGTTGCAAAGATGTGAAGAAACCAATTTGGTTCTAAGTGGGAAAAGAGTCATTTTATAGTCACCCAAGGCATTGTCCTAGGACATGTGGTCTCCCATAAAGGCATAGAGGTGGACCAAGCAAAATTGATCTAATTGCACATTTGCCTCCTCCCAGGCTAACTTAAGCAAATCGAAGTTTCTTAGGGCATGCAGATTTTATAGGAGGTTCATCAAAGATTTCAAGTAAAATTTCCAAGCCACTCTGTCATTTCTTGTGTCAAGATGTTCCTTTGTGTTTACTAATGAATGCATGATGCCTTTGAGGTCCTTAAGAAATGTCTCGATTTCAGCTCCCATCTTGCGATCCCGACTATTCGGTGCCCTTTGAGTGATGTGTGATGCATCGAGACTATGCCCTAGGAGCTGTCCTAGGGCGGAGAAAGGATAAGCTTCCCCATGTCATAGCTTATGCCGGCGGATCCATGATAGATGCCCAGCTCAACTACACAACAAGCGAGAAAGAGTCACGGCCATTGTGTTTGCATTGGAAAAATTCAGTCTTATGTTTTAGGTTCACAAATTGTGGTGTTTTTGACCACTCTGCCCTAAAATACCTTCATCTAAGAAGGATACCAAGCCAGTTAATCGGTGGATCCTCCTATTACAGGAGTTTGATCTACTGATTAAGGATAAGAAAGGTGGAAAATGTGGTGGTGATCACCTATCCGAATTCTCAATCGAGGATGATAGCTTACCTATTAATGAATCATTTCGATGAGCAACTTTTTGCCATCAATACCCACGATCCTTGGTTTGCAAACATAGTCAACTTCTTGGCTATTGGATGATTCCTCAACATTGGAATCGAATGGATAAAGATCTTTTCTTCTCACGAGTTAAACATTTCATTTGGGAAGATCCTTATCTATTCAAGAATTGTATGCACCAAGTGATCAAGATGTGTCCCCGACCATGAATTCTCCGGCATATTGTCAATGTGTCATGAAACTGTGGAGGTCATTTCAAGGTAATAAAACAACAAAAATTCTGCAGATGTGGTTTTTATTGGCCCACAATCTTTAAAGATGCCTTACAAGATCAGAATCTTCGCCAGAAGCGCCAAAATTGGGCGATTTCCAAAAGAAACTCAATGCCCTCTGACCAATATTCGTGGTTGAGTTGTTTGATGTATGGGAATAGATTTTATGGGCCCTTTCCTCCTTCTAATGGAAATAACTTCATTTTAGTAGTGGACTATGTCTCCAAGTGGATTGAAGCCATAGCTACTAAATCAAATGATCACAAAGTGGTTTTGAAATTTCTCAAGGACCACATTTTTCCAGTTTGGTTTCCCAGGCCATCATCAGTGATGGGGAAGCCATTTTGTAACAAACAGTTTGAAGCTCTATTGAAAAAGTACTCTGTCACTCATAGAGTAGCCACTCCCTATCATCCACAAACCGGTGGACAAGTGGAGATTTCAAATAGAAATCAAACACATTTTGGAAAAAAAGCGAAGAAGCACAGAAAGGACTGGTCCTTTAAGCTCAATGTTGCTTCGTGGGCATCTGAGCGCCTACAAAACTCCAATTGGAATGTCCCCTTTAGACTAGTCTATGGCAAAGCATGTCATTTGCAGAGAGTTAGAATACAAAGCTTTGGGCTATTAAAACATTTAATATGGATCTAACTTCTTTGGTAATCACAGGAAACTTCAACTCCTTTGAATTGGAAGAGTCAGGATGGATGCTTATACAAGCTCAGTTGTATAAGGAGAAAGTCAAATCATTTCATGATAGGAGTTTAATGAGAAAAGAGTTCATACCGGGGTCCAAGGTATGGTTATTCAACTCTAAACTTAAATTCTTTCCGGCAAATTGAGATCCGGATGGGAAGGGCCATACACTGTCATCAAGGCCTCCCCTCGGGAGTCAGTGGATATTCAGATCCCAAGGATGGAAGAATCCTTAAGGTAAATGGTCGAGGCTCAAGCCATGCATTGACAACACTCAGAGCCTGCATTTGTCATCACGAATCTCCAACAATCGATGGTAGAAAATTGTATATTATGTTTGTACAACATAGTTTTACTTGAATTTCTGCTTCTATTTCTTTTCTTGTTCATAGTTTAAATACACTTAAAAGTTCAAATCGCAGCAAAAACTACTTTTTGAAAAGCCCAAAGTTCTATTGAATAGATTACGGGCTGAATGAACTGCTCGAAAAGAAAGATGTTCTTTTCGAATAGTTAATTATGTTAACAGCCTTTTCAATAGAAGGTCCGATGCTAAGTCCCTTAGAAATAAACTTTCAAGCTATCTACTTGTCGAAGGCACTTTTGCCATTCAAATAGAAAAAAAGGGCTCTTTGGAATATTTCGAAAACTTAAAGGTGCTTTCGATTTTAGCTTCAAGTATATTTAGTCGCTTTGAAGTTAGCTTTGTATTTGCAAACACTCTCTGTGCAGAGCGACGCCCACTAAAACCATAGCTCACTCTCTTCTCACGAGCTCCACAAAGATATCACCGTTTGTTCCTAATTGTTTGAGCGTTTCCATTTTTCGAGATCACAGATCAGCGGCCATGATCTTTACAAACAAAGCGACTCGGTTTAAGCACAAACCTTAGATCGTGGTATTTTTCTATCCATTCTCGCCAATCTTTTAGAAAAATCTAAATCAGTGTTAGCTGTGTGGGCTTTTGTTTTCCTCCATTTTAAATATGGGAAAGATCGAGAAATCCTTAGTCGCCACTTTTCTAAAGGGCAATTTTCAATGCCCCCATGCTCATCCCGAAGCAATGGCTGATGTGAGTGCCAAGATAAAGAAGAAAAGAAATTGCTGGCCTCCCCTTTGGAAGACTAATTACAGCCCTCCTAAGAGCCAAGTTTGACATAGATAGGAAGAGCCCTTTGAAGTCCTCACCCCATAACTTTGGCAAGAAAGCACCGGACCACAAGTCGCTATGTTGAGGAGAATGAGAGCAGGAGATCCAGACATGCCCTGCTCTTGCCCCCACCTGCTGAACCCATTCTGCCAGAGCACTGAGAGCGAGTTCCTGCTGCTAAGCCCTGACAGGAACCTAGCCTGCAAGTGTGGGTGGGCCCAACAACCACCTATGGACCCCCCTGCAGACATGAACCTCGTGAGTGAACTAGCACAGAGTCCAAGAGATACCCTGCTGCAGGTTTAAATCATATGGAGCCTCCACCACCATCGCACCTCACCAGCCCTGCCATTTTACAAGAACCATTTCTGTGGTGACCAGCTCTCTAGTGCACCACCTGCATTCTACCAACACCACACTGCACCCTATTCCCACACCCCTTCCACCCACACCCCTTCCACATTGGAGCTCATCCAAGCCCTAATCACACCCTTACCACCCACCCCTCAAGACCCGCCTCCATGTTGCCTCACAAGCAACCCAAAGACCAGTCCTAGTGCTTCCTCCACTACCACCCGTGCTACCCAAACCACACCAGAACTGTAGCCCTCCCCTTCCGGTGAGATAGCTACCCAAATCGACCCTCTCTTACCCTCCCTCCCAGCACCCACTTTAGTCCCTACTTGAGAAAAGACAAAAATAAACCCCTCACCCTTACTCCCTTTCCTCCCTCTTTTCCTTTTATTTTCACAAATTTCGTTCATGCAATTTGCTTTCGCAATTCCTTGCTATTATTTTTTTCTCATTGTTTCCCTAATAAGTGACTATGCCACCACCTTTGAACCGGAGGACACCTCATAGGTTTGGGGTGTGTATGTGTAATAGTTAACCTAAGGACAACAGAATCACCTAAGTAATCGAAATGAATTATTTTACTTAAGAATCATGACAATTAGGAAGTTTAAAATTTCTTTGCAAAATTTAGACATCATAAACCTTTCAATATTCTACATTTCCATGATGTTAGCACCATGAAAACCTCCTTGGTATCAAGCATTTAGCAAGTCATGGGAAAGAGAAAAAGGTAAAGACATACTTAAAAGCTCAAGGAAAAACCATAACCGGTGAGAATTGAGCCCTATATTTTCCATCTCGTTGAAGAGTGACGAGGCAATTTTTTCTGATTCAAAGGATTGGTGAGGCATTAGATCCACTAGTTAGGAAACTCCAAATTAAAACAAGTAACACTCATGAAACCGAGGAAAGATCAAGGCCTTCTTCTGACGACTTGAACCTAATGTAACCAACCAAGAAAATTCTGCCCTGTTTGTACCCCATTTGAGTCAGAATCCTACAATTCTTCATCAAAAATACCAAAAGTACTTTTTGCACCGAACCTATGGAACCAATTCAGCCTTCCCTCACTCGAGAATTCAGGAGGTAAAGGAGAAAGAAAGCGAAGATGGACCATTTAGCAACATCAAGAAAATGAAGAGAAAATACCTCAAAAGCAGGCAATATGGTGGTGAGAAAGGAAGAGACAAACAATGTGAAAAGTTGCAAGCAAAAAGGCAAAAAGGGACCTTATGATGAAAAAATGCAAGATCAAAGAAAGAACTGATCACCGTGAATGTGAGAATCTCGAAAGAAAGAAGCTAAACTCAAAAGGTGGAGTCATGAACCATCTCCTGCACTTCACTGAGTTCTCAAATTCAAACCCTGCTCAAACCGCCTTTCCTTGAAACTTCACTCCATAAGCCATACAAACAAACCTAGATTAAAAGCCCTTGTGATCCAAAGTTGAGTGAGTCATGTGGAGATAAGTGACCCAATCTATGGTGAGGAGATGTCAATGATGCCATTGCCTAAGAATCATGCCTATGCTCATGCTTACAGATCCATTTGGGAGATGTAATCGCTCTTGAGCTTGAGTGAAAATGAACCCCTCAACAAAAACACC
Organism: Chloranthus sessilifolius; assembly: GCA_021018995.1. Classification (NCBI taxonomy): domain Eukaryota; kingdom Viridiplantae; phylum Streptophyta; class Magnoliopsida; order Chloranthales; family Chloranthaceae; genus Chloranthus; species Chloranthus sessilifolius. The sequence continues at coordinate 45,189,150 of CM037592.1, forward strand.
GATGAGAGTATACCTGGTGAGTGTTTGGGTTGGAACTTGAGCATAATAAGTATGACTTACAACCTAATTTTATTCAGATGATGAGCTCATCACGCACATTTGTACAATTTCCTATGGCTGCTCAGGATTGGAAATATTGAAACATTCATGAGGTTCTTAAAATGTTTAAATTCTGCAAACAATAATCAAATTTTCTTTCATCATTGATTCAAGAGTAACTAATCCGCTCCTTGATTGCTCATTTGATAATTTTGCCGATGTTAAGCTTCATGGAGAAGTTTGTGGGTACCTTCACCGAAAACCCTCGAGACTTCACTCCTCCTCTAGGGACCACCTAGGGGTTGAAAAGGCTTGTTGCATATGCTAAATGCACCTGCTTCCTACAAAAGTGGCTCTTTACTTTGTTTTTTATGTTTCTTTGCTCGAGGACTAGCAAAGCTTAGGTTTGTGTGTTAAGTAGTGAAAATACCATTTTCACCCCTAAACATGAGCTTTGAAAGACCCTTGAGAAGACTAAATAAGTGCTTTAGTGTGCATTTTACACTAACCAATTAGACAGTCCAAGTCCAAAAGCATCCTAAAATGATCAAAAAGTCGACAACTCATGTCAAGCTCAAAGAGGAGTGAAGAAATAGCCTCAAGAATGGCTAAAAAGGTCCTAAAAGAGCAAGAAAAGACCGAAGAAGAAGAAGGATCCATTCGCAAAGAAGAAATCAAGTTAAAAGTTCAAATCGCAAAGTAAAAAGTACTTTTCAAAAGGTCAAAGTTCTCGTTGAATTGATTCGAGTCAGTAATGAACTACTCGAAAAGAACCATGTTCTGCTCGAATAGTTGAAATTTCCTTTTCAATAGAAGATCCGGGAGAAGTCCTTTAAAAGACTTTCGAAGCCAAATTGCTTTGAAAAGAACTTCGGAGCCAAAACACTTTGCGAAAAGGCACTTAAACTCTGAAAGGACATTTTGGGAATTCTACATTGTTTAAAGGGCATTTCGTAATCTCGCACGCGCCCCAATGCATTTAATGACGAGGACATTTAAGATTCCAATCAAGATCCAAAAGCATATTCCAACCCATGTGAGCGCTCAAAGATGAAATCACTTGGCGTGAACTTCTAGAAGCTCAAACAGATTTTTGAATTCCATAATGAATTGATGCTTCTAGCGCTGATTGATTTGAACCATCGAGCATTTTCATTGGCGAACAGATCCGATCCCCTGCTCAACTCGCCATTGGGCAATCCAGATCTGAACACTTCGATTGGTCAATTCAGCCTGTCAGCTATAAATAGAAGACATTTGCCCAATTGTGGCATCCAGATTTTGAGTTCATTTCTATTTCCCGCTTCCGCCGATAGCTTCTTTTGTATTTGCTTTTGAGAGTTTCGAGAGCTATTTGTAACTCCAAGGAGATTGGATTCAAGAGCGCAAGTCTGAGGGTACATCTAGCCGTGCTCTGTAATTGTAAGATTGAATTTAAAAGGTTCTTGTAACCGTGTTTTCTCCATTGGATTCATGTCAAGGGTTCTTATTGATCACCTTAGTGCATTAGACTCCTTTAGATTCACTACTTTGCATGCAATTTCCCTTGATTCATTACTCCTGTAATTAGCGTTGGTAACCTAGTTCGACAGACTTGCGATGATGTTCATGTTCAATTGAGGATAGGTCAACAACTATTGGATGATCTGTGACCATTTAAGTGGATGATCATAACCATAAGTCTAAACCCTTCCTTAATTCAGATTTATTTCTCTTACATCCTTTGTAGCCGATGAAGATTGAATCAACTCTGTTTAGTTGCAGATTCTCCATTAAAATTCAAAGGCGAAATCACAGAAAGTTATTATTTCTCCATTTGATTTATTTTAATCACTTCCCCAACTTGGATCTGGATCAGTTAGTTAGTTCTTTTCTTTATTTGCTTTTAGTTAAATGTGACAAAACCCAACACTCTCTTTTTATCTGCTTTCTAGATAATTATAGAGCCAGATCTGGTAGCACAGATCTGGAGGTCTATCTCATATTTCAGACAAATTCTCTGTGGACGATCTTTAATATACTTACTTTTAAAACTTGCTACAATTGGCCCTGATCTTGCAGGCTATTGTTAGCCCTCAATGTGCTGATATCTCTTTCATAATTTAAAATTATGTAACTTAATATTCATTAATTCGTCATTCAAAACACACATAAATCAGGCACATGTTAGGCAACAACAGGCTCTCAGGTTCACTTTGAATCTCGCGACAACATCATGAATCGCGTGATAGCTAGTGAAGTATACAATTTCAATTGCATGAGAGTCCCAGGCTTCCTTTTGAACCTTGCGACAGCTAGTGAAATGCTCTATTTGGATCGCGCGAGAGGTTCCCAGGTTTACCTTGAATCTTGTGACAGCTATTGGAGGGTTCTATGGGAATTGTGCAAGAGGTTCCCAGGTTTACCTTGAATCTCACGACAACTATTGAAGGATTCTATGGGAATTGAACGAGCGTCTCCCAGGCCTCCTTTTGGACCCCGTGACAGCAAAGTATTAAACAGAGAGCATGCACTCTTCATTCTGCCATTCCCATTTGTGTTGTGGCTGGTTCCTAGGCATGACTCACCACCATAGGTATCCCCAGACACATTAAGATTAAACATTCAAGCATAGACAGCAAAAATCAGTATCCAACATTGGGCATTCAAGCAAAAACCATCAATTCAAGAGCAGTAATCATCAAACAAAGCATAAAGAAATCAGACCAGGCAGGTTCAGATTTAAGTGGGGCCACTAAAATTTCCTAGAGAATTTGAACAAAAGAAAGCAAGACAAATCTAACAAAACTAAAGTACATATGATACAATATTGACACACCTATGGATCAGTTTAATGAAGGATCCCCTTGAAAGTGAATGGTGTCCATAGGTTCAACAGGTTTTTTGAAACAAGGCTTAAGCCTCTGACAAATCACCTTCAAGGTTTTCCCAAACTTGGGATCCTTGATTTCCACAGCACCCGATGGGGAAACACTCATGACAATATAGGGACCTTCCCATCTGAATTTCAGTTTTGCAGGAAAAAATTTAAGTTTGGAGTTAAACAACCAAACCTTGTCACTAGCCATGAAGCTCTTTCTCAACAAACCCTTGTCAAAGAAAGCCTTGGACCTTTCCTTGTAGATCCGGGCATTGGCATATGCATCCATCCTCAGCTCTTCCAGTTCTGAGAGCAGCAGCAACCTATGAGGACCAGCAAAAGTTAGGTCTAGATTTAAATTTTTTATAGCCCAATAGGCCCTGTATTCTAACTCTATTGGGAGGTGGCAGGCCTTGCCATAAACTAGTTTGAATGGGGACATCCCAATGGGAGTCTTATAGGCAGTCCTATAAGCCCACAATGCATCATTTAGCTTTTTAGCCCAGTCCTTCCTGTTAGTCTTCGCAGCCTTCTCAAGGATGTGCTTGATCTCCCTATTAGAAATTTCAACTTGCCCACTAGTTTGTCGGTGGTAGGGAGTAGCAATCCTATGGGTGACAGAATATTTCTTGAGCAAGCTCTCGAAATTTCTGTTGCAGAAATGGCTACCCCCATCACTGATAATGGCTCTAGGGGTGCCAAATATTGAGAAGATATTTTGCTTTACAAACTTGAGGACAACCTGATTATCATTGGTTCTTGTGGCAATAGCTTCTACCCATTTTGAAACATAATCCACTGCCACTAAGATGAAATGATAACCATTAGAAGGAGGAAAGGGGCCCATAAAGTCAATACCCCAAACATCAAACAGTTCCACAACAAGGATGGGCTGCAAAGGCATTGAGTTTCTTTTGGACAGCCCTCCTAATTTCTAACATCTTTCACAGGTCCTGCAGTGTGTATTGGCATCTCTGAATAAAGAAGGCCAATAGAACCCACACTGCAAGATTTTATCAGCTATTTTTCTTCCACTAAAGTGGCCTCCACAGGCATTTTCGTGGCACATGGCTAGCATACTGGGGACATCACTTTCTAGAACACATTTTCAGATGATTTGGTTTGCACAATACTTGTATAAGCAAGGTTCCTCCCAGAAATAGAACTTGACCTGTGAGAAAAATAGGTCTTTGTCCATTTTGGTCCAATGGGCAGGAATCTTGCCTATAACTAGATAATTTACAATGTGTGCATACCAAAGAACCAAGGATTGGATGGCAAACAATTGCAAGGTCATCAACACATTTCTCCAACACAATTCTGGACAAGTGGTCAACCACCACATTTTCTACACCCTTTTTGTCCTTGATTTCAATGTCAAACTCCTGCAATAGGAGTATCCATCTAATCAGCTTGGGCTTAGCATCTTTCTTGGACATTAGGTACTTCAATGCTGAGTGGTCTATGAAGATTACAGTTTTAGACCCAAGTAGGTAAGGTCTAAATTTGTCCATAGCAAAAACCATTGCTAGAAGCTCTTTCTCAGTTGTGGTATAATTTAGCTGAGCTTCAGTAAGTGATTTGCTTAGATAGGCAATGACCACTAGTAGCTTATCTTTCCTTTGGCCCAAAATAGCACCTATTGCCAAGTCGGATGCATCACACATCAGCTCAAAGGGCACTGCATAGTCAGGTGTTTGGAGTACAGGGGCAGTGGTGAGGCATATCTTCAAAGTTTCAAAAGCCTCAAGACATTCAGCAGAAAAATCAAAGGGCACATCCTGGCAGAGGAGGTGGCACAATGGTTTAGCAATTTTGCTGAAGTCTTTAATGAACCTCCTGTAGAATCCTATATGTCTAAGGAAAGATCTGATTTGTTTGATTGCTCTTGGAGGGGGCAAATTTGTAATGAGGTCAACTTTGGCCTTATCTACCTCAATCCCTTCTTTAGAGACTACATGGCCCAACACAATACCTTGTGTTACCATGAAGTGGCTCTTTTCCCAACTTAAGACTAGATTGGTCTCCTCACATCTTTGCAAGACCAGGTGGAGGTGTTGTAGACATTGGCCAAAACTGCCCCCATATACAGAAAAATCATCCATAAAAATTTCTAAGAATTTTTCAATCATATCAGAGAATATGACATATATACACCTCTAAAAAGTAGCTGGGGCATTACACAGCCCAAAAGGCATCCTTCGATAGGCAAAGGTGCCAAAAGGACAAGTAAATGTAGTTTTCTCTTGGTCATAAGGGTGCACAGGGATCTGGTTGTACCCTGAGTACCCATCAAGAAAATAGTAAAAAGCTTTTCCAGCCAACTTATCCAGAACTTGATCAATGAATGGGAGAGGGAAGTGGTCTTTTCTGTTTCTAGAGTTGAGCTTCCGATAATCTATGCAAATCCTCCAGCCAGTGGTCTCCCTGGCTGGTCTTAACACTCCAGACTCAGTTGTAACAACTGTTATGTCAGATTTCTTGGGCACCACTTGGATAGGTGCCACCCATTCAGAATTAGAAATGGGGTAAATTACCCCAGCATCTAGCAATTTAATGATTTCTTTGAGGACCACTTCCTGCATGTGAGGATTTAATTTCCTCTGCATTTTCCTGGAGGGTGTTGAGTCCTCCTCTAAATGGATCATGTGCATACAGATTGATGCATCTATCCCTCCTAGATCTGCAATGGTTCAGCCAATTGCCTTTTTGTGCTTCCTCAAGACAGTTAGTAATTCTTCCTCTTGCTCATTGGTAAGAGAGGAGGAGATAATTATAGGAAGTTTTTTACCTTTCTCAAGGAAGGCATATTTCAATGTTTCTGGAAGCTTCTTGAGATCCAGATCAGGGGCTTGTTGGGTGGATGGCAGGATTGGTGCTTTGTTAGTTTGAGGAAGAGGCAGCAATGTAAGTTTTCAAATGGAATGCTGTACTAAGCCCACAGAAGACTTCAATGTGGTCATGTCTTCTGGCATAACAGCTGGGCTTCCTTCCTCTATCCGTCCATAAATGAGAGCATCCCATGCCTAGCAGTGTTATCGACCAAGATGTCGATATGCGGTAATGGGAAGTCGTCCTTTGGGCTCGCCTTATTGAGATTTCTGAAATCAATACACATGCGAACCTTTCCATCCTTCTTCGACACGGGGATAATATTGGCTAGCCATTGTGGGTACTTGGAAATCATAAGAAACCCCACGTCGTACTACTTGATGACCCTATCCTTCACTTTTAGCATCCATTCGAGTCTGAGGAGTCTCAATTTCTGCTTGATCAATTTAACATCTGGATATAGCAGCAGCTCATGCTCGACCAAATCGGCATCCAAATCAGGCATGTCCTCATATGACCATGTGAAGACGTCTTGGTATGACTGAACGAAATCAATCATGCTTTTTCTTTTCTCAGGAGATAGTGACGTTCTGATTTTGGTAATTCTAGGAACCTCCTTTGTACCCAGGTTGACATCCTTTGTTTCTTCAACGATCGGGGTAGGGCCATACTCAAAATCAACATATCATTCAAGGAGATCATTGGGAAGCTCCTCAGTAGGGATTTCCTCGTCTAGACTCATGACTCATACCTCTTCTTGTAGTTCTATAGGAAAGGGGTCGATTTCATGTAGGACGAGTTTTTTAATTAAGGCATCTTTTTTCTTGATTTTATCGAGAATTTTAAAAGACAATTTTTTTGGTTATTTTGTATTTCTTTTAATTTTTTGGATTTTTCTTTTTGTTCAAAAGTGGGCCCTTGGCAAAGCGAGTCCCTATATATATGGTATTACCTGTCAAGGGCTAACCTCACTTTTTATAGGTTATTTTTTTTTGAAAAACGGGTGCCGCATTTGAAGCCACTAGCTGCTTCCAGAGTCTAGGGCATAGTCACCCAATTTCTTACCTGTGGTGCTGCTCCTGTACTTGTGTGGACAGAGGGGGTTGATTAATATGATTCTTTGGAGTCAGCCTCCATCATATTGACTATGGGATTGTCTGAGATTCCATCCTCAAATGTCAGCAAGGTCCTATGGTGGTTTACCATAGGGAGAGACTGTGCAGGTACTAAAGACTCTTCCTTAAAAAGGGACAGAGCGGCTAGGTCTATTTTTCAGGTTGGGGGGAATAATTTAGGGATTGGTGGGGTGGACAGGGGCTACCGATTTGTGTGGGGTTAGCTGTGTTGCCCCATTTTGATCAATCTTTACAATCCCCATGCTCACAAAGGTATTCCGAATGTGAGGCCTAGGATGGGGTTCCTCTTCTAGGTTTATTTCCTTAGTTCTAGCAGCCGCTATTGTTAGAGCCTTTTCCTTTGCCAGTCGGACCTATTCTTCATTGGGTTTGTAACCTAGCCTGAATTTAACTTGCTGTCCGCCCTTGGCCTTGACTGGCTCTTTTCTGCCTTGTAATCGGAGTCCCAGCCCCTTACCTTTCTGATATCCCAATTTCCGGAGAATGGCCACAGCCACAACCATTTTGCCACCAGTTTTCATAGTAATCCTCTGGAGAGGCTCCAGGATCACTGCCGACACATCATACACAAAGCTATGAAGATCTGTGTCTTCGATAGTGTGTGACACATCCAACATTATGGGGTCTTTGATGTTGTGGCTAGCTTTTTCTCTTTCCTCATGTCCCTCACCTATGATGGTGATGATTTTCAGCCCAGCCATAAATTTAAGTGTCTGATGCAAGGTTGAAGGTATTGCCTGTTGGTATCTTCTTAGTGTGCTTGATTTATGTGAGTTTTGAAAAACAGATTTATAGCTGCTAAATTACAGTGGCTCTAGACTATATAAACAAATAAGGAAATATCAGCACAGTTAGAAGAGAATTAGCCTGCAAGATCAGGGCCAATTGTAGCAAGTTTTAAATGTAAGTGAGTAAAAGATCGTCCATAGGGAATTGATTTAAAATTTAAGATAAACCTCCATATCTGAGCTACCAGATCTGGCCTCTGATCCTATCTACAAAGCACATAAGATGGGAGTTTGAATTTGTCACGTTAACTAAATGATAAAAGTAAAAGTTAAACTAAATGATCCAGATCTGAGTTGGGGAAACGTTTGTGGTAAACTTATACAAAAATTGGAGAAATAATATCTAACTTTGATTTGGTCCTTGAAATCTAATGAGAATAACTGTAGCTCAGCAGAGGTGATCCAATCTTCATCTGGCTACAAGCACAGATGTAAGAGAGATAAATCTAATTCAAGGATTAGGCTTACACTTATGGCTATGGTCTGTCCACTTTAATGGCCACAAACCATCCAATAGTCTTTAACCAAATCCTCAATTCAGAACAGGAAAAATCACTACAAATGCCGTAAGAGATTAGGTTACCAACACTAATTCTCAAAGGATTAATGAATCAAGGGAAATTGCATGCAAAACAATGAATCTAAAGGAGTCTAATGTACTGAGGAGATCAGAGAGAACCCTTGACATGAGTCCAATGGAGAATGCATAGTTTACAGCAACCTTTTAAAATCCACCATTAAAATTACAGAGCACAGCTTTAACAGCTCTCAGATTTGCAGTCTCGAATACAACTCTCTTTTGAATTACAGAAATATCTCACAGCTCTCAATTGCTAGTCAAAGTGAAGCTATTACAGGGATTACAGACAAGCTGTCTGGCTGGGAAATGGGGGGTTAGAAATGAAACTCAAAATCTGGATACCCAAATTGGGCAAATAGTTCATCTATTTATAATTTTCCCTAAGCCAGCTCAAATGTGTATCAACCAATCAGAATTGGATAGATCTGTATCAGCCAATAGGAGTCGAGCACAAGGATCCAGATCTATTTTGGACAATCAGAACTGCTTGATCTGTTTCAGCCAATCAGGTGAAAAAGGCATCAATTCTGTTATGTATTTTGAAAGTTTGTTAGAGTTTCTAGAAGTTCCCGCCAAGTAATTTCATCTTTGGGTGTTCACATGGGGTGGAATATGCCTTTGGTTCGTGCTCAGAATCTTTCGGAATGTCCTTGGGCTTTTCAATGCATTGGGACGCATGCAGCAGATTACTGAATTGCCCTTGTTAAAGCTGCAAATCTCCAGAATACCTTTTCGCAGAGTTTAGGGGCCTTTTCACAAAGTTCAATGACTTCTGAAGCTCTGTTCGCAAAGTTCAATCTTCTTTTCGAGGAGTTCAGATGCTCTTCGAAAGCTACACTTGGAGTTTTAGTCCTTTTCGCAGAGTTTAGGTGCCTTTTTGCAAAGTTCAATGACTTCTGAAGCTCTGTTCGCAAAGTTCAATCTTCTTTTCGAGGAGTGTTTTCTTCTTTTCGCAAAGTTCAAGGTTCTTTACGAAAAGTGCAAGTTCTTTGCGAAAAGAACTCTGTAGTGCATTTCTCTGTTCGAAATGTTCCCTGCTTCTCTTACAGGTCTTTGCCTCTTCTATTTAGACCTTTCCACAGCTGATGAGGTTGTTTCTTCACTTCCTTCCTTTGGACTGACATGGATTGTCATCTTTTTGGCACTTTTGAGCTACTTTTATGGTTAAGCATGTCTTTATTGTTAGCTGCAACATAGGCACTTAAAATACTTATTTAGTTCTCTCAAGGGTCTATCAAGGACCAAATTAAGGGGTGAAAAATGGTATTTTCCAGTTCTCAACATTGCCCTGACCTCATGTAACCAAGGGCGCCCCAACAGCAGGTTGAAGAAAGACTTGATATCTATTACTTGGAAAGGTATGGAAAAGGTCATTGGCCTGATCACGAGCTCAAGATCAACTTCCCCGATTATTTCTCTTCTTGTGTTAACAAATCCTCTAGCACTGGTTTTTATCGGCCTTACGATACAGGGGTCCACCCCTATTTTGGTAGCTGTTCTTAGAGGGTACACATTTAAAGTAGACCCATTGTCGATCAATGCCATTAGGATTACCAGATTTCCAGTTTCAATAGTTATATTGAGGGATTTGGAATGATTATTTCTCTTCTGGTAAATCAACATTCGAAAAGGAGATGGCATTAGGAGCCATCACCTGCCTGATTATCTGCCTGACTTCATCAGGGCTTGGAGAGATACATGTGCATTTTTTAATGCCCCCATCAGAGCATGGAAATGAAGCGGGGATGTCATTAATAAATCCCACACTGTGATATGGGCTGACATTCTTCTTAGCTGGGTTTCAGGTATGTGCTCTCGACTCATCTTCTCAAATGGGTTTACCGCAGTAGTATCCTTCTTACCCTCTGGTCGAGCTAGCACTGGTACTGGTGCATCTGACTGCTTGGAGATCTTTCCTAACTTGGTGATGAAATCAACTATCCCCTCCTTGTTACTGCCGATATTGATATCTGTTTAACCATAACTGAGCGGGACCTGATGGGGATTGTAGGTTAGTCCTGGGATCTGGAATGGGGTGAAAGAAGGTGCCTCCGCTGATGGATTGGGATGGGCGGGGATCACCTAGTTAACTTCTATAACAGATGGAAGGGTGGAGCAAGTGGGCCAAAGGGGGTTTGTAAGGATTGTGGATGATTGTATTAGGGGTGATGTGATAGGGGTGGGCTATTGATAGTTGATCGGTGATGGAGGGGGATGGGGGACATAATCTTCCATTGGATAGTTGGCGGGGGTGGTCATGTATGATTGATATAAATTTATTTAGACGTAATTGACGAGAGTTGGCAATGGGAAATATACCCTAAGATCTAAGGGTTCTGCTTGTGGTGCGGGGTAGGAAAATAATTAGTCACATTCAATGGTTCAATCACCCCGATGCTTCTGTCCTCCCGTCCTCTTTGCCGTGGTGCTATAAAATCTTCTCGAGCATGGATATACTCCGACGGGTCAAACTCCTTGTCATCCTCTTCGACCACGCTGATAGTTGGTCTCGGACCTGCCCCTCTTGGTGGGTGTGGTGGTAGTGGCACTGGGTGTATATTCACATGCTAGTTAGCCTGGGGAAGTGGCGGAGGGATTATCTTAGCAGCCTCTATTAAGTCCTATATCATGTGCTTCAAAGGGAAACACCGACTAGTCAGGCGGCTTGGTCCTTGGTGGAAGTTGCAATGGGTGTTGGGATCATAGTTCCTCAGAATTGGATTCGGCGGGGGTCGTGGCTGGAGCACTGTGACCAAACTCTTTTCAATTAACAAAGGAAGCAAAATGTTTAGGGACTGTTCCAAGGGTGTGAAGACTCAATCAAAACGGGCTAGTCTCTACTCTGGGTCATTTATGCCCCTTGGCCATTTTCGATTCTCTGTGTCGGCTCGCTTCTAGTTGGGATTGGCTGGGCTGCCATAAATTGGAATGGGGTCGTGCTAGTATTGGGTCACATATTACCGACTGTTTGTATATCTGCCCTGATTCTTCCTTCATTTCTCTGATCGGCGAACCTCCAAACTCCATTGCTTATCGTTTTGTTCAACCGCCCCTCTCTTATCGCATCCTCACAGTGATTGGCGTTCCTTACCAAATCAGCAAAGCTAGACTGTTATTGGTATAGCAAGAAGTCTGAGATGACCGAGAGGGTGTTTTTCAAAATCATTTCAATCTGCTCATCATCAGGTATTCTTTCCTGACCTTATTTTCCAATTCCCTCCACCGCCCAAGATAATCAAAGAATGCTTCTTTGGGCTTCTGCTTTAGCAGGGCCAGGTCTGATTTTCTGGGTTCAATGCCTATTTTGTAGACATATTGTTCTTGGAATAAGTGGGTCAGATCCTTTCAAGTTTTGATCATGGAAGGTTCCAACGAAGTGAACCGCCTTAAGGCCGGGCCCGTAAAGCTCTTTTGGAAGACCTTCATGAGCAAACGCTCATCTCCTCCGTACTGGCACATGTCCCCACAGTAGGACTTGAGATGTGCAATTGGGTTAGAGATGCAGGGGGATGAGGCCCACGGTGGCCTTCTTTATCACCAATATACTCACATTTCAAATTTTAACACAGCCAGCGAGGTAACATATCCTTCAAGGTTCTACCTTCTTTGTATGTATTTCCATCCATAGTTCTGATGACTTTATTTTCTGACATTACAGCCACTCCCTTCGATCACGTTCTGAGGGGGCTGGTTTGATCTCCATCCCTACTACTTCGTTTTCCCCTTTGCGGTGAGACTCCTCCTAGCACAAGCGGGTTTCGGGGACTTCCTCTATTACCCTCCCAAAGGGGGGATAACTCTTATGTGATGGCCCTTGCGGAGAGGTTTCGTCTTGACACAATGACCTTCCTCATGTCGGTTGCTGAGATGGCCATCACCCTAGTTGAATGGTCAATGATTACTGGGATTGCGGCAGGGGAGCACCAGTGGTCTTCCCTAGCTATATTGACTAGGAGGAGGTGATCAGGCTGATTGGGGCTTATCTACCCTCCAACTGTATGTCTAGTCTCGAGGTCAAGTTATCATAGCTGGTTGACCTTTTTGATGAGGATGAGTTAGTCCTGACAGACCAGTGTTAATCACTGAAAAATGCCATTTTTCACCTCATAAGCTAGCCTTTACTACACCTTAGAGCCATCTAATAAGTGTCATCTGAGTATGTTTTTGTAGTTAGAAATAAAATGATGTTTAGTGCAACAGTCCACATTTTGGAGGCCAAGAAGAAAGAATTTAGAGTCAAATCCAGAAGCTGATTGAAAAATAGAGAACGCACCATGGTGGTCTGCACCATAGATACCATTTTACTAGCCTAAGGGGCCCTAGAAGAGCAACATAGGAAAGAAGAATGGACCTAAGCAAAGAAGAGTGCTGCAGCAAGCTGTGCATCATTGTAGAGGATCACAAATGGCTGCTCGAGCAGTTCTCGAGTAGTTCAAGTATAGCTTAAATCAGCTCGAGTGGCTCTCGAGCAGTTAAAACCTTCAGAAAGGTAGCTCAAGCAAATCTCGAGAAGTTCAAGCCTGCATCTCAAAGCTCGTTCGAGCAAATCTCGAGCAGATCAAAATAGGCCGAGCTTCAGAAAACAACCTCGAGCAGTTCTCGAGAGGATCTGTGCTTCAGAAAACCATCTCGAGCACATCTCGAAAGGTTCAGACATTTCAGAGAATATCTTCTCGAGTGGATCTCGAGCAGATACACCTTCAAAAAATTTCCTTGAGCAGTTCTCGAGTAGCTCTCAAGCACTCCGAGTATGAATCTAGCCACTCGAGGAGCTCAAATTGATCCTGTCGAGCTGCATTTCATCCTGTGGAGATCCTCTGAAGAAAAGTCACCTAAAGCCTCATCTACTTGAGCTGCATAATTAGAACCATTTGAACCTGTCGAGCCTCCTTTAGCAGTCAATTCAACCACTCGAGATCCATTTGAGATGCATAATAGGAAACAGTCAGCCTCTCGAGGCACGGGTTCCAGACTTCCCATTCCACATACAAGGGTACTTTTGGGATTCCATAGCTTCTAGGGCACACATTCCAAAGTACTGAGTTGTGCCCCACATCCCAAGGAAATTACTTGGCCATAAATGAGCCCCGACAGCAACTTCTATCGGATTGGCCAGAGCATTGAGATATTTGTGTATGGACTATATAAAAGCTAAAAAATTAGCCAATAATAATTATCTAACATTTTACCTAATTTTGCTCTGAGCCAGAGAGGTTTTCTGTGCTTAGGTCAGTACTAGGGTTAGGTCATTTTTCCTTTTTTCTTCCCTCCTTAGCTTAGCACTTGCTGGATAAGTTCTTTTGTAATATATAGGTCTGAATTTCTGCTGTAATCAAGACTTGTGTAAGCTTGTGAGGGGCGTAGATTTCTGCATTGACTCAGCCTTGAGGGCTATCCATTGTAAGTTCCTTCATATGTAATGCAAAGCTATTTTAATTGATTCATTCAATCTATAATGTTTTTACGTTTTTCATTAAGAATTCTATGGATTGTATGCACCTATGGATGCAAGAGCTTGTAGCCTTGCATACATGGAGGCTGCAGGGATTTTAATGTTCTGATTTCAACCCTTTGACTGGAGCATATCTCTGGGATGATCTATAACCACTCAGTGGACAGATCATAACCCTAAGAATATTCCATATCTCTGGCTGGATTGGATTCTTTGTCCTTGCAGTTGGGCTTGTAGGCAAATGAAGGACTGATGTAGAATCAATCCTTGCTCTGCTGGATCAACCCTGTTTTAGTTAAGAAGTTAGTCCTTATTTTATTATTTCTCATCAAATTTTCATTTGATTTTCCAAATCCTTTTTCACCCCTTTCTAAGACCCTTTCTTGTAGTGTAGATCTGTGATTTTATTTTATATTTTAGTTTAGATTGTGACAACATAAAACACCCTTTCTTTACCTTTGCTTTCTAGTATAGGTTAGTGATGCCAGATCTGTAGTTAGATTTGGAGATCTACTATTTCGCCTTGTGTTCTTAGATCAAACTTCCCTATGGGACAAACTCTTACTTAGCAAAACTTGCTACAACAGGCCCTGGATCTTGTAGGACTGTGTTTTAGATTGTTGTTTTAGTGTTGTTTCACTCCATTTTATTCCCCCCTTTTTATTTTTGTTTTGCTGCCTTGTTTTTACCACATTTTTAATAAATATAATAACAACCAATCTAAATAACCCAACAAGTTTTTGGCACCGTTGCCGGGGATGTTTAATTTAAATAGTAGATCTGATTTTTTATTTGTGTGTTTATAAATTCAGTTATTGCAGTTCCTGTGTTTGAATAAACGTATTACTAAATTTAATTTTGCTTTCTGCAGATCTGGAATAGCAATAGAAAGGAGGAGTTAGAAGTTACAGGTGGAGCTTGTTTCCCTTAGTTTGCACCCCCTCTACCTTGCTTTATGTTTCCCTTCTGTTAATGCCTTAAATTCAGCAGTAATTTTTAGCATTAATTTTCTTTGCCATTCATTAAGTGTGTTGTAAGTGCCTAACTTATTGTTTTGTGTGTGTGTATGCTGGGTAGGAGGTCTCTTAACCCTGACTTAGAACCTCTAAATCCTGAGATAGAGACAGCCCTTAGACTTAGACTGACCATACAAACCCCTGCTATTAATATTGAGCCAGTTGTGATGGGAGAGGAACCAAGACCACTGAGGGAATACTATGCACCCGTGGGCATATTCATTCCCCTTCTGCATTCAATTCCCTGCAGCTGAAGGAAATTATGAGATCAAAGCTCAGAGCATCCAAATGCTGCCATCATTCCTTGGGTTAAGTAAAGAGGACCCATATAAGCACATAGATGAATTCCTTACCTTATGCACCACATTTACTATTGTTGGGTTGGGAGATGAAGCCACCAAAATGAGGCTTTTTCCATTTTCATTAAAGGACAAAGCCAGGAATTGGCTTAACATGCTTCCACCAAACATCATTACTTCCTAGAATGATCTCCAACGCCAGTTTTTGGCTAAATTTTTCTCTATGTCCAGAACCAGCCAGTTGAGGAAGAGCATAATTTCCTTTGCTCAATTCTCAACTAAAAATTTCTATGAAGCATAGGAAATGTTTCAAGAGCTGCTGAGGCAGTGCCCACACCACCAAATCCCTAAGTGGCAGCTTATCCAGAGCTTCTACCAAGGGATTGATCCAAATAGTAGGGATATGGTGGATGCTTCCCGTGGTGGGACTTACCTTGGCAAGACTGATGAAGAGGCTTGGGAAATTTTTGATGTTATCAGTGAAAATTCCATGCAGTAGGTGACTCTGTCAAGAAGTGACATTGAGATTCCTACTAAAATGGTAAAAGAACCCACTTCTAGAAGAAAGATGTATGAGGTCAATGTGTACAATGACCTGGAAAGAAAGGTGGACAGTCTGACCCAGAAATATGACAAATTAATGAGTGTGATGCAGCCTAAAATGGCTATACAAGTTGAAAAGGCATGTCTGATATGCCAGTCACCCACACACTTACTTGTGAACTATCCATCAGCTGGTCAATACCTTGAACAGGTCATGGAGCATGCTAATGCTGCCCAATCATATGGGTAGTAGCCTACTGGGTATCAATAGAGAAGCCACCCCAATCTGAGTTGGAGATAAAATAATTATCAACAACCCCAGTAGGAACAACAAGCTTTACAATATAGACCACCACAACAGTATAATCAGGGGTATGCACCTAGGCAACCTTTCCCTCAGTTAGTCCCATAGCTAAAGCAATTGGCATTGCCGCCACCACAGCCTAAAGCCCCATCTTTTGAGGAGCAGGTTTTGTCATCACTGTAAAACCTGAATTTCTTATCTCAGACTGTAAACTCTCATATTCAGAGTATAAAGAAAATTAAAGATCAGCTTGGTCAAATCTCTAATGCTTTGACCAAGAGAGAGGAGGGCAGGCTTCCAACCTAGACCATGAACAACTCGAAGGGCAAAAATATGATTGGTGAAGCCTCCTCAACCCATGAGGAGGCTAAAGCAATCACAATCCTAAGGAGTGGTAGGGTGGTGGACAACTAGGTGGAAATGGGGAAAAAGGAGAAAAATGAGAAAAAGGAGAGTGCAGAGGAGAAAAAAGACTCATTTCCTGCTATTGTGCAGCAGGAGCACAATAATGGGGCTGTTGTTGAGCCGTTGTAAAAAGAAACAAATTAAAAAATTAAAAAGAAAAATATGGTAGATGATACAGCTAGGTTAGTAGCTGAGGTACCAGTAGTGCCACAACTGCCATTTCATCATGCTCTTAAAGGCCCCTCTCCTTTTGACAAGGGGAATGCTAGAATGGAGGAAATGTTGGATACCTTCAAGGAAGTTAAGATCAATTTACTTTTGCTTGATGCCATCAAACAGGTCTTAGCCTATGCTAAGTTCCTAAAAGACCTGTGTACTCAAAAAAGAAAAGCAAGGATCCATTTGTCCAAGAAGGTCAACAAGTCAAGTCAGTTTTGTCTATTACTACACCAGCAAAACATCAGGACCCAGGGGTACCCACTAACCCATGTATTATTAGTGATCACACCATAGGCAGAGCTCTCTTAGACTTGGGAGCTAGTGTTAACCTGCTGCCACAGTCTGTGTATGAACATCTAGGTTTGGGGGAGCTGAAACCAACTCCTATTGTACTCTAACTGGCTGACAGGTCTGAGTGGAGACCTATGGGCATTGTTGAAGATGTGTTTGTGGGGGTGGATAAATTCTTCTACCTGCTGATTTTCTGATATTAGACATGGAACCTTGAAAGAGTAGCACCCTGATTCCTGTTATCTTGGGCAGGCCATTTCTGTCCACTCCCAATGCCTGCATTCAATGCAGGTATGGGGTGATGGAGGTTACTTTTGGTAACATGAAAGTAAAGTTAAATGTATATAATGCTGCAAAGCATCCTCAGCTGGACAATGAGGATTGTTTTGTAGTTGATGTACTAGATAATTTAGTAGAAGAAAATTTATCTATTCTGCTGGATTGGGATAAAATTGGTGATGAATTTGAACATGTGTGGACTAAGGTGACTGAGGAGGAGGCCCCAAATTGCATTGCTGAAGAAAGCAACACATTAGACTCTTCAGTGGGCCTAGTGCAATACTCCACATAGAGACCTAAATTGTTACCCCTGCCTCAACCCTCCAAGGCACATTTGTTGCCTTCAATAGTTAGTCCACCTGATCTGGAGCTCAAGCAGCTGCTAGATACATTGAAATATGCTTTCCTAGGGCAAGATAAAAAACTTCTTGTCATTATCTCTTCCTCTTTGACTGTAGAGCAGGAAGAGGAATTGTTGTGTGTCATTAGGAAACATAAAAGAGCAATTGGCTGGACTATTGCAGACTTGGGGGTATAGACCCATCAATGTGTGTGCACAAGATCCATTTAGAAGAGGGTTCCAAGCCCTCAAGGGAAATGCAGAGGAAATTAAATCATCATATGATGGAAGTTGTCTTAAAAGAAATTGTAAAACTGTTGAATGCTGGGGTAATTTACCCCATTTTAGACTTTGACTGGGTATCACTTATCCAGGTGGTCCCCAAAAAGTCTGGCATCAATGTCATTAACACTGAATCTGGGGAGTTAGTGACAACTAGGAAGACCACTGGTTGGAGAGTGTGCATAGATTACAAAAAATTAAACACCAAAACTAAAAAGGACCACTTCCCTTTACCCTTCATTGATCAAATTTTGGATAAGTTGGCAGGAAAAATATACTATTGCTTTCTTGATGGATACTTTGGTTACTACCAGATACCTGTGTATCCTCAAGACTAGGAAAAGACAATCTTTACATGTCCATTTGGCACTTTTGCCTATAGAAGAATGCCATTTGAACTTTGTAATGTTTCTGCTACCTTCCAAAGGTGCATGTAAGCCCTCTTTTCAGACATGATTTACAAGTTTTTGGAGATTTTTATAGATAATTTTTCAGTTTTTGGGGACAGTTTCAATCAATATTTGCATCACCTCAGCCTGGTATTTGAAAGATTTGAAGAAACCAACCTAGTTTTGAGCTGGGAGAAGAGCCATTTCATGGTCAACCAAGGCATTGTGCTTGGCCATGTGGTCTCTCATAAAGCCGTAGTTGACATCATTTCACACTTGCCCCCACCAAAAATAGTCAAACAAATCAGATCTTTTCTAGGACATGCAGGATTTTACAGAAGGTTTATCAAGGACTTCAGCAAAATTTCAAAACCTCTGTGCCACTTGTGTCAAGATGTGCCATTTCATTCTAATGTTGAATGCCTTCAAGCATTTGAGGTGTTGAAGAAATGTCTAACCTCTACCTTGTAGACACCCCCTTTTTACCCTCTCGAAATATATGAATTCTTTTGGTCAACCTTTGACCTCAACCCTAATGTGGGAGCATGCACTGAAATAATAGTACATGGCTGAACACAGGCTAAAACAATAGCACTATGGCTAAGATCCCGACATAGGGAAACTATATATTGAAACAATATTATATAGTCGGAATGTAGACTGAAATAATAGTCTCGCATTTCAGACCCCTAACCCTAATGTGGGACCATATACTGAAACAATAGCTCTGTGGCTCAGGCCCCATACCCCCGACGTGGGAACCATACACTGAAATAATAGTACATGGCTGAACACAGGCTGAAATAATAGCTCTGTGGCTCAGATCCTAATGTAGGGAGACTATATACTAAAACAATAGTATATAGTCAAAATGCAGGCTGAAATAATAGCCTGGCATTCCAAGCCCTACCCGAACCCGAACAACCCCGAATTAAGCACCTAAAACTAAGTGCTCAATTCGATTACACGCCAAATCATTAGTGCGCAATCAGTCCCTTCTCAGACCAGACTTCCTTTCCCTAGACCAACTCGAGACTCGATCATGCGTCTATCATGAGACGCGCAATCAGATTGAGCACCCCATCACTGGCGCGCAATTGGCCTACGCCCGGCCTAGCCTCACTGTCCTTGATCCCTAAGTTTCTCCATTAAATGCTTTGAGAGTAGCGCTTAATTGGATTATGCACTCTAAAATGGGCGCGCAATTTTTTCTAATGCTATTAGGACTAGGAAACTCACTGAGCAAGTCAGCCAGTTGCTCATTGAGTCAGCAACCAACTTAAAGTGATTAAGCACCTGGAGATCGGCGTGCAATCTAGTTAAACGCCTGAAACATGACATTTAATTGGAGAAAAACCTATAAAAGATTTTTTTTAGTTCGCCCGGAGAGAGGCTGGCAATTTTGAGAGACAACAGACCATTTTTTGAGATTCCGAAACCAGAGAACTCCGTAAATGAGCACATAGGACAACCTAACCATGATCTCAAAATTCAAGGGTAGAATCTGTTGAGAACTGGAAAATACCATTTTCCACCCCTAAACCTGGGTCTTGATAGACCTTTGAGAGAACTAAATAAGTGTTTTAAGTGTTTGTTTCATAGCTAACAATAAAGGCAGGCTTAACCTTGAAAGTAGCCTAAAAGTGCTAAAAAGATGATGATCCATGTTGATCCGGAGGAAGAAGGAGAAGGGACAACCTCACTAGCTGTCAAAATGCCTAAACTAAAGAGGACAAAGGCCTGGTTTCAACCTGGAAAGAGGTGTGGATCTATTCGAATAGAAGAATGCATTACAGATTGCTTTTCGAAAAGAATCAAAACTTTTCAAAAAGAATCTGAACTTTTCGAAAAGAACCTGAACTTTGCGAAAAGAACTAAAAGCTCCAGGCTTAGTTTTCGAAGAGCACCTGAACTCTTCGAAAGAATTTCTGACCTATTTGAAAAGGACACGAGAAAAGAGCTTCAGAAGTCACAGTACCTTGCGAAAAGTTCTCCAAACTGTGAAAAATGGTATTCTGAAGATTCCCAGCATCTGCAAGGGTAATTCAGTAATCTCTGCACGTACCCTAATGCATTTAAAAACCCAGGGACATTTCGGAAGATTCTAAGCACGAACCAAAGGCATATTCCACCCCCTGTGAACACTCGAAGATGAAATCACTAGGCGGGAGCTTCTAGAAGCTCTAACAGATTTTTAAATTACATAACAGAATTGATGCTTCTGTCATCTGATTGGCTGAACCAGATCAAGCAGTTCTGATTGGCCAAAACAGATCTGGATCCTTGTGCTCGACTCCTATTGGATGATACAGATCTAACCAATTCTGATTGATTGATACACGTCTGAGCTAGACTTGGGGAAAACTATAAATAGATGAACCATTTGCCCAATTTGGGTATCCAGACTTTGAGTTCCATTTCTATTGCCCCATTTCCATTTCAGATAGCTTGTCCGAAACTTCTGTAATAGCCGAGCTTTTATTTGTAATTGAGAACTGTGAGATACTTTTGTAATTCAAGTGAGAATTGTATTCAAGACTACAAATCTGAGAGCTGTGTAAGCTATGCTCTGTAATTGTAATGGTGAATTTGAAAAGGTTGTTGTGAACCATACGTTTTCAATTGGATTCATGTTAAGGGTTCCCTGTGAACTCCTTATTTCATTAGATTCCTTTAGATTTACTATTTTTAAAGCAATTTTCCTTAATAATTCATTATCCCTGTGAGAATTGGCGTTTGTAACCTAATTTCTCACAACATTTATAGTGGTGTTTTTTGTTCTAAATCACGGATTCGAATTAAAGGCTATTGGATGATCTGTGTCCATTGAAGTGGACAGACCATAGCCATAAGTCCAACTCAATTCCAATCCTTGCGTTGGAATACTTTCTCTTGCATCTGTGCTGGTAGCCAGATGAAGATTGGATAATATCTCATTTGTTTTACATTTATTCTCATTCTGCAATCAAGTACTAATTCAAAGTTAGATATTATTTCTCCATTACATCAAACCTCCCCAACTCAGATCTGGATCATTTAGTTAATGTGACAAATTCAAGCTCCCATCTTATGTGCTTTCTAAATAGGATCAGAGGTCAGATCTAAAGGTTTATCTTACATTTTAAATCAATTGCCTGTGGACGATCTTTTACTCACTTACATTTAAAACTTGCTACAATTGGCCCTGATCTTGCAGGCTAATTATGTTCTCTCTGTGCTGATATTTTCTTATTCTTTGTAGTTTTCCAAATTCAGTACAATTCATCATTTGTATGTCTATTTTCAAAACACAAATAAATCATGCACACTTAGAATAACAACAAGTTTTGGCGCCGTTGCCGGGGAATTTGTTTTAAAATTGGTAGACCTAAGTTTTTATTTTTTTTTTATTGCATAAGTGCTAATTGTTCTATTGTTTAAATCTGTGCAGTTATTCATATACATTTTGAGCGTGGAATGTACTTTGAAAGGAATACTGAAGGTTTGCTGTGCATAATTTGATTCTCTATTTCTGTGTTGTATGTTTGGTAGGAGGATTCTCAATCCTGAGATTGTCCCTTTGAATTTAGAAGTTGAAAGGCTACTAAGAACCGGACAAACATCACAGAATTTTGCTGAGACTGCTACTATGGGTGAAGAACCTAGACTTTTAAGGGATTACTTTGCACCTGGTGCATATAATTCCCCATTTTGCATTCAATTTCCCACTGTTGAAGGAAATTATAAGATCAAATCATCAACTATCCAGATGCTTCCTTCCTTCCATGGTTTGAGTAAGGAAGATCCATACAAGCATGTGGATGAATTCTTGTCTCTTTGTACCACATTCAACATAGTTGGACTTGGTCCAGAGGCAACCAAGCTTAGGCTCTTTCCTTTTTCATTAAAGGACAAAGCTAGAGCATGGCTGTCTATGTTGGCACCAAATAGGATCACTTCTTAGAATGATTTGCAATGTCAATTTTTAGCTAAATACTTCCCTATGTCTAAGACTAGCCAGTTGAGACAAAATATTATTTCCTTTTCACAACACTCAACTAAAACTTTCCATGAAGCATGGGAAAGGTTTAAAGAACTTTTAAGGCAATGTCCCCATCATCAAATTCCCCGATGGCAGCTTGTTCAAAGCTTCTATCAAAGAATTGATCAAAAGGGCAAGAATGTGGTAGATGCTTCCTATGGAGGCACCTACTTGCAGAAAATAGTTGAGGAGGTTTGGGACTTATTTGAAGTGATTGGTGAAAATTCAACTCAACAGGAATCTTTGTCAAGAGACATTGAGAATCCAGCTTGGTTGAACAATCAGTAAACCGCCAAGGGAAAGATTTATGAGGTAAATGAGTTGGAAAGGAAAATGGATAATTTGACCACTAAGTTTGATAGATTGATGGACTCACTTAAAAGTCCAATGGTTGCAAGAGTAGAGGAGGCATGTCTGATATGCCAGTCCCCTACTCATTCACTTGATAAATGTCCAGCTGCACCACAGTTCCCAGATCTAGTGGTGGAGCAAGCTCATGCTGCCCAATCGTATGGACAGATGCAATCGAATGAAGATGCATGAAGAGGGCACCCTAATTTAAGGTGGAGCCAGGGCAATTATCAATCACAACAGCAGCAGCAATCAAAGAACCAAATACCTTTCAAAACTGCTCAGCCATACCAGCAAAATTTTTATACCAAGCCAAATTTTCAGCAGCCCATTCCACAACAACCTGTACAACATTTTGCTCCAGTTCAAACCCCTTCCAGATCCCCTTCTTTTGAAGACCAAGTTCTAAATTCACTCCAGAATTTAGGGTCTTTAACCCAGACTGTAAACTTTCACAGTCAGAGCATAAAGAAGATTGAAGAAACATTGGGACAACTTTCAAATACTTTGGCACAAAGAGAGGAAGGCAGGTTACCCAGCCAACCTTTGAACAATCCCAAAGGACAGTTCATGGTTGGAGAGGCTACTGTTTCACATGAAGAAGTAAAAGCTGTCACTACTTTGAGAAGTGGAAGAATTGTAAATAACAATGTGGATACTGAAAAGGAAGAAGCAAAAATTGAGGAAACTACTAGAGATATGCAGCAGGAGCAGCATGATGTTAGCATTGGGGGTACTGATGTACCTCAGAAAAATCAAAAAAATAAAAAACAGAAAAATAAAAAATATTCTGATGATGATTCTTAAGCTGTAAATGAAGGACTAGTTCCTCATCTACCACTTCCGCATGTCATGAAATCTGCATCCCCTTTTGATAAAGGAAATATAAAAATAGATGAAATGATGGAGACTTTCAAGCAAGTCACGATAAATCTACCTTTGCTTGATGCAATCAAACAAGTCCCAGCATATGCAAAATTTTTGAAAAATATTTCCACTCACAAAAGACAATCTAGGATACAGTTATCCAAGAAGGTCTTTGCTATGGAAAGAGTTAATCAGGTTTTGTCCATTACCACACCTCCTAAACTTCAAGATCCTAGAATCCCCACAATCCCTTGCATTATTGGGGAACATACCATTGAAAAGGCTTTATTAGATTTGGATGCTAGTGTCAACTTTCTTCCATATTTTGTATATGAGAAACTAGGTTTGGGAGAGTTAAAACCCACTCATGTGGTGCTACAACTAGCAAACAGATCTGAAAGAAAGCCAGTTGGGATGATTGAGGATGTATTGGTAGGAATAGATAAGTTTTTCTACCCTGTTGATTTTTTCGTATTGGACATGGAACCTACAAAAAGCAAAACTTCCATCCCTGTCATTTTGGGGAGACCATTCCTAGCTACAGCCAATGCTTGCATTCAATACAGGTCTTGTATTATGGAAGTCTCTTTTGGAAATATGAAAGTGAAGTTAAATGTTTACAATGCAGTCACCCAGCCTCAGTTTGGTTCTGAGGAGTGTTTTCTTATTGACTTATTGGATGAACTGATAGAGGAAACTTTACCACAGTTTTTGCAGTATAAGGATTTAACTACAGATTTTGAAAATGTCTAGAGAAATGCTGTGGAAGAGACAGCTTGTGCCTCAAAGACTGAGGAAGTCAGAGCTGTATAAGAAATTCATGAGAAAACAGCAAGGTTTTCTTCATGGAAACCTGTTGTTTTTCCCCTTCCACAAACAGCCAAGGTACCTTTGTTACCTTCTCTACTTAGTCCACCTAATGTTGAACTGAAAAAGTTGCCAGAAAATTTGAAATATGTGTTTTTAGGGGACCATAAAATATTGCCTGTGATTATTACTTCCTCCCTCACTGAGGAGCAGGAGGAAGAGTTGTTGATTGTATTGAAACAACATAAGAGGGTAATTGGCTGGACTATTGCTGATTTGGGAGGAATCAGTCCAGCTGTGTGCATGCATAAAATTTATTTGGAAGAAGATGCAAAGCCTTCTAGGGAAATGCAGAGGAGGCTGAATCCTCATATGCAAG
The DNA here is from genome assembly GCA_021018995.1 of Chloranthus sessilifolius. Taxonomy (NCBI): domain Eukaryota; kingdom Viridiplantae; phylum Streptophyta; class Magnoliopsida; order Chloranthales; family Chloranthaceae; genus Chloranthus; species Chloranthus sessilifolius. Next base: position 45,213,629 of record CM037592.1, read on the forward strand.
AAGTGGTCATGAAAGAGGTTGTTAAGTTGTTAGATGCAGGGATCATTTACCCCATTTCAGATTCAACTTGGGTGGCACCTACACAGGTGGTACCTAAGAAATCTAGGATCACTGTTGTAACCTCAGATTCTGGTGAGCTTATTTCAACCAGACAAACAACTGGTTGGAGGGTCTGTATTGATTACAGAAAACTAAACACAATGACCAGAAAAGACCATTTCCCTCTTCCATTCATTGATCAGATTTTAGATAAGCTAGCAGGAAAAGCTTATTATTGTTTTCTTGATGGTTACTTTGGTTACAACCAGATTCCTGTATATCCACAAGATCAGGAAAAGACCACATTCACTTGCCCCTTTGGCACTTTTGCCTATAGGAGAATGCCTTTTGGTCTTTGTAATGCTCCTGCTACCTTTCAAAGATGCATGTACTCCATTTTTTCTGATATGATTGACCAATTTATGGAGATTTTTATGGATGACTTTTCAATATATAGAGATAGTTTTGCCCAGTGTTTACATCATCTCAACTTGGTGTTACAGAGATGTGAAGAAACCAATCTAGTTTTGAGCTGGGAGAAGAGCCATTTCATGGTTACCCAAGGTATTGTCCTTGGTCATGTTGTCTCCCATAAGGGTATTGAGGTGGATAGAGCAAAAATTGATTTAATTGCACATTTGCCACCTCTCAAAACTGTTAAACAAATTAGAAGTTTTCTGGGGCATGTTGGATTTTACAGGAGGTTCATTAAGAACTTCAGTAAAATATCCAAGCCTCTTTGTCATTTATTGTGCCAAGATGTCCCTTTTGTTTTTAATAATGAATGCTTGAAGGTATTTGAATTCTTAAAAAATTGTGTGATTTCAGCTCCAATATTACAGTCTCCAAATTATTCTCTGCCTTTTGAGCTGATATGTGATGCATCAGATTATGCTTTGGGAGCTGTTCTTGGGCAGAGAAAGGATAAGCTGCCTCATGTCATAGCTTATGCCAGTAGATCAATGATTGATGCACAACTCAATTACACAACAACGGAGAAAGAGCTGCTGGCAGTTGTTTTTACCTTAGAGAAGTTCAGGTCATATGTTTTGGGTTCAAAAATTGTGGTGTTCACTTACCACTCAGCCCTGAAATACCTTCTATCTAAGAAGGATACCAAACCATGATTAATCAGTTGGATCCTCCTATCACAAGAGTTTGATTTACAGATTAAAGATAAAAAGGGTGTGGAAAATGTGGTGGTTGACCACCTGTCTAGAATTCTAATTGCTGAGATTGATAGGTTGCCTATCAATGAATCTTTCCCTGATGAGCAACTTTTTGCTATCAGTATACACACCCCTTGGTTTGTAAATATAGTCAACTTTTTTGCTACTGGAAGGACCCCTAAACACTAGAATAAAATGGATAAAGATCTTTTCTTCTCAAAGGTTAAACATTTTATTTGGGAGGATTCGTATCTGTTCAAGATTTGTGCAGACCAAATAATTAGAAGATGTGTCCCTGAAGAAGACTTTCATAGCATACTTTTCATGTGTCATGAACAGGCCTGTGGAGGCCATTTTAGTGGAAACAAAACTGCTGCAAAGGTTTTGCAGTGTGGATTTTATTGGCCTACACTTTTCAAAGAGTCAGAATTACCAGAGATTGGGCAGCATTTCCAAGAGAAACTCAATGCCTTTACAGCCCATTTTGGTAGTTGAATTGTTTGATATTTGGGGGATAGATTTTATGGGACCTTTTCCTCCCTCAAACGGTTTTAATTTCATCTTAGTAGCTATGGATTATGTATCCAAATGGGTTGAAGCCACAACCACTAAAACCAATGATCACAGAGTTGTCCTGAAATTCTTAAAGGACAACATCTTTTCCAGGTTTTGTTCCCCCAGAGCAATTATCAGTGATGGGGGAAGCCATTTTTGTAACAAGCATTTTGAAGTTCTATTGAAAAAGTACTCTGTGACTCACAGAGTAGCTACTCCATATCATCCACAGACCAGTGGACAGGTGGAGATTTCCAACAGAGAACTCAAACATATATTGGAAAAGACTGTGAAGAAGGACAAAAAAGATTGGTCCCTTAAATTGAATGATGCATTGTGGGCATATAGGACAGCCTATAAAACCCCAATTGGCATGTCTCCATTCAGATTGGTCTATGGCAAAACATGCCATTTACCAGTGGAGTTAGAATACAAGGCCTTTTGGGCTATTAAAACCTTGAACATGGATCTTACTACTGCTGGTAATCACAGTAAACTGCAGCTTGCTGAGTTGGAGGAGCTGAGAATGGATGCATACACCAATGCTAGATCTTACAAAGAAAAAGTTAAAGCTTTCTATGACAAAAATCTGCTGAGAAGAGAGTTCATAGCTGGCTCTAAGGTATGGCTATTTAACTCAAAACTTAAGTTTTTTCCTGGAAAGCTGAGATTCAGATGGGAAGGGCCATATACTGTCATTCATGCATCTCCTTCTGGGGCTGTTGAAATTATGGACCCAAGTGATGGGAGAACCTTGAAAGTAAATGGCCAGAGGCTCAAGCCATGCATTGAAAATACCCTGGAGCCTGCGCTGACCATCTATCATCAAGAACCTCCACAAATCTGATAATAAACAACTGTATCATATGTATTTTACCTGGGTTTGTCTTGTAGTTTTTGCATAGTTTATTTCTCTCTGTTTTTAGTCATGTTTACACTCAATTCGAGAAGTTTATAATATGTGAAAAATTAATTCGCGAAGATTTTTTTTTTTTTTCAAAAAGTTTAATTTTCTGTTCGAAAAGAATCTGGACCTGTAACTAACTGCTCGAAAAGAATGATTTGCTTTTCGAATAGTTGGTTCTGAAGCTATTTACTTTTCGAATAGTTGGTTCTGAAGCTATCTGCATTTTGAATAGTTGGTTTTGAAGCTTTTGCTTTTCGAATGGTACTAATGCCATTCTCCTCTTTGAAAAGGATTGTTTTGAACTTTTTGAAAACTTCGAAGATGCTTTGCGAAAATTGTTTTGAGCAAATTTAAACCCTTTCGAAGCAAGGGTTTCATATTCGAAAGCCTTCCTAGAGTGTTCTGTTTCACAGAAAACCCATTTTCTTTCCATCCCTGCATGCTTTTAGAGTTCAGATCCAATTTTCTTCATAATTGTTCCACGGATTAAGCTGGAAGAGAGGGACTTTTTGCTTTTGATTCTGGTGGATTTAATCAAGTGATCAACGCGTTCAGCCAAAACCCTAGATTTCGGTATTTTTCTATGCATATCCTCTGTTTGTGTTTTACAAATTTCTTTTTTGTATCAGCATTCATTGTGTGAGATTCAAACAAAGTTTTAAAATGGGGAAAACTGAAAAATCGCTGGCTGCAATGTTCCCTAAGTCTTCTGCTAAGAAAATTAGCAAGCCCTCCACAAAAGGAAACACCAAAACCTCAGCCAAAAGGAAACTGTCGATGGATAAAGCTGATACAATTGAGAAAGGGAAGAAGGTTAGACATGAGGAACCCATCCCAACAGCTGCTCCTAGTCCTGAGCCTGAGCTTCCTCCTCTACCTATGCATTTGGTACTGCCAAACCCATTCATTGAAGCTCAAAAACTGATTCCAGAGCTTATTGTTGATGAGAACTTTTTCTCAAACAAACCTGAATGCAAGCTATCCTTGAACTACATCAGGGATGCTTCACTGAGCAATATCCTAACCCCTCTTCTAGAGAAAATATATCCACGAATGGTGAGATTATGGTACCAAAACATGGTAAAAGTGACGGAGAAGGATGCTGATGTCCCTACTCTTGTAATTTTCATTGATGATTGCGATTTAACAATCACTTATGAAGACATTGGAAATGCCTTGGGAATCCCATTTCAACATGATCCAGCTGGTCCTTTGGCTGCACCAGAGACAGCTACTTTTAGAGATATGGCTGCCCATCTAACCAAAGGCATAGTTGGAAGTGGGCAGTCCATCATGAGGAGAGATTTAGCAACTCAATTTTTGCTGATGGATTCCATTTGGAGGGGATGTTTTTATGTCACTGGGCACAGCCAGGAAAGAAGAACACCAATTTTGGAGGCCCTCTTTCATTTCTCTAAGGGGCAATTCTTCAATGCCCCTATGCTAATTTTTGAAGCCATGGCTGACATCAGTGACAAAATGAAAAAAGAACAGAAAATAGCTGGCATACCATTTGGAAGGCTGATCACAGCCATGTTAAGGGCCAAATTTAACATTGATGAGCAAGAGCCATTTGAGATTATCTCCCCTCATGCGTTTGGGAAAAGGGCTTGGACTACAAGTGAAACCATGTTGAATAAAATGAGGGAAGAGGTTGAGCCAGCCCCTGCAGCTACCATTGTACCTGCTATACCTGAGCCAACCCCTGCAGCTTCCATTGAACCTGCTATACCTGAGCCAGCCCCTGCAGCAGCCCATGAATCTTCTATACCAGACCCTGAGGTGACCAGCTCTTTAGCTGCACCTATTTCACTTGCAGCTGACAATGAACAAGCTGTCATTCCTGTGGTGACCAGCTCTTCAGCTGCACCCATTGTTGAAGAGGTTATCATCTTACCCACTTCACCTAGCACAGCTCCTATTCCTTCACCCATTCCAGCAGTCCCATCAATCATAACCACCATAAGCCCAATTGCAGACTCTTCCTCTACACCAACCACTCCAGCCATACTCACACCACCAATTTCCCCTAACAATGTCCAAGATATGGCCACAGATTTTGTTGAACAATCTCCTAGTACTCCCCTTCTCCAAAGCTTCTCAGGTTCACCTACTCATTCAGTACATACACCTGAAGTAACTCATACCCCCGAATCTAAGATATTCACTACAGGGGCCTATTCATCATTGATGGGATCTATCTTGGAGAATATGGGGCTTGAATCTGTACCCATACCTGATCCTCCTCATTTCACCCATTTGGCTACTTCCCCCTTTACAGCCATTTCACCCATTGCCCCTCAACCATCTACCTCAATTTTACCAACCCCTACTTTGCATACCACACCCACACCTGAATCAATTAGCCAAATCTTTGCCTTTCTCCAATCCATCCAAGCCCAACTACAGATCAACACAGACAATCAGTCTGTGACAAATTCCCTTCTCCAAACCTTAGCCTCCACATCCCAAACACCCACTTTAGCCACTGTACCTTCTGTTTCTGACCAAGCAACCCAAACAGATCCAGAGGTAATAGTTTTAGATTCACCCATCCCCACTATGTCTGACCATGCTACCCAATTCGAACCTGAGACAATACCCTTGGATACACATACACCCACCCTTAATGTCTCTACTCAAGCCACCCAAACTGACCCTGAACTAGTGCTTGTAGATTCATCTTCCCCTTCCCCCACTGCTGGAATACATTTGGTTCCCTACCACTCCATTCCCATCCCATGTTTTGCCACTCTTAAAAGGGCTATGGAAGATAACCCTTACATCTTTCGCAATGTCCTTAAGGGGATTGCCGATTTCCACACTTACATAAAATCCCCTTTTGAAGACCAAATTCGAAAACTGGAGCTGTTTATGAAATTTGAGAGAGAGAAGATGCAAGACCAGTTGGGCCAAACCTTTCAGATGGTTAGGAGTGAACAACACAAGGTTACCATGTTACAAGCACAGCTTGAACAGGAAAAATTGAGGGCTACTAGACTTGAAAAATATATTGGCCTCACCAAAAAGATCAAATATGAGGAATACACCGAGCTGCAAGCCACAATCCAGGAGAAGGCTAAATCGAGTTCAGACTCCAATACTGACTCAAGTTCTGACTCTAACAGTGATTCCAGTTCTGATCCCATTTAACCAACTTATGATACAGATTTTGACCCCAGTTATTAGAATACATTGTAGATGTTTGTTTTGTGGGTCTGTAATATGTACTTCCTATTTTCTAATTAGTAATTATTGTGCATTTCTTTTCTTTCTTCTCTGTCATTATGATTTCTGTTTGTTGTTTTCTTTTCTTTGCTTATGCACTTCGGACCAGTGAGGACACTGCTCATCATAGGTTTGGGGGTGTAGCAGAATTACCAATAGTTTAGTTAAAATCAGTGCAACTTATGATCACAGCAGAATTTTTGAAGATAAAGTAATTTCACACCTGCTGTTTTAAAAAATGAGGAAGTTAAAACTTTTTAAAACTGATTTTTAGTGTAATTCCAATACTTTCATGAAGTGAATGTTAGAAAATTTTCAAAATAAAATTGATGTTTTAGTAAACCTAAAAAGAGAGAAAACAGTGATGATATACCTCAGGAATTTGATAGAAAACTACACCCAGTGAGACTTGGGCCTGAAATGTATTCTTTGGAGATATGAATTGGCAAATTTTTCTGCTCTAGGGACTATTTGAACTTGCTTATTATCACTAGAAGTTACACATATTCAAATTGAAATAACTTGACAACAATCATGATATTAAAGACATGATGTAAGGCCTCCTTTTGGACAGTTTGAACTTCAAAAAGCCCCACCTTTTGAAACTGCCTTTGATACACACCAGTTGAGCTTTATAAATCCAAGATTTCTTTGAAACCTCATCGACCAACCTCATCATCCTCATTTAGCCTAACCCTCACTCTGAGAATTAAGAAGGTAAAGGAAAGGAAGCTGAAGAAAGGAGAGTTGGGTAACAGTTTGGTAAAAGAAGAAGAAAAATAATTGAAGGCAATGATGTATCAACAAAAGAAATGTGGCATTCCAGTAAAAGTAAATAAATAAATGAATAAAAATAAATAAATAAATAAATAAATAAAAACAAAGGAGAAGTCATTTCATTGGAAGTTTGAAAAAGAAAGAGAAAAAGATGGCCACTTTGGCTCTGGAAATTCAAAGAAGAAGATGAAATTGTGCTGAAATAAAAAAGGGTATCCATATCACCTCCCTACCTTGACTGACTTCTCAATTTTGAACTCCATTCCACCTCTTTATTCTTGATAAATTTCACCCATAAGCCACATTACAACCCAAGTTAAAGTCCTTACTGATCAATGATGGATTGAGCTGTCACATAGAGATAAGGATTTGTGTAATCTATGGTGAAAAGAGCAGTGAATTCAGAACTAAAAAAGCAATGCCTATGCTCCTGCTTACAGTCCTATTTGAGGACTGTAACTGCTCTTGAGCTGTGTGAAATAGTACAACCCTCCTATTTTCATGATGAGTAAAAACCCTGGTAAGAGTTGAGTTTGAAATCAAATTATTTGGGGTAACATCAAAACTGAATTTTCAAATAGAAGGCAAACTTTTCATTAATTTTTCTTGTCAAAACTTTTTGACACAAACTGAGTGAATGGTAAAATGAATTACAGCAGAATTTTAGTTTTAAACTGATGTTTTCTTGAAGATCTTTTTACAGCTTGACTGATGCAGGTGTGAATAATCTAACTGGATAAAAGTCTGCTTTAACAGAACTGCATTGATATTAATTGATTTACTGGAGAAGTTTGTGGGTACCTTCACTGAAAACCCTCAGGAGACTTCACTCCTCCACTAGGGATCACCTAGGGGTTTAAAAGGCTTGTTGCACATGCTAAATGCAACTGTGTTCCCTACAAAAGTGGCTTTTCATTCTGTTTTTAATTTTGTCTTTGCTCAGGGACTAGCAAAGCTTAGGTTTAGGGGTGTGTTGAGAATTGGAAAATACCATTTTTCACCCCTAAACCTGGGTCTTGATAGACCTTTGAGAGAACTAAATAAGTGTTTTAAGTGTTTGTTTCAGAACTAACAATAAAGGCAGGCTTAACCTGAAAGCAGCCTAAAGGTGCCAAAAAGATGATGATCCATGTTGATCCGGAGGAAGAAGGAGAAGGGACAACCTCACTAGCTGTCAAAATGCCTAAACTAAAGAGGACAAAGGCTTGGTTTCAACCTGGAAAGAGGTGTGGAGCTATTCGAACAGAAGAATGCATTACAGATTGCTTTTCAAAAAGAATCTGAACATTTTGAAAAGAATCTGAACTTTTTGAAAAGAACCTGAACTTTGCGAAAAGAACTAAAAGCTTCAGGCTTAGTTCTCGAAGAGCACCTGAACTCTTCAAAATGATTTCTGACCTATTTGAAAAGAAGAGAACTCCTTGCGAACAGCACCAGAAGTATGCGAAAAGAGCTTCAAAAGTCATAGTACCTTGCGAAAAGTTCTCCAAACTGTGCGAAATGGTATTCTGAAGATTCCCAGCATCTGTAAGGGTAATTCAGTAATCTCTGTATGCTCCCCAATGCATTTAAAAACCCAAGGATATTCTGAAAGATTTTGAGCATGAACCAAAGGCATATTCCATCCCTTGTGAACACTCGAAGATGAAATCACTTGGCGGGAACTTCTAGAAGCTCTAACAGATTTTTGAATTACATAACAGAATTGATGCTTCTGTCATCTGATTGGCTGAACCGGATCAAGCAGTTCTGATTGGCCAAAACAGATCTGAATCCTTGTGCTCGACTCCTATTAGATGATACAGATCTAACCAATTCTGATTGGTTGATACACATCTGAGGTAGACTTGTGGAAAACTATAAATAGATGAACCATTTGCCCAATTTGGATATCCAAATTTTGAGTTTCATTTCTATTACCCCATTTCCATTTCAGATAGCTTGTCTGAAACTTCTGTAATAGCCTAGCTTTTATTTGTAATTGAGAACTGTGAGATACTTTTGTAATTCAAGTGAGAATTGTATTCAAGACTACAAATCCGAGAGCTGTGTAAGCTGTGCTCTGTAATTGTAATGGTGAATTTGAAAAGGTTGCTGTGAACCGTACATTCTCAATTGGATTCGTGTTAAGGGTTCCCTATGATCTCCTTATTTCCTTAGATTCCTTTAGATTTACTATTTTTAAAGCAATTTTCCTTAATTCATTATCCCTGTGAGAATTGGCATTTGTAACCTAATTTCTCACAACATTTATAGTGGTGTTTTTTATTCTAAATCATGGATTCGAATTGAAGGCTATTGGATGATCTGTGTCCATTGAAGTGGACAGACCATAGCCATAAGTCCAACTCAATTCCAATCCTTGAGTTGGATTACTTTCTCTTGCATCTGTGCTGGTAGCCAGATGAAGATTGGATAATATCTCATTTGTTTTACATTTATTCTCATTCTGCAATCAAGTACTAAATCGAAGTTAGATATTATTTCTCCATTCTTATTAATTTACATCAAACCTCCCCAACTCAGATCTGGATCATTTAGTTTTAATTTTTTCTTTTATCATGTAGTTAATGTGACAAATTCAACCTCCCATCTTATGTGCTTTGTAAATAGGATTAGAGGTCAGATCTGGTAGCTCAGATATGAAGGTTTATCTTACATTTTAAATCAATTCCCTGTGCATGATCTTTTACTCACTTACATTTAAAACTTGCTACAATTGGCCCTGATCTTGCAGGCTAATTATGTTCTCTCTGTGCTGATATTTTCTTATTCTTTGTAGTTTTCCAAATTCAGTATAATTCATCATTTGTAAGTCTGTTTTCAAAACACAAATAAATCATGCACACTTAGAATAGCAACAGAATCTTCGAGGTTTCTCTCCGCAGCCCCAATCCTAGGTAAAAATCTTAGTTTTAGACTTAGGATATTCCTCTTAGTTTTAATTATAGGTATTAATTTTCAGTCCGAGACTATAGCACCCTTTTTTTAGACTGCAAATTTTTTATATATGGTTCTAGTTCTCCTTAGAACCAGTCCTTAATCCAGCAGTCTAATTTACTGACTCTAGGCTTTAATTCCGTTCTAAAATCTCAATTTCCAGTCCTATCATTAATTTTCGATTCTAGTCCTTGGATTCTAGAACCAGTCTTTAATCATACGGTCTGATTTTCTGATTTCGGATCCGAATTCAGTTCCTAGAAATTTAAATTTTAATTTAAGTTCTTAGTTTAATATTTCTAAGAATCTTAAATATTAATTTTAGTTTCTCAATTTCACTCATAATTATTACTCCGAAATCGACTTTGAAAAATTCAAAATTACTATTTTATCATCATGAATCTAATTTATCTTTAATCTCAGCCACTCGATTTACCCAAGGGAGCTTACGGAGGGTACTCGGGAATGAGGCCAATCCTCCTTAGCATAGTGGGCCCAAACTCCTTTATTTTTAGAATTGCTTAGTTGCTTTAATTAGGATTATAATATCAATTCCATTATTTCTTAGAATTTTAGTATAGTCAATTTACATGCTTTATTTCAATTAAATCCTTAGAATAATTGCTTCGATTGGAACTCCAATAAAATTAGTTCCTTTATTTTCATTAGATAAGTCTAGCATAGTTAATTCCTCGCTTTATTAGACCCTAGTATCAGTAATGAGTCCTTTTATTTCAATTAGAATCATAGTATAATTAATTCATCGCTGTGATTATAATTCTAGTCAAATCAGTCCTTTATTTTAATTAGAATTTAGTATGATTAATTCATTGCTTTAATTAGATTTCAAGTACGATTAATTCATTGCTCTAATAAGAATTTTAATAAAATTAGTTTCTTTCCCTCAATTAGATTTTTCTATTCTATTCATATGAAATTAATTCATTGCCTAAATTAGTGTTTTAGTAAAACTAGTTCTCTATTTCAATTAGAATTCTGGTACAACTAGTACACGTGCTTTACTTAGAATTGCAGTATAACTAGCATGCTTGATTTAATTAAAGTTTCATTAAAATTAATACACCTGCATTCCTAGTACAATTAGGAGACTGATGTTAATTGGACTTTTAGTAGTATTAGGACAGTATGTTAATTGGACTTTTAGTAGTATTAGGACATTATGTTAATTGAAATTCTAGTAGTGCTAGGAAACTAAAATTAATTAAACTCCTGATAGAATTAGAATATTAAATAAAAAATATTATAATAAATTCCCACATAACTAAACTCATAGTAGAATTGGGAAGTCTAAACTAATTAAAACCACAACAATAACAGGGGAAGGGAAGAAAAAATAAACTATCTAAATTATAAGAAAAGACATAGTTGCTGACGTTCGCAGGCGGACAATTCAGTAAAGAAGTAACCTACACCTGCTCCAAAGCGTGATCGTTGACATATTATACCGTCATTAAATATCTGCAGTTGGCGATCGCAATAAAGTAGGAACCTTCCTAGAAAACTCTTTATTTCTTACAATATAAACACCGCATCGCTAGAGTCCACTTGGACAGAATTGGAGCCACCGATTCAACGGGGACCGAGAGGAACTCAGAAAAAGCTTGCACCAATATACCCCTGTGATCCAAGCCACTGACTATGTCTTACCCTTCAAATTAATGTGTGATGCATTAGACTTGGTTGTGGGAGTTGTGTTAGGATAGAGAATAGACAAACTACCATGCGTGGTTTATTATGCCAGCAAAACACTCAGCTGAATTATACCACAACTGAGAAGGAGCTTCTAGCTGTTGTTTTTGTTGTGGATAAGTTTAGACCTTATCAACTAGGGTTTAAAATTATTGTCTTCACTGACCACTCTTTCCTAAAGTACCTGCTGGCTAAGAAAGATGTAAAGCCAAGGTCGATTAGATGGATCTTCCTGCTGCAGGAGTTTGATCTTGAAATGAAAGACAAAAAAGGGGTAGAGAATGTGGTGGCTGATCATTTGTCCAGAATTTTAGTTGAAGAGTGTGTTGCTACACCATATTGAGATTCTTTTCCTGATGAGCAATTATTTGCCATCCAGTCAATTGTCCCCTGGTTTGCCAATATAGTGAACTACCTTACTGTAGGTAGGATCCCTTCCCACTGGGCCAAGATGGACAAAGACTTTTTCTTCTCACAAGTCAAATATTTTTTATGGGAGGATCCATGCCTGTATAAGTATTGTGTAGACCAGATTATTAGAAAGTGTGTCCCTAATAGTGACATCCATAGTATTCTCACCATGTATCATGAATATGCCTATGGAGGTCACTTTAGTGGGAAAAAGATAGCAGGAAAGGTGTTGCAGTGTGGGTTTTATTGGCCTTCCTTGTTTAAGGATGCCCATGCACACTGCCAAGCCTGTTTATGATGTCAAAGGATGGATGGCATTTCAAGGAGATATTCAATGCCATTGCAGCCCATCCTTGTTGTGGAGCTGTTTGAAAAATGGGGGATAGATTTTGTGGGCCCCTTTCCTCCTTCTTAGATTTCTTGGGTCCCTTTCCTCCTTCAATGAGATTTAACTTTATTCGTGTGGCTGCTGATTATGTTTCCAAATAAGTGAAAGTTGCTGCCACAAGAACAAATGATCACAAAGTTATCCTAAAGTTTATCAAAGAAAACATATTCTCCAGATTTGGCACCATTAGAGCCATCATCAGTGATAGGGGCAACCATTTCTGTAATGGACACTTCGAGAGCTTGCTCAAGAAGTATACTATTACCCATAGGATTGCTACCCCATATCACCCACAGACCAGTGGGCAAGTGAAAATTTCCAATATGAAAATTAAGCATATCCTGGAAAAAACAATTAGGACTGATAGGAGGGATTGGGCAGTGAAATTAAATGATGCTTTGTGGGCCTATAGGACATCCTATATGACCCCAATTGGAATGTCCCTATTTAGACTAGTCTATGACAAAGCATGTCATCTGCTAGTAGAGTTGGAACACAAGGCATTTTGAGCCATTAAAAGCTTGAACATGGATCTAACTTTTGCTGGTGTAAACAGAAAATTACAGTTGTCTGAGCTCGAGGAACTAAGGTTGGATGCCTATTCAAACTCAAAGATTTACAAGGAGAAAGCCAAGGCTTTCTTTGACAAGAGCCTTCTAAGGAAGGAATTTGATGATGTTGCCAAGGTATGGTTGTTCAACTCCAAACTTAAGTTCTTTCCAATAAAATTGAGATCCAGATGGAATGGACCTTTCACTGTAATCCATGCATTCCCATCTGGGGCTGTAGAGATCATGGACCCCACTTTTGGAAGGATTATGAAAGTAAATGGTCAGAGGCTTAAATTCTATGTGAAAAATACTATGGAGCCTTATGAAACCATGTACCTTCAAGAACCTCCCAATAATAAGTGATCTACAGCCTTGTACACTGTGTAACATAGTTGGTTTTTTTTTATGTTGAAATTCTATCATTTACTATTTATGTGTTTTTGTGTGCATTTAAATTCAATATGTATATTTTTGAGTGTGTTTTAGAATCTTGATCTGTCTGTGTGAACCTTGATCTTCTGTGGTTTAACATGATATGCAATGAGCATTTGTCTAATTTGTTGTGGTATAGAAGGGTTGTGGTATAAAATTATGTTCTGGTGCAACATGGCAGTGGGCCTGATGACACAACTCTAAGAAACCAACTAAATTTAGCCATCTCGAGAGGCTCTGGTACCCTCTTGAGCCCTTGTTAAGGCATTTTTTTACCTTCTCGAGAGGCTCTGGTAACCTCTTGAGCCTCACTTTTACAAGATTAGGTGGCTTCGATAGGCTTAGAGGTATAAAAACCATCTGCTCAAGATCCTCTTGAGTAAAATCACCTGATGCCTAGCCTGTTGAGATCCTCTCGAGGCCCTGACTATCACCAGCACTTAACTGCTCGACAGGTTAATTCTAGGTCGAGAGGATCATTTACATTTGACCCATCCTCTCGAGATCCTCTCGAGGCTCGGGTTTCCCTGCTTCAAACCCCTCGATAGGCTCTGTCATTCTCATTCTCTGCCCAAACCATCGAGCACCACTCCCAACTAGACTTTCCAACTCCGTTCTTCGTTGTCCATTCTCCTCCATCACTCACACCCTGCTCTAGTCATTATGTTAAGCACCCAAGACCAAGTATTTTGCACTTGGCAACGCTCGATTTGGTCCACTGTGCTTTTGCAATTTCAAAACCCTAGCGATTGGGGTATGTTTCTAACTCTGCCCAGTCGTGTCTTTGATTAGTTATTGTTCTTGGGTAAGAGTCTAGTTTTGGGAGGAGTTTTACTAAGATACCTCGTTAGAGTTGTAAGCAACCTAGGATTTAAGATTGAAGAGGTCAAATTTAGGGTTTGACAGATGGACAACAGCTCCCCATTTTTTGATAACCTACAAGCATTGTTGAATCCTCCACAAACTGAAAAAACCACTCCCACCAGAAAATCAGTGAGGATTGCTACATCCTCCACTATGGAGGCCACTGTTGCCCCAACACCTCTAACTGAGAAACCTAAGAAGAGGGTTGTGTTAAGACATGAAAAGTACCACTTTTCACCCCTTAACTTAATCTCTGTTGGACCCTTAGTCATTTAATAAAAGTGTTTTAAGCCTGTTCTGCAGATAATAAATAGCAGCTGCCAATAAACCCCTAACCATGCGAAGAAGCTCACTGTTTCCCCAGAACTACCTCAGCAGAATGAAGGATGAACCCAGACAGAGAGTTGGTTGAAGCATAGGCACATCCAAGCAGAAATAAACCAAGAAAGATAATGCTTGTTTCCTGGAGGAAGCACAACAACGATTAGCACAATTTGTGCGCAATTCTCGTGCGGTTTGGTACCAAAAAGAATTGAAAAGCAGGCTTCGCGAGGTCCTCATAAGGCTCAGTCTAAAGCATTCGCGCAGTCTCGCACAGCTCAAAAGAAGAATCGTTAAGCTTCACGCGACTCACTCAAGAGAGTGAGCTTCAGGTATTCCTGCACGCAGCTGTCGCGCAGTGGCCACGAGATACAAACCTTTTGAGAAATGCTCGCGCGACCCAGAAACTCATGAACACTGCTACTTCGCGAGGATCTCTCACGAGATTCACCAAGGGATGAACCGTGCGAGCAATCCCCGCGCCATTCAAAGCTGAAAGAGCAATCTCGCGATAGCCATTTATATTCTGCGATGACTAAAATGCGAATCCCGCGACTGCATGAATTTTAAGTCAATTCCACCCCGTGATGCTAATTCTACCACGTGAAAAGATCTGAAATCATTTCTACCCAGTGAGGATCGAATTCTAAACATCTCCCCACTTCTGTAAGGGCAATCTGGGAATCTTCAACAATTAGGGCATGCACTCTAATGCTTCAATCTCTGTGCGCACGTCCTGTGGCATCCAAGGGATAAGAATGGGCCACAATTACATTGAGAAATTAGGGTTTTCCTAACCCTAATTGGAGGGGAAGCCGACAGCTATATAAGCCTAAGCCTAGCTTAGGTTTGAGGATCGATCCTTTTTGGGACTTAACTTCTGTGCTTCTTCTTCTTCAAAAAAAAAAAAAACCAACTGTAGAATTATAGTAGGCTAAGGTTAGGGTTTAGGAGTTTGTTTTTTCTTTTTTTTCTTTCTCTCCATAGTCCAACACTTGCTGGCTATGTCCTTTTGTATGATTATCTGCTATAGATTTTAATGGAGTTTTTGTAATAGGATCTGTTGCATGTATGGGATGTTGTTTTTGTTGTGAGTTGTGATGTACAAGGTTGCTACCTTGAGATCCTCTATTGCTAAGTTGATTTGTAAGCAATGGAGGATTGCTTCTAAAGTACTATTTAGATCTAAGTGACCTGTGTGTCCAGGTTAGGCACTTTGCAGGCCTTCCCCCACCACAGGACCCACTAAATTTGAATCCCCATGGGAACTTGTGCTTGTAGCCTTGGGAACATGGTGGCGGCAGCAATGTTCTTGTTCTGTCTTAGCCATTTGTGAGGAGGATAACCTCTGTGGATAGTCTATGACCATTAAAGTGGACAGATTATAGCCATAGGGTGAGGCCAAGTCATGGAACTAAGACAGATTCTTCTTCTCTACACTTGTGCTTGTAGCCTTGTGAGAGATTGTGCAGTGACAGACTCCTCTATAGTGAATAGATACACCATCAGATTGCAGATCTGAGTTGGCCGTAGAGATTGTAGGCTTCTGACTAGATCACTGCAGTGTTTCTAAAGCAGTGAATAGCCATGCTTAAAAGCTAGTACTCAAACTCTTGCTGGTCCTGTGTGTCCAGGCTTGTGCACTTTGTAGGTCTAGCCCCACACACAGAACTTTAGAGGATGAGGTTCCTATGGATTCTTGAGCTTGTAGCCTGGATGAAGTAGTGCCTACAATGATAAACTTGTTCTGACCCATCTCTGGATTTGGTTCCCCTATTGGATAGTCTGTGACCATTTAAGTGGACAGGTTATAGCCTTAAGGGATTGGATCATGGCACAGGGGTGAGTTGGATTCTTTCTCCTCTTTGGTGATAATGTAACCATTGGACAGGATTTCTATAGCAACAGATCTGAGTCTGAGTTACAAGACCCATCAGATCTGTACCTAATAACATACTTCTCACCTTTTTATATTTATTTTCTCACTCCACCATCTCTCTTAACCCTTTCTGTAATCTAGACATTTGGATACCATAGAATTTAGATTATAGTGACCCTAAATCCCCTTCCATTTAGGATTGCCAGATCTGTAGTGAGATCTGGAGGGCCTACTAAGGATAGCTCCCTTGGAGCTTTAGATCAACTTCCCTGTGGGACAAACTCTTACTTATCAAAACTTACTACAACAGACCCTGTATCTTACAGGATTGTGCATATTTTATGCTTGCTGCTCTGTCATTTTCAATCCACCTTTCATTCATTTTCATTCACCCCATTCTTATCACTGTCTCCAATAAAGTCAGTAGCAAGCACTCAAAATATTCCAACATGTTTTTGGCGCCGCTGCTGGGGATATTGATCTTTTAGTAGACTCTAGATTTTTGATTCTTTATTCTTTGGTAGCTGTACTTATGAATAATTGATACTGCTGATTTACATTTGGAATTTTTCTTGCAGATCTGGATTGTAGCAGGGAAGGAGACTGGAATTGCATTGTGAGTCTAGCTACCTCTGTTTGCACTTCTCTAACCTTCAAAACCTCAGTTTATTTCTCCTTGAAAATTCCATAAGTAGTTGATTAGGATAGTTGTAATTTATTTTTGTTCAATGTGCTTGTGAATAGTTTCTCCTGTTGTTGGTGTGTGTGCATGTTAGGAAGGAGATCTCTCAGTCCTACATTAGAGCCTGCTAACCCTAAGATTGAAAGGGGTAGATGACCGAGAAGGCACAGACACACCACAGTCGAGCCCCCTATTGAAATAGAGACAACAATTATGGGTGAAGAGCAACCTAGAACATTGAAGGAATTGAATGCTCCAGATGATTACAATTCTCCATTCAGCATTCAATTCCCAGATGTTCAGGGTAATTACGAAATCAAAACTTCCATTATCTAAATACTTCCCTCTTTCCATGAGCTTAGCAAGGAAGACCCTTACAAGCACATTGACCAGTTCTTGGCCCTGTGTACAACATTCTCCATTACTGGTTTAGGACCAGAAGCCACTAGGTTAAGGCTCTTTCCTTTTTTCCTAAAGGACAAGGCCATGACCTGGTTATCCACTCTCCCAAACAACAGCATCACTTCCTGGAAAGACCTCCAGACAAGATTTCTGTCTAAATTTTTCCTAGAGACCAAGACCAGCCAATTGAGGAAGAGCATACTTTCTTTTGCCTAGTCCCCAACTGAAGATTTTAATCAATGCTCGGATAGATTTAAAGAGATGCTCAAACAATGTCCCCACCACAAGATCCCTGACTGGCAGCTTGTCCAGAGCTTCTACAATGGGATTGATGAGAAGAGCAAAGACATGGTAGATGCCTCTTGTGGTGGAACGTACATGCATAAAATAGCTGATGAGGCATGGGACTTGTTCGAGGTCATAAGTGAAAATGTTTTCCAGAAGATGTCCTCATCTAGAACAGTTCAGGAGCCTCCTCCTAAGCTGGGGCTTGCTGAGACTTCTAAAGGAAAAATGTATGAAGTTAGGGGAAATGATGACCTGAGAATGCATATGGCCAATCTTACTGAAAGATTCGATAAACTTCTGACTGTGGTGCAGCCCAGAATGGCTGCACAAGTGATGGAGGCATGTCTGATATGCCAATCTCCACAGCACACAGTGGAAGAGTGCCCATCTGCAGGGCAATACCCTGAGTATGTAATGGAACAGGCTGCTGCTGCCCAATGTTTTGGACAACAACAATCTGGTGGCTACAGTAAACAACCATATGGATATCAACACCAAAATGCTGGTTACCATTGGAGACACCACCCAAATTTGAGGTGGAAGCAAGACAATTATGTACAGCCACAACAGATGTTGACCTTACCTCAAAGGCCACAGCAGCAATTTAACCAGGGTTATGCCCCAAGGTCAAATTTCCAACTGCAGCAGCCCAGTAACAAAATCAATTGGTAGTTCCCCCACCTCAGCCCCGAAGTGCTTCTTTCGAGGACCAAGTTTTGGCCCAATTACAAAGCCTTGGACCCTTGAATCAGACTGTGACTTCTCACAGTCAAAGCATTAAGAAAATAGAAAAGCAGCTTAGCCAAATAGCCAATGCTCTGGCTAAAAGAGAGGAGGGCAGGTTGCGAAGCCAACCAGTAGCAAACCCAAAGGGCCAGTATTCCATCGGAGAAGGCTCCTCAAATTTTGAGGGGGCGAATGCCATCACAGCCTTAAGGTCTGGCAAGCTGGTAGACAACCAGGTGGGAAAAGAACAAGGGGAGGTCATTCCCAAGGAAATGTCAAGTGAAAATTATAAAGACTTTGTTAGAGCACAGAGTCAAGAACTGCCTGCTGCCCTTCAACAAGAAAAAAATAAAGAGGTTGTAGTTGAGCCTCAGTAGGAGATAAAATAGATAAAAGAAAAAAACAAAAGTTCAGCCATAGGCTTGCAGCTGAGGAACCAGCAGTACCTCAGCTGCCATTTCCTCAAGCTTTGAGTGGCCCTGCCCCTTTTGATAAGGGTCAGGCATAGATCGAGAAAATGATGGAGACCTTTAGGTAGGTCAAAATAGATTTACCCCTGCTTGATGCAATCCGACAGGTCCCAGCCTATGCAAAGTTTCTGAAAGACCTCTGTACTTAGAAAAGGAAGGCCAGAGGCCATTTGTCCAAAAAGGTCTTTGCGACTGATACAGTTAATTCTGTATTAACCATGACAATGCCTGAGAAGTTGCAAGACCCAGGGATACCCACTATTCCCTATATTATTGGAGACCACACAATTGGGAGGGCCTTATTGGACCTTGGAGCCAGTGTTAACCTGCTGCCATATAGTGTGTATCAGTAGCTAGGTTTGGGGGAGCTCAAGCCCACCCCCATTGTTCTTTTGATGGCTGATAGGTCTGAGAGGAAACCCATGGGAGTGGTTGAGGATGTCCTAGTGGGGGTAGAAAAGTTCTTCTATCCTGCTGACTTCCTTATTTTAGACATGGGTTGCAGCAAGAGTACATCCCCAATACCTGTTATTCTGGGGAGACCATTCTTGGCCACTGCCAATGCAAGTCTGGGATCATGGAGGTCACTTTTGGACACATGAAAGTTGAGCTTAATGTGTACAATGGTGCAAAGTACCCTCAACTGTACAATGAGGAATGCTTTGCAGTGGATGTACTAGAAGAAATTGTTGAAGAAGAACTGCCCACTCTACTGGAGTGGAGCAACATTGTCACTGATTTAACTAAAGTTTGGAACATGGTGGAGGAAGGAAGCCTAGCTTTAATGCTAGAAGACATACCCCTAGTGAGGTCTTCTGTGGGCTTAGTGCAACATTCCAATTAGAAACCTACATTGCTGCCCCTTCCCCCTACCAATAATACACCAATCCTACCATCCATCCAACAAGCCCCTGATCTAGAACTCAAGAAGCTTCCAGAGACATTGAAGTATGCTTTCCTCGAGAATGACAAGAAACTTCCTGTGATTATCTCCTCTTCTCTTACCAGTGAGCAAGAGGAGGAATTACTAACAGTTTTGAGGAAGCGTAAGAAAGCAATTGGCTGGACCATTGCTGATCTAGGAGGGATTGATGCATCAATCTGTATGTATAGAATTCATCTAGAGGAGGGTTCAACACCCTCCAAGAAAATGCAGAGGAAACTGAATCCTCACATGCAAGAAGTGGTTCTGAAAGAAATCATTAAATTGCTGGATGCTGGGGTAATTTATCCCATTTCTGACTCAGAATCCCTGTGCACCCTTTGGATCAAGAGAAAACTACTTTTACTTGTCCTTTTGGCACCTTTGCTTACAGAAGGATGCCTTTTGAACTGTGTAATGCCCCAGCCACCTTCCAGAGGTGTATGTATGCAATTTTTTCTGATATGATTGATAAATTCTTGGAAATTTTCATGGATGATTTTTCGGTTTATGGGGATAGCTATGACCAATTTCTACAACTCCTCCATCAAGTCTTACAAAGATGTGAAGAGACCAATTTGGTCTTAAGTTGGGAGAAGAGCCACTTCATGGTAACACAAGGAATTGTGTTGGGCCATGTGGTCTCTAAAGATGGAATTGAGGTAGACAAGGCCAAAGTTGACCTAATTGCAAATTTGTCCCCTCCAAGAACAGTCAAGCAAATCAGATCCTTCCTTGGGCATGCTGGATTCTACAGGAGGTTTATCAAAGACTTCAGCTAGATTGCTAAACCATTGTGCCACCTGCTCTGCCAGGATGTGCCCTTTGATTTTTCTACTGAATGTCTTGAGGCTTTTGAAAAGTTAAAAATTTGCTTCACCTCTGCTCCTGTACTCCAAACGCCTGACTATACCTTGCCCTTTGAGTTGATGTGTGATGCATCTGATTTGGCAATAGGTTCTATCTTGGGCCAGAGAAAGGATAAGCTGCCTGTGGTCATTGCATATCTCAGCAAATCACTTGCTGAAGCTCAGCTAAACTACACAACCACTGAGAAAGAGCTTCTGGTAGTGGTTTTTGCTGTGGAAAAGCTTCGACCTTACCTACTTAGGTCTAAAACTGTCATCTTCACTGACCAGTCATCATTAAAGTACCTACTATCCAAGAAGGATGCAAAGACCAGATTGATTAGATGGATACTCCTGTTGCAGGAGTTTGACATCAATATCAAGGACAAGAAGGGTGTAGAAAATGTGGTGGCTGACCACTTGTTCACAATTATGTTAAAAAAAAGGTGTTGATGACCTTGCTACAAATGATGTCTTTCCGAATGAGCAACTGTTTGCCATCCAGTCTTTAGTTCCTTGGTATGCACATATTGTCAATTATCTAGTTATAGGCAAGATCCCTTCCCATTGGACAAAAATGGATAAAGACCTGTTTTTCTCACAGGTCAAATTCTTTTTCTGGGAAGAACCTTGCTTGCACAAGTATTGTGCAGACCAAATCATTAAGAAATGTGTTCCCGACAGTGATATCCCAAGAATTCTGGCCATGTGCCATGAAAATGCCTGTGGGGGTCACATTAGTGGGAGAAAAATAGCGGATAAAGTGTTACAGTGTGGGTTCTATTGGCCTTCTCTTTTCAGAAATGCCTATACACACTGCAAGGCCTGTGAAAGATGTAAGAAACTAGGAGGGATGTCTAAACAAAATTCAATGCCTTTATAGCCCATCCTTGTTGTAGAATTGTTTGATGTGTGGCGTATTGACTTTATGGGCCCCTTTCCTCTTTCAAATGGTTTTCTTTTCATCTTAGTGGCAGTCGACTATGTCTCCAAATGGGTAGAAGCCATTGCCACAAGAACTAATGATAATCAGGTTGTCCTCAAGTTCATAAAGAAGAATATCTTCTCCAGATTTGGTACCCCTAGAGCCATTATTAGTGATGGGGAGAGCCATTTCTGTAACAGAAATTTTGAGAGCTTGCTCAAGAAATATTCTGTCACCCATAGGATTGCTACTCCCTACCACCCACAAACCAGTGGGCAAATTGAAATTTCAAATAGGGAGATCAAGCATATCCTTGAGAAGACGGTGAGGACTGATAAGAAGGATTGGGCTGACAAGCTTAATGATGCCCTCAGGGCTTATAGGACTGCCTATAAGACCCCCATTGGTATGTCCCCATTCAGACTGGTCTATGGCAAGGCTTGTTATCTCCCAGTGGAGTTAGAACACAGGGCCTATTGGGCCATCAAACATTTAAATCTAGATCTAACTCTTGCTAGTCTTCACAGGTTACTGCAGCTGTCCAAATTGGAAGAACTAAGGATGGATGCGTATGCCAATGCGAGGATCTACAAGGAAAGGTCCAAAACTTTCTTTGACAAAGGACTGTTGAGAAAGAGTTTCATTGCTGGTGATAAGGTTTGGTTGTTTAACTCCAAACTTAAGTTTTTTCCGGGCAAATTGAAATCCAGATGGGAAGGTCCTTACATTGTCATGCATGTTTCCCCATCTGGTGCTATGGAAATCAATGATCCCAAGTCTGGGAGAACCTTGAAAGTGAATGGTCAGAGGCTTAAGCTTTGTTTTGAAAAACCTGTTGAACCCATGGACACCATTCACCTTCAAGAAGATCCTTCTGTAAATTGATCCACAGGTGTGTCATTACTGTATCATATGTATGCTATTTTTGGTTGATTTATCTTGCTTTCTTTTGATTCTATTCGTTAGGATTTGTTCTTGGTCTTATCTGAATCTGGACCAATCTATTTTAAGCTTTTGATGCATGGTTTGATTCTTACTATTTTTCGATAGATAGCTTCTGTTACACGCCTAATATGGGAGGTCGTTTTTGATTGAATGATTGAGTTTACATGTGTCTAGAGGTAGCCATAGGAGAGAGTCATTGATAAGTAGTGAAAAATACCATTTTTTACCCCTAAACATGAGCCTTGAAAGACCCTTGAGAGGACTAAATAAGTGCTTTAGTGTTCATATTGCAGCTAACCAAAAAGACAGGTCCAAATCCGAAAACCATCCTAAAATGATCAAAAAGCTGACAACGCATGTCAAACTCAAAGAGGGAGTGAAGAAATAGCCTCAGCAATGGCTAAAAAGGTCCTAAAAGAGCAAGAAAAGACCTGAAGAAGAAGAAGGATCCATTCGCAAAGAAGAATGGAAGCTAAAAGTTCAATTCGCAAAGAACATCTACTATTCGCAAAGAACTTTAAACTTTGCGAAAAGAAGAGAAGTCCTTTGCGAAAAGACCTCCTGAAGCCAAAATGCTTTGCGAAAAGAAGAGAAGTCCTTTGCGAAAAGATCTCCTGAAGCAAAAGTCCTTTGCGAAAATATCTCCTGAAGCCAAAATGCTTTGCGAAAAGAGATTCTGGAGCCAAAATGCTTTGCGAAGAGATTGAGCCAAACTACTTTCTTGAAAAAGCCCTTAAACTATCGCGAAATGGCATTACGAGATTTCTGCGGCTCGTCCGAAGGTATTTGAAACTTTGCAGCGCCCCAATGCGTTTTAAAACCCAAGGACATTAGGAAGATTACGAGCACGAACCAAAGGCATATTCCACCCCATGTGAACACCCAAAGATGAAATTACTTGGCGGGAACTTCTAGAAGCTCAAACAGATTTTGAATTACATAACAATTGATGCCTCTGTTTCGATTGGTGAACCGGATCAAGCATTTACGATTGGCGAGCAGATCTGGATCACGGTGCTCGACTCCTATTGGTTGATACAGATCTATCCAATTCGATTGGTTGATACACATCTGAGTGGCTTAGGGAAAACTATAAATAGAAACCATTTGCCCAATTTGGGTATCCAGATTTTAGAGTTTTCATCTCTGCTTCCCCATTCGGTCGAGCTCATCCGATTCCTGTAATCCCTTCTTGTATTTTACCTTTGAGAGCCATTGCGGTGATTTGTACTTCAAGTTCGGATTCAAGATCAGAATCTGAGGGCTCTCGAGAAGCTCGATGTAAGTCCGAGGGCTCTCTAAAGCCGTGCTCTGTAATTGTAACGTTGGATTTTAAAAGGTTGCTTTGTAATTTGTGTCTTCTCCATTGGAGTCATGTCGAGGGTTACGAATGTTCACCTTAGTGCATTAGACTTCTTTAGATTCACTCATCCATCAACTTCCCTTAATTCATCATCCCTGCGAATTAGCGTTGGTAACCTAATTCAAGCGGCATTCTGATGATGTTCATGTTACGAAATAAAGAATAGGCCCGACTAGGCGATGATCTCGTGACAAATCACGACCATAAGTCTAAACCTATTCCTTAATTGGATTTATTTCTCTTACATCTGTCTTTGGTAGCAGATGAAGATTGAATCTGCTACTGTTGAACTCTGATTCTCCATTAAAATTCAAAGGCTAAAATACATGAAGCTATTATTTACGCATTTGTCTTATTTTAAACACCTCCACAACTCGGATCCTGGATCACGTAGTTAGTTCTTTTCTTTATTTGCTTTTAGTTAAAGCGTGACAAAATCCAACACTCTCTTTTATCTATTCTTTATTTTAGATAATTATAGAGCCAGATCTGGTAGCACAGATCTGGAGGTTTATCTCTCATTTTAGACAAACTTCTCTGTGGACGATCTTGAAATACTTACTTTTAAAACTTGCTACAATTGGCCCTGATCTTGCGGGCCGATGTTAGCCCAATGTCTTGATATCCCTTTCATAAGTTAACATCCATATAATTTAGCATTCTTTAATTCTTTAATTTTTTGCACACATTTTTGGCACACTTGGAGCGACAACAAGTTTTTGGCGTTGGGAAGTTTGTTCTAAAATAGGTAGACCTAAGTTTTTATTTTGTAGATTTGATTTTATTTTAATTTTTCTTTAAACCTGCACTTTGCATTCCAAGTGCTTGATTAAATGTCTCTGACGATTTTGTATAGAAAACTGTTTCTTTATGAAATTTTTTTTTTTTTTACGAGTTTTATTCTTTGCCTTCTAGTTATTTGAATAAATCCGCCACTCTTTTGTCTTTTGTCAAATTTGGGCGTGCTGAGTTTTTCTTTTTATTTTTTGTCAATACTTGAATAAGAAGGTACTGCGTTTTGGATGTTTGCGGATCTGAGCAAACCGTCCAACAAGGAGACATCTGGACCAAAGCCGAGCAGATGCTTGAGTTTGCATCCTTCTCCTTTGCATTCATTTTCTATTTTAAATTCTTGAGAACCAGCTGATTCTGCTTGTGTTTAATGTTTGTTTTGATTATAATTTCTCATCTTTTAGGCATCTTGATTTTATTTTTACAAAACCAAATACAAAATAAAAAAGAAAACACAAATAGAAAATCTCCGAGTTGTTTCTCATTATTTTCGGAGTAAATAAGGGCTCTTGTTGAGCCCGGTGATCAAAACAAGTAAAAAAAATAATTTGGATAGCAATATGGTCATTGATTTACATCGGAAAATTCAAAAAATAAAAAACAGAAAAATAACAAAATGGTTGAAAAAGATGAGGAGGAGAAATTTGTTCCTCACCTCCCATTTCCCCATGCAATGAAGTCAGCTTCTCCTTTTGACAAAGGAAACACAAAAATTGAGGAAATGATGGAGACATTCAAACAAGTTAAAATTAATCTACCTACGCTTGATGCAATCAAACAGTCCTACTATGCAAAATTTCTCAAAGAGTGTGCACCCACAAAAGGCAATCTAGGATACATTTATCCAAGAAGGCCTTTGTGGAGAAAATCAACCAAGTGCTATCAATTGCAACACCACCTAAGATGCAAGACCACGGAATCCCCACAATCCCCTGCATCATTGAGGAGCACACCATTGAGAAAGCCTTGCTAGATATGGGTGCTAGTGTCAACCTGCTTCCCTATTCTGTCTATGAGTAGCTTGGTATGGGAGAATCGAAACCCACTCAAGTCGTGTTACTGAGTAGATCCGAAAGGAAACCTATGGGGTTGATTGAAGATGTTTTGGTAGGAGTAGACAAGTTTTTCTACCTGGCGACTTTTTGGTGTTGGACATGGAACCAACCAAAAGTACCACGCCATCCTGTCATTATAGGAAGACCATTCCAGCTACACTAATGCATGCATTCAATGCAGTGGCATCATGGAGGTGTCTTTTGAAAATATGAAAGTTAAATTGAATGTGTATAATCTACTCAACCTCAATTCTCCGAGGAATGTTCCCGTGTTGACATCATTGATGAGGTGGTGGAGGAGTCTTTACGAACAGTTCTGCAAGGTAAAGGCACCACCATCTATTCTAATCGTCTGCGCCTTTTCTCTTGTCAGTAATCAAAGGTGTAGATCACATTTGTGATCTTTTGAAGCAAAGAAACTCACACGAGGAAACCCTTAGATCATGATGCGCTTCTACTCTTATTCTTTCTGTGATTCTTTGGTACTTAAGCTACATTTGAGGCCATTTTAAATATGGGAAAAACCGAGAAATCTCTTCTTTGCCATGTTCCCTAAATCTTGACCAAGAAAGGCAGCCAAAACACCCCCAAAAGCCAAAGGCAAAGCCAAGAAGTCTGCAAGAGAAAACTTTCAATGGACAAAAAGCGATAGGGTTGAAAAGAAAAAAATATGCCATGAGGCCCACCCTGTGCCTCGAGCCCAGTCCTGTCCCCATTACCCATTCCTTTGGTTTTGCCTAACCCATTCATTGATGCCCGCTCATACGAGCTATTGGTGGATGAAACTTTCTCCTCCAAACACGATTGCGTGCTATCTTTAAGATATCTCGGGAGGCTTCCTCGGCACCATCCTCACTCCATTACGAGAAAATTTACCCAAGGATGACAAAGGCATGGTATCGAACCTCACCACAGTCACAGAGGAACATCTTGATGTGCCAACCCTAGTTATTTTATAGACAAGCTGTGACTTAAGTGGATCACGAGGACATTGGACATGCCCTAGGGATACCTTTTCAATTCAATCTGATGGACCCTTGATCGCTCCACAAGTTGCCTCTTTCAGAGATATGGGCTGCCCATTTGACATGTAGGGCATGGTGGGTTCTGGGCAATCAATAGTGAGAAGAGATCTGCCCCATAATATCTCTTGATGGATTCCATACTCCGAGAGAGTTTTTATATTCTGGGCACACCAAGAGAGGCGAACCCCATCTTAGAAGCCCTCTTTCACTTCTCTAAGGGCAATTCTTCAATGCCCCATGTTGATCTGAAAGCAATGGCTGATGTGAGTGCTAAGGTAAAAAGGAACAGATTGCGGCCTCCCTTTGGAAGACTCATTACACCCTCTTAAGAGCCAAGTTTGACATTGATAGGAAGAGCCCTTTGAGGTACTCACTCCTCACAACTTTGGCAAGAAAGCACGGACCACAAGTCGGGGCCATGTTAAGAAGAATGAGGAAGTAGGAGAATCAATGACCCTACCAATTTACAAGCCCAATTCGTCAATTGTCTCTTTCTTATTTTCTTATTTTACCTTTTATTCTATTGCAATTTTTTCTGTTATAAGTCGTGCCTAACCAATTGTTTTGTTCTCCCTATTTGAAAACTTACAACCCTCCCCTACTCCCTTTCCCTTTTTCCTTTTATTTTCTATCCAAATTTCGATGTGCTTGAATCGTCAGATTATTGTTGTTTCATTGTCTTCCCTAATAATTGTCCACCACCTTTGAACCGGTGAGGACACTGCTCCCCATAGGTTTGGGGTGTGGCGGACAAGTCCCGCCTAGGAATAGTTAACATAAGGCGGGCGAGAATCACCTAAGTAATTAGGAAATGTATTAATTTACTTAAGAATCATGACAACTAGAAAATTTAAAATTCCTTTGCCAAATTTAGACATTCTAAACCTTGCGATATTCTACATTTCCATGATGATTACACCATAAAACATCGGTATCGTACGTAGTAAGTCAAAAGGAAGAAAAAGGTAAAGATATACTTAAAAGCTCAAGGAAAAACCATAACCGGTGAGAATTGAGCCCATATATTTTCCATCTCATTGAAGAGTGGTGAGGCAATTTTTTCTCGATTCAAAGGATTGGTGAGGCATTAGATCCACTAGAAGTTAGGAAACTCCAAATTAAAACAAGTAACACTCATGAAACCGAGGAAAAGATCAAGGCCTTCTTTAGACTTGAACCTAATGAACCAACCAAGAAAAATCTGCCTGTTTGTACCCCATTTGAGTCAGTAAATCCTACAATTCTTCATCAAAAATACTCAAAAGTACTTGCACGAACCTATGGAACCAATTCAGCCTTCCCTCACTCACGAGAATTCAGGAGGTAAAGGAGAAAGAAAAGATGGACCATTTCTCAACAAGAAAATGAAGAGAAAATACCTCAAAAAGCAGGCAATATGGTGGTGAGAAAGAAGAGACGAACAATGTGAAAAAGTTGCAAGCAAAAAGGCAAAAAAGGGACCTTATGTTGAAAAATGCAAGATCAAAGAAAGAAGCGATCCGTGAATGTGAGAATCTCGAAAAGAAGAAGAAAGAAGCTAAACTAAAAAGGTGGAGTCATGAACCATCTCTGCACTTCTGAGTTCTCAAATTCAAACCTCTGTTCAAATTGCCTTTCCTTGAAACTTCACTCCATAAGCCATACAAACAAACCTAGATTAAAAGCCCTTGTGATCCAAAGTTGAGTGAGTCATGTGGAGATGAGTGACCCAATCTATGGTGAGGAGATGTCAATGATGCCATTGCCTAAGAATCATGCCTATGCTCATGCTTACAGATCCGGTTGGGAGATGTAATCGCTCTTGAGCTTGAGTGAAAATGAACCCCTCAACAAAAACAACATGAGAGTATACCTGGTGAGTATTTGGGTTGGAACTTGAGCACCTTAAGTATGACTTATAACCTAATTTTTATCCATAGGATGAGCTTCTACGACACATTTGTATGATTTTCTATGACTTTATTCACAGTTGGAAATATTGAAACATTCATGAGGTTTATAAATGTTTAAATTCTTGTGCAAACAATAATCAAATTTTCTGTTTCATCATTGATTCAAGAGTAACTAACCACTGCTCCTTGATTGCTCATTTGATTGCCTTGATGTTAAGCTGTTTCATGGAGAAGTTTGTGGGTACCTTCACTGAAAACCCTCAGGAGACTTCACTCCTCCTCTAGGGATCACCTAGGGGTTTAAAAGGCTTGTTGCATATGCTAAATGCACTGTGCTTCCTACAAAGTGGCTCTTTACTTTGTTTTTATGTTTCTTTGCTAGGGGACTAGCAAAGCTTAGGTTTGGGGTGTGATAAGTAGTGAAAATACCATTTTACCCCTAAACATGAGCCTTGAAAGACCCTTGAGAGGACTAAATAAGTGCTTTAGTGTTCATATTGCACTAACCAAAAAGAGGTCCAAATCGAAAACCATCCTAAAATGATCAAAAAGTCGACAACGCATGTCAAACTCAAAGAGGGAGTGAAGAAATAGCCTCAAGCAATGGCTAAAAGGTCCTAAAAGAGCAAGAAAAGACACGAAGAAGAAGAAGGATCCATTCGCAAAGAAGAATGGAAGCTAAAAGTTCAATTAAAAGAACATCTACTATTAAAGAACTTTGAACTTTCGAAAAGAAGAAGTCCTTCTTGAAAAAGACCTCTGAAGCCAAAATGCTGCGAAAAGAAGAGAAGTCCTTTGCGAAAAGATCTCCACGAAGCCAAAGTCCTTTGCGAAAAAGATCTCTGAAGCCAAAATGCTTTGCGAAAGAGATTACGGAGCCAAAATGCTTTGAAGAGAGATTACGGAGCCAAACTACTTCTTGAAAAAGCCCTTAAACTATATGAAATGGCATTACGAGGATTTGCGGCTCGTCAGAAGGTATTTAGAAACTTTGCAGCGCATGCATTTTAAAACCCAAGGACATTTGAAGATTACGACACGAACCAAAGGCATATTCCACCCCATGTGAACACCCAAAGATGAAATTACTTGGCGGAACTTCTAGAAGCTCAAACAGATTTTTTGAATTACATAGCAATTGATGCCTCTGTTTCTGATTGTGAACGGATCAAGCATTTCGATTGGCGAGCAGATCTGGATCACAGGTGCTCGACTCCTATTAGTTGATACTGAGATCTATCCAATTCGATTGGTTGATACACATCTGAGTGGAAAACTATAAATAGGCAGAACCATTTGCCCAATTTGGGTATCCAGATTTTAGAGTTTTCATCTCCTGTTTCCCCATTCCTCGAAGCTCATCCGATTCCCCGTAATCCCTTCTTGTATTTTACCTTTGAGAGCCATTGCAGTGATTTGTACTTCCAAGTTCGGATTCAAGATCAGAATCGAGGGCTCTCAGAAGCTCTTCAGTAAGTCCGAGGGCTCTCTAAAGCCGTGCTCAGTAATTGTAACGTTGGATTTTAAAGGTTCTTGTAATTTGTGTCTTCTCCATTGGAGTCATGTCGAGGTTCCGAATGTTCACCTTAGTGCATTAGACTTCTTTAGATTCACTCATCCGCATCCAATTTCCTTAATTCATCATCCTGTGCGAATTAGCGTTGGTAACCTAATTCAAGCAGCATTCTGATGATGTTCATGTTGTTCGAAATAAAGAATAGGCCCGATGATGATCCGTGACAAATCACGACCATAAGTCTAAACCTATTCCTTAATTCGGATTTATTTCTCTTACATCTGTCTTTGGTAGCGGATGAAGATTGAATCTGCTTTGTTGAACTACAGATTCTCCATTAAAATTCAAAGGCTAAAATACATGAAGCTATTATTTCTGCATTTGTCTTATTTTAAACACCTCCACAACTCGGATCTGGATCACGTAGTTAGTTCTTTTCTTTATTTGCTTTTAGTTAAACGTGACAAAACCCAACACTCTCTTTTATCTATTCTTTATTTTAGATAATTATAGAGCCAGATCTGGTAGCACAGATCTGGAGGTTTATGTCTCATTTTAGACAAACTTCTCTGTGGACGATCTTGAAATACTTACTTTTAAAACTTGCTACAATTGGCCCTGATCTTGCAGGCCAGTGTTAGCCCCAATGTGCTGATATCCCTTTCATAAGTTAACATCCATATAATTTAGCATTCTTTAATTCTTTAATTTTTTGCACACATTTTTGGCACACTTGGAGCGACAACAGTCATCCCCAGGATCCACCCACAACAAACATGCTCTCTGTTTTATACCTTTCTGTCGCTGGGTCCAAAAAGGGGAACCTGGGTGACTATCGCGAGATTTAAAAGCTATCGCGAGGTTAAAAAGGAAGCCTAGGAGCATGTCGTGCAGTTTGCATAGAAACATTCAATGCCTATCACGAGATTCATGGGTACCTGACAACCTCTCGCGCGGTCCACATTGAGCTATTCAGTAGTTATCATGAGATTATCAGGCTGTCGCAAGGTTCACAAGGTAAACTGGGAGACTTTCGCACAATTCAACAGAAATACTTCATTTATTTTTGCGAGATTCTAAGTCTGTCGCGGGATTCAAAATGAACCTCAGAGCTTTTCATGCAATCCAAAAGAAACCTAGGAGCTGCTCACGCGATTCACATGAATTAATCTCACTCAGTCGCACGCTCCAAGGACAACTTGAGAGATTGTCACGCAATCCAGTTTCAATCAACACCTTTGCTAGGTTCATTTCTAAACCCGCGACCAGATGTTCCAAAGTGCGTCGAGCTTCGCGATAAGTATTTCAACTCTGCGCTTTGTCCCTTTTTCATTATTTTTATCCTTCTTCCCTCTGCGAAACCCTAGCTTCTGGAGCTCTCCCCTCTCCCCTCCAGCATCACTCCTACAACTCATCATTCACTTCACAATTCTATAGACTTGTTCCTCACATCACCCCCATCCATTGCCCTCTGCTCAGAGATCTTGAGGTGCCTTGTGCGTCAAATCAAACCAAACCCTAGATTTTAGCCTCCGTTTCTCATACTATAGGACAAAGTTAGACATGACTCCAAAATTTGCATAGAAGAGAAAAGGGAAGGACAAGGACCCTGCAGAGACCACCCTTAAAAAGGCCAAGACTTCAAAGTCCCCCAAAAAAGGAAAGGAAGTGGTTGAGGAGGCAGCGGTACCAACCAATAAGTTCTCTACTCCTTCTGAGCTCATGGAGTCAATTCCATTGAAGCCTGAAACAACCTTTGATGTACCCTTTTTTGAGAAAGAACCTCTCTCTACCCCTGCAGTGCAGTTTATAAGCAAAGCGGGCCTGATGCCATTGATGAGAGGAATTCCAGCACTAGCCTACCCCAAGTTAATGCAGTTGTTTTATCAGCACATCAAGGTCAAGAAGGACAATGATGGACAGGGGTGCTTGCTAGTGCTGATTGACGACTTTGATATGTTAGTGGGCCCCAAGATGATTGCTAAAGTGTTGGGCATCCCAGCAGCATTCAATCCTAGCTGTGGATATGGCCCCCCTCTGAGTGCATCGATTGATATAATTGCACGGGCCCTAACTAGAGGATTAAAAGCCACCGGGGACTCAATCAGAAGAAGGGAACTAGAACCTGAACTGCTGTTCATTGACCAAGTCCTGTGGAAGAACATATATTGCTCAGGACATCAGCAAGAAAGGAGAACCCCCATTGAGGATGTTGTCTACTCCTACCACATGGGCCATGGCTTCCATGCAGCCTGGAAAATTTTTGAGGCTATGAAAGACATAGTGGAGAAGTTAGGGTTAAACAAGAAGCCTCACACTCTGCCCTATGAAAGAATCATTACCTTGCTGCTGATCAAGGGGGCTACAAGATAGGAAGGACTGAGCAGACCATCACCCTTACCCCTACTACCTTTACCAAAAGGCAATGGGGAATCAGCAAGAGCTTGATGGGGGGCCAGAAAAAGAAGAAAGTTGAGGCTCAAGCCCTGCCCAAGCAAGCAAAAGCAGCTGGATCAGGGTCTACCCCAGCTACAAAGGAGGTGCCCCTAGAGCTTACCACTTCCATAGCTGCAGCAGCACCTGTTACCCCTGCATCCACAACCCCTCTTGAATCCATCTCTCACCCACCTCTATTTCCATCCTCCATGCCCACTCCCCCTTCACCTGTGCTTGGTCCATGGGAGGACTCACCATCCCCTACCGTACCTCAGTATGCAGCCACAATCCCCCCCTTATCTCCACCTAAGCCTACCAGCCCCCCACTCATCTCCTACAAAAAACAAAAGACCACTGCGACCATCCCAACCATCTCTCAGACACCACCCTCAATCCTTTCTATCCCCATTGACACTCCCTACCTTGTAGAAACAACTACCCCAGCCATATCTACTACACCCCCCCTCACGGACATTGACTTAACCCTCAATACATCCATAGGCTTCCAAACCTTTATATCTACCTTCCTTTAAGCAATACCAGCCTACTACACCCCTCTCCCAGACTCCCAAATTACCTCCCAACATCACTCCCCCGAACCCTCCTCTTCCCCTCCCTCCACTTTCCATCATGCACCTTCCTCACCTTTCCAACCAGTACCCTCCTCGTCCCAAACCCAACCTTCTTTCCCTGACACACTATCCCTGATCCTTTCCCTTATCCAAGACATTCAAGCCCAACTATCCACCAATACCCAAAAACAGGATCAGATGTAATCTGAACTCACCTCCATCCAATCCACCCTACACACCTTAACCAACCCACCCATCCCTCCACCACCCACTTCACCCCTCAGGTCCTGTTTACTGACAAAGACACCCAAACTGACTTTCCTCCTGACTCATTACCCCCCCCACCATCACCATTAACTCTTACCCACCCATTTCCTTTACTCCCTTTCACCATTCTCATTTTTCATCCCCCATCACCCCCAACTCCTATTTAGTCTACACCCTTTTCCTTTTCCCTTATACCCTCCATCCCCCCTCTTATCCTAACCCCTCCCACCTTCTCTACCAAATCTACACAAACAGACCCAGAACCTAACCCCATTCCCCCACAACTTGACTTCCTTACTATCATTCCCCCTCCCCCCCTAAGACCAAGCACACTTTGCTCCTTCCACCTCCTATCTTCCCATCTCCCTAAAACATCATTTTTACAGCCCTCCCTACCTCACCATCCTCCATCATATGAGAGATAATGCTTACCTGAGGAAGGATGTCCTAAGGGGCATGGCCAAGCTTCGCCAATCAATTGAGACCCCCTTGCTGGAGCAGATTGATAAAATGACGAAGGAACATCGACAGCAACTTCTGGGCATCTCATTGGAGTGGGCTAACATTTTGGACGCCTACCAAAAGGCCAAGGCTTTAGCTACTTATCATCAGATAAATTGGGAGTATGAGAAATCCAATGTTGCTGCAGCGAATGCCCGGGGAAGAATTCTTGAAAAATGACTTAGCAATGTACAGGAAATACAAAAAATCCAAAAGGAGATCCATGAGACTGACATCCTCAAATATCAAATCAAGATAGCCTCATTGGAGTCCGCATTGACTATTACCAGAAATGTCCCTCTGCAACCGACCCCCTTCTCTGTTCAAATGCCTGAGCCTGAGCCAACTACTACTCCAGCTTCACTTGCCCAGTCTGAGGAGGCACCACCTAAGCCCCAGAAAGACAAAAGAAAAGCTCTTGCTTCACCTCCTACGAACTAGCCTCCAACTACAGAGCAACCTATCCCTACCATAGTCTCTGCTGAACCACCACAGAAGTAAACTTATCCTCAGCGGAGGAAAGTCACTGCTAAGAGGTCTGCTCCCAAAGCTATCCCTTTAAAAATTGGCAAAGAGCCTGCTGCCCAGTTTGAAGAGGCACAGTCCCCTGCCCAACCTGAGTCCACTGGCAAAGGGAAATCCCCAGTGGTCCCCAATGAGGAATCCAAACCTAAAGGAAAAGGGAAATCTCCAGTGGTCCCCACTACAGAAGCAAAAGCCAAAGGCAAAGGCAAAGAAAAATCCCCTGCCACCCCCCTGCTAAGCGTAAAGGAAAAGCCCCTCAAGAACCCAAGGAACCAAAAGCTCCCAAGCAACCAAAAGTAAGGGTGAGGACACCTAAAGCTCCAACTGCAATGAAAACACCAGCTGAAAAGAAAATGGAGAGGGAGGAAAAGAAGAAACAAGACAGAGCTGCCCTTAAGGCACAAGCTAAAAGGATGGGCTGGGATTTCCTTACAGATTCAGAATCAGATTAGATCCCAATTTTTAGATTATAGATTAGGTTTTTCTTCTTGTAACTACATTTGTAAATATTTTCTTCCACTTTAATAAAATTGCTAGTTTTTGTCTATTGCTCTGTTCTGTGTGATTCTTTCTGTTTGTTTACTAGTTTTAAATTTGTTCTTTTTACCATTCATGGGAAAAGTTTAGGGAGGATATGTTTCTTTACAATAGTAATCCATGTGGAGGACAGATGGAGATGGTGGTTATATAAATTTGTGCAAATACCTGCCTCAGGGATTGCAATGGCTTCTTCTTCAAATTGATGAGCCATGTTAGGCTACCTCGCAAAGATCCCCAGCTCAGCTGCGTGAGAAATGTCCTTTACTAATCACTGATTGCTCTTTGCGAGGATCCCCGCGCGATACACTTACCTCTTTAAATACCATGCCTATCTTTGGATAATCAGTTAATGCTCCTTCTCTTTTCCAAAGAGCCAGTTGTGTGTTTCTTCTTTCCCCACACAACACTCATTTATTGCCAAGTTTGAAAAGGGGCGCAATTTCAATTCCGCCGATTCATGTTCCCTCGTCCCTCTCTTTTAAACCGGCCATCAGTCCCTTTTCATCTCATCCCTCCTCTTCTACCCCTAGAAGTCCATAACTCCTCACACAAATGGCGGATGACACCCCCTTCGAGTTCCCAATCAAATTCCACCCCATCTGGGAAGATCCCCCACCGCCAAAGGAGCCGGACCCCTTGCAATTTCTCTGGGATGAATTTGACGAGGTCCAGTGGATCCTCGCCAAGGAGAAATAGAAAAAGAGAAAAAGAGAGAAGAGAGAAAAGAAGAAAAAAATGGCAACACCTGCATTTCCCCCTCCATCTTCCTCAAACCCTCCCCCGACTGCACATTGACCCCCCCCCCCCATTTTGTCTTTTCCTTTTCAATCTTTTTGTTATATTTTATTCTTATTTTAATGCAAGTTTCTTTTAGTTTCATACTGTTTCGTTTGCATTTTTTGTTTCTCTCTCCTTTTGTGTTTATTTTTGTCTATCTGCTTTTTATCACCTCTGAACCAGTGAGGACACTGCTCCGAATGGTTTGGGGTTGTGGTAGTCTGCCAATAGAATAGTTAATTTTAGTGTAATAATGGTGGTTTAAGTGGGATGAATAAAGTTAATTTTCACTTAACTTGATACAATGAGGAAACATGCAAAAATTTAAATATTTTGGCAGACTTTTGGAAACAGATAGAAGTTGATATTGACACCACCATGAAGCTAATATTAGAAAATTTTTTGAGTTAAGGACTCAGCGAGCCTAAGAGGAGAGAAATAGACAAAAATACACCCCATGAGTTAAAATTGAAGACCATACCTAGTGAGATTTGGGCCCATCATTTTCTTTTAAAGAGTATTTTTGACATTATTTTTGCTCTAAGGACTGAGTGAATCAAGCCTTTTTCATTAGAAGTTGTGTAACTCCAAATCAAAACTAATTGACAGCACTCATGAGACTAAGGAAATGATCCAAGGCCCTCATTTGGACAGTTTGAGCCTAAAAATCCAACCTTTTAAAATCTGCCCTTTTGCAGACACTAGTTGAGCCTTAAAATCATATTTTTTCTTTCACAAACACAAGAAAACTTGCACCTTAACCTCATTACCTGAGTCAACCTTACCCTCACTCTGAGAATTCATAAGGTAAAGGAGAAGGAGGTAAAGATACTGAGAATGGTCCAATATTCATTAGGAAGTGAAGAAAAGCAACTTGTGAGCAGCTGTGTATCAATGGCAGTTGTGTGGAATTTTATCAAAAGAATGAATAAAGAAAATAAAAGGAGAAAAAGAAAGAGAAGTCTAGAGAACATCCTCATCTGAAAATTAAAAAAAAAAAAAAAAACAAGAAGAGGAGAAGCTGGCCACTTTGAATCTGAAATACAAAAGAAAGATGAAGTTTTTACTGAAATGAAGGTTGTGAAGTCATGAGCCACTCCTTACCTTACTGATTTCTTAATTCAAACTCCCTTTTTACCCATTTATTCTATATACCCCTAAGCCATAAGCGACATTAGAACCCATTCAAAAAGACCTTGTGAATCCAAAGTCAAATGAGTTGTTATCTGGAGATGAAGAGCTGCCCAATCTATGCTGAAAATCCTTGAAGATGTCAGAAATTAGAAGCTTAGCCTATGCTCATGCCTGGAAACCCATTTGGGGTCTGCAACTGCTCTTGAGCTATTGAGATTATGAACACCCTTAGGCTATTAATGTTGAGAGATAGCCCTAGTGAGAATTGGGTCTGCATTTTTACCTCATTAGGGTGGTATCCAACCTGGATCTTGAATCAAAGGCAAGCTGGGTACTGATTTTTTATACATTGAAATTCTAATGAATGGTGGTCAGCCAAACACATGTTAATTTTTAAGTTCTAAATGGCCTGCAAACATTGCTGCAGTTTCCTCTAAGTGTTAAATGGGTGTGGAATGAAACTTTAAACATTCGAATCTGTGTTGTCATTATCTGCACTATACTTAACTTATTTTAATGGTGAAGTTTGTGGGTGTCTTCACTGAAAAGCCTCAGGAGACTTCACTCCTCCATTAGGGATCACCTAGGGGTTTAAAAGGCTTGGTACATATGCTAAATGTATTTGTGATCCCTACGAAAGTGGCATTTACAGCTTTGCTAAGGGACTAGCAAAGATTAGGTTTGCGGGTGTGTTAAGACCTAAAAAGTATCACTTTTTACCCCATAACTTAATCTCTGTTGGACCTTAGTCATTTAATAAAAGTGTTTTAAGCCTATTCTGTAGATAATAAATAGCAGCTGCCAATAAACCCCTAACCATGCCAAGAAGCTCACTGTTGCCCCAGAGCTACCTCAGCAGAACGAAGGATGAACCCAGACAGAGAGTTGGCTGAAGCATAGGCACATCCAAGCAAAAATAAACCAAGAAGAATGCCTCGCACAAATGTCGCTGGGTTTAATTGAGCTAGAGATAATGCCTTCGCGCAGGTATCGCGGTCTTCTGGAGGAAGCACAACAACTGGTCGCGCAGCTTGCATGTCGTTCTCGCGCGGTTTGGTGCCAGAAAGAATTGAAAAGCAGGCTTTGCGAGGTCCTCGCAAGGCTCAGTCTAAAGCTATTGCGCAGTCTCGCGCAGCTCAAAAGAAGAACCGTTAAGCTTCACGCGACTCACTCAGGAGAGAGAGCTTCAGGTATTCCTCTGCGTAGCTGTCGCGCATTGGCTTCGAGATACAGACCTTCTGAGAAATGCTCACGCGACCCAGAAACTCATGAACACTGCTTCTTTGCGAGGATCTCTCGCGAGATTCACCAAGGGACGTACCGCGCGAGCAACCCCTGCGCCATTCAAAGCTGAAAGAGTAATCTCGCGATAGCCATTTGTATTTCGCGATGACTAAAATGCCAATCCCACGACTGAATGAATTTCAAGTCAATTCAACCCTGCGATACCACACGGAAAGATCTTAAATCATTTCTACCTAGTGAGGATCGAATTCTAAACTTCTCCCCACTCCTGCAAGGGCAATTTGGGAATCTCCAGCAATTAGGGCACGCATTCCAATGCTTCAATCTCAGTGCACATGCCCCGAGGCATCCAAGGGACAAGAATGGGCTACAATTACATTAAGAAATTAGGTTTTTCCTAACCCTAATTGGAGGGGAAGCCGACTGCTATATAAGCCTATGCCTAGCTTAGGTTAGAGGATCGATCCTTTTTGGGACTTAACTTTTGTGCTTCTTCTTCAAAATAAAAAATAAAAATCAACTGTAGAATTACAGTATGCTAAGGTTAGGGTTTAGGAATTTTCTTTTTCCTTTTTTTTCTTTCTCTCCATAGTCCAGCACTTGCTGGCTTTGCCCTTTTGTATGGCATGCATTCCAATGCTTCAATCTCTGTGCACATGCCCCGAGGCATCCAAGGGACAAGAATGGGCTGCAATTACATTAAGAAATTAGGGTTTTCCTAACCCTAATTGGAGGGGAAGCCGACTGCTATATAAGCCTAAGCCTAGCTTAGGTTAGAGGATCGATCCTTTTTGGGACTTAACTTTTGTGCTTCTTCTTCAAAATAAAAAATAAAAACCAACTGTAGAATTACAGTATGCTAAGGTTAGGGTTTAGGAATTTTCTTTTTCCTTTTTTTTCTTTCTCTCCATAGTCCAGCACTTGCTGGCTTTGCCCTTTTGTATGATTATCTAGTATAGATTTTAATGGAGTTTTTGTAATAGGATATGTTGCATGTATGGGATGTTATTTTTATTGTGAGTTGTGATGTACAAGGTTGCTGCCTTGAGATCCTCTATTGCTAAGTTGTTTTGTAAGCAATGGAGGATTGCTTCTAAAGTACTATTTAGATCTAAGGGACCTGTGTGTCCAGGTTAGGAACTTTGCAAGCCATCCCCCACCACAGGACCCACTAAATCTGAATCCCCATGAGAACTTGTGCTTGTAACCTTGGGAACATGGTGGCGGCAGTAATGTTCTTGTTCTATCTTAGCCATTTATGAGGAGGATAACCTCTGTGGATAGTTTGTGACCATTCAAGTGGACAGATTATAGCCCTAGGGTGAGGCCAAGTCATGGAACTAAGATAGATTCTTCTTCTCTGCACTTGTGCTTGTAGCCTTGTGAGAGATTGTGCAGTGACAGACTCCCCTATAGTGAATAGATCCACCATCAGATTACAGATCTGAGTTGGCCGTAGAGATTGTAGGCTTGTGACTGGATCATTGCCGTCTATCTAAAGCAATGAATAGCCATGCTTAAAAGCTAGTACTCAAACTCTTGCTGGTTCTGTGTGTCCAGGCTTGTGCACTTTGTAGGCCTAGCCCAATACACAGAACTTTAGAGGATGAGGTTCCTCTGGATTCTTGAGTTTGTAGCCTGGATGAAGTAGTGTCTACAATGATAAACTTGTTCTGACCCATCTCTGGATTGTGGTTCCCCTATTGGATAGTCTGTGACCATTTAAGTGGACAGGTTATAGCCTTAAGGGATTGGATCATGGCACAGGGGTGAGTTGGATTCTTTCTCCTCTTTGGTGATAATGTAACCATTGGACAGGATTCCTATAGCAACAGATCTGAGTCTGAGTTACAAGACCCATCAGATCTATACCTAATAACATAATTCTCACCCTTTTATATTTATTTTCTCACTCCACCATCCCTCTTAACCCTTTCTGTAATCTAGACATTAGGATACCTTAGAATTTAGATTATGGTGACCCCAAATTCCCTTCCATTTAGGATTGTCAGATCTATAGTCAAATCTGGAGGGCCTACTAAGGATAGCTCCCTTGGAGCTTTATATCAACTTCCCTGTGGGACAAACTCTTACTTATCAAAACTTGCTATAACAGGACCTGTATCTTGCAGGACTGCGCATATTTTAGGCTTGCTACTCTGTCATTTTCAATCCACCTTTCTTTCATTTTCATTCACCCCATTCTTATCACTGTCTCCAATAAAGTCAGTAGCAAGCACTCAAAATATTCCAACAGGCTGCACCTAAGAAAAGGGCACGACTTGCCACAACAGAGCCTAAATCTGGCAAGTCCAAGAAACAGAAGCATCAGGAGGAAGCCACCCCAGAATTTTATCCCCTGAGCACACCCAATGAGTTCATGGATACCCTAAGGTTGGAGCCTGAAACAGCCTTTGACAAGACATTTTTCACAAAGGAGACCTTGGCTGTTGAAGCCATGGAATTTTTTACCAAGGTTTCCTTGGATAACCTTTTGACCCCTTTGGAGGATATGGTGTACCCTAGATTGGTAAAGTTATGGTACCAAAACATGAGACTCAAGGAGTTTGGGGGGTCCAAATAGAGAAGACCCAGTGCTGGTCATCCTTATTGATGAATTTGTAACAGTTGTGGACACAACTAATATTGCACAGGCTCTAGGCTTCCTAGCTTCCTCTGACCCTGCTTGGAAATTGGTGGCTCCACTCAATGCCTCCATAGATGAGATTGCCAAAAAATTTACCAATGGGAAGAAAGCTTCGAGGGACTCCATCACAAGGAGTGACTTCAATCCCAGATTGCTATTCATAAGCAATGTTCTAAGAAAGAATATTTGTGTATTTGGGCACCAGCAAGAGAGAAGACATCCCATTACTGATGCTCTCTACTCCTTCTCCCAAGAGAATTGCTTCAATGTTGTCCATTTGATTTTTGAGAAGATGAAGGACATCCACATGAAGGTTCAAAAGAAGTAGAAGCCCCATGGACTTCCCTACAGCAGGCTAATCACAACACTGCTTATGCAAGGAGGATATGCCTAGAAGTTTGGGGATTCAACTAAAAATTTTCCCCCACTGATGTTTGGAAAGTGGTTGTGGAAAATCAGCATGTCCTTGATGGGGAATAAGAAGAAGGTCCCTCAGAAGTCAACAACAACACTCCTAGGTGAGGACTCATCAGCTACCATTCTTACAGCAGTCTCAATACCTGTGCCACCCACTTCTGCTGGAGATACATCAGCAGCCAGCTCAGTGCCACCTATCCCACCCACCAGCCCATCATCAATCTTCTCCACTCCACTGTCCATCCCTACCTCCCACACCATCCACACACCACTCACTTCCATTCCTACACCCATGCCTACCATTCCATCTCCAACTCCTCCCATAGAATTCCCATTTACCCAACCCACTCCAACCATAAAAAGAAAATACAAAAAAAGATCCCATAAACCAACCACAGAGCCAATCCCACCCACCCAACCTATAACCCCAATACCAGATCCACCTACACCCACTGTACCTAGCTTATCCATTCCCTTACCTACGCCCACTCCTAGCTCAGAGCCTATTACCATACCAGAACCCATTCTAAACCCACCTTCCCCAATCATATATGATGATAGTGAGCCAATGTCCACTAACATTACAACAGAACCCATTGAGCCAATTGACCCTATTGCCTCCCCTACCCATTCCCTTCACCTACACCTACCTATGACCAAGACCACTTCACCACTAAGGGGTACTCTTCCATGATAGACTCCATTGTGGGAGATATCAAGCATGAGTATACACCCCTCCCAGACTCCCCACAACCTACCCATTTTAACCATACCCCTACTTCACCCTTCCAACCAGTCCCACCCACCCTACCTATAACTCAAGCCTTATCAAGGTCCTTTACCCAAATCATTTCCCTCCTTACCTCTCTCCAAACCCAACTCCCTACCAATACTGAACACCAATCCACCATGCAAGCCAGCCTACATTCCATCAATCAACCCTTCAGACCTTACACCCAATAGCCCAACCACCCACACCGACACCTGTACCCACACAACCTCCTTCACCCCAGCCTTCAACTTCAGTGGCTACAGTAGCTGTTGCCACACAGACATACCCTGATTATGAAGAACTGACCCTTATCCCATCTACCTCCACCTCTACTACTACACAAACTGATTTTGAAGAGGAAGAGCTGCCCCTGATACCATTGAACTTCACCTATGAGGAGGAGTTGGTACCTATCCTTCCACCCCCATCATGTCCACCCACCTACATGGACCTGACCACCACCTTTATTTTACACCCTTGGATTGATGACCCTGATGAGAGGGCCATTATCCTTGCTTCATCCCTCCCCATTCCCAAGTTTTACACCCTCACCAAATTTATGTCTGCTGATCCTTATGTTCGGAGGGATGTAAAATTAGTGGTGGAGCAGGTGACAGTAATGGTGAGGGAGCATTATGAATACTAGATGTCTCTCATGAGGGAGGATCTGCAGAAGGAGAAGAAGGTGCACTGACAACAACTAAAAGGTGCTTTAGATCTATATATGGTGTACAAGATGATGGCAACTCAGTTGGGCAGGATGGTAGACACATTGACCTCCACCTTTTCAGTCATGCACTCTTCAGTGCCTAAGGGTGTCTCTATCAAGGAACCTTCCGTGGAGAAGAGCAGCACCAAGTCACAGAAACCAGCTGCAACAAGGACCAAGACTGGTGTTGCACAAGCGGAATCTATGAAGAATGGGAAGGCCAAGGCTCCACAACTACCCATAGACATACTATCAAATTCAAATACAGAGTCAAATTCTGATTAGGATTAAGTGTAGTCATTTTGTACTTGGGTGTCTATTTGTATTTTCTGTTTTAGAAGTAGTTGTCTATTTTCAGTCACTTTAAGTCTATAAACATTCTTGTTTGATATTTATTTTGTTAATGAATATAATCTTTTGTGTGTTATTTGCATGGTGCTTCTTTGTTTGTACATTCCTATTTTCTGCTTTAGTTTGTTAGTCTTTTGCATACCCTGATTTTAGGGTACTTTAAGTGCTTGCTACTAATTTTATTGGAGACGGTGATAAGAATTGGGTAAGTGAAAATCAAAGATGGATTGAGGAGCAGCAAGCCTAAAGATACACAGTCCTGCAAGATACAGGGCCTGTTGTAGCAAGTTTTGATAAGTAAGAATTTGTCCCACAGGGAAAGTTGATCTAAAGCTCCAAGGGAGCTATCTTTAGTAGGCCCTCCAGATCTGGCTACAGATCTGGCAATCCTAAATGGAAGGAGATTTATGGTCACTATAGTCTAAATTCTAAGGTAACTTAATGCCTAAACTACAGAAAGGGTTGAGAAAAGTGATGGAGTGTGAGAAAATAAAAATAAAAGGGTGAGAAGTATGCTATTAGGTACAAATCTGATGGGTCTTATAACTCAGACTCAGATTTGCTGCTATAGAAATCCTGTCCAATGGCTACATTATCACCAAAGAGGAGAAAGGATCCAACTCACTCCTATGCCATGATCCAATCCCTTATGGCTATAACCTGTCCACTTGAATGGTCACAGATTATCCAATAGGGGAACCACAATCCAGAGATGGGTCAGAACAAGTTTATCATTGTAGGCACTACTTCATCCAGGCTACAAGCTCAAGAATCCATAGGAACCTCAACCTCGAAGGCTCTGTGTGTGGGGCTAGGCCTACAACGTGCACTAGCCTGGACACACAGAACTAGCAAGAGTTTGAGTACTAGCTTTTAAGCTTAGCTGTTCACTGCTTTAGAAAGACAGCAGTGATCCAGTCACAAACCTACAATCTCTATATCCATATCAGATCTACCATCTGATGGTGGGTCTATAGAAATACAGGGGAGTCTATCTCGACACAATCTCTCCCAAGGCTACAAGTACAAGTGCAGAGAAGAAGAATCGGTCTTAGTTCTGTGGATTGGCCTCACCCTAGGGCTATAATCTGTCCACTTGAATGGTCACAGACTATCCACAAAGGCTATCCTCCTCACAGAGGTCTAAGATAGAACAAGAACATTGCTGCCGCTACCACGTTCACAAGGCTACCAGCTCAAGATCCCATGGGAATTAGATTTAGTGGGTCCTGTGGTGGGGCTAGGCCTGCAATGTGCCTAACCTGGACACACAGGTCACTTGGATCTAAGAAAAACCTTAAAGACAATCCTCCATTGCTTACAATACAACTTAGCAATGGAGGATCTCAAGGCAGCAGCCTTGCACAGAATAACTAACAAAACACCAATCCCATTCATGCAATAGATCCTATTACAAAATTCCATTAAAACTATACGAAATAATCATACAAAGGCATAGCCTGCAAGTGCTGGACTATGGAGAGAAGGAAAAAGGAAAAAGAAAACTCCTAAACCCTAACCTTGGCTTACTGTAATTCTACAGTCGATTTCAAGAAGAAGGAACACAGAAGTTAAGTCCCCAAAAAAGGATCCTCAAACCTAAACTAGGCTTAGGCTTATATAGCAGTTGGCTCTCCCCGAATTAGGGTTAGGAAAACTCTAATTTATCAATGTAATTGCGGCCCATTCCTGTCCCTTGGATGCCTCGGGGCGCGAAGCATTCTTCTTTGTTTGTTTCTACTTTGTTGTGCCTATGCTGCAGCCAATTCTCTATTTGGGTTCAACCTTCATTCTTCTGAGGGGCTTCTGGGGCAACAGTAGGCTTCTTGGCATGGTTAGGGGTTTATTTGCAGTTGCTGCTTATTACCTACAGAATAGACTTAAAATACATTTATTAAA
This sequence comes from Chloranthus sessilifolius, assembly GCA_021018995.1. NCBI lineage: Eukaryota > Viridiplantae > Streptophyta > Magnoliopsida > Chloranthales > Chloranthaceae > Chloranthus > Chloranthus sessilifolius. The sequence goes on from CM037592.1 coordinate 45,258,443, forward strand.
TGATTAAGGGTCTAACAGAGATTAAGTTAAAGGGTGAAAAGTGGTACTTTTAAGGTCTTAACACACCCCCAAACCTAATCTTTGCTAGTCCCTTAGCAATGCTGTAACTAATTAAATGCCACTTTTGTAGGGATCACGGGTACATTTAGCATATGTACCAAGCCTTTTAAACCCCTAGATTGTCCCTAGTGGAGGAGTAAAGTCTCCTGAGGGTTTTCAGTGAAGACACCCACAAACTTCACCATTAGAACAGTTAAGTATAGTGCAGTTAATGACAACACAGATTTAAATGTACAAAGTTTCATTTCACACCCATTCTTTAACACAGAGGAAATTGCTGTAGTGTTGCAGGCCATTTAAAACATAAAAGTTAACATATGTTTGCATCACCACTAGTCACCTAACATTAGAAATTCACTGGGTTTAAATCAATACCCATCTTGCCTTAAATTCAAAATTTAGGTTGGATACAACCCCAATGAAGTCAAAATTTAGACCCAATTCTCACTAGGGCTATCTCTCAACATTAACAATCTAAGGGTGTTCACATTCACAACAACTCAAGAGCAGTTGCAGACCCCAAATGGGATTGCAAGCATGAGCATAGGCAAAGCTTCTAATTTTTGATATCCTCATGAATTTTCACCATAGATTGGACAACTCTTCATCTCCACATGACAGCTCATTTTACTTTGGAACCACACGGTCTTTTTGAATGGCTTGTAATGTGGCTTATGGGTGAGGGATGTAAAGAATAAAGGGGTAAAAAGGGAATCCAAGTTAAGAAATCAGCAAGGTAAGGAGTGATTCATGACTTCACAACCTTCATTTCAGTAAAAACTTTATCTTTCTTTTTATATTACAGACTCAAAGTGGCCAACTTCTCCTCTTCTTTTCAATTTTCAGATGATGTTGTTCTCTAGACTTCTCTTTCTTTTTCTCCTTTTGTTTTTATTCATTCTTTTTTTTTTTATGATGAACTGCCACACAACTGCCATTGATACACTACTGTTCACAAGTTGCTTTTCTTCACGTTCCATAGAATGTTGGACCATTCCCAGTATCTTTAACTCCTTCTCCTTTACCTTCTGAATTCTCAGAGTGAGGGTGAGGTTGAATCAGGTCATGAGGTTAAGGTGCAAGTATTCTGGTGTTTGTGAACGAAAAGTATGATTTGAAGGCTCAATTGGTGTATGCAAAAGTGCAGATTTTTAAAAGGTTGAATTTTCAGGCTCAAACTGTCCAAATGAGGGCCTTGGATCATTTCCTTAGTATCATGAGTACTGTCAATTAGTTTTGATTTGGAGGTGCACAACTTCTAGTGAAAAAGTTTTGATTCAATCAGTCCTCAGAGCAGAAATAATGCCAAGAATACTCTTCCAAAGAAAATGATGGGCCCAAATCTCACTAGGTATGGTCATCAATTTTAATCCATGGGGTGTATTTTCATCTGTTTCTCTCCTCTTAGATTCACTGAGTACTAACTAAAATAATTTTTTGATATTAGCTTCATGGTGGTGTCAAGTTTTTTAACTTTTTCTATTTCGAAAAGTTTACAAAAATATTTAAATTTTTACAAGTTTCCTCATTGTATCAAGTTAAGTGGAAATTGACTTTATTCATTCCAGTTATACCACCATTACTGCACTAAAATTAACTATTCTATTGGTAGACCTATCCTACCACACCCCCTAACCATGAGGAGTAGTGTCCTCACTGGTTCAAAGGTGAGAAAATGCAGTAGAGTCCATTTAGAACAAACAAACACAGAGGAAGACAGAGAAACAAAAAATAAAAAAAATGCTAACTGAACAGTAAAGAACTAAAAGAAACTTTCATTAAAATAAAAGGAAAGTATTACAAAAAGATGTAAAAAAAAGAAAAGAGAAAATGCGGTGGGGAGAGAGGGAGAGAGGGATCAAGGGGGAGTCGGTGGTGGAGGATTTGAGGAAGATGGTGGGGGAGATGCAGGTGGTTCCATTTTTTTCCTCTTCTTCTCTCTTCTCCTTTTTCTTCTTTTTCTTCTCCTCCTTGGCGAGGATCCTCTGGACTTCTTCATACTCATCCCACAGAAATTGTAATGGGTCCGGCTCCTTAGGCGGTGGGGGTTCCGACCACATCGGATAGAATTTGATTGGGAACTCGTAGGGTTTGTCATCCGCCATGGTTGTGAGGAGGGCTGGACAGCTAGGGTTAGAAGAGGAAGGATGAGATGAAGAGGAACTACAGGCCTATTTAAAAGAGTTGGACGGTGGAAAATGAATTGGCATATTAAAGCTTTGTCCCTTGTCAAGCTTGGCAATAAATTAGAATTGTGTGGGGAATGAAGAATCTCAAAACCAATTATGGGAAAAGAGTGCGCAAAATAAATGAATGTCTAAAGATAGGCTTGGTATTCAAGGGGATCCTATGTATCGTGCAGCTGCACACTGAAAGGTGTGGAATTCTTATTAGCGTGCGTGCAGGAATCCGTGAGGAAGCTGAGACTGGGCCCACGAATATGAAAATGAAATCATTTTAATCCTATGATTGAAGTCAACAGTCACATTGATTCCTATTTGAAATGATCATAGCCACCTTAAATACATCTCCCATGACAAACTTGAACAAAATGAAGATTAAAATAGAAAAAACTTAAACAAGCACACAAAACAGATCAATATACAAAAAAAATGAAAAATTATATTAACTGGAAAAACATGTACAATTGGAATTACAAGTAGAAGATTGGAAGGGGAGAAAAAGAAAAACCTAAGTACAATCTAATCTAGTCTAAGAGGAAGAAGAATCTGAATCGAAATCTGTAAGGAAATCCCAGCCCATCTTTTTAGCATGTTCCCTGAGGGCAGCTTTGTCCTGTTTCTTCTTGGCTTTCTTAGACTTTCTTGTTTTGGCTGGTGTTTTCCTCGTGGTTGGAGCTTTAGGTGCCCTCACCCTTACTTTTGGTTGCTTGGGTATTTTTGGTTCATTAGGTTCTTGAGGGGCTTTTCCTTTTCTTTTTGCAGGGGGGGTTACAGGGGATTTTCCTTTCCCTTCCTCAGTGGAGACCACTGGAGATTTCCCTTTTACTTTGGACTCAGGCTGGCCAGGGGGTTGTGCCTCCTCAGACTGGGTAGCTGGTTCTTTGCCAATTTTTATAAAGGCTGCTGTAGAAACAATCCTCTTAGCAGTGACTTTCCTCTGTTTAGGATAAGTTTGCTCTTTTAGATGTGCAGCAGAGACCTTGGTAGGTGGAGGCTGCTCTGTAGGGGGTGAGGCAGGAGCAGTAACAGGGGCCTTCCCTTTTTCTTGCTGGGTCTTTGGTGGTGCCTCCTCAGACTGGGCAGCTGGAGCTGGAGTAGCTTTAGGCTCTGAGTCTGGCATGTGAACAAAGAGTGGGGTGGGCTGCAGAGGAGCATTTCTGATAGTAGCCAATGCAGATTCCAATGAAGCTATCTGGATTTGGTGTTTGAGGAGGTCAGTCTCATGGATTTCCTTTTAGATTCTGAAGATCTCCTGGGCATTGTTGAGCCTCTTTTTAAATAGTCTTGCCCGTGCCTTCTCTGTAGCAGTATTTGCTTTCTCCAGCTCCAAATTTAGCTCATTATAAGCAGATGTCGACTTGGCCTTCTGATAGGCCTCCAGGATATTTGTCCACCCCAAGGAGATGCCCAGTAGTTGTTTTCGGTGGGTCTCCTTCATTTCATCAATCTGTTGCAGCAGGGGGGTCTCAATGGATTGGCAAAGTTTGGCCATGCCCCTCAGGACATCCTTCCGAAGATAGGGATTATCCCTCATGGCATGGAGGATGGTGATGTAGGGAGGGATGTAAAAGAAATTTTTGGGTGTGATGGGCAGTGATGAAGTGGAAGGAGCAAAATGTGATTGGTCATGTGGGGGGGAGGGGGGGATTACAGTGGGTAAGTCTAGTTGTGGGGGGAGGGGGATAGGTTCTGGGTCTATTTGTGTATGTTTGTCAGTGTATGTTGGAGGGGGTAGGATAATAGGGGGATGGAGGGTGTGCGACCGTGGATCCTCTCAGACCCGTCGCGGCGATGTGCTCGCCTTAAAAATGAAAATGGTGGAGTCGCCACACAGAGCTTTTGGTGACCCGAGAAACCTTCAAATCGATATTTTGAGCACCGAAGTGCTAAATATGACTCTGATTTACCGGTCTTTGCCAAAGGCTCTAGGGTAGGGACTTCGGTTATCGATAGGGAAGGGTTTAGCCACCCGATCAACCCACACGTAGTGGTCTCTATCTATGGCCAAAATAAAAATAAAAAGGGCGGAGTTTCCCCTTGCCCGAAGGCAATACGGTCCTATCAAGCTTTGAGCCAAACTGAAATTTCGGCGGCGTAACGACTTGAATCCTTGGATGGAGGACACACCAAGAAGGTAGAGGAAGAGAGGGGTGAGCCGGAACTCATGGGCCCTTGTTGCACTGTGGAAGATCTTCGCTTTGGCATGCTTCCGATGGCTTAAATGGTGTGAAAATGGGTTCTAATGCTAGGATTCAATAAAGTAGGGGGTGTAGAGTGAAGCTAGAGGCTAGACTTTAGCAAAAGGGAGTGATCTAATGGTGGAAATGGGTTGAAAGGGATGAACTAAGCATGCTGGAATTCTGGAAAAATGTGTGCATTTTCTCTCACTAGGGTTCTCTCTTAAGCTCCAAATCCTTAACCTCCGATTTTTTCCAACCCTTCAGGAAGAGGGAGGACTCTCTATTTATAGAGAAGGGATGGGTTAGGGGCTTACTTAAGAGCTAATTGGCTTAGCAATTAGGTAATCCCCCATCTAAGGTTTTTTGGGTTTTCAAGGTCCTAGGGTTTTGGGAAACTGGTTTCAATGGCGGATGATGGGGTGAAACCATGGGTGACTTAAGGGTTGCCACTAAGCTCAAAGGGGGTGCAACCAATCTCAAGACACCCACCTCAACCAAGGGGATGCTCAAAGGGTCAAACTGGATGGAGGAAATTCGAGCTACTGATGACAGTTACTGTAGCTAAGTTGGGCATATATATTATATACGCCCAGTTTAAGAACAATAATTTTCACCAATATCAGGGGAGTTTTGAGAAGATGAAGCCCGTGGTGGGTCCCACCTATACTGGGCGTATATATTATATTCGCCCGACCAAATTTCCCCCAAAATAGGCAGGCGTATATAATATGCTGACTCTAATCTGGGTAAAATGGTCGCGTATGTAATATCTACGCCTGAGTAAAATTTTTATGATTTTATGTGAAACTTCAATCAGCCATAACGTTTGAATCGTAACTCCAAATTGGGTGATCTTTGGCTCGTTGGAAAGCTGAAGAAGTCCTCTTTCCAATGGTATATGGCTCATCCATGGTACTGGTCTATGTGAAATTATGTAGCCCTCCTCCCATCAACTGCCAGAAGGGTTTAAGTTAGGTCTGGGAAGGGATTCTAGGGTGTAGGGGTGACTTCTAAGGATTGGGGGAATGGCTCTACAGGTCTTAGGGTGATTCCTAAAGGTCTGGGTAGGTTCCTAAGGGTTCAGGGGGGTGCCATCAAAAGCACAGGGGTACATTTCTCCCGAAGTACAGATTGATCGGGCCTTGGGCCGAATTTGGGTGTCTACAGAGGGTATAGGGGGAAAGAAAAATGGTGTAGGCTCAGTAGGAGCAGGGGGTGATGGGGGGGGAATGGGAATGGTGAAAGGGATGAAAGTGAATGGAGGGGTTGGGTGTGTAAAAGGGATTATGGGTGTTGGATGGGGTTGGGAGTCAGGGATGGGGTCAGTTTGGGTATGTTTGTCAGTGTAAAGGACCAGGGGGGTTGAAGGGGATTGTTGAGGGATGGGTGGGTTGGTTAGTGTCTGAAGGGTGGATTGGTTGGATGCGAGTTCAGTCGGCATCTGGTCCTGTGTTTGGGTAGTGGTGGATAATTGAGATTGGATGTCTTAGATAAGGGATAGGATAAGTCTCAATGTGTCGGGGCTGGGAGGTTGAGTCTGTGTAGAAGAGGGCACTGGTTGAAAAGGTGAGGAAGGTGCATGGTGGAAAGTGAAAGGAGGGAAAGAGTGAGGTTCTTGTGAGTGATGGTGTGAAGTAGTTGTGGAGTCCGGGAGGGGGGTGTAGTGGGTAGGCATTGTGTCAAGGAAACTAGCCATAAAGGCTTGGAATCTTATGGTTGTGTTAAGTTGTAAGTCAATGTCAGTGAGGGGGGATGTAGTAGGTATGGCTGGGGTGGTGTCTTGTTCAAGGTGTGTTCTATCAATGGGGAAAGAAGGGATTGTGGGAGGTGTCTGGGATATGGTGGGGGTTGTCTCAGTGGTTTTCCATTTTTTATAGGAAATGAGTGGAGGGGTCGGGGTTTATGTAGTGATGGGGTATTGGGGCTATGTACTGAGGTAGGGTAGGGGATGGGGAGTCCTCCCAGGTACCAATCACAGGTGAAGGGGGAGTGGGCGTAGATGATGAGGACAGAGGAGGGTGAGAGAGAGATGGAAGAGGGGTAGTGGATGCAGGAGTAAAAGGTGGTAGGGAAATGGGGGCTGCTAGAGCAGTGGTAGTAACAGGCTCTGTGAGCACCTCCTTGGTAGCAGGGGTAGACCTTGTTCTAGCCGCCTCTTCTGCTTGTTTGGGAGGGGCCTGAGCCTCAGCTTTCTTCTTCTTCTAGGCCTCCATCAGGCTCATGCTGATTCCCTATTGCCTCTTGGCAAAAGTAGTAGGGGGAAGGGTTGTAGTCTGCTCAGTTTTCGCTATCTTGTACCCCCCCTTAATTAGCAGCAAGGTAATGACCCTGGTGTAGGGGAGTGTGTGAGACTTCTTATTCGTCCCTATCTTCTCCACTAGGTCTTTCATTGCCTCGAAGATGAGCCAGGTCGCATGGAAGCCATGGCCAAGAGAGAAAGAATAAACAACATCCACGATGGGAGTTCTCCTCTCCTGCTGATGTCCCGAGCAGTAAAAGTTCTTTCGCAGGACTTGGTCAATGAAGAGGAGTTCAGGTTCCAATTCTCTCCTTCTGATCGAATCCCCTGCGGCCTTTAATCCTCTAATCAAAGCTCTAGCAATTATAATAATGGAAGCGCTCAGGGGGGGCCATATCCACAGCTAGGGTCGAATGCTACTAGGATGCCCAATACTTCTGCAATCACTTTGGGGCTCACTAGCATCTCAAAATCGTCAATCAGCACCAGCAAGCATACTTGTCCATCCTTGTCCTTTTTGACCCTGATGTGCTGATAAAATAGTTGCACTAGCCTAGGGTAGGCTAGTGCTGGAAATCCTCTCATCAAGGGTATCAGGCCCGCTTTGCTCATAAACTGCACGGCAGGGGCAGAGAGAGGCTCCTTCTAAAAAAATGGTAGGTCAAAAGCTGTTTCAGGCTCCAAGGGGATCAAAGCCATGAGCTCTGAAGGAGTAGAAAACTTAGGGGTTGGCTCCTCTACCTCCTCAACCACTTCCTTCCCTTTTTTAAGTGCCTTTGAAGTCTTCGCCTTCTTAGGGGTGGTCTCAGCAGGGGCCTTATCCTTGCTCCTCTTCTTTGGTGCACTCTTGGGGGTCATTACAACTTCTACCTTCAAATATGAGAAATGGAGACTTAGATCTAAGTGCTTACCCTAAAATCCTATGGTTTGGATTGATTTGAAGCACAGGGCACTGTGAGATATCTGAGCAGAGGGTAATAGATGGGGGTGATGCTAGGAACAACTCTGTAGATTCGTGGAGTGAATGATGAGCTATAGGATTGATGCTGGAGGAGAGAGAGGGAAGAGTGCCAGAAGCTAGGGTTTCATAGAGGAAAAAAGGAAGAGAATACTGGAAGCGGAGACAAGCACAGGGTTAAAGTACTTATCACGAAGCTTGGCGCACTTTGGAACATCTGGTCGCGGGATTGGAAATGGACCTAGCGAAGGTTTTATTCAATTTGGATTGCGCGACAATCTCCCAAGTTTACCTTGGAGCGCGCAACATTGTGTGATGAATGCATGTGAATTGCGAGAGTGGCTCCCAGGTCTCCATTTGGATTATGCGAAAAGCTCTGAGGTTCACTTTGAATCTCGCGACAACCTTAGAATCTCGTGACAGCTAATGAAGTATTCGTATTGAATTGCGCGAGAGTCTCTTAGGTGTCCTACTGAACCTAGCGATAGCCTTTGAATCTTGCGATAACTAATGAATAGCTCTATGTGGATCACGTGAGAGGTTCTAAGGTGCACTTGAATCTCGTGACAGCTATTGAATGTTTCCTTGTGAACTATGCGAGAGCCTCTTAGGCTTCCTTTTTAACCTCGCGACAGCCTTAGAATCTCGCGGCAGCTAAGGAAGTATGTTGTTTGTATTGTGCGAGAGTCTCCCAGGCTTCCCTTTGGACCCAGCGACAACAAAGTATCAAACAGAGAGCATGTGCTCTCTATTTTGCTATTTCCAATGTGCTGTGGTTGGATCCTAGGCATGACTCTCACCATGGGTACCTCTAGACACTTTAAAAATCAACCATTCAAGCAAGGACAACAAAAATCAACCTCCCACATTATGCATTCAAACAAAAATTATCAATTAAAGAGCAGTAAGCATGAAACCAAGCATAAAAAGTTCAAATCAGACAGGTCTAGATTCAGATGGGACCATTAACAAATCCTAGAGAATTTGAACAAAAGAAAGCAAGATGAATCTACCAAAAAAAAATTACATATGATACAATAATGACACACCTGTGGATCAGTTTGAAGAAGGATCCCCTTGAAAGTGAATGGTGTCCATGGGTTCGGTAGGTTTTTCAAAACAAGGCTTAAGCCTCTGACCATTCACCTTCAAGGCTCTCCCAGACTTGGGATCCTTGATTTCCATAGCACCAGATGGGGAAACATGCATGACAATGTTGGGACCTTCCCATCTGGATTTCAATTTGCCAGGAAAGAATTTAAGTTTGGAGTTAAACAACCAAACCTTGTGACCAGCTATGAAACTCTTTCTCAACAGCCCTTTGTCAAAGAAAGCTTTGAACCTTTCCTTGTAGATCCTGGCATTGGCATACACATCCATCCTTAGTTCTTCCAATTCTGACAGCTCAAGCATCTTGTGATGACCAGCAGAAGTTAGGTCTAGATTTAAATGTTTAATGGCCCAATAGGCCCTGTGTTCTAACTCCACTGGGAGATGACAAGCTTTGCCATAAACCAGTTTGAAAGGGGACATACCAATGGGAGTCTTATAGGTAGTCCTATAAGCCCACAATGCATCATTAAGCTTGTCAGCCCAATCTTTCCTATCAGTCCTCACAGTCTTCTTAAGGATGTGCTTGATCTCCCTATTTGAAATTTCAACTTGCCCACTGGTTTGTGGGTGGTAGGAAGTAGCAATCCTATGGGTGAAAGAATATTTCTTGAGCAAGCTCTTGAAATTTCTATTGCAGAAATGGCTACCCCCATCATTGATAATGGCTCTAGGGGTGCCAAATCTCGAGAAGATATTCTGCTTTATAAACTTGAGGACAACCTAATTATCATTAGTTCTTGTGGCAATGGCTTCTACCCATTTGGAAACGTAATCCATTGCCACTAAGATGAAATGAAAACCATTTGAAGGAGGAAAGGGGCCCATAAAGTCAATACCCCACACATCAAACAGTTCCACAACAAGGATGGGTTGTAAAGGCATTGAGTTTCTTTTCGATAGCCTTCCTAATTTCTGACATCTCTCACAGCTCCTGCAGTGTGTATTGGCATCTCTAAAAAGAGAAGGCCAATAGAACCCACACTGCAAGACTTTGTCAGCTATTTTTCTTCCACTAAAGTGACCCCTACAGGCATTTTCATGGCACATGGCCAGAATACTGGGGACATCACTTTCTGGAACACATTTCCGAATGATCTGGTCTGCACAATACTTGTATAACTAAGGTTCTTCCCAGAAAAAGAATTTGACCTGTGAGAAAAATAGGTCTTTGTCCATTTTCGTCCAATGGATAGGAATCTTGCCTATAACTAGATAATTGACAATTTGTGCATACCAGGGGGCCAAGGATTGGATGGCAAACAATTGCTCTTCCGGGAAGACATCATTTGTAGCAAGGTCATCAACACCTTTCTCCATCATAATTCTGGACAAGTGGTCAGCCACCACATTTTCTACACCCTTTTTGTCTTTGATTTCAATGTGAAACTCCTACAACAGGAGTATCCATCTAATCAACCTGGGCTTCACATCCTTCTTGGACAATAGGTACTTCAATGCTGAGTGGTCAGTGAAGATTACACTTTTAGACCCAAGTAGGTAACGTCTAAACTTGTCTACAGTAAAAACTACTGCCAGAAGCTCTTTCTCAGTTGTTGTATAATTCAGCTGAGCTTCAGCAAGTGATTTGCTAAGATGGGCAATGACCACAGGCAGCTTATCTTTTCTTTGGCCCAAAATAGCACCTCTTGCTAAGTCTGATGCATCACACATCAACTCAAAGGGTAGGGTATAGTCCGGTGTTTGGAGTACAGGGGCAGAGGTGAGGCAAATTTTTAAATTTTCAAAAGCCTGAAGACATTACCAGAAAAGTCAAAGGGCACATCCTGGCAGAGTAGGTGGCACAATGGTTTAGCAATTTTGCTGAAGTCTTTGATAAACCTCCTTTAGAATCCAGCATGTCCAAGGAAGGATCTGATTTGTTTGACTGTTCTTGGAGGCGGAAAATTTGCAATGAGGTCAACTTTGGCCTTGTCTACCTCAATTCCATCTTTAGAGATTACATGGCCCAACACAATTCCATGTGTTACCATGAAGTGGCTCTTTTCCCAACTTAAGACCAAATTGGTCTCCTCACACCTTTGTAAGACCAGGTGGAGGTGTTGTAGACATTGGTCAAAGCTATCCCCATAAACCAAAAAATCATCCATAAAAATTTCTAAGAATTTATCAATCATATCAGAAAATATGGCATACATACACCTCTGAAAGGTGGTTGGGGCATTATCAGCCTAAAAGGCATCCTCCTGTAAGCAAAGGTGCCAAAAGGACAAGTAAATATAGTTTTCTCTTGATCAAGATGGTGCACAGGGATCTGATTGTACCCTGAGTACCCATCAAGAAAATAGTAAAAAGCTTTCCCAGCCAACTTATCCAAAATTTTATCAATAAAGGGGAGAGGGAAGTGGTCTTTTTTAGACTTGGAATTGAGCTTTCGATAATCGATACAAACTCTCCAGCCAATGGTCTCCCTGGCTGGTCTCAGCTCTTCAGACTCAGTTGTTATCACTGTTATGCCAGACTTCTTGGGAACCACTTGAATAGGTGCCACCCATTTAGAATCAGAAATGGGGTAAATTACCCCGGCATGTAGCAATTTGATGATTTCTTTTAGGACCACCTCCTGCATGTGAGGATTCAGTTTCCTCTGCATTTCCCTGGAGGGTGTTGAGCCCTCCTCTAGATGGATCCTATGCATAAAGATTGATGCATCAATCCCTCCTAGATCAGCAATGGTCCAGCCAATTGCCTTCTTGTGCTTCCTCAAAACTGTTAGCAATTCCTCCTCTTGCTCATTGGTAAGAGAAGAGGAGATAATTACATGAAGTTTTCATCTTTCTCAAGGAAAGCATATTTCTTCTTCAACAACTTCTTCTAGTACATCCACTGCAAAATATTCCTCATTGTCCAGTTGAGGGTACTTTACACTATTGTACGCATTAAGCTCAACTTTCATATGTCCGAAAGTTACCTCCATGATCCCAGACCTCCATTGAATGCATGCATTAGCAGTGGCCAAGAATGGTCTGCCCAGGATAATAGGTATCAGGGATATACTCTTATTGCAGCCCATGTCCAAAACAAGGAAGTCTGCAGGGTAGAAGAACTTGTCTACCCCCACTAAGACATCCTCGACCACTCTCATGGGTCTCCTCTCAGACCTATCAGCCATCAATAGCACTATGGGGGTGGGTTTAAGCTCCCCCAAACCTAGCTGCTGGTACACACTGTATGGCAGTAGGTTAATACTGGCTCCAAGGTCTAGAAGGGCCCTTCCGATTGTGTGGTCTTCAATTATACACGGAATAGTGGGTATCCCTGGGTCTTGCAACTTCTCAGGCATTGTCATGCTTAATACAGAATTAACTGTATCAGTTGTAAAAACCATTTTGGATAAATGGCCTCTAGCTTTCCTCTTCTGAGTACAAAGGTTTTTCAGAAATTTTGCATAGGCTGGGACCTGTCGGATTGCATCAAGCAGGGGCAAATTGATTTTTGCCTGCTTAAAGGTCTCCATCATTTCCTCTATCTGTGCATTCCCCTTATCAAAAGGGGCAGGGCCACTCAAAGCTTGAGGAAATGGCTGCTGAGGTACTGCTGGTTCCTCAGCTGCAAGCCTATGACTGAACTTTTGTTTTTTTCTTTTTTCTTCTTTTATTTCCTGTTGAGGCTCAGCTATAGCCTCTTTATTTTTCCTTGTTGAAGGGTAGCAGGCAATTCTTGACTCTATGCTCTAACAGAGTCCTTGTCACTTTCACTTGAAAGTTCTTTGGGACTGACCTCTCCTTGTTCCTTTACCACCTGGTTGTCTACCAGCGTGCCTGACCTTAGGGCTATGATGGCATTAGCCCCCTCAAAATTTGAGGAGCCTTCTCCAATCGAATATTGGCCTTTAGGAATGGCTACTGGCTGGCTTAGCAACCTGCCCTCTTCTCTTTTGGCCAAGGCATTGGCTATTTGGCCTAGTTGTTCTTCTATTTTCTTTATGCTTTGACTGTGAGAAGTCACAGTCTGATTCAAAGGTCCAAGGCTTTGCAATTGGGCCAAAACCTGGTCCTCGAAAGAAGCACTTCGGGGCTGAGGTGGGGGAACTACCAACTGATTTTGCTGCTGGGGCTGCTGCTGCTGTTGGAAATTCGACCTTGGGGCATATCCATGATTAAACTGATGTTGTGCCTTTTGAGGTAAGGCCAACATCTATTGTGGCCACATATATTTTTCTTATCTCCACCTCAAATTTGGGTGGTCTCTCCATTGGTAACCAGCATTTTGGTGCTAGTATCCATATGGTTGTTTGTTGTAGCCACCAGATTATTGCTTGCCAAATGATTGGGCAGCAGCAGCCTGTTCCATCATGTACTCAGGGTATTGCCCTGCCGATGGGCACTCTTCCACTGTGTGTTATGGGGATTGGCAAATCAGACATGCCTCCGTCACTTGTGCAATCATTCGGGGCTGCACCACAGTTAAACGTTTATCAAACTTATCTGAAAGATTAGCCATCAGCATTCTCAGGTCATCATTTCCCCTAACTTCATACATCTTTCCTTTAGAGGTTTCCGCAAACCCCAGCTTAGGAGAAGGCTCTAGGACAGTTCTAGATGAGGACATCTTCTGGAAAGCATTTTCATTGATAACCTTGAACAAGTCCCATGCCTCATCAGCTGTTTTATGCATGTACGTTCTACCATAAGAGGCATCTACCATGTCTCTACTTTTCTCATCAATCCCGTTATAGAAGCTCTAGACAAGCTGCCAGTCAGGGATCTTGTGGTGGGGACATTGTTTGAGCATCTCCTTAAATCTGTCCCAAGATTGGTTGAAATCCTTAGTTGGGGATTGGGCAAAAGCAAGTATGCCTTTCCTCAACTGGCTGGTTTTGGTCTCTGGAAAAAATTTGCTCAAAAATCTTGTCTGGAGGTCTTTCCAAGTAGTGATACTGTTGTTTGGGAGAGTAGATAATCAGGTGCTGGCCCTGTCCTTCAAGGAGAAAGGAAAGAGCCTTAGTCTAGTGGCTTCTGGTCCTAAACCAGCAATGGAGAACGTCATGCACAGGGCCAAGAACTGGTCAATGTGTTTGTAAGGGTCTTCCTTGCTAAGCCCATGGAAAGAGGGAAGCATTTGGATGATGGAAGTTTTAATCTTGTAGTTTCCCTGAACATCTGAGAATTGAATGCTGAATGGAGAATTATAATCATCAGGAGCATTTAATGTTCTGGGTTGCTCTTCACCCATAACTGTTGTCTCAATTTCAATAGGAGGCTTGACTGTGGTGTGTCTGTACCTTCTCGGTCTTCTACCCCTTTCTATCTCAGGGTTAGGAGGCTCTAATGTAGGACTGAGGGATCTCCTTCCTAACATGCACACACACCAACAGCAAGGAAGACTACTCGCAGACACATTTCACTTAACAAAATTACACTATTCTAATCAACTGCTATGGAATTTTCAAAGGAGAAATAGACTAAGTTTTGAGGCTTAGAGAAGTTCAAATAGAGGTAGCTAGACTCCCAGTGCAATTCTACTCTCCTTCTCTGCTACTGTCCAGATCTACAAGAAAAATTCCAAATATAAATCAGCAGTATCAATTATTCACAAGTACAGCTACCAAAGAATAAAGAATACAAAAATCTAGGGTCTACTATTAGATCAAGGTTCCCCGACAACGACGCCAAATACTTGTTAGGGTACTTTAAGTGCTTGCTACTAATTTTATTGGAGACGGTGATAAGAATTGGGTAAGTGAAAATCAAAGATGGATTGAGGAGCAGCAGGCCTAAAGAAATACAGTCCTGCAAGATACAGGGCTTGTTGTAGTAAGTTTTGATAAGTAAGAGTTTGTCCCACAGGGAAAGTTGATCTAAAGCTCCAAGGGAGCTATCTTTAGTAGGCTCTCCAGATCTGGCAATCCTAAATGGAAGGGGATTTGTGGTCACTATTGTCTAAATCCTAAGGTAACTTAATGCCTAAACTACAGAAAGGGTTGATAAAAGTGATGGAGTGTAAGAAAATAAATATAAAAGGGTGAGAAGTATGCTATTAGGTAAAAATCTGATGGGTCTTATAACTCAGACTCAGATCTGCTGCAATAGAAATCCTGTCCAATGGCTACATTATCACCAAGGAGGAGAAAGGATCGAACTCACTCCTGTGCCATGATCTAATCCCTTATGGCTATAACCTGTCCACTTGAATGGTCACAGACTATCCAATAGGGGAACCACAATCCAGAGATGGGTCAGAATAAGTTTATCATTGTAGGCACTACTTCATCCAGGCTACAAGCTCAAGAATCCATAGGAACCTCAACCTCTAAGGCTCTGTGTGTGGGGCTAGGCCTACAACGTGCACTAGCCTAGACACACAGAACCAGCAAGAGTTTGAGTACTAGATTTTAAGCTTAGTAGTTCACTACTTTAGAAAGACAGCAGTGATCCAGTCACAAGCCTACAATCTCTACCGCCATATCAGATCTGCCATCTGATGGTGGGTCTATACAAATGTAGGGGACTCTATCTCTGTACAATCTCTCACACAGCTACAAGCACAAGTGCAGAGAAGAAGAATCAGTCTTAGTTCTATGGATTGGCCTCACCCTAGGGCTATAATCTGTCCACTTGAATGGTCACAGACTATCCACAGAGGCTATCCTCCTCACAGAGGTCTAAGACAGAACGAGAACATTGCTGCCGCCACCATGTTCACAAGGCTACCAGCTCAAGATCACATGGGAATTCAGATTTAGTGAGTCCTGTGGTGGGGCTAGGCCTGCAATGTGCCTAACCTGGACACACAGGTCACTTGGATCTAAGTAAAACCTTAAAGACAATCCTCCATCACTTATAATACAACTTAGCAGTGGAGGATCTCGAGGCAGCAGCCTTGCACAGAACAACTCACAAAACACCAATCCCATACATGCAATAGATCCTATTACAAAACTCCATTAAAATTATACCAAATAATCATACGAAGGCATAGCCAGTAAGTGCTGGACTATGGAGAGAAGGAAAAAGGTAAAAGAAAACTCCTAAACCCCAACCTTAGCCTACTGTAATTCTACAGTTAGTTTTAAAAAGAAAGAATACAGAAGTTAAGTCTCCAAAAAAGGATTCTCAAACCTAAGCTAGGCTTAGGCCTATATAGCAGTTGGCTCTCCCCGAATTAGGGTTAGGAAAACCCTAATTTATCAATGTAATAGCAGCCCATTCCTGTCCCTTGGATGCCTCGAGGCGTGTGCACGGAGATTGGAGCATTGGAGCATGTGCCCTAATTGCTGAAAGTTCCCAGATTACCCTTACAGAAGTGGGGAGAAGTTTAGAACCCCATCCTCGCTGGGTAGAAAAGATTTCTAGATCTTGTCGCGTGGTAGAATTGACATCGCAGGGTTGAATTGACTTGAAGCTCATGCAGTCGCGGGATTGATACTTTGGTCATCGCGAGATACTTCTGGCTGTCACGAGATTGCTCTTTCCTTTTGAATGGCGCGGGAATTACGCACGCGATTCTTCCCTTAGTGAATCTCGCGAGGATCCTCGTGAAGAAGCAGTGTTCATAGGCCTATAGATCGCGCGAGCATTTCCTTGAAGGTTTGTATCCCTCGGCCACTACGCGACTGCTGTGCGCTGGAGTGCCTGAAGCTCTCTCTCTTTAGTGAATCGTGCGATGATTGAAGACTCCTTTCTTGAGCTGTGCGAGCGCTGATGACTGAAACTCGCGAGAACCTCATGAAGTCTACTTTTCAATTCTTTCTATTATCAAATCACATGAGAGCGGTGCAAAAACTGTGCAACCAGTTGGTGTTCTATCTTTAGAAACCCGCGACAACTGCGCGAAGCATTCTTCTTGGTTTGTTTATGCTTTACTGTGCCTATGCTGCATCCAATTCTCTATCTGGGTTCAACCTTCATTCTTCTGAGGGGCTTTTGGGCCAACAGTAGGCTTCTTGGCATGGTTAGGGGTTTATTTGTTGATGCTGCTTATTACCTACAGAATAGACTTAAAACACATTTATTAAATGATTAAGGGTCTAACAGAGATTAAGTTAAAGGGTGAAAAGTGGTACTTTTCAGGTTTTAACACCTGCTACTCCTAACTAAATATATACATGGACACAATGAGGACATTGTTTATCTTAGGTTTGGGAGTATGGTAGGGTAGACCAATAGGAAGATCAATGAAGTAGTTAAGCTAAGTGTAACAGTAATTGTCAATTTTGAAATAAAAAGAATGAAGTTCACCTAAGCAATTTTGAAAATAAGGAAATTTAAAAATTATACAAATTTTTTAACACTGTAATCCTCTAAAAATTCAACACTTTCATGAAGTAAGCATCAAGGAATAACTACTTCAAAGGAAGACCATACCCAGTGAGATTTGGGCCCATACAAAATTTTATCTTTTGAAGAGTGTATTTGGCAAATTGTTGTGCTCCAAGGAATGAGTAACTTAACACTTTGTCACTAGAAGTTAGGCACCCCCAAATTGAAACTGTTTGATAGCACTCATGACATTAAAGAGATGATCTAAGGCCTTCATTTGGACAGTTTGAGTTAAAAATTTCTTACCCATTCAACTACCATTTGCATACACTCTTTGAGCCTTTAAAATCTAATTTTTCTTCAACAAACACCAGAGTACTTGAACCTAAACCTCTTGACCTGATTTAGCCTTACCCTCACTCTGAGAATTCAGAAGGTAAAGGAGAAGAGGTTGAAGAAAGGTGGGTTGAGTCCAACATTTGGTGGAAGGAGAAGAAAAGCAAATTATAAATAGCAGTATAGCAGTGGTATATGTGTGGCACTTCATAAAAAAAGAAAAAAAGAAAGAGAAGTCAAAAGAAGTACTTTATCTAAAATTGGTGGAAGGGGAAGAAGCTGGCCACTTCAGATATGAAAAACCTATTGGAGGATGAAGTTTTGCTGTGATGAAGAAGGTGAAGTCATGAATCACCTCCTCCCCTTGCTGATTTTTCAGTTTTGAATCCATTTTACCCCCTTATTCTTTTTAAACCTCACCCATAAGCCACATTGCAACCCATCAAAAAGACCTTGTTGATCCAAAGTGAAATGAGTTGTCATTCAGAAATGAGGGGATGTCTAATCTATGATGAGAAGTACATATTGATGTCAGAAATTTGAAGCAAATGCCTATGCTCATGCTTGCAGACCTATTTGAGGTCTAAAATTGCTCATGAGCTGGAGTGAAATTGAACACTCTCCAATTCAATTGTGAGAGACAGCCCTGGTAAGCATTGGGTCTGAAATAGAAATTCATTGGGGCCTTATTTGAACCTAATTTTTGAATTAATGGTAAGCTTAGTACTGTTTTGCACACATTACATTCTTGATGTCAACTGACTGGTTGTGATGAGCATAAATGCATGAAGTAGGTGTTAAATTGTTTGCATCCACTATTTTAAAACTTCTCTAATTTGAAAACTCAAGGGTGGAATGAAATTTTATATGTTGAAATCTAACATGTTGAGTTGTGCACATGGTTTAACTGTGTCATTAGGAAGTTTGTAGGTACCTTCACTGGAAACCCTCAGGAGACTTCACTCCTCTACTAGGGATCACCTAGGGGTTTAAAAGGCTTGATGCATAAGCTAAATACATCCGTACTCCCTATGAAAGTGGCATTTATATTTTTTGAGAGTAATTATTTAATTCTTCCTTTGCTCGAGGACTAGCAATGATTAGGTTTGTGGCTATGTTAATCACTGAAAAATACCATTTTTCACCTCCTAACCTAGCCTTTACTACACCTTAGAGCCATCTAATAAGTGTCATCTGAGTATGTTTATGTAGTTAGAAATAAAATGCAGCTTAGTGCAGCAGTCCACATTTTGGAGGCCAAGAAGAAAGAATTTAGAGTATATCCCTCCTTTTCCTGATATGGACATTAACATTGACCCTAAGCGCGCTTTGATGCTCGCCTATATATCCCTCCTTTTCCTGTTGGGTAAGACAATCCTCACCAACGCCACTGGTGGTCATGTTTAGGGGTCCCTCCTTCGCTTGATGGAAGACTGGGGCAATGTGCATCACTTTTACTAGGACAGTGTAGGGTACGCCAAGCTAATGGATAGCTTGGCCAGAGCTTCTGTTGGGAGCCTTCATTCCCTTTGCGGCTTCTGGCCCGTGATTGAGGTGACTTATCCTTTTTATCTTTATTTCATTTCCCTTTATTATGCACACATATGTGATCTTTTACCTCTTCTTTGAGGTGTGGGGGTACTTACACTTCCAGCCAGGCTTCCCCTTCTCTCAGAGGATGGTACCTACCACCTGATGAGCTATTTTCACATGGATCGCTGCAAGGATCCCAAGAAGAGTCACCTAGAAATTGGGTTTGGGATCCCAATTTGACTTGATGATACCAGACCAAGTTCATAATATCTTCCTTTATTTCTCCTTGTATTTTTAACAATGTTGTTTGGCTAAGGCAATTCCCCTTTTCTATGGGCAGGTGATATATGATCCCTACGTTGGCTCCCCTTTTTTGGACTAGTTTACAGTTGGTCGATCACGATTGTTTGTTGATCACCATGTTATATTCTTCTATGGTTCTGTGACTTGAGTTTACTATTTGGGGGAGTGGATGGTGCACCATTTTCGTGGCTTCTTTGTCGTGCCCGCGGACCCTCCTGAGGATGTTATGGCACCGATAGGTATAGTGGAGGAGCTTGTGGTGCAGCTTGGACATTAGGGGATCCAGACTGAGGGGCTCTTCCAACCTGCTAGGGGATATTGGGAGTGGAACTAGTCTCTCCCCTATTGATTCCTTCCTCCTAGATTTGTACCCAGGGTGAACTTTATGACTGTCGGAGGTCCGCTAGTCAGGTAGCTTTTGACTTCTTCGGTTGTTCCTTTTATTTGATATGTTGGTCATCCGCTAATTTGAGTTTCCTTTTCATAGTTTAACACAGGTGCCAGACCTTCAGGGGCGTCAATGGCAGGACCCTCAGGAACTTCAAGTACCGAACCTTTAAGGACATCAGATGTTAGCCATTCTAGGCCTTCCGTCCATAGGCAATTTGATGATGGGCTTCTTTCATATTTGTGAGTAGAGGTGGAGGAGCATGCTCATCTCTCTACCTAGTCTATTGGAATTCCCCCTCCTGAGCCGGTTCCTGGGGTAAGTTGCTGCCCTCAAAGATGTATCAGTCTCTTTCCTTTTGTTTGCCCACAATTATCTACTCCTTCGCAGGACTATGACTCTGCGATCTAGCAGGCGAAGTATTATCGCCATATTGCTACCCTTCGGGAGGCCGAGGGAATGAGTATGATGTTGGTTTATATATCTTTTTTGTATCTTCATTGGCCCATGCCCCTCTTACCTGACTTTCTGTTATAACTTTTCAGGAGGCACGTGAGAAGGAGTCTCGCTCACTATGTAGCCGACTGACTCATGCCTAGTCTCGCATCGGGGACTTTGGAAATTTCACCTATCAACGGTCTACCCGGCAATGGAAGAGGAAGGATACTTGAGAGCTTGATGGGATGCTACTTTTAATTATTGACTTGTGTGGGAAACTTAAGGAATCTTGTAATAATTGATTTTGAACAAATGATGTATCTGATTTTTAGAAGGTTTTAAGCATGGATGTATTTGGTTCCTTTTTTGTTCTATTATTTTAGTAGTATATTAGAAGGAATGCTTGTATTTGGAATCTTCTGCAGGATGGGTGAACTTTGAAATAGTTTGGGGAGGAATCCCTTCGCTATGTAATGGCCAAAAAATTAAGGCCAAGACTTCCTCTCTTAGATGCCATGGAAGTGGTACCTACAAAGAAAGTGAGATTGGTTAGATGGTAAAATTTTGGGTGCCTCGATTTGTGGTTTGGGGTGCCACTTGTAATGGTGAAATGTAATTTTGTAGGTGGAGCATGCCCAAGAATGACAGGTTGTCAAAAAGAACTCCCCTTTTCTCCTCTTTTTTTTAATTTTCTTATATTGTTTGTTTATGCGTACATACTATGTATGCATGTACAAAAATTTGGCTTTTTTAGCCATGTGTACATAGTATGTACTCATAGCCCAAACTATGCAACAACAGGCTATAAAGCCCCGAGAGAAGGCCATTTCCTCTTTATTTTCAGTTGGGCTTTGATTTTTGCTCTGATTTTTTTCTGTCTTTTCTTCCCAAGGGTGGGCCCATCATTCTACATTGGTTTGTGATCCATTTGGGATGAATTTGTATGATCATGGACCCACTTTAAGACCCTACTCGTTCGGGGGGTTTTGAGACTTTCACACTTCCCTCTTGGGGTATTGGACCCAGATTTCTTAGACAATGGAACGATAGCTTAAACGAAAGTGAGCTTGCAGGCCTGGATCAACTGGGGCTTACCCGTATCCCCTCTTTCCTTGATGTGCCGCCAATTTTAGACCTTGTTCACGCTGTGGTTTCTCATTGGGATGCCGAAACTCATGTCTTTCGATTCAACGCTCGTGAGCTAACCCCAACCCTTGAAGAGATAGCTATTTTATCGAGTTTGTGACTACATTGGGGCCTTGCCAAGGTGGTACCAAAGCCAAGCTATGCTCAAGTTGTTCACACGACTCTGGGTTTGAAGAAAAATGATTATGAGAAAAGCCTCGCCGGCGGGCCCACCAGGTGTTTGGTGAAATTCCTAAGAGAGATTTTTTGTGAGGAAAGTTTGCAAAAATTGCCAATTCTGAACATTTACAATGTGAGTGCTTTTTGCCTCAGCCTTCTCTCGAAGGTTCCTTTTTACACAGGGGGATAGCTTTCCTCTTTCTTTCTGCGACATGTGGGTGGAGCTTGAAACTGGTCGTTTTATTGTGGACTTCGTTTTGGCGGAGCTTTATCGGGGACTAGATGCTTTTGCCTCGGGGAAGGTGAAAAGCTTTCGGAGGTGCTTGATTCTCCTTCAGATCTGGCTTGATGAGCATCTTGCCATTTTAGGGCCCGTGCCCCACTTTTACATATTACAAGGGGAGACTGCGCTTTGCTTTTTGGGCCGATGTTCTAGGCTTACTCAAAAGAATGTACCCAAGATGCGCCTTTGGTTGACCGATGTTGAACTTACAAGGATGCTTCCATGACTTGATGGGACCTTCCCGATAGTATGATCTCGAGATCATGAGGGTATCACACTTCAAGGGTTGACCGACAGTACGCATTATTTCCCCTCTCAAGTTTTACGTCAGTTTGGCTGCCTTAGTGTGGTTTGATTTTTACTCGGGGATCCTTAGGTGATTTGGAGAAGTGCAATGCTTTGGGTAATGTGCCAGTTGATGCATATGTGTGACCTGGAGCAGGGGACCGCTCCTTTGACTTCTTCAGAATATGAGACTTGGTTATCCTCTATGACATCTTTTATGAAGTGACATATTCTGGCTGAGAGCAGTAATTCCAAGGGACCCTGGCCAAAGCGGCGCTTTTGACCCGGATAGAGGTACTTGTAGATGAAAAGTAGGTTTTGCAAGAGTCCCTTGAGAAGGAGCAAGTGAGAACCGATACTGCTGAATGTGAGGTTGTTCGTCTAGAAGGAGCCTTTAGTGATGTTCTCGGTGCTACTGATGCTTCTCGAAAGCGGTATAAGGGCCTCCATGGTTGGTGGATGAATGATAAGAATTCTCGCGAGGATGCTCTATGTGAGTAGATTCATGATTTGGAGAGGGAGCTGGGCTAATGACCAAGTCCTGCACATACTTTTTGCATAGATCAAATACCACAAAAATGGGGTAGAAAACCCCTGACAGATATTTTTTATATTTTTTGTTGTTTTTGTCTTTTTTTCATTTTGTAAAGGAAAAAAGAAGGTTGCCACACCAACTATCTTCTTGAGATGTGGGGCAAGCAAAATATAGCAAAATGAAAAAAGAAGACTTTTTGGGGTATATGCATTTTTCTTTTTTCTAAGTTTTGTTTGATGCCTTAATAATGAGATGCAATAATGGGTCCCATTTTGAGCAAAGTCGAACCCGTTCATGCGATCGGACCTGAGTAAGGTACAAACATTTTCACCACGGTCGGAATGTCCATCCCTTTGGGTATAATAGGCCATTTATCCTTACCTTGGGTCATGCATTCGACGGTGCAGTCTAAGCTCTACCTGATCAAGACCCGACTTGATTTAACATAAGTGGCCCAAATGGAGCCCAACATTTAGAAGCGTAGCCAACTGAGTAACCAGTTTTTCTCTTTTTCTTTTACAACATTTTTGCTCACAGCGCCCGAGATGGGTTTTCTCCATGCCCATTGTTTCCCTCTTTTTTACTTGAAGCGCCCTTTTGGGTTTTCACTATATTCGTGGGTATGCATTTTTACCCCAGACGCCTTCTTCAAGTTTTCACCTAGTCCACATAAGCTCACTCTTTTTATCCGTGGCGCCCCTTCGGGTTTTCACCATGTCTATTTTGCTTTGAGCTTGTATGTATTTTTATTTTCTTTTTCTTTATCTATATTTTTCAAAGACCATGACATAGTCGTCAATTCTGTCATAGCCGACTGGATTAGGGTTTTTATTCTCTCTCAGCTTGGCTCGTGCTGACTTAACAGATACTGTGACTACTTGTGGACCTTAAAGAGGACTTTTTTCAGGGATGTATCTTGGCCATGAAATAGGTTGGGAATATTGAAGGTATTCTCGGGTTTCAAAAAGTTTTCCAGTTGTCGTAATACATTTCTTACTTGGGGGATTTTTACTTTACATGCCACATGATTTTTCTCTCTTTTCTTTTATATATATATATATTCTGTTCCTTTTGCTTTTTTCAGACATCCTCTTTTTGGGATTTTGCTTTTTTGAGCTTTTTTTTTAACTTTGATGGTAACTCTTTTTCTCTTTTTTCATATTGGTATATACACACATTTTTCCTTTTTCTAGGAGGGGTTAATGAAGGAAAGGCCATTGGCTCGAATGGGGGTAGCAAAGGGTATAATCATTCAAGGACACTTTTTAGCTACTTGGTTTTGAAATGATGACCTCTTTTAAGGGGACCTTAAGCCATCATGCATCCATTTTTATTAATAATTACCTTGCCGTGGGAGACTAGGAGTAGAATCGTCATACGTATCCAACGTTGGTGGGTTCGGGAAAATGTTCTCCGTCCATGGTGGCGAGGCGGAGTGCGTATCTGGATAGCACTTCCCTAATGACGTAAGGCCCTTCCAAGTTGGGCTTGAATTTCCCTCTCAGATTAGCATGGAGAGCAGGGAAGATTTTCTTGAGTACGGTGTCACCCACTTTCAAATCTCGAGTGCGAACACGGTTGTTGTAGGCATATGCGATCCTCCTCTGATAAGCTGACGTGTGACCCAAGGCTAAGAGCCTTTTCTCATCGATTAGGTTCAGTTGTTCAAAACAGGATCTCTCTCTCTCGGCTTTCGATAGACCAGACTCGATGAGGATACGAAGTGAAGATAGTTCAACTGGCAATACAACCTCAGTTCCATACACAAGGGAGAAGGGTGTTGCCCCTGTAGCGTTACAGATCGATGTTTAATGGGTCCATAGTGCAAAAGTTAGCATTTCACTCCAGTCTCGATACGTGATGACCATCTTCTCGAGGATGCGGATGACTGTCTTATTGGCAGCTTTGACGGTTCTATTGGTTTGGGACCGATATGGTGACAAGCGATGATGTTTGATGTTGTACTGCTCGCATAAGGCTCTAATGCGCTTGTTCATAAAGTTGGTGCCATCGTCCATGATGATGTCCTTGGACATGCCAAATCTACATACAATATTGTTCTTGAAAAAATTCTCGACATGATTGGTCGTAATGTTCATGTACGACATTGCCTCTACCCATTTAGTGAAGTGTTCTATGGCAAAGAGGATGAACTGATGCCCATTAGAAGATTTTGGATTGATCTTTCCGAAGATGTCGAGGCCCCACGTGGTGAATGATCATGGGGTTATTATGCTATGTATATCTATTAATGGAGCATGTATCAGACTGGAGTGTTTTTGGCATTTGTAATACTTTTGAACATGATTACAACAGTTAGTTTCTATGGCGGTCCAGAAATATCCTTGCCGTAGGATCTTCTTCGCGAGCATGTGCCCATTGACGTGGGCCCCACATACTCCTTCATGGATTTCTTTCATGATGTTGACTGCTTGACTTTCAGTTAGGTATCTGAGCAGGATATTGTTATATGACCTCTTGTAGAGGCACTCGCCACAAATGACGTAATTTACCGTGAAACGTTGGATGGTTCGCCTGCCCGTCTTGGACGTGCCTTCAGGAAGTGCTCATGTTTTCAGGAAGTTTTTTATATCTAAGAACCATGGAGGTTCATCATCTAAATTTTTGGATCCTTTGATTTGGAGGCAGAAAGCTAGCTCATTTCATTGTCCGATCAGGATCGGTTTCATTTCGACACCATATGAAATTTCTACCATTGATGCCAAGGTTGTCAGTGCATCAGTAAATCGATTTCTTGCTCGCAGGATATAGGAGAAGGTAACTAATCAGTCACATAACAAACTATTTTATCACCCTTAACTTAGTGATGCTAGACCTCAGTTTACTACTAATAAGTTAATGATATGCTGATATTAAGGCAAAATAGTAAAAGAGAGCTAAAGTATTAATATTCGTGAAATTGAACTCATAAAGCAATAAGAAAGATGATTAAAGGAAAAAGATGAATTATCACCTACTGAAAGACAGAAAATCGTAGTTTACAAATGAGCGAAATGTTGCAAAGAAAGAAAGTAAGAAATTGTTATTTACGTTTCTTCAGAAGAAACACTCAAAGCAAAGTGCGATATAAAAGGAGAAAAGCGTTCAATCATAAATAAAGAATCGTCCAAAGAGTAAAAGCTATAAAATTATGATTTACGATTTTACAGAAAAGGAAGCTTTCTGAAGCTGTTGGTCACGTGAGGATTTACACTACCATGCATATAATTAGAAGAATTCTTGAATTAGAAGTCTAGCCACTCACAAATCTGAGAAGATTGACGAAGGGAGACTCCTAAAGGACTTTGTTGCTGAAATAAAGGAGAAAATTCAAAAGCATATTGACTGTTGAAAGCAAGGAAAGATAGGATTAGAATTAGAGTTGTAATAAGAATCTTTTATTTTAGTAGTTTCTTTTATTAGAATTAGATCAATGTAAACTGACTCCTTATGATCTATAAATAAGAGAGCCCAGTAGAGGAATTAATTATCAAAGAAATTCTCAGTATCAATTGACGATTGAGGTTGGGTTTTCTTCTGATAAATTTTTTTAGAGTAGTTTAGTTTAGATATCCAAGGTTCCTTGATCACAATTGACGATTGGGGTTCAGAACGGAAATATTAGTGTAGATATCTGTAGTTTCTCAGAAACAATTGATGCCTGCGGCTGAGGGGTGAAAGATATAATTTTTATTGCTTTCTAGTTTAGATTTATTTTTATTGCAAGTTACTGCTTTGTAAACATCTCCAAATTTTGATTTGAATTGACGACTCAGGTTGAGATTTGCATATTAGTGTAATGATTTTTACTTTTCTTTCTTTGATTTTATGGAGTTTGATTGACGCACAAATTTTTGGTAGATTAAAGATTAGTATAGATCTATATTGAATGATGCTAGTTTTTGATTGACACCCAAATTCTAGAGAACTGAGCTATAGTGCAACGGTATTTTAAATTTTAAACATCTGATAACTGAAGATTTTGATTGACGACCACAATCTGAAAGAGGATTTAGGATTTATTTTTCTGCAAATTAGTTTAGGAAACCATTCTTTCATTCATATTTCTCAAGTAGTTTAGGATCTTAAAAGATAAATATAAGTTCTCAGGAAATTAATAAATAGATAAAATACTTCCTCGTGGGAACGATCCTATGGTAGTATTATAATTTCCATTATGCGCTTGCAATAGGTTAAGACTTAATTAGAACAACATAAATAGCAAAGCAAAGTTTTTGGTGCCGTTGCTGGGGAAACGGATTTTATCTTTATATTAGTTTAAGAAAATAAATATTTATCTTTCTCTTTTTATATTTCTTTATATTTAAATTTTTTTTTTATCACTTCTTAAATCTTTCGTAGGTTTATTCGGAGTAACGAATCAACGTTTCAACTTCCCCTAATCAAAGAAGCTAGAGGCTCATATTTGTTTCTCTCTCTGCCTTCTAGAATAAAAATTAAATAAAGCTAAAAACACAAAAACATAGTTTTCTTTTTGTATGCATACACTTGATCTTGAAGTCTAGATTTCTCCGAGTGTGATCCAGAAATTGAAAGGACACTCTTGCGTAATTTAACAGCAAACTAATTTTCCACAAGAGAACCCCGAAACATGGCTGACGATCTTTCGATCCAAGCACATTTCATCCCCGTAGCTTTGACCGAGCCCTCTTGTATAGTTATACCCGAGGTGCCTGTAGGTCAAAATTATGAAATGAAGCTCAACACATTCCAATCTTTACCTACCTTTCATGGGCTTGATCGAGAAGATTGTTGTTGTTCTAAGTGTGCATGATTTATTTGTGTCTTGAAAACAAACTTACAAATAATGAATTGTACTGAATTTGGAAAACTAAAAGGAATATAGAAATATCAGCACAGAGAGAAGTAAATTAGCCGGCAAGATTAGGGCCAATTGTAGCAAGTTTTAAATGTAAGTGAGTAAAAGATCGTCCATCGAGAATTTATTTAAAATGTAAGATAAACCTCCAGATCTGAGCTACCAGATCTGGCCTCTGATCCTATCTACAAAGCACATAAGATGGGAGGTTGAATTTGTCACATTAACTAAATGATAAAAGTAAAAATTAAACTAAATGATCCAGATCTGAGTTGGGGAGATTTTGATGTAAATTAATAAGAATGGAGAAATAATATCTAACTTTGATTTGGTTCTTGAAACAAAATGAGAATAAATGTAGATCAAATGAGAGATGATCCAATCTTCATCTGGCTACCAGCACAGATGTAAGAGAAAGTAATCTAACTCAAGGATTAGAGTTAAACTTATGGCTATGGTATGTCCACAGCAATGGCCACAGACCATCCAATAGTCTTTAATCTGAACCCTTAATTCAGAACAAGAAACACCACTACAAATGTTGGGAAAGATTATATTACAAACACTAATTCCCACAGGGATAATGAATCAAGGGAAATTGCTTGAAAAACAGTAAATCTAAAGGAGTCCAGTGCAATAAGGAGATCATAGGGAACCCTCAACACGAATCCAATTGAGAACGTACGATTCACAGCAACCTTTTCAAATTCACCATTACAATTCTGAGCATGACTTAAATCTCGGATTTGTAGTCTTGAACACAATTCTCTTTTGAATTACAAAAGTATCTCATAGCTCTCAATTGCAAATAAAAGTTAGGCTATTACAAGAGTTTCAGACAAGCTGTCTGAATTGGAAATGGAGCAAAAGAAATGAAAACTCAAAATCTGGATACCCAAATTGGGCAAATGGTTCATCTATTTATAGTTTCCCCCAGGTCTAGCTCGGATGTGTATCGACCAATCAGAATTCGTCAGATCTGTATCAACGAATGGTAGTCGAGCACGAGGATCCAGATCTGTTTTGGCCAATCAGAATTGCTTGATTTGGTTCAGCCAATCAGATGACAGAAGCATCAATTCTGTTATGTAATTCGAAAATCTGTTAGAACTTCTAGAAGTTCCCGCCAATTGATTTCATCTTCGGGTGCTCACATGGGGTGGAATATGCATTTGGTTCGTGCTCAGAATCTTCTAGAATGCCCCTGGGTTTTTAAATGCATTGGGGCACGTGTAAAAGATTACTAAATTACCCTTATAGATACTAGGAATCTCCAGAATACCATTTCACATAGTTTGAGGAACTTTTCGCAAGGTACTGTGACTTCTGAAGCTCTTTTCGCAAAGTTCAGGTGTTGTTCGCAAGGAGTTCTCTTCTTTTCGAATAGGTCAGAAATCCTTTCGAAGAGTTCAGGTGCTCTTCGAAAACTAAGCCTGGAGCTTTTAGTTCTTTTCACAAAGTTCAGGTTTTTTTCAAAATGTTTAGATTCTTTTCGAAAAGCAATCTGTAATGCATTCTTCTATTCGAATAGCTCCACACTTTCTAGGTTACAACCAGGCCTTTGTCCTCTTTAGTTTAGGCATTTTGACAGTTCGTGAGGTTATCCCTTCTCTTTCTTCCTTTCGATCAACATGGATCATCATCTTTTTGGCACTTTTAGGCTGCTTTCATGGTTAAGCCTATCTTTATTGTTAGCTGTAACACAAGCACTTAAAACACTTATTTAGTTCTCTCAAGGGTCTATCAAGGCCCAATTTAAAGGGTGGAAAATGGTATTTTCTAGTTCTCAACACACCCCCAAACCTAAGCTTTGCTAGTCCCTGAGCAAAGACAAAATTAAAAACAGAATAAAAAGCCACTTTTATAGGGAACACAGCTGCATTTAGCATATGCAACAAGCCTTTTAAACCCCTAGGTGATCCCCAGTGGAGGAGTGAAGTCTCCTAAGGGTTTTCAGTGAAGGTACCCACAAACTTCTCCAATAAATCTGTTAATATCAATGCTTCATAAAGCACTTTTATCCAACAAAGTTATTCACACACCGCATCACCAAGTCAGAAAAGATCTTCAAGAAAACATTAGTTTAAAACTAAAATTCAGCTGTAATTCCTTTTACCATTCACTCAGTTGGTGTCAAAAAGTTTTTATAGAAAAAAAATTAATGAAAAGCTTGCCTTCTATTTGAAAATTCAGTTTATGATGTTACCCCAAATAATTTGATTTCAAACTCAACTCTCACCAGGGTTTTCACTCACCATGCAAATATGAGGGTTGCACTATTTCACACAGCTTAAGAGCAATTACAGTCCTCAAATAGGATTGTAAGCAGGAGCATAGGCTTTGCTTTTTAGTTCTGAATTCACTACTCTTTTCACCATAGATTACACAAATCCTTATCTCCATGTGACAGCTCAATCCATCATTGATCAGTAAGGACTTTAACTTGGGTTGTAATGTGGCTTATGGGTGAAATTTATCAAGAATAAAGGGGTTGGAATGGATTCCAAACTCTAGAAGTCGGTCAAGGTGGGGAAGTGATGTACACTGCCTTCATTTCAAAGACAATTTTATTTTCTTCTTTGAATTTTCAGAGCCAAAGTGGCCATCTTTTCCTCATTCTTTTTCAAACTTCCAATGAAATGACTCCCTTTTCTTTTTAACATTTACTGACATGCCACATTTCTGTTGTTGATACATCATTGCTTTCAATTCTTTTTCTTCTTCTTTTACCAAATTGTTACCCAACTCTCCTTTCTTCAGCTTCCTTTCCTTTACCTTCTGAATTCTCAGAGTGAGGGTTAGGCTAAATGAGGTTGATGAAGTTGTTTGATGAGGTTTCAAAGAAATTTTAGATTTATAAAGCTCAAATAGTGTGTATCAAGGGCAGTTTCAAAAGGTGGGGCTTTTTGAGGCTCAAACTATCCAAAAGGAGGCCCTACATCATGTCTTTAATATCATGATTGCTGTCAAGTTATTTTAATTTGAATCTATGTAACTTCTAGTGATAGTATGCAGGTTCAAACAGTCCCTAGAGCAGAAAAAGAATTGCCAACTCATATCTCCCAACAATACATTTCAGGCCCAAGTCTCACTAGGTGTAGTTATCTATCAACTTCCTGAGGTATATCATCACTGTTTTCTCTCTTTTTAGGTTTACTACAACATTAATTTTATTTAGAAAAATTTTCTGACATTTACTTCATGAAAGTATTGGAATTACACTAAAAATCAGTTTTTAAAAAGTTTTAACTTCCTCATTTTTCAAAAACAAGTGTGAAATCACCTTATTTTCAAAAATTCTGCTTATCATAAGTTGCATTAATGTTAACTCAATTATTGGCATTTCTGCCAAACCCCCAAACCTCTGGGGAGCAGGGTCCGCACTGGTTCGAAGTGTATTAGCAAAGAAAAGAAACAATCAAACAAAAATCATAATGACAAGAAGAAAGAAAAGAAATGCACAATGTATGTACAATGTATTAACACAAAACCAAAATTTTATATTATAGACCCATAAAATAGATATGTACAATGTATTCTAATAACTGGGGTCAAAGTCTGTATCATAAGTTGGTTCAATGGGATCAGAACTGGAGTCACTGTCATAGTCAGAACTAGAATCAGTATTGGAGTCTGAACTTGATTTAGCCTTCTCCTGGATTGTGTTTTTCAGCTCAGTGTATTCCTCAGTTTTGATCTTTTTGGTGAGGCCAATATATTTTTCAAGTCTAGTAGTCCTCAATTTTTCCTATTCAAGCTGTGCTTGCAACATGGTTACCTTGTGCTGCTCACTCCTAACCATCTGAAAAGTTTGACCCAGCAGGTCCTGCATCTTCTCTCTCTCAAATTTCATGAATAACTCCAATTTTCGAATTTGGTTTTCATAAGGGGTTCTAATGTAAGCTTGCAAATCAGCTAACTCCTTGAGGACATCTCGACAGATATATGGATTCTCTTCCATAGCCTTTTTGAGAGTGGCAAATCTGGGAATGGGAATGGAGTGGTAGGGGATCAAAGGTATCCCAGTAGTGGGAGTGGGAGAAGTGGAGTCCAAAAGAATGACCTCAGGGTCGGTCTGAGTGGCTTGATCAGAAAAAGTGAGGAGAGGTGAAGGGGACTCAATAAGAACTACCTCAGGTTCTGTTTGGGTAGCATGGGCAGTAGTGGTGAGGATGAGTGGATCTACAAAGACTACCTCAGGGTCTGTTTGGGTAGCATGGTTATCAACAGCAGGTACAGTTGTGTGGGATGTGGAGGCTAAGGTTTGGAGAAGGGCATTGGTCACAGACTGATTGTCTGTGTTGATCCTTAGTTGGGCTTGGATGGATTGGAGAAAGGTAAATATTTGGCTAATTGATTCAAGTGTGGGTGTGGTATGCATAGTAGGGGCTGGTAAAACTGAAGTAGATGGTTGAGGTGCAATGGGTGAAATGGTTGTAAAGGGTGAAGTAGCCAAATGAGTGAAATGAGGAGGGTCAAGTATTGGTACAGATTCAAGCCCCATATTCTCTAAAATAGATCCCATCAGTGATGAATAGGCCTCTATAGTGAATATCTCAGGTTCAGTGTGGGTATGAGTTACTTCAGGTGTATTAGTTGAATTAGCAGGTGAACCTGAGAAGCTTTGGAGAAGAGGAGTACTAGGAGCTTGTTCAACAAAATCAGGGGCTAAATCTTGGATATTATTGAGAGATTGGTGGTGTGAGTATGGCTGGAGTGGTTGCTGTAGAGGAGGAGTCTGCAATTGGGATTATGTTGGTTATGGGAGATGGGATTGCTTGAATGGGTGCAAGAATAGGAGCTGGGCTAGGTGAGGTGGGTAAGATGACAACTTCTTCAAGAATGGGTGCAGCTGCAGAGCTGGTCACCCCAGGAAGGACAGCTTGTTCAATGTCAGCTGCAGTTGAAATAGGTGCAGCTAAAGAGCTGGTCACCTCAGGGTCTGGCAAGGCAAGTTCTGGTATGGCAGGTTCAATAGCAGCTGCAGGGGCAGGCTCCACTTCCTCCGTCATTCTTTTCAGCATTGCTTGACTTGTAGTCCAACCCTTTTTCCCAAACGCATGAGGAGATATAACTTCAAATGGCTCTTGCTCATCAATGTCAAACTTGGCTCTTAGTAGGGCTGTGATCAGCCTACCAAATGGTATTCCA
Organism: Chloranthus sessilifolius; assembly: GCA_021018995.1. Classification (NCBI taxonomy): domain Eukaryota; kingdom Viridiplantae; phylum Streptophyta; class Magnoliopsida; order Chloranthales; family Chloranthaceae; genus Chloranthus; species Chloranthus sessilifolius. Next base: position 45,290,792 of record CM037592.1, read on the forward strand.
GCTAATTTTTGCTCCTTTTTCAGCTTGGTACTAATATCAGCCATGGCTTCAAAAATCAACATAGGGGCATTGAAAAATTGCCCCTTAGAAAAATGGAAGAGAGCCTCTAAAATTGGTGTCCTTCTTTCCTGGCTGTGCTCAGTGACATAAAAACATCCCCTCAAAATGGAATCCATTAGTAAAAAATTGAGGTGCTAGGTCTCTCCTCATGATGGATTGTCCAGTTCCAACTATGCCTTGGGTTAAATGTAAACCATTTCTCCGAAGAGGTACTTCAAAAGTGCCAATGGACGAGGATCATGTTGAAAAGGTATCCCCAAAGCATTCCCAATGTCTTCATAAGTGACAGTTAAATCGCAATCATCAATGAAAATAACAAGAGTAGGGACATCAGCATCCTTCTCTGTCACTTTTACCAAGTTTTGGTACCATAATCTCACCATTCGTGGATAAATTTTCTCTGGAAGAGGGGTTAGGATATTGCTCAGTGAGGCATCCCTAATGTAATTCAAAGATAACTAACATTCAGGTTTGTTGTAGAAAAAGGTCTCATCAACAATGAATTCTGGAATTAGCATCTGAGCTTCAATAAATGGGTTCGGCAGTACAAAATGAATAGGCAAAGGAGGAAGCTCAGACTCAGGGCTAGTATCAGCTGTTGGGGTGGGTTCCTCATATCTAACCTTTTTCCCTTTCTCAATCATATCAGCTTTATCCATTGAAAGTTTCCTTTTAGCTGAAGCTTTGGTTTTTTCTTTTTTGGATGGTTTGCTAATTTTCTTAGCAGCAGATTTTTGGAGCATTTCAGCCAATGATTTTTCAGCTTTCCCCATTCTAAAGCTTTGTCTAAAAACTCCCACAATAAATCCTGACACCAAATCAAACTTTGCAAATGATAAACCGAAGAAATGCATAGAAAAATACCGAAATCTAGGGTTTTGGTTGAACTTGTTGCTTGCTCGTTGAAATCTACCAGAACCAGAAGCAAAAAATCCCTCTCTTCAAGCTTAAACCATCGAACAAATATGAAGAAAAGTGTGGCTGAATTCTAAAATCACTCAAGGAAGGAACGGAAAAAGGGTTTTCTGCGAAACAGGACGTTCTCAGAAGGCTTTCGAATATGAAACCCTTACTTCGAAAGGGTTTAAATATGCTCAAAATGATTTTCGCAAAATGTCTTTGAAGTTTTTGAAAAGTTCAAAATAGTCCTTTTTTACAAGTGAGAATGGCATCAGTACCATTCGATAAGCATATGGCTTCAGAAACAACTATTCGAACAACAAATAGCTTCAGAACTAACTTTTCGAAAAGCAAGTCATTCTGAACTAACTATTCGAAAAGCAAATCATTCTTTTCGAGCAGTTAGTTACAGGTTCAGCTCCTTTTTGAAAAGTTAATTAAACTTTTCGAGAAGGATTTTTTTTCTTTGCGAGTTAAATTTTTTACATATTTAAACTTCTCGAATTGAAAGTACAAATGACTAAAAACAGAGAGCAAACAACTATGTAAAGTAAAAATTATAAAACAAGCACTGATAAAATACATATTATACAGTTGTTTATCCTCAGATATGGGACGGATCTTGATGATAGATGGTTAGCACAAGCTCCAGGGTATTTTCAATGCATGGTTTGAGCCTCTGACCATTTACTTTCAAGATTCTTCCATCACTTGGGTCCAAAATTTCAACAGCCCTAGAAGGAGATGCATGAATGATTGTATATGGTCCTTCCCATCTAGATCTCAGCTTTCCAGGAAAAAATTTAAGTTTTGAGTTAAATAGCCATACCTTAGAGCCAGCTATGAACTCTTTTCTCAACAAATTTTTATCATGGAAGGCTTTGACTTTCTCTTTGTAAGATCTTGCATTGGTGTATGCATCCATCCTCAGCTCTTCTAACTCCTCAAGCTGCAGTTTCCTGTGATTACCAGCAGTAGTAAGATCCATGTTCAAGGTTTTAATAGCCCAAAAGGCCTTATATTCTAACTCCACTGGTAAATGGCATGCTTTGCCATAGACCAATCTGAATGGGGACATGCCAATTGGGGTTTTATAGGCTGTCCTATATGCCCACAATGCATCATTCAGCTTAAAGGACCAATCCTTTCTGTCCTTCTTCACAGTCTTTTCCAGTATATGTTTGATTTCTCTATTGGAAATCTCCACTTGTCCACTGGTTTGTGGATGATATGGAGTAGCTACTCTATGAGTCACAGAGTACTTTTTCAATAAAGCTTCAATATGTTTATTACAAAAATGGCTTCCCCCATCACTGATAATAGCTTTGGGAAAACCAAACCTGGAAAAGATGTTATCCTTTAAAAATTTCAGAACCACTCTGAGATCATTGGTTTTATTGGTTGTGGCTTCAACCCATTTGGATACATAATTCACAGCTACTAAGATGAAATTACACCCATTGGAAGGATGAAAGGGACCCATGAAGTCTATCCCCCAAATATCAAACAATTCAACTACCAAAATAGGTTGTAATGGCATTGAGTTTCTCTTAGAAATGCTGCCCAATTTCTGGCAGTTCTGGCAAGACTTACAGTGCTGCAGAGCATCTTTGAAAAGTGAAGGCCAATAAAATCCATACTGCAAAACCTTTGTAGCAGTTTTATTTCCACTAAAATGACCTCCACAGGCCTGTTCATGACACAGAAAGTATGCTATGAAAGTCTTCTTCAGGGACACATCTTATTATTTGGTCTGCACAAATCTTGAACAGATAAGGATCCTCCCAAATAAAATGTTTAACCTTTGAGAAGAAAAGATCTTTATCCATTTTATTCCAATGTTGAGGAGTCCTTCCAGTAGCCAAAAAGTTGACTATGTTTGCAAACCAAGGGGTGTGTATACTGATAGCAAAAAGTTGCTCATCAGGGAAAGATTCATTGATAGGCAGCCTATCAATCTCAGCAGCTAAAATTTTAGACAGGTGATTAGCCACCACATTCTCCACACCCTTTTTATCTTTGATCTATAAATCAAACTCCTATAATAGGAGGATCCACCTGATTAATCTTGGTTTGGTATCCTTCTTCGACAGAAGGTATTTCAGGGCTGAGTGGTCAATGAACACCACTATTTGTGAACCCAAAACATATGACCTGAATTTCTCTAAAGCAAAAACAATTGCCAGCAACTCCGTCTTAGTTGTTGTGTAATTGAGCTGTGCATCAATCATTGATCTACTGGCATAAGCTATGACATGAGGCAGCTTATCCTTTCTCTGCCCAAGAACAGCTCCCAAAGCATAATCTGATGCATCACACATCAGTTCAAAAGGAAGTGAATAGTCTGGAGACTGTAATATTGGAGCTAAAATCAAACAGTTTTTTAAGAATTCAAATGCCTTCAAGCATTCATTGTTGAAAACAAAAGGGACATCTTGGCACAATAAATGACAAAGAGGCTTGGATATTTTACTGAAGTCCTTAATGAACCTTCTGTAGAATCCAGCATGTCCCAAAAAACTTCTGATTTGTTTAACAGTTTTGGGAGGTGGCAAATGTGCAATTAAATCAATTTTTACTCTATCCACCTCAATGCCCTTGTGGGAGACAATATGGCCAAGGACAATGCCTTGGGTGACCATGAAATGGCTCTTCTCCCAGCTCAAAACTAGATTGGTTTCTTCACATCTCTGTAACACCAATTTGAGATGATGTAAACACTGGGCAAAACTGTCTCCATAGATTGAAAAATCATCCATAAATTGATCAATCATATGAGAGAAAATGGAGTACATGCATCTTTGAAAGGTAGCAGGAGCATTACAAAGACCAAAAGGCATTCTCCCATAGGCAAAAGTGCCAAAAGGGCAAGTGAATGTGGTCTTTTCCTGATCTTGTGGATACATAGGAATCTGGTTGTAACCAGAGTAACCGTCAAGAAAACAGTAATAAGCTTTTCCTGCTAGCTTATCTAAAATTTGATCAATGAATGGAAGAGGGAAATGGTCTTTTCTGGTCATTGTGTTTAGTTTTCTGTAATCAATACAGACCCTCCAACCAGTTGTTTGTCTGGTTGACATAAGTTCACCAGAATCTGAGGTTACAACAGTAATCCCAGATTTCTTAGGTACCACCTGTGTAGGTGCCACCCAAGCTGAATCTGAAATGTGGAAAATGACCCCTGCATCCAACAGTTTAACAACCTCTTTCATGACCACTTCTTGCATATGAGGATTCAGCCTCCTTTGTATTTCCCTATAAGGCTTTGCATCTTCCTCCAAATGAATTTTATGCATGCAAACAGCTGGACTGATTCCTCCCAAAGCAGCAATAGTCCAGCCAATTGCTTTCTTATGCTGTTTCAATACAATCAACAGCTCTTCCTCCTGCTCCTGAGTGAGGGAGGAAGAAATAATCGCAGGCAATGTTTTATGGTCTCAAAAAAACACATATTTCAAATTTTCTGGCAACTACTTCAGCTCTACATCAGGTGGGCTGAGAAAAGAAGGTAACAAAGGTACCTTGGCTGTTTTGTGGAAGGGGAAGAATAGCAGGTTTTCATGAAGAGAACCTTACTGATTGATCATGAATTCCTTGCATAGCATTTACTTCCTCAGACTTTGAGGTACAAAATGTTTCTTCCTCAGCATTTCTCCAAGCATCTTTATAACCTGTGGTATAATCTTCACACTGCAAAAACTGTGGTAGAGTCTCTTCCACCAGTTCATCCAATAGATCAACAAGAAAACATTCCTCAGAACTGAATTGAGGCTGTGTGACTGCATTATAAACATTTAATTTCACCTTCATATTTCCAAAAGAGACTTTCATAATACCAAACCTACATTGAATGCAAGCAATGGCTGTATCCAGGAATGGTCTCCCCAAAATGACAGGGATGGAAGTTTTGCTTTTTGTAGGTTCCATGTCTAATACCAGAAAATCAGCAGGGTAGAAAAACTTATCTACTCCTACCAATACATCCTCAATCATCCCAACTAGCTTTCTTTCAGATCTGTCTGCTAGTTGTAACACCACATGAGTGGGTTTTAATTCTCCCAAACCTAATTTCTCATATACAGAATATGGAAGCAGGTTGACACTAGCACCCAAATCTAATAAATCCTTTTCAATGGTATGTTCCCCAATAATGCAAGGGATTGTGGGGATTCCAGGATCTTGAAGTTTAGGAGGTGTGATAATGGACAAAACCTGATTAACTTTTTCCACAGCAAAGACCTTCTTGGATAACTGTATCCTAGATAGTCTTTTGTGAGTGTAAATATCTTTCAAAAATTTTGCATATGCTGGGATTTGTTTGATTGCATCAAGCAAAGGTAGATTTATCTTAACTTGCTTGAAAGTCTCCATCATTTCATCTATTTTTGTGTTCCCTTTATCAAAAGGGGATGCAAATTTCATGGCATGAGGAAATGGTAAATGAGGAACTAGTCCTTCATTTACAACTTTAGAAACATCATTTGAATATTTTTGATTTTTTTGTTTTTCATTTTTTTGATTTTTCTGAGGTACATCAGCACCCCCAATGCTAACATCATGGTGCTCTTGCTGCATATCTCTATCGGTTTCCTCAATTTTTTCTCCTTCCATTTAAGTACCCACTTTGTTATTTACAATTCTTCCACTTCTCAAAGTAGTGACAGTTTTTAGTTCTTCATGTGAAATAGAAGCCTCTCCAACCATGAACTGTCCTTTGGGATTGTTCAAAGGTTGGCTGGGTAACCTTCCTTCCTCTCTTTTAGCCAAAGTATTTGAAAGTTGACCCAATGTTTCTTCAATCTTCTTTATGCTTTGACTGTGAAAGTTCACAGTCTGAGTTAAAGACCCTAAATTCTGGAGTGAATTTAGAACTTGATCTTCAAAAGAAGGGGATCTGAAAGGGGCTTGAACTGGAGCAGATTGCTGTACAGGTTGTTGTGGAATGGGCTGCTGAAAAGTTGGCTTGGTATAAAAATTCTGTTGATAAGGCTGAGCAGTTTTGAAAGTTACTTGGTTCTTTGATTGCTGCTGCTGTTGTGATTGATAATTGCCCTGGCTCCACCTCAAATTGGGGTGCCCTCTCCATGCATATTCATTTGACTGCATCTGTCCAAATGATTAGGCAGCATAAGCTTGTTCCACCACTAGATCTGGGAACTGTGGTGCAGCAGGGCATTGATCAAGTGAATGAGTAGGGGACTGGCATATCAGACATGCCTCCTCTACTCTTGCAACGATTGAATTTTTAAGTGAGTCCATCAATCTATCAAACTTTGTGGTTAAATTATCCATCTTCCTTTCCAACTCATTCAACTCATAAATCTTTCCTTTGGTGGTTTACTGATTGTTCAACCTAGCAGGATTCTCAATGTCTCTTGACAAAGATTCCTGTTGAGTTGAATTTTCACCAATTACTTCAAATAAATCCCACACCTCCTCAAATGTTTTTTGCAAGTAGGTGCCTCCACAGGAAGCATCTACCATATTCTTGCCCTTTTGATCAATTCCTTGATAGAAGCTTTGAACAAGCTGCCATCGAGGGATTTGATGATGAGGACATTGCCTTAAAAGTTCTTTAAATCTTTCCCATGCTTCATGGAATGTTTCAGTTGAATGTTGTGAGAAGGAAATAATACTTTGTCTCAACTGGCTGGTTTTAGACATGGGAAAATATTTGGCTAAAAATTGACACTGCAAATCATTCCAAGCAGTGATACTATTTGATGCTAACATAGACAACCATGCTCTAGCTTTGTCCTTTAATGAAAAAGGAAAGAGCCTAAGCTTGGTTGCCTCTGGACCAAGTCCAGCTATGTTGAATGTCGTACAAAGAGACAAGAATTCATCCACATGTTTGTATGGATCTTCCTTACTCAAACCATGAAAGGAACGAAGCATTTGGATAGTTGATGATTTGATCTCATAATTTCCTCCAACAGTAGGAAATTGAATGCAAAATGGAGAATTATAGGTACCAGGTGCAAAGTAATCCCTCAAAAGTCGAGGTTCTTCACCCATAGTAGCTGTTTCAGCAGAATTCTGTGACGATTGTCTGGTTCGTAGTAGCCTTTCAACTTCTAAATTTAGAGGGACAATCTCAGGGCTGAGAGTCCTCCTACCAAACATACAACAGAGAACAAAGAATCAAATTATGCACAACAAACCTTCAGAATTCCTTGTAAAGTAGATTCCACGCTTCAAAATGTATACGAATAACTGCACAGATTTAAACAATAGAATAGTTTAGCACTGATGTAAACATAAAAACAAAATGAAAACTTAGGTCTACCTATTTTAAAACAAATTCCCCGGCAGCGGCGCCAAAACTTATTGTTGTTCGAAGTGTGCATGATTTATTTGTGTCTTGAAAACAGACTTACAAATAAGGAATTGTACTGAATTTGGAAAACTAAAAAGAATAAAGAAATATCACTACAGAGAGAAGTAAATTAGCCTGCAAGATCAGGGCCAATTGTAGCAAGTTTTAAATGTAAGCGAGTAAAAGATCGTCCACAGGGAATTTATTTAAAATGTAAGATAAACCTCTAGATCTGACCTACCAGATCTAGCCTCTGATCCTATCTACAAAACACATAAGATGGGAGGTTGAATTTGTCACATTAACTAAATGATAAAAGTAAAAATTAAACTAAATGATCCAGATCTGAGTTGGGGAGATTTTGATGTAAATTAATAAGAATGGAGAAATAATATCTAACTTTGATTTGGTTCTTGAAACAAAATGAGAATAAATGTAGATCAAATGAAAGATTATCCAATCTTCATCTGGCTACAAGCACAGATGTAAGAGAAAGTAATCTAACTCAAGGATTAGAGTTAACTTATGGCTATGGTACGTCCACTTCAATGGCCACAGACCATCCAATAGTCTTTAATATGAACCCTTAATTCAGAACAAGAAATACCACTACAAATGCTGTGAAAGATTAGGTTACAAACACTAATTCCCACAGGGATAATGAATCAAGGGAAATTGCTTGAAAAATAGTAAATCTAAAGGAGTCTAGTGCAATAAGGAGATCATAGGGAACCCTCAACATGAATCCAATTGAGAACGTACGGTTCACCGCAACCTTTTCAAATTCACCATTACAATTACAGAGCACAGCTTAAACAGCTCTCGGATTTGTAATCTTGAACACAATTCTCTTTTGAATTATAAAAGTATCTCATAGCTCTCAATTGCAAGTAAAAGTTAGGCTATTACAAGAGTTTCAGACAAGCTTTCTGAATTGGAAATGGAGCAAAAGAAATGAAAACTCAAAATCTGAATTCCCAAATTGGGCAAATGGTTCATCTATTTATAGTTTCCCCCAGGTCTAGCTCGGATGTGTATCGACCAATCAGAATTGGACAGATCTGTATCAACCAATGGTAGTCGAGCATGAGGATCCAGATCTGTTTTGGCCAATCAGAATTGCTTGATTTGGTTTAGCCAATCAGATGACAGAAGCATCAATTCTGTTATGTAATTCGAAAATCTGTTAGAACTTCTTGAAGTTCCCGCCAATTGATTTCATCTTCGGTGCTCACATGGGGTGGAATATGCCTTTGGTTCGTGCTCAGAATCTTCCGAAATGTTCCTGGGTTTTTAAATGCATTGGGGCGCGTGTAAAAGATTACTGAATTACCCTTGTAGATGCTAGGAATCTCCAGAATACCATTTCGCATAGTTTGGGGAACTTTTCGCAAGGTACTGTGATTTTTGAAGCTCTTTTTGCAAAGTTTAGGTGTTGTTTGCAAGGAGTTCTCTTCTTTTCGAATAGGTCAGAAATCCTTTCGAAGAGTTCAGGTGCTCTTTGAAAACTAAGCCTAGAGCTTTTAGTTCTTTTCTCAAAGTTTAGGTTCTTTTTGAAATGTTCAAATTCTTTTCGAAAAGCAATCTGTAATGCATTCTTCTCTTCGAATAGCTCCACACTTTCCAGGTTACAACCAGGCCTTTGTCCTCTTTAGTTTAGGCATTTTGACAGTTCGTGAGGTTATCCCTTCTCTTTCTTCCTTTGGATCAACATGGATCATCATCTTTTTGGCACTTTTAGGCTGCTTTCATGGTTAAGCCTGTCATTATTGTTAGCTGTAACACAAGCACTTAAAACACTTATTTAGTTCGCTCAAGGGTCTATCAAGGCCCATTTTAAAGGGTGGAAAATGGTATTTTCTAGTTCTCAACAAAGATCCCTACCACCATATGAGGAACTTCATTGAGCTTTGAATAATGCTACAATGTAGCATTATCGACAGCCAATAAAGAGGTCGTGAAACTACGTCTGTTCCCCTTTTCTCTTAAATATCAGACGAAGGCATGGTTAATTTCATTACCTGCCAGGAGTATTACCACATGGGATGGACTATAATCCAAGTTATTGGGAGAGTATTTCCCGATTGGTAGAACTAACCAAATTCACCAAGCAATCTAGGACTTCAGGCAATTGCTGGGAGAATTATTTGATGAGAGTTAGGAATGAATGAAGGATTTATTATAGAAGTGTTCTCATCATGAGGTACCAAACTGGTCGATAGCGCAAAGTTTCTACCAAGGGTTGACTGAGACTAACCAGTCTACAGTCGATGCCATTAGTGGAGGAGCCTTTATGGCTCAGAATGGCCAACAGTCTTAGAAACCGTTTGAAAAATTGGCTGACAATTTAAAGCAAAAATAGGTTTTGTTAAGATTTGACCTTGATGTGATCTGCCACACCCACTCGTGAGGGGTGGACTTTACGATATAAGTAAGGATAAAGTAGAAAAAGAGAATGACATAAGTGCAAAAGTAGCAACACTTGAACAACAAACCGCAATATTAATGGTTGCCAAACCTAGATCTCTGGATAGATCTTTGGCAAACTATTCTAACTGCAAAAGTTTCACTTATTCCGAGAACCTTGTTACGCCATCATACCAAGTGGTGATGGAAAAAGAACAAGTAATGGCAGTCCAAAGGGGAGACTATAGGAATACCTATAACCCATCATGGAGGAATCACCCTGGATTCAATTATGGTTCCACTGGAGGAGCACAGCTAGAACCAACTGTTGTGCAGCCCAGATTCCCCCAAACTCAAGTTTTCCATCCGAGATTGCCCATGCCGACTGTGCAACAATAATATGGCCCACTAAGCAATGAACCTGATGCCATAGTTGCTCAAATCCTCAAGGATTTGCAGCAATAGTTGCAGAAGCATTATTTTGTGCTAAGCGGCCACGAAGAGCAGGTTGTCAACTCTTCCGATGGATTAATACGCATGAAATGGGATTTCAACCAGTCTTAGGGCTTTATTTTGTGCTAAGCCCATAGAACTCGACCAGTTGAAACCTTTTTAACCGCTTACAAATTGAGAGAAAATCAATTTCTCTAGTAATGGTTCAATTTTAAAGCTAAATCCCTGGTATCTGACTAGTCAAAATTAATTTTGACCAATCAAGGTGTAGCAAATCACAATAGAGTCACTGGTTCTTATAGTACTATATAAAGTTGACCGGTCGACTCAATTTTGACCGGTCAAAATCTGGTAGAGAACTTGGTTCTCTACCTAGATTTCATCAAAACCTTCCTAACTTTTTATTTTCTTTTTCTTTTTCACTTTATTTCCTAAACCTACTACCTGCACACACACAAACACATTAAATCTAATAAAAGTAAAATAAATCCAAAATTAGTAATATACATGGGGCTTGGGTTGCCTCCCAAGAAATGCTATGGATGTGTCAGTAGTTCGACTAGGTCAATGTGTTCATCATGGCACTGGCTGGTCAAGGGTAGACGAAGTCTTCTTAGCCATTACTTGACCTTTTGGATTATTTATTGGTTGAGATGGTAATTGACCCTAATCCCTCTTATTCAAAGCAATCACTAGTTGCCTATGTTGGGTTTCTAGCTTGGCAATCGACTGCGTATGGGAGTGGAGTAACTATGTTTGTTGTTGAGACTATTGTTGCCTGCTTTGGGTTGCTTGCAGCATGGTCTCCTCATTCTTATTATTACTCCAACAAGGTTTATATTGTTGTAGACCTTGGAATTGCGGGGGTTGTGAGTTGGAAGCAGGCCAAAAAGGCTGAACAGTACCTTGATCCATAGTGTTTTTCCAGGCCAGATTTCAGTGATTCCTCTAGTTTGGATTATATGTATTTCCAAAATTATTTTGGTCCGACCTCTAGAAGGAATTTGCAGCGTTTATGTGCTCTTGCACTGCCTCGAGAAATAATGGTGTAGCCGGACAATTGGGAACTGTATGAGTTGGGCTTTGGCATATGCCTCAAACCTCACTTACTTGAGCTTTTGAGTGCGACTTCGCAATCAACAAGGATTCAAATTTCTTCTCCAAGGCCTCGACCTTGGTAGAAATATCCGTTGCAGGTTTCAGTTCATACATACCTCCTCGCTTAGGAGGTATGATCCATGAAACCTCAAGATCGATTCGATTCGATGCAGCTTGTTGCATCGAATTCTCCCTTAAGTTCTCAAAGAGCTCTCTAAGCGTCATCTATAGTCTTTATGAGGAACGTACCCCCACAAGTGGAATTTATCATCTGTCAGTTTGACTCTGTTAGCCCTTCATAGAAGCCTTACATAATCTGCCAGTTCAAAATCCCAGATGAGGACACTTGCGCAGAAGTTTGTTTAGGCGCTCTCAACTCTTGTGAAAGGACTCATCCGGATTTTGGCAAAATGACGTTATGGCCTTTCGGATAGTATTCATCTTACCGATCTGGAAGTACTTGATGAGAAACTTTGTTTATAACTCTTTCCAATTGGTAATTGAATCGCGAGGCAAAGAGTTCAACCATCTCTTTGCCTTATCCTTTAAGGAGAATGGGAAGAGCCTCATACGAGCAGCCTCCTTAGACAACGTGTTTATTTTAAATATAGTGAAAACTTCTAGAAAGGCATTGTGAGATGCTCATAGGAGCATTCATTATTAAGCCCATGAAAACTCAGAAGAATTTGAATCAGATTGGGCCTGATTTCGAAGGCCCCTCGCCCCATGAACGACTATTGCGGGTAATCATATACTTGAGAGAGTTGTAAGAGTGGACGGTGTGTAATACTGTTGGGTTTAAATTGCTATGCTTATTTTTTCTATATTAAAAAGTGATGGTAAAAATAGGGCAACAAGGTAAACAAATCAAAAAGGGGAGTGAAATGGAATGAAACAACACAAAAATAGCAATCTATACACAATCCTGGAAGATCCAAGGTTGTTGTAGCAAGTTTTGATAAGTAACAGTTTGTCCCACAGGGAGTGATGATCTAAACCGAAAGGTTGTATAGTAAATCTCCTGATATAGCTATAGATCTGGCAACTCTAAACCTACACTAGAAAGCAAGGTAAAGACAGGGTGTTTAGGTGTCACAAAACTAAACTAAACTAAAAATAGAAATAAAACTACAGCTAAAGAAAGGGGATAAAGAAGAATGATGATGGTGTGGTAAAATAAAGTAAAAAGGGGGAGAAGTAGACAACTATGTGTTATTCATCACTACAACTCAGATCAAGATGCTATATCTGCAGCTATCCTTCACTTGGCTATAAGCACAAGTGCACGGTAGAAGAATCCAACCTAACCCAGAGGCATGAGCTGATCTTAGGGCTGTATTCTATTCACCTGAATGGTCACAACATATCTCAGGGATTTCATCCAAGCAAAAGGTTAGAGCTGAAACAAGAAAACCATTGCAGACACTATATTTGTAGGGCTACATGCTCATGCAACCATAGGATCCAACAGTTTGTGAAAATCAAGTGAAAATCACTAGAAATCACAGATTAAATGGGGCATTGAAATCAGCTGGTCATTGCTACAAAGTGGCTTGCAATGACCTAGCTCTCAAGTCTGTAATTTGTGCAAGATCTCAGGCACATTCACTGAAAATGGTGATGTAAAACAGAGGAGAAGTTGGCTCTGCAATAGTCCCTCATTTGGCTACAAGCCCAAAGGCAGGGAAAAAGAATTCAACTCGACCCTTTGATATAGATCAGTCTTAGGGTTATATTCCATCCACTTAAATGGTCACTGGCTATCCTATAGATGTGGTTCAGTCAATGGGTTAAACTGGAACAAGAAAACTACTGCAACCACTATGTGTTCATGGCTTCAAGAACATACATCCATAGGTGCATTAAACCCATGTAGATCTATATGAAAAACACAAGAAAAATACAGATTTAATGCAGCTTTAAAAATGGATTTTCATTGCCTAAAAAGAACTTATAATGATTGGCACTCAAGGCAGCAGTCTATGCAGAAATCCAAGACTGCTCACACTACTTTTACAAAACCGGATTACAACTTAGAATAAACCTAACTGTTACAAAGAGTTAGCTATCATTGATGCTGAGCTAAGGGAGAAAAAGAAGAAAATAAAAGAAAATAAAAGTCTAAACCTAACCCTAAAAGTGAGCTCAGGCTAATCCAGGCCCCCTTTTATAAAACAGTTTAGAACTATATATATACAATCCATACAGCTCTATTTTGAATTGGCCAATCAGAAATAAGAAAGAATAAAGCCATTTGGTGCAGGTGTCATGGCCCATTTGTGGCCAAGTAATGCCTTGGGATGTGTGGGACAGTTCAGCACCTTGGGATATGTGCCCTAGGTGCTGTGGAATCCCAAAAATGCCACCTGTCATTTAAATATGGCTGCTAGAACCCGAGCCTCAAGTAGATAGACTTTCAAATTTATAACTCGAGTAGATCTCGAGAGGATGATAGCTTCAGAATTTAATCTTGAACAGTTCTCAGGAGGCTGCTCGATAGGATAAAAATGCAGCATTTCAGTGCTTGAGAGGATTAAGCTACAGAAAATGCAAATCGAGAGGCTGCTCGAGAGGTTGGAAATAAACACTTTAAGTTCTTGAGTAGCTCAATACCCAACTCTACAGTTGCTCGATAGCTTTATGGCTTCAGATCTCAGCTGCTCGACAACATTAAAGCTTTAGGTCTCCAGCATTGGCAGCTGCTCGAGTGGTATATGGCTTCAGCAATGAACTGCTCGAATAGTTTAATAGCTGCAAATCTACAGCTGCTTGAGTGCTTCAAGGCAGCAGCTGTGCTGCTCATGGGGTTCAAGCTCCATCCATTCCAGCTTGTGTGGCTCAAGCTACAACTTGAGTGGATGGGCTTTAAGTGCAATGAACTGCTCGACATCATGATTGCTTCAGGTCTTAAGGTCGAGAGGTTGCTGTTGCAACCTGAACTGCTCGAGTAGCTTGGTTTCTCAGCATTTGCGGCTCGTGGGGTTAAATGCAATAGTTACAGCTCGAGAAGACTGACGATTAAAGCATCAAGACTACTTGATTGGTTGGTGTTGCAGCTGCTGAAGTACTCGACAGGATCTGATGATGCTCGAGTGGTTACTACTGCAGAGTCATGAACTGCTCGAGTGTATAAGTGCTAAAGTTGTTTTACTTGTGAGGCTCCTTGTTTCAAGACTACTTGACTTCCAGCTTTGTCCTCTTCAGAACTGCCCGAGTGTATATATATATTGCAACATTGAAGTGTTGTAGCTGCAGTTTGCTTGAGTTGTTCGAGTAGACAAATGTAAGCCTTTTAGTGCAGCTGTGTTAAGACTTGAAAAGTACCACTTTTCACCCCTTAACTTAATCTCTGTTAAACCCTTAATCATTTAATAAAAGTGTTTTAAGTCTATTCTGTAGGTAATAAGTAGCAGCTGCAAATAAACCCCAAACCATGCCAAGAAGCCTACTGCTGACCCAGAAGCCCCTCAGAAGTGTGAAGGTTAAACCCAGACAGAAAATTAGCAGCAACAGAGGCACAGCAAAGCAAAAATAAATTAAGGAGAATGCTCGCACAGATATCGCAGGGCTCAACAAATCAGAAAGAATATATCGCGTAGTTGTCATGGGCTTCTGAAGGGAGCACACCAACTGGTCGCACAGTCTTTGCGCCGTTCGCGCGTAGATGGATGTTAGTAGGGAGTAAAAAGTATACTTCACGAGGTTCTCACAAGGCTCAGTCTTAAGCACTCACGAAGTACTCACCCAGCTCAAGAGATGAGTCTTCAACCTTTACACGATTGAATGGAGAAAGCTCTAGGCATTCCAGCGCACAGCTGTCGCGCAGTGGTCGCGGGACATATACTTTCAAGGAACTGCTCGCTCAATCCAGAAGCCTATGTACTTTGTTCTCTTCGCGAGAATCGCCGCGAGATTCATCAAGGAACGAACTGTGCGCGTCATTCTCGCGCCATTCAAATGCAAAGACCAATCCCGTGAAGACCAAAGCATTCCCGCGAAGATCAAAGTACCAACCCCGCGACTGTAAAAGCTTCAAGGCAAAGCAAACCCATGATGCCAATTCTACCACGCGGTAAGATCTGTAAATCTTTTCTACTCAGCGAGGACCGGGTTCTAAACTTCTCCCCACTTCTGCAAGGGCAATCTAGGAATCTCCAGCGATTAGGGCATGCACTCCAATGCTCTAATCTCCGTGCACACGCCCAGAGGCATCCAAGGGACAAGAATGGGCCGTAATTGCATTAATGAAATTAGGGTTTTCCTAACCCTAATTGAGAGAGAACCGACTGCTATATAAGCCTAAGCCTAGCTTAGGTTTAAGGGACTTTTTTTTGATCGATTTTTATTCTCGACTTCTGTGCTTCTTCTTGAAACCGACTGTAGAATTACAGTAGGCTAAGGTTAGGGTTTAGGAGTTTTCTTTTTCCTTTTTCCTTCTCTCCATAGTCCAACACTTGCTGGCTATGCCTTTTGTATGATTACTTGGTATAGATTTTAATGGAGTTTTCATAATAGGATCTGTTGCATGTATGGGATGGTGTTTTTGTTGTGAGTTGTGCTGTACAAGGCTGCTGCCTTGAGATCCTCCATTGCTAAATTGTTTTATAAAGCAATGGAGGATTACTTTTTAGGTTTATTCAGATCCAAGTGACCTGTGTGTCAAGGTTAGGCACATTGCAGGCCTTCCCCCACCACTAGATCCACTAAATCTGAATTCCCATGGGAGCTTGCGTTGGAAGCCTTGTGAACATGGTGGTGGCAAAAATATTCTTGTTCTGTCTTAGACCACTGTGAGGAGGATAGCTTCTGTGGATAGTCTGTGATCATGCAAGTGGATAGATTATAGCCCTAGGGTGAGGCCAATTCATAGAACTAAGACAGATTCTTCTTCTTTGCACTTGTGCTTGTAGCCTTTTGAGAGATTGTGCAGACAGACTCCCCTATATTTGTATAGACCCACCATCAGATTGCATGTCTAATTTAGCTATAGAGATTGTAGGCTTATGATTGGATCACTGCTGTCTTTCTAAAGTAGTGAACAGCCAAGCTTGAAAGCTAGTACTCAAACTCTTCCTGGTCCTGTGTGTCCAGGCTCGTGCACTTTGTAGGCCTAGCCCCACACACAGAACTTTAGAGGTTGAGGTTCCTATGGATTCTTGAGCTTGTAGCCTGGATGAAGTAGTGCCTACAATGATAATTTTGTTCTGACCCATCTCTGGGTTGTGGTTCCCCTATAGGATAGTCTGTGACCATTCAAGTGGATAGGTTATAGCCATAAGGGATTGGATCATGGCCCAGGGGTGAGTTGGATTCTTTCTCCTCTTTGGTGATAATGTAGCCATTGGACAGGATTTCTATAGCAGCAGATCTAAATCTGAGTTATAAGACCCATCAGATCTGTACCTAATAACATACTTCTCACCCTTTTATGTTTATTTTCTCACACTCAATCCTCTTTCTGAACCCTTTCAATAGTTTAGACATTAAGTGACCTTAGGATTTAGATTATAGTGACCTTAAATCCCCTTCCATTTAGGATTGCAAGATCTGTAGTCAGATCTGGGGAGCCTACTAAAGAAAGCTCCCTTGGAGCTTTAGATCAACCTTCCCTGTGGGACAAACTCTTACTTATCAAAACTTGCTACAACAGGCCCTGTATCTTGCAGGACTGTGCATATTTTAGGCTTGCTGCCTTGCACTCCACCTTTCATTCATTTTGATTCACCCCATTCTTATCACTGTCTCCAATAAAGTCAGTAGCAAGCACTTTAAAATATCCTAACAAGTTTTTGGCGCCGCTGCCAGGGAATAATTTGATCTATTAGTAGACTCTAAATTTTTATATTCTTTATTCTTTGGTAGCTGTACTTGTGAATAATTGATACTACTGATTTACATTTGGAATTTTTCTTACAGATCTGGACCGTAGCAGAGAAGGAGAGTAGAATTGCACTGGGAGTCTAGCTACCTCTGTTTGCACTTCTCTAACCTTTAAAACCTCAGTTTATTTCTCCTTTGAAGATTCCATAGTAGTTGATTAGGATAGTTGTAAATTTTGTAAGTGCAATGTGCCTACGAATAGTCTTCCTTGCTGTTGGTGTGTGTGCATGTTTGGAAGGAGATCCCTCAGCCCTACATTAGAGCCTGCTAATCCTGAGATAGAAAGGGGTAGAAGACCGAGAAGGCACAGACAAACTACAGTCGAGCTCCCTATTGAAATTGAGACAGCACCTATGGGTGAAGAGCAACCTAGAACATTGAAGGAATTGAATGCTCTGGATGATTACAATTCTCCATTCAGGATCCAATTCCCAGATGTTCAGGGAAACTATGAGATCAAAACTTCCATCATTCAAATGCTTCCCTCTTTCCATGGGCTTAGCAAGGAAGACCCTTACAAGCACATTGACCAGTTCTTGGCCCTGTGCATGACATTCTCCATTACTGGTTTGGGACCAGAAGCCACTAGGTTAAGGCTTTTTCCTTTCTCCTTAAAGGACAGGGCCATGACCTGGTTATCTACTCTCCCAAACAACAGCATCACTTCCTGGAAGGACCTCCAGACAAGATTTCTATCTAAATTTTTCCCAGAGACCAAAACCAGCCAGTTGAGGGAAGGCATACTTGCTTTTGCCCAATCTCCAACTGAAGATTTTAACCAAGCCTGGGACAGATTTAAGGAGATGCTCAAACAATGTCCCCACCACAAGATCCCTGACTGGCAGCTTGTCTAGAGCTTCTACAATGGGATTGATGAGAAGAGCAGAGACATGGTTGATGCCTCTTGTGGTGGAATGTACATGCATAAAACGGCTGATGAGGCATGGGACTTGTTTGAGGTCACTAGCGAAAATGCTTTCCAGAAGATGCCCTCATCTAGAGCTGTTCAAGAACCTTCTCCTAAGCTGAGGTTGGCTGAAAGGTCTAAAGGCAAGATGTATGAAGTTAGGGGTAACGATGACCTGAGAATGCAGATGGCCAATTTTTTGAATAAATTTGATAAACTTTTGACTGTGGTACAGCCCAGAATGGCTGCACAAGTGATGGAGGCATATCTGATATGCCAATCTCCACAACACACGTGGAAGAATGCCCATCAGCGGGACGATATCCTGAGTATGTAATGGAACAGGTTGCTGCTGCCCAATCTTTTGGACAGTAATAATCTGGTGGCTATAATAAGCAACCATATGGATACCAACACCAAAATACTGATTACCAATGGAGAGACCACCCAAATTTGAGGTGGAGGCAAGACAATTATATGTAGCCACAACAGATGTTGGCCTTACCTCAAAGTCCACAGCAGCAGTTTAACCAGGGTTATGCCCCAAGGTCAAATTTTCAGCAGCAACAGCAACCCCAGGAACAAAATCAATTGGTAGTTCCCCCACCTCAACCCCAAAGTACTTCTTTCGAGGACCAGGTTTTGGCCCAATTGCAAAGCCTTGGACCCTTGAATCAGACTGTGACTTCTAATAGTCAAAGCATAAAGAAAATAGAAGAGCAATTAGGCCAAAGAGCCAATTCTTGACTAAAAGAGAAGAGGGTAGGTTGCCAAGCCAGCCAGTAGCCAATCCCAAGGGCCAGCATTCGATTGGAGAAGGCTCCTTAAATTTTGAGGGGACTAATGCCATCACAACCCTAAGGTCTGGCAGGTTGGTAGACAACCAGGTGGGAAAGGAATAAGGAGAGGTCATTCCTAAGAACTGTCGAGTGAAAGAGAAAGAAACTTTATTAGAGCACAGAGTCAAGAACTACCTGCTACCATTCAAGAAGGGAAAAATAAAGAGGTTATAGTTGAGCCTCAGTAGGAGATAAAAATAGAAAAAAGAAAAAAATAAAATTTCAGTCATAGGCTTGCAGCTGAGGAACCAGCAGTACCTCAGCTGCCATTTCCTCAAGCTTTGAGTGGCCCAGCACCTATTGATAAGGGGCAGGCACAGATCGAGGAAATGATGGAGACCTTTAAGCAGGTCAAGATAAATTTACCCCTGCTTGATGCAATCCGGCAGGTCCTAGCCTATGCAAAGTTTCTAAAAGACCTTTGTACTCCGAAAAGGAAGGGCAGAGGCCATTTGTCCAAAAAAGTCTTTGCAACTGATACAGTTAATTCTGTATTAACCATAACAATGCCTGAGAAGTTGCAAGACCCAGGGATACCCACTATTCCCTATATTATTGGAGACCACACGATTGGAAGGGCCCTTTCAGACCTTGGAGCGAGTGTTAACTTACTGCCATACAGTGTCTATCAGCAGCTAGGTTTGGGGAAGCTGAAGCCCACCCCCATTGTTCTATTGATGGCTGATAGGTCTAAGAGGAAACCCATGGGAGTGGTAGAGGATGTCCTAGTGGGGGTACACAAGTTCTTCTACCCTGTAGACTTCCTTGTTTTGGACATGGGCTGTAATAAGAGTACATCCCCGATACCTGTTATTATGGGCAGACCATTCTTGGCCATTGCCAATCCAGGTCTGGGATTATAGAGGCCACTTTTGGACATATGAAAGTTGAGCTTAATGTGTACAACAATACAAAGTACCCTCAGCTGGACAATGAGGAATGCTTTATAGTGGATGTACTAGAAGAAGTGGTTGAAGAAGAACTGCCCACTCTGCTGGAGTGGGGCAATATTGCCACAAATTTAACTGAAGTTTGGAACATGGTAGAGGAAGGAAGCCTAGCTTTAATGCTAGAAGACATGTCCCCATTGAGGTCTTCTGTGGGCTTAGTGCAGCATTCAAATTTGAAACCTACATTGTTGCCCCTTCCTCCAACCAACAAATCACCAATCCTGCCATCCATCCAACAAGCCCCTGATATGGAGCTCAAGAAGCTTCCAGAGACATTGAAATATGCTTTCCTCAAGAAAGGCGAGAAACTTCCTGTAATTATCTCCTCTTCTCTTACCAGTGAGCAAGAGGAGGAATTGCTAATAGTTTTGAGGAAGCACAAGAAAGCAATTGGCTGGACCATTGCTGATCTAGGAGGGATTGATGCATCAATCTGTATGCATAGGATTCATCTAGAGGAGGGCTCAACACCTTCTAGGGAAATGCAGAGGAAACTGAATCCTCACATGCAGGAAGTGGTCCTGAAAGAAATCATTAAATTGCTGTATGCTGGGGTAATTTATCCCATTTCTGACTCTGAATGGGTGGCACCAATCCAGGTGGTACCCAAGAAATCTGGCATAACAGTGATCATAACCGACTCTGGAGAGTTGAGACCAGCAAGGGAGACCACTGCCTGGAGAGTTTGCATCGATTATCAAAAACTCAACTCCAAGACCAGAAAAGACCACTTCCCTCCCCCCTTTATTGATCAAATTTTGGATAAGTTGGCTGGGAAAGCTTTTTACTATTTTCTTGATGGGTACTCAAGGTACAACCAGATCCCTGTGCACCCTCTTGATCAAGAGAAAACTACTTTTACTTGATGTTAAGACCTGAAAGTACACTTTTCACCCCTTAACTTAACCTTTGATTAGACCCTTAGTCATCTAATAAGTTCTTATTAAGTGTTTTATGTAGGTAATAATCAACAGTGAAATAAGGCCAGGAATCCTGCTAAGGAGCCTGTTTTGGCACCAGAAGTCCCTCAGAAGGATGGACTTTGAATCCAGACCTGGAATGAGCCTCGCGCAATCCAACTGAGCTTCCCAAGACTTTACAACAACTACTCGCACAGCTCTCGTGAAGCTCATGAGTAGAACACATCGCGTAGTCTCACGCAGTTCAAAGCAAACCTCTCTCAACCTCACGCAGTTCGCTCAGAACGGCTGAGGAGAGAGAGCTTCAGGAGAGTCCTCGTGCAGTTGTCGTGCAGTGGTTGTGGGATGCAATTATCAGAAGAGAACTCCTCGCATAGTTCTCACGCCATTCAAGAAGAAAGCATCCTTGCGAAGACTAAGCCATCCTCACAAAGATCAGTCAATACATGAAACCTCATGCAGTTTAGAACTCATTAAAGCCTCGTGAGGAAACTCGCGAAGTCCATTGAAGAGAAGTGCTCGCGAAGTTCTCGCGCTATTCAAATCTATCCTCGCAAAGATCAACCCAGCGATCGCGCAGCTACCTCGCGACTGCTTAAACTCCAACCCCATGTCATCTGAGGCTTTGATGTCTGCTCAACCTCGCCACTGCTTGAAGATCAAACTATGGAAACCTTACGACGGTTGAAGCTTTAATATCAAATCATCCTCGCGAAGAGCAACGAGCTACCACGCGACAAGTCTGGGAAACAATGGTTACCTAGCGAAGCTCTGAACTTCAACTTTCATCTCTTCAGCAGAGGGCCTTCTGGGAATTTCCAGTGATTAGGGCACGCACTCCCACACTCAAATCTCTGTGCATGTGCCCTAAGGCATCCAAGGATCACTATTCGGCCACGTGGCATCATTAAAATTAGGGTTTCCTAACCCTAATGTGCCGCCACACCACTGCTATATAAACCCATACTTAGCTGAGGGAGGAAAATCCTGGAATAGCTGGGAACACATCTCATTTCTTGGAGACTTGATCTGAGATCATTTTTCTTTTCTTTTTATAGCTGTAAGTAGTTTTTCATTTTCTTTTTCCTTCTCTCGATAGTCCAGCACTTGCTGGCTATGTCTTTGTATGCCTTTTGAACTAGATCAATGAAAGTCTTGTAATAGGATTTGTACTCTGTGGGATTTGTGTTTGAATATGAGATGCTCTGTGCAAGGCTGCTGCCTTGTGATCCGCCATTGCTTTGGCTATGATTCAAAGCAATGGAGGACTGATTCTAAGGGCCACTCAGATCCAAGTGACCAGTGTGTCTGGGCTATCATGGTCATATATAGCCTTAGCCCCACCACAGGACCCACTAGATCTGAAATCCCCATGGGAGCCTGAGCTGGTAGCCTTGTGACCATGGTGGTGACAGTGATATTCTTGTTTTGTCTTGGGCTCCGTGAGGAGGATAGCCTCTGGGATAGTCTGTGACCATTTAAGTGGACAGGTTATAGCCTTAGGGTGATTCTAATCCACCGATCCAAGATGGATCCTTCTTCTTTGCACCTGAGCTTGTAGAAGCCTGGTGGGCTATCATGGTCCTATACAGCCTTAGCCCCACACATAGAGCTTTAAAGGTTGAGGTTCCCTATAGATTCTTGAGCTGGTAGCCTGGATGAAATAGTGCCTACAATGATTAACTTGTTTTGACCCATCCCTGGATTGTGGTTCCCCTATGGGATAGTCTGTGACCATTTGAGTGGACAGGTTATAACCTTAAGGGATTGAATCATGGCAGAGAGATGGGTTGGATCCTTTCTCATCAGTGGTGATAACATAGCCATTGGATAAGATTTCTATAACATCAAATCTAAATTTGAGTTACAAAGCTCCTCTGATCTAGGCTCAATGTCATACTTCTCACCCTTTTATATTTATTTTCCACACTCCATCCATCCTCTCAACCCTTTCTATAGCTTAGAATACCTAGAATAAGTGACCTTAAACTCCCCTCCTTTTTAGGACTGCCAGATCTGTAGTCAGATCTGGAGGGACTACTAGAGATGGCTCCCTTTGAGCTGTAGATCACCTTTCCCTGTGGGAAAAACTCTTACTTATCAAAACTTGCCACAATGGACCCTGTATCTTGCAGGTCTAGGATTTCTTGGTTGTGCTAATTCCATCCCTTGGTTTACTCTTTCTTTGATTTTTAAATTACTTTTACCACCAACCAATAAAGCAAGCACACACTCAGTAATCTGCCAACAAGTTTTTGGTGCCATTGCCGAGGACAGATGCTCTATTAGTAGACCCTTAGTTTTTGTATTCTTAGTATTCTTTGCAAATGTGAATAATTGATGCTGCTGATATAATTTTGAACCTTTCTTACAGATCTCGACAGCAGCAGTGAAGGACAGTTGGACTGCAATTGGAGCTTAGCTACCTCTGTTTGCAAACTCTCTAACTTTTAAAACACTGTCTATCTTTCTTGAAAATTCTCTAGTAGTATCTAGGATAGTTGTAAATGTATTCTTTGAATAGCTGTAAATTAGTTAGATAAATTTGTTAATTGTAAAGTTACTCATTTGCAATGTGCCTACAAGAAGCTCTCCTTGCTGTTGGTGTGCTTGTATGCTAGGGAGGAGATCTCTCAGCCCTACTTTAGAGCCTCTTAACCCTGAGTTAGAAAAGGGAAGGAGACTTAGAAGAGACAGGCACACCATAGGAGAGCCCCCAAGTGAACCTGTGACAGTAAATATGGGTGAAGAACAACCCAGAACTCTCAAGGAGTTGAATGCTCCGGATGACTATAACTCCCCTTTTAACATTCAATTCCTTGATGTTCAGGGGAATTATGAAATAAAAACATCAATCATCCAGATGCTGCCCTCTTTCCACGGGCTTAGCAAGGAGGACCCTTACAAGCATATTGACCAGTTCTTAGCCTTGTGCACCACTTTTAATATCACTGGTTTGGGACCTGAGGCTACTAGGCTCAGACTCTTTCCCTTCTCTCTGAAGGATAGGGCCAGTACTTGGTTGACCACTCTTCCCAACAATAGCATTGCTTCATAGAAAGACCTGCAGACCAAGTTCCTGACCAAATTCTTCCCTGAGACCAAAACTAGCCAGTCGAGGAAAGAGATTCTTGCTTTTGCTCAATCTCCAATTGAGGATTTTAACCAAGCCTGGGATAGGTTTAAAGAAATGCTCAAACAATGCCCCCACCACAAGATCCCAGAGTGGCAGCTTGTACAAAGCTTCTACAATGGGATTGATGAGAAAAATAGAGATATGGTCGATGCCTCTTGTGGTGGATCCTACATGCACAAGAGTGGTGAGGAGGCATTGGAATTGTTTGAGGTGATTAGTGAGAATGCTTTTCAAAAGCCATCCCTGGCAAGTACTAGTCAGGAATCTGAGTCAAAGGTGGGGTCTGCTGCTGGATCAAGAGGAAAAGTTTATGAGGTGTCTGGGAATAATGACCTGCAGCTGCAGATGGCAAACCTCTCTATGAAGTTTGACAAATTACTGATAGTGATGCAACCCAAAAGGGCTGCTCATGTGGCGGAGGCATGTCTGATATGCCAGTCCCCATAGCACACAGTGGAGGAATATCCATCTGCAGGGCAATTTCTTGAATTGGTTTTGGAACATGCTGCTGCTACTCAATCTTATGGCCAACAACAATCTGGGGGCTACAACAGACAGCCATATGGATACCAGCACCAAAATGCTAGTTACCAATGGAGAGACCACTCAATTCTAAGGTGGAGGCAAGACAACTACATGTAGCCCCAGCAGATGTTGGTCTTACCACAAAGGCCACAACAGCAGTTCAATCAAGGGAATGCCCCTAGGTCCAATTTCCAGCACCAGCAGCAGCCCCATCAGCAACAAAATCAATTGGTTGTACCCCACTCTCAGCTAAGAAATGTTTCCATTGAGGACCAGGTCTTGACTTCATTGCAAAACCTAAGATCTTGGCTCAGACTGTGGACTCACATGGTCAGAGCCTCCAGAATATGGAAGAACAGATAAGCCAAATTTCAAATGCCTTGGCTAGGAGAGATGAATGGAGGTTGCCCTGCCAGCCAGTTGCTAACCCCAAGGGTCAATTCTTAATTGAAGATGCTTCCTCAAGTTTTGAGGGAACCAATGCGGTGGCTACCCTAAGGTCTAGCAGGCTGATAGGCAACTAGGTGGGTAACAGACCAGCAGAGGTCATTCCCACAGATGATGTAAATGATCAGGATAGAGATGTTATTGGAACACAAAGCCAAGAATTTCCTGCCACCCTGCGGCAAGAGAAAAATAAAGAGGTTGTAGTTGAGCCTCAGCAGGGAGAAAAACATGAAAAAAGAAAGAAATAGAAGTTTAGTCATGGGCTAGCAGCTGAGGAACCAGCATAACCTCAGCTTTCATTTCCTCAAGCTTTGGATAGCCCTGTCCCTTTCGATAAAGGAAATGCCCAGATGGAGGAAATGATGGAGACCTTCAGGCAGGTGAAAATCAATTTGCCCCTACTTGAGGTAATTAAACAAGTCCCAGCCTATGCAAAGTTCCTGAAAGACCTTTGCACCCAAAAGTGAAAAGCTAGAGGCCATGTGTCCAAAAATGTCTTTGCAACTGATACAGTGAATTCTATATTTAACATATCAATGCCTGAGAAGTTGCAAGATTCAGGGATACCCACTATTCCCTGCGTAATTGCAGACCATACAATTGGAAAAGCCCTTTTAGACCTTGGAGCCAGTGTTAAACTGTTGCCACACAATGTATATCTGCAGCTAGGTTTGGGGGAGCTGAAAGCTATCCCCATTGTGCTAATGATGGCTGATAGGTCTGAGAGGAGACCTCTGGGAATGGTTGAGGATGTCTTAGTGGGGGTGGATAAGTTTTTCTACCCTGCTGACTTCTTAGTTTTGGACATGGGATGCAACAATAGCCCAAATCCCATTCCTGTTATATTGGGCAGGCCTTTCTTGGCCACTGCCAATGCATGCATTCAATGCAAGTCTAGGGTAATGGAGGTAACTTTCGGACATATGAAAGTTGAGCTTAATGTGTACAACAGTGCAAAGTACCCTTAGATGGACAATGAGGAGAGATTTGCAGTGGATGTACTAAAGGAAATTGTAGAAGAAGAATTGCCCATTCTGCTGGAGTGGCACAACATTGTCAGGAATTTAGTTAAAATTTGGGACATGGTGGAGGAAGAGAGCCCAGATGTGATACAAAAAGACCTGACCACATTGAAGTCTTCGGTGGGCTCACTGCAGCATTCCAGTTGGAAACCTACATTGCTGCCTCTTCCTCCATCCTCCAATGCACCAATTTTTCCATCCACCCTACAAGCCCCCGATCTGGAACTCAAGAAGCTTCCAGAATCATTAAAATATGCCTTCCTTGAGAAAGGTGATAAGCTTCCTGTGATTATCTCTTCCTGTCTTACTAGTGAGCAGGAAGAGGAATTACTAACAGTTTTGAGGAAGCACAAGAAGACAATTGGTTGGACCATTGCCGATCTGGGAGGAATAGATGCATCAATCTGCATGCACAGGATTCATCTTGAGGAGGGAGCACTACCCTCCAGGGAAATCCAGAGGAAGTTAAATCCTCACATGCAGGAAGTGGTCCTCAAGGAGATCATCAAATTGCTAGATGCAGGGGTGATTTACCCCATCTTTGATTCTACCTGGGTGGCACCTATCCAAGTGGTGCCAAAGAAATCTGGCATAACAGTGATTAAAACTGAAACTGGAGAGTTGAGACCAGCCCGGGAGACCACTGGCTGGAGAGTGTGCATTGATTATAGGAAGCTCAACTCTAAGACCAAAAAGGACCATTTCCCTCTCCCCTTCATTGATCAAATTTTGGACAAATTGGCTGGAAAAGATTTTTACTATTTTCTTGATGGGTACTCAGGGTACAACCAAATCCCTGTGCATCCTCAAGACCAAGAGAAAACCACCTTTACCTGTCCTTTTGGCACCTTTGCTTACAGAAGGATGCCTTTTGGGCTTTGTAATGCACCAGCCACTTTTTAGAGGTGTATGTATTCCATATTCTCTGATATGATTGACAAATTTTTGGAGATTTTTATGGATGATTTTTCTGTCTATAGGGACAGTTTTGGCCAGTGTCTACAACACCTCAGCCTAGTTTTGCAAAGATGTGAGGAGACCAATCTGGTCTTAAGCTGGGAAAAGAGCCACTTCATGGTAACGCAAGGCACTATGTTGGGCCATGTAGTCTCTAAAGAAGGGCTTGAGGTAGACAAGGCCATAGTTGACCTCATTGCCAATTTGCCCCCTCCAAAAATCGTCAAACAAATCATATCTTTCCTTGGGCATGCAGGATTTTACAGGAGGTTCATTAAGGACTTCAGCAAAATTGCTAAGCCATTGTGCTATCTGCTCTGCCAGGATGTGCCCTTTGACTTTTCTGCTGAATATCTTAAGGCTTTTGAAACATTGAAAATATGCCTCACCTCTGCCGCTGTACTCCAAACACCAGACTATACCCTGCCTTTTAAGCTGATGTGTGATGCATCAGACTTGGCAATAGGTGCTGTTTTGGGCCAAAGAGAAGATAAGCTGCCTGTGGTCATTGCTTATGTCAGTAAATCACTTGCTGAAGCTCAACTGAAATATACCACAACTGAGAAAGAGCTTCTTGCAGTGGTTTATGCTGTTGACAAATTTAGAGCCTATCTACTAGGATCTAAAACTGTAATCTTCACTGACCATTCAGCATTGAAGTACCTATTGTCCAAGAGAGATGCTAAGCCTAGGCTGATTAGATGGATACTCCTGCTGCAAGAGTTTGACTTCGAAATCAAGGACAAAAAGGGTGTGGAGAATGTGGTGGTTGACCACTTGTCCAGAATTGTCTTGGAGAAATGCCTTGATGGTCCTACTAATGATGCCTTCCCGGATGAGCAATTATTTGCCATCCAATCCTTGGTCCCTTGGTTTGCACACATTGTCAATTAGCTTGTTATAGGAAAGATTCCTGCCCACTGGACCAAAATGGATAAAGACCTGGTTTTCTCAAAGGTAAAATATTTTTTCTGGGAGGAACCTTGTCTATACAAGTACTGTGCAGACCAAATCATCCGAAGATGTGTTCTTGAGAGTGATGTCCCCAGTATTCTGGCCATGTGCCATGAAAATGCCTGTGTAGGCCACTTTAGTGGGAGAAAAATAGCTGACAAGGTCTTGCAGTGTGGGTTTTACTGGCCTTCTTTATTCCAAGATGCATATACACACTGCAAGGCCTGTGAGAGATGCCAAAAATTAGGAGGGCTGTCCAAAAGAAATTCAATGCCTTTACAGCCCATCCTTGTTGTAGAATTGTTTGATGTATGGGGTATAGACTTCATGGGCCCCTTTCCTCCTTCTAATGGTTATCAGTTCATCTTAGTGGTAGTGGACTATGTTTCCAAATGGGTAGAAGCCATTGCCACAAGAACCAATGACAACCAGGTGGTCCTCAAATTTCTAAGGCAACACATTTTCTCCAGATTTGGAACCCCTAGAGCTATTATCAGTGATGGGGGTAGTCATTTCTGCAACAGAAATTTCGAAAGCTTGCTCTAGAAATATTCTGTGACCCATAGGATTGCTACTCCCTACCACTCGCAGACAAGTGGGCAAGTTGAAATTTCCAACAGGGAGATCAAGCACATCCTTGAGAAAATAGTAAGGATGGATAGGAGAGATTGGGCCGATAAACTGAATGATGCACTGTGGGCTTATAGGAGTGCCTATAGGACTCCCATTGGAATGTCCCCATTCAGACTGATCTATGGCAAGGCTTGCCATCTCCCAGTAGAGTTAGAACACAAGGCCTATTGGGCCATTAAGAATTTCAATATGAACCTAACTTCTGCTAGTCTCCACAGGTCTTTGCAGCTGTCTGAATTGGATGAGCTGAGGATGGATGCCTACACCAATGCCAGGATCAACAAGGAACGGTCCAAAGCTTGCTTTGACAAGGGCTTGCTGAGAAAAAGACTCATACCTGGTGGTATGGTTTGGTTATTCAACTCCAAACAAAAATTCTTTCCTGGCAAATTAAAATCCAGATGGGAAGGTCCCTATATTGTCTTAAATGTTTCTCCATCTGGTGTTGTGGAAGTCCAGGATCCCAAATCAGGGCGAACCTTCAAAGTGAATGGTCAGAGGCACAAGCCTTGCATCGAAAAACCTGCTGACCCTATGCTCACTATTCATTTTCATGGGACCCCTACCTCTACCTGACCCATAGTTGTGTCCATGTTGTACTATACTACTTTTGTTTCTTCAATAATTTTTAGGAAATTTTAGTGTTCATGTGGAGTCTGAATATGTTGAGCTTGATAGAGTTTATGTGGGATTGGAATGATTTCTTCTTCTTCTTCTGCGAATTGCTGATTTTCGAATTGAATGCCTATCGTTTGAATATTTTTGATGAGTATGCCGCACTACCTGTATTGCCCCTGTTTGGTACTAAGCCCTCGCGCATTACCAATTGAGATTTGGGAAGCTCTCGCGCTATTCACATAGAACATTTATTTCGCGATCGCGAGCTTCAACAAATGCTGCAGAGACTCTCACGCACTTCGAGCCCCAACATCCATAATCGCGAGATTCTGTTTTCTCGTGATCCCCTTACCCAGTTGCGCGAGTCAAATGCATTTGTCATTTCCCACGCTGATTGCTGGGACTTGACATTTCCCAACTCCCTCTCAATTAATTGCGACGACCTGGATGTTATTCCACCATTTCATCTTCCACCATCCTCGTCTTTAAATACACAGGGAGTCCCCTTTCATATTCATCGCATCCTTTCTCCTCTCACCCTAGCGGTCCTTCCCTACTCCTACCAATGGCAGATGACAAGCCTAATGCGCTGCCTAACATGTTTTACCCGATGTGGTTGGACCCGCCACCACCTAAAGAGCCAGATCCCCTACAACCCCTCTGGGATGAGTGCGAGGCGGTTCAGCAGCTCCTGGCTAAGGAGGAGGAGGAAAAGCTCCAGCCACATCAGAAAAAGAAAAAGATAGAACCATCCCCTGCCCCCTCCACTCTACCCCCTCCCCCACCTTCTCAACCCCCTCACCCTTGCTCCCTCTCTCCCTTCTTCCCCCTTTTTGTAATTTTCTTTTTTCATTTTAATGAAATTTTCTTTTCCTGTTATTCTGTACAGTTCTCTATGTTTGGTTGTTTTCTTTCTTGCTGTTTCCTTTTATTATGCCCTTAATAAATCTGCTGCACAGACACCTTTGAACCAGTGAGGACACTGCTCCTCCTATGTTTGGGGGTGTGGCAAGCAAACCCTGCCAATGGAATAGTTAAACTAAGTGCAGCAGAGGCAGGTGAGTAATATGGAAATGGATCTATGATCACTTAAGAATCATGAAAAATAAGAAATTTAAAATTTCTGCAAACTTTAGACATTATAAACTTTTAATTTTTCACATTTCCATGATGAGATCACCAAGGAAACTCACTTGTATCCGTACTAAGTGAATCATTAGAGAGAGAAAAAGGTGAGGACATAATTAAAAGTTCAAAGGAAGACCATAACCAGTGAGAATTGGGCCTATAAAAATTTTTCCATCCTTTGAGGATTAACTAAGGCAATTTCTTCTAGTTCTAAGGACTGGCTGAGTCACTGTGCTCACTAGAAGTTAGGCAACTCCAAGTTGAAACAACTGACAACACTCATGAAACTTAGGAAAGGATCAAGGCCTTCTCTTGGACAGTATGAGCCTAATAAGACCAACCTTAAGCAACTGCCCTTGTCCATACCCCCTTTGAGCTTTAAATCCTAAATTTCTTCAATATGCACCCAAGTACTTGTACCTGAACCTATGAACCTGATTCAGCCTACCCTCACTCTGAGAATTCACAAGGTAAAGGAGAAAGAGCTGAAGATGGAATAGCTATGGTCAACATTAGGTGAATGGAGAAGAAGTATCTCAAAATTCTAGCAGTATGGTAACTGAGAACATGGTGGCATTTCAGAAAAGCAAAAAAAAAAAATGAAAAAAAAAAGAAGAAAATTCCATAAAAAAGAAACAAAAACAATAATGAAGAGGAGCAAGAGAGGAGTCAAAGAAGAACTTTCTTTTGGAAAATCAAAATCAAGAAGAGAAACTGATCACTTCAAATCGGAAAATCTCAAAGAAGAAGAAAGGAGCTGAATTCATGAAGGTGAAGTCATGAACCACCTCCTTCACTTACTGATTTCTGAATTTTGAACCTCTTTTCAATCTTCCATTCTTTTAACCCCACTCCATAAGCCACATTCCAGCCCAGTTAAAAGCCCTTGTGATCCAAAGTTGAGTGAGTTGTCATGTGGAGATAAAGAGTTATCCAATCTATGGTGAGGCTGTGTCAATGATGTCAGCACCTAAGAGCTATGCCTATGCTCATGCTTACAGACCCATTTGAGGGATGTAACTGCTCTTGAGCTTGAGAGAAAATGAACCCCTCAACAAGACCCTTATGAGAGTATGCCCTAGAAAGTTTTTGGGTCTGAATTTGAATGCATTATGTATGACCTATAACCTTATTTTTAATTTGATGATGAGCTCAGTGCTGGCACACACTTGTGCAGTTTTCTGTGGTTGTACACTGATTGGAAATGTTGTGCCTTCATGAAAAGTTTATGTTGTTTAAATTACTGCGCAACCAATAGATTAAATTTCTTTTATGTTTACTGATTCAAGAGTAAACTAAGTCTGCTCCTTGACTGCTCACTTAATGATATTGCATTTTTGTTAACTGTTTCATTGAGAAGTTTGTGGGTGTCTTCACTGAAAACCCTCAGGAGACTTCACTCCTCCACTAGGGATCACCTAGGGGTTTAAAAGGCTTGGTACATATGCTAAATGTATCCGTGCTCCCTACGAAAGTGGCATTTAATTTTTATAGTAGATTTAATGTAGCTTTGCTAAGGGCCTAGCAAAGATTAGGTTTGGGGGTGTGTTAAGACCTGAAAAGTACCACTTTTCACCCCTTAACTTAACCTTTGATTAGACCCTTAGCCATCTAATAAGTTCTTGTTAAGTGTTTTATGTAGGTAATAATCAGCAGTGAAACAAGGCCAGGAATCCTACTAAGGAGCCTGTTTTGGCACCAGAAGTCCCTCAGAAGGATGGACTCTGAATCCAGACCTGGAATGAGCATCGCGTAGTCCAACTGAGCTTCCCAAGACTTTACAACAACTACTCGCGCAGCTCTCGCGAAGCACATGAGTAGAACACATCGCACAGTCTCGCGTAGTTCAAAGCAGACCTCTCTCAACCTTGCGCAGTTCGCTCAAAAAGGCTGAGGAGAGAGAGCTTCAGGAGACTCCTCGCGCAGCTGTCGGGCAATGGCCATGGGATGCAATTATCAGAAGAGAACTCCTCGCGTAGTTCTCGCGCCATTCAAGAAGAAAGCATCCTCGCGAGGACAGAGCCATCCTCGCGAAGATCAATTAATACATGAAACCTCGCACAGTTCAGAACTCATTAAAGCCTCGCGAGGAAAATCGCGAAGTCCATTGAAGAGAAGTGCTCACGAAGTTCTCGCGCTATTCAAATCTATCCTCGTGAAGATCAACCCAGTGATCATGCAGCTACCTCGCCACTGCTTCAACTCCAACCCCACGGCATCTGAGGCTTTGATGTCTACTCAACCTTGCGACTGCCTGAAGATCAAACCAAGGCAACCTCGCGACGGTTGAAGCTTCAATATCAAATCATCCTCGTGAAGAGCAACGAGCTACCACGCGACAAGTCTTGGAAACAATGGCTACCTAGCGAAGCTCTGAACTTCAACTTCCATCTCTTCAGTAGAGGGCCTTTTAGGAATTTCTAGCGATTAGGGCACGCACTCCCATGCCCAAATCTTCATGCACGTGCCCCAAGGCATCTAAGGATCACTATTCGGCCATGTGGCATCGTTAAAATTAGGGTTTCCTAACCCTAATGCGCTGCCACACCACTGCTATATAAATCTATACTTAGCTGAGAGAGGAAAATCCTGGAATAGCTGGGAACACATCTCATTTCTTGGAGACTTGATCTGAGATCGTTTTTCTTTTCTTTTTATAGTTGTAAGTAGTTTTTCTTTTTCTTTTTCCTTCTCTCCATAGTCCAGCACTTGCTGGCTATGTCTTTGTATGCTTTTTGAACTAGATCAATGGAAGTTTTGTAATAGAATTTGTACTCTATGGGATTTGTGTTTGAATGTGAGATGCTCTGTGCAAGGCTGCTGCCTTGTAATCCGCCATTGCTTTGGCTATGATTCAAAGCAATGGAGGACTGATTCTAAGGGCAACTCATGTCCAAGTGACCTGTGTGTTTTGGCCATCATGGTCATATACAGCCTTAGCCCCACCACAGGACCCACTAGATCTGAAATCCCCATGGGAGCTTGAGCTGGTACCCTTGTGACCATGGTGGTGGCAGCTATATTCTTATTTTGTCTTGGGCTCCGTGAGGAGGATAGCCTCTAGGATAGTCTGTGACCATTCACGCGGACAGGTTATAGCCTTAGGGTGATTCTAATCCACCGATCTAAGATGGATCCTTCTTCTTTGCACCCGAGCTTGTAGAAGGCTGGTGGGAGATTGTACAGAGGCAGACTCCCCTATAATTGTATAGATCTGCTATCAGATGTTAGATCTGATCTGGTTATAGAGATTGTAGGCTTGTGACTGGACCATTGTAGCCTCACTCAAGCAATGGACAGCTAGATCGAAGGTTGTACTCAATCTCTTATTGGTTCTATGTGTCTGGGCTATCATGGTCCTATACAGCCTTAGCCCCACACATAGAGCTTTAGAGGTTGAGGTTCCCTATGGATTCTTGAACTGGTAGCCTGGATGAAATAGTGCCTACAATGATTAACTTGTTTTGACCCATCCCTGGATTGTGGTTCCCCTATGGGATAGTCTGTGACCATTTGAGTGGACAGGTTATAACCTTAAGGGATTGATTCATGGCAGAGATATGGGTTGGATCATTTCTCCTCAGTGGTGATAACGTAGCCATTGGACAAGATTTCTATAACATCAAATCTGAATCTGAGTTACAAAGCTCCTCTGATCTAGGCTCAATGACATACTTCTCACCCTTTTATATTTATTTTCCACACTCCATCCATCCTCTCAACCCTTTCTGTAGCCTAGAATACCTAGAATAAGTGACCTTAAACTCCCCTCATTTTTAGGACTGGCAGATCTGTAGTCAAATCTGGAAGGACTACTAGAGATGGCTCCCTTGGAGCTGTAGATCACCTTTCCCTGTGGGACAAACTCTTACTTATCAAAACTTGCCACAATGGACCCTGTATCTTGCAGGTCTAGGATTTCTTAGTTGTGCTGATTTCATCCCCTATTTTAGTCTTTCTTTGATTTTTAAATTACTTTTATCACCAACCAATAAAGTAAGCACACACTCAGTAATCCGCCAACACTTGTCCTTTTGGCACTTTTGCTTACAGATGGATGCCTTTTGGACTGTGTAATGCCCCAGCCACCTTTCAGAGGTGTATGTATGCCATTTTTTCTGATATGATTGATAAATTTTTGGAAATTTTTATGGAAGATTTTTCGGTTTATGGGGATAGCTTTGACCATTGTCTGCAACACCTCCATCAGGTCTTACAAAGATGTGAGGAGACCAATTTGGTCTTAAGTTGGGAAAAGAGTCACTTCATGGTAGCACAAGGAATTGTGCTGGGCCATGTGGTCTCTAAAGATGGAATTGAAGTAGACAAGGCCAAAGTTGACCTCATTGCAAATTTGTTCCCTCCAAGAACAGTCAAGCAAATCAGATCTTTCCTTGGACATGCTGGATTCTACAGGAGGTTTATCAAAGACATCAGCAAAATTGCTAAACCATTGTGCCACCTGCTCGGCCAGGATGTGCCCTTTGACTTTTCTGCTGAATGTCTTGAGGCTTTTGAAACTCTAAAAATCTGCCTCACCTCTGCCCCTGTACTCCAAACACCTGACTATACCCTGCCCTTTGAGTTAATGTGTGATGCATCTGACTTAGCAATAGGTGCTGCCTTGGGCCAAAGAAAAGATAAGTTGCCTGTGGTCATTGCATATCTCTACAAATCACTTGCTGAAGCTTAGCTAAACTACACAACAACTGAGAAAGAGCTTCTGGCAGTGGTTTTTGCTGTGGACAAGTTTAGACCTTACCTACTTTGGTCTAAAACTGTCATCTTCACTGACCACTCAGCATTAAAGTACCTACTGTCCAAGAAGGATGCAAAGCTCAGATTGATTAAATGGATACTCCTGTTGCAGGAGTTTGACATCGAAATCAAGGACAAAAAGGGTGTAGAAAATGTGGTGGCTGACAACTTGTCCAGAATTATGTTGGAGAAAGGTGTTAATGACCTTGCTACAAATGATGTCTTCTCGGATGAGCAACTGTTTGCCATCCAATCTTTAGTTCCTTGGTATGCACATATTGTCCATTATCTAGTTATAGGCAAGATTCCTGCCCATTGGATAAAAATGGGCAAAGACCTATTTTTCTCACAAGTCAAATTCTTTTCTTGGGAGGAACCTTGCTTTTACAAGTATTGTGCAGACCAAATCATTCGAAAATATTTTCCTGAAAGTGATGTCCCCAGTATTCTGGCCATGTGCCATTAAAATGCCTGTGGGGGTCATTTTAGTGGGAGAAAAATCGCTGACAAAGTGTTGCAGTGTGGGTTCTATTGGCCTTCTCTTTTCAGAGATGCCAATACACACTGCAAGACCTATAAAAGATGTCAGAAATTAGGAGGGCTATCCAAATAAAATTCAATGCCTTTACTTTCATCCTTGTTGTAGAACCTGTTGATGTGGGGTATTGATTTTATGGGCCCCTTTCCTCCTTCAAATGGTTTTCATTTCATCTTAGTGGCAGTGGATTACGTTTCCAAATGGGTAGAAGCCATTGCCACAAGAACTAATGATAATCAGGCTGTCCTCAAGTTTATAAAGCAGAATATCTTCTCGAGATTTGGCACCCCTAGAGCCATCATCAGTGATGGGGGTAGCCATTTCTGTAATAGAAATTTTGAGAGCTTGCTCAAGAAATACTCTGTCACCCATAGGAATGCTACTCCCTACCACCCACAAACCAGTGGGCAAGTAGAAATTTCAAATAGGGAGATTGAGCACATCCTAGAGAAGACTGTGAGGATTGATAGGAAAGATTGGGCTGACAAGCTTAATGATGCACTTTGGGCTTATAAGACTGCCTATAATACTCCCATTGGTATGTCCCCATTCAGACTGATTTATGGCAAGGCCTGTCATCTCCCGGTGGTGTTAGAACACAGGGCCTATTGGGCCATCAAACATTTAAATTTGGACCTAACTTCTGCTGGTCATCACAGGTTGCTGCAACTGTCCGAATTGGAAGAGCTAAGGATGGATGTGTATGCTAATGCCAGGATCTACAAGGAAAGGTCCAAAGCTTTCTTTGACAAAGGGCTTTTGAGAAAGAGTTTCATAGCTGGTGATGAGGTTTGGTTGTTTAACTCCAAACTTAAATTCTTTCTAGGCAAATTGAAATCCAGATGGGAAGGTCCCTACATTGTCATGCATGTTTCCCCATCTGGTGCTGTGGAAATCAAGGATCCCAAGTCTAGGAGAACCTTGAAGGTGAATGGTCAGAGGCTTAAGCCTTATTTTGAAAAACCTGCTGAACCCATGGACACCATTCACTTTCAAGGGGATCCTTCTTCCAATTGATCCACAGGTGTGTCATTATTGTATCATATGTACTTTGTTTTTGGTAGATTTATCTTACTTTCTTTTGTTTATATTCTCTAGGATTTGTTAGTGGTCCCATCTGAATCTCGACCTATCTGTTTTAAACTTTTGATGCTTAGTTTGATTCTTACTGCTGTTGAATTGATAGTTTTTGTTGAATGCATAATGTGGGAGGTTGATTTTTATTGTCCTTGCTTGAATGCTTGAGTTTTCATGTGTCTAGAGGTATCCATGGTGAGTCATGCCTAGGATCCAACCATAGCACATATACAAAAGGGTAGAATCTAGAGCACATGCTCTTTGTTTTATACTTTGCTATCACGGGGTCCAAAATGAAGCCTGGGAGACTCTCGCGCACTACAGACGGCATACTTCATCAATTGTCCCGAGATTCTAAAGCTGTCGCGAGGTTACAAAGGAAGTCTGGGAGAATTTTGCACAGTTCACATGGAAACATTCAACAGCTGTCGCGAAATTCATGTGCACCTGAGAACCTCTCGCGCGATCCACGTAGAGCTATCCATTAGTTACCGTGAGATTCATAGGCTCTCGCGAGGTTTAGCAGGACACCTGAGAGACTCTCACGCAATTCAACAGAAATACTTCATTTGCTATCGCGAGATTCTAAGGCTGTCGCGAGATTCAAAGTGAACCTCAGAGCTTTTCGCACAATCCAAATGGAGACTTGGGAGCCGCTCGCGCAATTCACATGAATTCATCTCATACTGTCGCGTGCTCCAAGGTCA
Organism: Chloranthus sessilifolius; assembly: GCA_021018995.1. NCBI lineage: Eukaryota > Viridiplantae > Streptophyta > Magnoliopsida > Chloranthales > Chloranthaceae > Chloranthus > Chloranthus sessilifolius. Next base: position 45,328,024 of record CM037592.1, read on the forward strand.
GCCTGAGAGATTGTCGCGCAATCCAGATTGAATAAACACCTTCGCTAGGCTCATTTTCAATCCCGCGACCAGATGTTCCAAAGCGCGTCGAGCTTCACGATAAGTATTTTAACCCCACGCTTGAATCCTTTTCCAGAATTCTCTTCCTTCTTCCCTCTGTGAAACCCTAGATTCTAGCGCTCTTCCCCCTCTCTCCTCCAGCATCAATCCTACAACTCATCATTCACTCCATAAATCTACAGAGTTGTTCCTAGCATCACCCCCATCCATTGCCCTCTGATCAAAGATCTCGCGTTGCCCTGTGCGTCAAATCAAACCTAACCCTAGGATTTTAGGGTAGGCACTTAGATCTCAGTATCCATTTCTCATCTTATAAGATAGAGTTTGAAATGGCTCCAAAGATTGCATAGAAGAGAAAGGGGAAGGATAAGGCCCCTGCTGAGACCACCCCTAAGAAGGCCAATATTTCAAAGTCACCCAAAAAAGGGAAGGAAGTGGTTGAGGAGGTGGAGGAACCAACCCCTAAGTTTTCTACTCCTTCTTAGCTCATGGTTTCAATCCTGTTGAAGCCTGAGACAGATTTTGACGTACATGTTTTTTAGAAGGAACCTCTCTCTGACCCTGTTGTGCAGTTTATGAATAAAGAAGGCCTTACACCATTGATGAGAGGTATTCCAGCACTAGCCTACCCTAGGCTAGTGCAACTGCTTTATCAACACATCAGGGTCAAGAAGGATAAGGATGGACAAGCTTGCTTGCTGGTGCTGATTGACGACTTTGATATGTTAGTGAGCCCCAAGGTGATTGCTGAAGTTTTGGGAATGCCAGCCGCATTCAACCCTAGCTGCGGATATGGCCCCCCCTGAGTGCATCAATTGACACAATTACACGGGCCTTAACCAGAGGATTATAGGCCACAGGGGATTCGATCAGAAGGAGAGAATTGGAACCTGAACTCCTCTTCATAGACTAAGTCCTACGAAAGAACATATACTGCACAGGACATCAGCAGGAGAGGAGAACTCCCATTGCCGATGCTGTTTATTCATTCTCTCTTAGCCATGGCTTTCATACGGCCTAGCTCATATTTGAGGTAATGAAAGACATAGTAGAGAAGATAGGGCAGAAAAAGAAGCCTCGCACACTACCATATGCCAGAATCATTACCGTGCTGCTACTCAAGGGGAGATACAAGATAGGAAAAATTGAGCAGACGACCACCCTTGCCCCTACTACCTTTGCCAAGAGGTAATGGGGAATCAGCAGGAGCCTGATGGAGGCCCAGAAGAAAAAGAAAGTTGAGGCTCAGGCCCTTCCCATGCAAGCAGAAGAGGCAGCTGGATCAAGGTCTACCCCTGTTACCGAGGAGGTGCCCCCAGAGCCTACCAGCACCACTGCAGCAGCAGCACCCATTCCCCCTCCACATTCTCCTCCTGGATCCACTATCCCTCTTCCATCTTTCTCTCACCCTCCTCTATCCTCATCATCTACGCCCACTCCCCCTTCACCTGTGATTGGTACCTAGGAGGACTCTCCATCCCCTACCTTACCTTAGTACACAGCCCCCATACCTCCATTAGCTACACATAAACCTGTCAGCCCTCCCCTCATTTCCTACAAAAAATGAAAAACCACTGATAAAATCCCCACTACCTCCCAGACCCCACCCTCAATCCCTTTCCTCGACATTGGCATACCTGACCTTGCAGAAACCATCACCCCAGCCATACCATATACATCCCCACTCACAGACATTGACTTAACCCTTAACACCACCATAGGATTCCAAGCCTTTCTATCAACCTTCCTTGACACAATATCTACTCACTACACCCCCCTTCCAAACTTCCCAACTACATCACACCATCACTCCCCAGAACCCCACTCTTCCCCTCCTTCCACTTTTCACCATGCACCTTCCTCACCTTTCCAATCAGGACCCTCTTCTTCCCAGACCCATCTTCCCAGCCCTTACACACTGACCCTTATCCTATCCCTTATCCAAGTCATCCAAGTCCAATTAGCCACCACTACCCAAAAACAGGACCAGATGCAGACATAACTCACTTCCATCCAATCCACCCTCCAGACATTAAACAACCCACCCATCCCTCCACATCCCACTACAATCCCCTTGGTCCTTTACACTAACCAACATACCCAAACTGACACCATCCCTTACTCCCAACCCCATCCACCACCCATAATCCCCATTACACAACAAACCCCCCCAAGCTCTCCCACATTCACTGACAAATCTACCCAAATAGACCCAGAACTTATCCCCCCCCCCCCAATAGACTTACCCACTGTTACCCCTCTTTCCCTCCCCCAGGACCAATCACAGTTTGCTCCTTCCACTTCCTATCTGCCCATCGCACCCAAACATTTTTTTTACAGCCCTCCCTACCTCACCATCGTCCATCACATGAGGGATAATGCTTACCTTAGGAAGGATGTCCTGAGAGGCATGGCCAAACTTCGCCAATCCATTGAGACCCCACTGCTGGAGCAGATCGATAAAATGAAGGAGGCCTACTGAAAGCAACTTCTAGGCATCTCCTTGGGGTGGACTAACATATTGGAAGCCTACCAGTAGGCCAAGGCTACAACTACTTATCATGAGTTGAATTGGGAGTTTGAGAAAGCAAATGCTGCTACAGAGAAGGCTCGGGCAAGAATGTTTGAAAAGAGTCTCAAAAATGCCCAAGAGATCTTCAGCATCCAAAAAGACATCCATGAGACTGACCTCCTAAAACACCAAATTCAAATTGCCTCACTGGAATCTGCATTGGCTGCTGCCAGAAATGTTCCTCTGCAGCCCACCCCAATCTCTATTCAAATGCCCGACCCAGAGCCTAAAGCTACTCCATCTACAGCTGCCTAGTCTGAGGAGGCACAACTAGAGACCAGCAAGCGAAAGGGAAGGCCCCAGCTGCCCCTCCTCCATCACCTCCTCCAGAGCAGCCTCCACCTACCAAAGCCTCTGCTGCACCTCCACAAGAGCAAACTTATCTTAAGCAGAGTAAAGTCACTGCTTAGAGGACTGCTCCCAAAGCTGCCCCTTTAAAAATTGGCAAAGAGCCAGCTGCCCAGTTTGAGGAGGCACATTCCCCTAGCCAGCCTGAGTCTCAGGAAAAAGGGAAATTCCCAGTGGTCCCCACTGAGGAAACCAAAGGCAAAGGAAAAGGCAAATCCCCTGCAACCCCCCCTGCAAAGCGAAAAGGAAAAGCCCCTCAAGAACCCAAGGAACCAAAAATATCCAAGCACCCAAAAGTAAGGGTTAGGGCACCTAAAGCTCCTACTGCCAAGAAAACACCAACCGAAGCAGAAAAGGAAAGGGAGGCAAAGAAGAAACAGGGCAAAGCTGCCCTTAGGGCACATGCTACAAAGATGGGCTGGCATTTCTTTACCGATTATGATTCAGATGATTCCTCTTAGAGTAGCTTAGATTGTAATTACCATTGTACATGTTTTCCAATTAATATAATTTTTCTTTTTTGTATTCTTTTGACTGTTCTGTGTGTTGTTCTATTTTTTAGTCTTCATTTTGTTCCAATTTTGTCCTGGGAGATGTCTGTAGGGTGGCTATAATCATTTCAAATATGAATTCACATGCACGGTCGATTCAATGTCAATTGCCAGGGGATACCACAATTTGTACTGAGCCGCTGCACGATACACAGGATCCCCTTAAATACCATGCCTATCTTTAGACCCTCATTTCTTGTGCACTCTTCTTTCCCATACTCGGTTGTGCGATTCCCCTTTCCCCAAACATTCCCCATTTATTGCCCGTCTTGGAATGGGGTAAAACTTTCAATGTGCCATTTCATTTTCCACCGCCCATATCTTTTAAATAGACCATTACTCCTATTTCGTCTCATCCTTCCTCTTTTAACCCCAGCTGTCCAACCCTCCTCAGGACCATGGCAGCTGATGAACCATTCAGTTTCCCCATTAAATTCTATCCCATCTGGGAGGATCCCCCACCGCCTAAGGAGCCGGACCCATTACAATTTCTCTGAGATGAGTATGACGAGGTTCAGAGGATCCTCACCAAGGAGGAAAAGAAAAAAAGAATGAAGGAGAAGAGAGAGAAGAAGAAGAGAAAAATGGATCCACCTGCATCTCTCCCACCATCTTCCTCACACTCTCCCCCCTCAACTCTCCCTTGATCCATTTCCCCCCCCCCCCTCATTTTGTCTTTTCTTTTTCCATCTTTTTGTACTCTTTTCTTTTTATTTTAATGCAAGTCTCTTTTAGTTCCATACTGTTCAGTTAGCATTTTTTGTTTCTCAAACTTCTTCTGTGTTTATTTTTATTTCTCTGCCTGGAATCTACTGCATTTTCTCACCTTTGAACCGGAGGACATCGCCATCATGGTTTAGCGTGTAAGGTGATAGGTCTGCCAATAGAATAGTTAATTTTAGTGCAGTGATGGTAGTATAACTGGGATGAATAAAGTCAATTCCCACTTAACTTGATACAATGAGGAAACTTGTAAAAATTAAAATATCTTTGCAGACTTTTCGAAACTGAAAGAGTTAAAAATCTTGACACCACCATGAAGCTAATATTAGAAAAAAATTTCAGTTAGTACTCAGTGAACCTAAGAAGAGAGAAACAGATGAAAATACACCCCATGGGTTAAATTTGATGACCATACCTAGTAAGATTTGGGTCCAGCATTTTTTTTTGAATTGTGTTTTTGGCATTATTTCTGCTCTAAGGACTGATTGAATCAAGACTTTTTCACTAGAAGTTTTGCACCTCTAAATCAAAACTAGTTGACAGCACTCATGATACTAAGGAAATGATCCAAGGCCCTCATTTGGACAGTTTGAGCCTGAAAATCCAACCTTTTAAAAATCTGCCCTTTTGCATACACTAGTTGAGCCTTAAAATCATACTTTTCTTTCACAAACACTAGAACACTTGCACCTTAACCTCATGACCTGAGCCAACCTTACCCTCACTCTGAGAATTTAGAAGGTAAAGGAGGAGTTGAAGATACTAAGAATGGTCCAACATTCTGTGGAAGGTGAAGAAAAAGCAACTTGTGAACAGCTATGTATCAATGGCAGTTGTGTGGCAGTTCATCAAAAGAACGAATTAAAAAAATAAATAAAATAAAATAAAATAAAAAGAGAAAAAGAAAGAGAAGTCTAGAGAACAACATCATCTAAAAATTGAAAACAAGAGGAGAAGTTGGCCACTTTGAGTCTGAAACATAAAAAGAAAGATGAAGTTTTTGCTGAAATGAAGGTTGTGAAGTCATGAATCACTCCTTACCTTGCTGATTTCTTAATTTGGATTCCCTTTTCACCCCTTTATTCTTTACATCCCTCAGCCATAAGCCACATTACAACCCATTCAAAAAGACCTTGTGGATCCGAAGTTAAATGAGCTGTCATGTGGAGATGAGGAGTTGTCCAATCTATGGTGAAAATTCTTGAAGATATCAGAAATTAGAAGCTCTGCCTATGCTCATGCTAGCAGACCCATTTGGGGTCTGTAACTGCTCTTGAGCTGTTTTGAATGTGAACACCCTCAGGTTGTTAATGTTGAGAGATAGCCCTAGTGAGAATTGGGCCTGAATTTAAACCTCATTAGGGGTTGTATCCAACCTGAATTTTGAATTTAAGGCAAGCTGGGTACTGATTTAAACCCAATGAATTTCTAATGTTCGGTGAATGGTGGTAATGCAAACTAATGTTAACTTCTAAGTTTTAAATGGCCTGCAACATTGCTGCAGTTTCCTCTAAGTGTTAAAGAATGGGTGTAGAATGAAGCTTTGTGCATTTAAATCTGTATTAACTGCACTATACTTAACTGTTCTAATGGTGAAGTTGGTGGGTGTCTTCACTGAAAACCCTCATGAGACTTCACTCCTCAACTAGGGATCACCTAGGGGTTTAAAAGGTTTGGTACATATGCTTAATGTACCCGTGATCCCTATGAAAGTGGCATTTAATTACAGCTTTGCTAAGGGACTAGCAAAGATTAGGTTTGGGGGTGTGTTAAGACCTGAAAAGTACCACTTTTCACCCCTTAACTTAATCTCTATTAAACCCTTAATCATTTAATAAAAGTGTTTTAAGTCTATTCTATAGGTAATAAGCAGCAGCTGTAAATAAACCCCTAACCATGCCAAAAAGCCTACTGCTGACCCAGAAGCTCCTTAGAAGTGTGAAGTTTAAACCCAGACCGAAAATTGCCTGCAACAGAGGCATAGCAAAGCAAAAACAAATTAAGGAGAATGCCTCGCGCAGATGTCACAGGGCTCAACAAATCAGAAAGAATACATCGTGCAGTTGTCGCGGGCTTCTGAAGGGAGCACACCAACCGGTCACACAGTCTTCACACCGTTCGCGTGCAGATGGATGCCAGCAGGGAGTAAAAAGTATACTTCGTGAGGTTCTCACGAGGCACAGTCTTAAGCGCTCGTGAAGTACTCCCACAGTCTCGCACAGCTCAAGAGATGAGTTTTCAACCTTCGCGCGATTCACTGAATGGAGAAAGCTCCAGGCATTCTAGCGTGCAGCTATCGCGCAGTGGCCGCGGGACACATACTTTCAAGGAACTGCTTGCTCGATCCAGAAGCCTATGTACTTTATTCTCTTCGCGAGAATCGCCGCAAGATTCATCAAGGAACGAACTGCGCGCGCCATTGTTGCGCCATTCAAATGCGAAGACCAATCCCGCGAAGACCAAAGCATTCCCGTGATGATCAAAGTACCAACCCCGCGACTGCAAGAGCTTCAAGGCAAAGCAACCCCACGACACCAATTCTACTATGCGGCAAGATCTGTAAATCTTTTCTAATCAGCAAGGATCGGGTTCTAAGCTTCTCCCCACGTCTGTAAGGGAAATCTGGGAATCTCTAGCGATTAGGGCATCCACATAAATGCTCCAATCTTTGTGCACACGCCCCGAGGCATCTAAGGGACAAGAATGGGCCACAATTGCATTAATGAAATTAGAGTTTTCCTTACCCTAATTGAGAGAGAACCGACTGCTATATAAGCCTAAGCCTAGCTTCGGTTTAAGGGACTTTTTTTGGATTGATTTTTGTTCTCGACTTCTGTGCTTCTTCTTGAAACCAACTGTAGAATTACAGTAGGCTAAGGTTAGGGTTTAGGAGTTTTCTTTTTCCTTTTTCCTTCTCTCCATAGTCCAGCACTTGCTGACTATGCCTTTTGTATGATTATTTGGTATAGATTTTAATGGAGTTTTCGTAATAGGATCTGTTGCATGTATGGGATTGTGTTTTTGTTGTGAGCTGTACTTTACAGGGCTGCTGCCTTGAGATCCTCCATTGCTAAGTTGTTTTATAAAGCAATGGAGGAATGCTTTTTAGGTTTTATTCAGATCCAAGTGACCTGTGTGTCCAGGTTAGACACATTGCAAGCCTTCCCCCACCACAAGATCCACTAAATCTGAATTCCCATGGGAACTTGCGCTGGTAGCCTTGTGAACATGGTGGTGGCAGCAATATTCTTGTTCTATCTTAGACCTCTGTGAGGAGGATAGCCTCTGCGGATAGTCTGTGACCATTCAAGTGGACAGATTATAGCCCTAGGGTGAGGCCAATTCACAGAACTAAGACAGATTCTTCTTCTCTGCACTTGTGCTTGTAGCCTTGTGAGAGATTGTGCAGAGACAGACTCCCCTATATTTGTATAGACCCACCATCAGATTGCAGATCTGATTTGGCTGTAGAGATTGTAGGATTGTGACTGGATCACTGCTATCTTTCTAAAGCAGTGAACAGCCAAGCATGAAAGCTAGTGCTCAAACTCTTGCTGGTCCTGTGTGTCCAGGCTCATACACTTTTTAAGCCTAGCCCCACACACAGAACTTTAGAGGTTGAGGTTCCTATGGATTCTTGAGCTTGTAGCCTGGATGCAGTAGTGCCTACAATGATAATTTTGTTCTTACCCATCTCTGAGTTGTGGTTCCCCTATTGGATAGTCTGTGACCATTCAAGTGGACAAGTTATAGCCATAAGGGATTGGATCATGGCCCAGGGGTGAGTTGGATTCTTTCTCCTCTTTGGTGATAATGTAGCCATTGGACAGGATTTCTATAGCAGCAGATCTGAATTTGTGTTATATGACCCATCAGATTTGTACCTAATAACATACTTCTCTCCCTTTTATATTTATTTTCTCACACTCCATCCTCTTTCTGAACCCTTTCTGTAGTTTAGACATTAAGTGACCTTAGGATTTAGATTATAGTGACCTTAAATCCCCTTCCATTTAGGATTGCCAGATCTGTAGTCAGATCTGGGGAGCCTACTAAAGAAATCTCCCTTGGAGCTTTAGATCAACCTTCCCTGTGGGATAAACTCTTATCAAAATTTGCTACAACACACCCTGTATCATGCAGGACTATGCATATTTTAGGCTTGTTGCCTTGCACTCCACCTTTCATTCATTTTGATTCACCCCATTCTTATCACTGTCTCCAATAAAGTCAGTAGCAAGCACTTTAAAATATCCTAACAAGCTATTCGAGTGCTCCAGAGCAGCAGTTATGCAGCTGCTTTCACCTTGGCTAACTTGAATGGATAAGATGTAGCAGTCTGGGCTGCTTGACCGAATGTTATGGCAACAACTATAAACTGCAGCTTGACATGTACATTGCTGCTCCACTCTTCAGGTTTACAGATTATAGTTTTGCTCGGCAACTGTTTGACATGAGTGTGCTGAAGGTGATGTGCTCACCTGAGCTACTGCACTACTACATGCATAAAGTGCTTGAGCTGCTGGTGTTTCATTCGAGTAGCTACAGCTGAGAACTGACTTGCTGCACACATGGAGTGCTCAAGATCTTGAAGTTGAAGCTGTAATGTTCTCCACAGCTGTCCTATATAATCTACTACAACATCACTCCACTAAGCTTGGGTTTCACTTCTCTCTCTCTCAGCAAGACTTCTAAGGCCCTGAGGCATGCTAAACAGCCCCAATGGTGTGAACCATCATGGTGCAATCTCTATAAATCCATCAGCTCCACAGCTTGACTCAAAATTGTTTCTTCTTGGCTCTAAAATGATGGATTGTTGCACTAAGCTGTAGTTTATTGTCATCTACAAAAACACACTTAAAAACTCATTATTAAGTAGCTCAATGGTCCATTAAAGGGCAGGTTAGGAGATGGAAAGTGGTATATTTTAGTGATCAACAAATATTCCCTCAACATCTTAGCAACTTGTTGTTCTTCTCTCGCCATATTGAATTGATGCGGGGGCAGGGCGGGGTGACTACAACGTTCGAAACTCACGACGTTTTGAGAAGAATGAGAGCTAGCATGAATACGCTGACACATCTTCTCAAGCTCATGACCTAGTCACTCTAGAGAAGGGAATTGCTACCTCAACCTTGGCATAAATAGAAAGTTAAAACAAAATAAAACCTTAGTAATGGCAACCACAAGCAAGTACCTTAGCCTCTCATAACGTCCTATGATAAGCATCGGTGTGTTCGAGCCTTTGATTTCCCAAGCCTAAAATAAAAACAAAACAAACTAGGGTTAGTATAATGATGTAAAAATAAACTAATAGAATAGAAATCAAATAAGATAAGCTGAAATTCCCAATAGCGGCACAAAAAAATGTGATCTTTTATAAATAGAAACCTTTCATGTGCACAAGTTCGAATGTACTAGGGCATGTACAAGGGTGTCGAACCACAGGGATTTATCTTGATTTAACCTCTGTTTTATAAAATAAAATGTAAAATTAGATTTCCTAAACTAATTCTAAAATAAATACAAGAAAACCTAAAATAGTTTTAAAATAAGAGACGAGAAGGCGGTCTGGAATCTCTCTTGGATCTAAGACTCGTATATAATAAACCCTATTTCTTTTCTATAATGAATCCCAGGTACCCCTGCTCCAGGCTACAAGCTTTGTCGCTTCATATATGAATTAGATAAATCTAATCGCCAAGGCATCATTGCACGGACCAACAAAAACTACCCTATAAGGCTAAGTCCGTCGGTGAATATCCTATCTAGGCCAACCCGAATCCCTACAAAGCCACTGAGATTATTCTAAACAGCATTACGACGTTACTATCATGTTCTCGCTATATTTGAAACCTCGAACATGCAATCGTACCATAAATAGAATCCAAAACTAGAAAAAGAAATAAAAGTTTATTAAATACTTATATCAAATTTAGAAGAGATCCTAGCCAGAGAGCATTTAACCTAACATCAATTTAGAGACCTTCATCATTGTTGAATCGGTCTTTGATCAATGATTACAGTCAATCTCCTTGTATTTCTGAACTATACCTAACCTAAACTATGAAAACTCACGATAGAAACTCTCTAGAAAAGTCTGTCGTGTGAATCCCCTAAAACTTAACCCTAGGGTCATTATTTATAGAGTATAAGGCCAGAACAATAGTACATGACAAGTATATCTCAAAATTCCCTGAAAATTAGCTGAAGGAAGAAGAATCTGGAAGGAAACTGATATGCCAGAGAAAATCTCGCTGGAAGGGTGATTTCTCGCGTAAAAACTTTGTTGTGATCTATCGAATTGGATTCTTGACTGATCAAAGTCCAGTTTAAATCTTCTGGTCAGAGACACTTCGCGGGGCTTCAGAATGGCTTGAAATCCTTACAGGTCGAACTAGTTTTAACCGATCGACTTTGTGTGCTTGAAGCTCTTTTGGTATTTGATCGGTCGAATATGATATCTCGACCCGTCCATTTGGACTTTTTCTCTTCTCTCTGATTCTTCCCGAGGCATCGTTCTGCTACACAATCCAGACCGGTCACATTTGAAGTCTTAACCGGTTAGAGTGACCTTTTAGGTCCTTATTCAACTGTTTTCCAAAGGATAATTTGCCAAAGCCTTAAGTTCTCCTTAACTTTACTCTTTTAACTCATTTTCCATTTATTAAGTTTTTGTACCTATTGCAACCCAGCATGAACTAAAAGCACATATTAGTAGTTGAGCGAGAGCTAACAAGGCCGAGATTTGGGTAAAAAATATACCATTTTGGAGATTGATCAGAATCCAGGTCATGGCCATCTAAAAATTTTTATGTGTTAAGTAGATAGAGGGCTAGGATCAAAATAAAATCTTCAACTAAGTTGACAATAAGTGGAATTTTTTCTCCTCCTCAAGTTTTAGGAGGTATTGGTTGACTGACATTGACGGTTATCGCCTACGGTGTCACGGCCCAATTTTTCCTTTCACAAAATCAAAGGAAAAACCGTGAGATCAGATGTTCTGAAATCACAATGGATGCTTTGGTACTAAGTGGTGATAACCTGGGTTCTCCTACCCAAAACCCATGCTGGCTGATCATAGGACTCAATTTGATTATCGAGTGCTCTTTAATAGTGGAATGCTTGATATAATTATGTGTTGTGTGTGTTCGCCTTCCCTCAAATGAGGTCTAAAATCTTCAATAAAACTAGGCAGACACACTCATATAGACCTGCAAGTATTCAGGATTTGTTGTAGCAAGCTTAAAAGAAAGGTGAGTAAGGGAATGTCCACAGGGAGGTTGGTTAGAAATATGATAAATCTCCAGATCTGTGTCAGATCTGGCACCCTAACTATTACTAATTTAGCTAAAAGACAGGGGAGATGTTTGGAATGGATTGTCACTTAAACTAAGCTACAATTAAACATAAACTAAATTGGATCGAGTTTAGGAGCTTAAATCTTGTAGGGGAAGAGAGTAAAAAGCAGAAAATGGAGAGGAGTAGCTTGGAGGTTGGTTTTCACTGAAATAAGATTCAATTAATCATGCTACAGAGGTTCAGAGTACACAATTCCCACGCTGGCTATAAGCACAGCTGTAGGGTGTAAATTCCACTCCAAATGATAGGATCCACCTGGTCTTAAGGCTATGATCTATCTACTTTAATGGTCACAGACCATCCCATAGACTTTATCGAATCCATGGATTGCAGTAGATGAATCCAATTGAGGCATGAGCTTAGATTTATCTTAAGGTTATGATCTTTCCACTTTAATGGTCACAGACCATCCTAGGGATCTCCTACAAAACCAGAGTCGCAATTAGAACAATTAAAACCACTACAGATGATGCAATTCCCAGGTCACAGACTCAAGGAATCGCAGGAGCATCAGACCCAGGGAGATCAGATGGTATCCAAGAGGTCTACCAGTTAAGTGGGTGAGCTGATCTACAACTCCTCTACACAAATTCGATCGATCACCAAATGGAACCAAAGGAAATTTAAATCTAATTAAAGCATTAAAAACAATATTATCATTGCAAACAAGGTCACTTTACAATGGAAATACTCTCAAATCTGTAGTCTGTGCAGCTGGGAACCTACAATAACACTCTTAACCTCACCTAATTACAGATCTAACTTCGCTCCTCGCTACTCCAAGGGACTTAGCCAACCATGGTTGGGCTAAAGGAGGGAAATGGAATTTCTCTGCAAGCTCTAATATCTAGAATTTGGCTCAGATCTCGATCCCCCTCCCAATGGCAATTGGGGATCTCTATATATAGCTTTCTCCTCTATTTTTCCCACCAAAAATTCCTTTTAGAAGGTCGTCAGAGTTTGTTAGAGTTCTGTTAAAGCACGTGGGTCGGTTAGGGCTTTTTAGGACATCTTCTGGAACCATCGTGTCGGTCACCTAGTGCCTCGAGTTGCATGCAATGGGTCACTGAAGTATAACTTGTGCTCAGCTGAATTTATGAGAAGTTCTGCACACGATTTTGACAGGTTCAGGAAGCTTTCGATAGGTTGGAATCGAGCATTTTGGTCCTTTCTCTAGGTTCTCAGATCCGTTCGATAGGTTTCGATAGGATGAATCTTTGCTTGGAGTTCCAGCCTTCTTAGTCCTTGGTTTGGAGTATTCGACAGGTTGGAGTATTCGACAGGTTGGAAAACCATTTCGACAGGTTCCGCTCTTCATTCCACCATTTCAATAGGTTTGCTTTCAGTCTTATCGAAAGGCTCAATCACCCTTCGATAGGTTATGTTCCATTATTCTCATCTCGATAGGTTCAAGAAACCATTCGATAGGTTCCTTTGACTCTTCAGGCAGGTTTTCGATAGGATGGATTCATCTTTCCTTTCAACTGCTCGATAGGTTCAAAGATCCTATTGAACTCCTTAATCCACATGAATTCATCCTTCTTCTGCCTTCAGATCCTATCAAAGACCTCTTCAACTGCACGAATTCTTCCTTTCTTTGCTTTCAGCTCCTATCGACGTCTTCAGGTGATCAATCGATAGGACGTTCTCAGCCTGTTTTCACTTCCTTCGCCTTGCCCTGCTGTAGCCACACGCTCCAAGGGTCTAGTGATGTGCTACCCTCCGGTGTGTTGTTGCTAGGTTTGTCTTGTGCTAAGAGATAGCTCCTTTTTGGGCATTCTTGAGTGGTTTTCTGCATTAGTACTTTCTTTTATTGTTGTCTACAAAATGCACTTGATACGAGCATATTAGTGTGCTCACAGGTCTATTAATGGTCAGGTTATAGGGTGAAAAGTGGCATTTTTCACCACTTAACATTATGACAGCTCGATCTTCACTTAGATAAATAGTTGGGAAGATCAAGCCATCAGATATTCAGAGTGTCAATGCAATTAAGGAAGAAAAGTGAGTAAGTGTGGAAGCGAAATGGTGAATTAACATATGGATTAAACAAGTTTTCCATCATTCTATTTATACAAAACTATATATGCCACTGGTGACGGCCGATCGTCACCTAAACAGAGGTCTAAAGCTACTCAAACTATACAAAAGATTTAATCCAAAATAAAACTGTACCAAGTGTCAGAATACACAATGTCCCGCACTATGCAGAGATCCAAAGAAGATAAATCTAGGGAAAGAACTTATCTGGAGACAACTCTTCTTCTTCTTCTTCCCAGATATAGTCGGGATCTGTAGCTAACTTCAGGTCCAACTCCAGGTCTACACCTGCACCTATGACGCATAGTTGAGGGCTGAGCTACATTTATCATTCTAATTCATAGGTTTGGTGAACAACTTGACTTTCTCACATTTATTACTGAAATAATATACTAGATTCAAAACATGAATTCAGAAAACATGTCATGTAATGATGTCGAGATATGCCGGGATGAATGCATAGCAGAGCAAAGATGTATCAGGTGAACAAAGAGATATCATTGTACAAAACATAGCATAGCACATAATACATCAGAGAATAGAGATATCAGAGAATGAAACACATTATCGCATAGAAACATCAGTCAAAATTATCCTGTAGCAGGAACAAAGCAGTCTGTAGTAGGCAGAAGGTTTAGAAGCCACGGAGACTCCACCCCACTTGGAGACTCCACTCCCCTCTGGAACTGGTATGAAACACATATCAAGCCAAAGTATCCTGTAGCAGGAACAAAGCAGTTCGTAGAGGACATAAGGTTTGAAAACCCCCGGGACTTCACCCCTCTCTTGGAGACTCCACTCCCATTTGCACTAGATTTCAGAGTCTTAATGATTCTATTCGGAGTTCAAAAGGTTGACATTCGAAGATTCAAAATGTATAGAGGCGTCAAGATGCATCATGCAAGTGATCATGCTCAAAAATTGATTATTTATCAATATAGGAGTTCAAATTATAATAATGCATGTAGGTTCAATTATGAGTTTAAAAATATCATGCTCATAATCGCCCAAAATCTTGCAGTGCAATCCTTCCTGCCCCAAAAATCAAAATTTCAAAGAGTTCAAATGAAGTCCAAGTTACCATGATCCAAGAATTCTCAATTTAATAGAACTAGGCATTGATAGTTTTCCCTACCTTGGTTTCAAGATCGTGCAAAACATTTCGAAATTCAGCTACACTCTATCCCTATTTTCCAAGTTATACCAAGAATATCAGGGTTCATAATATGTGTATCAATGATGGAGAATCAATATGAATCAAGTTTGCACAACCTTTCTAGAGGGAAAGTTGAGATATTCAAAGGCAGGGGAGCTCGCTTGAGCAAGCTACAGGGTTGTGTTGGTTACTTTCGAATGTTGTTATGTTATTGGTGGGAAAACATTGGTAAAGAAAAATAAATCAAAATGTGATGAAATAAAGATTGGTTAAAACAACAAATCTGAAATACACAGCCTGCATGATACAGGGCTGTTGTAACAAGTTTTGAGTAAGAGTTTGTCCCACAGAGAAATTGATCTAGAACCCAAAATGGGTTGTAATAGTAGGCCTCCAGATCTGGCTACAGATTTGACAAACCTAGAAAAAGGGAGTTGGGTGTCACAACTACACTAAATTACCACTAAAGGAAGAGAAATAAAGTGCAGTCCTATCATGAAGAAAGGGTTATGAAGAAGGTGGTGATGGTGTGTGTTAAAATAAAGATAAAAATGATAAGAAGTAGGTAATTAAGCTAAAGTTCTTTTAGCTTTGTAACCTAGACCTAGGGCTATCTCTGCAGCAATCCTTCAGATGGCTACAAGCACATCTGCAAGGAGGTATCTAACTCAACTCTTATGGTTTGACCTGGTCTCTTAAGGCTATAACCTGTCCACTTCAATGGTCACAGGCTATCCAATGGAGAGAATCATACCACATGAATTAAAGCAGAAAATCAATCTGATCCAAGGGAATGGACTGTCCACTTAAATGGTCACAAATTATCCAATAGATGTCCTCCAACCAATGGATCAAACCAGAACATTAACATCATTGTAAACACCATGTTTGCTAGGTTACAAGCACAAACATCCATGGGAGGAAATAGCTCTTGAAAAACCAATGGAAACCATAGTTGTTCAAAGGCTATTTAGAGACTTTAAATGCAGCTGATCATTGTTACTAAAGGCTTGCAATGACTCAGCTCACAAGTCTGCAATCTCTACTTAGAAATTAGATCTAACATCTGATGTTAGTTAAATAAAATAGAGGGGAGCTTATTGCTCCAACAACCTTTGACAAGGCTACAAGCTCAAGTGCAGAGGAAAAGAATCCCTCTAAGATTTGTGGCTTGGAATCACCCTAGGGATATAGTCTATCCACTTAAATTGTCATAGGCTATCCACAGAGGTTTTCCACATCATAGGGGACTGAGGTGGAACATGAAAATTCCTACTGTGACCATGGTTACAGGGCTACAAGCTCAAGCTTCCATGGGATTTTAAAATCAGCTCAAGTCCTAAATGTATGACATAGATTAAACAAAACTATAGACAAATAGGAAAATAACAGATTGAATTATCATTAAAATTAACATTCATTGATTAAACCAATACTTACAATGAGATGTCCTCAAGGCAACAGGCTTGTGCATAACAGTTCTCAACAAATCCCAATGTTCACAAGACCTATTACAAAAATTAAATAAAATTAAGCCTAATTGCTTACAGAGGTCATAGCCAGCAAGTGTTGGGCTAAGGAAGAAGAAAAAGAATGGAAAAAGAGATGATTAAACCCTAACCCTAATATGCTCGAGCTCACAGCTGACTGAGGTTGAAGGTGAGATATTTTTCTAAGTCAAAATTGTAGCTTATATACTCAGTCACAAATGCTTTGGCCAAGAGAAGATTAAACCCTAATTTGCTAGTAGACGTGATTTGGTTATAACCCTTGGATGCCTTGGGATGTGTGCATCAAGATCAGGGCCTCGAGATGTGTGCCCTAGACTTGCGAAAATCCCCAAAAGGTCCCTGAGTAAAGACTGAGAAGTGGAGAGCCTGACTTTAGCTTTTTAATTAATTCGTGAAGTTGCGGAGTGCTCGCGAGGGTAGATTTGGCTTGAAATGCTCTTTGCTCGTATAGAAGGATTTTAACTTATCGCGTAGCTGCTCTGCCCTGTAATGCTGTCGCGAGGTAGTATTTCCACACTTTGGCTGTGCTCGCGTAGTGGAGCTTCAGAAATTTCTGTCGCGAGGGTCTCACGCAGAGGAAGTTACCATTCTCTTCTCTCCTTGTTCATTGCATAACACAGCTCGATAGGTAGAGGGTTAAGCTTTTACGCACGTGAGAACTGCATGAGAGAATTTCTAGGGCTCTCTCTCCTCTTGAGCTATGTGAGAGTTATGCGAGCTTACTTGAGTTCTTTAATGCAAATTGGCCTTGCGAGATTGTGCGCACGGCTAATATTTAATTTGTTCCTTGTGAGAGCATCGCGAGCTGGATTTCAGAAGGCTTTAGTGCGTGACTATTGCGCGAGGTCTTTGAGTGTTGATTGCAGCTGAAGCACGTGACTGCTGCACGACGCAGTTCCCTGAGGTTAATTCGCTCACTGAGTGTGTGAGTTCTTCATGAGTTAACTTGTGCTGTAGGTATTAGCTGCGTGAGGAGGCTTTGCTATAGACTTAAACAATGCGAGATAATAATTTTGCTCCTCTGCTGCAATGCATATGCTGTTGTTGCAACATTCTCCACTCACATCCATACTTCTCTCATCTGCTGGACTTCCTTGGTCCATCATGACACGAAAAATAGTCACCATGGTGTGTACCACCATGGTGTTCCATCAGTCTTTGGCTCAGCAGTCATCTTGACTTGAACTCTTTCTCTTTTTGGCACCAAAAGCATAGACTTTATATTAAGCTGCACAATTATTACTAACTACAAAACAAACTAAACACAAAGTTATTAGACAACTCTAAGGTGTAGTAAAGGTTCGGTTAAGAGGTGAAAAGTAGTACTTTTCAGTGAATAACACACCCCCAAATCTAATCTTTGCTAGTCCTTGAGCAAAGCAATGTTTAAATAACTACTCTAGGAAAGTAAATGTCACTTTCGTAGGAAGCACGGATGTATTTAGCTTATGCATCAAGTCTTTTAAACCCCTAGGTGATCTCTAGTGGAGGAGTGAAGTCTCCTGAGGGTTTTTAGTGAAGGTACCCACAAACTTCTCAATAAAATAGTTAACTAAAGTGCAAACATTATCAAATCAATTTTCAATAAATAGAGCATTAGTCCACCACTAATTCTTTTCAAAATGTGAGGAGTTTAAACATATGAATGCACAGACCAATTAACTGAAAAATTCTTACATGAATGCGCATCATTTCCATTCTGCTCACAACAAGAAAAACAACAAGTATATGTCAGTACTGAGCTCACCATCAAATCAAAAATTAGGTTTAGACCATGCCCAATACATTCTATGTCAGACCCAATGCTTACTAGGGCAGTTTCTAACAAATAACTTTGAGGGTTTTCATTTTCACACAAGCTCAAGTGCAGTTACAACCCCAAATGGTACTGGAAGCATGAGCATAGGCAAGGCTCATAAATTCTGGCATCATTGACTATTTCTTACCATAGATTAGACACTCCTCATCTCCACATAACAACTCACTCTAATTAGGATCACAAGGTCTTATGATTGGGTTGTATGGTGGCTTATGGGTTTAGGTTACCAAGAATGGAAGGGTGAAAAGGATGCAAAATTTAGAAATCAGCAGGTGAAGGAGGTGATTCATGACTTCACGTTCTTTGATTCCACATATTCCATCTTCTTTGATGTTTTTCAGACTTGAAGCGGCCAGCTTCTCCTCTTATTTTTACTTTTTCCAATGAAATTTCCTCTTGACTCCTCTCTCTCCCTTTTCATTATTTATTTTTCTATTTTTCTTTTCGATACATTTTCTTTTTCTTTTTCTGAAATACCACCCTCTTCCCAGCTGCTACACTGTTGTCCTCTTTTTGTGTTTTTTTTCATTCACCAAATGTTTACCCTAGCTTGTCCATCTTCAACTCCTCTTTTACCGTCTGAATTCTCAGAGTGGGGTAGGGTTGAATTAGGTCCATAGGTTTAGGTGTAAATACTCAGGTGTGTTTTGAAGAAAATTGGAAATCAAGGTTCAAAAGGTGTATGCACAAGGGTAGTTTACTAGGTTTGGTATTTTTAGGCTCAAATTGTCCAAGAGGAGGCCTTGACCCTTTCTTAAATGTCATGGGTACTGTCAGCTATTTTAACTTTTAGATGCCTAACTTCTAGTGATGACAAGACTCAGCCACTCCTTAGAGCAAAAAGAATTGCCTAAGACACTCCTCAAAGAGAAAAAAATAAAAATAAATAAATTTTGTAGGCCCAAATCTCACTGGGTATAGTCTTCCATTGAACTCATAGGCATGTCCTTACCTTTTTCTCTCTTTAATGATTCACTAAGTGTTGACACAAATGAGTTTTCTTGGTGTTTACCTCATGGAAATATTAAATTTTAAAAGTTTTTAATGCCTAAATGTCTGCAAAATTAATAACTCTCCTCATTTTTAAAGTTTATTAGGTGAACATAGCTCTATTTCTATCTCACTCACTTAGTTCTATTGCACTTAGGTTAACTATATCATTGGCATACCTCGCCACACCCCCAAACTGTTGAGAACTAGAAAATACCATTTTCCACCCTTTAACCTAGGCCTTGATAGACCCTTGAGAGAACTAAATAAGTGTTTTAAGTGCTTGTGTTACAGCTAACAATAAAGACAGGCATAACTATGAAAGAAGCCTAAAAGTGCCAAAAAGATGATAATCCATGTCGATCCAAAGGAAGAAAGAGAAGGGACAACCTCACTAGCTGTCAAAATGCCTGAACTGAAGAGGCAAAGACCTGGTCTCAACCCAGAAAAGAAATGTGGAGCAATTCGAACAGAAAAATGCACTACAGAGTGCTTTTCGAAAAGAATCTGAACATTTCGAAAAGAACCTGAACTTTGCGAAAAGAACTAAAAGCTCCAGGCTTAGTTTTCGAAGAGCACCTGAACTCTTCGAAAGGATGATTGACCTATTCGAAAAGAAGAGAACGCCTTGCGAACAAAACCTGAACTTTGCGAAAAGAGCTTCAGGAGTCACAGTACCATACGAAAAGTCCCCTAAACTATGCGAAATGGTATTCTGGAGATTCCTAGCATTTGCAAGGGTAATTTAGTAATCTTTTTCACGTGTCCCAATGCATTTAAAAACCTAGGGACATTCCAGAAGATTCTAAGCACGAAGCGAAGGCATATTCCACCCCATGTGAGCACCCGGAGATGAAATCACTTGGCAGGAACTTCTAGAAGCTCTAATAGATTTTCAAATTGCATAACAGAATTGATGCTTATGTCGCCTGATTGGCTGAACTAGATCGAGCAATTCTGATTGGCCAGAACAGATCTGGATCCTTGTGCTCGACTACCATTGGTTGATACAGATCTGAGCACTTCTGATTGGTCGATACGCATCTGAGCTAGACCTGGGGAAAACTACAAATAGATGAACCATTTGCCCAATTTGGGTATCCAGATTTTGAGTTTCATTCCTACTCCCCCATTTCCAAATCAGCTAGTTTGTCTGAAACCCCTGTAATAGCCTAACTTTTACTTGCAATTGAGAGCTGTGAGATATCTCTGTAATTCAAAAGAGAGTTGTATTCAAGACTACAAATCTGAGAGTTGTTTAAGTTGTGCTCTGTAATTGTAATGGTGAATTTGAAAAGGTTGCTGTAAACCATATATTCTCAATTGGATTCGTGTTAAGGGTTCCCTCGGATCTCCTTATTGCACTAGACTCCTTTAGATTTACTATTTTTTTTATGCAATTTTCCCTTGATTCATAAACCCTGTGGGAAATAGTGTTGGTAACCTAATCTCTCACAGCATTTGTAGTGATGTTTCTTGTTCTGAATTAAGCGTTTAGACTAAAGACTATTGGATGGTTTGTGGCCATTGAAGTGGGCAGACCACACCTATAAGCCTAAATCTAATCCTTGAGTTAGATTTATTTCTCTTACATCTGTGCTTGTAGCCAGATGAAGATTGGATCATCTCTCATTTGATCTGCAGTCATTCTCATTTTGTTTCAAGGACCAATTCAAAGTTAGATATTATTTCTCCATTTTTTATAAGTTTACATCAAAATAACCCCAACTCAGATCTGGAACATTTAGTTTAACTTTTACTTTTATCATTTAGTTAATATGACAAATTCAACCTCCCATCTTATGTGGTTTGTAGATAGGATAAGAGGCCAGAACTGGTGGCTCAGATCTGGAGGTTTATCTTGCATTTTACACAAATTCTTTGTGGACGATCTTTTACTCATTTACATTTAAAACTTGCTACAATTGGCCCTGATCTTGCAGGCTAATTCACTTCTCTCTGTGCTGATATTTCTTTACCCTTTTTAATGTTCCAGATTCAGTATAACTTAGCAATTGCAAATCTGTTTTCAAAACACAAATAAATCATGCACACTTGGAATTGAGCACCCGGAGATGAAATCACTTCGCGTGAACTTCTAGAAGCTCTAACAGATTTTCAAATCGCATAACAAAATTGATGCTTATGTCGCCTGAATGGCTGAACCAGATCGAGCAATTCTGCTTGGCCAGAACAGATCTGGATCCTTGTGCTCGACTACCATTGATTGATACAGATCTAAGCACTTCTGATTGGTCGATACGCATCTCAGCTAGACCTGGGGAAAACTATAAATAGATGAACCATTTGCCCAATTTGGGTATCCAGATTTTGAGTTTCATTCCTACTCCCCCATTTCCAAATCAGCTAGTTTGTCTGAAACCCCTGTAATAGCCTAACTTTTACTTGCAATTGAGAGCTGTGAGATATCTCTGTAATTCAAAAGAGAGTTGTATTCAAGACTACAAATCTGAGAGTTGTTTAAGTTTTGCTCTGTAATTGTAATGGTGAATTTGAAAAGGTTGTTGTAAACCGTATATTCTCAATTGGATTCGTGTTAAGGGTTCCCTCGGATCTCCTTATTGCACTAGACTCCTTTAGATTTACTATTTTTTTTATGCAATTTTCCCTTGATTCATAAACCCTGTGGGAATTACTGTTGGTAGCCTAATCTCTCACAGCATTTGTAGTGATGTTTCTTGTTCTGAATTAAGTGTTTAGACTAAATACTATTGGATGGTCTGTGGCCATTGAAGTGGACAGGCCATAGCCATAAGCCTAAATATAATCCTTGAGTTAGATTTATTTCTCTTACATCTGTGCTTGTAGCCAGATGAAGATTGGATCATCTCTCATTTGATCTGCAGTCATTCTCATTTTGTTTCAAGGACCAAATCAAAGTTAGATATTATTTCTCCATTTTTTATAAGTTTACATCAAAATTCCCCCAACTCAGATCTGGATCATTTAGTTTAACTTTTACTTTTATCATTTAGTTAATGTGACAAATTCAACCTCCCATCTTATGTGCTTTGTAGATAGGATAAGAGGCCAGATCTGGTAGCTCAGATTTGGAGGTTTATCTTGCATTTTAAACAAATTCTCTGTGGACGATCTTTTACTCATGTACATTTAAAACTTGCTACAATTGGCCCTGATCTTGCAGGCTAATTCACTTCTCTCTGTGCTGATATTTCTTTACCCTTTTTAATGTTCCAGATTTAGTATAACTTAGCAATTGCAAATCTATTTTCAAAACACAACTAAATCATGCAGACTTGGAATTGAGCACCCGGAGATGAAATCACTTCGCGTGAACTTCTAGAAGCTCTAACAGATTTTCAAATCGCATAACAGAATTGATGCTTATGTCACCTGAATGGCTGAACCAGATCGAGCAATTCTGCTTCGCCAGAACAGATCTAGATCCTTGTGCTCGACTACCATTGATTGATACAGATCTAAGCACTTCTGATTGGTCGATACGCATCTCAGCTAGACCTGGGGAAAACTATAAATAGATGAACCATTTGCCCAATTTGGGTATCCAGATTTTGAGTTTCATTCCTACTCCCCCATTTCCAAATCAGCTAGTTTGTCTGAAACCCCTGTAATAGCCTAACTTTTACTTGCAATTGAGAGCTGTGAGATATCTCTGTAATTCAAAAGAGAGTTGTATTCAAGACTACAAATCTAAGAGCTGTTTAAGTTGTGCTCTGTAATTGTAATGGTGAATTTGAAAAGGTTGTTGTAAACCGTATATTCTCAATTGGATTTGTGTTAAGGGTTCCCTCGGATCTCCTTATTGCACTAGACTCCTTTAGATTCACTATTTTTTTTATGCAATTTTCCCTTGATTCATAAACCCTGTGGGAATTAGTGTTGGTAGCCTAATCTCTCACAGCATTTGTAGTGATGTTTCTTGTTCTGAATTAAGTGTTTAGACTAAAGACTATTGGATGGTCTGTGGCCATTGAAGTGGACAGGCCATAGCCATAAGCCTAAATATAATCCTTGAGTTAGATTTATTTCTCTTACATCTGTGCTTGTAGCCAGATGAAGATTGGATCATCTCTCATTTGATCTGCAGTCATTCTCATTTTGTTTCAAGGACCAAATCAAAGTTAGATATTATTTCTCCATTTTTTATAAGTTTACATCAAAATTCCCCCAACTCAGATCTGGATCATTTAGTTTAACTTTTACTTTTACTCAGATCTGGAAATTATGAGATCAAATCATCGACTATCCAAATGCTTCTTTCCTTCCATGGGTTGAGTAAGGAAGATCCATACAAACATGTGGATGAATTCTTGTCTATTTGCACCACATTCAACATAGCTGGACTTGGTCCAGAGGCAACCAAGCTTAGGTTCTTTCCTTTTTCATTAAAGGACAAAGCTAGAGCATGGTTGTCTATGTTAGCACCAAATAGTATCACTTCTTGGAATGATTTGTAGTGTCAATTTTTAGCCAAATACTTCCCAATGTCTAAAACAAGCCAATTGAGACAAAGTATCATTTCCTTCTCAAAAAACTCAACTGAAACTTTCCATGAAGCATGGGAAAGATTTAAGGAACTTTTAAGGCAATGTCCTCATCATCAAATTCCTCGATGGCAGCTTGTTCAAAGTTTCTATCAAGGAATTGATAAAAAAGGCAAGAATATGGTAGATGCTTCCTGTGGAGGCACTTACTTGCAAAAAACAGTTGAGGAGGTTTGGGACTTATTTGAAGTAATTGGTGAAAACTCAACTCAATAGGAATATTTGTCAAGAGATATTGAAAATCCTGCTAGGTTGAACAATCAGCAAACCACCAAAGGAAAGATTTATGAGGTGAATGAGTTGGAAAGAAAGATGGATAATTTAACCACAAAGTTTGATAGATTGATGGACTCACTTAAAAATCCAATGGTTGCAAGAGTAGAGGAGGCATGTCTGATATGCCAGTCCCCTACTCATTCACTTGACCAATGTCCTGCTGCACCACAGTTTCCAGATCTAGTGGTGGAACAAGCTCATGCTACCCAATCATTTGGACAGATGCAGTCAAATGAATATCCATGGAGAGGGCACCCCAATTTGAGGTGGAGCCAGGAGAATTATCAATCACAACAGCAATAGCAACCAAAGAACCAAATGCATTTCAAAACTGCTCAGCCTTATCAGCAGAATTTTTATGCCAAGCCAAATTTTCAGCAGCCCATTCCACAACAACTCAGACAAAGATCCTCAGTTCAAATCCCTTCCAGTGTCCTTCTTTGAAGATCAAGTCCTAAATTCACTCTGGAATTTAGGATCTTTAACTCAGACTGTGAACTTTCACGAGAAGATTGAAGAAACATTGGGTTTTCAAATACTTTGGCCAAAAGAGAGGAAGGAAAGTTACCCAGCCAACCTTTGAACAATCCCAAAGGACAGTTCATGGTTGGAGAGGATTCTATTTCATATGAAGAAGTAAAAACTGTCACAACTTTGAGAAGTGGAAGAATTATAAATAACAAAGTGGTAAGAAGAAAAAGTGAGGAAAATGATAAAGATATGCGTAGGAGCAAAGATAATGTTAGCAAGTAAAAGTTGATGTACCTCAGAAAAATAAAAAAAAATGAAAAAACAAAAAATCAAAAAGATTCTGATAATGCTTCTAAAGCTGTAAATGAAGGACTAGTTCCTCATTTACCATTTCCTCATGCCATGAAATCTATATCCCCTTTTGATAAAGGGAACACAAAAATAGATGAAATGATGGAGACTTTCAAGCAAGTCAAGATAAATCTACCTTTGCTTGATGCAATCAAACAAATTCCAGCATATGCAAAATTTTTGAAAGATATTTGCACTCACAAAAGACAGTCTAGGATACAGTAATCCAAGAATGTCTTTGCTGTGGAAAGAGTTA
Organism: Chloranthus sessilifolius; assembly: GCA_021018995.1. Taxonomy (NCBI): domain Eukaryota; kingdom Viridiplantae; phylum Streptophyta; class Magnoliopsida; order Chloranthales; family Chloranthaceae; genus Chloranthus; species Chloranthus sessilifolius. Next base: position 45,353,057 of record CM037592.1, read on the forward strand.
ATCAGGTGTTGTCTATTACCACACCTCCTAAACTTCAAGATCCTGGAATCCCCACAATCCCTTGCATTATTGGGGAACATACCACTGAAAATGCTTTATTAGATTTGGGTGCTAGTGTCAACCTACTCCCATATTCTGTATATGAGAAACTAGGTTTGGGAGAATTAAAACCCACTCATGTGGTGTTACAACTAGCAGATAGATCTGAAAGAAAGCCAGTTGGGATGATTGAGTATGTATTGGTGGGAGTAGATAAATTTTTCTATCCTGCTGATTTTCTAGTTTTGGACATGGAACCTACAAAAAGCAAAACTTCTATCCCTGTCATTTTGGGAAGACCATTCCTGGCTACAGCAAATGCTTGCATTCAATGCAGGTCTGGTATTATGAAAGTCTCTTTTGGAAATATGAAGGTGAAATTAAATGTTTATAATGCAGTCACACAACCTCAATTCAGCTCTGAGGAATGTTTTCATGTTGATCTATTGGATGAACTGGTGGAAGGGACTTTACAATAGTTTTTGCAGTGTGAAGATTTAACCACAGATTCTAAAGATGCTTGGGGAAATTTCGAGGAAAAAACATTTTGTACCTCAAAGTCTGAGGAAGTAAATGCTGTGTAAGGAACTCATAATCAATCAGCAAGTTTCTCTTCTTGGAAACCTGCTATTCTTCCCCTTCCAGAAATAGCTAAGGTACCTTTGCTACCTTCTTTTCTCATTACTGATTTAGAAGCAGCGGTTGCGGAAAATTTGAAATATGTGTTTTTAGGAGACCATAAATCATTGCCTGCGATTATTTCTTCCTCCCTCACAAAGGAGCAAGAGGAAGAGCTGTTGATTGTTTTGAAACAACATAGAAGGGTAATTGGCTGGACTATTGCTGATTTGGGAGGAATCAGTCCAGCTGTTTGCATGCATAAAATTCATTTGGAAGAAGATGCAAAGCCTTATAGGGAAATGCAAAGGAGGTTGAACCCTCATATGCAAGAAGTGGTCATGAAAGAAGTTGTTAAGTTGTTGGATGCAGGGATCATTTACCCCATTTAAGATTCAGCTTGGGTGGCACCTACACAGGTGGTACCTAAGAAATTTGGGATCACTGTTGTAACCTCAGATTCTGGTGAGCTTATGTCAACCAGACAAACAACTGGGTGGAGAGTCTGTATTGATTACAGAAAATTAAATTCAATGACTAGAAAAGACCATTTCCCTCTCCCATTCATTGATCAGAGTTTAGATAAGCTAGCAGGAAAAGCTTATTACTGCTTTCTTGATGGTTACTCTGGTTACAACCAGATTCCTATGTACCCACAAGATCAGGAAAAGACCACATTCACTTGCCCTTTTGGCACTTTTGCCTATAGGAGAATGCCTTTTGGTCTTTGTAATGCTCTTGCTACCTTTCAAAGATGCATGTACTCCATTTTCTCTGATATGATTAACCAATTTATGGAGATTTTTATGGATGATTTTTCAATCTATGGAGACAGTTTTGCCCAGTGTTTACATCATCTCAAATTGGTGTTACAGAGATGTGAAGAAACCAATCTAGTTTTGAGCTGGGAGAAGAGCCATTTCATGGTCACCCAGGGCATTGTCCTTGGCCATGTTGTCTCCCACAAGGGCATTGACGTAGACAGAGCAAAAATTGATTTAATTGCACATTTACCACCTCCCAAAACTATTAAACATATTAGAAGTTTTCTGGGACATGCTGGATTTTACAGAAGGTTCATTAAGGACTTCAGTAAAATAACCAAGCCTCTTTGTCATTTATTGTGCCAAGATGTCCCTTTTGTTTTCAACAATGAATGCATGAAGGCATTCGAATTTTTAAAAAATTGTTTGATTTCAGCTCCAATATTACTCTCAGTTATTATTCAACGCTTTTGAACTAATGTGTGATGCATCAGATTATGCTTTAGGAGCTGTCCTTGGACAGAGAAAGGATAAGCTGCCTCATGTCATAGCTTATGCCAGTAGATCAATGATTGATGCACAGCTCAATTATACAACAACTGAGAAAAGAGCTGCTGGCAATTGTTTTTGCTTTAGAGAAATTCAGGTCATATGTCTTGGGTTCACAAATAATGGTGTTCACTGACCACTCTGCCTTGAAATACCTTCTGTCTAAGAAGGACACCAAACCAAGATTAATCAGGTGGATCCTCCTATTACAGGAATTTGATTTACAGATCAAAGATAAAAAGGGTGTGGAGAATGTGGTGGCTGATCACCTGTCTAGAATTTTAACTACTGAGATTGATAGGCTGCCTATTAATGAATCTTTCCCTGATGAGCAACTTTTTACTATTAGTATACACACCCCTTGGTTTACAAACATAGTCAACTTTTTGGCTACTGGAAGAATTCCTCAACATTGGAATAAAATGGATAAAGATCTTTTCTTCTCAAAGGTTAAACATTTTATTTGGGAAGATCCTTATCTGTTTAAGATTTGTGCATACCAAATAATAAGAAGATGTGTCCCTGAAGAAGAATTTCATAGCATACTTTCTATGTGTCATGAACAGGCTTGTGGAGGTCATTTTAGTAGAAACAAAACTGCTGCAAAGGTTTTGCAGTGTGGATTTTATTGGCCTACACTTTTCAAAGATGCTCTAAGACCAGAAGTCTTGCGAATCGCGAATTGGGCAGCATTTCCAAGAGAAACTCAATGCCTTTACAACCCATTTTGGTAGTTGAATTGTTTGATATTTGGGGGATAGACTTCATGGGTCCCTTTCCTCCTTCCAATGGGTGTAATTTCATTTTAGTAGCTGTGGATTATGTATCCAAATGGGTTGAAGCCACAGCCACTAAAACCAATGATCACAGAGTGGTTCTGAAATTTTTAAAGGATCACATTTTTTCCAGGTTTGGTTTTCCCAGAGCTATTATCAGTGATGGGGGAAGCCATTTTTGTAATAAACATTTTGAAGCTTTATTGAAAAAATACTCTGTGACTCATAGAGTAGCTACTCCATATCATCCACAAACCAGTCGACAAGTGGAGATTTCCAATAGAGAAATCAAACATATACTGGAAAAGACTGTGAAGAAGGACAGAAAGGATTGGTCCTTTAAGCTGAATGATGCATTGTGGGCATATAGGACATCCTATAAAACCCCAATTGGCATGTCCCCATTCAGGTTGGTCTATGGCAAAGCATGCCATTTACCAGTGGAGTTAGAATATAAAGCCTTTTGCGCTATTAAAGCATTGAACATGGATCTGACTACTGCTGGTAATCACAGGAAACTACAACTTGCTGAGTTGGAGGAGCTGAGAATGGATGCAAACACCAATTCAAGATCTTACAAAGAGAAAGTCAAAGCCTTCCATGATAAAAATTTGTTGAGAAAAGAGTTCACAGCTGGCTCTAAGGTATGGCTATTTAACTCAAAACTTAAGTTTTTTCATGGAAAGCTGAGATCCAGATGGGAAGGGCCATATACTGTCGTTCATGCAGCTCCTTCTGGGGCTGTTGACATTTTAGACCCAAGTAATGGAAGAATCTTGAAAGTAAATGGTCAGAGGCTCAAACCATGCATTGGAAATACCCAGGAGCCTATGCTGCCCATCTATCATCAAGAACCTCCCCAAATATGATGGTATACAACTGTACACTATGTTTTTGTTCTATAGTTTTTGCATAGTTTTCTATTTCTCTATTTTTATTCATGTTTGTTCTCTTTTCGAGAAGTTTAAATATGTGAAAAATTAATTCGCAAAGTAAAAATTGTCTTTTCGCAAAGTTCAATTTACTTTTCGAAAAGGATCTGGATTTGTAACAAATTGCTCGAAAGCAATGATTTGCTTTTCGAATAGTTGTTATCGAAGCCATTTGGTTTTCGAAAAGTTGTTTCTGAAGCCATTTGCTTTTCGAAAAGTTGTTCTGAAGCTATTAGCTTTTCGAATGGTACTGATGCCATTCTCTGTTGAAAAAAGGACTGTTTTGGAACTTTTTGAAAACTTAAAAATGACTTTGCGAAAATAACTTTGAGCATATTTAAACCCTTTCGAAGTAAGGGTTTCATATTCAAAAATTTTCTGAGAACGTCCTGTTCCACAGAAACCCCATTTCTTTCTTTCCTTGCGTGATTTTAGAATTCAGCCACACTTTTCTTCACATTTGTTCGATCATTTGAGCTTGAAGAGAGGGATTTTAGCTTCTCGTCTGGTGGATTTTAGAGAGCAAGCAACACGTTCAACCAAAACCCTAGATTTCGGTATTTTTCTGTGCATTTCCTCTGTTTATCATTTGCAAAGTTTGATTTTGTGTCAGCATTTGTTGTGGGCGTTTTTATACACAACTTTAGAATGGGGAAAGCTGAAAAATCACTGGCTACCATGTTTCCAAAATCTTTTGCTAAGAAAATTAGCAAACCAACCCCAAAAGGAAAAACCAAAACTTCAGCCAAAAGAAAACTATCAATGGATAAAGCTGATAGGATTGAGAAAGGGAAGAAAGTTAGACATGAGGAATCCATCCCTGCAGCTGCTATTCCTGAGCCTGAGCTTCCTCCTCTGCCTATGCATTTGGTACTGCCAAATCTATTCATTGAAGCTCAGAAGTTGATTCCTGAGCTTATCGTGGACAAAACTTTTTTCGTCAACAAACCAGACTGTCAGCTATCCTTAAGATACATGAGGGATGCCTCACTGAGCAATATCCTTACCCCTCTGCCAGAGAAAATTTATCCGTGAATGGTGAAATTATGGTACCAAAACCTGGTAAAAGTGACAAAAAGATGCTGATGTCCCTACTCTTATTATCTTTATTGATGATTGTGATCTAACTGTCACATATGAAGACATTGGGAATGCTTTGGGGATACCTTTTCAATATGATCCTTCTGGTCCATTGGCTGCACTAGAAGTAGCCTCCTTCAGAGAAATGGTTGCACATTTAACCCAAGGGATCGTTGGAACTGGACAGTCCATAATGAGGAGAGACCTAACACCTCAATTTTCATTGATGGATTCAATTCTGAGGGGAAGTTTTTACGACACCGGGCACAGCCAAGAAAGGAGGACACTAATTTTAGAGGCTCTCTTTCATTTTTCTAAGGGGCAATTTTTCAATGCCCCTATGTTAATTTTGAAATACCATGGGCTGATAATTAGTATGCCAAGTTGAAAAAGGGCGAATGAAATTAGGCTGGAATCCCATTTGGTGGGTGATCACCTGACCCTACTAAGAGCTAAGTTTGACATTGATGACAGGAGCCATTTGAAGTCATAGCTCCTCATACTTTTGGGAAAAAAGGCTTGGACTACAAGCCAAGCACATCTTGAAAAGGCCCGAGAGAGGAAGGTGAGCACTTACACCCAATTGGTCTTTGAGCACACGCATCTGCGGTATTTGTTAGTGGACACGCCATGCACATGAACACCACCCTACTGACTCCCTTAGAACACCTTTGCAGGACCACGAGGTGACCCGGCTCTTTAGGCTGCACCCATTCTTGAAGAGATCCTTCTGTGACCGGCCAGCTCTTTGGTACACCATTCTTGAAGAAGTTGGCATTTACCCTCCTCCACCTAGTTCCGACTCCTTCACCTTCACCCTATTCAGTGGGTCCATCTCCCTTACCCCACCATTATCCCAATTAAGACTCCCTCTACCAACCACTCGGCGATACATACTCACACCACCAATTTCTCCCACCAATGCACCCAAGACACAGCCCTGATTTTATTGAACAATCTCCTTGCACTCCTCTTCTCCAAAGCCTCTCAAGTTCACTGCTCCTTGACCCCACACACGAAGTTTCCCATACCCACAGAACTTTGAGCCTTTCACTGAGAGCTTATTCATCATTGATGGGGTCTATTTTAAGCGTTGGGCAGATGCACGTTGTCCTATGCACGACCCTCCTCATTTCCCTCACTTGGCTACTTCTCCCTTTACAACCATTTCTTATTGCACCTCCACCATCCCTTGATTTACCCCCTTTATGCATACCTCACACCACACACAGATCAATTGTAAATATTTACCTTTCTCCAATCCATCCGGCCCAACTACGAGATCAACACGGATAATCGATGCATGACCAACATGACCCTTCTCCAAACCTTAGCCTCCACATCCCACAGCTACCTTAACCCACCCATGCACATTGTTTTGATGACCATGCTACCCAAAGCGGAACGGTAGGTAGTATTGGTTGATCGCCACCCTCACCACTTGTATGCCTACCCCAAAGCGTTTGAACACGAGTGGTACCTCTGGTTGAGTCCCCTTCACCTCTCCTCACTTTCTGGATCAAGCCATTCAGACCCGAGCCCTCAAGTCATCCCATAGACCCCTCTTCTCCCACTCCCACAATTTGGGATACCTTTGGTCCCCTACCATTCCATTCCATTCAGTTTGCTCTCAAAGGGCCATGGAAGAAAATCCATATATCTATGAGATGTCCTCAAGGGGTTAGCCGGATTTGAAAGCTTACATTAGAACCCCTTATGAAAACCGGAGTTAGGATTGGAGTTATTCATGAAATTTGAGAGAGAGAGAAAATGAAAAAGCACAGTCAAACTTTTGAGATGGTTAGGTGTAAGCGGCACAAGGTGACCATGTTGCAAAGCACGGCTTGACCGGGAAAAAAGCGAGGACTACTAGACTTGGAAAGTACATTGGCCTCACCAAAAGATCCGTCGGAGGAATACAACATTTGCAAAACACAATCTAGGAAGGCCCCTAAATCGAGTTCGGACTCCAATCTGATTCTAGTTAAACTCACGGCAGGTGACTCGATTTGATCCCATTGAACCAACTTGTAATCTGATTTTGACCCAGTTATTAGATCACATTGTAGCCTTATACATGTTATGAGTTTGTAATATAAAATTCTGGTTTTTCTTGTGTAATTACTATGCATTTGATTCTTTCTTCTTGTCATTATGATTCACCTTGAATTGTTTCTTTTCTTTGCTTTGGACGGTCGGACCACTGCTCACCTTAGGTTTGGGGGTGTGGCGGAAATGTCAATAATTGAGTTAACATCAATGACTTATGATCGGTGGAATTTTGTAAGTAATTTCATTATTTTAAAAAATAGGAAGTTAAAACTTTTGAAATTAATTTCTAGTGTAATTCTAATGCTTTCATGGTAGATGTGATTTCAAGAAAATTGATGTATGCTGGAGCAATGATGTTCCCTACAAAGGTGAAAATACTCTAGTGCTTTTCAAAATCTGAACATTTGAAAAGAACTTTCAATGAATAGAATTTAAGCTCCGGGCTTAGTTTGGCAACTCTTCGTAAGGGATGATTGAAGCTGTGGATTTGAAGTGTGATCATGATGTTAACGACTGAAAGAATACCATCTTTTAAAACTTTCCATCCAAGTTTTTGATACCTGAGCCCGTGGTCCCTTTAGGAAACCAAAGTTGAAGGTGGGTTCTAAAGTGCGGGTTCGACTAACAATAAATTGGCAGGAAGCAACATAAGCGACTAGGGTGAAAAAGATGAGGCGTAATCCATGCCGATCCAAAGGAAGAAGAAGGGACAACCTCACTAGCTATTAAAGTTATGCGATTGACTTTAAAGGCGATTTTTGGCACGGTCTCTGACCGGAAAGAATTTCCATAATGGAGCATTGTAGTTGATTTGATTTCGAAAAAATGACTCTGATTACCAAAAAAGTGAATTTGCGAACTAGCTTGTGCCTGAAGAAAGAACTGAACTCGGCTTGAATAGAACTAGCTCAGGGCTTTGAGTTGGGTTTGAAGAGCACACGAACTCTTGAAAGGGTATGATTGGATTCTCATTAAGCCGAAATTGGTGAATGGTAAAGGAACTCCTTTTCGTTTTGTTGATGTTTCTTGAACACGAGCGTGTCGAAAAATGGCTTGGAGGAGTGCAGAAACACACTGCCTCACCAAAGTCCATGCAGCTATCGAAATGGCTTGATATGCCGGAGCTATGTTCCATAAAGTGGCTTTATTGCAAGGTGTAATTGCTGAGAATGGGGTGATCTTTCCTTTGTACCATGCGTCCCAATGCATTTCAAAAAAACCTAAAGGTGATCATTAGGAGAGATTCTAAGCGTGACGAGGCATATTCCACCCATGTGGAGACGCAGATGGACAAATAACTTGGCGGGAGACTCAGAAGCTCTTAGGGGATGATTGTTAGGAATTGCGGGAGGGCGGGTAGCGAATTGATGTCCTAAAGCTATGCACAGTGGTAGTAGACGGATGAACAATTAAGTTAGCGAGAATTTATACTCTGGGAACTGAAACTCTATGATTTTCAAATTGCATAGCAATTTGATGCCTTATGTGGCACGATTGTTTGACCAAATCGAGCAATTACGATTGGCCAAATGAATCTGGATCCTTATTAACAAACTACCATTGGTTGATACAGATCACGAGCACTTGATTGGTCACATATCGCATTTGAGCTAGACACGGGGAAAACTATAAATAGATGAATTTGCCCATTTGGGTATCAGTTTTGAGTTTCATTCCTACTCCCCATTTCCAAATCAACTAGTTTATAGAGCGAATAGCCTAACTTTTACTTGCAATTGAGGTACATGAGATGTCTACGTAATTCAAAGAGAGTTGTATTCAGACTACAAATAAAGAGAGAGTTATTTAAGGCGTGTACTCAGTAATTGTAATGGTGAATTTGAAAAGGTTCTTTGTAAACGTATATTCTCAATTGGATTTGTGTTAAGGGTTCCTCGGATCTCCTTATTGCACTAGACTCCTTTAGATTTACTATTTTTTTATGCAATTTCCCTTGATTCATAAACCACAGCAGGAATTAGTGTTGGTAACCTAATCTCTGTAGTGATGTTTCTTGTTACGAATTAAGCTTTTAGACTAAAGACTATTGGATGATGCATGGCCATTGAAATTAGACAGACCATAGCCATAAGCCTAAATCTAATCCTTGAGTTAGATTTATTTCTCTTACATCGTGCTTGGCAGATGAAGATTGGATCATCTCTCATTTGATCTGCAGTCATTCTCATTTTGTTTCAAGGACCAAATCAAAGTTAGATATTATTTCTCCATTTTTTATAAGTTTACATCAAAATTCCCCCAACTCAGATCTGGATCATTTAGTTTAACTTTTACTTTTATCATTTAGTTAATGTGACAAATTCAACCTCCCATCTTATGTGCTTTGTAGATAGGATAAGGGGCCAGATCTGGTAGCTTAGATCTGGATCTTTATCTTGCATTTTAAACAAATTCTATGTGGATGATCTTTTACTCATTTACATTTAAAACTTGCTACAATTGGCCCTGATCTTGCAGGCTAATTCACTTCTCTCTGTGCTGATATTTCTTTACCCTTTTTAATGTTCCAGATTCAGTATAACCTAGCAATTGCAAATCTGTTTTCAAAACACAAATAAATCATGCACACTTAGAATAACCAACACAAACCTATGAGGAATAGTGTCCTCACTATTTGAGAGATAAGGGACATGTGCAGCAGGGTATTATGATAAAACTAAGACACAAAGTAAGGCAAGTAACAGTACCAAACAAAACTCCCACAAACAACTAAAACAAGCAAGTAAACAACAGAAATAAAGTAGACCAACAAACTCATACAAAAACTACCAAAAAGAACTTTCATTAATCAAACAGGTATTTGTATAATGTTAAAGAAAATAACTACAAAAGATTTTTACAAATGCATCTAAACTAATTACATGTACAAAGCCTAATCATCTGAATTTTTATTAGCATGTTCTTGGACATGTTTTCCTTTCTCTTTCTTGAGAGTAGCAATAGTGGACTGGGATCTCTTGGAGGTAGTCTTTCTCTTCCTGGATGTGCTTCTCTTTGTGGGAGTGGGTTCTGGCTTGGATGGAGGTTCATTGATTTTGATGCCAGGTTTTAACTTTCTAGGCTCTTTGGGTTTAGGAGCAGTTGCCAGGGGGGAGCTGTACCAGTGATGAGTTTGGCAGCTGATTCTGCTAAATCTCTATCACCAATCTCAAATAAGGTCTGCTGTGATGTTGCAGCAGTCCTAGCATAATCATTAGCTCTTACCTCCACCCTTCTAAGTGTCTCCTGCAAATTCTTGACCACATCCTCCATCTCATCAGCGCTATTTTTCTCTTCATTGTATTTGATCAATATCTCCCTCCAACCATGCTTGATCCTCTTTCTCTCCATCTTGTGAGTTAGCTTCAAAAACTTGATCTGATCGAGGAAAGGCTGCTTGACAGAAGTTCTAAGGTCAGTCATGCCTCTAATGACATCCCTCTTGATGTAGGCATCTTCCTTCATGGCTCTAAGGAGGGTGGAGAATAGAGGCATGGGATTGAAAGAGGCAGTTTGGATGGATTGCTTAGCATTGGAAGAAGAGCCAGCCAGAAGTTAGGATGGTGTGGATGAAGATGAAGGGATGGATGATGGCATGGGTAGGGTGGAGGGATAAATGGCAGTTGGGAAGGGTTAAGGTTAACAATGTTGACTGGATGGCTTGTAAATTGGATTAAATGGTGACCTAGTTTTGGAGGGTGGAGTACATGGCTTGAAGGTTGGCCTCTATGGATGTTTGGGTTTGGGTATTGGCCATCATTTAGGTTTGAAGGGAAAGGAGAAGGTTAAGGATTTGGGGTAGGGGATCAGGTATGATAGGTGCTGTGGGTTGGGTGGTTGGAATTGGTTGAAATAGTGGGTGCATGATGGAAGTTAGTTGGCTGTGGTGAAGTAGGGTTAGGGGTAAAGTGATGGGGCTATGGTGAATTCAGGAGAGCAGTGAACTCATAATTGATGTCCCCTATAAGAGAGTCCATCATGGCTGTGGATCCCTCTGATGAGAAGGGGTCTTGGTCATGGGAAGGAGAAAATGGAATAGATTGGCCAATGGGTTCGAGTATGGCAGGGGGTTTAGTTGGATGGGTTGTGGTTGTAGGGGAACTATGTGGGATGTCAGTGAACTGAGGCTCACTCTCATCATAGTGGAATGGAGATGGAGGTGATGGTGATGGTAGATCAGTGGGCATAGGGTCTGCCATGGTAGTGGAAGTGGTGGTTGAAGGCTCTTGAAGTTGAATGGAGTGAGGTAAAGGGGTAGGGGCTGGAAAGGTAATGGACTGAGTGGGGGCTTTGGTGGTCTATGAGGTTTTCTTTTTTGTGTATGTGACCTTGACAGGTGGGCTGGGGTGTGTAGGGAAAATGGGTAGAATTGGCTCAAAGATGGTCGATGTAGGTGATGTAATGGTGGCTGAGGTAATGGATATGATTGGCTCAGGGGTAGGTGATGTAACTATGGAAGGTTGTGAGGTTGGTGTGGTGGTGGGTAAAGTAGTGCTGGCTAACACAATAGCTGGCATGGGAATGGAAGTGAGTGTGGAAGGTATTTGTCCAGCTAATGATGGTGGAATGGGTTGTGATGGTAATTGGATGGTAGGGATAACTAAGCTGACAGCTATAGGTAAGGCAGGTGGGGCTGCATGAGAGATGGTAGTAGAGATGGCATGTGTGATAGCTGCAGAGGTGGCCACAGAGGCAACAACAGCTCCCTCTTGAATTGTGGGGGCTGCTTGAGCTAGCAACTTCTCCTTCTTCTTCTTCTTCTTATTCTCAATCAATGTTCCACTAATCCCCCACTGCTTCTTTCCACATTTGCGGGGGGGCCATGTTGAGAGTCTCCTCATTGATCTTAAAGTGATAGCCCCCCAATTGCAGCAGGGCTGTAATGAGCCTGCAATAGGGCAAGGCATGGGGCTTATGCTCTCTCTTGACCTTCACATGAATATCTTTCATTCCTTCAAAGATTAGCTTTGCAACATCGATATCATGGTTGCAGTGGAAGGAGTAGAGGGCATTAGCAATTGGGGACCTCCTCTCTTGTTGGTGCCCAGAGCAATAGACATTCTTTCTCAGAACCCACCCATAAATCTTAGGCCTGGATGCAGGTCTCTCTTCCTAATTGATACCCCTGAGGCTGTGATCCCTCCAGTGAGGTCCTTGGGAATTTCAGGGATGGTGGCTGTCAAAGGAGCACCTAAGCCACACTCTGGGCTGTATTTGGTTGGTATCCCAAGAATTTCAGCAATGGCTGCTTGGTTAAATAGCATCTCAAAGTCATCAATTAGTACAAGCAATGCAGGGTTTCCATCATCCCCAGTCTTCACCCTTATGTTTTGGTAAAATAACTACACTAGTGTAGGGAAGACTAGCTACAGTGGGGGCCTGAGAAGGGGTAGTAGTGAGGCCTTGGTTGGGTATTCAATTGAAGCAGCTGTCTCTGGCTCTTCCTCAAAGAATGCCTTATCAAAGGCAGTTTCTGCTTCAAGCTTGATTGCAGCCACAAACTCAAAGGGGGGTTTTGAGGGACTCATCCTCTTCCTCTTAGGCAACCTTAGGGATAACCTTAGGGGCCACTTTTTTGCACTTTTTTTGTTTTTTCTTTGGTTTCTCAGGGCTCTTAGCAGGTGTGTGGTCTCTGGCCCTCTTTTTAGGGGCTGACTTCTTCTTGGCAATATGGGCATCATAAGCCACAGCCTGGGCCTTTTTCACAGGGGCAACTCTCTGTAGGTACCTCAGGGGTCCCTACAATGGAGGCCTCTGCAATCCTTACAGATTTTCGTATGGCCACAAGGCTGCCAGTAGGGTAAGGGTTCAGTATGGCAGCCAAAGTGTCAATAAATTTAGAACCCGTGGCCATGGCTACACCAACTTCTCAAAATTAGGTCTTTAAACTCAAAGTTTAGGTAGTGCACACACCAAGGATAATATTGCACACAACTTCTTCCCTACTTAACACTAAAATATTATCCAATCAAACCAAATGAGAGAATAAGAAATCTTACCACCAAATAGCTAGGGTTTCGGTCCAATTGCGACTCAGTGGATCAAATCTCCCTAAACCAATTTCAAAATGATCGGGAGCTGTTGTGGAACACAATGGCGGGAGAAAAGTGGTTGAGTTGGAGTGGTTTAGGCCATAGAGGAGAGAGGATGGAGAAGGGAGCTCCGAGGTTCTCAGTGGGAACTAGGGAAAAGAAGAGATGAAATGAAAAAGCAAAAAATTCACAGGGCATGAGAGTGTGACCTCGTGCCTCGCGTAATTCTCACCAAGTACTCGCGGGGTAAAAATGTTCTCGTGAGCTATGGTGAGATCTCGATTGAAATGCAGTCGTGAAGAAGAAAGATGCCTCGCGATGAATGTATTTTAAAAGATCTATGAGTCTCCTGAGGTCACTTACGGAGCTGAAGTTGGGTCATGTTGCGCAAAGCAATTTTGCATCCCTCGCGCAGCTGAGCTATTAAACTCGCGAGGAACATACATTCAGAGCATCAAGGGCCTCGCGAGGTAGTTAATATTATAGGCTTCAGAATTTTAGCTCGCTAGGCATACGCGAGGAAGAAAATACATGACTTCTAATTGTTGCGCAGCTCAATATCACGGAGAAGAAATAGGCTCGCAAGGATCAATCTCAAGCTTTCTTTAGGCATATTGCTCGCGAGGCTCTCACAAAGCACAAAATTCCTATCAAAGCCTATGAGAATGCCCAAAAATAGCTCGCCAGTGTAAAATGGAGGCCCTTGAACCTCGCAAAAATGTAGTATTCACTCTTTCTCAGTGTTGCACATTGGCCTGTGCACCAACACTGGAATGAACTATGCCCTTATGTATTAACACCTTATTTCTTCACTATTCATCTAATTCACCATGATAATCTCAATGCCTATTTCCACATTCACAAAGTAAAAATTCAGAATGCAAATGACTTTAAATTATAGCAGATTCATGAACATATACATAACAACAGGTCCATGCACATTTCACTTACAGCAGGCAACATGCTCCTGAGATTCAAATGACAAAAAATGCACATCAACATTACAACAACACAATACAGAATAAAACATGCATATCAACAATAAAGCAAAGACAACACATGACAGACTTTTAAATAAAACAACACAAAAATTCAACAAATATGGTACATAGTGTACAGAGCTATGGATCACTAATCAGTGGGAGGTTGATGCAGGTTAATGGTCTGACGAGGCTCCATAAAATTTTCTAAAAAATTTTTTATCATTTGACCATTCACTTTCATGATCTTCCTAGAAATGGGATCCAAGATCACCATAGCACCAGATGGGGAGGCATGGATGACAGTATAAGGTCCATCCCATCTGAATTTTAACTTTTCTGGAAAGGATTTTAATTTAGAGTTAAATAGCCAAACCTTGGTACCAGCATGGAAGTCCTTCATCATGAGTTTCTTGTCAAAAAATGCCTTGGATCTTTGCTTGTAAATTCTTGCATTTGTGTAGGCCTCTAGTCTCAACTCAACAAGCTCTGACTTTGTAATTTCCTGTGAGAACCAGCAGTATTTAGATCAAAATTTTGTATTTTAAAAGCCCAGTAGGCTCTGTGTTCTAACTCTACTGGTAGATGACATGGCTTGCCATAGACCAGCCTAAAAGGGGACATACCAATAGGGGTCTTATAGGCAGTCTTATAAGCCCACAATGCATCATTTAGTTTTTATGCCCAGTCCTTCCTATCTACCCTCACAGTCTTTTCGAAGATGTGTTTAATCTCCCTATTAGAAATTTCAACTTGCCCATTGGTCTGTGGGTTGTAGGGAGTTGCAATCCTGTGTGTAACAGAATACCTTTTGAGCAGATTCTCGAAAGGCTTGTTACAGAAATGACTCTCCCCATCACTAATGATAGCTCTTAGGGTGTAAAATCTAGAGAAGATGTTACCCTTTAGAAATTTGAGGACAACTGTTTGGTCATTTGTCCTTGTGGCAATGGCTTCAACCCACTTGGACACATAGTCCACTGCCACAAGGATAAATTGAAACCCATAGAAGGAGGAAAGGGCTCATAAAATCAATCCCCCAGATGTCAAACAGTTCTACCACAAGGATGGGCTCCAATGGCATTGAATCTTTCTTTGAAATGCCTCCCAACCTTTGACATCTTGTACAGGTTTCGTAACGTATATGTGCATCTTTGAACAAAGAGGGCCAATAAAATCCACATTGCAGTACTTTTATAGTTGTCTTTTTGCCACTAAAGTGACCTCCATAGGCCTACTCATGGAACATAGAAAGAATGCTGTGAAATTCACTTTCAGGCACACATCTCACAATCTGATCTGCACATGCTTGTAAAGGTATGGGTCCTCCCATAGAAAATGTATGACCTAAAAGAAAAATAAGTCTTTGTCTATCTTGGACCAATGAGGGGGGATCCTACCAACAATAAAAAAATTCACAAGGTGTGCAAACCAGGGCACAGTAGACTTCATATCAAATAACTGCTCATCAGGGAACAATTCATTGACAGGTGCTGCTGCACATTCTTCCAACACAATTCTAGAGAGGTGGTTAGCCACCACATTCTCCACTCCTTTCTTATCCTTGATCTCAAGATCAAACTCCTGCAATAGGAGGATCCATCTGATCAGCCTTGGCTTGGCATCCTTCTTAGCTAACAGGTATTTTACGGCTGAGTGATCAGTAATAACAACAATTTTAGACCTAAGCAAGTAGCATCTAAACTTGTCCACAGCAAACACCATAGCTAGTAGCTCCTTCTCAGTTGTGGTATAATTGAGTTGAGCCTCTGCTAGTGTCTTACTGGCATAATAAATCACTCCTGCCAGCTTATCCTTCCTCTGTCCTAAGATAGCACCTATGGCCAAGTCTGATGCATTACACATCAATTCAAAGGGGAGTGAGTAATATGGGGCATGGATTATAGGAGCAGTGGTAAGGCATTTTTGTAAGACCTCAAATGCCTTAAGGCACTCAGCAGAAAATTCAAGTTGCACATCTTGACACAGTAGGTGGCACAGTGGCTTTGCAATTTTGTTGAAGTCCTTAATGAACCTCTTGTAGAATCCAACATGTCCTAAAAGGATCCGATTTGCTTGACAGTCATGGGTAGGGGTAGGTGGGAAATCAAGTCCACTTTAGCTTTGTCAACCTCTATACCTTTGTGGGAAATCAAGATTTTCAGGAATTTGTCAATCATATCAGAGAAGATTGCATACATGCACCTCTGAAATGTGGCTGGGGCATTGCATAGACCAAAAGGCATTCTCTTGTAGCCAAAAGTTCCAAAGGATGGTTTTCGCTTGATCTTGAGGATACACAAGGATTTGGTTATACCCTGAATATCCATCAAGAAAGCAATAAAATGCCTTCCCAGCTAATTTATCTAGAATTTGGTCAATGAAAGAGAGAGGGAAGTGATCTTTCCTGGTCTTGGAGTTGAGTTTTCTGTAATCTATGCAAACTCTCTAGCCAGTGGTCTCCATGGCTGGCATCAACTCCCCAGACTCAGAAGTAATAACTGTTATTCCTGAATTTTTGGGTACCACCTGAATAGGTGACATCCACTCTGAATCTGAAATTGGGTAAATAACCCCTGCATCCAACAGTTTTACAAGACCACTTCCTGCATGTGAGGATTAAACTTCCTCTGCATTCCCTTAGAGGGTTTTGCACCCTCTTCCAGGTGAATTTTGTGCATGCAAACTGAGGCATCAATGCCCCCTAGGTTAGCAATTGTCCACCCAATTGCTTTTGTGTGCTTCTTGAGAATACTCAATAATTCCTCCTCCTGCTCACTAGTGAGAGAGGAAGAGATAAGCACTGGAAGTTTTTTTTTCCCCAAGAAGGCATACTTTAATGAGTACCTTTATTTCCACCCACCTAATTTTGCTATCCACCCACCTAATTTTGCTATCCACCCACTCTCCCACATGCAATTGAAAAAAATAAAAATTTGAACAGAAATTTGATTACCAAATACACCCACCGTTTCCTTTCCTTCCACCCACTTATTCATGCATGCAAACTCCACGCTCCCGAGCTCCTCTTCTTCTTCTTCCTCTCCTTCCCGTGCTACAACCTCTTTGAACACCGAGCATTCCCCACACTTCGTCGCTCATTCTTCTTCGCTTCGTTCGACACCGACGACCATCTTCTTCTTCCTTTTAGTACACCTACACTTTCTGCCAACCCTCGTTTTAGTGTCGATATGGATTCGAAGGACACAGACGATAGCTTTGAAGAGTTGCTATCATATGATGATGATTTGGAGTTCACTCAACTCCCTGAAAAAGAATCCCAACCTCCTCTGAAGGTAAATAATTTTTTTTCATTCTATTTGTATTCATTTTCTATTATAACCTATTTTTCATTTTATAATTTTTCATTCAATTTGTAATCATTTCATTCTATTATTATTCATTCTATAATAATATAATTTCCATTATATTATTTTTCATTTGAAGTAAACTTAGGGTTTGGTATTGGGGGTAGACTTATTTTGGATTCAAGATTAGGTATATTTTTCATTATATTAATATATTATCGATTAATTCTATTTGTATTCATTATATTTCGTTCTAGTTTGGATTCTATATCGTTCTATTTTGAATATTGGATTCTATTTCATTCTATTTAAAAGGGATATTTTTTAATGTATTTGCATTAGTTTTCATTCGTTCTATTTTTTATTCTATTTGTAATACTCTTTCATCATATAATTTTTCAATCTAAGTAAATTTAGGATTTTTATGTATATGTATTAATGAAAAATGGTTTGCTAGAGGTTCATATAATGCAATACCATTTTACCAAGTGCTAGTACTATTTGTATTAGTTTTTATTATATAATTTTTCAATCTAACTAAATTTAGGATTTCTATGTATTAATGCAATACATGTAACTTACTTTGCAATCCTTTTTTAATCAAACCCAATCCATTTCGAAACCAAGCCAATCGATTTTCAAAATTGTATTAATGAAAAATGGTTTGAACCAAGCCAAGCTAAAATTTATTGGATTGGTTCAAAATGGATTGACTCAAAATAAAAAAATGATTGCGAAGTAAGTTACGAACAATTACTTGTAGTAGTTTGTTCATTCATTTCAATAGTGATTATAACATTATGTTATTATATACAGGTGAATGCAAGCACAGAATACAGACCTTACTCTCCTTATGACCACAAATGGGCTCTTTAACACCCGTGAGGAAATGATAGAGTGGGCTCGCGATGTCGCAAATAAAGCGAAAACTATACTAACGATATAGAGGTCTAACAAGGGATTTCAAGGCCATAGTGCCAAGGTGAAGTTGGCTTCTGAGAGAGCAGGCAGCTTTCATAATCATAAGAAGGGACAATCCAAGACCCTAGCAATGAGAAAAATATTTACGAAAAAGTCAGGTTGTCCGTTCTCATTACGAGGAATAGAGATTAAACAAGAAGGGAAGTCTGTATGAAAGAATGACGTGCTTTGCGGTGTTCACAACCACCTCCCGAGCCAATTTAGGGATGGTCATTCATATGCGGGACGGTTGAAAGAAAATGAGAGGAAAATTTTGAAAGAGATGTCAGCTGTTGGGGTGAAGCCTAGTCATGTATTGCATAGCACTCGAAAGAAGGATCCGAAAAAATATTCGACCATTCAAGCCATATACAATGCGAGGCATGCGATGCGGTTGACTGAGCGAGAAGGGCGGACTCACCTCCAACAATTGATGTTCTGGTTTCAATAAACCAAATACATATGTTTTCACTATAAAGATTTGAAAACAGATGAATTGACCGACATCTTCTTCGCTCATCCAAATTCGATAAAGCTAGCGAACATCTTCCCTCAGGTTTTTGTTTTGGACTGCACATACGAGACCAACAAATATGAACTTTCAGTATTGAGTATCATCGGAGTGACCTCCACACAAAAAAACCTTTACGTTAGCTTCACGTTCATGTCATCTAAGAGAAAGAATGCTTATGTGTGGGCATTACGATCATTCAAATCACTTTTCAAGGGAGGCGAACTTCTATCTCTATTCGTGACCGATCGGGAGCAAGCACTCATGAATGCGATTGAAGTAGTTTCCCTAGAAGCCAAACACATTTTATGTGTATGGCACATAAATGTGGGTGTGTTGAAGAATGGTAGAAAAGTGTTTCAAACTATAAAAGAATGGGATGTCTTCTACGAGGCATGGAATCGTGCGATGTACAGTTCATCGATAGAAGATTTTGAAGCCACGCTAGGTACCTTGGTCCATAGGTACGCAGAGCATCAAAGTATCCTCCACTATTTGTCTGCCACTTGGATAGAATCGTATAAAGAGAAATTCGTGTCGGCATGGACCAATGAATATATGCATTTCGGTAACACAGCTTCAAACCGAGCAGAGAGCGCACATGCTCAAATCAAGCGCAAGTTTAGATCTTCGATCATTGACCTTCTGCAATCATGGGAGAAGATTGATGGCATCGTTGAGATGCAACTTATACACATACGAGCGTCATTTGAGGAAAGTAAACTAAAGAGGGGGCATCAATTTTCCTCCAATTTCTACGAGCTCATAGTCGTTCATGTTTCCAGAGCCGTGATGGAATTTATTGAAGAAAATTAAGTTGAAGTTATGGCATAGCCTGCTATTGAGTCTCGGTGCACGCATGTACTGCGCAAGGCAATGGGCTTCCATGCTTGCATGAACTCTCTTTGGGGCTATTAGTAGGTGAGAGAATTCCTCTTAAATCCATTCATCCACGGTGGAAAAAACTCTACGACCTTAAAGTTGGTGCATCATCAATAGGTACTAAACTGCTAGAATGCTTTCATCGCATATATGAAAGATATGAGAGGTCCGACAGTGTTAGCCAAGACCAAATTTATAGACAATTGCATGAGATGGCAGACCCTACTACGACTTACATGGTTGAGCCAAAGTTGTCGTAGAGTAAACACGGTAGGCCTAAGGGGAAGGGGAACAAAAGAAAATGTGATGCGTCCGCGAAAAGAGAGAAATCTGGGTTTGAGCACATAATGAAAGAAGTTAAGTTGAAGAAGGCAAAGGGGAAAGGGAAAAAGGCTACAGTCATTGAAGTTCCAAAGCTTCAAGAAAGCCTTGGAATGAATTTATATCTGAAGACACTCCCTGAGTTTGTGCGTCCTCTCACTGCCAATATCACGGAAGTAATGGCAGATGGGCACTATGGATTTAGAGCTATTGCACATTGGTTAAGGATGGGTTATGATGAGTGGAAGGGAGTGCGAGCTGATTTGTTGGCTGAGTTAACCTCCCGTGCAATGAATTATTTATCGATTTTTTACAGCGAAGAACAAATGAATCAGATATGTATGATCCTCAACTGCATCACTGACAATGCTCGGAGTGCCTACTGAATGACTGTGTCGGACATGGGATACTTAATAGCATCATTCTATCATACCCCTTTAGTCCTTCTTAGCACCCGACTTTGTATGACATTTTTCCCACTATGGACAGTAGCAGACACAACAAATAAGTTGATTTGTATCGCTCACGTGAACAACTGTCACTTCGTCCTAGTGACCTTGACAAAAGATAGTCCCATTCCATCATCGACCGTTGTATGGAGGCGCTACCGAGATGATTGTGCAGTGGGATGGTCGTCTCAGTTCATGGAACGATCGAAGAACTTCAACTCTGGCAATGATGATGAGAAAGTTGTGATCAAAGATTATCCGGTCATTGACCTCGACTGATAGTTTTTTTAGTTTGGGTATATTCATGTAAATGAGGGTGGGGTATATTCATGTATACGGTGAAAATATTATAATAATGCCAGCATCTTTTTGTGTAACGGGTATGAATATAGTTACTATGAAATGATACGGAAATGAATAGAAAGAATTTTTTTTATTAATGATCTCTATCATCTAATTCGATGAAGTCAATTTTTTTTGTTTTGCTTAAGTGAGGTGGTTGTAATTTTCTTTTTTAATCATCTGATAGTTTGAAGGGTGGTGTGCGACCGTGGATCCTCTCAAACCCGTTGCGGCGATGCGCTCGCCTTGGATAAAATGTTGAGTCGCCACCCGGAGCTTTCGGTGACCCGAGAAACCTTCAAATCGATATTTTGAGCACCGAAGTGCTAAATATGACTCTGATTTACTGGTCTTTGCCAAAGGCTCTAGGGTAGGGGCTTCGATTATCGATCGGGAAGGGTTTAGGCACCCGATCAACCCGCACGTAGCGGTCTCTATCTATGGCCAAAAATGAAAATAAAAAGGGCGGAGTTTCCCCTTGCCCGAAGGCAATACAGTCCTATCAAGCTTTGAGCCAAACCGAAATTTTGACGGCGTAACGACTTGAATCCTTGGACGGAGGAGACACCAAGAAGGTAGAGGAAGAGAGGGGTGAGCCGGAGCTCACGGGCCCTTGTTGCACCATGGAAGATCTTCGCTTTGGTGTGCTTCCGATGGCTTAAATGGTGTGAAAATGGGTTCTAATGCTAGGATTCAATAAAGTAAGGGGTGTAGAGTAAAGCTAGAGGCTAGACTTTAGCAAAAGGGAGTGATCTAATGGTGGAAATGGGTTGAAATAGGTGAAGTATGCATGCTGGAATTCTGGAAAATATTGGCATTTTCTCTCACTAGGGTTCTCTCTTAAGCACTTCTCAAATCCTTCAACAAAAATTCAACCCTTAAGGAAGAGGGGGGCCTCTCTATTTATAGAGAAGGGATGGGTTAGGGGCTTACTTAAGACCTAATTGGTTTAGCAATTAGGTAATCCCCTATCTACGGTTTTTTGGGTTTTCAAGGTCCTAGGGTTTTGGGAAATTGGTTTCAATGGCAGATGATGGGGTGAGACCATGGGTGACCTAAGGGTTGCCAATAAGCTCAAAGGGGGTGCAACTAATCTCAAGACACCCACTTCAACCTAGGGGATGGTCAAAGGGTCAAACTAGATGGAGGAAATTCAAGCTCGATGATGGCGATTCGAGCTAAAAGCGATATATTATATACGCTCAGTTTAGGAACAGTAAATTTCACCAAAATCAGGGGAGTTTTCAGAAGATGAAGCCCGTGGTGGGTCCCACCTATACTGGGCATATATATTATAAACGCCCGGCCAAATTTTTGCCAAAATAGGCAGGCATATATAATATATACGCCTGAGTAATCTGGGGTAAAAATGGCTGGGTGTTTGTAATATCTACGCCTGAGTAAAATTTTTATGATTTTATGTGAAACTTCAATCAGCCATAACTTTTGAATCGTAGCTCCAAATTGGGTGATCTTTGGCTTGTTGGAAAGCTGAAGAAGTCCTTTTTCCAATGGTATATGGATCATCTATAGTACTAGTCTATGTAAAATTCTGTAGCTCTCCTCCCATCAACCACCAGAAGGGTTTAAGTTAGGTCTGGGATGGGATTCTAGGGTGTAGGGGTGACTTCTAAGGATTGGGGGAATGGCTCTAAAGGCCTTAGGGTGATTCCTACTGGTCTAGGTAGGTTCCTAAGGGTTCAGGGGGGTGCCATCAGAAGCACAGGGGTACATCTCTCCCAAAGTATAGATTGATCGGGCCTTGGGCCGAATTTGGGTGTCTACAGATGCCCCTCTTTGTTATTCGATCACTAATGATCGGATGCCAAAGACAAGAGACATCCAAAGAGGTCCAAGGCACGCTTGATGGGTCCGCCTGGTTCAACTCAATTCGCAAACATTCATGGTGATGGTGAGTGTACGTAAGCCCTCTCATTTCGGGATATCGTCCGTACCTCAAAGCTAACAGTCCCCAAGCGCATTGCGACATTACTAGGCATAACTGTGATGATCACAGAAAGTGTAAGCCCGCTAGCCGGGATATTGTCCACTTCCTAAGGGAAATTATAGATTTATGATGTTGAGTGTTAATCTGAACCAGACAGCTCCATGAAACGGGATGATCGATTTATGCTTTGGAATTGATGCGAAGCACACAAAGCGAAGGCCTACAAACTTGTGCCCAATCCTGTGGGATATTGGCAGCTCCATTGGATTGGCCACGGGTGCCCTTACCTAGGTAAGGCTCAGAGTCTTTGGGCGAACCCCTCAACCTCGAGGTTGCTTTAGCATGATTTACCCGAGTGGAGCGAATGTTGATGTCGCAACACCTCTTGGGAATGCATGCCCATTTTTTGAATAATTTTTTTTGTGTCATTTTCTAAATTTTCTTTTGCTTCGAGGCCTCTGAGAAAAGCTCAAGGACCTCTGGCAACTTTATTTTTGCACAACTCTTTAAGTGGATCAAATGCCAGTTGATACATTTTTAAAAGTGCGTGCGCCATGCTGGGGATAGGTGCATCTTGGGGATGTGTACGCTCCAGTGGTGAGGTGCTCCTGATTTGCACAAACCGGAGTGCTTTAATTTGTGACAAAGCTAAAGATCGGGCTAGAACTAAACATCCCTCGAAATAGATGGCCAATTCTAGCCTCCGTCCCTAATGAAATCACATCTTACTAACTATGCACAGACAGACACCCATCAGGGGCAATAAGCAGCAAAATAGGCTCGAATGGAAGCCTCGACCCTAAGGTACAATTTACAAGGACAACGACCATCCTGCGGATACCCAGACGTAAGTGCGTACATTCAACAGGAACACCGTGCCTATACAGGTTTTAAGCTTGTGTAAAAGGAAATAAAAAGGGAAAAGAGCCCTTTGGTCTGTATGTTCGCACATAGTTTGGTTGGTTGTAATTTCATTTTGGACAGGTCAGTTTCGACTGACCATAGACTTTTTGAATGGTCTGAAGTCGGGGGCACTCTTAGTTAATATCAATCCGAAGGCGGATGACCAGAGTGAATGCCGGAAGGTGGGGTCAACCCACTCAGGGTTTTCACTAAGCAGCAACAAGTTGTTATTTCTTCTCCTTTCCTTTCTTCTTTTTTTTCTTTTTTTTGTTTTGATTGAGACTCCAGGCATGCTCAAGCTGCCTTTATTTTTGCACGTATCCTTAGGCGAATCAACTTGCCATGTCGATATACCTTAGGGACGTGTGCATTCCAGTGATGGGTTCTTAGTTTGCCTGCCGGATCAGGCCTTGACTTCTGCTGGGGGAGATCTGGGGCTAAGTGTATGCTCCCGGTGATGAATGAAATTCATTTGCTTGCCGGATCAGGTACAAAGTGTCCCTGCATAAAATGGGGTTCGAGAACTTTCGGGTGAACCCGATCATTCTGAACTGATTTAACACAACTCTCGAGGTGGGGCAAATAGACGTTGCGACGCTCTTGTGAGAACCAGCGTTGTATTTTTTTATTTTTCTTTCTCTTTTATTTTTTTTTCTCTTTTTTGATTTTGTGGGTGTATTAGGTGGGCGCCTATGGATCTGGATCCGTTTGTTGTAACACGATCCCTTTGGGGCCAATCGAAGGAAACTCGAAGGGTCATTTGGGGATGCATGCACCTTTGCCTGCTGATACGTGGGCTTAACCGATGGTCCGAGCCTTGATATGGGGCATACACAGGGCCAGAGCCGAGATTGTGAAGGTGAGAGCTGCTACGGCTGAGAGTGAGGTTCTTCGGTTAACTGGTCTTTTGATTGAGTCCCGCAGCGCAGCTAAAGCTTCACGGAGACGGCAAAAGAGTGTTCATGGTAGGTGGATGTCTGATCAAAATGCCCGCGAGGACTCCCTGCTTGTAGAGATTAGCGCTTTGAAGCGTGCTCCCCGCCCTTAACCTATTCCTGCACATATCATAGATCATATACACGGGGGGAAAGCCCCCTAACAGAGATCTCTTTTTGGGTTATCTTTTTCTCTTCTTTTTTTCATATATACACAACTATATATATTTTGGGTTTTGTTTTGTTTTTTATGAAGGAAGCAGCAAAATAGAAAGTGTGTCATGTCATTATCTTTTTGGGACGTGACACTCTGCAGGCAATACTTGTAAAGAAATGGAATGAAATCTATACATGCGCTCTTGTTTTTCTTTTTGTAATTCTGCAATGTAAGACTTTTTATGGGGATTTTCTCTTTCACCAAGTGGGGGTTTTTTTTTTTTTTGGAAAAGGGAAATCTATTTTCTTCTTTTTTTTTGTTTTTTGAATTTTCTCCTCCACAGTGTGAGGCTTTTTATGGGAAAGAGAAATCTATTATCTTTTTTGGAATTTTCTCCTCCACAGTGTGAGGCTTTTTATGGGAAAGGGAAATCTATTATCTTTTTTGGAATTTTCTCCTCCACAGTATGGGGCTCTTTATGGGAAAGGGAAATCTATTATCTTTTTTTTTTTAATTTTCTCCTCCACAGTGTGAGGCTTTTTATGGAAAAGGGAAATCCTTTTTCTTTTTTGGAATTTTCTCCTCCAAGTGTGAGTCTTTTTATGGGAAAGGGAAATCTATTATCTTTTTTAGAATTTTCTCCTCCACAGTGTGGGGCCTTTTATGGGAAAGGGAAATCTATTATCTTTTTTTGGAATTTTCTCCTCCAAAGTGTGAGATTTTTTATGGAAAAGGGAAATCTATTTTCTTTTTTGGAATTTTCTCCTCCACAGTGTGAGGCTTTTTATGAAAACGGGAAATCTATTTTCTTTTTTGGAATTTTCTCCTCCACAGTGTGAGGCTTTTTATGGAAAAGGGAAATCTATTTTCTTTTTTAGAATTTTCTTCCTCACAGGGTGAGGGTATTTTTTTTGGAAAAGGGAAATCTATTTTCTGTTTTTGGAATTTTCTTTTCTTTTGTGATGCCAATAACCACAAGGCCAAACCAGCGGGTCCCTTTTTGAGCATGGTCGAACCCTGTTGGTGAGGCATAGGTTTTTTCCTTTAAACATGGGAAGGTCAGCTGCCCTGGGATTGGTTCAGTCTTCTGTCTTTCCCTTTGGTCATGCGTCAGACGCTGCGGTAGAGACGACATACTTGATTGGGATCCGATCCAATTTCCAACATGAGTGGCCCATCAAAGGGGAGAAGAGGCTTAAGGGGTCCAAACTGAAATAGGCGGGCCAGAACAGGTCTTCTCCTAATCTCTCTTTTCTTGACATTTTTTGCTCATAGCGCCCAAGACTGGTTTTCGCCATGCCTATCATCCCTGTTTTTACTCGTAGCGCGCTTTCGGGTTTTCACCACATCCATGGGTTCGCTCTCTTACCCCAGGTGCCCTTCCAGGTTTTCACCTGGTCCGTGTGAGTTCGCTATTTTTACCCGTGGCGCCCTTTCGGATTTTCACCACGTCCGTCTTGCTTTGAACTCAAATTAATTTTCTTCTTTTTTTTTTCTCTCTTTTTTTTATCTTATATTTTTTTCAAGAACCAGAAAGCCACGACATGGGCGTTGATTCCGTCATAGCCGGCTGAATGAAATTTTGTGTCGTTTGTTAACTCGGCTTCTTCTGATGCAGTAGATGTTATAACCGCTTGTGAACCTTAAAGAGGGCTTTCTTCCGGGTTGTAATGTGGTTGGGGTTCAAACAGGTTGGGTTTTTTCTGGGGATTTGGATCTAAGCTTTGAGTGAATTTCAGATTGGGTGACTCCTCTTTCTTTTCGGGGGCTTTTTATGCCCCAGTCATCATTCAATTTTTTGGGGTTTTTTTGTTTTTTTTTGGGGTACCCCTCTTTTTCTTTGTTGTTGTTTTTGGGCGGTGCCTTCTTCTTCTTCTTGTTTTGGTTTGGATTTTTCCTCCCTCCTTTCTTCTTTTTTTTTTGGAATTTTGGGTGGGGTATATGAAAGAAACGGTTGTTGGCCCGAAGTGTAGCAAAAAGGGGTGAAGGTTTTCATGGAATATTCTTTTGGGCCACTTGACTTTGAAATGATGGCCTCTTTTATGGAGCCCTTAAGCAGTCACGCATCTACTTTTATCAAAACTTACCTCGTCCCAAGACCTATGAGTAGAACTTACGGAGGTATCCAGCGTTGATGGGCTCAGGAAAGTGGTCTCCGTCCAGGGTGGCGAGGCGAACGGCTTATCCTGGCAGAACCTCTCGGACGACGTAGGGTCCTTCCCAATTTGGCCTAAACTTCCCTCTCGGATCGGCGTGGAGAGACGAAAATTTTTTCTTCAGTACAGTGTCTCCTACCTTCAGATCTCGGCCGCGGACGCGCTTATTGTAAGAACGTGCAATTCTCCTTTGATAGACCTAAGTGTGGCATAAGGCTAGGAGTCTTTTCTCGTCAATCAAGTCTAGCTGTTCAAAACGGGCTCTTTCCCTCTCAGCTTCAGGTAGATGGGATTCCAAAAGGATACGAAGCGACGGTACCTCGACTTCAATGGGTAGCACGGCCTCGGTCCCATACACAAGGGAGAATGGTGTTGCCCCTATTGCGGTGCAGATAGACGTTCTATAGGCCCAAAGTGCGAAGGGTAACTGCTCACTCCAATCTCTGTAAGTAACTACCATCTTCTCTAGGATGCGGATCAGAGTTTTGTTGGCTGCCTCTACTGCTCCATTAAATGCGAGAGGCTGTATGGGGATGATGATGATGTTTGATCTTGAACCGCTCACACAAGGCCCGGATGCGCCTATTAGCGAAATTAGTGCCATTATCAGTGATGATATCTTTGGGTACACCGAATCTACAAATGATGTTGTTCTTGATGAACTTCTCATCATGGCTAGCTTTAATGCTCGTATAGGAGGCCGCCTCTACCCATTTTGTAAAGTATTCCACAGCGACGAGGATGAATTGATGTCCATTGGAAGCCTTAGGATTGAACTTCTTGGATGAGCGTCGAGACCCCGGTGTGAGCAGCCAGGGGTGGCCATGCTGTGTAAGTCAATGGCCGGAGCGTGTATTAGGCCGGAGTGCTCTTGGCATTTGTAGCACTTCTGTACGTGCCTGCAACAATCAGTCTCCAAAGTAGTCCAAAAGTATCCTTGCCTTAGAATTTTCTTAGCAAGCATGTGATCGCTGACGTGGGCTCCGCAAACCCCCTCATGAATCTCCTTCATGATCTCAACCGCTTCTTTCTAGGTTAGGCATTGGAGCAGAATATTGTCGTGAGACCTTCTATACAGGAGATCGCCGCAGATGACGTAGTTTGTTGCCAATCACTGGATGGTGTGTTTGTCTACCTTTGATGTTCCTTCTGGGACAGTTCGGGTCTCGAGGAAATTCTTGATGTCTGAGAACCAGGGTGGTTCATCTTCTATCTCCGTAGGTCCTTCGATCAGGTGACAGAAAGCCGGTTCGTTCCTCTGCTCTATCATGATCGGCTTCATCACCACTCCATATGGAATCTCGACCATAGAGGCCAGGGTGGCCAGGGCGTCAGCAAACCGATTTCTTGCTCATGGCACGTAAGAGAAGGTGACTTCCTCAAAGCAAGTTATCAGATCCTCCAGATGTTCATGGTATGGGATCAGTTTCTCATCCTTGATCTTCCAATCCCCGTCGGTTTGGCATATAATTAGCAGTGAATCTCCAAAGACCCTAAGGTGAGTTATATTTAGATCAAGAGCCGCCTGTAAACCAGCTGTACAGGCCTCATACTCGGCCATATTGTTGGTGCATGGGAAGTTCAATTTGATTGAGATGGGTATATGGGATCCTTTCGGCGAGATAAGAATGGCGCCAACTCCTTGGCCCTCAACATGCGATGCCCCATCGAAGTGCATTACCCAGGGCTCCTCCGTTTCCTCTGTAACCTCGTCGGTCATGAACAAAATATCTTCATCGGGGAATTCAGTCCTTAGAGGCTCATAGTTTGGCAGAGGGTTCTCAGCAAGATGATCGGCGAGTGCTTGCCCCTTAATCGACTTCTGGGTGACATAAGTAATGTCAAACTCGGATAGGAGTAGTTGCCAACGTGCGGTTCGGCCAGTGAGAGCAGGTTTCTCGAATAGGTACTTCAACGGATCCATCCGTGCTAGAAGTAGAACGACCTGGGATAACAGGTAGTGTCGAAGTCTCTGAGTAGCCCAAACGAGCGCCAGGCATGCTTTCTCTAGATGAGAATAGCGCCTTATAATCAGTGAATTTCTTGCTTAGGTAATAGATGGCCTGCTCTCTTCTTCCCGTCTCGTCATGCTGTCCTAACACACAACCCATGGAAAACTCAGTCGTGGATAAGTACATTATCTCAGGTATGGGCGATACCAATACCGGAGGTTTTAGGAGATAACCTTTAATCTTATCGAATGCAGCCTGGCAGTCATCATTTCATTCAATCGGTGAGTCCTTTTTCAACAGCTTGAAGATTGGTGCGCATATCGGAGTTAACTGTGCGATGAATCGATCGATGTACTGGATCCTGCCTAAGAAGCCTCTAGCTTCCTTCTCTGTAGATGGTGGTGGCATCTCAGTGATGGCCTTGATCTTGGTCGGATCGACCTCGATCCCTCTCCTACTGACAATAAAGCCCAGTAGCTTTCCAGACATAGCGTAAAACACGCATTTCTAGGGATTCAATAGCAATCTGTATTTTCTCAACCTCTCAAATAGCTTCTGCAGGTTTATCAAGTGGTCCTCCCTTTCTGGCTATTTGGCAATCATGTCGTCAATGTATACTTCAATCTCTCGGTGTATCATGTCGTGGAACAGGGCCATCATTGCTCTTTGATAGGTCGCCCCAGCATTCTTCAGCCCGAATGGCATTACTTTGTAGCAGAAGGTTCCGCAGGGGGGTAATGAATGTTGTCTTCTTGCGATCAACCTCTGCCATCTTTATCTGATAATATCCTGAGAATCCATCCATAAACGAGAGCATCCCGTGCTTTGCAGTGTTATCGACCAAGATGTCGATGTGTGACAGTGGGAAATCGTCCTTAGGGCTCACCTTATTGAGATTTCGGAAGTCGATACACATTCGAACCTTTCCATCCTTCTTTGGTACGGGGACGATATTGGCTAGCCACTGCGGGTACTTGGATACCATGAGGAAACCTGCGTCATACTGTTTAATGACCTCATCCTTCACCTTCAACATCTATTCGGGTCGGAGTCGTCTCAGCTTCTATTTCACTGGCTTAACATCGAGGTAGAGTGGCAACTCATGCTCAACCAGATCGGTATCCAAACCAGGCATGTCTTCATACGACCATGCGAAGACGTCTTGGTATGACCGAAGGAAGTCTATCATACCTTTCCTCTCCACAGGGGACAGCGATGTTCTGATTTTGGTGATTCTGGGGGCCTCTGTGGTGCCCAAATTGACGTCCTCTGTCTCTTCGATGATCGGGGTAGGGCCATGCTCAAAATTGGCAAATTGTTTGAGGAGCTCATTGGGGAGCTCGTCGGTTTGGCCTTCCTCGTCCAGACTCGTGACTCCTACCTCTTCTTGTATTTCTACAGGGAAGGGGTTGGCTTCATGTGGGATGGGTATCACGACATTGATTTTAATTTTATTGGGAATTTTAAAGGACAATATTTTTGGAATTGGCATTTTTTCTATTTTTATGATCTTTTGTATTTTTTCGGAGGTCAGCCCCTGGCGAGGTGGATCTTTATATACACAAGGTAGAGTGGTTCAGAGGCTAACCTCACTTTTTACAGGTTGTTTTTTTTTTTAGAGTCGGTGCCATTTTCATGACATTTGGCGGCTCTCAAGAGTTGGGGAAAGGATGCCCAGTTACTCACCTGCGAGGCTTAGCCTTTACCTCTTTGATCAGGAGCGACATCGATAGGCTCTTGCATTTCTTCCCTCAACATATTTACAGAGGGATCCTTCAGGACCTTATCCTCTATAGTCAGGAGGGGCCTAGAGTGTTTGTGTTGAAGTGAGGGGTGGATCGGGGCACTTCTTCCTCAAACAAGGAAAGGGCGGCTAAGTCCATTTCGAAGTCTGGGGGGATGATGTAGGGATTGGTGGGGTGGATTGAAGTAGGCTTATGTGGGGTTACCCTCGTCTCTCCATTCAGATCAATTTTTACTACCCCGACGCTCACAAAGGTTTCACGGATGTGGAGGCGAGCGTGAGGTTCCTCTTCCAAGATGATTCCTCTGGCCTTGGCGGCTACTGCGGCTCTCATCTTCTCCTTGGCTTCTCTGACTTCCTCTTCTCTGAGCTTGTAGCCTAAGCCGAATTTAGTTTGTTGCCCCTTGGCCTTGACGGGGTCTCTTCTTCCTTGAATTTGATGGCCCCATCTGTGGAGCATGAACACAACTGCATCCATTCCTCCTCCAATTTTATTCGGGGTCTTTTCAATTGGTTCGAGGGTAACATTCAAGAAGTCATACTCAAATCGATGGAGATCGGCGTCCTCAGCTGTGTGTGGTATGTTCAGCGCTTTCAGATTCTCAATGTGCAGAGCGCTCTTCCCCATGTCTTCTCTGCTCTCACCTATGATGGTGACAATTTTTCCTTCTGAAATGAATCAGAGCTTTTGGTGTAGAGTAGATGGTATTGCTCCGAGCTTATGTATCCACGGCCGGCCCAATAGCAGATTGAAGGTAGACTTGATGTCCATCACTTGAAAGGGGGTGGTGAAGGTTTGCGGTCCGAGGATCAGGTCAAGGTCTACTTCCCCTATGATTTCCCTTCTAGTATTGTCGAATCCCCGTGCGCTTGATATGGATGGCCGGAAGGTGTCGGGGTTCACCCCAATTTTGATTGCCGTCCTTAAAGGGCATACATTCAGCGCCGACCCGTTGTCGATCAGGACCAACGGCACCACCAAGTTCCCTACTTACACCATTATATTCAGGGGTTTAGAATGGTCATTCCCCTCGATTGGTAGGTCCGCATCGGTGAAAGAGATGGCGTTTGGGGCCAACACTTGCCCTATTATTTCCCCTATTTCATCTGGAGTTACACGGGTGGAGACATGTGCGTCCTTGAGCGCTCCCATTAAGGCTTGAAAGTGGAGTGGAGACGTGATCAATAAATCCCACACGGTAATATGTGCGGGCGTTCTCTTAAGCTGAGTCTCCAGTATATGTTCCCTGGCCATTTTTTCAAAGGGATTTCTTGTGGCCTATTCTTTCTTCTTTTCCTCTCCTCTGACTGCCCCTGATGCTTCTGGCTGGGCAGAAATTCGGCCTGATCAAGTAACAAATTCAATAGCCTCTTCTTGGTTACACCCGACATTCACGTCCATCTGTTCATAGCTCAAAGGTACCTGATGCGGGTCATAAGCAGGTTTTGGGATGAGAAATGGGGTGGGTCGGATATACTGGTTTCTCGGGTCCGACCAAGTTAACTCCATGAGAAGTGAGGATTCCAGGGAGGATTGGGCCGGATATACTGGTTTCTCGGGTCCGACCAGGTTAACTCCAATGGGGGGTGGAATGGTAGTGGGGGGAATTGATAGAATTAGAGTTATGGGCACGGAGGGGGCTTGTACTGGCATTACCTGGGCATGGTAGGACCAGTGGTGATTGGGCGATGTGGGGATTGGGTGAGGGGTTGCTTGTCCGGGTGGTGGTGGAGTTGGATTAGGGCCAAAATAGCGAAGGGATGGCGGAAGTGTGGTGACTGGAGGGATGGGGGAGGCGTTTAAGGTGTGGTGGTAGCGGATGATGGGGTATGAAGGATTTATATATGGGGAGGTATGATGGGATGGTGACGGGTTTGTGGATGAAGTGGGGTAAATTGGGGGCGATGGAGTTGTGCATTGAGCGGGATGACCGGGACATGGCGGGGTAGTGGGTGGAATGGGGGGATATATGGGTTGGTAGATGAAATGGGATAGATTGAGGATGATGGAGTTGTGCATGGAGCGGGGTAATTCGGGGGTGATGGAGGGGTGTATGGGGTAAATTGTGTGGCGGGACTTGAAGGCGTGTATGGCATGGGATAACTTGAGGATGGCGGAGCATTGCATTGGGTGGAGGGACTTGAGGGTGTGTATGGGGTAGGATAATATGGGGATGGCGGAATTGCGTAAGGAGTAGGATGATTTATGTGTGACGGAGGGGTGTATGGGATAAATTGGGCGTGGGGTGGATATGCTAATGATTGCGGCGGGGTTGTCCCCGTTTGGATTTGATAGGCGGGAGCGGGGGTGGAAAAATACTGCCCTAAATCTAAGGACTCCTCTTGGCAAGCTGTTGTGGGAAAATAATTGGCAAGATATAGTGGCTCGATCACCCCAATAAATAGTTCATCTTCGTTTGGCCTGGGGAGTGAAAATTCCTCCTGATTGCTAATATAATCTGAAGGGTCAAACTCTTCTTCTTCTTCCTCTATCCAATGTATGTTAGGCCTGGGGCCTCCTGGGTGCGGTGGTTGAGGGGCTTGATGGATATTCTGGTTCTTCCCTTGGGGAAGTGGCAGGGGTATGATCTTTCCCGCCTCTATCAGATCTTGGACCGCATGCTTTGATGGGAAGCACCGGTCCGTAGGGTGACCCTGTCCCTGGTGGAAATTGCAATGCAGATTCGAATCATAATTCCTTGGTATTAGGTGGGGTGCGGGGCGAGGTTGGAGTAAATTGAGCAGGCCTTTCTGTAGTAACACCGACAGTAAGACACTCAAGGATTGCCCCAACGGGGTGAATACTCGTTCAAAATGCGCTTTCATTTGTTCCAGGGTAAACGGGGCTGTTGGTCTGTTGCTTGGCCTTGGTACTTGCTCGAAACGGGTCGGGGGCGGTTGTGTAATCGGGAGTTGTATCGGGGGGGCGTTGGTATTGGCCTGGGGGTAAACAATGTTACATGCCTCATCCTGGTCTTCTTTCAATTCTTGGCTCGGCGGCTTTTCGAACCCCAGTGGCCCCGTTGGTCGCATTCCTTCCTAACCTGCCCTCTCTAATGGCGTCTTTGCAACGGTTGGCATTTCATACCGGATCAGCAAAACTTGACTGCTGCTGATATACTAAAAAATTTGCGATGACTGGGAGGGCTCCCTTGGTTATCAATTCAATCTGCTCATCATCGGGAATTCGATGAGTTACCTGAGTGGCTAAGGCCCTCCACCTCCCTAAGTAAGCACTGAATGTTTCATCATGTCTTTGCTTTAATCGGGCCAAGTCCGACTTCCTTGGTTCTATGTCCATGTTATAGACATATTGTTCTTGAAATAAGCGTGTCAGATCTTTCCAATTTTTTATCATGGATGGTTCCAGGGATGTGAACCATCTCAGTGCTGGGCTCGTCAAACTCTTCTGGAACACTTTGATGAGGAGTTGTTCATCTCTGCCATACTGGCACATATCCCCGCAGTATGATTTAAAGTGGGCGATGGGGTTGCCAGTGCCGTTATACTTATCAAATGATGGCATCTGGAATTTCTGGGGCAGGGGGACGTCAGAGAACAAACATAAGTCTGAAAAGTCCGTCGAGTGTAGTTCCATTCCTCCCATCTTCATCAGCTGCTTCTATATTTTGTCTATCTGTTCTTTCAGCTGCTCTGGTTCCTTCGAGGCTATGGCGGGGACCGCATCCCCTTGATTTGGTTCGACCCTAGGTGTGATGATGGTGGGCAGGAGGGTTAAAGCGCGTTCCTCCTATTGTGAATCCCATCCTCCTCGTACTGTTGGTCGTGGTATTGGTGAGGGGCGAGCTCTACTATTTGGACTTTGGGGGTGATGAGTTGGATGACTTGGTGGGGCCACATGGTTTGTAGGGGATGAGAAGGGATAAATGGGTGAGCGTTTTGTGGGTAAGTGATGTGCTGAGTTGGTGGCACATTCTGGGGGTGATGGGGGTGTGATTGAGATGGCGGGATGTTGTGGTTTTGAGGAATGGGATGGATTGGATTTCCCGTTGGAGGTGGGATGGGGGCGTAAGGGGTATAGGTGAATGAAGGGTATTGGCGAGGGGGTATTGGGTTAGTGAATGGGTTTTGATGAGCGTGGGCGGATGGGCCTTGAGTTTGAGGGATTTGGGTTTGATGGTTTTGGAAGGCTTGGACTGACGGGCTCTGGGCCTGGGGGTGGGGCTTAATATGACTTTGGGCCAATGGGCCTTGTTGAGTTTGGGTTACTGGGCCATGAGGTGGTTGAGTTTATGTCCATGGGCCCTGGGCTTGGGTCTGATAGGTTTGGGTCCAAAGGCCCTGGGGGGCTTGGACTTGGACCTGGGTCTGATGGGCTTGGGCTTGGGCGCATGGGTTTTGAGGGCCTTGGGCTGGGGCCTGGGCTTGGTGGGTTTGGGCTTGGGCCCATGGTTTGGAGGTGTTTGGGCTGAGTCTTGGGCTTGGTGGGTTTGGGCTTGAGCCCATGGGTTTAGAGGTGTTTGGGCTGGGGTCTGGGGTTGATAAGCTTGGGCTTGGGCCAATGGGTTTTGAGGGTTTTGGGCCTGAGGCCATGTCTCTAGTGGTGTTTGGGTTGGGGCCCATGGATTTGTGTGGGTTTGGGTCTGGAATTGAGGTGGGAGATTTTGGGAGGAATGGACGATGGGTGGTTGGGCATGGTTAGGAGGGAATGGGGTATGGAGGTTTTGGAAATTTGGATGCGGGGTTTGAGAGGTAAGGTTGAGAAGAAGCGGCCCACGCATGTCCTACATAGAGGGCATGGACTCAGGTGTGAGATTGGGGGGTGATGGATCACATAAGGATGGAGGTGGTTGGGAGAAATTGGGCATGACCCGGGTAAATGGGGGGGTATGTTGGGATGTGGATGGGCCATGTGGTGGGAATGGTATGTGAGATGGGGTGGATGGGATGTAGGATGTTGGGGGCATGGGTGATGAGAGGGATGGAATGTGGGAAGTAGGCAGGGGATGGGACTCCCTGGGGGATCTTTGGAAGTATGGGGATGCGGAAATGGTGTTTGGATGGGAGATGGGGATGTAAGGATCGGTTGGGAAATGAGGGGTTTCGATGGGGGATGAAAAGGGGTATTTTGGGGAATGTAAGGAAGGGGATGAGGTGGAGGTGAACACAGGCGCCTAAATGGGCCCGTGATATCGAACCTGGCTTGGGTGAAGGTGTCAGAGACCGGATCTTCTCCTAAACGGGAATGGGAAGGGGATGACGGGGGGGATGTATCGGCTCTTGACATGATCCGCCGACGAGTGTTGTATTGATGTCGCGGATAAGGGCCGAATACCTTCCTGGTTCTTCTCCTACGGGCCGAGTTTGAGGTCGCCGTAGTGCCGGTCACTCCAAGGTATATTTTTTATTGTTTTTCATTGTGTGTTTTTTTTTTTTTTGGGGTTTTGGAAAATGATTTTTTTTGGTTTTGAAAAGTGAATTTTGTGATTTTTGATTTTTGATTTTGATTGATTTTTCCCTTTTTTTTTTTTTAAGGTGGATTTTTTTTTTGAAGATGAGGATTTTCTTTCTCTTTTTTTTGCAATTAACTCCCCTCTACTTAGATGACTGATGACCTGGTGCCCAGGGTCAACTCCCGTTTCGGGCGATATATGTACCTTTAGTAGGACCCACGGCGGGATCCGACACACTTCGGAAGAAGCGAAAGGGAACCCTTTCGTTCTATTGAAGGCGAGGGAATCCACGCAAATGACCCGATTCCCCGGAGTAAATCAATAAGAAGTCGCCTTATTTTGACTGGGCGGGGGCGTATTTGGTGTTAGAGAATGTGGGAGGCTACCGCGGACACTAATACCGCTAATCGGGGGATTGGGGTGGTGGATTGGGCCTCAGGTCGGGTTGCTACAGCCCAGTATATACTGGGTGTATATATTATGCATGCCCGACCAAAAAAGTATAGATTTGGCTGGGCGTATATATTATATACGCCTGGCTTAAATCTGAGGATTTTGGCTGGGCGTATATATTATATACGCCTGTGTAAATCTAGGGCTTTTTTGCTGGGCGTATATATTATATACGCCGGACAAAAGGTTCTGTTTAACAGTGGACAGCAAGCCCGAATGTGGGTCTTTGAACTGGTTTCTTGGGAGAAATGCTCCCGGGGACTGCTGTGTTTGTTATCGGGTCCCTCCTTTCCGTTTCCTAGGGATACACGGCTGAATTTTGGGTTTTCTACGCTCTCACCAATGCGGGTTTTACGGCTTGATCGGAATAGGCAACCCAACCGATATACCTCCGGCGCAAGCGCCTTCTCAGGTACTTGAAGGGGCGGTTCTTTTCAGGATCATCACCACTAGGGCTGCCGCCTTACTGGGAACCGGGTAAATTGTATCTATGCCTAAACCCCCCAAAAACTACCCAAAAATGCAAAAATAAATTCGATTATGTCCTCATACTGTTGGTTCACTTTTAATTACAAATTTTTATAGGGGAGTGAAATTAAGTCCAAAATCGGGTCATGGATGACAAACCCGTGCCGCATCAACGGGCCGGCGTTCAAAGGTGAAATATGATGACCGAAATAAAGTGTGCAAGTAGGCCCGCCAAACGGCTAAGGCTTGTAAATGACCAAAATTTAAATGACGTGAAAATAAATGCGAGCGGGCCCACCAAACGGCTAAGGCGGCTTAAATGGCTAGAATCATAAAAACTGAAATTTAAGGCGCAAGTAGGCCCGCCAAATGGCTAAGGCACTTAAAGGACTGAATCGTAGGGGTGAGTACGTTAGTAAAAACAACAAAAAATAACGAAAAACAGCAGCAAATTAGAAAAAAAAACATCCATGGTTAGTAAAATAACAAAATAAAAGGAAAGGCCAACAAGAGGGGAAGCGCTAGGGTGAAATCCCCAGCAGAGTCGCCATCTGTGCGACCGTGGATCCTCTCGAACCCGTCGCGGCGATGTGCTCACCTTGGATAAAATGTAGAGTCCCCACCCAGAGCTTTTGGTGACCCGGAAAACCTTCAAATCGATATTTTGAGCACCGAAGTGCTAAATATGACTCTGATTTACCGGTGTTTGCCAAAGGCTCTAGGGTAGGGGCTTCGGTTATCGATCGGGAAGGGTTTAGGCACCCGATCAATCCGCATGTAGCGGTCTCTATCTATGGCCAAAAATGAATATAAAAAGGGCAGAGTTTCCCCTTGCCCGAAGGCGATACGGTCCTATCGGGCTTTGAGCCAAACCAAAATTTCAGCGGCGTAACGGCTTGAATCCTTGGATGGAGGAGACACCAAGAAGGTAGAGGAAGAGAAGGGTGAGCCGGAGCTCACGGGCCCTTGTTGCACCGTGGAAGATCTTCGCTTTGGCGTGCTTCCGATGGCTTAAATGGTGTGAAAATGGGTTCTAATGCTAGGATTCAATAAAGTAAGGGGTGTAGAGTGAAGCTAGAGGCTAGACTTTAGCAAAAGGGAGTGATCTAATGGTGGAAATGGGTTGAAATAGGTGAAGTATGCATGCTGGAATTCTGGAAAATATTGGCATTTTCTCTCATTAGGGTTCTCTCTTAAGCACTTCTCTAATCCTTCAACAAAAATTCAACCCTTAAGGAAGAGAGGGGCCTCTCTATTTATAGAGAAGGGATGGGTTAGGGGCTTACTTAAGAGCTAATTGGCTTAGCAATTAGGTAATCCCCTATCTAAGGTTTTTTGGGTTTTCAAGGTCCTAGGGTTTTGGGAAATTGGTTTTAATGGCGGATGATGGGGTGAGACCATGGGTGACTTAAGGGTTGCCAATAAGCTCAAAGGGGGTGCAACCAATCTCAAGAAACCCACCTCAACCCAGGGGATGGTCAAAGGGTCAAACTAGATGGAGGAAATTCGAGCTCATCAGATAAGTCATGATATATTATATCGCCCAGCTTTAGAACGATAAATTTCACCAAAATCAGGAGAGTTTTGAGAAGATGAAGCCCGTGGTGGGTCCCACCTATACTGGGCGTATATATTATATACGCCCGGCCAAATTTTCCCCAAAATAGGCAAGCGTATATAATATATACGCCAGAGTAATCTGGGGTAAAAATGGTTGGGCGTATATAATATCTACGCCTGAGTAAAATTTTTATGATTTTATGTGAAACTTCAATCGACCATAACTTTTGAATTGTAGCTCAAAATTGGGTGATCTTTGGCTTGTTGGAAAGCTGAATAAGTCCTTTTTCCAATGGTATATGGATCATCCATTGTACTAGTTTGTGTGAAATTCTGTAGCTCTCCTCCCATCAACTACCAGAAGGGTTTAAGTTAGGTCAGGGAAGGGATTCTAGGGTGTAGGGGTGACTTCTAAGAATTGGGGGAATGGCTCTAAAGGCCTTAGGGTGATTCCTACTGGTCTAGGTAGGTTCCTAAGTGTTCGGGGGGGTGCCATCGGAAGCACAGGGGTACATCTCTCCCGATGTACAGATTGATCGGGCCTTGGGCCGAATTTGGGTGTCTACAGGTGGTGAAGAGGTACTACTTAGATGCCCATTCAATTATTTCTCCATAACCCAACTCAACTAAATTTGAAGTGAGCACAAGTTACACAACTCCATTAATTGAACCATATATGAGTGAGGAATTTTAATATCAGTCACTAGTGTGTACTAATCGGATGATTCAAATTGCTCAAAACAAATGATCTATCACTTTGATAGTATGACTTGCCTACATCTTAAATCATTAATGTTATAAGATCATTTAGGCACAATTTTGAAGGTTCAATCAGTCAAGTGATACTATTCTCTGTCCAAAAGTAACGCATGTCATTAGAATGCATAGATCAAGTGATACTATTCTACCAAAAAAATTGACATAATTATTAATATTATAGTGCATAGATCAAATAGTTTAAATCCACTATGCCACCATTTTATGCCAAATATAGACCTTTGGAGCCTATATGCATCCACAAGAAGAAAAAAAAAAATAGAAATTTTGTTGGTCTGACGGTGGGTACCCACCATCAGTTTTTACTGGCTGACGGTGGGCACCCACCATCAGACTAAAAAAATTTGGCTGACGGTGGGTACCCACTGTCAGAGCAACAAAATTTCTATATTTTTTTTCTTCTTGTGGCTATTATTCTGTGGATGCATATAGGCTCTAAAGGTCTTTGAGGTGAAAGATTGGCATGAAACATGATCTCTGTCATATAATTCAACTTCCTTTGATGATGGAAGAATAAATCTCTGTCATATAATTCACTTGACTGATTTAAACTTCAAATTTGTGTTTAAATGAACTTACAACATTAATGATTTAAGATGTGGGCAAGTCATATTTTCAAAGTGATAGAATATTTGTTTTGAGCAATTTGAATCATCCGATCTGTACACACTAGTGACTGATATGAAAGTTCCTCACTTAGATATGGTTCAAATCCAATTATAGGCTTGACTCTTTAAAACAATCATTTGTTTTGAGCAATTTGAATCATCCAATCTATACACACTAATACCAACTATTGTTTTTAATGACTGATATTAAAATGAGTCACTTAGATATGGTTCACATCCAATTATAGGCTTGACGCTTTAGATGATGTATTATCTCGGTTGGACAATTTAAAGTGATAATAATACACCCCGCATGCCATAATAGTAAGCCACATTTTTATGTGAGAAGATAAAAAAAATTGACTTCATCGAATTAAATGATGGAGCTCATTAATCTAAACAATGTCTTCATTTACATTAGTATAAACAATGTATTCATTGACATTAAAAGTTGATTTACATATACAAAAAATTGATATCTTCAAGCCCATAACACTCCAACTCTCACTCCAAGTTTCACTTCGATAGATTTCTTTTTCGTGGAGGATTTCGACGTAGGACTGTCGGACTTGGAGTAGCAGTTTGTGACGAGGGCAAATAGTCGAATCAGATCTCATCACATACCCTCTTCATGACCTCGATCGTGTACCCAATATTTGATTTACACCAACAGCTATCAAATCCTCTAATAGCATTAATGCTTTATCTCTGTGGTGTCGCTGCATTCAAAATGACCGTGAGACATTATATAAATTTTCATATATGGTACTAGTTATAAATGAAATACATCATAATAACACAAATACGTACCCATTCCTCTGAGACATCATCGACATCATCTCTACTTTAGACATCATCTCTACTTTGGGGGGATGGCCTCAAGCTCCTGCGATGGTTGGGGTCCACGAGGTACAAATGAGACGACTTCTTGTTCCACTCCAAATAACCCTCTACAGTGGCCCCACTAAACATTACAGCACCACGATCCTCTATAGATAATTGGTGACAGCGATGACGTTCAAAGTTCTCCGGAGGAGCTTTGTAGTATACAATATATGTCTTCACAGTTCTCCCTCTAATGCTCTCTTCTGCAAGTGCTATGGGTGTCAGAGGGATTGATTACACATGTCCCAATTGTCTCAACACCCCCTCCGGATAATACGGCTCAACGATGTCAAAACAAAATAGACATTCAATGTAAAATGCTGGAGTAAATGGAAATTGGTTTTTAATCTTACAATATGAATCCAAAGTAACTTGTGCGAGAGAGAGTTATTAGAATTATATAGGTTCATGTAAAATAACTAATTATGATAATACCTGATCCATTTGTAAGTCATTCAATGCTTCACCTAAACGAATCAACTTTGATTCGAGATGCACTGGTTGACTTAAAGGTTGCTGGCATCTAAAGGCTATAGGCAGATTATTGAAAGACCTTTCTACCAGCGCCGGACATTCAAGATCTAGGTGCTCGTAGCTCCAGGCCTGAAAATACAAATCATATAGTTTGACAATAACACATATCAACAAATATTAGAAACGAAATTTAGTAAGGCATTGCTATGTCAATGCAGTATACCTCAACCAACGTGAGCAACCCAGAAATTTGCATGACCTTCTTTCTTGATGCGATGCCCAGCTGCCTATAAATATAAGCGAGTGCAGCCGCTCCCTAAGCATAGTCTCCAATGGTCTTTAGATCGACCAACACCCTTACATACGAAGCCGACACCATGCTGCCTGATTTATCGACAAGAATTATGCATCCCAGCAGATAAAGAATGTATCCCCTTGCAGCACAATCAATCTGCTCATCAGAAGCATCATTAGGTATCTGGCTCAAACGAGCACGCAACCATTCTAACTGAAAAGCTTTCCCCTTACATCCTTTGTGATTTAATTCTTGCATCACATCGTCAGCGCCAATACCGAATGCTCGAACACACATGGCAACCAATTCAATTGTACTACAAGGGTTTGGGACAACTACCTTACCTACCCAATGAAATTTTTCATGTTGTCAAGAGTGATAATCATCTCACCGGTAGAAAAGTGGAATGCATTTGTCTCAGGGTGCCATCTGTCAACCAAGGCAGATACTAACACATGATTGATGGTCTTGAATGCAACCCTACTAGGTAACTAAAACCCTGTCATCTTGGTCCTACATTTTAATTTGTGGGACATTTCAACGCTGGACCAGGCTTCAAGTTTGGCTGAATGTTGAATGCAATGAAGCGTACCTCGATCCTACATCAACCAACAATAAAATTAGTAAGAAATTTGTAATTATGTACAAATAAAAATAAATGCATTACATGAATTGAATGTTGTTTCTTACTTACTTTGTTAACCCATAGATCGTGGGCAACAGGTTTCTATACCATCGTAGAGGCGAAGTGTCCGTAGGGCCTCCAGGAAATTATGCCACATTATCCTCAACTCTAATTTGGGCTGGCTCAACGTCAACCTCTTTAACTTTTCTCTTCTTTTTCGTAACTTTAATTTCTTCTTCTTTGCCTTCAACAACCTCCTCCACCCTCTCGGCTCCCTCACCTTCACCCGCTCTCTCTCTCTCCTCCTCCACTCTCTCATCTCCCTCTCCTTCACCCACTCTCTCCTCCACCGCCCTCTCATCTCCCCCTCCACCACCCTCTCATCTCCCTCACCCACTTCCACTCTCTCCTCCACTTCCACCACTCTCCCCTACACCACCCTCTCATCTCCCCCTTCAACCCTCTTATCTCCCTCACCCACTTCCACTCTCTCCACTTCCACCACTCTCTCCTCCAACCTCCTCTTAGCTCCCTCACCCACTTCCACTCTCTCCTCCACCCTCCTCTCAGGTCCCTCACCCACTTCCACTCTCACACCTTCACCCTCTACTGCCACATCATCTACCCTTCCCTCTACTATCCCCTCAACCACACTCCCCTCTACAACACTCCCCTCTACCACTCTCTTTTATTCTACTCTCTTCGGATGCTCCTTCGATTCGAGATTTCGTAACTCTTCTTCAATAGGAAGTCGTAGGCTGTTTACGAAAATCATCCATTTTACACTTTGACTATCAATCCAATCACATCATCGACAGTTAGTTTGGAAGAACAATATAAATGAGTACCTTTAAATTCACCCACCAAATTATTAAGTTCAACCAAATCATTGTGCTTTACGAGTGAATTCAAAGATTTGTTTGGTCGATTTAAAGGTACTTAGAATATAAATATAACTAAATATCAGTACCTTTAAATCCACCAACTTAATCTTTGAGTTCACCAACGTTGAAACCTATTGACTGGTTTGAATACGACGATGTAGATCATTACCCTCAAATAAGGTCACCTTTTGGATTATGTATCACATGAAATAAAGCAAATTTTCATCTGATGGTATGCCCATGATCATCACCCTCAAATAAGGTCACCTTTTAAAAGATTAAAATGAAAAACAATCTGCATCATCGGATTCAAATCATTCAATGGGTTTCAGTGTGGGTGATCTCATGAACTCATTGATTTAGTACTCCGCTAATGAACTCATTGATTCAGTGTCGGTGGATTTAAAGGTACTCCTAAATATAACTAAAAAATCAACAAACCCTATCAAGAACTTCAATTTGAGGCTCCAATTATATAAAATAAATAAAAAAATTTAAATTACCTAGAATAGTTGCCTCAGAGGGTTTGTTTGCTGCGATTCAAATCGTCTGTTCGTTCATCGCGTTCTTGCAAGGTGAGAAGAAGATTACAGCCATGTAAATCTTAATTTTCGCT
The DNA here is from genome assembly GCA_021018995.1 of Chloranthus sessilifolius. Classification (NCBI taxonomy): domain Eukaryota; kingdom Viridiplantae; phylum Streptophyta; class Magnoliopsida; order Chloranthales; family Chloranthaceae; genus Chloranthus; species Chloranthus sessilifolius. The sequence continues at coordinate 45,396,506 of CM037592.1, forward strand.
GGGGAAGATGATGTGGGTGTACAGCCACAGGCAATTGACCAATTTAGAAGAGGGAAGAAGATGGAAGGACGGGAATTCAAATATAGTGCGAGCAAGGGAAGGAGAGAGAAGACGATGTGGGTGAATAGCAAAGAACATGGTGGGTGTATTTGATCGTTGAAAAATCGAATTGAATATGTGGGTAGAAGGAAAGAATTTATTTTCATATGTTATGCACCTAGATAAGTGGGTGGATAGAAAGATTAGGTGGGTGGAAATAAAGGTACTCTACTTTAATGTGTCTGGGAGCTGTTTTAGCTCCAGCTCAGGGGGACTTTCAATGAAAGGCAATAAAAGTGCCTTGGTGGTTTGAGGAAGGGGCAGCGACGTAGGTTTCTAGCTAGAATGCTGTACTAGGCCCACAGAAGACTTTATTTTGGTATTGTCTTCTGTCATAAGTGCCTGGACCTCCTCCTCAACCATACTCCAAATATTTTCAAGGTTTTTAACAACATTATCCCAATCCAGCAAATTGGATAATTCTCCTTCTACAAGGCTATCTAGTACATCTATTACACATCAGTCCTTAATATCCATGTAAGGCTGCCTAGCAGCATTGTACACATTTAATTAGGCCTTCATGTTCCCAAAGGTCACCTCCATCACCCCTGACCTACATTGAATGCAAGCATTGGTAGTGGCCAAGAATGGCCTACCAAGGATGACAGGTATAGGGGTTTTACTTTTGTAAGGGTCCATGTTCAAAATTAGGAAATCAGTAGGACAGTAGAATATGTCCACCCCTACCAAAATATCCTCTACCACACCCACAAGTCTCCTCTCAGACCTATCAGCCAGCTGGAGCACAACTAATGTAGATTTTAGCTCCCCCAAACCAAGCTCCTCATACGCAGAATATGGGAGCAGGTTCACACTGGTCCCTAAGTCCAAGAGGGATCCACCAATGGTATGGTTTCCAATTATGTAGGGGATAATAGGTACCCCTGGGTCCTATAATTTCTCAAGTGTGGCTATGGATAGGACTAATTCAATATGTTCAACGGTAAAAACCTTTTTGGATAGTTGCACCCTTCCTTTTCTCTTTTGTGTGCAGAGGTCCTTTAAGAATTTGCCATAGGCAGTGACCTGTTTTATACCATCGAGTAGGGAGAAATTGATCTTGACCTACATGAAGGTTTCCCTCATTTCCTCCATCTGAGCACTACCCTTATCAAAAGGAGATGGGCCAGCAAGTGCATGAGGAAATGGCAGCCGTGCGACTGCTGGTGCACAGTTGCATGCCTATCAACATCATGGTCAAATTTTAAATTTTTTCTCTTTTCTTTATTTATTGCTTGTTGTTGGGGCTTAACATCAGCCCCTTTATTTTTTCCTTGTTGCTCCACAGCAGGGGATAAATTTACTTGTTCTTCACCACTCACATTTTCTTCTTTTTCACTTCCCATGACCTCCTCAGCTGCCCTGCCCACTAAATTATCAACCACCCTTCCACTCCTTAGGGTAGTGATTGCATTAGCCTCCTCATGGGTAGAGGAGCCTTTTCCAATTATGTACTGCCCTTTAGGGTTGGCCAAGGGTTGACTAGGCAAGCTTCCCTCCTCTCTCTTATTCAAAGCATTACAGATTTGACCTTGCTGGTCTTCTATTTTTTTAATGCTTTGCTCATGGGAGTTCATAGTTTGCACTAAATTTCCTAGATTATGCATTGATGTCAGCATTTGCTCTTTAAAGAAAGAGGATCTGGGCTATGGTGGGGGCACAACCAACTAATTTCGCTATGGGGCAGGCAACTAAAAATTCTACCTTGGTGCATATCCCTGATAGAAATGAGGCTGAGGTCTATACGAAGCTACCAACTGCTGTTGCTAGGGCTGTTGGTATGTGTCTTTTATACACCTGAAATTTGGGTGGTTTCTCCATGTGTATCCAACAAGATGTTGCCCATATGCTTGGGTAGCATTGGCATGTTTCATAACTAATTCAGGGAATTGGTTGGCTGATAGAAATTCTTGAAGTGATTGTGTGGGAGATTGGCATATCAGACGTGCCTCTTTCACTTGTACAACCATCCTAGGATGCATCACATTCACTAATTTATCAAACTTTAAACTCAGATTGTCCACCTTCCTTTCTAATTCATTTTGCACCTTAACCTCTTACATGCCTCCTCAAGGGGTGGATTCTTTCTCCAATTTAGCTGGGGTATTGCTGTCATTGCGAGACAGTGAGTCCTGCTGCATGGAATTCTCACCTATAATGTCAAACAACTCATCAGCTATCTTGTAGAGTTAACTACCCCCACATGAGGCATCCACTATGACCCTACTTTTGGGATTAATTCCTTGGTAAAAGACTTGCACAAGTTGCAACTGTGAAATTTGGTGGTGGGGACATTGTTTTAACATTTCTTGAAACATCTCCCATGTTTCATAAAAATCTTCAGTTGAGGATTGATTAAATGATACTATGTTTATCCTCATCTGACTAGTTTTATTCGTGGAAAAGTATTTTGCCAGAAATTGGCTTTGGAGGTCACTCCATGTCTGGATGCTATTGGCTGGGAGCTTAGAGAGCCAGGTGTTGTCTTTGTCCTTTAAGGAAAAAGGAAAAAGCCTACGTTTTGTGGCTTTAGGTCCCAGGCCAGCAATGTTAAATGTGGTACAAAGTGCCAAGAATTGATCAATGTGCTTGTAAGGATTTTCCATCCTGAGCCCATGAAAAGATGGCAGCATGTTAATGGTGGAGGACTTAATTTCATAGTTTCCTTCAACTGAAGAAAATTATATATAAAAGGGAGATGTGTAATCCCCAGGTGTATTATATTCCTTAAGAGTTCTTTGCCTCTCAGCCATAACAACTGGCTCAGTTTTAATAATAGGGGCTGGTGTGTTGCTTCTCAGTCTAAGGACCCTTTCAACCTCAGGATTTTGAGGTTTCAACTCAGGGTTCAACGATCTTCTACCAAGCATACACTCACAGAATCAGTAGGTAAAGAAAATACTCAGCACACTTAAAGAATTTGCAACAAAATTACAGCTAAATAGATTTACAACTAAAGTAAACACAAAGAATTCAACACAAATGGACTGAGTTTTAGGGCAAAAGAAGTGCAAATAGAGCTAGCTAAACTCTAGCAATAGCTCTAGGTTTTCCCTACTGCTATTGTCCAATTCAACAAAAATTTCATAAAAATCAGTAGTACTTTTTATTCTATTTAAGGCACAACTACAAAGAATTTTCTAAACTAAATTATAATACAACTCAAGTCTACTAAAAAGATCAATGTCCCCGGCAGCGACATGAAAAACTTGTTGGTTACTTTCAGATGCCGTTATGTTATTGGTGGGAAAACATTGGTAAAGAAAAATATATCAAAAGGTGATGAAATAAAGATTGGTTAAAATAGCAAATCTGAAATACACAACCTGCAAGATATAGGGCTATTGTAGCAAGTTTTGAGTAAGTAAGAGTTTATCCCATAGAGAAATTGATCTAGAACCCAAAATGGGTTGTAATAGTAGGCCTCCAGATCTAACAATCCTAGAGAAAGGGAGTTGGGTGTTACAACTACACTAAATTATCGCTAAAGGAAGAGAAATAAAGTGCAATCCTATCCTAAAGAACGGGTTATGAAGTAGGTAGTGATGGTGTATGTTAAAATAAAGATAAAAATGATGGGAAGTAGGCAATTAAGCTAAGGTTCTTTCAGTTTTGTAACTCAGCTTTGTTGTCTCTGCAGCAATCCTTCAGATGGCTACAAGCACATCTGTAAGGAGGAAGTATCTAACTCAACTCTTATGGTTTGACCTGGTCTCTTAAGGTTATAACCTATCCACTTCAATGGTCACAGGCTATCCAATGGAGAGGATCATACCACATGAATTAAAGCAGAAAACCAATCTGGCCCAAGGGAATGAACTGATCTTAAGGCTATAACCTGTCCACTTAAATGGTCACAGATTATCCAATAGATGTCTTCCAACAAATGGATCAAATCAGAACATTAACATCATTGCAGACACCATGTTTGTCAGGCTACAAGCATAGACATCCATGGGAGTAAATAGCTCTTGAAAAACTAGTGGAAACCACAATTGTTCAAAGGCTATTTTAAGACTTTAAATGCAGCTGATCATTGCTACTAAAGGCTTGCAATGACTTAGCTCACAAGTCTACAATCTCTACATAAAAATCAGATCTAACATCTGATGTTGGTTGAATAAAATAGAGGGGAGCTTGTTCCTACAATAACCTCTCACAAGGCTACAGGCTCAAGTATAGAGGAAAAGAATCACTCTCAGATCTGTGGCTTGGAATAACCCTAGGGCTATAGTCTGTCTACTTAAATGGTCATAGGCTATCCACAGAGGTTATCCACACCAAAAAGAGACTGAGGTGGAACATGAAAATTGTTGCTGCCACCATGGTTTCAGGGCTACAAGCTCAAGCTTCCATGGGGTTTTCAAATCAGCTCAAGTCCTAAATGTATGGCATAGATTGAATAAAACTATGGAAAAATAGGAAAATAATAGATTGAATAAGCATTAAAATATACATTCATAGATTAAACCAATACTTATAATGAGATGTCCTCAAGGCAGTAGCCTTGTGCATAATAGCTCTCAACAAATCTGAATGTTCACAAGACCTATTACAAAAAGTGAATAAAACGAAGCCTAATTGCTTACAGAGGTCATAGCCAGCAAGTGTTGGGCTAAGGAAGAAGAAAAAAATGGAAAAAGGGATAGTCAAACCCTAACCCTAATCTGCTCGAGCTCATAGCTGGCTGAGGTTGAAGGAGACATATTTTTCTAAGTCAAAATTATAGCTTATATACTTAATCACAAATGCCTTGGCCAAGAGAAGTTTAAACCCTAATTTTCTAGCAGACGTGGCTTGGTTACAACCCATGGATGCCTTGGGATGTATGCATCAAAATCAAGGCCTCGGGATGTGTACCCTAGACTTGGGGAAATCCCCAAAAGGCGTTTGAGTAAAGACTGAGAAGAGGAGAGCTCTAGCTTCGCGTGGCTGACTTTGGCTTTTTAATTAATTCACAAAGTTGCAGAGTTCTTGCGAGGGTAGATTTCACTTGGAAAGCTCCTTACTCGCACAAAAGGTTTTTAACTTATCGCACAACTGCTCTACCCTACAATACTATCGCGAGGTAGAATTTGCATGCTTTGGCTGTTCTCGCGCAGTGGAGCCTCAAAATTTTATGTCGCGAGGGTCTCACACAGAAGAGTTACCTTTCTCTTGGCTCCTTGTGCATTGCATAGCACAGCTAGCTAGGGAGAGGGTTAAGCTTTTACACGCACGAGAGCTGCACGAGAGAATTTCTGAAGCTCTCTCTCCTCTTGAGCTATGCGAGAGCTGCATGGCTTACTTGATTTTTTTAATGCAAATTGGCCTCATGAGATTATGAGTGCGGCTAATATGAGATTTTTTCCTTGTGAGAGCTTTGCGAGCTGCATTTCTGAAGGCTTTAGTGCGTGACTACTGCGCAAGGCAGTTCCCTGAGATAAATTCCCTCACTGAGTGTGTGAGTTCTTCACGAGTTAACTTGTGCTACAGGTATCAGCTGCGTGAGGAGGCTTTGCTACTGACTTAAACTGTGCGAGGCAGACTTCTTACTACGCGAGATAATAATTCTGCTCCTCTGCTGTAATGCATATGCTGCTATTACAGCATTCTCCACTCACATCCATACTTCTCTCATCTGCTGGACTTCCTTGGTCCATCATGACATGCAAAATAGTCACTATGGTGTGTACCACCATGGTGTTCCATCAGTCTTTGGCTCAGCAGTCATCTTTGGCTTGAAGTCTTTCTCTTTTTGGCACCAAAAGCATGGACTTTGTATTAAGCTGCACAATTATTACTAACTACAAAACAAACTAAATACAAAGTTATTAGACAGCTCTAAGGTGTAGTAAAGGCTAGGTTAAGAGGTGAAAAGTGGTACTGTTTAGTGAATAGCAGGTCGCTTGAGCGACTTCATGTGGCACCTCAAAACTTGCTAGAGCGATTGCAGCCAAAAAATCTACTGTGCACTCCCTCGAGCGAGTGTTTCAAGTGGAATCTCACTCGAGCGAGGTCCAATCTCGCTTGACCTCGCTTGAGTGAGTTACTTTAAACTCAGCTCATCTTAAGCCTACTGGACAACTCGCTCGTGCTAACTTCCAAGGTTGCTCGAGCGAGGTCATCAGAACTTTGAGTTTTTAGCCTTCATTCTCTATCCATAATCCCGAAAGGCAATTATTTAATGCATCCATCTACTCATAATCTATACTAAATCTATCTTAATTGCTTTAATTCATCACTTCACCTTATATTACCCCACATGCAAGGACTCTGTGATCAATCGTAGGGGTATATTAGCATTTTGCGATTCTCACGCGCCCGATTTTTGAAACCTTCACATGCGCCTTGAGAGGTGGAGTTTGCAATCGATCTGGCCTTAGACACAAAATCAATAGCGAAGGCACTATGTAGGATGGGGCCAGCTGAGTTGAACGAGCTCAAGGAATAACTCCAAGAGCTTTTAGACAAGGGATTTATTAGACTAATTGTTTCTCCATGGGGAGCACCAGTTTTGTTCGTCAAGAAGAAGGATTGATCAATGAGGCTTTGCATCGATTATCGTTAGCTAAATAAGCTGACATTAAGAATTAATACCCACTCCCAAGAATTGACGACCTCTTCAATCAGCTATAGGGTGCCAAGTTCTTTTCAAAGATAGACCTGAGATCAGGCTATCATCAATTGAAGATTGAAGCTGAAGACATTTCGAAGATGACATTCTGCACTCGGTATGGACATTATGAGTTCTTTGTATTGCCTTTTTGCCTAACAGATGTGCCAACATCATTCATGGGCTTAATGAATCAGGTGTTGAAATCTCGTCATGATAAGTGTGTAGTAGTTTTTGTGGATGACATTCTCATCTACTCAAAGATGAGAGAAGATCATGAACGACACTTGCACATCGCTCTACAAACTCTTTGTGGACACTAACTATACGCGAAGTTGAGCAAGTGCAAATTTTGGCTTCTACAAGTCGGTTTCATGGGGCATGTAATCTCTAATGCAGTCATTACGATTGATCCAACCAATATCGAGGAGATTGTTAAATGGGAGCAACTAAAGATGGTGATAGAAGTCCGTAGTTGTCTCAATTTGGCTAGTTATTACCAGAGATTTGTTAAAGGATTTTCCACGATTTTGGGATCACTCACACAACTCACCAGAAAGAATGCTAATTTTGAGTGGACCGAATGGTGTGAACAGAGCTTCTAGAAACTCAAGAAAAGATTAACCTCTGTGTCGGTACTTACCATACCTTAAGGTTGTGGTGGTTTTGGGGTTTACAGTGATGCATCCCATAGCGAACTAGGCTGTGTGCTTAACCAATAAAAGAGAGTCATTGTTTACGGTTCTCGACAACTCAAAGATCACGAGAAGAACTATCCGACATACAATCTTAGGATAGTAGCTGTCATTTTTGCTTTGAAGACTAGAGACACTACATCTACGGGGAGATATTTGAAATATTTACTGACCACAAGAGCCTCAAGTACTTATTCACTCAGAAGAACTTAAACATGAGGCAAAGAAGGTAGATGGAGTTCCTTAAAGACTAAGATTGCTCCATTCAGTACCACCCTAGGAAGGTGAATGTAGTGGCAGATGCATTGAGTCGAAAGTAATCCACCCAACTGTCACACCTCATCACAAGGATCCACATATGGTAGTTATTCAAGGATATATCAGCATATGACACAAGGTTCAAAGTCAAGGACACAAGAGCCTTAATGGCTAACATTACCATTCGACCAACATTATTTAACAAAATTTGGGAATTGCAGATGACCGATGAGTGCTAATGGTCATTAGAAAGGTCGTGCCTAGTGGTATTAGACCCTATTTCTCAATCAGAGAGGACACTTCGTTAGTATTCAGAGGTTGACTTTACATACCAGCCTATGCTGAACTTCGACACACGATACTGGAAGTAGCTCACAAGTCACCATACGCCATTCATCCAGAAGTATTAAGATGTACCAGGATTTGAAAAAGAGTTTCTGGTGGAGAGGCTTGAAGAAGGATGATGCAGAGTATATTTCAAAATGTCTCATAGGTCAGCAAGTCAGAGTGGATCATTAGAACCCTTCAGGTTTATTACAGCCTCTGTCGATACCAAAGTGAAAATGGGAAGCCCTACCTATGGACTTCATTTTGGGATTACCGAGAACAACGAAAGGGCTCGACATTATCTGGGTAATGATTGATCAATTAAACAAGTCTGCCCATTTCTTACCATACAACATGAGGTATACAGACAATCGACTTGCAGAGTTATATCTGAAGGAGATTGTCAGACTCCGCGACATACCTGCTAGCATTATATCGGACAGAGATCCGCATATAACTTACACTTTTGCCAGTGTTTTCTTGAAGAAATGGGTTCCCGACTGGATTCCAGCTCTACATTTCACCCTCAGACTGATGGACAAACTGAAAGGGTAAATCAGATAATTGAAGAGATGCTTCGAGCATGTATGTTAGATTTTCAAGGATCATGGGACTAGCACCTGCCGCTGATTGAATTTGCGTATAACAATAGCTACTAGGCAAGCATTGGAATGGCTCCCTTTGAAGCACGTTACAGTCAAAGATGTAAGTCTTTGCTCAACTAGGACGAAGTCAGAGAGAGGTTTATGTTTGGCCCTAAGATCATTGAAAGCACAATCGAAGCGATTTGGTTAATACGAGAAAGATTAAGGGTCACCCAGAGCAGGCAGAAGAGTTATACCGACCTTAAGAGAATCAATGTTGAATTTTAGGTAAACTTAATACATTAAATTTCTATTAACTTCTATTGTATCAATGTGATACTGACACCAATATCTTCTTTGATCTTGGGCCACATGTTTGTCAAAATCTCACCCACAAAAGTCGTGATGCATTTCAGGAAGCGTGAGAAGCTAAGCCTGCGTTGTGTTAGACCTTTCGAGGTGTTGGGTCAAGTTGGTGAAGTTACATATCGAATCGCTTTGCCACCACAACTTTTTGGTATGCACGATGTCTTCCATGTGTCGATGTTACAGAAATATGTGAAGGACATGACTCCTGTTTTGGATCACCAACCCATAGAACTCCAAAAGGATCTGACCATGGTGGAAGAACCGATACAAATTCTTGACCGTAAGGAGGAGACCTTACGAACCATGCTGATTCCATTAGTGCTGGCACGGTGGAAAAATCACTCAACTACCAGAGCCACCTGGGAACACGAATCGGATATGCGCGAGGCATCCCCTCACCTATTCGAAGAATAGTAATAGTAATTAAATTCATTATAACAACGAGTAAACGATGTGTAATTATGGGAGATTAAAGTGTAACGAGTTCATTGTCGTATTGAAATACATTTAAATGAATCATCGTTATTTTACATTAAGCTATCATGAATCTGTTTATGTAATCGTATGTTGAAATTTGAACTTGCCATGAAGGTATATTGAACCTGAGTTTGACGAATCCAAGGTAATGAAAAGCTTAGCTTGATGTGATTGTCACTAGATAATTGTGTAGACATGAATGTGATTATAAGGTCATAAATGCGAGTACAATGGAAGGAAAATGGACTTAAAAGCCCCAAAATAGTCAATGGATTGTTACAGTAATAATAGACATCTGAGTAAATTCACTCGCGCGAATTTAGAAAATCACTTGAACGAATCCTTAAGGAAATCCCAACACAACAATAAAGAAATTCCCACGTGCAAATTTTACAAGCAAAATTTTTCTGGTGAAATTTGCCCGCACAAATTTCCAACGAGCTCTATGAAAACCAGAATTCGCTCGAGTGAACCTTGGTTTTCGCTTGCGCGATTTTCGCAGTATGTAAGGGCTTTGACTTTTCCTTCCCTAATTTGCATGACTTTTGACCTCAAAAGAAGGGATGTTTCGAATTCCTTCCATTCCTACATGGAAAACCAACCATCCCTCCTAGGGCACATAAAGTTCTTTTGTCAATCGGGAGAACCAGCACATTTTCTTCAAGAACCACAAGTTCTTCTGTCGGAATGAGGGTTTGTTCATCCTCGCCTTGGCATCTCAGAGAGGTAAATCCGATTCAACCTCAAAGTTCTCTATTCCATTTCTATGGCACCGAAGAAGGCTGGTACTTTGAAGACCTCAACGTCGAAACGATGCTAGATCATTTCCCCAACACTACCAATGAACCAACTCACTCTATGGTGGGACTCAGTGTTCTAATTTGAATGGTCCTTTGACCTAGAATACTTCGAAATGAGGAAGCGCTCCAGTGGTCGATCAACTATCTTGAGGGAGCTAACAAAATCTAAATCTTGAGAAGGATGGGAGACTTTGTACGATCATCGACGGCCCAGTCTTTTGGTTTGATCATGATCTCATAGCCATACCCATGGGTGCCCCGATAATTTATAAGGAGAATTGGGGATTACTACCACCAAACCCTGAGCCAGTACCTTTTCACCAAATCGTTGCAGAAATGACCCACAGAGAACTTAGGCCTGGTCCATTGGTGAAAAGATCATAGTTGTCATCCGATATGTGGTGGCTCGACATAGTCTTTGGAGGTAACCTCTACCCTCTGAGACACGAAGAAGAAAGGGTTGGAGTGATTCAGCAAGCCTTATTTTTTGTTTTTGAGGAACGATGGTTTGATGCGTCAGAAGTCATTTTGGAAGGACCGATTCAGGTCAACAATTGGATGTTGGAAATGGGGAAGAAACCCCCAAACACCATGCCATATGCCCGCCTCATCTCACGGCTCATTGAGGAATACCAAGACGAAGTGGGTGACCATGCAATATTACCTAGTGAAGTATGACGAATCGACAACATAAAATATTTTGGATTCGAGGAATGAATAATAAACCCGCAGAAGTTGAACCAGAATGTGCGCAACCAACCACACCAACCAAACCCACCACAACCACCAATCGCCTCGTACGACATCATGGCCACATAGGCAGAGACCATTAGATGGAGGGATTTTCATTAAGCAATGATCATGGAGATCAGGCACTATTGCTTCCCAACTGCTGCCTCACAATAGATCATGAAGACATGAACTTATACGTCGGATGCATCTATGTCTAGGGCCGGAGATGGTGATGATCAAGGAACATAACCGACAGGAGGAGGGGCAGACCAGTGAGCAGTCTCATATGGTAAAGATTTTTAGTTTAAATTAGCAAAACTTGAGGAATTTGACATATTCATTTAGTGAATTGTAATTAAATTGAGGTTTGAAAACTTTGGAAGCTTCATTTTGGTGATGGAATACCGGGACATGAGTCAAAATTTGTTAACTATAGTCTGAATCTGGATTTTGATGATGGTTATTTTGATAGGCAACTAGCTTTGATTGGTTAGCAAATTATAATGGTTGTGTAAAGTTATACTTGATGGTTGCAACTAAACTGCTTAGTTGTGGATACCTATCCTATTAGTTGTGAATGATTTCCAATTTGCACAAGTGTGTGTGCCCCTTTCGGTATAGTTGTGGATAGGTTTTCGTAAGTTGCAAATGCATTTTGGGTATATGCATGATTAGATGATTGATAGAATTCCTAATCCGGTATGGGAGCTGTTAACTAACTCTAGCGTTAATACCACTAATAGTAGCCATGCTATTACTGGCCGGTGTTGTGTAAGGGTATGCCTTTTGTCCCGAACTCATGTGATGAATTTTCAAGGATGAAAATTCCTTTAAGGAGGGGAGGATGTAACGCCCCTAAAAATTCTGAACCCGACTACGCCGACTAGGTGTACATGTTCGGTATCGTAGGCGAGGCGAGCCTCAAATCTTAAAATAATTAAATTGGAATGTGTGTGTGTGCTTTTGTATGAGGGAATGTATAGTAAATCACGCAATCGGTTATACGGGCTCCATAAGAGCACCAATGATTAATGCTCTACTTTGTAAACAGGAGGTCTAAGTATCAAAACATGTCAAGTGGTTTGAGCATTAGATTTTGGTTGTTGCTATGAAGGCCAATACGCCTAAATACGATATATTGGCCCTACACCGAATAGAACCCATGGGTTAAAAGAGAACTAACGTTTGAAAGTTCTCATTTTTCCCAAACTCTTGAGTTAGGTTGAGAGAGGAGAAAGAAGCCTTGATTGTTGCTTCTCATTTTTGCTTCTTACGATCCCAATCGTCGATCTCCATAGCGCCTCACCTTCGCTCCATTTCCCATCACAAGAAATCTTCAACTCAGACTCCGTAAGATTGAAACTCAGCGGGAATCAAACTATCAGACGGTTTGGAAATGAAGGCACCGATTCTTCGCGATCTTGTCAATTTTAAAACCCGGATGCAAGATTAGAAAAGTAATCTTCGAGATCCTTCAATGCAAATGTTAATTATGTTAATCTAGTTCTGACTTGAGCATCTTTTGAATCACATGTAAGGATTTTGAGGACATTATATGCATGTCTAGAAGATAAGAATTTCATTTTGAATCATGGATTTAGTTGAATTTCGCATTGTGAGTGAAATTTGAGTTGCATGCTACGATTTTTTAGGATTTTCAAATTTAGAAGGAAAAACAAGTTCTGAACTTTTCAGAAACTATCAAATTCGCTCGCATGAATTATCGTGAGAATGCACAGAAAAATCTACCTATAAAATTTGCTCGCATGATTTTCCTAAATTTCTAGGAAAATTTTCTCAGGTTAAATTCGATCGCGCGAATTTTCTTGTGTCTCAGGGAAACTAACAAATCCGCTTGAGCAAATTAAGAACTCGCGTGAACGAATTGCCCTGTTTCAGGCTACCTTAAAATTCTTTTGGAAAAAGCCTTAAAGGCTTTACCCTATCAGATTTCATTGTCATTGATACTTATTTAATAACATGTGATCTAGATTGAGCATGGGAAATCATCGCTAGGACCATTGATTTGCTTTCATTTTTGTAAAACTTCAATGATAAGGTAGGAGGAAATTCAATACCTACTTGCATTTTGATTTTGATCCATAGATTTGAATGCAAACTATTTGAACTTTGATTTCGAACTTGAATGTGAAGTAATTGAATATGAATTATTTGAATCTTGATTTCGAGCTCCGTATATGAGCCATTAGAACTTGATTTTTAATTTGCATATGAATTATGGGAATTTCGAATATGAAGTATTTGAATTATGGTTTCGAGTTTTTAATTTGAATCTTGTGAACTCAGAATTCGAATCCGAATTTCGAATTGAAATGTGTCTAGCTATATATTATCAACACCTCACTATGTATTAAGATATTGATTTAAGATTTATACGAATGAGTCTCCCACATCGGTGCGATGGCACAACTGGCACGGTGGGTTAAACTGTAATTCGAATCGATATGGAGGTGAAACCGTAATTCGATACCGGTACAGTGGGTTATACCGTAATTCGAACCATGATGACGGCCCTTCAAAAAGTATTCAGTGAATGACTACGGTTAGGTGGGCATTCCCAATGGTACTTTTAGCCCAACAATGTTATATCTGCATTGGGGATCTTTAAGATAAAGCTTAAGTCATGCATGAGATATGAATTTGGATACGAGATATGGTCATAAATAGGAAATTAGAAATCATGTGAACACTTTGAAATCTGATCTGAATCTAGGATATTTGAAATCTGATTTGAATGTGAAATGCTCATTTTGTCATTGATTTTGCATTTTGTTATATGAAAAAAAGGGTACTTTGGAACTATGTTTTGATTTTATGCTTCGATTTGATCATGTATGTAAGTTATATTGAATTTGTTCCTACAGAACATAGACTGGTAGCTCACTTAGACTTTATGTCACATGTTTAGAACTTGAGCAGGATTCTGAGCATGAGGCAAATCCCAACTACATACCGGCAGAAGAATAAGATCTTTCGCGTGAAAAGTTCTATTTGTAGATTCACTTGGATATAGTTTTGAACTTGGTATAGTTTAGAATCTGACCTTGAATTTATATTTGTAAATATTTTCATGCCACTATTTTAAGTGATGAATGGCCATCACCGGTGGTTGGCTCTAGTTGGTTTATGCTTTGTTTAAGAGCCATGTGATATTTGATCTGTCTTCTGTATGAGTCGGGATGTGTTAGAATCAGTGAGCCTATTTTTCCCTGAATTCCATGTAGGGGAAAATTGGGTTATCACCATTGGTATCTGAACACCTAAACTAGAATACTCAGTGTGAACCTTGAATTTCAGATCTGACAGTATGGTTTTTCCTTAAATCCGTGGGGAGAAAAGCGGGCTCTCACTTTGAAAACCGTGTGATCTCAGATCTATTCGAAAACGACGGTCTGACTTTCCCCAAAATTCATTTGGGGAAAATTAGGCTGTCACAAGGTCCCCACGATGTTGGGTCTTATGTGAAAATGGACATGGTGTTTTATGTAACACTACATCTGCAAAGAAGAGGTCAGGTAAGAGGGTAGCATGGGTGGTAAAAGTGGTACTAATTGGTGATTTGTAGGAAATGGCATGCACCAATTTAGCAGAGCCTAGGTAATCGTTCCCTTTCTCTAGGTCATAATCAATGGGGCATGTAGCCGGGATGCCGTACGTTAAAGCCAGCATGGCCCTATTAATTGAAAGTTCGAAACCATCGACCTTTGTTCAGAATTGGCCTTGTTCGACTGAACTATATACGAGATTTGGATAAAAGATTCGAACCAGGTGAGGGTACATCGTTCTCAGTGATGGGGCCAACAAACTCCCGAGGTTGGCTCGCCTATAGTAGGCCAGTGAAAACTGGGACTCGGGAAGTTTATTGAACTAGTCCCTATCGAAATTGGGGTCAACAGTGAAGTCGTGATGCATCATTGACGATTTTGGGTAATCCCGTCGTAAGGGTTGGGTCTCATTGATAGTTGGTGGTGGCTATGATGCAACAGCTAATGACCTGGTGCCAATACAGATACTAGGACCGGGGTTCTGCGGCACAGTGGTTTGTGCCTTTTTCTTGGCCGGGGCATCCACCATGGGTCCCTTGCCTTTGTAGCACTTCA
Source organism: Chloranthus sessilifolius (assembly GCA_021018995.1). Classification (NCBI taxonomy): domain Eukaryota; kingdom Viridiplantae; phylum Streptophyta; class Magnoliopsida; order Chloranthales; family Chloranthaceae; genus Chloranthus; species Chloranthus sessilifolius. The sequence continues at coordinate 45,411,563 of CM037592.1, forward strand.
TAACCATTCTCTAAAATCAAAGCTAAAAACACGCATAATCTAAAAAAAAAAAGCGTGGGATTACCCTTGAAGCGTGTAATAGAAAAATTGTCGAATGGCCACGAAGAGTAGGCTGACAACTCTTGCAATGGATTAATAGGCATGAAATGTGATGTGGCACAAAAAGAATTCAAAAAGTTTAATAGAGGTTCTCACGGGAGCTCGAGGAAGAAGAACATGCAGGGAGATTAGGGCAAGACCGATCAAAATGGGATTTCGACCAGTCTTAGGGATTTATATTACCCTAAGCCCATAGAACTCGACCGGTCGAAACCATTTTGACAAGTCATAGATTGAGAGAAAACCAATTTCTCCAGCAGTGCTTCAGTTCTGAAGCTAAATCCCTGGCATTTGGCTGGTTGAAATTAATTTTGACCAGTCAAAGTGCATCAAATAACAACTGAAACACTAGTTCCTATAATACTATATAAAGTTTACCAGTCAAATCAGTTTCAACCGGCCAGAATCTAGTAGAGAACTTGGTTCTTTGCCCAGATTTCATAAAAACCTTCCTAACTTTTAATTTTGTTTTTCTTTTTCACGTTATTTCCTAAACCTACTACCTCTACACACACAAATACATCAAATCTAATAAAAGTAAAACAAATCCAAAATTAGTAATATATATGGGGCTTGGGGTGCCTGCTAAGAAGCTCTACGAATGTGTCAGTAGTTCAACTAGGTCAATGTGCTCATAATGGCTATTGGTACATGCTTTTTCTGGGTCCCTTTCGGTCCCTGAAAGGAGTGGCCCAATTCAGTCCAAGTGGACTCTAGCAAAGGCGGTGTTTCTAGAGGTAATTAAGTACTAAAAATAAAGAGGTAAATCCTAGGAAAATACCTGGTTCGTTACGATCGCCAGCTGCAGATATTTATCGACGCTGCAACACGCCACTGGTCACGCCTTCCAAGATGGAGGTATGGGTTGTTCTCTTTACTGAATCATCGACCGGCCGATGTAAGCCGCACTTGGTCGCCTAGAAGTTTAGTCAAGAAAGTTTTCCTAATTCTCTTCTAATTGCTTTACCTTTCCTTCACTTATTATGATTTTTAACTGCTTTAATTTCCTAATATTATCAGGAATCTAATTAATTTTAATCCTGTTAGAAGTCTAATTAATCAGGGAATCGTAATTCAACTAAGTCTCCTAATCTAACTAGAAGTCTAAACAACTTAATATTCTAACTTAACTAGATAATAAATCTAATTGATATTCTAATTCTAATGAAAGCCTATTCTAATTAGAAGTCTAATTAATTTCCTAATCCTAATGAAAGTCTAATTATGTTAGGATCTAATTAAGATTCCCAATCTTACTAGGAATACTAATTTTACTAGGACTATAAAAATATACTAAATAAATTAATTCTATCGAGCCTCTGATTAATCAGAGTGTACTAAATCTATGAAAATTCTTAAAAAAGGCCCAATCTTACTAGGAATACTAATTTTACTAGGACTATAAAAATATACTAAATAAATTAATTCTATCGAGCCTCTGATTAATCAGAGTGTACTAAATCTATGAAAATTCTAAAAAAAAGGGTTTTGGCCCACTATGCTAAGGATTGAAAACCTTCCTTGGGCAAATCAGAAGGCTAGGGATTGAAAACCTGATTTTTTATTTAGAAATCACAGATTTACAGATCGAAATCATAAATTTTAAAGGATTGGAAGCTAAAAAATTAAGAACTATGGATAGAAAATCTGGAATTAAGAACTAATGGCTCTAAGACTGAAACATGAACCAAGATCTAGAACATAGAAGTTAATATTTTAAGATCAAAGACCTATGCTCTAGAAATTTAGAACAAAATTTGAGGCTAAAAACTAAAATCGATACTATGAATTGGAATCTAATATCTAAGAATATGAAGAGAAATAAAAAAGCTAAAGCTAAGGACTGGCTCTTGTAACTAAGAACTAGAACCAGTGATAAAAAAACTAAACAAAAGAAAAGAATCTAGAATTAAGCTCTAAAGCTAGAACCTAAGATCTAGAACCTAAGATCTAGAAGTAAGAACTAGAAGAATTAAAAACTAGAAGAAAAGTACACCTGAGGCCAAGGCCGCAGAGAGGAATCTCGAAATCCTAAGCTTGAAAGCGAGGAACTCGAGAGAGGAGAGATCTCTAAAAAAATTCATTGCTGTAAGAGATTTATGTCTCGAATTTTTGTCTTTGGGTCGAGGTTTTGGGGCCCATTTATAGGTATTTGGCAAATTGAACGCCCTGTGGAGTGCACTCAATTGGTCGGTGAATTTCAATTACGTGCCCTATTAGGGTGCTTAATTGAATTACGGGCCCTGTATCAGGCGCTCAATCACTTTGAGTCAGTGACCGACTTAGTGAGTGACCGGCTAACTGGCTCAGCCAGGTGTCCTAGTCCTGGTCTAATTAGATTAATTGCATGCTCTGTTAGATGTGCTTAATCCAATTAAGCGTGGGTTTAAGGGCACTTAATAGGGGAATTTTGGTGGTCTAAGGAGTTAGAGACCAGGTTCACTTGGGAACCAATCGTGCGCAAGTGGTGAGGCGCATAAATAGATTGTGCGCTCTGGATAAAGCATGCATTCAAATCTCAAGGCGGCTTCTAGAAGGGTAGAAAGCCAGTCCAAAAGGGACAAATTGCGTGCTAGTGATGTACCATGCAATATGATTGCGCACACCTAGTGGGGCGCATAATCAAGGCCTAAGGCAGTCCTCAAAAGTGCAATCGTGGTTCAAGAGGGACCAATTGGGCACCAGCCATGGGGAATGCAATTGAGTTACGCGCGCTAGACATGATGGGTAATTCAGGACTTTCCTGGGTTTGAGCCAGGTCCGAACCCCAGAGATATTTTTTCAGCCTAGGTCTTGACCATGTACTATTGTTTTAGTGCATGGTCCCCGTATAGGATTTTAAAGTCTTCAGAGAAGGTTAGTCATTTTCCGGAGATCATGTGCAAGGTCAAAGGTTGATCGAACAAATTTGTATACTCAGAGAGGGAAAAATGGGGGTGTCTACAGATGTCCCTCTTCTGTGCATTCTTGCAGAGTAAGAATGAGTCGAAGAAGTAGACCCCCTCATTCGAGGGACCTACTCGTTCTTAGGAAATCATAAATGTGAATCGGGGATGCTAATATGAGATGCTTGGCTTTCTTATCTATTAGAACAATCTAAAATGGAGCATTCGGGGGGCCCAGTGGTTGTTGTCAAAAGGCGTATTCCATGCCGTGAAGGCGAGTGACATCCCATCGCATATCGCGACCTGCTGCTAATAGCAGTCAACAGGAGAAAATTGGCATAACCTAATCCATGGGTGCAAGGGGCATCCCACCACATATCGCGACTTGCTGCAAGGGGCAGTCAAATAGTAGGAGAGTTGATATCCTAGTCTGTAGGAGCAAGGGGCAATCAAACAGAGGGATATTCAACACAATCGAGGTCCCGGGGGGCGTCATATGAATGTCCAGAGACCGATAATAAGATGGAATATCATGTGATGGTGAAGGCTTTTACAAGTCATGTCAGACCTGGTGCGTCATTGCTCACACCAATGACACGTGAGACATTCTTTTCTAGTAGACATTTATGATTTCTCAGAGTCGAATATATTTAGTGTTCGGTTAATTCAACGGATCTTAGTTCGAAGTCACTAGGTTCAAGACGGAGTTTCACATTTGGTTTATTAGTGTTGATTCCAAAATTCATAGGGTTCTTATTCTAATTTGAAGTTTAGATTCTAAGTTCAGATTCAGGGTTCAAATTCAGATTCAGATTTAGAGTTTCGATTTCAGAGTTTCGGTTTTAGAGTCCTAAATTCTGAGTTCCATTTCAAAGTTCAAGTACATAATTTTCGTATTCACTTATTCATTTTCTAATATATAGATAGCTTTACACTTAATGTTAACTGATGAGACTGAGTCGGATTCACAGTCATGTCGGTCTAAATCACGACTCCATCGCCAGGTCGGTCCAAATCACGTATACACTGTCGTGCAGGTCCAAATCACGGATCCGCTCATATCATCATACAGTTTAGAATTCAGAATTCAGAGCTCACAGATTTTAACTCATATTCAGAATCCACCTACAGTGTTCAGAGTTGATAATTCAAATTCCAAGTTCATATCAGATTCAAAGTTCGTATTCGAATTCACATTCAAATTCAAATTTAGCGAGATTCTTATATAAGGTTCGGATTCCGAGTTCATATGCAGAGTTCGATGTTCTAATTTCAAGATTTGGATTGGGAGTTCAAATTCATATTCGAAGTCAAATTCCAAAATTCATATTAGAAATTCATATCCGGATTCGATACATGGTACGCTCTTTCTGTTGTTCTAATAAAGTCTTAACCTATTGCAAGCGCACAACGGAAATTGTAATACTAACATAGGATCGTTCCCACGGGGAAGTGTTTTATTTATTTATTATTTTTTTGAAAACTTATATTTATCTTTTAAGATCCTAAACTACTTTAAAAAAATGAATGAAAGAATGGTTTCTTAAACTAATTTGCAGAAAAATAAATCCTAAATCCTCATTCTTCAGATTGTAGTTGTCAATCACAATCTTCAGTTATCGGATATTTACAAATTTAAAATACCATTACACTATATCTTAGTCCTCTAGAATTTAGGTGTCAATAAAAAAAAACATCCTTTAATAGAGATATATACTAATCTTTAATCTACCAGAAATTTGGGCATCAATCAAACTCCAGAAAATCAAAGATGGAAAAGTAAAAATCCATTACACTAATCTGCAAATCTCAACCTGAGTCATCAATGCAAATTAAAACTTGGAGATTTTAACAAAGCAGTAAACTGTAATAAAAATAAATCTAAACTAGAAAATAATGGATATATATCTTTCACCTCTCAGCCACAGGCGTCAATTACTTTTGAAAAACTATAGATATCGACACAAATCTTTCAACTCTCAATATTAGTCGTCAATTGTGATTGAGGAACCTTGGATATCTAAACTAAACTACTCTAAATTTGATCGAAAGAAAATCCAACTTCAGTCCTGAATTGATGCTGAGAATTTCTTCGATGATTAATTCCTATACCGGTCTCTCTTATTTTTAGATCACAAGGAGTCAGTTTACATTTATCTAATTATAACAAAAACAACTATTAAAATAAAAGATTCCTATTATAACTCTAATTCTAGTCTTATCTTTTCCTTGCTTTGAATGGTAGATGCACTTATGAACTTTCTCCTTTATTTCAGTAACAGAGTCCTTTTGCGATTCTTCCTTTGTCAATCTTCTCAGATCCGTGAATGGCCAAACTTTTAATTTAAAAGTTCTTCTAATTATATGCACGGCGGTGTATATCTTCTTCACATGATTAGCAGCACAAGAGCTTTAATTTATACAATCATAAATTACGATTATTTGTTTTTTACAGCTTTCACTCTCAGGACGATTCTTCATCTATGATTGATCACTTTTCTCCTTCATATCGCAATGAACATTTGTAAGAATCGTAATTTACGATTTCTTACTTTTTATCTCTTCTTCAGCTTCGTTCAATCATTTTTTATGATTTTCAAATCTTTAAACCATATAGAAAATCGTGTTTTGTGCTCCATCATCATTCTTACTACTTTTTGAATTTATTTTGACGAAGTTTAGTATTTTGGCTTTATTTTACTGATTTTCCTTAATATCTACACATCATTAAATTGTTAGTAGTAAAATAAGGTCAAGAATCACTAAGTTAAGGGTGGTAAAATGGTAAATTATGTGACTGATCACAGCTCCAAACTTACGCTTTGTTTGTCCCTAGCAAATAAGAAAATATAAAGCATTCTATACTAAGAACTTAAATGCCACTTTTGTAAGGAGCACGATTGCATTTAGCAGATGCAGCAAGCCTTTAAACCCCTAGGTGATCCCTAGTGGAGGAGTTGTAATCTCCTGAAGGTTTCAGTGAAGTTACCTAGAAACTTCAAATATTTATGGATTTTTAAAAATATTTTTCAAAATTTACAAGAAAATAAAAGGTTAAAAATCTAACTTTGTACACTAACTAAGTTAATCATCACATGGCTGTTATGATTTTCTAAAATTACCAATCTTTTATTCTTAATTTCCAACATAGTAGTTATCATTGATTAAAACTCCAACAATTTCAATTCATAGTAAGCAGTGAGTGTATGCATCACTGAACAGTTTATTTTTCATAGATTTTTCTAAACTACAGTTTTAGAAAATATTTTCATTCAAAAACTCTCACTATTGGCATACTCTCAAAAAGATATCGAAATTTATGGGTTCTCACAATATGATGTATATGATAAAGATAAATCTCATGGAATAGATAATCAATTCTATTCATATGATTTCTTTGTTTATTCATAGTACCTATTGCATATATCTCTATTACTACTAGACTCATGCTTTTGCAAATCGTAAATCAAAAAGGTTTTTCCTTCGACATGTAACAGGGCTTTGAGTTTAAAAAGGTTTCAAAGAAAGGTAGATAGGATTCAAAGTTTTCGGAGAAATTAGTTCCTCCTTCTCCTATCTTTCCTTCTTTATTTCAGTATCAGTAAGTATCCAAGAATTTGGATGCTTCCTCCCATTTACTAATTCTTATTTTTATAAAATCCCATTTCTTTTATCAGACTTACAAAATCGTGTTTCATGATTTTTCTTTCCTTTTACCCTTTTGATTGCTTCTTTGTGTAGAATCGTGTGTTACGATTTTTGACTCTTTCCCATATTCTTCTCTTATTTCTTTTTAGCTATACCCTTTTTTTGGCATCTCCCTTATCTGTTAACTTTTACTCCTTTCACTCCCTATTCTTCTCTTCTTTTACATTCTAAAATCTTAGAAAATGTAAGGGTTAAAGGTTGAAAGTTTTGGGCAGTATATATGGTTATGGGTTTACAAAAAAAAATTTTGGTACAAAGAAATTCAGTTTAAGCTTCTAATATGGGTTCAAAGGAAAAATTATTTCATGAGATTTTGGCTTTTTTGCTCTGGTTAAACAAAGGATGGCCTTTAATCATCTTTACGATTTACTAGCATGGATGTCATATTATTTTGATACAATTAATAGATAGTTCTAAAAAACACAAATCATCATGATCTCAGAATATTTTAATTCAAATTTTCAATAATATGAGATTTCGTTTAAAATAGTCAAGAAGTTCAAGAAATTTCTTTTAACTTGAAAAGAAGCAGTCTCTCTCTCTGAATAGAAGAGGAAAAGTTAGTCTCTAAAGCTCACTAATTATATAATTTTGAAACTGTAGTATAAATATTGCAGTTCAGATTAATCTATTATTTCAAACATTCAATCTGATACAGTGTTCAAAGAGCTAAACATTAATTGTAACTGTTATATATTCTTGATTATTGAACTTCTACTATGATGGATTGTTAGTTCTATAGATTCATAAATTTTTTATCATAACTCACATATAATGGTTAATTGATCCTAATATTTACAAAACATAAAAAAAAAATTTATCCAAAAAGCAACTAACGAAAAGCATAATAATAAACTAAGCAATATAAAACAAACTAAACTAATATACACAGTTTTTGTGTATCACCCAAACTTAAATAGGACAATGTCCTCATTTGCATAAAAATAGGGGATAATTCAACTTTTTTATTCAAAATTTTCATACCTATGAGGCTTTGTGATGTATGATTTAACATTCACTCCCTCGGTGATGAAGGACATGGCACAAGTGCTAATGTAGGTGGAGCTGGCTTTGGCCAAGGCAAAGGCTATTTCTCCAATCTTCCTCAGAGTCTGATATTACGTCTGTTAAGCAGTCAGATTCTTTCTCTCGTTCATGCTCCAATTGTGGTCTTGATTGTGTCCCCTCTAAACTTACTTTCTCTGCTACCAGTGCCTCGTATTTGTCCTTCAAAGCTATTAGCTATTCTTCAACTTCTTCTTTTCCTTTCAGATCTTCATTCAACTTTTTAATCACATTAAATTTCAATTGTAACTCTTCTTTTGTCTTTTTAGCTTAAGTGTGTAGTCTTGTTACTATACGCCAGAACTTGCTTGTGATTGATTCAATTTTCTCTTTTTGTTCTGCATAGTTGAGGACTAAGGAATCCTTATCATTCTGAAGCTTCCATATTTTCAATTCAGCTATTGTAATCATGTGGTTCTTCTCGATTAGCTAATTTTTCAGTGAAACTCAAACTCTTTGTGAGCTTTTTCTTTCACATTATCCCCTTCTTTTGGGTCTTCAATTAATCCGCTAAACTACTCAATCAAATTTGTGATTTTTTCCTCATAGGCCTTCTTCTCTCCTTCCCATGCCTCCAGCTTTTTGGCGATCTCCAGTGTGCTTTAGTTTATTGTGTGGTGGAAACCAATTAAAAACAACATCAAATAAAAGAATGGATTCAGCACAACTAGAGTACTCCTAAACCAGCAAGATACAGGGCCTATTGTAGCATGTTTTGATAAGTAAGAGTTTGTCCCACAAAGAAATTGATCTAGAACCCAAAAATGGGCTATAATATTAGGCCTCCAGATTTGACAATCCTAAAGAAAGGGAGTTGGGTGTCATGACTACACTAAATTAATCCTAAAAACAGAGAAATAAAATATAGCCTTATCTTGAAGAAAGGGTTAAGAAGAAGATGGTGATGGTGTGTACCAAAATAAAATATAAAAATTAGTGAGAAGTAAGTAGGTTAAGTTAAGAGTTAAAACAATAATGTAACTCAAATTTAGTCTGTCTCTGCAGTGCTCCTTACTAAGACGCTATTAAAAGCCTCAACAAGGTAGAAATATCTAGTTTAACCCATGCCATTTAGGGTGCTCTTAAGGTTATAGGCTGTCCACTCACATGGTCACAACCTATCCTATAGAGTCTATCAAATCCATTAGTTAAACCATAAGTTGCCCATCTAGTTCAGAGGAGTGGATTGATCATTTCCTCAGCCACTGGACCAGATCAAGCAATGAATACTATTGCAGCACTATGTAATGCCAGTGCTACAAGCTCCCTAGATCTATGCACTGATCTGGCTAACATCGATAAGTATTCCAACTCATAAGATCCTAAGTACTTTGCTAAGGCCAACGGCTCACTAGTGGCCACAAAAAAGGACCATGCAACAGGTTGAATAGGGCTTTAGATTCAGCTGGGCATTCCTACAAATAGCCTGCAATGACTCAGCCTCAAGATGCAATTACTACAGAGATATCAGATCTAACATCTGATGTTGGCTAGGTAAAACAGAGGGGAGCCAGTTCTTGTACAAACCTCCTCACAAGGTTCTAGATGCTCATGTGCAGGGGAGAAGAACCTTTCTCAAACATGTGGCTGGACACAACCTTCGGGCTATACTCTGTCTACTTAAATGGTCATAGGATAACCCATTGGTCTGCCCATACCACAGAGGTCTGAGAAAGAACATTAAGACTGCTACAACAACCATGGTGCACAAGCCTCCGAGCTCCCCAAATCTCACTACAGATCCAGCGTTGCTTTCCATGGGGCTCTCAAACCAAGGGAAATTAGATGATAGATAATAGATTTACTAGAAACTGAATGAGCTAGTCCCAAATGCATGGATCCTATAGACATCTAAAGAAACCATAAGATCTTTAGATTCGATTAGGCATTAAAACAACAATCCATTGATAAACACAAAACTTACAATGAACTGCCTCCAGGCTGCAGCCTGTACACAACTACTCATTCATAATCCCAATGTATACAAAAACCTATTACAAACTGAAATAAAACTAAACCTAGCTGCTTACAGGGGATTAGCCAACAAGTGCTAGGCTAAGAGAGAAGAAAAAGGGGAAAAAGAGGTGATCAAACCCTAACCCTAGCCTGCTGGAGTTCGCAGCTGATAGAGGATGAAAAGAAGGGTTGATGATAAAACTAGACTCTAAGTGTAGCTTATATACTCTGTCCATACAGCCTTGGCTCTGAAGGGATTAACCCTAATTTTTCCATCAAACGTGGCACTATTACATCCCTTGAATGTCTTGACTCATCTGCCTTGAAATTTATGCCTCAGGATGTGTGCCCTAGCCTTGAGAAATTCCTAAAAGGTCCTTGAGTTAAACTGAGAAGTGGGGAGCCCGTGCTTCTTAGGGCTGGCATATGCATTCATTGATTCGCACAGTTGCAGGATCATCGCAGAGTAGCTTTCGATCGGTGGGAAGTGCTCACTCGCACAGTTAATTGCGCAGCTCCTTTGCGCTACAATTCTGTCATGGAGATGATCTGGAGTGCCTATACTTCTCGCGTAATAGAGCTTCAAAAGTTCTCTCTCTCGCTAGGTACTCACGCAGTTATGCTCCTACGCTCGCATAGTTATTGGTAAGGCTTCAAAGTGTACAATATCTATGCGAGCAGAATTCTGGGCGTCTCTCTCTTCCAGGGCCACACACAAACTCCGAGAGGTGAATTTTAGTTCAGTTCACACATGGACTCGCTATGTTCTTCGCGCAACTGTTTTAAGGCCTAATCTCCGTGAGAGCTTTGTGACCATAAATTTTGAGGATTTTAATCCGCGAGATCTTCGTGATGTCTTTACAGCTCTCCTCTTAACTGCGCATCCTATCTGTGCAAGGGCATCTTCCATTACATCCTTAGCTTCGTGAGGGAGCTTCTCAACTCTGCGAGATCTATATTTCTATGCTCTGCTGCATTGCACTTACTGCTTTTACAGTTTCTCCATTCTCAGCCAACTTCATTCATCTGCTAGGCTTTTGGTCAATGATGATCAGTACCTGGTCACCGTGGTGAGCATTACCAGGGTGTTCCATTAGACTTTGGTTCAGCTGTCATCTTTGCATGTCTTCTTCCTCTTCATTGGGCCAATAAGGATGGATTTTGTGTTAAGCTGTATAGATTATTGCTAACTATAAAACACACTTAACAAATGATTATTAGACTGCTTCAAGGTCTATCAAAGGCTAGGTTAAGAGGTGAAAAGTGGTACTTTCAGTGAATAACACACTCCCAAACATAATCTTTGCTAGTCCTTGAGCAAAGAAAAACTTAAAACAACTATTCTAAGAATTTAAATGCCACTTTCGTAGGGAGAACGGATACATTTAGTATATGTACCATGCCTTTTAAACCCCTAAGTGATCCCTAGTGGAGGAGTGAAGTCTCCTGAGGGTTTTCAGTGAAGGTACCGACAAACTTTACCATTAAAATAGTTAAAAATAGTGCAGTCAATAACAAAACAAATTTCGATGAATAAAGCCTATGTTCACACCTATCCTTTTAAAATTAGAGAAAATTATAGCAGTAATGCAGGCATTTAAAACTCAAAATCAACATGCATGTGCATCACCAGCAATTAGTTCACATCAGGGATGCAATGTGCATATAATCAGTACAAAGCTTGCCTTAAATTCAAAAATTAGGTTGGATACAACTCCAAAGAAGTTAAAATTCTGACCCAATTCTTACCAGGGCCATCTCTCAATCATAAATATCAAAAGGGTGTTTACATTCTCATCAGCTCAAGAGCAGTTATATACCCTAAATGGGCCTGCAAGCATGAGCATAGGCAAACCTTCTGATTTCTGACATCCTCATGACTTTTCACCATAGATTAGACAACTTCTCATCTCCACATGACAGCTTATTTCACTTTGGATCTACAAGGTCTTTTTGAATGGGTTGTAATATGGCTTATGGGCGAGGGATATGGAGGGTAGGCTCTGGTTGAGGTAGTTGAGGGTCAGGTTCAGTTTGAGTGGAGATATCTCTAAAGGTGTTGAGAGAAGTTTCCACGATAAGTTCAATGGGTGTAAGAGCTGGTGGGGGGTTATGGATTGATGTAGGGACAGTTGACTGTTGGGGCTGTTGGGTGAGAGTGGTTAAAGTTACCTGGATGGATTGTAAAATGTTTAGGATGGAGGTAGGGTTTGGTAAGGTGGAGTGAAGTGAATGTAGATTGGCCTTAATTGTAGCTTGGGTTTGGGTATTGGCCAACATTTGGGAGTGTAGGGAAAGTAAGAGGTGTAGGATTTGGGGTAAGAGGTCTGGTATGGTATTGGGTGTGGGTTGGATTGGTAAAACTGGTTGGAAGGGAGATGCGGGTTTATGAATGAAGGTAGAGGCCTGTGGTGGTGTCGGATGTGTTGGGGTAAAGTGTGGAGGGTGAGGTGAGTTTGGGAGGGGTGTATACTCAAGGTTGATGTCACCTAGGATAGTAGACATCATAGTGGAAAATTCCTCTCTTGAAAATGGATCACGATAATGGGAAGGGAATTGATTGGTCTTCAGGCTCACTAGTGATAGGTACAAAAGGTGGGGAGGTCTCAATGGAATAATGTGAGATTTCAAAGGTATGGGCTTCAGGTTCATAAGGTGTGGGTATGGGGTCAGGAATGGTTGTGGTTTCAGGGATTGGAATTGTTTGGGTTATGTAGGTGGGTAGGGGTGCAGTAGGGGTTTTTGAAGTTTTCCTTTTTTTCTGGTATGGGGTCTTGACATGTGGGCTAGGCTGGGCTGGAAAAATAGGTAGGGGGATAGACCTAGGTAGGGTGACTGTGGCTATGGTGGTCGGTGGTATAGGGTCAGGTAAGGGTAGTGGGCTTGTGTGGGTTGTGATGTTTGGGTGGAAGGTGTAGCAGGTATGGAGGTAAAGGTAATGGATGAGGGGGTGAGTGTGGTGTTGGCTTGCACAAGTGAGCGAGAGGTTGCAGCAGTAGTAGCAGCAGCTGCTTCTTGAATGGTGGGGGCTGCATCTCTATGTAACTGTTAAGACCTGAAAAGTATCACTTTTCACCCCTTAACTTAATCTCTATTAGACCCTTAGTCATTTAATAAATATGTGTTAAGCCCATTTTGTAGTTAATAAGCAGCAGCTATAGATAAGGCCCTAACCCTACCAAGAAGCCTACTTTTACCCTAGAAGTTCCTCAGAAGAAAGGAAGTTGAATCCAGATAGAACTTGGTTGTAGCATAGACAAAGCACAGCAGCAACAAGTCAAGAAGTGAGCCTCATGTAGATGTCGCAAGGTTCAATTATTTCAGAGAAAAATGCTTCGCGCAGTTGTCCCGGGTTTCTGAAGGCAGCACACCAACTACTCGCATTGTTCTTGCGCAAATTAATGCCAGAAGGGCCCAAAAAGCAGACTTCATGCAGTTCTCATGAGTCTCAATTGTAAGCGCTCGCGCAGTCTCGCGCAGCTCAAGAAAGGAGCATTTAATCTTCACGCGATTCCCTGAGGAGAGAGAACTCCAGGCATTCTTGCACGCAGCTATCGCACAGTGGCCACGGGATGCAGATCATCAGGGGACTGCTCGCGCAATCCAGAGGATGATGAAATTGCTTCTTCGCAAGGATTCTCACGAGATTCATTAAGAAATCAACTATGCGCACGATTCCCACACCACTCGAATGGAAAGCCCAATCCCGCGATGACCAGAGCATTCCCGCGATGACCAAAGTATTTGTCCTGCAACTGCAAGAGCTTCAAGTCAATTCAATCCTGCGATGACAACTCTATCATGCGACAGGACCTGGAAACTCTTGCTATGTAGTGAGGCTCAGGATCTTAACTTCCCCCCACTTCTGTAGGGGCAGTCTAGGAACATTCAGCAACTAGGGCGCGCACTCCAATGCTCTAATCTCCGTGCACACACCCCGAGGCATCCAAAGAACATAAATGGGCCATGATATCATTGATAAAATTAGGGTTTCCCTGACCCTAATGCTCCCACAGCCTACTGCTATATAAGCCTAAGCCTAGTTTAGGTTAAGGGGATCCTATCTTCTTAAATCAGCTGTAAAGTTCCAGTAAGCTAAGGTTAGGGTTTAGGCAGCTTCTTTTTCCTTTTTCTTCTCTCTATAGTCCAACACTTGCTGGCTATGCCTTTGTATGTTTATTTGGAATAGTTTTAATTGTGTTTTATAATTGGATGTTATACATTTCTGGGATTGAAGTTTGAGGGTTGTTCTGTACAAGGTTGCTGCCTTGAGATCCTCCATTGCTAAGTTGTATTATAAGCAATGGAGGATTATTTTTAAGGATTTATTTAGATTCAAGTGACCTGTGTGCCAAGGCTAGGCACATATGTAGGCCTATGCCACACCACAGGATTCACTAAATCTGAATCCCCATGGGAGCCTGACCTGATAGCCTTGTGAACATGGTGGTGGCAGTAATCTATTTGTTCTGTCTCAAACCTTTGTGAGGAGGATAGCCTATGTGGATAGTCTGTGGCCATTTAAGTGGACAGGTTATAGCCCTAGGGTGAGGCCAATCCACAGATCTAAGACAGATTCTTCTTCTTTGCACTTGTGCTTGTAGCCCTGTGAGAGATTATGCAGAGATAGACTCCCCTGTATTTGTATAGACCGACCATCAAATGGCATATCTGATCTGGCTGTAGAGATTGTAAGCTTTTTACTGGATCACTATTATCTCTCTAAAGCAATGAACAGCTAGATCTAAATCTAGTACTCAAACTCTTGCTGGTCCTGTGTGTCCAGGCTAGTGCACATTGCAGACCTAGCCCCACACACAAAACTTTAGAGGTTGTGGTTTCTATGGATTCTTGAGTTGGTTGCCTGGATGAAGTAGTGCATACAATGATAAACATGTTCTGACTCATCTATGGATTGTGGTTCCCCTATTGGATAGTCTGTGACCATTTGAGTGGACAGATTATAGCCATAAGGGATTGGATCATGGCACACGAGTGAATTGGATCCTTTCTCCTCTTTGGTGATAATGTAGCCATTGAATAGGACTTCTATAGCAGCAGATCTGAATCTGAATTATAAGATCCATCAGATCTGTACCTAATAGATTACTTCTCACCCTTTTATATTTATTATCTCACACTCCATCATTCTTCTCAACCATTTCTGTAGTTTAGGCATTAGGTTACTTTAGGATTTAAACAATACTGACCTTAAATCCCCTTCCATTTAGGATTGTCAGATCTGTAGTCAGATTTGGAGGGCCTACTAAGAATGGCTCCCTTGGAGCTTTAGAACATTTTTTCCTGTGGGACAAACTCTTACTTATTAAAACTTGCTACAACAGGCCCTGTATTTTGCAGGTCTGCGTATTTTTAGACTTGCTACTCTGTAGTTTTCAATCTACCTTTGATTTATTTTCACTAACCCATTCTTTATCATTGTTTTCAATAAAGTTAGCAGCAAGCATCTAAAATAACCTAACAAGTTTTTGGCGCCGTTGTCGGGGACTCTTGATCTATTAGTAGACCCTAGATTTTTGTATTTTTTATTCTTTGGTAGTTGTGCTTGTGAATAACTGATATTGCTGATTTACATTTGGAATTTTTCTTTGCAGATCTCGACAGTAGTAGAGAGGAAAGTTGAACTGCACTTGGAGTCTAGCGACCTCTGTTTGCATTTCTCTAACCCTCAAAAACTTAGTCTATTTCTCCTTTATAAATTCTATGGCAGTTGATTAGGATAGTTTTAATTTTGTTTAGATAATTCTTTGAGTTAATTGCAATGTGTCTGCAAGTACCCTTCCCTGTTGTTGGTGCGTGTGCATGTTAGGAAGGAGATCCATCAGTCCCACATTAGAGCCTCCTAACCCTGAAATAGAAAAGGCCAGAAGATCAAGAAGGCCCTGACACACCACAGTTGAGCCCCTTACTGAAATCGAGACAATAGTCATGGGTGAAGAGCAACCCAGAAAATTGAAGGAATTGAATGCTCCTGATGATTATAATTCCCCATTCAGCATTCAATTCCCAGATGTTCAGGGAAACTATGAGATTAAAACCTCAATCATCAAAATGTTTCCCTCTTTCCCTGGGCTCAGCAAGGAAGACCCCTACAAGCACATTGATGAATTCTTGGCCATGTGCACAACATTTTCCATTACTGGTTTGGGACCAGAAGCCACTAGATTAAGGTTCTTTCCTTTCTCCCTAAAGGACAAGGCCAGCACCTGGTTAGCTACTCTCCCAAACAACAACATCACATCTTGGAAAGACCTCCAGACCAAATTTTTTACCAAATTCTTCCCAGAAACAAAAACCAGCCAGTTGAGGAAAGCAATAATTGCTTTTGCCCAATCCCCAACTGAGGATTTTAATCAAGCATGGGACAGATTCAAGGAGATGCTCAAATAATTCCCCCACCACAAGATCCCTGACTGGCAGCTTGTCCGGAGCTTCTATAATGGGGTTGATGAGAAAAGCAGAGACATGTTAGATGCTTCTTGTGGTGGAACTTACATGCATAAAACAGTTGATGAGGCATGGGAGTTGTTCGAGGTCATCAGTGAAAATGCTTTCCAAAAGATGTCCTTGTCAAGAACTGTTCATGAGCCTTCTTCTAAAATGGGACTAGCTGAAACTTCCAGAGGAAAGATGTATGAAGTAACTGGGAATAATGACCTGAAAATGCAGATGGCCAATCTTTCTAATAAGTTTGATAAACTATTAACTGTGGTGCAACCCAGATTGGCTGTATAGGAGATGGAGGCATGTCTGGCATACCAATCTCCACAATATACAGTAGAAGAGTGCCCATCTGCAGGGCAATATCCTGAGTATGTAATAGAACAAGCTGCTGCTGCCCAATCATTTGGCCAGCAACCATCTGTTGGCTACAACAAGCAGCCATTGGGATACCAGCACAAAAATGCCGGTTACCAGTGGGGAGACCACCCAAATTTGAGGTGGAGATAAGATAATTACATGCAGCCACAATAGATGTTAGCCTTACCTCAAAGGCCACATCAGCAATTTAACCAGGGATATGCCCTAAGCCTTCAATGACTGACAAAAATCAGTTGGGAGTTCCCCAACCTCAGCCTCGAAATGCTTCTTTTGAGGATCAGGTTTTCGCCTCAGTGTAAAACCTTGGGACCTTTACTGAGACTGTGAACTCTCACAGTCAAAGCATAAAGAAAATGAAAGAGAAGCTAGGCCAAATATCCAATGCCTTTGCTAAAAGAGAAGAGGGCAGGTTGCCAAGCCGGCTAGTGGCCAACCCTAAGGGCCAATATTTGATTGGAGAAGGTTCCTCAAGTTTTAAGGAAGCTAATGCCATCACAACCCTAAGGTTTGGCAGGCTGGTGGACAACCAGGTTGGAAAGGAACAACTAGAGGTCATTTTCAAAGAATTTTTTAATGAAGGTGAAAAAGAATATGTTAGAGCACAGAGCCAAGAGTTGCCTGCTACCCTGCAACAAGAGAAAAATAAAGAGGCTATAGTTGAGCCTCAGCAGGAAATAAAAGATAAAAAAAGAAAAAAACAAAATTTCAGTAATAGGCTTGCAGCTGAGGAATCAACAGTACCTCAATTGCCATTTCCTCAAGCTTTGAGTGGCCCTGCCCCTTTTGATAAGGGAATGCACAGATAGAGGAAATGATGGAGACCTTTAAGCAGGTAAAAATTAATTTGCCCCTACTTGATGCAATTAGATAGGTCTTAGCCTATGCCAAATTTCTGAAAGACCTTTGTACCCAGAAAAGAAAAGCTAGAGGCCATTTGTCCAGAAAGGTCTTTACAACTGATACAGTAAATTCTGTATTAAATATAACAATACCTGAGAAGTTGCAAGACCCAGGGATACCCACTATCCCCTGCATAATTGGAGACCACACAATTGGAAGGGCCCTTCTAGACCTTGGAGCCATTGTAAACATGCTGCCATACAGAATCTATCAGCAGCTTGGTTTGGGAGAGCTAAAACCCACCCCCATTATGTTGTTAATGGCTGATAGGTCTGAAAGGAGACCTATGGGAGTGGTTGAGGATGTCTTAGTAGGGGTGGACAAGTTCTTCTACCCTGCAGACTTCCTGGTTTTGGACATGGGCTGCAACAAGGGTACATTCCTTATACCTATTATTTTGGGTAGGCCAATCTTGGCCACTGCCAATGCATGCATTCAATGCAGGTCAGGGATTATGGAGGTAACTTTCAGACATCTGAAGGTTGAACTGAATGTGTACAACAGTGCAAAGTACCCTAAGCTAGACAATGAGGAAAGCTTTGTAGTGGATGTACTAGAGGGAGTTGTTGAAGAAGAATTGCCCACTCTGCTGGATTGGGGCAACATTATCAAAAGTTTAATTGAAGTTTGGGACATGGTAGAGAAAGGAAGCCCAACTGTTATGACAGAAGACATGACCCTATTAACGTCTTCTATGCGCTTAGTGCAGCATTCCATTAGGAAACCAACATTGCTGCCTCTTCCTCAAACCAACAAAGCACCAATCTTGTCATCCACCCAACAGGCCCCTGATCTAGATCTCAAGAAACTTTCAGAAACATTGAAATATGCCTTCCTTGAGAAAGGTAAAAAACTTCCTGTAATTATCTCATCCTCTCTTACCAATGAGCAAGAGAAAGAATTACTAATAGTCTTGAGGAAGCACAAAAAGGCTATTGGTTGGACCATTGCAGATCTCGAAGGGATAGATGCATCAATATGTATGCACAAGATCCATTTAGAGGAGGGCTCTGTACCCTCCAGGGAAATGTAGAGGAAATTGAATCCTCACATGCAGGAAGTGGTCCTCAAAGAGATTATTAAATTGCTAGATGCTGGGGTAATTTTTTCCATTTTTGATTTTGAATGGGTGGCACCTATCCAAGTGGTGCCCAAGAAATTTGGCATAACAGTTATTATAACTGAGTCTGGAGAGCTGAGACCAGCCAGGGAGACCAATGGCTGGAGGGTTTGCATAGATTATCGGAAGCTCAACTCTAAAACCAGAAAAGACCATTTCCCTCTCCCCTTCATAGATCAAATTCAAGATAGGTTGGCTAGAAAAGCTTTTTATTGCTTTCTTGATGGGTACTCAGGGTACAACCAGATCCCTGTGCACCCTCATGACCAAGAGAAAACTACATTTACTTGCTCTTTTGGCACCTTTGTTTACCAAAGGATGCCTTTTGGGCTGTGTAATGCCCCAGCCACCTTTCAGAGGTGTATGTATGCCATATTCTCTGATATGATTGACAAATTTTTGAAAATTTTTATGGATGATTTCTCTATACATGGGGACACTTTTGGCCAATGTCTGCAGCACCTCCACCTGGTCTTGCAAAGATGTGAGGAGACCAATCTGGTCTTAAGTTGGGAAAAGAGCCACTTCATGATAACACAAGGTATTTTGTTGGGTCATGTAGTCTCTACAGAAGGGATTGAGGTAGATAAGGTGAAAGTTGACCTCATTAGAAATATACCCCCTCCAAGAACAGTTAAACAAATCAGATCTTTCCTTGGACATGCAGGATTCTACAGGAGGTTCATTAAAGACTTCAGCAAAATTTCTAAACCATTATGCCACCTGCTCTGCCAGGATGTGCCCTTTGATTTCTCTGCTGAATTTCTTGAGACTTTTGAAACTTTGAATATATGCCTCACCACTACCCCTGTACTCCAAACACCTGACTATGCACTCCCCATTGAGCAGATGTGTGATGCATCTGACTTGGCAATAGGTGTTGTTTTGGGCCAAAGGAAAGATAAGTTGCCAGTGGTCATTGCCTATCTCAGCAAATCACTTGTTGAAGCTCAACTGAATTACACCACAATTGAGAAAGAGCTTCTGACAGTGGTTTTTGCTGTGGACAAATTTAGACCTTACCTACTTTGGTCTAAAACTGTAATCTTCACGGACCACTCAGCAATGAAATACCTATTATCCAAGAAAGATGCTAAGCCCAGGCTGATTATATGGATACTCCTGTTGCAGGAGTTTGACATTGAAATCAAGGACAAAAAGGGTGTGGAAAATGTGGTGGCTGACTACTTGTCTAGAATTGTGTTAGAAAAATGCGTTGATGACCCTACTAATGATGTTTTCCCGGATGAGCAATTGTTTGCCATCCAATACTTGGTTCCTTGGTATGTACACATTGTAAACTATTTAGTTATAGGCAAGATTCCTGCCCATTGGACCAAAATGGACAATGACCTGTTCTTCTCACAGGTCAAATTCTTTTTTTGGGAGGAACCTTGGCTATACAAATACTGTGCAGACCAAATCATCTAAAAATGTGTTCCAGAAAGTGATGTCCCTAGTATTCTGGCCATGTGCCACGAAAATGCCTGTGGGGGCCACTTTAGTGGAAGAAAAATAGCTGATAAAATCTTGCAATGTGGGTTCTATTGGCCTTCTTTATTCAGAGATGCCAATACACACAATAGGACATGTGAGAGATGTCAGAAATTAGGAGGGCTGTCCAAAAGAAACTCAATGCCTTTGCAGCCCATCCTTGTTATGAAACTGTTTGATGTTTGAGGTATTGACTTTATGGGCCCCTTTCCTCCTCCAAATGGTTATCATTTCATCTTAGTGGCAGTGGATTATGTTTCAAAATGGGTAGAAGCTATTGCCACAAGAACCAATGATAATCAAGTTGTCCTCAAGTTTGTAAAGCAGAATATCTTCTCAAGATTTGGCACCCCTATAGCCATTATCAGTGATGGGGGTAGCCATTTCTGCAACAGAAATTTCGAGAGCTTGCTCAACAAATATTTTGTCACCCATAGGATTGCTACTCCCTACCACCCGCAAACCAGTGGGCAGGTTGAAATTTCTAATAGGGAGATCAAGCACATCCTTGAGAAGACAGTGAGGACTGACAGAAAGGACTGGGCTGAAAAGCTAAATGATACATTATGGGCTTATAAGACTGCTTATAAGACACCCATTGGGATGTCCCAATTCAGATTGGTTTATGGCAAGGCTTGCCATCCCCCAGTAGAGTTAGAACACAGGGCCTATTAGGCCATAAAAAATTTAAATCTAGACCTAACTTCTGCTAGTCATCACAAGTCACTGGAGCTGTCAGAACTGGATGAGCTGAGGATGGATGCATATGCCAATGCCCGGATATACAAGGAAAGGTCCAAGGCTTTCTTTGACAAGGGTTTGTTAAGAAAGAGCTTCCTGGCTGGTGACAAGGTTTGGTTGTTTAACTTCAAACTTAAATTTTTTCCTGGCAAACTGAAATCCAGATGGGAAGGCCCCTATATTGTCATGAATGTTTCCCCATCTGGTGTTGTGGAAATCAAGGATCCCAAGTCTGGGAAATCCTTGAAGGTGAATTGTCAGAGGCTTAAGCCTTGTTTCGAAAAACCTGCTGAACTTATGGACACCATTCACTTTCAAGGAGACCCTTCATTAAACTGATCCACAGATTTATCCATGTTGTATTATATGTACTTTAGTTTTATTAGGTTTATATTGCCTTCTTTTTTTCAAATTTTATAGGAAATTTTAGTGGCCTCACTTAAGTCTGAATCTGTCTGGTCTGATTTTTTTTTATGCTTGGTTTGATAATTACTTCTCTTGAATTGGTGGTTTTTTTATTGAATGCACGATGTTTGAAAAATGATTTTTGCTGCATATGCTTGAATGTTTGATTTTAAAGTGTCTGGGGGTGCCCCTGGGGCTGGGTTTCACTTAGGATCCAACCACAGCACAAATGCAAATGGCAGAATAAAGAGCACATGCTCTATGTTTAATGATTTGCTGTCGCGGGGTCCAAAATGAGGCCTGGGAGCCTCTCGCACAATCCAAATGGAGCACTTCAATAGTTGTCACGAGATTCAAAGTAAACCCTGGGAGCCTCTCACGCGATTCAAATGGAGCACTTCAATAGCTGTCACGAGATTCAAAGTAAACCCTAGGAGCCTCTCGTGCAATTCAAGTTGCAATTACACCGTCGCTAGGTTTCATTTCCCATCTCGCGACCAGATAGTTCCAAAGCGTGCCAAGCCTAGCGATAAGTATTCCAAACCTGGCCTTGTCTCCCTTTCCAGTTCTCTCTCTTCTCCATCCAGGGAAACCCTAGCTTTCGGCGCTCTTCTACCTTTCTCCTCCAGCATCCATTCTATAACCCATTATTCACACCAGGATCGTACAGATTTGTTCCAAACGTCATCCCCATCAGTTGTCCTTTGCTCAGAGATCTCGTGGTTCACTGTGCGTCAGATCAAACCAAACCCTACGATTTTAGGGTAAGCACTCAGATCTCGGTCCCCCTTTTTCATCTTTAAAAGTAGAGTTTCTAATGGCCCCTAAGAGTGCACCAAAGAAAAGGGCCAAGGATAAGGCCCCTATTGAGCCCGCTCCTAAGAAGGTCAAGACTTCTAAGGCACCCTCTGAGCTCATGGCTTCAATCCCCTTGGAGCCTGAAACAGCTTTTGACCTACCCTTCTTTGAGAAGGAGCCTCTCTCTGCCTCTGCCATTGAATTTATGAGCAAGGCTGGTCAATCAAGCTTCCTCGTGCTGATTGATGATTTTGAGATGTTGATTAACCCCAAGCTGATTGCAGAAGTATTGGGCGTCCCAGCTGCATTTAACACTAGCTGTGGATATGGCCCTCCCCTGAGTGCCTCAATTGATACCATTACAAGGGCTCTTACTAAAGGATTAAAGGCCTCAGGGGAATCCATAAGAAGAAGAGAGTTAGAGCCAAGCCTCCTTTTCATTGACCAGGTCCTGAGAAAGAACATCTACTGCTCAGGCCATCAGCAGGAGAGGAGGGCTCCTATTGCTGATGTTGTTTACTCTTTCTCTCTGGGCCCTGGCTTTCATGCAGCGTGGTTAATTTTTAAAGCAATGAAGGACTTAATAGAGAAGCTAGAGCAGAAAAAGATGCCACACACACTCACCTATGCCAGAGTCATCACCAAACTGCTTTTGAGGGGGGGTACAAGATACCAAAAGGAGAGGAGACTACCACCCTTGCCCCTACAACTTTTGCCAAGAGGCAATGAGGAATCAGTAGGAGCCTGATGGAATCACAGAAGAAGAAGAAAGCTAAGGCTCAAGCCCCTCCCAAGCAAACAGATGAGGAAGTTGTTTCAAGGCCCACCCCTGCTACTAAAGAGGTGGTTCAAGATCCTGTCACTACCACTGCGGCAGCAACAACCCCCACATCCCCTCCACATTTTACTGCAGGATTCCCTATCCTAACAACATCCCATCCCATTACACCATCAACATCTCTCCCTTCCTCCACTACACCCCCTTTTCCTGGGATTGGTACTTGGGAGGACACCACCCCCCATGATAGCCCCACACCATTCCCTACACTACCTCAATACACAACTCCCATACCCCCATCATCTTCACAAAATCGAGACAGCCCTCCACTGATCTCATACAAGAAAAAGAAAACCACCGACACAATCTTCACCATGTCCCTACCCCCACCCACAATCCCTTTTATCCCCACTGACACACCTCACATTGACCAAGACACCACTCCAGCCATGCCTACTACATCCCCACTCACAGACATAGACCTCAACCTTAACACCACCACCAGATTCCAAGCCTTTATGGCTTGTTTCCTTAACACCATGCCCACCCACTACACCCCCCTCCCAGACTCCCCAAATACATCACGACATCACTCACCAGAACTCCAATCTCCTCCTCCTTCCACTTTCCATCATACCCTTTCCTCCCCTTTTTAACCTATTCCATCTTCTACACAATCTCAACCTCCCAACCCAGACACACTTACACCTATCGTCTCCCTCATCCAGGACATCCAATCAAAACTGTCCACCATAACACACACACAGGACCAGATGCAAACATAAATCACATCCATCAAATTCACACTTCAGACATTGACAAACCAACCCATCCCTCAACAATCCAATCAAACCCCACTGGTCCTTTCCCCTTCCAGCCCTGACTCCACAACCCAACCATTCTCTTTCATACCCTTCACCATTCCCTTTTTCCCTTCCCCAGCACCACCTACTCTTAGTGAGCCTACCTCATTTTCTTTCCCCCCATGCCTTCAATCCCACCTCTTATACTAACCCCTCTAATATTCACTGACAAATCCACCCAAACAGACCCAGAACCTTTTACCCTCCCCCAACAACTACACTTACCCACTAATAACACCACTTCCCGCACCCAGGACCAATCACATTTTGCTCCTTCCACTTCTCTTCCTATCGCACCAAAATACTCCTTTTACATTCCTCCCTACCTTACCATCCTCCATGCCATGAGAGACAATCCCTAACTTAGGAGGGATGTCCTGAGGGGCATGGCCCAATTGCGGCAATCCATAGAGTCCCCTTTGCTGCAGTAGATCACTGAACTAGAGGAGTCCCACAGAAAACAATTACTGGGTATTTCACTTGGGTGGACTAAAATTTTGGAGGCCTATGAGAAGGCAAAAACTATGGCTGCTTATCATCAGATGACTCTGGAGCTGGAGAAAGAAAATACTAATGTGGAGAGGATGAAAGCAAAAATATTCGAAAAAAGACTCAACAATGCCCAAGAAATCTTCCGACTCTAAAAGGAAATCAATGAAACTGACCTCCTGAAAGCCCAAATCCAGATAACCTCTTTGGAAGCTGCATTGGCTGCTGCCAGAAGTGCAGCTGAGCAGCCCACCCCACTCTCTGTACTCATGCTAGAACTGGAGCCTCAAGCTACCCAAACCCCTGCTGCCCCTCCTTCATCACCTCCTATTGAGCAAACTTATCCTAAACAGAGAAATGTCACTGTAAAGACGACTTCTTTCACAGCAGCCTCTATCAAAATTGGCAAAGAGCCAACTGCCCAGTTTGAGGAGGCACAACCACATGGCCAGCCAGAAAAAGGAAAGTCCCCTGTAGCCCCCCTGAGCAAGATAAAGGCTAATCCCCTATGATCCCTCCTGAATCCAAGACCAGAAAAATGAGGGTGAGGGCACCAAAAGCTCCAACCATGAAGAAATCACCGGCCCAACTAAAGAAGCAAAGGCAGCCAAAGAAAAAGAGTCCAACTGAGAGCAAAGCGAAGAAGAAAAAGACCAAAGCTCCCACAGACAGAACCAAGTCTAAGCCCAGTTCTGAGAACAAAGCTGAACTTAAGAAACATGCACAACAGATGGGCTGGGACTGGTTCAGAGATTTAGATTCTGATTCCTCCACCTCTTAAACTAGATTGTAGTTAGGCTTTTCTTTCCTTTCCACTTCTTTTCTTGTCATTGTAATTACAATTGTACATTTCTTTCTAAGATACTAGAATTTATTTTTGTATATTGTCTGTGTGTGTTTACTTTTCTCTTCATGACTATTATCCTGCACTTTTTGACCTTTGAACCAGTGAGGACACAGCTCCTAATGGTTTGGGGGTGTGGCAGGGTAGGTCTGCCAATTGAATAGTTAACTTTAGTGCAGTAGTGGTGGTATAATTGGAATGAATAAAGTCAATTTTCACCTAACTTGGTGCAATGACGAAATTTATGGAAAATTAAAATATTTTTTGCAGACATTTCGAAACTGAAAATTTTAAAATCTTGGCACCACCATGAAGCTAACATCAGAAATTTTAAATTAGTACCTAGTAAACCTAAGAAGAGAGAAAAAGGTGAAAATACACTCCATGAGTTAAAAAATAGACTATATCTAGTGAGATTTGGGCCCATTAATTTCTGTTGAAGAGTGTTTTGGTATTTTTTCTTCTCTAAGGTTTGATTGACTCAGCACTTGTTACTAGAAGTTAGTCACCTCCAAATCAAAACTGGTTTACATCACTCATGATGCTAAGGAAATGATTCAAGGCCCTCATTTGGATAGTTTGGGCCTGAAAGCCCTACCTTTTAAAACTGCCCTTTTGTATACACTCTTTGAGCCTCAAAAAGTTCTATTTTTCTTTAACAAACACTGGAGTACTTGCACCTTAACCTCATGACCTGATTCAATCTTACCCTCACTCAGAGAATTCAGAAGGTAAAGGAGGAGTTGAGGGAAGTGAGAGTGGTCCAATATTTGGTAGAAGGAGAAGAAAAGTATCCTATGAATAACAGTGTGTTGGTGGTATTTGTGTGGCAGTTCATCATAAAAATCATAATAATAAAAAGAAAAATAATAAAAAGAGAAACAGGAAGAGAAGTCTGGAGAAGAACATCATTTGAAAATTGAACAGAAGAGGAGAAACTGGCCACTTTGATTCTGAAATATATCAAGTAAGATGAAGTTGTGCTGAAATGAAGGTAGTGAAGCCATGAGTCACTCCTTACCTTGCTGATTTCTCAATTTTGATTTCCTTTTTACCCCTTCATTCTTTATATCCCTCACCCATAAGCCACATTACAACCCATTCAATAAGACCTTGAATATCCAAAGTGAAATGAGCTGTCAGGTGGAGATGAGGGAGTGCCTAATCTATGGTGAAAAGTCATGAGGATGTCAGATATTAAAAGCTTAACCGATGCTCATGCTTGCAGGCCCATTTGGGGTCTGTAACTGCTCTTGAGCTACTTTAAATGTGAACACCCCAAGATATTCATTGTTGAGAGATAGCCCTGGTGAGAATAGGGTCTGACTTGTAACTTCATTGGGGTTGTATCCAACCTGATTTTCAAATTTAAGGCAAGATTGGTACTGATATGTGCACATTGAATTTCTAATGTAAAATGATTGGTGGAAATGCAAACACATGCTAAAAAATTTTTAAGTTTTAAATGGCCTGCTTACTGCTTCAATTTCCTCTGAATTCCAAAGGAATGTGGATTGATGCTTTATTCATTGAAATTTGTTTTGCCATTGACTGCACCACTTTTAACTATTTTTATTGAGAAGTTTGTGGGTATCTTCACTGAAAACCCTCAGGAGACTTCACTCCTCCACTAGGGATCACTTAGGGGTTTAAAAGGCTTTGTACATATGCTAAATGTACCTGGGATCCCGACGAAAGTGGCATTTAATTAGTTAAATCTTTGCTAAGGGACTAGCAAAGATTAGGTTTGGGGGCGTGTTAAGACTTGAAAAGTATCACTTTTCACCCCTTAACTTAACCTCAATTAGACCCTTAGTCATTTAATAAATGTGTGTTAAGCCCATTTTGTAGGTAATAAGCAGCAGCTGTAGATAAGGCCCTAACCCTGTCAAGAAGCCTACTTTTGTCCCAGAAGTTCCTAAGAAGAAAGAAAGTTGAATTCAGACAGAACTTGGCTGCAGCATAGGCAAAGCACATCAGCAACAAGTCAAGAAGTGAGCCTCGCACAGATGTCGTAAGGTTCAATTGTTTCAGAGAAAAATGCTTCGCACAGTTGTCAAGGATTCTTGAAGGCAGCATACCAACTACTGGCACTGTTCTTGCGACGATTAATGCCAAAAGGGCCCAAAAAGTAGACTTTGTGTAGTTCTCACGAGGCTCAGTTGTAAGCGCTCGCACAGTCTCGCGCAGCTTAAGAGAGGACCATTTAATCTTCGCACAATTCACTGAGGAGAGAGAGCTCCATTCTGCGCGCAATTTGTACGATGGTCACGGATGCGAGATCTTGAGGATCGCCATATAATCTAGAGGACGATGCAATTGCTTCTTTGTGAGGATTCCCGCGAGATTCACCAAGAAATCAACTGTGCGGGCGATTCCTGCACCACTCGAATGGAAAGTGCAATCTCGCGACGACCAGAGCATTCCCGCGATGACCAAAGTATCTGTCCCACGACTGCAAGAGCTTTAAGTCAATTCAATCCCACGACGACAACTCTATCACACGACAAGACCTGGAAACTCTTGCTACCTAGCGAGGCTCGGGATCTTAACTTTCCCCCCACTTCTGCAGGGGCAGTCTGAGAACTTCCAGCAACTAGGGTGCGCACTCCAATGCTCTAATCTCTGTGCACACACCTCGAGGCAAATAGAAATGGGCCATGATTGCATAGATAAAATTAGGGTTTTCCTAACCCTAATGCTCCCACAGCTGACTGTTATATAAGCCTAAGCCTAGTTTAGGTTAGGGGGATCCTATCTTCTTGAATCAGCTGTAGAGTTCTAATAGGCTAAGGTTAGGGTTTAGGCAGCTTCTTTTTCCTTTTTCTTCTCTCCATAGTCCAGCACTTGCGGGCTATGCCTTTGTATGTTTATTTGGAATAGTTTTAATTGTGTTTTATAATTGGATGTTGTACATTTCTGGGATTAAAGTTTGAGGGTTATTCTGTACAAGGCTGCTGCCATGAGATCCTCCATTGCTAAGTTGTATTATAAGAAATGGAGGATTTTTTTTAAGGATTTATTTAGATCTAAGTGACCTGTGTGTCCAGGGTAGGCACATATGCAGGCCTATGCCCCACCACAGGATCCACTAAATCTAAATCCCCATGGGAGCCTGAGCTGGTACCCTTGTGAACATGGTGGTGGAAGTAATCTACTTGTTCTATCTCAGACCTCTGTGAGGAGGATAGCCTCTATGGATAGTCTATGGCCATTTAAGTGGACAAGTTATAGCCCTAGGGTAAGGCCAATTCACATATCTAAGACAGATTCTTCTTCTCTGCACTTGTGCTTGTAGCCCTGTGAGAGATTATGCAGAGATAGACTCTCCTGTATTTGTATAGACCCACCATCAGATGGCATATCTAATCTGGCTATAGAAATTGTAGGCTTCTGACTGGATCACTGCTGTCTCTCTAAAGTAGTGAACAACTACATCTAAAGCTAGTACTTAAACTCTTGTTGGTCCTGTGTGTCTAGGCTAGTGCACATTGCAGGCCTAGCCCCACACACAGAACTTTAGAGGTTGAGGTTCCTATGGATTCTTGAGCTGGTAGCCTGGATGAAGTAGTGCATACAATGATAAACATATTCTGACTCATCTATGGACTATGGTTCCCCTATTGGATAGTCTGTGACCATTTGAGTGGACAGATTATAGTCATAAGGGATTGGATCATGGCACACGGGTGAGTTGGATCCTTTCTCCTCTCTGGTGATAATATAGCCATTGGACAGGACTTCTATAGCAGCAGATATGAATCTGAATTATAAGACCCATCAGATCTGTACCTAATAGCTTACTTCTCACCCTTTTATATTTATTATCTCACACTCCATCATTCTTCTCAACCATTTCAGTAGTTTAGGCATTCGGTTACCTTAGGATTTAAACAATAGTTACCTTAAATCCCCTTCCATTTAGGATTGCCAGATCTGTAGTCAGATCTGGAGGGCCTACTAAGGATGGCTCCCTTGGAGCTTTAGACCATTTTTCCTTGTGGGACAAACTCTTACTTATTAAAACTTGCTACAATAGGCCCTGTATCTTGCAGGTCTGTGTATTTTTAGACTTGCTGCTTTGTAGTTTTCAATCTACCTTTGATTTATTTTCACTAACCCATTCTTATCATTATTATCAATAAAGTTAGCAGCAAGCATCTAAAATAGCCTAACAGTAACTCCTCTCCACTCTTCTTCTTTTCCATCATGGTACCACTGATTCCCCATTGCTTCTTCCCACTCTGTTTGGGGTTCAGTGCCATAATCTCCTCCTCCCTTTCAAATGGGTACTTCCCCCTATTCAACAATGCAGTAATCAATCTACAGTAAAGAAGGGCATTAGTTGTTTTAAATTTCACTTTGCCCAAGGACTAGCAAAGATTAGGTTTGGGGGTGTGTTAAGCACTGATTTGTGCCACTTTCTACAACTTTAAATCTGGCTTTTGCAAGTACCAAGTGGTTAATAATAGTTTTTAAGTATCTTTTGCAGTTAGGGATGAAATATAGAATAATGCAGTTTTCCTATGTAAAAGTGCCAAAAAGAGGACTTGGAACCATCTATTAGAATTGAGGCAAGAAGGGCCATGGTGTGATTAATCTTAGAGCAGTACAACAACTTGAAATGTGCTGGAAATGAAGAGAAGCTACACCCATGCAGTTCTATGAACATGCTAGTAGAGGAACTCCCAGTAGCTAAAACACTCAAAGTTCAACCATCAAGTGCAGTGACAGCTAAGCAGCTGAAAGAAGCATAAAACTTCAAGCTGTAGCCAGCTGCACATTAATAGTTTCAGAAAGGAGGACTTATTGCACACTAGCCGCACACTACAAAAGCTGCATAGTAGATAAATTGCACACTTTCTGCAGCGCCAAACTACAGCAGCAATATATGAGAAGTAGCTGTACATTTCAGCTGTGTGCATTTAAATATGATAGAACAGCAGCAGTACACATGGAAAGTCAACCTATCGAAGTGCTGCAGTAATTGCACCTATCGAATGGAACTCCTCAGCAGCTACGAACTTATCGAATGCTTAAAAGAGGCATCAGTTTTATATGCTATCGAGCAGTGGTTTTATCCTGTCGAATGGTGGAGACTACTGCTGAAGTAGAACCTGGCGATAGGTTCTGAAATAGGAAGGGATACTATCAAGCAGTTGGCTGGAGAACCTGTCGACTAGGATACATAGCAGAAGCCCTCAACCTATCGAGATGCCTTGAATACAATAGCTACTGAACATGTCGAAGTGTTCTAATAGGAGCTTGAACCTATCGACTGGTTGGTAAACTTGATCAGCTGCAGCCATGTGCAATGGAACCTATCGAATGCTTCAATAAACCTGTCGATTGGTTCATGAAGCCGGAGCTCAACCTATCGAATGGTTGCAATTCAACCTATCTAATGCTTAAAGAATTCTGCAGTTTTGTACCTATCGAGCAGTCCCTCAATCCATCAGTTTTGAACCTATCGAATGGTTTAATCCACCAACCTGTCAAAAGCTTCAAACATGCAGCTTGTACCTATCAAATTCTTGAGCTCCTTATCCTTTGAACACATTGTTGGCAGTGCAACTTCTAATCTGTCATCGCTTGAAATGCAACAGCCCATCCTCATGACACCTTCAGCCAACCATTAAAGCTGCTCCACAGTTATCGAGCAGATCTCTTTTCTGCAGTTTTTAACCTCTCGAAGAGCACTTGGCTCCAGCAGCTCCATACACTTGAACCTCTCTATCAGTAGCACCAATAGCTTAAACCTTTCGAGATCATCTTCTCTGCCTCATGAGATGGCTGCTGAAGCTGCAGAAATTAAACGTCATCAGCCCATGGTTTGTCAATCTAATCTGACTCGGGCCCCACCAACAATGAGCTGCGGTAATAAGATTAAGCATCAGCAGTTTAGCGAAGCAGATCCCACATTGGGCTGTTTGGAAGTGATGGCAGTAGGGATATTTTGGGGCAGCCAATACGATGGCGAATTTGTGAATATACCCAGCTGTTCGGGCAAGTTGTTGACAGCAAAAATACGAGGGGTACAACTCGGTATTTCTTGGCTAAACAAGGGCAATTCTGGGAACTCCAATGCACAGAAAATTCTGCACATGGGTGTGAACTAATTTTTGGCGGGGAACAAATTAGCTTCAGCTGGGCACAAACAAAACCAGATCCCTATCCCTCCTCTGATTGGCTGCAACTCAAAGCAGGTGGATCACTGCATACCTATAAATACCCTCTATTTTGTTGTTTTTCTTCAGCAAGGAAAGTAGGAATAAAGGAATAGCCTGAGTTCTCCTTAGCTCATTTAGGTTTAGTTTTAGGTTTTATTTTTCCCTTTTTTCTTCCCCCTTCTCTCTCTAATCCAGCCTTTTGGTTTAGATCTAGGTAGCAGCTCATATCTGTTTTGTAATTGTAATTTTAGCATGAAGAAATGTGGATCGATGCATAGAATACAAATTGGGGAACAAGTTTATTGTAGGTTGGGTTTGATTAAAGCAATAAATTATTGATTTTAAAGCTTAATTAAATCTAAATATCTTGTGGTCCCAATAGATTCTCGATCGAATTTTTGCACTCGGCACAAGCCCAAGCCCTTTTTCCGTAGATCTCTTGATGACCATCTTATTTCCCTAGGGTTTGATGTGCCTATGGGTGCCTGTGCCTGTGGCCTTACTCCACATCAACTGTAGTGATTATCTTGTTCTGATTGAAGCCATCGGAATGGAGGAAATCTATTGGATAATCAGTGACCATTTAAGTGGACATATCATAACCTTAAGATCAATCCAAACCACCGATCTAAATCAGATTCTTATACCATGCATTTGTGCTTATAGCCAAATGAAGGATTACTGTAGATCCCCAGCTCTTGATCTGTTTTGCAATAAAAACCAGGCCTTAGCAATCTATTTCTCCCCATTTTATATCTTATTTTACCATCCATCTTCCTCAATCTTCTAGATTTATTTTTATATTTCAGTTTTATAAATTAGATCTAGTGACACCCGAAAAGCTCTCTTTCTTCTTAGAATTGCTAGATCTGTAGCCAGATCTGGAGGTCTACTATACACCCTCTAGGTTTAGATCACTACTCCCTATGGGACAAACTCTTACTTATTAAAACTTACTACAAAGTACCCTGTATCTTACAGGTCTAGGATAATTTAGATGTGTTGAATCCATCCTCTATTTTACTTTATTTTTATTTTTGCTTTTATCATTACACAATAATCAGCACACTGAAATCCGCCAACACCTGTTCAACCACCAGGGCTGCATCACATTCATGAGTTTGTTAAATTTCAAGCTCAGATTGTCCACCTTCCTCTCTAAATCACCTTGCACTTTCATTTCATATATTCCACCTCTAGGGGTGGCCTCTTTTACCATCTTAGCTAGAGTCTGACTATCGTTGCAGACAGAGACTCCTGCTGCATGGAATTTTCTCCTATTATGTCAAACAACTCCCAAGCTTCCTCAACTATCTTATGGAGATAACTATCACCACAGGAAGCATCCACCATATCCCTGTTCTTAGAATTAATTCCTTGATAAAACACTTGAACAAGCTACCACATTGGGATTCTGTGGTGGGGGCATTGTTTTAACATCTCCTGGAATCTTTCCCAAGCTTCATAAAAATTCTCAATTGTGGACTGAGTGAATGACAAAATATTTGTCCTCATCTAGCTGATGTTGTTCATGAGAAACAATTTGGCCAGGAATTTGGTTTGATGGTCACTCCATGATTGTATGCTGTTGGCTGGGAGCTTTGATAGCCATGTGCTGGCTTTGTCCTTTAGTGAGAAAGGAAAAAGCCTCGCTTATGGCCTCTGACCCCAAGCCAGCAATATTGAAGGTAGTGCAAAGTGCTGAAAATTGGTCTATATGCTTATAGGGATCTTCTTTACTAAGCCCGTGAAACAAAGGCAACATATTGATGGTGGAGGATTTAATCTCATAATTCCCTTCAACAGAGGGGAATTGAATGCAGAGGGGAGAGGTGTACTCCCCAGGTGCATTGTACTCTTGTAATGTTCTCTGCCTCTCAGCCATGAAAGCTAGTTCAGTTTCAATAGCAAGGCCCTGTGGGGTGCGTCTAGGTCTAAGGATCCTTTCAACCTCTAGATTTGAAAGTTCTAGCTCAGGGTTTAAAGACCTACCATGCAAATACTCGCACCCACAGTAAGTACAAAAAATGCTCACAAGCACACACAAAGAATGTTTTAAACAAAAATTAACAACTACACAGATTTACACTAAACAAACACAGGGAAGTAAACATAAATGAACTGAGATTCTAGGGAAAAGTAAGTGCAAACAGAGCTAGCTTCACTCCAAATGCAACTCTAGCTTTTCCCTTCTTCTACTGTCCATTTCTTCACCTTCTCGCATAAATCTATAATCTCCTCAAAAACTAATTTGGTTGCATCCAAGTAGTGGTTTCTGTGAAATGATAAGAGGGCATCAGCTATGGGGTACCTCCTCTCCTGCTCATGCCCAGAGCAATATACATTTTTCCGCAATACAGCATCCATTAGCCTGAGGTTGGGGTGCAGATCCCTCTTTTGGATTGAGTCACTTGAGATAGTGATCCCTCCAGTTAACTCCTTGGCTATCTCAGTAATGGTGGCTGTGAAAGGAGGACCCAAGCCCCACTCAAGGTTATACCTTCTTGGTATCCCTAGTATCCTTGCATTGTCTGCTTGGTTGAATAGCATCTCAAAATCATCAATTAAAACCAACAGTTCTGGGTTCCCATCATTACCAGTTTTTAACTTCATATTCTGATAAAATAATCTTACCAACCTTGGGAAAACCAGCTGCATTGAGGGTCTCAACAGGGGCAGCAATGATGCCTTCGCCAGATATTCAATGGAGACAGAAGTCTCTGGTAGCTCCTCAAAATTGGATTTATCAAAAATGGCTTCAGCCTCTAGCTGAATTGCTTCCACAAATTCAGAAGGGACCCTGAGGTGTTCAGTAGTCTCTTCTTCCTCAACCTCTGGGATCTCAAGGGCAAAAGCTTTGCCCTTTTTCTATTTCTTCTTTGATTTTTTAGGGTTTGTAGCAGGTGGGTGCACTCTGGCCCTCTTCTTTAGAGCATATTTCTTCTTTTCTTTTGGAATGGAGGGCTCAACAATTTGTGAGCCTCGAGGTCTCCAAGATGGACGCCAGAATCCTAGCTGATTTTCTAGTGGCCACAGGGCTACCACTGACGGATGGGTTTAGCATCGCAGCGAGGGTATCTACAAATTTTGAACCATTTGGGTTTACAAGCTTGAGAAAATACCACCCACTTAGAGTAATCACAAAATCTTCAAATTCTCCCCTTCTTATCTTCTTTTAACTAAATCAAGCATAGGGTAGAGAGAGAAATGGAGATCATACCAGTTGAGAGCTAAGGTTCCACTTAAAATTGTGCACAATAGCTCAAATCCCCCCAAACCTTGCTCGAAGTTATCAGGAGTAGCTGGGGAACAATATGATGAGAGGAAAATGCCTGAGGTGGCCTGGATTACAAAGTAGAGAAGAAACGAGAGGAAAGGGACGTCGGTTCTTGTGCTGAGAAATTAGGGCAGACAGAGGAAATGAAGAAAATGAGGAGCTTCACTGAGTTTATAAAGCAAATCCCATAGTTCGCGGAGTTGGAAATAGGAGCTCGAGGAGTAAAATTCTCGCGTAGTTGGCATTTAAGACCGCGAGGTGTTCTGTCGCACAGAAAAACAAACTGCCACTCATTGAAAACTCGTGGAGCTGAATCATTGACCTTAGTGTGCAAGGCCTTGTGTTGCCTCAAAAATTTATCTCGCGTGGTGCTCGCGCAGAACAACACTGACCCATGCTTCTCTTACAGCATGAGCTCGCGGAGCAAAAATGTAGCTCCGCGAGGCATTTTTATAGCCATTGGTCAGGCTTTTAGTGTGCGAGAAAGCCAAGTGATGGCTCGCACAACAAATTTAAGCATTCCACCTCTACAGGACAGCATATCTTCTCAACCTTTACTCAGTTTGCTCACTGCAACACAGTGGTTAGTGCATTCATGCTGTTGTGCACCCAATCACTGTGTATGAGCATCAAGCCTCAGAGAGATAATTCATTTCAATCATGAAACAGATATGCCCATCTAAGTCAACAATTCATCAACATTGTTGGATTCTTAAAATAGCTTTTCAGCTCAACTTCATGCACATTATGACAAAGGCACCTCAACCATTCATCAACAACTACACACAGAAACTTCAGCGGACAAATATGCACATGTATTCAGTAACGAAATGCAAACACAGACAAAGCAACACAATCAATTCAATATCACACTAAAAACTTAACTGACAGAGGTCTAAAGAACACAAATTAACATAGAAATTTCATACATATGATACACTTATTACTAACCTTTTGCTCACTGAGTACTAGCTTCCTCCTGAGTAGAAGATGTATCATCAATCATATACTGACCTTTCGAATTTGTCAGGGGCTAACTAGGCAATCTTCCTTCTTCCCTCCGATTCAGAGCATTACAAATCTAGCCTAGATGGTCCTCAATCTTCTTGATGCTCTGTCCATGGGAATTGACAGTTTGCACCAAGCTCCCCAAATTTTGCATTGAAGCCAGCATCTGCTCTTCAAATGAAGATGATCTGGGCTGTTGTGGGGCCAATAAGTTAGACAATTTTGCCTTGGTGGGTAACCTTGATTAAGTTGGTACTGGGGTCTGTAAGGAGCTACCATTCGCTACAGCTGGGGTTGAGGATATGAATCTTGTCTCCACCTCAGATTTGGGTGGTTCCTCCAAGAATACCGAGCAGGCTGCTGCCCAAAAGTATGAGCAGCATTGGATTGCTCCATAACAAAATCTGGAAACTAGGTGGCAGATGGACAATCATGAATAAAATGTGTGGGAGACTGGCATATCAGACATGCTTCCTCCACCTGTTGTTAAGCACTGATTTTTGCCACTTTCAACACCTTTAAACCTGGCTTTTGCTGGTACCTAGAGTGGTTATTAATAGTTTTTAAGTATATTATGTAGTTAGGGATGAAATATAGAATAATGCAATTTTCCTATGTAAAAGTGCCAAAAAGAGGACTTGGAACCATTTATTAGAACTGAGGCAAGAAGGGCCATGGTGTGATTCATCTTAGAGCAGAACAACAACTTGAAATGTGCTTGAAATGAAGAGAAGTTGCACCAATCCAGCTCTATGAACATGCCAACACTCCAAGTTCAAGCATCAAGTCCAATGACAGCTAAGCAGCTGAAAGAAGCATAAAACGTCAAGCTGTAGGCAGCTGCACATTAACAATTTTAGAAAGGAGGACTTGCTGCACACTGGTCACACACTACAGAAGTTGCATATTAGAGAAATTGCACACTTTCAACAGCACCAAACTGCAGCTGCAATATATGAGGATTAGTTGTGCATTTCAGTTGTGTGCATTTAAATATGATAGAGCAGCAGCAACAGACATGGAAAGCCAACCTATTGAAGTGCTACAGTTATTGCACCTATCGAATGGAACTCCTCAGCAGCTAGGAACTTATCGAATGCTTAAAAGAGGCTTCAATTTTATATCTTATCGAGCAGTGGTTTTATCCTATTGAATGGTGAAGACAACTGCTGAAGTAGAACCTGGCGATACGTTCTGAAATAGGAAGGGATCCTATCGAGCAGTTGGCTGGAGAACCTGTCGACTAGGATACACAGCAGAAGCCCTCAACCTATCGAGATGCCTTGAATAGAAAAACTACTAAACCTGTCGAA
This sequence comes from Chloranthus sessilifolius, assembly GCA_021018995.1. NCBI lineage: Eukaryota > Viridiplantae > Streptophyta > Magnoliopsida > Chloranthales > Chloranthaceae > Chloranthus > Chloranthus sessilifolius. The sequence goes on from CM037592.1 coordinate 45,448,319, forward strand.
GTGCTCAAATAGGAGGTTGAACCTATCGGCTGCTTCGTAAACTTGATCAGCTGCAGCCAAGTGCAATGGAACCTATCGAATGCTTCAATAAACCTGTCGATTGGTTCATGAAGCTGGAGCTCAACCTATCGAATGGTTGCAATTCAACCTATCTAATGCTTAAAGAATGCTACAGTTGTACCTATCTAGCAGTCCCTCAATGCATCAGCTTTGAACCTATTGAATGGTTCAATCCACCAACCTGTCAAAAGCATCAGCAGTTCAGCAAAGTGGATCCCACATTGGGCTGTTTGAAAATGATGGCAGCAGGGATATTTTGGGGCAGCAAATAAGATGGCGAATTTGTGGATATACCCAGCAGTTCGGGCAAGTTGTTGATAGCAAAAATATGAGGGGTACAGCTCGATGTTCTTGGCTAAACAAGGGCAATTATGGGAACTCCAATGCATAGGAAATTCTGCACATGGGTGTGAACTAATTTTTGGCGGGGAACAAATTAGCTTCAGCTGGGCACAAACAAAATCAGATCCCTATCTCTCCTCTAATTGGCTGCAATTCAAAGCACATGGATCAATGCATACCTATAAATACCCATCTATTTTGCTATTTTTCTTCAGAAGGAAAGTAGGAACAAAGGAATAGCCTGAGTTCTCCTTAGATCATTTAGGTTTAGTTTTAGGTTTTAATTTGCCCTTTTTTCTTCCCCTTGTCTCTCTAATCCAGCCTATTGGACTAGATCTAGGTAGCAGTTCAAATCTATTTTATAATTGTAATTTTAGCATGAAGAAATGTGGATCGAAGCACAGACTACAGATCAGGGAACAAGTTTATTGTAAGTTGGTTTTGATTAAAGGAATAAATTATTGATTTTAAAGCTTAATTAAATCTAAAGATCATGTGGTCCCATTAGATTTTCGATCAGATTTTTGCACTCGGCACAAGCCCAGGCCATTTTTCGGTAGATCTCTTGATGACCATCTAATTTCCTTGGGTTTGATATGCCTGTGGTGCTTGTGGCCTTACATCTATAGCATCTGTAGTGATTATCTTATTCTGATCGAAGCCATCGGAATGGAGGAAATCTATTGGATGATCTGTGACTATTTAAGTGGACAGATCATAGCCTTAAGATCAATCCAAACCACCGATCTAAATTAGATTCTTATTCCTTGCATTTATGCTTATAGCCAAATGAAGGATTGCTACAAATCCCCAGTTCTTGATCTGTTTTGCAATAAAAACCAGGCCCTAGCTGTCTATTTCTCCTCATTTTATATTTTATTTTACCATCCATCTTCCTCAATCTTTTAGATTTAGATTTATATTTTAATTTCATAAATTAGATCTACCGACACCCGAAAAGCTCTCTTTCTTCTTAGAATTGCTAGATCTATAGCCAGATCTGGAGGTTTACTATACTCCTTCTAGGTTTAGATCACTACTCCCTATGGGACAAACTCTTACTTATTAAAACTTGCTACAAAGGACCCTATATCTTGCAGGTCTAGGATATTTTAGATGTGTTGAATCCATCCTTTGTTTTACTTTATATTTATTTTTGCTTTTACCATTACACAATAATTAGCACACTGAAATCCCCCAACAAGTTTTTGGCGCCGCTGCCAGGGAGTTTTGGTCTAGATAGTAGATCTGAGTTTTTCATTTTTTGTAGATATGATTTTATAGATCTGAGTTTTTCAGATCTAATTTTTAAAAAAAAAAAAAAATAGTTTTTATTGCTGTTTTGTTGTTCATTTTTCTATTCTTCCCATTGCATTCCACCTGTTTGATTTAAGGATTGCTGCAATTTTTGTATAGAAAACCAATTTTAAAACTGCAAAAATTCTAATTTTTTTGAGTTTTTACTTTATGCCTTCTAGATGTTTGAATAAATGCTGCTGTAGCCCTTTGCATTTTTTGCAAAAATGAGGCTGTAGTATGAGTTTTTCTTCTTATTTTTGTCAATATGCTGGAATAAGGTACTGCTGTAGTTTGTTGGTTTTTTTAGATTTTTGCAAATCTGGAGCAGCCGCCAAACAAGGAGCATCTGGATTGCAATAGGAGCAGATCTACCTGAGTTTGCATCCCTTTCTCCTTGCATTTATTTAAAAAATTTTAAATTCTTAAGAACTAGTAGTTTTGCTACGTTTACTGTTTGTTTTGATTATTATTTCTGCTATTTTTTACGCATGCTGATTTTTTTTTACAAAACCAAATACAAAAATAAAAGAAAATTTAAACATTACTAGACATTTCTGATTTGTTTTCTTATTAATTTTCAGCAGTAGTAAATAAGGGCTCTTGTGGAGCCCAGGCTGATCAAAAACACATAAAAAAGTTAAAAATTATAACATCATAAAAATTTTCTCCAGATGGGCTATTTTCCTTTGCTTTTATTCATTTTCCCCCATCTGGAACTACTGAGATCATGGTTTTAATTTTAAGGAATCATGGAGGTTAATGAGCAATAGATCATATGTTGTCCTGCTAATTTAATGGATCTATTGATTTTATTTTCCTGCAAGATTTGTTACCATTAAATGGACCTCAGCTGTGTATGATCCTGCTTTCAATTGTGTACATCCATGCTGACATTATTTTATAAAATTTATTGATTCGTACATATCCACAGCTAAAACACACACAGGCAGGCAAAAAGGGGTTTCTTGTGGCGCAAGTGGTTTGGATTTTCTCTTAGGATTTTTTGTTTTAGGAATTTTAGTTTAAATTCTATTTTTAGAATGCTAGTTTCTCTTTCTTAGGTTTAAGGTGTCCTAGTTTTTATTGATTTTTTGAATTTTTCTGTGATTATAGTTAGTTTCTAACATTGTTTTACTATTTTTCATCTACAACTCTATTTTTGTATCAATATTTTTCGGTTTTTGTAGCTTTGTATTCAGTTTCTTACTTTGTTTTTACTGTTTTTCTGTTATTAGCATTAGTTCCCTTTCATTTGCATAGCAGTATTAGCAGTAATTTCCTCCATTTATATAGCATTTTTTTTCCATTTTCCTGCTCATATATTCAGTTTTGTTTTTTTTTTTCATTTTTTTCCATTTTCCATTTCCTCCATTTATATAGCATTTATTTTCTGCTGCACATAGCTACAAATTTTCTACTTAGTTTTTCTCTCTTCTTTTAGCCTGCTGCCCCTAGTTTCTCATTGGGTATAACATTGAGGACAATGTTCATCTTAGGTTTGGGGGTATGGCAGGTGTGCCAATGAAACGAGTTAATGCTAGTGCTGCTATGTAGAAAAAGTTTTTGAAAATAAATTGATTTCCACGATTTTTTGGAAAAAGAGGAAATTAAAAACTTTTTAAAACAGAAATGAACGGTAGTTTTAATATTTTTCATGAAGCAAATGTCAAAAAATTTTAAAAATTAATGTTTCGTAAACCTAAAATGAGAGAAAATTGTGAGGATATCCCCCAAAAATTTGATGGAAGGTCATACCCAGTGAGATTTGGGCCTGAAATATTTTCTTTGAAGAGTGTCTTGGTAATTTTTTTGCTCTAAGGAATGATTGGATCTAGTTTCGACAACTAGAAGTTAGGCAAATCGAAATTAAAACAGCTTCATAGCATTCATGACATTGAAGACATGAAGTAAGGCCATTCCTTGGACAGTTTGAGCTTAAAATGTCTCACTTTTGAACTGCCCTTGATACACAACATTTGAGCCTTGAAATTCCCAATTTTCTTTGATAAAAACCAGAAAATTTTAACCCAAAACCTTAGTGACCTGATACAGCCTGACTCTCACTCTGAGATTTTAGAAGGTAGAGCTGGTTTGATGGTTGGTTGAGAAAGAAGAAACCACATTTGGCGGTGTTGTGGCATTTCAACCCATAAAAAGAAAATTGGAGAAAAATATAAAAAGAAAATTATACAAAAATAAAAGAAAAAAAAAATCAAGGAAAAGGAATGAGAAAGAGAAGTCATTTCAATGAAAGACTAAAAAGAGGATTAGAAACTGGCCACTTCAAATCTAAAAATTCAACAAGTAAATGGAATTGTGCTGAAATGAAGAAGGTGTTCTCTAGACCACCTCCTTACCTTTATTGATTTCTCAATTTGAATCCTTTTTACCCATTTATTCTTTTACAAATTTCACCTATAAGCCACATTACAACCCAATAAAAAGTCCTTACTGATCTGAAATTTGATTGAGTTGTCATGTGGAGATAAGGATTTGTGTAATCTATGGTGAAAAGAGTTAAAAATTTTCAGAAGTTAGAGCAATGCCTATGCTCATGCTTGCAGTCATATTTGCTTTCGAGCTGTGAGAAATGCTACACCCTTCTATTTTATTATGGCTGACAGCCCCTTTAAGATTTGGGTCTGAAATCAAATTTGGTTGGGGCATTATCAAAACGGAATTCTTAAATTGAAGGTGAGCTCTGCATTAATTTTTAGGCACAATGCCTTGACATGACTAGATTGATGATGACGGAATTACAGTAGAATTTTAGGTTTTAAACTGACGATTTTTCTGCTGAAAATCCTCTAGAATTGAATGGACATGGTGTGGAATTTATTTTATTTTACTTAAAGTCTGTTTTGGCATGTGCATTAGTATTAACTAATTTTATTGGAGAAGTTTGGTGGTACCTTCACTGACAACCCTAAGGAGACTCCACTCCTCCACTAGGGACCACCTAGGGGTTTAAAAGGCTTTGTGCATGTGCTAAATGCACCCGTGTTCCCTATGAAAGTGGCATTTAATTTCATAGGTTAGTTGTTTTAATTTTCACTTTGCTCAAGGACTAGCAAAGATTAGGTTTGGGGGTGTGTTAAGCACTGATTTATGCCACTTTCTACAACTTTAAATCTGGCTTTTGCAAGTACCTAGAGTGGTTAATAATAGTTTTTAAGTATCTTTTGCAGTTAGGGATGAAATATAGAATAATGTAGTTTTCCTATGTAAAAGTGCCAAAAAGAGGTCTTGGAACCATCTATTAGAATTGAGGCAAGAAGGGCCATGGTGTGATTAATCTTAGAGCAGTACAACAGCTTGAAATGTGCTGGAAATGAAGAGAAGCTACACCCATGCAGTTCTATGAACATGCTAGTTGAGGAACTCCCAGCAGCTACAACACTCCAAGTTCAACCATCAAGTGCAGTGACAGCTAAGCAGCTGTAAGAAGCATAAAACTTCAAGCTGTAGCCAGCTGCACATTAACAGTTTCAGAAAGGTGGACTTACCGCACACTGGCCGCACACTACAAAAGCTGCATAGTAGATAAATTGCACACTTTCTGCAGCGCCAAACTACAGCAGCAATATATGAGAAGTAGCTGTACATTTCAGCTGTGGGCATTTAAATATGATAGAACAGCAGCAGTACACATGGAATGTCAACCTATCGAAGTGCTGCAGTAATTGCACCTATCGAATGGAACTCCTCAGCAGCTACGAACTTATCGAATGCTTAAAAGAGGCATCAGTTTTATATGCTACCGAGCAGTGGTTTTATCCTGTCGAATGGTGGAGACTACTGCTGAAGTAGAACCTGGCGATAGGTTCTGAAATAGGAAGGGATCCTATCAAGCAGTTGGCTGGAGAACCTGTCGACTAGGATACATAGCAGAAGCCCTCAACCTATCGAGATGCCTTGAATACAATAGCTACTGAACATGTCGAAGTGTTCTAATAGGAGCTTGAACCTATCGACTGGTTGGTAAACTTGATCAGCTGCAGCCATGTGCAATGGAACCTATCGAATGCTTCAATAAACCTGTCGATTGGTTCATGAAGTTGGAGCTCAACCTATCGAATGGTTGCAATTCAACCTATCTAATGCTTAAAGAATGCTGCAGTTTTGTACCTATCGAGCAGTCCCTCAATGCATTAGCTTTGAACCTATCGAATGGTTTAATCCACCAACCTGTCAAAAGCTTCAAACATGCAGCTTGTACCTATCAAATTCTTGAGCTCCTTATCCTTTGAACCTGTTGACAGGTGCAACTTCTAATCCTGTCGACTGCTTGAGGCTGCAGCTAGCCCATCCTCATGACACCTTCAGCCAACCATTAAAGCTGCTCCACAGTTATCGAGCAGATCTCTTTTCTGCAGTTTTTAACCTCTCGAAGAGCACTTGGCTCCAGCAGCTCCATACACTTGAACCTCTCTATCAGTAGCCCCAACAGCTTAAACCTTTCGAGATCATCTTCTCTGCCTCACGAGATGGCTGCTGAAGCTGCAGAAATTAAACGTCATCAGCCCATGGTTTGTCAATCTAATCTGACTCGGGCCCCACCAACAATGAGCTGCGGTAATAAGATTAAGCATCAGCAGTTTAGCAAAGCAGATCCCACATTGGACTGTTTGGAAATGATGGCAGTAGGGATATTTTGGGGCAGCCAATACGATGGCGAATTTGTGAATATACCCAGCTGTTCGGGCAAGTTGTTGACAGCAAAAATACGAGGGGTACAACTCGGTATTTCTTGGCTAAACAAGGGCAATTCTGGGAACTCCAATGCACAGAAAATTCTGCACATGGGTGTGAACTAATTTTTGGCGGGGAACAAATTAGCTTCAGCTGGGCACAAACAAAACCAGATCCCTATCCCTCCTCTGATTGGCTGCAACTCAAAGCAGATGGATCACTGCATACCTATAAATACCCTCTATTTTGTTGTTTTTCTTCAGCAAGGAAAGTAGGAATAAAGGAATAGCCTGAGTTCTCCTTAGCTCATTTAGGTTTAGTTTTAGGTTTTATTTTTCCCTTTTTTCTTCCCCCTTCTCTCTCTAATCCAGCCTTTTGGATTAGATCTAGGTAGCAGCTCATATCTGTTTTGTAATTGTAATTTTAGCATGAAGAAATGTGGATCGATGCATAGACTACAAATTGGGGAACAAGTTTATTGTAGGTTGGGTTTGATTAAAGCAATAAATTATTGATTTTAAAGCTTAATTAAATCTAAAGATCTTGTGGTCCCATTAGATTCTCGATCGAATTTTTGCACTCGGCACAAGCCCAAGCCCTTTTTCCGTAGATCTCTTGATGACCATCTTATTTCCCTAGGGTTTGATGTGACGTGGGTGCCTGTGCCTGTGGCCTTACTCCACATCAACTGTAGTGATTATCTTGTTCTGATTGAAGCCATCGGAATGGAGGAAATCTATTGGATAATCTGTGACCATTTAAGTGGACATATCATAACCTTAAGATCAATCCAAACCACCAGTCTAAATCAGATTCTTATACCTTGCATTTGTGCTTATAGCCAAATGAAGGATTACTGTAGATCCCCAGCTCTTGATCTGTTTTGCAATAAAAACCAGGCCTTAGCTATCTATTTCTCCCCATTTTATATTTTATTTTACCATCCATCTTCCTCAATCTTCTAGATTTATTTTTATATTTCAGTTCTATAAATTAGATCTAGTGACACCCGAAAAGCTCTCTTTCTTCTTAGAATTGCTAGATCTGTAGCCAGATCTGGAGGTCTACTATACACCTTCTAGGTTTCGATCACTACTCCCTATGGGACAAACTCTTACTTATTAAAACTTACTACCAAGTACCATGTATCTTACAGGTCTAGGATAATTTAGATGTGTTGAATCCATCCTCTATTTTACTTTATTTTTATTTTTGCTTTTATCATTACACAATAATCAGCACACTGAAATCCGCCAACACCTGTACAACCACCAGGGCTGCATCACATTCATGAGTTTGTTAAATTTCAAGCTCAGATTGTCCACCTTCCTCTCTAAATCACCTTGCACTTTCATTTCATATATTCCACCTCTAGGTGTGGCCTCTTTTACCATCTTAGCTAAAGTCTGACTATCGTTGCAGACAGAGACTCCTGCTGCATGGAATTTTCTCCTATTATGTCAAACAGCTCCCAAGCTTCCTCAACTATCTTATGGAGGTAACTATCACCACAGGAAGCATCCACCATATCCCTGTTCTTAGAATTAATTCCTTGATAAAACACTTGGACAAGCTACCACATTGGGATTCGGTGGTGGGGGCATTGTTTTAACATCTCCTGGAATCTTTCCCAAGCTTCATAAAAATCCTCAATTGTGCACTGAGTGAATGACAAAATATTTGTCCTCATCTAGCTGATGTTGTTCATGAGAAACAATTTGGCCAGGAATTTGGTTTGATGGTCACTCCATGATTGTATGCTGTTGGCTGGGAGCTTTGATAGCCATGTGCTGGCTTTGTCCTTTAGTGAGAAAGGAAAAAGCCTCAGTTTGGTGGCCTCTGACCCCAAGCCAGCAATATTGAAGGTAGTGCAAACTATATGCTTATAGGGATCTTCTTTACTAAGCCCATGAAAAAAAGGCAACATATTGATGGTGGAGGATTTAATCTCATAATTCCCTTCAACAGAGGGGAATTGAATGCAGAGGGGAGAGGTGTACTCCCCAGGTGCATTGTACTCTTGTAATGTTCTCTGCCTCTCAGCCATGAAAGCTAGTTCAGTTTCAATAGCAAGGCCCTGTGGGGTGCGTCTAGGTCTAAGGATCCTTTCAACCTCTAGATTTGAAAGTTCTAGCTCAGGGTTTAAAGACCTACCATGCAAATACTCGCACCACTGATGAAATACAGAAAATGCTCACAAGCACACAAAGAATGTTTTAAACAAAAATTAACAACTACACAGATTTACACTAAACAAACACAGGGAAGTAAACATAAATGAACTGAGATTCTAGGGAAAAGTAAGTGCAAACAGAGCTAGCTTCACTCCAAATGCAACTCTAGCTTTTCCCTTCTTCTACTGTCCATTTCTTCACCTTCTCACATAAATCTATAATCTCCTCAAAAACTAATTTGGTTGCATCCAAGTAGTGGTTTCTGTGAAATGATAAAGCATCAGACATATGGGGTACCTCCTCTCCTGCTCATGCCCAGAGCAATATACATTTTTCTGCAACACAGCATCCATTAGCCTGAGGTTGGGGTGCAAATCCCTCTTTTGGATTGAGTCACTTGAGATAGTGATCCCTCCAGTTAACTCCTTGGCTATCTCGAATGGTGGGTTGTGAAAGGAGGACCCAAGCCCACTCAAGGTTATACCTTGTTGGTATCCCTAGTATCCTTGCAATGTCTGCTTGGTTGAATAGCATCTCAAAATCATCAATTAAAACCAACAGTTCTGGGTTCCCATCATTACTAGTTTTTAACTTCATATTCTGATAAAATAATCTTACCAACCTTGGGAAAACCAGCTGCATTGAGGGTCTCAACAGGGGCAGCAGTGATGCCTTCGCCAGATATTCAATGGAGACAGAAGTCTCTGGGAGCTCCTCAAAATTGGATTTATCAAAAATGGCTTCAGCCTCCAGCTGAATTGCTTCCACAAATTCAGAAGGGACCCTGAGGTGTTCAGTAGTCTCTTCTTCCTCAACCTCTGGGATCTCAAGGGCAAAAGCTTTGCCCTTTTTCTATTTCTTCTTTGATTTTTTAGGGTTTGTAGCAGGTGGGCGCACTCTGGCCCTCTTCTTTAGAGCACAGGGTAGAGAGAGAAATGGAGATCATACCAGTTGAGAGCTAAGGTTCCACTTAAAATTGTGCACAATAGCTCAAATCCCCCCAAACCTTGCTCGAAGTTATCAGGAGTAGCTAGGGAACAATATGATGAGAGGAAAATGCCTGAGGTGGCCTGGATTACAAAGTAGAGAAGAAAGGAGAGGAAAGGGACGTCGGTTCTTGTGCTGAGAAATTAGGGCAGACAGAGGAAATGAAGAAAATGAGGAGCTTCACTGAGTTTATAAAGAAAATCCCATAGTTCGTGGAGTTGGAAATAGGAGCTCGAGGAGTAAAATTCTTGCGTAGTTGGCATTTAAGACAGCGAGGCGTTCTGTCCCACAGAAAAACAAACTGCCACTCATTGAAAACTCGTGGAGCTGAATCATTGACCTTAGTGTGCAAGGCCTTGTGTTGCCTCAAAAATTTATCTCGCGTGGTGCTGCTAGCATCAACACAACGACCCATGCTTCTCTTCTGACATGAGCTCATGAGCAGAAATGTAGCTCGAGGCATTTTATAGCCATTGCTCGGGCTTTTAGTGTGCGAAAGCCAAGTGATGGCTCGCAACAAATTTAAGCATTCCACCTCTACAGATGACATATCTTCTCAACCTTTACTCAGTTTGCTCAGTGCAACACAGTGGTTAGTGCATTCATGCTGTTGTGCACCCAACCACTGTGTATGAGCATCAAGCCTCAGAGAGATAATTCATTTCAATTATGAAACACATATGCCCATGTAAGTCAACAATTCATCAACATTGTTGGATTCTTAAAATAGCTTTTCAGCTCAACTTCATGCACATTATGATAAAGGCACCTCAACCATTCATCAACAACTACACAGAAACTTCAGCGGACAAATATGCACATGTATTCAGTAACGAAATGCAAACACAGACAAAGCAACATAATCAATTCAACATCACACTAAAAACTTAACTGACAGAGGTCTAAAGAACACAAATTAACATAGAAATTTCATACATATGATACACTTATTACTAACCTTTTGCTCACTGAGTACTAGCTTCCTCCTGAGTAGAAGATGTATCATCAATCATATACTGACCTTTCGGATTTGTCAGGGGCTAACTAGGCAATTTTCCTTCTTCCCTCCGATTCAGAGCATTACAAATCTAGCCTAGATGGTCCTCAATCTTCTTGATGCTCTGTCCATGGGAATTGACAGTTTGCACCAAGCTCCCCAAATTTTGCATTGAAGCCAGCATCTGCTCTTCAAATGAAGAGGATCTGGGCTGTTGTGGGGGCAGGGCCAACTGGTTAGACTATGGGGCAGGTAAAAGAAAATTTTGCCTTGGTGGGTAACCTTGATTAAGTTGGTACTGGGGTCTGTAAGGAGCTACCATTCGCTACAGCTGGGGTTGAGGATATGAATCTTGTCTCCACCTCAGATTTGGGTGGTTCCTCCAAGAATACCGAGCAGGCTGCTGCCCAAAAGTATGAGCAGCATTGGATTGCTCCATAACAAAATCTGGAAACTAGGTGGCAGATGGACAATCATGAATAAAATGTGTGGGAGACTGGCATATCAGACATGCTTCCTCCACCTGTTGTTAAGCACTGATTTTTGCCACTTTCAACACCTTTAAACCTGGCTTTTGCTGGTACCTAGAGTGGTTATTAATAGTTTTTAAGTATATTATGTAGTTAGGGATGAAATATAGAATAATGCAATTTTCCTATGTAAAAGTGCCAAAAAGAGGACTTGGAACCATTTATTAGAACTGAGGCAAGAAGGGCCATGGTGTGATTCATCTTAGAGCAGAACAACAACTTGAAATGAAGAGAAGTTGCACCAATCCAGCTCTATGAACATGCCAACACTCCAAGTTCAAGCATCAAGTGCAATGACAGCTAAGCAGCTGAAAGAAGCATAAAACGTCAAGCTTTAGGCAGCTGCACATTAACAATTTTAGAAAGGAGGACTTGCTGCACACTGGTCACACACTACAGAAGTTGCATATTAGAGAACACTTTCATGACACCAAGCTGCAATATATGAGGATTAGTTGTGCATTTCAGTTGTGTGCATTTAAATATGATAGAGCAGCAGCAACACACATGGAAAGCCAACCTATTGAAGTGCTACAGTTATTGCACCTATCGAATGGAACTCCTCAGCAGCTAGGAACTTATCGAATGCTTAAAAGAGGCTTCAATTTTATATCTTATCGAGCAGTGGTTTTATCCTATTGAATGGTGAAGACAACTGCTGAAGTAGAACCTGGCGATAGGTTCTGAAATAGGAAGGGATCCTATCGAGCAGTTGGCTGGAGAACCTGTCGACTAGGATACACAGCAGAAGCCCTCAACCTATCGAGATGCCTTGAATAGAAAAACTACTGAACCTGTCGAAGTGCTCAAATAGGAGGTTGAACCTATTGATTGCTTCGTAAACTTGATCAGCTGCAACCAAGTGCAATGGAACCTATCGAATGCTTCAATAAACCTGTCGATTGGTTCATGAAGCTGGAGCTCAACCTATCGAATGGTTGCAATTCAACCTATCTAATGCTTAAAGAATGCTACAGTTGTACCTATCTAGCAGTCCCTCAATGCATCAGCTTTGAACCTATTGAATGGTTCAATCCACCAACCTGTCAAAAGCATCAGCAGTTCAGCAAAGTGGATCCCACATTGGGCTGTTTGAAAATGATGGCAGCAGGGATATTTTGGGGCAGCAAATAAGATGGCGAATTTGTGGATATACCCAGCAGTTCGGGCAAGTTGTTGATAGCAAAAATATGAGGGGTACAGCTCAGTATTTCTTGGCTAAACAAGGGCAATTATGGGAACTCCAATGCATAGGAAATTCTGCACATGGGTGTGAACTAATTTTTGGCGGGGAACAAATTAGCTTCAGCTGGGCACAAACAAAATCAGATCCCTATCTCTCCTCTAATTGGCTGCAATTCAAAGCACATGGATCAATGCATACCTATAAATACCCATCTATTTTGCTATTTTTCTTCAGAAGGAAAGTAGGAACAAAGGAATAGCCTGAGTTCTCCTTAGATCATTTAGGTTTAGTTTTAGGTTTTATTTTTCCCTTTTTTCTTCCCCTTGTCTCTCTAATCCAGCCTATTGGACTAGATCTAGGTAGCAGTTCAAATCTATTTTATAATTGTAATTTTAGCATGAAGAAATGTGGATCGAAGCACAGACTACAGATCAGGGAACAAGTTTATTGTAAGTTGGTTTTGATTAAAGGAATAAATTATTGATTTTAAAGCTTAATTAAATCTAAAGATCATGTGGTCCCATTAGATTTTCGATCAGATTTTTGCACTCGGCACAAGCCCAGGCCATTTTTCGGTAGATCTCTTGATGACCATCTAATTTCCTTGGGTTTGATATGCCTGTGGTGCTTGTGGCCTTACATCTATAGCATCTGTAGTGATTATCTTATTCTGATCGAAGCCATCGGAATGGAGGAAATCTATTGGATGATCTGTGACTATTTAAGTGGACAGATCATAGCCTTAAGATCAATCCAAACCACCGATCTAAATTAGATTCTTATTCCTTGCATTTATGCTTATAGCCAAATGAAGGATTGCTACAAATCCCCAGTTCTTGATCTGTTTTGCAATAAAAACCAGGCCCTAGCTGTCTATTTCTCCTCATTTTATATTTTATTTTACCATCCATCTTCCTCAATCTTTTAGATTTAGATTTATATTTTAATTTCATAAATTAGATCTACCGACACCCGAAAAGCTCTCTTTCTTCTTAGAATTGCTAGATCTATAGCCAGATCTGGAGGTTTACTATACTCCTTCTAGGTTTAGATCACTACTCCCTATGGGACAAACTCTTACTTATTAAAACTTGCTACAAAGGACCCTATATCTTGCAGGTCTAGGATATTTTAGATGTGTTGAATCCATCCTTTGTTTTACTTTATATTTATTTTTGCTTTTACCATTACACAATAATTAGCACACTGAAATCCCCCAACAAGTTTTTGGCGCCGCTGCCAGGGAGTTTTGGTCTAGATAGTAGATCTGAGTTTTTCATTTTTTGTAGATATGATTTTATAGATCTGAGTTTTTCAGATCTAATTTTTTAAAAAAAAAAAAAAAAGTTTTTATTGCTGTTTTGTTGTTCATTTTTCTATTCTTCCCATTGCATTCCACCTGTTTGATTTAAGGATTGCTGCAATTTTTGTATAGAAAACCAATTTTAAAACTGCAAAAATTCTAATTTTTTTGAGTTTTTACTTTATGCCTTCTAGATGTTTGAATAAATGCTGCTGTAGCCCTTTGCATTTTTTGCAAAAATGAGGCTGTAGTATGAGTTTTTCTTCTTATTTTTGTCAATATGCTGGAATAAGGTACTGCTGTAGTTTGTTGGTTTTTTTAGATTTTTGCAAATCTGGAGCAGCCGCCAAACAAGGAGCATCTGGATTGCAATAGGAGCAGATCTACCTGAGTTTGCATCCCTTTCTCCTTGCATTTATTTAAAAAATTTTAAATTCTTAAGAACTAGTAGTTTTGCTACGTTTACTGTTTGTTTTGATTATTATTTCTGCTATTTTTTACGCATGCTGATTTTTTTTTACAAAACCAAATACAAAAATAAAAGAAAATTTAAACATTACTAGACATTTCTGATTTGTTTTCTTATTAATTTTCAGCAGTAGTAAATAAGGGCTCTTGTGGAGCCCAGGCTGATCAAAAACACATAAAAAAGTTAAAAATTATAACATCATAAAAATTTTCTCCAGATGGGCTATTTTCCTTTGCTTTTATTCATTTTCCCCCATCTGGAACTACTGAGATCATGGTTTTAATTTTAAGGAATCATGGAGGTTAATGAGCAATAGATCATATGTTGTCCTGCTAATTTAATGGATCTATTGATTTTATTTTCCTGCAAGATTTGTTACCATTAAATGGACCTCAGCTGTGTATGATCCTACTTTCAATTGTGTACATCCATGCTGACATTATTTTATAAAATTTATTGATTCGTACATATCCACAGCTAAAACAAACACAGGCAGGCAAAAAGGGGTTTCTTGTGGCGCAAGTGGTTTGGATTTTCTCTTAGGATTTTTTGTTTTAGGAATTTTAGTTTAAATTCTATTTTTAGAATGCTAGTTTCTCTTTCTTAGGTTTAAGGTGTCCTAGTTTTTATTGATTTTTTGAATTTTTCTGTGATTATAGTTAGTTTCTAACATTGTTTTACTATTTTTCATCTACAACTCTATTTTTGTATCAATATTTTTCGGTTTTTGTAGCTTTGTATTCAGTTTCTTACTTTGTTTTTACTGTTTTTCTGTTATTAGCATTAGTTCCCTTTCATTTGCATAGCAGTATTAGCAGTAATTTCCTCCATTTATATAGCATTTTTTTTCCATTTTCCTGCTCATATATTCAGTTTTGTTTTTTTTTTTCATTTTTTCCATTTTCCATTTCCTCCATTTATATAGCATTTATTTTCTGCTGCACATAGCTACAAATTTTCTACTTAGTTTTTCTTTCTTCTTTTCTTTCTTTAGCCCTAGTTTCTCATTGTGTATAACATTGAGGACAATGTTCATCTTAGGTTTGGGGGTATGGCAGGTGTGCCAATGAAACGAGTTAATGCTAGTGCTGCTATGTAGAAAAAGTTTTTGAAAATAAATTGATTTCCCACCTGATTTTTGGAAAAAGAGGAAATTAAAAACTTTTTAAAACAGAAATGAACGGTAGTTTTAATATTTTTCATGAAGCAAATGTCAAAAAATTTTAAAAATTAATGTTTCGTAAACCTAAAATGAGAGAAAATTGTGAGGATATCCCCCAAAAATTTGATGGAAGGTCATACCTAGTGAGATTTGGGCCTGAAATATTTTCTTTGAAGAGTGTCTTGGTAATTTTTTTGCTCTAAGGAATGATTGGATCTAGTTTCGACAACTAGAAGTTAGGCAAATCGAAATTAAAACAGCTTCATAGCATTCATGACATTGAAGACATGAAGTAAGGCCATTCCTTGGACAGTTTGAGCTTAAAATGTCTCACTTTTGAACTGCCCTTGATACACAACATTTGAGCCTTAAAATTCTCAATTTTCTTTGATAAAAACCAGAAAATTTTAACCCAAAACCTTAGTGACCTGATACAGCCTAACCCTCACTCTGAGATTTTAGAAGGTAGAGCTGGTTTGATGGTTGGTTGAGAAAGAAGAAACCACATTTGGCGGTGTTGTGGCATTTCAACCCATAAAAAGAAAATTGGAGAAAAATATAAAAAGAAAATTATACAAAAATAAAAGAAAAAAAAAATTAAGGAAAAGGAATGAGAAAGAGAAGTCATTTCAATGAAAGACTAAAAAGAGGATTAGAAACTGGCCACTTCAGATCTAAAAATTCAACAAGTAGATGGAATTGTGCTGAAATGAAGAAGGTGTTCTCTAGACCACCTCCTTACCTTTATTGATTTCTCAATTTGAATCCTTTTTACCCATTTATTCTTTTACAAATTTCACCTATAAGCCACATTACAACCCAATAAAAAGTCCTTACTGATCTGAAATTTGATTGAGTTGTCATGTGGAGATAAGGATTTGTGTAATCTATGGTGAAAAGAGTTAAAAATTTTCAGAAGTTAGAGCAATGCCTATGCTCATGCTTGCAGTCCTATTTGCTTTCGAGCTGTGAGAAATGCTACACCCTTCTATTTTATTATGGCTGACAGCCCCTTTAAGATTTGGGTCTGAAATCAAATTTGGTTGGGGCATTATCAAAACGGAATTCTTAAATTGAAGGTGAGCTCTGCATTAATTTTTAGGCATAATGCCTTGACATGACTAGATTGATGATGACGGAATTACAGTAGAATTTTAGGTTTTAAACTGACGATTTTTCTGCTGAAAATCCTCTAGAATTGAATGGACATGGTGTGGAATTTATTTTATTTTACTTAAAGTCTGTTTTGGCATGTGCATTAGTATTAACTAATTTTATTGGAGAAGTTTGGTGGTACCTTCACTGACAACCCTAAGGAGACTCCACTCCTCCACTAGGGACCACCTAGGGGTTTAAAAGGCTTTGTGCATGTGCTAAATGCACCCGTGTTCCCTATGAAAGTGGCATTTAATTTCATAGGTTAGTTGTTTTAAATTTCACTTTGCTCAAGGACTAGCAAAGATTAGGTTTGGGGGTGTGTTAAGCACTGATTTATGCCACTTTCTACAACTTTAAATCTGGCTTTTGCAAGTACCTAGAGTGGTTAATAATAGTTTTTAAGTATCTTTTGCAGTTAGGGATGAAATATAGAATAATGTAGTTTTCCTATGTAAAAGTGCCAAAAAGAGGACTTGGAACCATCTATTAGAATTGAGGCAAGAAGGGCCATGGTGTGATTAATCTTAGAGCAGTACAACAGCTTGAAATGTGCTAGAAATGAAGAGAAGCTACACCCATGCAGTTCTATGAACATGCTAGTTGAGGAACTCCCAGCAGCTACAACACTCCAAGTTCAACCATCAAGAGCTTTGAAGAAGCATAAAACTTCAAGTTGTAGCATTTGCACGACATTGATTCAGAAAGGTGGACTTACTACATAATGGCAGACACTACAAAAGTCGCATAGTAGATAAATTCACCAAACTACAACAGCAATATATGAGAAGTAGCTGTACATTTCAGCTGTGGGCATTTAAATATGATAGAACAACAGCAGTACACATGGAATGTCAACCTATCGAAGTGCTGCAGTAATTGCACCTATCGAATGGAACTCCTCAGCAGCTACGAACTTATCGAATGCTTAAAAGAGGCATCAGTTTTATATGCTATCGAGCAGTGGTTTTATCCGGTCGAATGGTGGAGACTACTGCTGAAGTAGAACCTGGCGATAGGTTCTGAAATAGGAAGGGATCCTATCAAGCAGTTGGCTGGACAACCTGTCGACTAGGATACATAGCAGAAGCCCTCAACCTATCGAGATGCCTTGAATACAATAGCTACTGAACATGTCGAAGTGTTCTAATAGGAGCTTGAACCTATCGACTGGTTGGTAAACTTGATCAGCTGCAGCCATGTGCAATGGAACCTATCGAATGCTTCAATAAACCTGTCGATTGGTTCATGAAGTTGGAGCTCAACCTATCGAATGGTTGCAATTCAACCTATCTAATGCTTAAAGAATGCTGCAGTTTTGTACCTATCGAAAAATTCCCTCAATGCATTAGCTTTGAACCTATCGAATGGTTTAATCCACCAACCTGTCAAAAGCTTCAAACATGCAGCTTGTACCTATCAAATTCTTGAGCTCCTTATCCTTTGAACCTGTTGACAGGTGCAACTTCTAATCCTGTGATCGCTTGAGGTCAGTAGCTAGCCCATCCTCATTGACACCATTAACCATTAAATCTGCTCCACAGTTATCGAGCAGATCTCTTTTCTGCAGTTTTTAACCTCTCGAAGAGCACTTGGCTCCAGCAGCTCCATACACTTAAACCTCTCTATCAGTAGCCCCAACAGCTTAAACCTTTCGAGATCATCTTCTCTGCCTCACGAGATGGCTGCTGAAGCTGCAGAATTTAAACGTCATCAGCCCATGGTTTGTCAATCTAATCTGACTCGGGCCCCACCAACAATGAGCCGCGGTAATAAGATTAAGCATCAGTAGTTTAGCAAAGCAGATCCCACATTGGACTGTTTGGAAATGATGGCAGTAGGGATATTTTGGGGCAGCCAATACGATGGCGAATTTGTGAATATACCCAGCTGTTCGGGCAAGTTGTTGACAGCAAAAATACAAGGGGTACAACTCGGTATTTCTTGGCTAAACAAGGGCAATTCTGGGAACTCCAATGCACAGAAAATTCTGCACATGGGTGTGAACTAATTTTTGGCGGGGAACAAATTAGCTTCAGCTGGGCACAAACAAAACCAGATCCCTATCCCTCCTCTGATTGGCTGGAACTCAAAGCAGATGGATCACTGCATACCTATAAATACCCTCTATTTTGTTGTTTTTCTTCAGCAAGGAAAGTAGGAATAAAGGAATAGCCTGAGTTCTCCTTAGCTCATTTAGGTTTAGTTTTAGGTTTTATTTTTCCCTTTTTTCTTCCCCCTTCTCTCTCTAATCCAGCCTTTTGGATTAGATCTAGGTAGCAGCTCATATCTATTTTGTAATTGTAATTTTAGCATGAAGAAATGTGGATCGATGCGTAGACTACAAATTGGGGAACAAGTTTATTGTAGGTTGGGTTTGATTAAAGCAATAAATTATTGATTTTAAAGCTTAATTAAATCTAAAGATCTTGTGGTCCCATTAGATTCTCGATCGAATTTTTGCACTCGGCACAAGCCCAAGCCCTTTTTCCGTAGATCTCTTGATGACCATCTTATTTCCCTAGGGTTTGATGTGCCTATGGGTGCCTGTGCCTGTGGCCTTACTCCACATCAACTGTAGTGATTATCTTGTTCTGATTGAAGCCATCGGAATGGAGGAAATCTATTGGATAATCTGTGACCATTTAAGTGGACATATCATAACCTTAAGATCAATCCAAACCACCGGTCTAAATCAGATTCTTATACCTTGCATTTGTGCTTATAGCCAAATGAAGGATTACTGTAGATCCCCAGCTCTTGATCTGGTTTGCAATAAAAACCAGGCCTTAGCTATCTATTTCTCCCCATTTTATATTTTATTTTACCATCCATCTTCCTCAATCTTCTAGATTTATTTTTATATTTCAGTTTTATAAATTAGATCTAGTGACACCCGAAAAGCTCTCTTTCTTCTTAGAATTGCTAGATCTGTAGGCAGATCTGGAGGTCTACTATACACCTTCTAGGTTTAGATCACTACTCCCTATGGGACAAACTCTTACTTATTAAAACTTACTACCAAGTACCCTGTATCTTACAGGTCTAGAATAATTTAGATGTGTTGAATCCATCCTCTATTTTACTTTATTTTTATTTTTGCTTTTATCATTACACAATCAAAGACACCTAAATCCGCCAACACTGCATAACCACTGTGTGCATCACATTCATGAGTTTGTTAAATTTCAAGCTCAGATTGTCCACCTTCCTCTCTAAATCACCTTGCACTTTCATTTCATATATTCCACCTCTAGGGGTGGCCTCTTTTACCATCTTAGCTAGAGTCTGACTATCGTTGCAGACAGAGACTCCTGCTGCATGGAATTTTCTCCTATTATGTCAAACAGCTCCCAAGCTTCCTCAACTATCTTATGGAGGTAACTATCACCACAGGAAGCATCCACCATATCCCTGTTCTTAGAATTAATTCCTTGATAAAACACTTGGACAAGCTACCACATTGGGATTCGGTGGTGGGGGCATTGTTTTAACATCTCCTGGAATCTTTCCCAAGCTTCATAAAAATCCTCAATTGTGGACTGAGTGAATGACAAAATATTTGTCCTCATCTAGCTGATGTTGTTCATGAGAAAGAATTTGGCAAGGAATTTGGTTTGATGGTCACTCCATGATTGTATGCTATTGGCTGGGAGCTTTGATAGCCATGTGCTGGCTTTGTCCTTTAGTGAGAAAGGAAAAAGCCTCAGTTTGGTGGCCTCTGACCCTAAGCCAGCAATATTGAAGGTAGTGCAAAGTGCTGAAAATTGGTCTATATGCTTATAGGGATCTTCTTTACTAAGCCCATGAAAAAAAGGCAACATATTGATGGTGGAGGATTTAATCTCATAATTCCCTTCAACAGAGGGGAATTGAATGCAGAGGGGAGAGGTGTACTCCCCAGGTGCATTATACTCTTGTAATGTTCTCTGCCTCTCAGCCATGAAAGCTAGTTCCGTTTCAATAGCAAGGCCCTGTGGGGTGCGTCTAGGTCTCAGGATCCTTTCAACCTCTAGATTTGAAAGTTCTAGCTCAGGGTTTAAAGACCTACCATGCAAATACTCACACCCACAGTAAGTACAGAAAATGCTCACAAGCACACACAAAGAATGTTTTAAACAAAAATCAACAACTACACAGATTTACACTAAACAAACACAGGGAAGTAAACATAAATGAACTGAGATTCTAGGGAAAAGTAAGTGCAAACAGAGCTAGCTTCACTCCAAATGCAACTCTAGCTTTTCCCTTCTTCTACTGTCCATTTCTTCACCTTCTCACATAAATCTATAATCTCCTCAAAAACTAATTTGGTTGCATCCAAGTAGTGGTTTCTGTGAAATGATAAGACGGCATCAGCTATGGGGTACCTCCTCTCCTGCTCATGCCCAGAGCAATATACATTTTTCTGCAACACAGCATCCATTAGCCTGAGGTTGGGGTGCAAATCCCTCTTTTGGATTGAGTCACTTGAGATAGTGATCCCTCCAGTTAACTCCTTGGCTATCTCAGTAATGGTGGCTGTGAAAGGAGGACCCAAGCCCCACTCAAGGTTATACCTTGTTGGTATCCCTAGTATCCTTGCAATGTCTGCTTGGTTGAATAGCATCTCAAAATCATCAATTAAAACCAATAGTTCTGGGTTCCCATCATTACTAGTTTTTAACTTCATATTCTGATAAAATAATCTTACCAACCTTGGGAAAACCAGCTGCATTGAGGGTCTCAACAGGGGCAGCAGTGATGCCTTCGCCAGATATTCAATGGAGACAGAAGTCTCTGGTAGCTCCTCAAAATTGGATTTATCAAAAATGGCTTCAGCCTCCAGCTGAATTGCTTCCACAAATTCAGAAGGGACCCTGAGGTGTTCAGTAGTCTCTTCTTCCTCAACCTCTGGGATCTCAAGGGCAAAAGCTTTGCCCTTTTTCTATTTCTTCTTTGATTTTTTAGGGTTTGTAGCAGGTGGGTGCACTCTGGCCCTCTTCTTTAGAGCATATTTCTTCTTTTCTTTTGGAATGGAGGGCTCAACAACAGGTGACGGAGCCTCAGAGGTCTCCAGTATGGACGCCTCTGTAATCCTAGCTGATTTTCTAGTGGCCACAGGGCTACCACTGACGGATGGGTTTAGCATCGCAGCGAGGGCATCTACAAATTTTGAACCCGTGGCCATAGGTGCTCAGATTAGCAAAATTTGGGTTTACAAGCTTGAGAAAATACCACCCACTTAGAGTAATCACAAAATCTTCAAATTCTCCCCTTCTTATCTTCTTTTAACTAAATCAAGCACAGGGTAGAGAGAGAAATGGAGATCATACCAGTTGAGAGCTAAGGTTCCACTTAAAATTGTGCACAATAGCTCAAATCCCCCCAAACCTTGCTCGAAGTTATCAGGAGTAGCTAGGGAACAATATGATGAGAGGAAAATGCCTGAGGTGGCCTGGATTACAAAGTAGAGAAGAAAGGAGAGGAAAGGGACGTCGGTTCTTGTGCTGAGAAATTAGGGCAGACAGAGGAAATGAAGAAAATGAGGAGCTTCACTGAGTTTATAAAGAAAATCCCATAGTTCGCGGAGTTGGAAATAGGAGCTCGAGGAGTAAAATTCTTGCGTAGTTGGCATTTAAGACCGCGAGGCGTTCTGTCCCACAGAAAAACAAACTGCCACTCATTGAAAACTCGTGGAGCTGAATCATTGACCTTAGTGTGCAAGGCCTTGTGTTGCCTCAAAAATTTATCTCGCGTGGTGCTCGCGCAGAACAACACTGACCCATGCTTCTCTTACAGCATGAGCTCGCGGAGCAGAAATGTAGCTCCGCGAGGCATTTTTATAGCCATTGCTCAGGCTTTTAGTGTGCGAGAAAGCCAAGTGATGGCTCGCACAACAAATTTAAGCATTCCACCTCTACAGGACAGCATATCTTCTCAACCTTTACTCAGTTTGCTCAGTGCAACACAGTGGTTAGTGCATTCATGTTGTTGTGCACCCAACCACTGTGTATGAGCATCAAGCCTCAGAGAGATAATTCATTTCAATCATGAAACACATATGCCCATGTAAGTCAACAATTCATCAACATTGTTGGATTCTTAAAATAGCTTTTCAGCTCAACTTCATGCACATTATGACAAAGGCACCTCAACCATTCATCAACAACTACACAGAAACTTCAGCGGACAAATATGCACATGTATTCAGTAACGAAATGCAAACACAGACAAAGCAACATAATCAATTCAACATCACACTAAAAACTTAACTGACAGAGGTCTAAAGAACACAAATTAACATAGAAATTTCATACATATGATACACTTATTACTAACCTTTTGCTCACTGAGTACTAGCTTCCTCCTGAGTAGAAGATGTATCATCAATCATATACTGACCTTTCGGATTTGTCAGGGGCTAACTAGGCAATTTTCCTTCTTCCCTCCGATTCAGAGCATTACAAATCTAGCCTAGATGGTCCTCAATCTTCTTGATGCTCGTCCATGGGAATTGATGTTGCACCAAGCTCCCCAAATTTTGCATTGAAGCCAGCATCTGCTCTTCAAATGAAGAGGATCTGGGCTGTTGTGGGGGCAGGGCCAACTGGTTAGACTATGGGGCAGGTAAAAGAAAATTTTGCCTTGGTGGGTAACCTTGATTAAGTTGGTACTGGGGTCTGTAAGGAGCTACCATTCGCTACAGCTGGGGTTGAGGATATGAATCTTGTCTCCACCTCAGATTTGGGTGGTTCCTCCAAGAATACCGAGCAGGCTGCTGCCTAAAAGTATGAGCAGCATTGGATTGCTCCATAACAAAATTTGGAAACTAGGTGGCAGATGGACAATCATGAATAAAATGTGTGGGAGACTGGCATATCAGACATGCTACCTCCACCTGTTGTTAAGCACTGATTTTTACCACTTTCTACACCTTTAAACCTGGCTTTTGCTAGTACCTAGAGTGGTTATTAATAGTTTTTAAGTATATTATGTAGTTAGGGATGAAATATAGAATAATGCAATTTTCCTACGTAAAAGTGCCAAAAAGAGGACTTGGAACCATCTATTAGAACTGAGGCAAGAAGGGCCATGGTGTGATTCATCTTAGAGCAGAACAACAACTTGAAATGTGCTTGAAATGAAGAGAAGTTGCACCAATCTAGCTCTATGAACATGCCAACACTCCAAGTTCAAGCATCAAGTGCAATGACAGCTAAGCAGCTGAAAGAAGCATAAAACGTCAAGTCAAAGGCAAGCACATTAACAAATTTTAGAAGGAGGACTTCTTTGCTGGTCACACACTACAGAAGTTGCATATTAGAGAAATTGCACACTTTCAACAGCACCAAACTGCAGCTGCAATATATGAGGATTAGTTGTGCATTTCAGTTGTGTGCATTTAAATATGATAGAGCAGCAGCAACACACATGGAAAGCCAACCTATTGAAGTGCTGCAGTTATTGCACCTATCGAATGGAACTCCTCAGCAGCTAGGAACTTATCGAATGCTTAAAAGAGGCTTCAATTTTATATCATATCGAGCAGTGGTTTTATCCTATTGAATGGTGAAGGCAACTGCTGAAGTAGAACCTGGCAATAGGTTCTGAAATAGGAAGGGATCCTATCGAGCAGTTGGCTGGAGGACCTGTTGACTAGGATACACAGGAGAAGCCCTCAACCTATCGAGATGCCTTGAATAGAAAAACTACTGAACTTGTCGAAGTGCTCAAATAGGAGGTTGAACCTATCGACTGCTTCGTAAACTTGATCAGCTGCAGCCAAGTGCAATGGAACCTATCGAATGCTTCAATAAACCTGTCGATTGGTTCATGAAGCTGGCGCTCAACCTATCGAATGGATGCAATTCAACCTATCTAATGCTTAAAGAATGCTACAGTTGTACCTATCTAGCAGTCCCTCAATGCACCAACTTTGAACCTATTGAATGGTTCAATCCACCAACCTGTCAAAAGCATCAGCAGTTCAGCAAAGTGGATCCCACATTTGGCTGTTTGAAAATGATGGCAAAGAGGATATTTTGAAGACAAATAAGATGGCTAATTTGTGGATATACCCATGATGCAAGTTTGTTGATAGCAAAAATATGAGGGGTACAACAAGATTTCTTGGCTAAACAAGGGCAATTATGGGAACTCCAATGCATAGGAAATTCTGCACATGGGTGTGAACTAATTTTTGGCGGGGAACAAATTAGCTTCAGCTGGGCACAAACAAAATCAGATCCCTATCTCTCCTCTAATTGGCTGCAATTCAAAGCACATGGATCAATGCATACCTATAAATACCCATCTATTTTGCTATTTTTCTTCAGAAGGAAAGTAGGAACAAAGGAATAGCCTGAGTTCTCCTTAGATCATTTAGGTTTAGTTTTAGGTTTTATTTTTCCCTTTTTTCTTCCCCCTTCTCTCTCTAATCCAGCCAATTGGATTAGATCTAGGTAGCAGTTCAAATCTATTTTATAATTGTGATTTTAGCATGAAGAAATGTGGATCGAAGCATAGACTACAGATCTGGGAACAAGTTTATTGTAAGTTGGTTTTAATTAAAGGAATAAATTATTGATTTTAAAACTTAATTAAATCTAAAGATCTTGTGGTCCCATTAGATTCTCGATCAGATTTTTGCACTCGGCACAAGCCCAGGCCATTTTTCGGTAGATCTCTTGATGACCATCTAATTTCCTTGGGTTTGATATGCCTGTGGTGCTTGTGGCCTTACATCTATAGCATCTGTAGTGATTATCTTATTCTGATCGAAGCCATCGGAATGGAGGAAATCTATTGGATGATCTGTGACTATTTAAGTGGACAGATCATAGCCTTAAGATCAATCCAAACCACCGATCTAAATCAGATTCTTATTCCTTGCATTTATGCTTATAGCCAAATGAAGGATTGCTACAAATCCCCAGTTCTTGATTTGTTTTGCAATAAAAACCACGCCCTAGCTATCTATTTCTCCTCATTTTATATTTTATTTTACCATCCATCTTCCTCAATCTTTTAGATTTAGTTTTATATTTTAATTTCATAAATTAGATCTACTGACACCCGAAAAGCTCTCTTTCTTCTTAGAATTGCTAGATCTGTAGCCAGATCTGGAGGTTTACTATACTCCTTCTAGGTTTAGCTCACTACTCCCTATGGGACAAACTCTTACTTATTAAAACTTGCTACAAAGGACCCTATATCTTGCAGGTCTAGGATATTTTAGATGTGTTGAATCCATCCTCTGTTTTACTTTATATTTATTTTTGCTTTTACCATTTCACAATAATTAGCCCACTGAAATCCCCCAACAAGTTTTTGGCGCCGCTGCCAGGGAGTTTTGGTCTAGATAGTAGATCTGAGTTTTTCATTTTTTATAGATATGATTTTTTATAGATCTGAGTTTTTCAGATCTAATTTTTTAAAAAATAAAAAAAAAGTTTTTATTGCTATTTTATTGTTCATTTTTCTATTCTTCCCATTGCATTCCACCTGTTTGATTTAAGGATT
Organism: Chloranthus sessilifolius; assembly: GCA_021018995.1. Classification (NCBI taxonomy): domain Eukaryota; kingdom Viridiplantae; phylum Streptophyta; class Magnoliopsida; order Chloranthales; family Chloranthaceae; genus Chloranthus; species Chloranthus sessilifolius. The sequence continues at coordinate 45,474,179 of CM037592.1, forward strand.
GCTGCAATTTTTGTATAGAAAACCAATTTTAAAAATGCAAAAATTCTAATTTTTCTGAGTTTTTACTTTATGCCTTCTAGATGTTTGAATAAATGCTGCTGTAGCCCTTTGCATTTTTTGCAAAAATGAGGTTGTAGTATGAGTTTTTCATCTTATTTTTGTCAATATGCTGGAATAAGGTACTGCTGTAGTTTGTTGGTTTTTTTAGATTTTTGCAAATCTGGAGCAGCCGCCAAACAAGGAGCATCTGGATTGCAATAGGAGCAGATCTACCTGAGTTTGCATCCCTTTCTCCTTGCATTTATTTTAAAAATTTTAAATTCTTGAGAACTAGTAGTTTTGCTATGTTTACTGTTTGTTTTGATTATTATTTCTGCTATTTTTTACGCATGCGGATTTTTTTTTACAAAACCAAATACAAAAATAAAAGAAAATTTAAACATTACTAGACATTTCTGATTTGTTTTCTTATTAATTTTCAGCAGTAGTAAATAAGGGCTATTGTGGAGCCCAGGCTGATAAAAAACACATAAAAAAGTTAAAAATTATAACATCATAAAAATTTTCTCCAGATGGGCTATTTTCCTTTGCTTTTATTCATTTTCCCCCATCTGGAACTACTGAGATCATGGTTTTAATTTTAAGGAATCATGGAGGTTAATGAGCAATAGATCATATGTTGTCCTGCTAATTTAATGGATCTATTGATTTTATTTTCCTGCAAGATTTGTTACCATTAAATGGACCTCAGCTGTGTATGATCCTGTTTTCAATTGTGTACATCCATGCTGACATTAATTTATATAATTTATTGATTCATACATATCCACAGCTAACACACACAGGCAGGCAAAAAGGGGTTTCTTGTGGCGCAAGTGGTTTGGATTTTCTCTTGGGATTTTTTATTTTAGGAATTTTAGTTTAAATTCTATTTTTAGAATGCTAGTTTCTCTTTCTTACGTTTAAGGTGTCCTAGTTTTTATTGATTTTTTGAATTTTTCTGTGATTATAGTTAGTTTCTAACATTGTTTTCCTAATTTTCATCTACAACTCTATTTTTGTATCAATATTTTTCGGTTTTTGTAGCTTTGTATTCAGTTTCTTACTTTGTTTTTACTGTTTTTCTGTTATTAGCATTAGTTCCCTTTCATTTGCATAGCAGTATTAGCAGTAATTTCCTCCATTTATATAGCATTTTTTTTCCATTTTCCTGCTCATATATTCAGTTTTGTTTTTTTTTTCCATTTTTTTCCATTTTCCATTTCCTCCATTTATATAGCATTTATTTTCTGCTGCACATAGCTACAAATTTTCTACTTAGTTTTTCTTTCTTCTTTTAGCCTGCTGCCCCTAGTTTCTCATTGTGTATAACATTGAGGACAATGTTCATCTTAGGTTTGGGGGTATGGCAGGTGTGCCAATGAAACGAGTTAATGCTAGTGCAGCTATCTTGAAAAAGTTTTTGAAAATAAAGTGATTTCCCACCTGATTTTTGGAAAAAGAGGAAATTAAAAACTTTTTAAAACAGAAATGAACGGTAGTTTTAATATTTTTCATGAAGCAAATGTCAAAAAATTTTAAAAATTAATGTTTCGTAAACTTGAAATGAGAGAAAATTATGAGGATATCCCCCAAAAATTTGATGGAAGGTCATACCCAGTGAGATTTGGGCCTGAAATATTTTCTTTGAAGAGTGTCTTGGCAATTTTTTTGCTCTAAGGAATGATTGGATCTAGTTTCGACAACTAGAATTTAGTCAAATCGAAATTAAAACAGCTTCACAGCATTCATGACATTGAAGACATGAAGTAAGGCCATTCCTTGGACAGTTTGAGCTTAAAATGTCTCACTTTTGAACTGCCCTTGATACACAACATTTGAGCCTTAAAATTCCCAATTTTCTTTGATAAAAACCAGAAAATTTTAACCCAAAACCTTAGTGACCTGATACAGCCTGACCCTCACTCTGAGATTTTAGAAGGTAGAGCTGGTTTGATGGTTGGTTGAGAAAGAAGAAACCACGTATGGCGGTGTTGTGGCATTTCAACCATAAAAAGAAAATTGGAGAAAAATATAAAAAGAAAATTATACAAAAATAAAAGAAAAAAAAAATCAAGGAAAAGGAATGAGAAAGAGAAGTCATTTCAATGAAAGACTAAAAAGAGGATTAGAAACTGGCCACTTCAAATCTAAAAATTCAACAAGTAGATGGAATTGTGCTGAAATGAAGGTGTTGTCTTGACCACCTCCTTACCTTTATTGATTTCTCAATTTGAATCCTTTTTACCCATTTATTCTTTTACAAATTTCACCTATAAGCCACATTACAACCCAATAAAAAGTCCTTACTGATCTGAAATTTGATTGAGGTGTCATGTGGAGATAAGGATTTGTGTAATCTATGGTGAAAAGAGTTAAAAATTTTCAGAAGTTAGAGCAATGCCTATGCTCATGCTTGCAGTCCTATTTGCTTTCGAGCTGTGAGAAATGATACACCCTTCTATTTTATTATGACTGACAACCCCTTTAAGATTTGGGTCTGAAATCAAATTTGGTTGGGGCATTATCAAAATAGAATTCTTAAATTGAAGGTGAGCTCTGCATTAATTTTTAGGCACAATGCCTTGACATGACTAGATTGATGATGACGGAATTACAGTAGAATTTTAGGTTTTAAACTGACGATTTTTCTGCTGAAAATCCTCTAGAATTGAATGGACATGGTGTGGAATTTATTTTATTTTACTTAAAGTCTGTTTTGGCATGTGCATTAGTATTAACTAATTTTATTGGAGAAGTTTGGTGGTACCTTCACTGAAAACCCTAAGGAGACTCCACTCCTCCACTAGGGACCACCTAGGGGTTTAAAAGGCTTTGTGCATGTGCTAAATGCACCCGTGTTCCCTATGAAAGTGGCATTTAATTTCATAGGTTAGTTGTTTTAAATTTCACTTTGCTCAAGGACTAGCAAAGATTAGGTTTGGGGGTGTGTTAAGCACTGATTTATGCCACTTTCTACAACTTTAAATCTAGCTTTTGCAAGTACCAAGAGTGGTTAATAATAGTTTTTAAGTATCTTTTGCAGTTAGGGATGAAATATAGAATAATGCAGTTTTCCTATGTAAAAGTGCCAAAAAGAGGACTTGGACCCATCTATTAGAATTGAGGCAAGAAGGGCCATGGTGTGATTAATCTTAGAGCAGTACAACAGCTTGAAATGTGCTGGAAATGAAGAGAAGCTACACCCATGCAGTTCTATGAACATGCTAGTAGAGGAACTCCCAGCAGCTACAACACTCCAAGTTCAACCATCAAGTGCAGTGACAGCTAAGCAGCTGAAAGAAGCATAAAACTTCAAGTTGTAGCCAGCTGCACATTAACAGTTTCAGAAAGGAGGACTTACTACACAATGGCCGCACACTACAAAAGCTGCATAGTAGATAAATTGCACACTTTCAGCATCACCAAACTACAGCAACAATATATGAGAAGTTGCTGTACATTTCAGCTGTGTGCATTTAAATATGATAGAACAGCAGCAGTACACATGGAAAGTCAACCTATCGAAGTGCTGCAGTAATTGCACCTATCGAATGGAACTCCTCAGCAGCTACGAACTTATCGAATGCTTAAAAGAGGCATCAGTTTTATATGCTATCGAGCAGTGGTTTTATCTTGTCGAATGGTGGAGACTACTGCTGAAGTAGAATCTGGCGATAGGTTCTGAAATAGGAAGGGATCCTATCAAGCAGTTGGCTGGAGAACCTGTCGACTAGGATACATAGCAGAAGCCCTCAACCTATCGAGATGCCTTGAATACAATAGCTACTGAACATGTCAAAGTGTTCTAATAGGAGCTTGAACCTATCGACTGGTTGGTAAACTTGATCTGCTGCAGCCATGTGCAATGGAACCTATCGAATGCTTCAATAAACCTGTCGATTGGTTCATGAAGCTGGAGCTCAACCTATCGAATGGTTGCAATTCAACCTATCTAATGCTTAAAGAATGCTGCAGTTTTGTACCTATCGAGCAGTCCCTCAATGCATCTGCTTTGAACCTATCGAATGGTTTAATCCACCAACCTGTCAAAAGCTTCAAACATGCAGCTTGTACCTATCAAATTCTTGAGCTCCTTATCCTTTGGCAGTGCAACTTCTAATCTGTCTCGACTACTTGAGGTCACGGCTAGCCCATCCTCATGACACCTTCAGCCAACCATTAAAGCTGCTCCACAGTTATCGAGCAGATCTCTTTTCTGCAGTTTTTAACCTCTCGAAAAGCACTTGGCTCCAGCAGCTCCATACACTTGAACCTCTCTATCAGTAACCCCAACAGCTTAAACCTTTCGAGATCATCTTCTCTGCCTCACGAGATGGCTGCTGAAGCTGCAGAAATTAAACGTCATCAGCCCATGGTTTGTCAATATAATCTGACTCGGGCCCCACCAACAATGAGCTGCGGTAATAAGATTAAGCATCAGCAGTTTAGCAAAGCAGATCCCACATTTGGCTGTTTGGAAATGATGGCAGTAGGGATATTTTGGGGCAGCCAATACGATGGCGAATTTGTGAATATACCCAATGTTGCAAGTTGTTGACAGCAAAAATACGAGGGGTACAACTCGGTATTTCTTGGCTAAACAAGGGCAATTCTGGGAACTCCAATGCACAGAAAATTCTGCACATGGGTGTGAACTAATTTTTGGCGGGGAACAAATTAGCTTCAGCTGGGCACAAACAAAACCAGATCCCTATCCCTCCTCTGATTGGCTGCAACTCAAAGCAGATGGATCACTGCATACCTATAAATACCCTCTATTTTGTTGTTTTTCTTCAGCAAGGAAAGTAGGAATAAAGGAATAGCCTGAGTTCTCCTTAGCTCATTTAGGTTTAGTTTTAGGTTTTATTTTTCCCTTTTTTCTTCCCCCTTCTCTCTCTAATCCAGCCTTTTGGATTAGATCTAGGTAGCAGCTCATATCTATTTTGTAATTGTAATTTTAGCATGAAGAAATGTGGATCGATGCGTAGACTACAAATTGGGGAACAAGTTTATTGTAGGTTGGGTTTGATTAAAGCAATAAATTATTGATTTTAAAGCTTAATTAAATCTAAAGATCTTGTGGTCCCATTAGATTCTCGATCGAATTTTTGCACTCGGCACAAGCCCAAGCCCTTTTTCCGTAGATCTCTTGATGACCATCTTATTTCCCTAGGGTTTGATGTGCCTATGGGTGCCTGTGCCTGTGGCCTTACTCCACATCAACTGTAGTGATTATCTTGTTCTGATTGAAGCCATCGGAATGGAGGAAATCTATTGGATAATCTGTGACCATTTAAGTGGACATATCATAACCTTAAGATCAATCCAAACCACTGGTCTAAATCAGATTCTTATACCTTGCATTTGTGCTTATAGCCAAATGAATGATTACTGTAGATCCCCAACTCTTGATCTGTTTTGCAATAAAAACCAGGCCTTAGCTATCTATTTCTCCCCATTTTATATTTTATTTTACCATCCATCTTCCTCAATCTTCTAGATTTATTTTTATATTTCAGTTTTATAAATTAGATCTGGTGACACCCGAAAAGCTCTCTTTCTTCTTAGAATTGCTAGATCTGTAGGCAGATCTGGAGGTCTACTATACACCTTCTAGGTTTAGATCACTACTCCCTATGGGACAAACTCTTACTTATTAAAACCTACTACAAAGTACCCTGTATCTTACAGGTCTAGGATAATTTAGATGTGTTGAATCCATCCTCTATTTTACTTTATTTTTATTTTTGCTTTTATCATTACACAATAATCAGCACACTGAAATCCGCCAACACCTGTACAACCCCCCAGGGCTGCATCACATTCATGGGTTTGTTAAATTTCAAGCTCAGATTGTCCACCTTCCTCTCTAAATCACCTTGCACTTTCATTTCATATATTCCACCTCTAGGGGTGGCCTCTTTTACCATCTTAGCTAGAGTCTGACTATCGTTGTAGACAGAGACTCCTGCTGCATGGAATTTTCTCCTATTATGTCAAACAGCTCCCAAGCTTCCTCAACTATCTTATGGAGGTAACTATCACCACAGGAAGCATCCACCATATCCCTGTTCTTATAATTAATTCCTTGATAAAACACTTGGACAAGCTACGACATTGGGATTCGGTGGTGGGGGCATTGTTTTAACATCTCCTGGAATCTTTCCCAAGCTTCATAAAAATCGTCAATTGTGGACTGAGTGAATGACAAAATATTTGTCCTCATCTAGCTGATGTTGTTCATGAGAAAGAGTTTGGCCAGGAATTTGGTTTGATGGTCACTCCATGATTGTATGTTGTTGGCTGGGAGCTTTGATAGCCATGTGCTGGCTTTGTCCTTTAGTGAGAAAGGAAAAAGCCTCAGTTTGGTGGCCTCTGACCCCAAGCCAGCAATATTGAAGGTAGTGCAAAGTGCTGAAAATTGGTCTATATGCTTATAGGGATCTTCTTTACTAAGCCCATGAAACAAAGGCAACATATTGATGGTGGAGGATTTAATCTCATAATTCCCTTCAACAGAGGGGAATTGAATGCAGAGGGGAGAGGTGTACTCCCCAGGTGCATTGTACTCTTGTAATGTTCTCTGCCTCTCAGCCATGAAAGCTAGTTCAGTTTCAATAGCAAGGCCCTGTGGGGTGCGTCTAGGTCTAAGGATCCTTTCAACCTCTAGATTTGAAAGTTCTAGCCCAGGGTTTAAAGACCTACCATGCAAATACTCGCACCCACAGTAAGTACAGAAAATGCTCACAAGCACACACAAAGAATGTTTTAAACAAAAATTAACAACTACACAGATTTACACTAAACAAACACAGGGAAGTAAACATAAATGAACTAAGATTCTAGGGAAAAGTAAGTGCAAACAGAGCTAGCTTCACTCCAAATGCAACTCTAGCTTTTCCCTTCTTCTGCTGTCCATTTCTACAGAATTTCACAAAGAATCAGTAGTACTTTTATTCTAGTTTAGATACAGCTATAAAGAATTTGGAAATCTAAATTATAGTATAACTCAGGTCTACTAAAAAGATCAAGATCCCTTGCTGCGGCGTCAAAAACTTGTTGTCGATCTCTAGTGTGCTTTCATTTATTATGTGGTGGAAACCAATTAAAAATAAAATGAAATAAAAGAATGTATTCAGCACAACTAGAGTACTCCTAGACCTACAAGATACAGGGCCTATTGTAACAAGTAAGAGTTTGTCCCACAGAGAAATTGATCTAGAACCCAAAAATGGGCTATAATAGTAGGCCTCTAGATCTAGGTACAGATCTGACAATCTAAAGAAAAGGAGCTAGGTGTTACAACTATACTAAATTAATCCTCAAAATAGAGAAATAAAATGTAGCCCTATCCTGAAGAAAGGGTTAAGAAGAAGATGGTGATGGTGTGTGCCAAAATAAAATATAAAATTTGGTAAGAAGTAAGCAGGGTAAGTTCAGAGGTAAAACAATAATATAACTCAGATTTAGTCTATCTCTGCAGTGCTCCTTGCTGAGACGCTATTAAAAGCCTCAACAAGGTAGAAATATTTAGTTTAACCCATAAAATTTGGGGTGCTCTTAAGGCTATAGTCTGTCCACTCAAATGGTCACAACCTATCCTATAGAGTCTGTCAAATCTCATTAGTTAAACCAGAAGTTGCCCATCAAGTCTAGAGGAGTGGACTGATCATTTCCCCAGCCACTGAGCTAGATCAAGCCATGAATACTATAGCAGCACTATGTAATGCTAGTGCTATAAGCTCCCCAGATCTGAGCACAGATCTGGATGACATCCATAGGTATTCCATCCCATAAGATCCTAAGTGCATTGCTAAGGCCAACGGCTCACTAGTGCCCACAAAAAGGATCATGCAATAGGTTAAATAGGGCTTTAGATTCAGTTGGGCATTATACAAACGGCCTGTAATGACTCACCCACAAGCTGCAATTACTACAGAGAGATCAAATCTAACATCCAATGTCGGCTAGGTAAAACAGAGGGGAGCCTGTTTCTTTACAAACCTCCTCACAAGGCTCTAGAGGCTCATGTGTAGGGGAGAAGAATCTTTCTCAAACATGTGGCTGGACACAACCTTAGGGCTATACTCTATCCACTCAAATGGTCATAGGGTATCCCATTGGTCTGTCCATCCCACAGAGGTCTGAGAAAGAGCATTAAGACTGCTGCAACCACCATGGTCCACAGGCCTTCGAGCTCCCTAGATCTCACTACAGATCCAGCATTGCTTTCCATGGGGCTATCAAACAAAGGAAAATCAGAAGGTAAATAATAGATCTACTAGAAACTGAATGGTCTAATCCCAAATACATGGATCCTATAAACATCTAAGGAAACCATAAGATCTTTAGATTTAATTAGGCATTAAAACAATAATCCATTATAAGGACAAAACTTATAATGAACTGGCTCCAGGCTGCAGCCTATACACAACTGCTCATCCACAATCCCAATGTATAAAAAATCCTATTACAAACTGAAATGAATCTAAACCTAGCTACTTACAAGGGGATTAGCCAGTAAGTGCTGGGCTAAAAGAGAAGAAAAAGGGGAAAAGGAGGTGATCAAACCCTAATCGTAGCTTGCTGGAGCTCACAACCGGTAGAGGATGAAAAGAAGGGTTGATGATAAAACTAGACTCTAAGTGTAGCTTATATACTCTATCCATACGGCCTTGGCTTTGAAGGGATTAACCCTAATTTTTATAGCAAACGTGGCACTGTTACATCCCTTGAATGTCTTGAGTCGTGCACCTCAAAATCCATGCCTTGGGATGTGTGCCCTTGCCTTGGGAAATTCCTAAGAGGTCATTGTGTTAAACTGAGAAGTGGGGAGCCTATGCTTTGCGGGGCTGGCATATGCATTCATTTATTCGCACAGTTGCAGGGCCTTCCTAGAGTAGCTTTCAGTTAGTGGGAAGTGCTCACTCATGTAGTAAATCTCTAGTTAATCGTGCAGTTCGTTTGCACTGTAATTCTGTCATGGAGATGATCTGGAGTGCCTATACTTCTCATGCAGTAGAGGTTCAGAAGCTCTCTCTCTCGCTAGGTACTCACGCAGTTATGCTCCTGCACTCGCGTAGTACTTGGTAAGGTTTCAGAGTACGCGAGATCTACGGGAGGAGACTTCTGGGCGTCTCTCTCTTCCAGGGCCATGTACGAACTCTGCGAGGTGAATTTTAGTTCAGTTCACACATGGACTCGCTATGTTCTTCGTGCGACTGCTTTAAGGCCTGATCTTCGTGAGAGCTTCGCGACCACAAATTCTGAGGATTTTAATCATCGAGATCTTCGCGATGTCTTTATAGCTCTCTTCTTAATTGTGCGTCCTATCTGTGCGAGGGCATCTTCCACTGCATCCTTAGCTACACGAGGGAGCTTCTCAACTCTGCGAGATCTATCATTCTATGCTCTGCTGCTTTTACAGTTTCTCCATTCTCAGGCAACTTCATTCATCTCCTAGGCTTTTGGTCAATGATGATCAGCACTTGGTCACTGTGGTGAGCACTACCAAGGGGTTCCATTAGACTTTGGTTCCACTGTCATCTTTGCATATCTTCTTCCTGTTCTTTGGGCCAATAAGGATGGATTATGTGTGAAGCTGCACAAATTATTGCTAACTACAAAACACACTTAACAAATGATTATTAGACTGCTTCAATGTCTATCAAAGGCTAGGTTAAGTGGTGAAAAGTGGTACTTTTCAGTGAATAACACAACCCATGTCGTAATGTATTATTTTCTTCTCTCAGCTGCATAATTTGAGCTTGAAGTGCTCTAGTGGCGTCATAGACTTTCTTTACTATTTATGCTATCCATCATGCCTGGTGTTCTTTTACAACTGTCATCTTTGCATATCTTCTTCCGCTTCTTTGGGCCAATAAGGATGGATTTTGTGTTAAGTTGCACAGATTATTGCTAACTATAAAACACACTTAACAAATGATTATTAGACTGCTTGAAGGTCTATCAAAGGCTAAGTTAAGAGGTGAAAAGTGGTACTTTTCTGTGAATAACACAGCCCATGTCAGTAGGCATGGTTTCAACAACTCTGCTTTTCTGTCTATGGAATTCTTCCATCATTTTTCTTACTATGTCTAGTAATGGCATTAGATTTGATGCATTTGTAAGTTGCCATAGTTTTAGTTCTCTCAATCTTCTTTCTAGTTCAGGTTTTGTTGTGGAGGTAACCAGAGGAGACATCTCTTGATTCAGTAATTTGATAAAGCCCACCCTTGGAGCTTCAAAATTAGGTCCTGCTTCTATAGCTTGAACTGTCGGTGTCTGCTTTATGGTGGATGAAACTGTGGTTGGAGCAATTAAATCAATAGTTGCAGGAACATGGCTAGAAGTAGCCAATAGCGCATTTGCCCTATTGGTGGAAAATTTTCTTCTATAGCCGAAACTATGCTTTGCTTCAGCAATAATTGGCAGTGTTCCTGCTTCTGTTGAAGGGGGCATAATAGGCCCTATTGAGGAATCCAGAGTTGAGTCATAAAGACTAGCTTTCTCATCAGCTGGTGTTGGTGTGCTTCTTGCTTCCAACTCAACTAGCCTCTCCTGTATAGGAGATCGAGGGTCCAAACTTCCTTGGGGAAGAGTAGAAGTATTCACCCTCTCTTCTGTGATGGTTTCTTTTGCAACTATAGGTTTTTCCAGTAGCCTTATGGTAGGCACTTCTTGTCCCTCAAGGACTTGGGTAGTTTCAGGTATCAAAGGGACATTCTCTGTTTGTGCAGAGATGGAAATTTTCTTTTTATTTGTGACACTTAGAGTTCTCCTATAAGCCTTAGCTGTGAGGCTCTCTTCACTTCTAGGCAAGGCCTTCTCTTTAGGATCAATGCTATATCCCACTTTCATCAATAAATTTGTGATTAGACCTCCAAAGGGTAGACATAATTTATGCGTCTGATACTTCTCCAGCTTCAATTTCTCCCTCATGGAATGGATTACTTCCAACAGGTAGGTTGGAACATCGAACCAATAACGATTAGCCATGAGATATACAGCTTTCATAGAGAGGGCTCTTCACTGTGTTTCGTGACCCGTGGGGTGGATAGTCTTATGAATCATGGCTTCCATGTAGTGGAGTTATAGATTTTGTGATTCTAAATCATGCCACAAGAAAAATATTCTATCCTTTGGGGGTTTGCCTAGCAACTCTGTAGCCATTTAAATAAAATCCGAGAGGGTCTCGGGTGGTTCTCTAAGAAAGCTCTCCTCCGAAGTGTCAACGGGCACTTCAGGTCTTTCCAAGGGGGCATTCATCACCCCAACAACCATTGCTTTTATTATTAGAATTGGGAATCCGTCAATGGTTGTAAACAAAATTGGTGTTGAACCCTTGCTACTATTAATCATGTTTTTATAAAATAGTCTTACTAATCTTGGATGGACTTGTGTAACTTTGGGCTCTAAAAAGTAATGAAGCTCTGCATCCCTAAAATATTTGATAGCCTCTCCACTAATTTCAGAGTGTTCTAAAAAAGCATCTTCCACTGCAACCTTGGATCCCACCAGATGGTGTGTAGTTGAAGCTGGGATGAGATCCAATGTTCTTTCAGAGGATATTGGAATTTTGCCTTTATCCATTTTTTTGTCCTTTGTAGGGGCAGATATTGGTTTACTTCCTAATCCTTCTTCGGATGTTCTCTAATAACCACCCCTGAGGACTTAGCTTTCTTTTTAGATAGGCCTGCCGCTTTTGATTTCACTTTAATGGCAGCAGACTGTGCCATCTGGCTAATAAGGGAGAGTTATCAGAATTGTTACCTTCTTCTCCACCGTCTTCTTCTCATGGTCGCTTCTCTACTACTCCTGACATTTCGCAATTCCTTTTTCTGCAAGTTGTAAAAGAATACTATTTAGTAAATTGCAACTTGCATATATTAATTTTGAAAATAATTACAGAGACTCCTCCGTTTGAAAATGAAGATTGTAACCTTGATCTCGACTAATCAACAAACCCTAGTTTTAAGATGTTGCTAAGGACTTGAACAGGACTCCAAAATCAACCAGGAGATATAAGTAAAGTTTAAGAAATAAAAATGGTTGAGTCTAGTGGATGAATTTTTTAAAAGCAGAGGGAAAATGGGAGCAAAAATTAAGAGTTTGATAATGGGGTCGACATATCCTCTCTCGAATATGTAGGCTCTATCTTCGTGATGACATGCTGAACTGGTCATCAGATGTGTTTGTAACCTAAAGACGTTGGTCGTGTCTAGCTTTTCAACTCTTATATGTGAACTCTTGTATTAGTCAAATCGTAATCGCTACGCTTGTATTGATAAATTTTTACGATCAAGCATAAATCCATATGATTGATCGGGATAGTGTATAATAGGAATTATATTACGATCCATCATTTTTCAACAATTTGGCCTATAGTATAATACCTAGGCTTAATAGGAAAAGAAATAATTTTGCATATTTTATAAGGGTTGCTACGGATGAGTCGGTAGCTTGACGATCCATGAGGTTTTTATGTTGGATTTTGGGGAGCTAAGGTCTCCCCTAACAATACTTGTCCTCTAGGATTGTTGACCGACTATGTAGGCAACTGGCCACTTTCTCTCCTTGCTACCTGTGAAGCTAGTTGACCAATCTGGCATTCTAACTTTGTTATGGACTGTATACGTGAATGGACTATTTGAGATAATTGGGCAAGCTGATGTAAATCCTTTGAATGTTGATGCGACTATTGCTGTAAATCCTTGAGGATTTGAACAACTGTGGCATCAGGTGCATTTCTTAGTGGGCCATATTGTTGGTGCACAGTCGGCATGGGAGGTCTGGGATGGAAAACTTGAGTTTGGGGTAATCTTGGCTACATAGAGGTTGGTGCTAACTGTTCTCCTCTCGTGGAACCATAATTGAATTCAAAGGTAGTTCCTCCATGACGGGTTATAGGTGTTCCCATAGTCACACCCCTTTGGAATACCATTATTTGTTATTTTTCCATCACCTCTTGGTATGACGGCATAACAGGGTTCTCGGAATAAGTGAAACCTTAGCAGTTGGAATAGTTTGCCAAAGTTCTATCCGGAGTGCTAAGTTTGGCTACCATTACTATTGCGATTTGTTGTTTAGGTGCTGCTACTTTTGCACTCATGTCTATTAAGCAGCGAAAAATACCATTTTTCACTTCCTAACCTGTCCTTTGAAGGACCTTTGAGTTGACTAATAATGTCTTTTGAGTGTATTTTATAGATAAGCAATAAATTGCAGTCTCAGTGCAGACATCCATCTAAAAAGGCCAAAGAAGCAATCTACTGCTCAACATGTTCTCATATAGCCGAAAGGCGAGCCAATAAAACAATCCACAGAGCCTTAGAAGGTCATGAGAATGTCATGGGCCCAACTGGGTATGCTTGGGAGCAAGTGCAGTGGCAAGGAATGAAGATTGAACCCACCAAGAGGCTACTATGTGCTGACAGATGAAAGACAACACACCAAAGATGTGTGCCAGCTGTGGAAGCTCAAAGCAGAACATCTCGAGTGGTTAACTCAACATTTCGACAGGTTCGAAGAGAAAAGACAAGCTGTCGAGAGATTCCATGAACCTATCAAGAAGATCTGAGGGTGTACTAGAACCTATCGAGGAGTTAAAAGGTGAAGAATGTAAGCTACTGAGAGGTTCTAAAGATGTCTTATAACCTATCGAGAGGTATTGGGGTGGAAATGTAAAGTTGTCGACAAGTCAACAGAACCTATCGAAGGGTCTGAGGTACAATAGTGGATCCTATAGAAAGCTTACCTAGAGATGCAGGGGAGCTCACGAGGTTCAACCTACTTATCGCGACGTTCCCCTGAACCTATCTAGGAGTGTAAGTCATACTATTGACAACTTACCTGAAGTTGCACTCATTCTCATGAGGATTGAAGCAACCTATCGAGCACTCAACTGAGGACTATATATCAAGTCGACAGGTTGTTTATAACTTGTCGAGAGGATTGATAGAGACTAGACATAAGTAAGAACTTCTGTCAACCTGTCGAGAATTGTTACCAATCCTGTCAGAAGTCCCCAATGTTGTCGAAAGCCACAAGCAACCTGTCGATTGAAGGGGCCAAGCAGACTCATAACCTGTGAGAGGTTCCCTGAACCTCTCGACACTCGAGTTAGGAACTTCTTAGTTCCATTCAAAGTGGTTGCCAACTTCAGTTCTTTGTGCACACATTCCATGGCACGTCAGTAGCCCTTGGGGGCATTTTTAGAAGTCATATGGGCACGAATGGGAACTCTAACAATGTCACATACACTTGTCCAGTTTGAACCAATGGATGGAAAGCTTGTAGAAGTCAAATCAGCCACATTAGCAATTCAGAATAACATAATTATTCACTTGAGCTTTGAGTGGCTGAAACAGATATGAGGGAAGAGTACAAATAGAAGAGGAATTGCACTAAAAAATCATTCATAAATTGAGAGTATCAGAGCCAAATCCGAATTCCATTTCCCTCTAAAAATTCCTTCCCTCTTTCTTCTTCCCCCATTCTCTCCTTAGCCAATTATGGTTTGCTAAACCTCTTCAGTAGCTAGGGTGAGGTTGAGAGCTGTAAATTGAGAGTTTCAAAGGCTTTGTAAATGGATCGTATTTTGTACAAATTGTAAATCTGAGCACAATAGGATTGTAAGTTGTATTATTATAGTGTGATTATGGTTTTTAAAGTTGATTCTGATCTACATTTCACTTTTTTGCATTTGATTTCCCTAGATTAGATATCCCATGGATGCTTGAGCTTGGAGCCTGGCACTCATAGCATCTGTAATAGCTTACCTGTTGTTAAGACCTGAAAAGTACCACTTTTCACCCCATAACTTAATCTCTGTTGGACCCTTAATCATTTAATAAAATTGTTTTAAGCTTGTTCTGTAGGTAATGAACAGCAGCTGCAATAAGGCCTTAATCCTGCTAAGGAGCCCACATTTGCCCCAGAAGCCTCTCAGAAGAATAGAAGCTGGATCCAGACTAGAACTTGACTGCATGAAGGCAAAGCACAACAGCAATAGAGCAAGAAATGAGCCTCGCACAGTTGCCGCAAGGCTCAAAGGATTCAAAAAGTAAGCCTCACGTAGTCCTCGCGAGTTTCCCAAGACTTCATACCAAGTGTCTGTGCTGTTCTCGCGCAATTTAGTGACAGAAGGGCTTCAGAATCATGACTCACGTAGCTCTCGCGAAGCTCAAGCACTTAAATGCTTGCGCAGCTCAAGAAAGTAGCACTCAAAACCTTGCGTAGTTCACTCAAATCAGCTAAGGAGAGAGAGAGCTCTAGGTATTTCTGCGCATAGCTATCGGGCAGTGGCCGCGGGATGCAAAATTGTAGAAAAACTTCTCGCGCAATTCAGAGACCAATGCACATCACGCCCTCACGAGGATCCTCCTGAAGTTCCATTGAGGAATAAGCTGCTCGCGCGATTCCCGCACCATTCATAAGGAAAGTGCAATCCCACGAAGACCAGAGCAATCCAGCGAGGATTCAATGCTCTATCGCGTGACTGCTTAAGCTGCAAACTAAGATAGTCTTAGAAACCAGTGCTACCACGCGACAGTCTTAGAAACCAGAGCTACCTGGCGAGGCTCTTGACGCTAACTCTCCCTCACTTCTGCAGAGGACATTCTGGGAACTTCTAGCAAGTAGGGCACGCACTCCAACACTCCAATTTTTGTGCATGCACCCCGAGGCATCCAAGGAATAGTATCAGGCCACGTGGTATCATTAAAATTAGGGTTTCCTAACCCTAATGTGCTGCCAAGATGACTGCTATATAAACCTAAGCCTGGTTTAGGCTTACGGGGCTTTTTATTCTTCTTAGAATAGAACTTAGTTTTTTCTTCTTCTGGAATCGGCTGTAGATCTCCAGTAAGTTTAGGTTAGGTTTAGGTAGTTTCTTTTTATCTTTTTCTTGTCTCCATAGTCCTGCATTTGCTGGCTATGCCTTTGTATGATTATTTGGAATAGATTAATGGAGTTTTATAATAAGGTGTTTTACATTTATGGGATTTCTATTTGTGAGTTATTCTGTACAAGGCTGTTACCTTGAGATCCTCCATTGCTAGGATGTATTGCAAGCAATGGGGGATTGATTTTATGATTTACTCAGATCCAAGTGACCTGTGTGTCTGGGCTAACATGCTCCCATACAGGCCTAGCCCCACCACAGGACCCCCTAGATCTGAAATCCCCTTGGGAGCAATGAGCTTTTACAGCCTTGTGAATATGGTGGTGGCAGCAATGTTTCTTGTTCTATCTTAAGCTTCGTGAGGAGGATAGCCTCTGGGATAGTTTGTGACCATTCAAGTGGATAGGTTATATCCTTAGGGTGAAGCCAATCCACAGACTCAAGATAGATTATTCTTCTCTACACTCATCCATGTAGCCCTGTGAGAGATTGTGCAGAGACAGGCTCCCCTGTATCTGTATAGACCTGCCATCAGATGATAGATCTGATCTGGCTATAGAGATTGTAGACTTGCGACTGGATCACTGCAGTCTCTCTAAAGCAGTGGACAGCTAATTCAAATGCTTGTTCTCAAACTCTTGCTGGTTCTATGTGTCTGGGCTAACATGCTCCCATACAGGCCTAGCCCCACACGTAGAGCTTTAGAGGATGAGGGTCCTTACGGATTCCTGAGCTTGTATTAGCCTAGAATGAAATAGTGCCTACAATGTTAAACATGTTTTGACCCATCTACGGATTGTGGTTCCCCTATGGGATAGTCTGTAACCATTTAAGTGGAAAGGTTATAGCCTTAAGGGATTGGATCATGGCACAGAGATGAGTTGGATCCTTTCTCCTCAGTGGTGATAATGTAGCCATTGGATAAGATTTCTATGGCAGCAAACCTGAATTTGAGTTATAAAACTCCTTAGATCTAGATCCAATAGCATACTTCTCAGCCTTTTATATTTATTTTCTCACACTCCATCCTTGTTTTCAACCCTTTCTGTAGTTAAATCATTAGATTACTAGAGAATGTAGAAATAAGTGACCTTAAATCGCCTTCCATTTAGGACTGCCAGATCTGTAGTCAGATCTGGAGAGCCTACTACTGATGGCTCCCTTGGAGCTTTAGATCAACTTTCCCTGTGGGACAAACTCTTACTTACCAAAACTTGCTACAACCGGCCCTGTATCTTGCAGGACTATGCATATTTTAGGCTTGCTGCTCTGTCATTTTCAATCCACCTTTCATTCATGTTCATTCACCCCATTCTTATCACTGCCTCCAATAAAGTCAGTAGCAAGCATTAAAAATACCCCAACAAGTTTTTGGCACCGCTGCCTGTTAAGACCTGAAAAGTACCACTTTTCACCCTTTAACTTAGCCTTTGATTAGACCCTTAGCCATCTAATAAAGGTTTGTTAAGTGTTTACTATAGATAATAAACAGCAGTGCAATAAGGCCATAAATCATGTTAAGGAGCCTGTATTGGCACCAGAAGTCCCCCAGAAGAATGAGCCATAAATCCAGACCTGAGGCAAGCCTCGCGCAGCTAACAAAGCTCCAGAGGATTCAAAAAAATATGCTTCACGCAGTCCTCGCGAAGTTCCAAGACTTCACAACAACTTCTCACACAGTGGAGTGACAGAAGAGCTTCAGAAGCCTTGAGTCGCGCAGCTCTCGCAAAGTTCAGAAGTTAAAGGTCGCGCAGTCTCTCGTAGTTTAAGAGAACCTATCGCACAGCTGTCGCATAGTAGCCACAGGATGCAAATGTCAAGAGAACCTATCGCGCAGTTCAGAAAAGCCTCAAAGCCTCGCGAGGATCCTCGCAAACTTCCACTAAGAGGTGAATGTCTCTCACAGTTCTCGCACTGTTTAGGAAGAAAGCAGCCTCGCGAAGACCAAAGTAAGCCTCGCAAAGATCTATTGTGAAATGGAATGCTCGCGCAGTTCCCGTGCTATTCACAAGTAGCAATCCAATCGTGCGAAGCCCAATCCAGCGAGAGCTTAACTATGTACCTCACGACTGCTCAAAGCATCAAGAAGCTGCAACCCCGCGATGTCTGAAGTTTTAATGCAAACTCATCCTCGCAAAGTCAGTGCTACCACGCCACAAGTCTGGGAATCAATTGCAACCTGGCGAAGCTCTGAACTCCAACTTCCATCATTTTGTAGAGGAAATTCTGGGGATTTCCAGTAATTAGGGCATGCACTTCCACGCTCAAATTTTCATGCGCGTGCCCCGAGGCATCTAAGGATCATTAATGGACCATGTGGCACCGCTAAAATTTAGGTTTCCTAACCCTAATGCGCCACCACACCCACTGCTATATAAACCTAAGCCTGGTTTAGGTATAGGGAGCTTCTTTTGAGACTTTTAAAGCTTTTAGACTTTGACACCACCGGAAGCTTAGACCTTATCACTGATAAGAGATCTGAGATCATTTTCTTTCCTATTTTTCTGTAGTTGTAAGTAGTTTTCCTTTTTCTTTTTCTTCTCTCCATGGCCCAGCACTTGCTGGCCATGCCTATGTATGTCTATTGAGATTAGATTAATGGAATTTATGATTGGGTGTTGTACTTCTATGGGATTCGTGTGTTTGTGAGCTGTTCTATGCAAGGCTGCTGCCTTGTGATCAGCCATTGCTTTGGCTGTGATTCCAAGCAATGGAGGACTGGTTCTAAGGATCCATTCAGATCTAAGTGACCTGTGTGTCAGGGCTATCATGGTCCGACACAGCCTTAGCCCCACCACAGGACCCACTAGATCTGAAATCCCCATGGAACCCTGAGCTGGTAGCCTTGTGACCATGGTGGTGGTAGCAATGTTCTTGTTTTGTTTTGGGCTCTGTGAGGAGGACAGCCTCTGGGATAGTCTGTGACCATTCAAGTGGACAGGTTATAGCCTTAGGGTGAATGCAATCCGTCGATCCAAAATGGATCCTTCTTCTCCGAGCCTGATCTTGTAGCCTGGTAGGAGAATGTATAGAGACAGACTCCCCTATATTAGTATAGACCCGCCATCAAATGGTAGATCTGATCTGGGTATGGAGATTGCAGGCTTGTGACTGGCCCATTGTAGTCCCACTCAAGCAATGGATAGCTAGATCTAAGGTGGTACTCAATCTCTTGCCGGTTCTATGTGTCTGGGCTATCATGGTCCTATACAGCCTTAGCCCCACACATAGAGCTTTAGAGGTTGAGGTTCCCTATGGATTCCTGAGCTTGTAGCCTGGATGAAGTAGTGCCTACAATGATTAACTTGTTTTGACCCATTTCTGGATTGTGGTTCCCCTATGGGATAGTCTGTGACCATTCAAGTGGACAGGTTATAACCTTAAGGGATTGAATCATGGCACAGGGATGAGTTGGATTCTTTCTCCTCTTTGGTGATAATATAGCCATTGGACAAGATTTCTATAACAGCAGACCTGGATCTGAGTCATAAATTCTAGCAAATCTTAACCCAATAGCATACTTCTCACCCTTTTATATTTATTTTCCCACACTCCATCCATCTTCTCAACCCTTTCTGTAGTTAATTCATTAGGCTACCTTAGGATACTTAGAATAAGTGACCCTAAACTCCCCTCCTTTTAGGACTGCCGGATCTGTTGTCAGATCTGGAGGGACTACTAGAGATGGCTCCCTTGGAGCCGTAGATCACTTTTCCCTGTGGGACAAACTCTTACTTATCAAAACATGCTACAAATGGACCCTTTTTCTTGCAGGTCTAGGATTTCTCCGTTATGCTGATTCCATCCCCTATTTTACTTTGATTTTAAATTGCTTTTACCACTAACAAATAAAGTAGGCACATCTGGGAAAGCAATAAGTTTTTGGCGCCGCTGCCGGGGATAAGATGATCTATTAGTAGACCCTTAGTTTTTGTATTTTTAGTATTCTTTGTAGCTATGAATAACTGATACTGCTGATGTAATTTCGAATCTTTCTTGCAGATCTAAAGAGCAGCAGAGAAGGACAGTGGATTGCAATTGGAGATTAGCTACCTCTGTTTGAAAATTCTCTAACCTTTAAAAAAAACTCTGTCTATTTCTCTTACAATTTCCACAGCAATATTTAGGATAGTTGTAAATTTATGTTTACTTAAATAGTTGTAAATTTGCTAGATAAATTCTTTGAGTCAAGTGCAATGTGCCTGCAAGGAGTTGTCCCTGCTGGTGGTGTGTTTGTATGCTAGGTAGGAGATCTCTTAGTCCTAGTTTAGAGCCTTTCAACCCTGAGCTAGAAAGGGGTAGAAGACTTAGAAGGAACAGGCACACCACAGTTGAGCCCCCAATTGAATCTGAGACAGTAGTCATGGGTGAAGAACAACCCAGAACTCTCAAGGAGTTGAATGCTCCCGATGACTATAACTCTCTATTTAGCATTCAATTCCCTGATGTTCAGGGGAATTATGAAATTAAAGCTTCAATCATCCAGATGCTACCCTCTTTTCATGGGCTTAGCAAGGAGGACCCTTACAAGCATATTGACCAATTTTTGGCCTTGTGCACCACATTCAATATCGCTGGTTTGGGACCTGAGGCCACTAGACTCAGGCTCTTTCCCTTTTCTTTGAAGGATAGAGCTAGTACCTGGTTGGCTACTCTTCCAAACAATGGCATCACTTCGTGGAAAGACCTACAGACCCTGTTCCTGACAAAGTTCTTCCCTGAGACCAAAACTAGCCAGTTGAGGAAGGAAATTCTTGCTTTTGCCCAAGCCCCAACTGAGGACTTCAATCAAGCCTGGGATAGGTTTAAGGAAATGCTCAAACAATGCCCCCACTACAAGATCCCAGACTGCCAGCTTGTACAAAGCTTCTACAATGGGATTGATGAGAAAAATAGGGATATGGTTGATACCTCTTGTGGTGGAACCTACATGCACAAGACTGCTGATGAGACATGGGAATTGTTTGAAGTAATCAGTGAAAATGCTTTTCAAAAGCTATCCCTGGCAAGAACTAGTCAGGAGTTTGTATCAAAAGTTTAGCCTGCTGCATTGACAAGAGGATAAGTTTATGAGGTGTCTGGGAACAATGATCTGTAGCTACAGATGGCAAACCTCTCTTTGAAGTTTGACAGATTACTGACTGTGATGCAACCCAGAAAGGTTGCTCAAGTGGTGGAGGCATGTCTGATATGCTAGTCCCACAAAGACACGAGAGGAATGTCCATCCTGCAGGCAATATCCCTGAATTGGTATCGGAACATCTTGCCGCACAATCTTTTGGCAACAACAACTGTGGCTACAACAGACAGCCATATGGATACCAGCACTAAAATGCTGGTTACCAATGGAGAGACCACCCAAATCTGAGGTGGAGGCAAGACAATTATATGCAGCCCTAGCAAATGTTGGCCTTACCCCAAAGGCCACAGTAGCAGTTCGATCAGGGATATGCCCCTAGGTCTAATTTCCAACACTAGCAGCAGCCCCATGAGCAACAAAATCAATTGGTCTTACCCCAACCTCAGCCCAAAAATTCTTCCTTCGCGGACCAGATCTTGACTTCATTGCAAAACCTGGGGTCCTTAGCTTAGACTGTGAATTCTCAGGGTCAGAGCATCCATGAAATGGAAGAGCAGATAAGTAAAATTTCAAATGCCTTGGCTAGGAGAGAGGAGGGGAGGTTGCCCTTCCAACCGGTTGCTAACCCCCAAGGTCAGTTTTTAATTGAAGAAGCTTCTTCAAGAGTTGAGGGAACCAATGTTGTCACTACCCTATGGCCTGGCAAGTTGATAGACAACAAGGTGGGTAACAGACCAACAGAGGTCATTTCCAAAGAGTATTAGAATGAGTATGATGGGGATGTTGTTGGAACACAGAGCCAAGAATTTCTTACCACCCTGCAGCAGGAGAAAAATAAAGAGGTTGTAGTTGAGCCTCAACAGGAAGAAAAACAGGAAAAAAGAAAAAAATAGAAGTTTAGTCATGGGCTAACAGCTGAGGAACCAGTAGTACCTCAGTTGCCATTTCCTCAAGCATTGGGTGGTTCTGTCACTTTTGAGAAAGGGAATGCCCAGATGGAGGAAATGATGGAGACTTTCAGGCATGTGAAAATCAATTTGCCTCTGGTTGAGGCAATTAAACAAGTCCCAGCCTATGCAAAGTTCCTGAAAGACCTCTGTACCCAAAAGAGAAAAGGTCGAGGCCATGTGTCCAAAAGAGTCTTTGCAACTGATATAGTGAATTCTGTATTTAACATATCAATGCCTGAGAAGTTGCAAGATCCAGGGATACCCACTATTCCCTGCATAATTAGAGACCATACAATCGGGAAGGCCCTTTTAGACCTTGGAGTCAGTGTTAACCTGCTGCCATACAGTGTATATCTACAGCTAGGTTTGGGGGAGCTAAAACCTACCCCCATTGTGCTAATGATGGCTGATAGATCTGAGAGGAGGCCTATGGGAATGATTGATGATGTCTTGGTAGGGGTAGAGAAATTCTTTTACCCTGCTGACTTCCTAGTTTTGGACATGGGCTGCAGCAAATGTACTAATCCCATACCTGTTATCTTAGGCAGGCCATTCTTGGCCACTGCAAATGCATGCATTCAGTGCAGGTCTGGAGTCATGGAGGTAAATTTCGGACATATGAAAGTTGAGCTGAATATGTACAACAGTGCAAAGTACCCTCAAGAGGACAATGATGAGAGCTTTGCAGTGGATGTACTAGAAGAAATTGTGGATGAAGAATTGCCCACTCTGCTGGAGTGGAGCAACACTGTCAGGAATTTAGTTAAAGTCTGGGATATGGTGGAGGAAGAAAGCCCAGCTGTGATAACAAAAGACATGACCACATTGAAGTCTTCAATGGGCTCAGTGCAGCAATCCATTTGGAAACCTACATTGCTGCCTCTTCCTCCAACCACCAATGCACCAATTTTGCCATCCACCCCACAAACCCCTGATCTGGAACTCAAGAAGCTTCCAGAAATATTAAAATATGCCTTCCTTGAGAAAGGTGATAAGCTTCCTGTGATTATCTCCTCCTCTCTTACCAATGAGCAGGAAGAGGAATTACTAATAGTTTTGAGAAAGCACAAAAGGGCAATTGGTTGGACCATTGCAGATCTGGGAGGAATAGATGCATCAATCTGCATGCACAGGATTCATCTTGAGGAGGGATCACTACCCTCCAGGGAAATGCAAAGGAAGTTAAATCCTCACATGCAGGAAGTGGTCCTTAAGGAGATCATTAAATTGTTAGATGCAGGGGTGATTTACCCCATCTCTGATTCTAACTGGGTGGCACCTATCCAAGTGGTGCCAAAGAAATCTGGCATAACAGTTACTAAAACCGAATCTGGAGAGTTGAGACCAGCCAGGGAGACCACTGGCTGGAGAGTTTGCAGTGATTATAGAAAGCTCAACTCTAAGACCAGAAAAGACCACTTCCCTCTCCCCTTCATTGATCAAATTTTGGATAAATTGGCTAGAAAAGCTTTTTACTGTTTTCTTGATGGGTACTCAGGGTACAACCAGATTCCTATGCATCCTCAAGACCAAGAGAAAACCACCTTTACCTGTCCTTTTGGCACCTTTGCTTACAGAAGGATGCCTTTTGGGCTGTGTAATGCGCCAGCCACTTTCAAGAGGTGTATGTATGCCATATTCTCTGATATGATTGACAAGTTTTTGAAGATTTTTATGGATGATTTTTTTGTCTATGGGGGCAATTTTGGCCAGTGTCTACAACACCTCAGCCTAGTTTTGCAAAGATGTGAGGAGACCAATCTGGTCTTAAGCTAGGAAAAGAGCCACTTCAAGGTAACACAAGGCATTGTGTTGGGCCATGTAGTCTCTAAAGAAGGGCTTGAGGTAGATAAGGCCAAAGTTGACCTCATTGCCAATCTGCCCCCTCCAAAAATAGTCAAACAAATCAGATCTTTCCTTGGGCATGCATGATTTTACAGGAGGTTCATTAAGGACTTCAGCAAAATTGCTAAGCCATTGTGCCACCTGCTCTGCCAGGATGTGCCTTTCAACTTCTCGGCTGAATGTTTAAAGGCTTTTAAGAATTTGAAAGTCTGCCTTACCTCTGCCCCTGTACTCCAGACACCAGACTATACCCTGCCCTTTGAATTAATGTGTGATGCATCAGATTTGGCAATAGGTGCTGTCTTGGGCCAAAGAAAGGATAAGCTGCCTGTGGTCATTGCTTATGTGAGCAAGTCACTTGCTGAAGCTCAGCTGAATTATACCACAACTGAGAAAGAGCTTCTGGCAGTGGTGTATGCTGTTGACAAGTTTAGATCCTACCTGTTGGGATCTAAAACTGTAATCTTCACCCTTTCACTCCCTATTGTCCAAGAAAGATGCTAAGCCCAGGCTGATTAGATGGATACTCCTACTGTAGGAGTTTGACATCGAAATCAAGGACAAAAAGGGTGTGGAAAATGTGGTGGCTGACTACTTGTCCAGAATTATGTTGGAGAAGTGCCTTGATGGTCCTACAAATGATGCCTTCTTGGATGAGCAATTATTTGCAATCCAATCCTTGGTCCCCTGGTTTGCACACATTGTGAACTATCTTGTTATAGGAAAGATTCCTGCCCACTGGACCAAAATGGACAAGGACCTATTTTTCTCACAGGTCAAATAATTTTTTTGGGAAGAATCTTGCCTATAAAAGTACTGTGCAGACCAAATCATCCGAAGATGTGTTCCCGAAAGTGATGTCCCCAGTATTCTGGCCATGTGCCATGAAAATGCTTGTGGAGGCCACTTTAGTGGAAGAAAAATAGCTGACAAGGTCCTGCAATGTGGGTTTTATTAGCCTTCTTTATTCAATGATGCATATACACATTGCAAGGCATGTGAGAGATGTTAAAAATTAGGAGAGCTGTCCAAAAGAAATTCAATGCCTTTGCAGCCCATCCTTGTTGTAGAACTGTTTGATGTATGGGGTATAGACTTCATGGGCCCTTTTCCTCCTTCTAATGGTTATCATTTCATCTTAGTGGCAGTGGATTATGTTTCCAAATGGGTAGAAGCCATTGCTATAAGAGCCAATGACAACCAGGTGGTCCTCAAATTTGTAAGGCAGAACATTTTCTCAAGATTTGGAACCCCTAGAGCTATTATCAGTGATGGGGGTAGTCATTTCTGCAACAGGAATTTCGAAACCTAGCTCAAGAAATATTATGTGACCCATAGGATTGCTACTCCCTACCACCCACAGACAAGTGGGCAAGTTGAAATTTCCAATAGGGAGATCAAGCACATCCTTGAGAAAATAGTAAGGATTGACAGGAGAGAGTTGGCTGATAAGCTCAATGATGCACTCTGGGCTTATAGGACTGCCCATAAGACTCCCATTGGAATGTCCCCATTCAGACTGGTCTATGGCAAGGCTTGCCATCTCCCAGTAGAGTTAGAACACAAGGCCTATTGGACCATTAAAAACTTAAATATGAACCTAACTTCTGCTGGTCATCACAGGTCCCTGCAGCTGTCTGAATTGGACGAGCTGAGGATGGATGCCTATGCCAATGCCAGGATCTACAAGGAACGGTCCAAAGCTTTCTTTGATAAGGGCTTACTGAGAAAAATCTTCGTACCTGGTGGCAAGGTTTGGTTATTTAACTCCAAACTAAAATTCTTTCCTGGAAAACTAAAATCCCGATGGGAAGGTCCCTATATTGTCTTAAATGTGTCCCCATCTAGTGCTGTGGAAGTCAAGGATCCCAAATCTGGGAGGACCTTGAAAGTGAATGGTCAAAGGCTTAAGCCTTGTCTCGAAAATCCGGCCGACCCAAAGAACACTATTCATTTTCAAGGGACCCCTTCATCTACCTGACCCACAGTTGTGTCCATGTTGTACTATACTACTTTCGTTTCTTTAATAGTTTTTAGGAAATCGTAGTGTCTCGATGGGGTCTGAGTCTGTTGGGTTTGATAGAGTTTATGTGGGGTTGGTATGATTACTTCTTCTGCGATTTGCTGATTTTTGAATTGAATGCATACTGTTTGAATATTTTTGATGAGTATGTTGCACTGCATGAATTGCTCCCTGTTTGGTACTACTTTTTTCGCATTCCAAATTGAGATTTGGGAAGCTCTCTCACAATTCACATAGAGTATTTATTACGCTGTCGCGAGCTTCAACAGATGCTGCAGAGCCTCTCGCGCACTGCAAGCTGTAACATCCATCATCGCGAGATTCCGTTACTATCTCACGATCCCCTTGACCAGCTGCGCGAGTTACATGCATTTGTCATTTCCCACGCTGATTGCTGTAACTTCTCACTTCCCAACTCACTCTCAATTAATTGTAGCAACTTGGATGTTATTACACCGATTCATCTTCCACCATCTTCGTCTTTAATTACACAGGGAGTCCCTTTCATATTCATCTCATCCTTTCTCCTCTCACCCTAGCGGTCCTTCCCTAGTCCTAACAATGGCAGATGACAAGCCTAATGCTCTGCCTAACAAGTTTTATCCGATGTGGTTGGAACCGCCCCCACCTAAAGAGTCGGACCCCCTACAATCCCTCTGGGGTGAATACGAGGAGGTTCAGCAGATCCTGGCTAAGGAGGAGAAGGACAAGCACCAGCCAAAGAAGAAAAAGTAAAAGATAGAACCATCCCCATCCCCTGCCTCCTCCACTCAACCCATTCCACCACCTTCTCAGCCCCCACATCCTTGATCCCTCTCTCCCTTCTTCTTAGGATTTTCTTTTTGTAATTTTTTTACTCTTAATGAAATTTTCTTTTCCTGCTATTCTGTAAAGTTCTCTATTTTTGGTTGTTTTCCTTCTTGTTGTTTTCTTTTCTCTGACCATAAATCTGCTGAACACTCACCTTTGAACCAGTGAGGGCACTGCTCCTCATAGGTTTGGGGGTGTGGCAGGTAGATCCTCCCAATAGAATAGTTAACCTAAGTGCAGCAGAATCTTGTGAGTAATATGGAAATGGGTCATGTTCACTAAGAATCATGAAAAATAAGGAATTTAAAATTTTTCCAGACTTTAGACAGTATAAACTTTTAAAATTTCACATTTCCATGATGAGATCACCAAGGAAACTCACTTGTATCAGCACTTAATGAATCATTAGAGAGAGAAAAAGGTAAGGACATACTGAAGAATTCAAAGGAAGACCATAACCAGTGAGATTTGGGCCTATACAAAAAAACTTTCTTTGAGGAGTGACTAAGGCAATTTCTTCTAGCTCTAAGGATCCATGGTGAATCACTAGAAGTTAGGCAACTCCAAATTGAAACAACGACAAGACTCATGAGACTTAGGAAAGGATCAAGGCCTTCTCTTGGAGCTTTGAGCCTAAATGCACCAACCTTAAGCAACTGCCCGTGTCCATACCCCCTTTGAGCCTTAAATCCTAAATTTCTTCAAAATACACCTGAGTACTTGCACCTGAACCTATGTATCTGATTTAACCCTACCCTCACTCTGAGAATTCAGAAGGTAAAGGAACAAGAGTTGAAGATGGACTAGCTATGGTGAACAATAGGTGAATAAAGAAGAAGTACCTCAAATTTTGGCAGTATGGTAACTGAGAAAATGGTGGCGTTTCAGAAAAGCAAAAATAAAATAAAAAGAAGAAAAATGCATAAAAAAGAAATAAAAATAATAATGAAGAGGAGTAATAGAGGAGTCAAGAGAGAACTTTCATTGGGAAAATCAAAATCAAGAAGAGAAACTGATCACTTCAAATCTGAAAACCTCAAAGGAGCTGAACTAAAGAAGGTGAAGTTATGAATCACCTCCTTCAGCTACTGATTTCTCAATTTTGAACCCCTTTTCAGCCTTCCATTTTTTTAACCCCACTCCATAAGCTACATTACAGCCCAGTTAAAGCCCTTGTGATCCAAAGTTAAGTGAGCTATCATGTGGAGATAAAGAGTTATCTAATCTATGGTGAGGATTTGTCAATGATGCCAGAACTTCAGAGCTATGCCTATGCTCATGCTTACAGACCCATTTGGGGGATGTAACTGCTCTTGAGCTTGAGAGAAAATGAAACCCTCAATAGTTCTTTATGAGAGTATGCCCTGGAGAGTTTTGGGTCTGATCTTGAATGCATTAGGTGTGACCTATAACCTAATTTTTGATGTAGTGATGAGCTCAGTGCTGACACACATGTGAATTGTTCTTTGGTGTAAACTGATTGGAAATGTTGTGCTTTCATGAGAAGCTTATACTGTTTAAATTTCTATGCAGCCAATGTGTTTGAATTTCTTATATTTTTATTGATTCAAGGGTGACCTAACATTGTTACTTGACTGCTCACTTGATAATAATGCACTTTTGTTAACTGTCTCATTGAGAAGTTTGCGGGTGTCTTCACTGAAAACCCTCAGGAGACTTCACTCCTCCACTAGGGATCACCTAGGGGTTTAAAAGGCTTGGTACATATGCTAAATGTATCTGTGCTCCCTACGAAAGTGGCATTTAATTTCTGTAGTGGATTTAATGTAGCTTTGCTAAGGGACTAGCAAAGATTAGGTTTGGGGGTGTGTTAAGACTAGAAAAGTACCACTTTTCACCCCTTAACTTAGCCTTTGATTAGACCCTTAGCCATCTGATAAAGGTTTGGGGGTGTGTTAAGACCTGAAAAGTACCACTTTTCACCCCTTAACTTAGCCTTTGATTAGACCCTTAGCCATCTGATAAATGTTTGTTAAGTGTTTTCTGTAGATAATAAACAGCAGTGCAATAAGGCTATAAATCATATTAAGGAGTCTGTATTGGCACCAAAAGTCCCCCAGAAGAATGAGCCATGAATTCAAACCTGAGGCAAGCTTCGCGCAGCTGACAAAGATCCAGAGGATTCAAAAAAATATGCTTCGCGCAGTCCTCGCGAAGTCCCAAGACTTCACAACAACTTCTCACACAATGGAGTGACAAAAAAGCTTTAGAAGCCTTAAGTCACGCAGCTCTCGCGAAGTTCAAAAGTTAAAGGTCGCGCAGTTTAAGAGAACCTATCACGCAGCTATTGCACAGTAGCCGCGGGATGCAAATGTCAAGAGAACCTATCGCACAGTTCAGAAAAGCCTCAAAGCCTCGCGAGGATCCTCGCAAAGTTCCACTAAGAGGTGAATGTCTCGCGCAGTTCTCACACTGTTCAGGAAGAAAGCAGCCTCACGAAGACCAAAGTAATCCTCGCAAAGGTCTATTGTGAAATGGAATGCTCGTGCAGTTCCCACGCTATTCACAAGTAGCAATCTAATCGCGTGAAGCCCAATCCAGCGAGAGCTTAACTATCTACCTCGTGACTGCTCAAAGCATCAAGAAGCTGCAACCCCGTAATGTCTGAAGTTTTAATGCAAACTCATCCTCGCAAAGTCAGTGCTACCACGCGACAAGTCTGGGAATCAATTGTAACCTGGCAAAGCTCTGAACTCCAACTTCCATCATTCTGTAGAGGACATTCCGGGGATTTCCAGCGACTAGGGCATGCACTTCCACACTCAAATCTTTGTGCATGCGCCTCGAGGCATCCAAGGATCATTAATGGACCACGTGGCATCACTAAAATTAGGGTTTCCTAACCCTAATGGGCCGCCACACCCACTGCTATATAAACCTAAGCCTGGTTTAGGTTTAGGGAGCTTCTATTGAGACTTATAGAGCTTTTAGACTTAGACACCAGCCGAAGCTCAGACCTTATCACTGATAAGAGATCTAAGATCATTTTCTTTTCTATTTTTCTGTAGTTGTAAGTAGTTTTCCTTTTTCTTTTTCTTCTTTCCATGGCCCAACACTTGCTGGCCATGCCTATGTATGTCTATTGAGATTAGATTAATGGAATTTATGATTGAGTGTTGTACTTCTATGGGATTCGTGTGTTTGTGAGTTGTTCTATGCAAGGTTGCTGCCTTGTGATCCGCCATTGCTTTGGCTGTGATTAAATGCAATGGAGGACTAGTTCTAAGGACCCATTCAGATCCAAGTGACCAGTGTGTCTGGGCTATCATGGTCCGATACAGCCTTAGCCCCATCACAGGACCCACTAGTTCTGAAATCCCCATGGAAGCCTGAGCTGGTAGCCTTGTGACCATAGTGGTGGCAGCAATGTTCTTATTTTATTTTAGGCTCCGTGAGGAGGATAGCCTCTGGGATAGTCTGTGACCATTCAAGTGGACAAGTTATAGCCTTAGGGTGAAATCAATCCGCCGATCTAAAATGGATCCTTCTTCTCCGAGCCTGAGCTTGTAGCCTGGTAGAAGATTGTACAGAGACAGACTCCCCTATATTAGTATAGACCCGCCATCAGATGGTAGATATGATCTGGGTATGGAGATTGTAGGCTTGTGACTGGCCCATTGTAGTCCCACTCAAGCAATGGACAGCTAGATCTAAGGTGGTACTCAATCTCTTGCTGGTTCTTTGTGTCTGGGCTATCATGGTCCTATACAGCCTTAGCCCCACACGTAGAGCTTTTGAGGTTGAGGTTCCCTATGGATTCCTGAGCTTGTAGCCTGGATGAAGTAATGCCTACAATGATTAACTTGTTTTGACCCATTTCTGGATTGTGGTTCCCCTATGGGATAGTCTGTGACCATTCAAGTGGACAGGTTATAACCTTAAGGGATTGGATCATGGCACAGGGATGAGTTGGATTCTTTCTCCTCTTTGGTGATAATGTAGCCATTGGACAGGATTTCTATAACAGCAGACCTGGATCTGAGTCATAAATTCCTGCAGATCTGAACCCAATAGCATACTTCTCACCCTTTTATATTTATTTTCCCACACTCCATCCATCTTCTCAACCCTTTCTGTAGTTAATTCATTAGGCTACTTTTGGATAGTTAGAATAAGTGACCCTAAACTCCCCTCCTTTTAAGACTGCCGGATCTGTTGTCAGATCTAGAGGGACTACTAGAGATGGCTCCCTTGAAGCCGTAGATCACTTTTCCCTGTGGGACAAACTCTTACTTATCAAAACTTGCTACAAATGGACCCTGTATCTTACAGGTCTAGGATTTCTTAGTTGTGCTGATTCCATCCCCTATTTTACTTTGATTTTAAATTGCTTTTACCACCAACAAATAAAGTAGGCACATCTGGGAAGGCAACACTGCCGAGGAAATTTTGATCTAATAGTAGACTCTAGAATTTTGTATTCTTTATTCTTTGATAGTTGTACTTGTGAATAATTGATACTGCTCATTTACATTTGGAAATTTTCTTGCAGATCTGGACCGTAGCAGAGAGGGAGACTAGAATGGCATTGAGAGTCTAGCCACCTCTGTTTGCACTTCTCTAACCTTCAAAACCTTAGTTTATTTCTCCTCTGAAGATTCCATAAGCAGTTAATTAGGATAGTTGTAATTTTTTTTTTTGTGCCATGTGCTTGCGAACTGTTTCCCTTGCTGTTGGTGTGTGTGGATGTTAGGAAGGAGATCTCTCAGTCCTACTTTAGAGCCTGCTAACCCTGAGATTGAAAGGGGTAGAAGACCGATAAGGCACAGACACACCACAGTCGAGCCCCTATTGAAATAGAGACAGCAGTTATGGGTGAAGAGCAACCTAGAACATTGAAGGAATTGAATACTCCGGATGATTACAATTCTCCATTCAACATTCAATTCCCAGATGTTTAGGGTAATTATGAGATCAAAACTTCCATCATCCAAATGATTCCCTCTTTCCATGGGCTTAGCAAGGAAGACCCTTCCAAGCACATTGACCAGTTCTTAACCCTGTGTACGACATTCTCCATTGCTGGTTTGGGACCAGAAGCCACTAGGTTAAGGCTTTTTCCTTTCTCCTTAAAGGACAGGGCCATGACCTGGTTATCTACTCTCCCAAACAATAGCATTACTTCCTGAAAAGACCTCCAAACAAGATTTCTGTCTAAATTTTTCCTAGAGACCAAAACCAGCCAATTGAGGAAGGGCATACTTTCTTTTGCCCAGTCCCCAACTGAAGATTTTAACCAATGCTGGGATAGATTTAAGGAGATGCTCAAATAATGTCCCCACCACAAGATCCTTGACTGGCAGCTTGTCCAGAGCTTCTACAATGGGATTGATGAGAAGAGCAGAGATATGGTAGATGCCTCTTGTGGTGGAGCATACATGCATAAAACAGCTAATTCGAGGTCATAAGTGAAAATACTTTCCAGAAGATGTCCTCATCTAGAACTGTTCAAGAGCCTTCACCTAAGCTGGGGGTGGTTGAGACTTATAAAGGAAAGATGTATGAAGTTAGAGGAAATGATGACCTTAGAATACAGATTGCCAATCTTACTGAAAGATTTGATAAACTTTTGATTGTGGTGCAGCCCAGAATGGCTGCACAAGTGATGGGGGCATGTCTGATATGCCAATCTCCGCAGCATACAGTGGAAGAATGCCCATCTGCTGGGCAATACCCTAAGTTTGTAATGGAATAGGCTGTTGCTGCCCAATCTTTTGGATAATAACAATCTGG
The DNA here is from genome assembly GCA_021018995.1 of Chloranthus sessilifolius. Taxonomy (NCBI): domain Eukaryota; kingdom Viridiplantae; phylum Streptophyta; class Magnoliopsida; order Chloranthales; family Chloranthaceae; genus Chloranthus; species Chloranthus sessilifolius. The sequence goes on from CM037592.1 coordinate 45,506,587, forward strand.
TGGTTACAATAAACAATCATATGGATACCAGCACCAAAATGCTGGTTACCAATGGAGAGACCACCCAAATTTAAGGTGGAGGAAAGACAGTTATATGTAGCCACAATAGATGTTGGCCTTACCTCAAAGGCCACAGCAGCAGTTTAACCAGGGTTATGCCTAAAGGTTGAATTTTCAACAACAGTAGCCCCAGCAACAAAATCAATTGGTAGTTCCCCCACCTCAGCTCCGAAGTGCTTCTTTCGAGGACCAGGTTTTGGCCCAATTGCAAAGCCTTGGACCCTTAAATCAGACTGTGACTTCTCACAGTCAAAGCATTAAGAAAATAGAAGAGCAGCTGGGCCAAATAGCCAATACTCTGGCTAAGAGAGAGGAGGGCAGGTTGCCAAGCCAACCAGTAGCCAACCCCAAGGGCCAGTATTCCATCGGAGAAGGCTCCTCAAATTTTGAGGGGGCCAATGCCATCACAGCCTTAAGGTCTTGCAAGCTGATAGACAATCAGGTGGGAAAAGAACAAGGAGAGGTCTGTCCTAAGGAAATATAGAGTGAAAATGATAAGGACTTTGTTAGAACACAGAGTCAAGAACTGCCTGCTACCCTTCAACAAGGGAATAATAAAGAGGTTGTAGTTGAGCCTCAGTAGGAGATAAAAATAGATAAAAGAAAAAAACAAAAGTTCAAATATAGGGAGGAACCAATAAGCGCCATTTCTCAATCTTTGAGTAGCCGCCTTTGATAAGGGTCGCATGACGAGGAAATAATGGAGACCTTTAAGCAGGTCAAAATAAATTTACCCCTGTTTGATGCAATCTGACAGGTCCCAGCCTATGCAAAGTTTCTGAAGGACCTTTGTACTCAGAAAAGGAAGGTCAGAGGCCATTTGCCCAAAAAGGTCTTTGCAACTGATACAGTTAATTCTGTATTAACTATGACAATATCTGAGAAGTTGCAAGACCCAGGGATACCCACTATTCCCTGTATTATTGGAGACCACACGATTGGAAGGGCCCTTTTAGACCTTGGAACCAGTGTTAACCTACTGCCATAGAGTGTATACCAGCAGCTAGGATTGGGGGAGCAGAAGCCCACCCTGATTGTTCCATTGATGGCTGATAGGTCTGACAGGAAGCCCATGGAGAGTTGAGACCAGCCAGGGAGACCACTGGCTGGAGAGTTTGCATCGATTATCGAAAACTCAACTCCAAGACCAGAAAAGACCACTTCCCTCTCCCTTTTATTGATCAAATTTTGGATAAGTTGGCTGGGAAAGCTTTTTACTGTTATTTGATGGGTACTTAGGGTACAACCAGATCCCTGTGCACCCTTTAGATTAAGAGAAAACTACTTTTACTTGTCCTTTGGGCACCTTTGCTTACAGAAGGATGCCTTTTGGACTGTGTAATGCCCCAGCCACCTTTCAGAGGTGTATGTATGCCATCTTTTCTGATATGATTGATAAATTCTTGGAAATTTTTATGGATGATTTCTCGGTTTATGGGGATAGCTTTGACCAATGCCTATAACACCTCCATCAAGTCTTACAAAGATGTGAAGAGACCAATTTGGTCTTAAGTTGGGAAAAGAGCCACTTCATGGTAACACAAGGAATTGTGTTGGGCCATGTGGTCTCTAAAGATGGAATTGAGGTAGACAAGGCCAAAGTTGACCTCATTGCAAATTTTCCCCCTCCAAGAACAGTCAAGCAAATCAGATCCTTCCTTGGGCATGCTGGATTCTACAAGAGGTTTATCAAAAAGTTCAGCAAAATTGCTAAACCATTGTGCCACCTACTCTGCCAGAATGTGCCCTTTGATTTTTCTGCTGAATGTCTTGAGGCTTTTGAAAAGTTAAAAATCTGCCTCACCTCTGCTCCTGTACTCCAAACACCTGACTATATCTTGCCCTTCGAGTTGATGTGTGATGCATCTGACTTAGCAATAGGTGCTGTCTTGGGCCAGAGAAAAGATAAGCTGCCTGTGGTCATTGCATATCTTAGTAAATCACTTGCTGAAGCTCAGCTGAACTACACAACCACTAAGAAAGAGCTTCTGGCAGTGGTTTTTGCTGTGGACAAGTTTAGACCTTACCTACTTGGGTCTAAAATTGTCATCTTCACTGACCACTTAGCATTAATGTACCTACTGTCCCAGAAGGATGCAAAGCCCAGATTGATTAGATGGATACTCCTGTTGCAGGAGTTTGACATTGAAATCAAGGACAAGAAGGGTGTAGAAAATGTCGTGGCTGACCACTTGTCCAGAATTATGTTGGAAAAAGGTGATGATGACCTTGCTACAAATGATATCTTCCCGGATGAGCAACTGTTTGCCATCCACTCTTTAGTTCCCTGGTATGCACATATTGTCAATTATCTAGTTATAGGCAAGACCCCTTCCCATTGGACAAAAATGGATAAAGACCTATTTTTCTCACAGGTCAAATTCTTTTTCTAGGAAGAACCTTGCTTGTACAAGTATTGTGCAGACCAAATCATTCAAAAATATGTCCCCGAAAGTGATGTCCCTAGTATTCTGGCCATGTGCCATGAAAATGCCTATGGGGGTTACTTTAGTCGGAGAAAAACAGCTGACAAAGTGCTGCAGTGTGAGTTCTATTGGCCTTCTCTTTTTAGAGATGCCAATACACACTGCAAGACCTATGAAAGATGTCAGAAACTAGGAGGGCTGTCTAAACGAAATTCAATGCCTTTACAGCCCATCCTTGTCGTAGAACTGTTTGATATGTGTGGGGTATTGATTTTATGGGCACCTTTCCTCCTTCAAATGGTTTTCATTTTATCTTAGTGGCAGTGGACTATGTTTCCAAATGGGTAGAAGCCATTTCCACAAGAATTAATGATAATCAGGTGGTCCTCAAGTTCATAAACCAGAATATCTTCTCCAGATTTGGTACCCCTAGAGCCGTTGTCAGTGATGGGGGGAGCCATTTCTGTAACAAAAATTTCGAGAGCTTGCTCAAGAAATATTCTGTCACCCATAGGATTGCTACTCCCTACCACCCACAAACCAGTGGGCAAGTTGAAATTTCAAATAGGGAGATCAAGCATATCCTTGAGAAGACTGTGAGGACAGATAGGAAGGATTGGGCTGACAAGCTTAATGATGCACCGTGGGCTTATAGGACTGCCTATAAGACCCCCATTGGTATGTCCCCATTCAGACTGGTCTATGGCAAGGCCTGTCATCTCCCAGTGGAGTTAGAACACAGGGCATATTAGGCCATCAAACATTTAAATCTAGATCTAACTTCGGCTGGTCATCACTGGTTTTTGCAGCTGTCGAAATTGGAAGAACTAAGGATTGATGCATACGCCCATGTCAGGATCTACAAGGAAAGGTCCAAAGCTTTCTTTGACAAAGGGCTGTTGAGAAAGAGTTTCATTGCTAGTGATAAGGTTTGGTTGTTTAACTCCAAACTTAAATTTTTTCCAGGCAAATTGAAATCCAGATGGGAAGGTCCTTACATTGTCATGCATGCTTCCTCATCTGGTGCTGTGGAAATCAAGGATCCTAAGTCCAGGAGACTCTTCAAGGTGAATGGTCAGAGGCTTAAGCCTTGTTTTGAAAAACCTGCTAACCTTTTGGACAACATTCATTGTCAAGGGGATCCTTCTTCAAACTAATTCCACAGGTGTGTCATTACTATATCATATGTACTTCATTTTTAGTTGATTTATCTTGCTGTCTTTAGTTTCTATTCTCTAGGATTTGCTAGTGGCCTTATATGAATTTTGCCCTATCTATTTTGAACTTTTGATGGTTGCCTTGATTCTTACTGCTTTTGAATTGATAGCTTCTGTTGAATGCCTAAGGTGGGAGGTCATTTTGGTTGTCCTTAAGTGTATGATTGAGTTTACATGTGTCTAAAGACAGTCGTAGGAGAGGGTAATGCCTAGGATTCAACCACAACAAGCATGCAAAGGGGTAGAACAGAGAGCACATGCTCTCTATTTTATACCTTACTGTCGCAAGGATAAAGAGGAAGCCTGGGAAACTATCGCGAGATTTGAAAGCTCCCGTGAGGTTAAAGAGGAAGCCTGGGAAACTATCGCGAGATTTGAAAGCTCTCGCGAGGTTAAAAAGGAAGTCTGGGAGAAGTTCGCGCAGTTCACTTGGACACATTCTATTTACTGTCACGAGATTCATGTACTCCAGTGAACCTCTCATGCCATCACCATAGAGATTCAAAGGTTGTCACGGGATTTAAAATGAACCCAGGAGATGCTCGCGCTATCCACATGTATTCATCTTAAACTGTCGCGCGCTCCAAAATCTACCTGGGAGATTGTCGCGCAATCCAGATTGATTCAAAACCTTCGCTAAGTTCATTCCCAACCCCACGACCAGAGGGTCCAAAGCGCGTCGAGCTTTGCGATAGGTATTTCAACCCCGTGTTTTGCTCCTTTCCCAGTACTCTTTCCTTTCTTCCCTCTATGAAACCCTAGCTCCTGGCACTCTCCCCATTCTCTCTCCAGCATCACTCCTATAGCTCATCATTCACTCCACAAATCTATACAAGTGTTCCTAGCATCACCCTTATCTATTGCCCTCTGCTCAGAGATTTTGAGGTGCCCTGTGCGTCCAATCAAACCAAACCCTAGATCTCAGTCACCATTTCTCATACTAGAAGACAGAGTTAGAAATGGCTCCCAAAATTGAACAAAAGAGAAAGAGGAAGAGCAAGGACCCTGCAGAGACCACCCTAAAAAGGCCAAGACTTCAAAGTCTCCCAAAAAGGGAAAGGAAGTGGTTGAGGAGGCAGCGGTACCAACCACTAAGTTCTCTACTCCTTCTGAGCTCCTGGAGTCAATTCCATTAGAGCCTAAATCAGCTTTTGATGTACCATTTTTTGAGAACCAACCTCTCTCTGCCCCTACAGTACAGTTTATGAGTAAAGTAGGCTTGATGCCATTGATGAGAGCAATTCCAGCACTAGCCTACCCCAGGCTAGCGCAGCTATTTTATCAGCACATGAAGGTCAAGAAGGACAATGATGGACAAGGGTGCTTGCTAGTAATGAGTGATGACTTTGATATGTTAGTGGGCCCTAAGATGATCGCTGAAGTGTTGGGCATCCCAGTAGCATTCAATCCTAGCCGTGGATATGGCCCCCCTCTGACTGCATCGATTGATAAAATTGCACGGGCCCTAACTAGAGGATTAAAAGCCACCGGGGACTCAATCAGAAGGAGAGAACTAAAACCTGAACTGTTGTTCATCGATCAAGTCCTGCGGAAGAACATATATTGCTCAGAACATCAGCAGGAGAGGAGAACCCCCATTGCGGATGTTGTCTACTCCTACAACATGGGCCATGGCTTCCATGTAGCATGGTTAATTTTTGAGGCAATGGAGGACGTAGTGGCGAAGTTAGGATCAAACAAGAAGCCTCACACTCTACCCTATGCAAGAATCATTACCTTGCTATTGATCATGGGGGGATACAAGATAGGAAGGAATGAGCATACCACAACCCTTTCCCCTACTACCTTTGCCAAGAGGCAATGGGGAATCAGCAGGAGCTTGATGGAGACCCAGAAGAAAAAGAAAGCTGAGGCTTAGGCTTTGCCCAAGCAAGCAGAAGAGGGAGCCGGATCAGGGTCCATCCCTGCTACAAAGGAAGTGCCCCCAGAGCCTGTCAGTACCATCACTATAGCAGCACCCATTTCCCCTCCACCTTTTACTACTGCATCCACTACCCCTCTTGCATCCATCTCTCACCCCCCTCTGTTTCCATTCTCCAATCCCACTCCCCCTTCACCTGTGCTTGGTTCCTGGGAGGACTCACCATCCCCTACCTTACCTCAGTGCACAGCCACAATTCCCCCCTCATTTCCACCTAAGCACATTTCACTCATCTCATACAAAAAATGAAAAACCACTGAGACCATTCCAACCATCTCCCAGACACCACCCTCAATCCCTTTTATCCCCATTGACCCACCCCACCTTGAAGAAACCGCCACCCCAGCCATATCCACTACATTCCCTCTCCCAGACATTGACTTAACCCTTAACACATCCATACGCTTCCAAGCCTTCATCTCCACCTTCCTTGAAACCATGCCTACCTACTACACCCCTCTGCCAGACTCCCCAACTACCTCACAACACCATTCCCCAGAACCCCACTCTTCCCCTCCCTCCACTTTCCATCATGCTCCCTCCTCCCCTTTCCAACCAGTACCCTCTTCTTCCCAAAACCAACCTCCTAACTTTGACACACTAACCCTCATCCTACCCCTTATCCAAGACATACAGGCCCACTTATCCATCAATACCTAAAAATAGGACCAGATGTAGGCTGAACTCACCTCCATCTAATCCACCCTACACAGCTTAACCACTCCACCCATCCCTCCACCACCCACTTCCCCCCCCTGGTCCTGTTCACTGACAAAACCACCCAAACCAACTTTCCTCCTGAATCATTAATACCCCCACCATCACCATTACCTCTTTCCCACCCATTTCCTTTACTCCCTTTCACCATTCCAATTTTCCATCCCCCATCACCCCCAACTCTTGTTAAGCCTACACCCTTCACCTTTCCCCCTATACCCTCTACCCCCCCTCTTATCCTACCCCCTCCCACCTTCTCTGCCAAATCTACACAAATGCACCTGAACCCCACCCCCATTCCCCCACCACTTGACTTCCCTACTATCATCCCCCCTCCTCCCCTCCAGGACCAAGCACAATCTGCTCCTTCCACCTCTTATCTTCCCATTGCCCCAAAATATCATTTTTTACAGCCCTCCCTACCTCACCATCCTCCATCACATGAGGGATAATGCTTACCTGAGGAAGGATGTCCTCAGGGGCATGGCCAAGCTCCGCCAATCAATTGAGACCCCCCTGCTGGAGAAGATTGATGAGATGACGAAGGCCCACAGAAAATAAATACTGGGCATCTCCTTCGGGTGGTAAAATATCCTGGAGGAATTTCAGAAGGCTAAGGCTACAACTACTTATCATCAGATCAATTGAGAGTACGAGAAATTAAATGCTGCTACAGCGAATGCCCGGGCGAGAATGCTTAAAAAATGACTTAACAATGCCCAGGAAATCTAAAAAATTCCAAAGGAGATCCATGAGACTGACGCCCTCAAATTTCAAATCAAGATAGCCTCATTGGAATCCGCATTGGTTGCTGCGCGAAATGAACCTTACCATCCGACCCCCATCTCTGTTCACATGCCTCAACCTGAGCTAACTACTACTCCAGCTCCACCTGCCCAGTCTGAGGAGGCAACACCTAAGCCCCAATAAGACAAAGGAAAAGCTCCTGCTTCACCTCCTACGGTGCAGCCTCTAACTACAGAGTAGCCTCCACCTCCCAAGGCCTCTGCTGCACCTCCACAAGAGCAAACTTATCCTCAAAGGAGGAAAGTCATTGCCATGAGGTCTGCTCCCAAAGCTGTCCCTTTAAAAATTGGTAAAGAGCCTGCTGCCCAGTCTGAACAGGCACAGTCCCCTGCCAAACTTGAGTCTACTGGAAAAAGGAAAGTCACCAGTGGTCCCCACTGCGGAACCCAAAGCTAAAGGAAAAGAGAAATCCCTAGTGGTCCCCCCTACAGAAGCTGAAGCCAAAAGCAAAGGCAAAGGAAAATCCCCTACCACCCCCCCTGCTAAACGCAAAGGAAAAGCCCCTCAAGAACCCAAGGAACCAAAGGCTCTCAAGGCACCAAAAGTAAGGGTGAGGGAACCTAAAGCTCCATCTGTAGCGAAAACACCAGCCGAAAAGAAAAAGGAGAGGGAGGAAAAGAAGAAACAAGACAGAGCTGCCCTTAAGGCACAGGCTAAAAAGATGGGCTAGGATTTCCTTACAGATTTTGATTCAGATTAGATCCTAGCTTCTAGATTGTATCTTAGGTTTTCCTTCTTGTAATTCCACTTGTAACTATTTTTATTACACTTTAATAGATATTCTAGTTTTGTCTATTGCTCTGTGCTGTGTGTTTCTTTCTGATTATTTGGTACTTTTGATTTTGTTCTTTTTGCCATTCATGGGAGAAGAGTTTTTGGGAGGATATTTTTCGTTGAACTAGTAATCCATGTAGCGGATAGATGTCGTTGGTGGCTGAATAAAATTTGTGCAATACCTACCTCAGGAATATCAATGGCTTCCTCTTCAAATTGATGTGCCCTGTTCAGTGTACCTCTCGAAGATCCCCAGCTCAGCTGCGCGAGACATGTCCTTCACTCGAACTGATTGCTCTTCGCGAGGATCCCCGCGTGATACACTTACCTCTTTAAATACCATGCCTCTTTAGACATTCATTTAATGCTACTTTTCTTTTCCAAAGAGCCAGTTGTGTATTTTCTTCTTTCCCCACACAACACTCATTTATTGCCAAGTGTGAAAAGGGGTGTAATTTCAATTTCGCTGATTCATGTTCCCTTGTCCCTATCTTTTAAACCGGCCCTTAGTCCCTTTTCATCTCATCCCTCCTCTTCTACCCCTAGAAGTCCATACCTCCTCCCACAAATGGCGGATGACAACCCCTTCAGGTTCCCAATCAAATTTTACCCCATCTGGGAAGATCCCCCACAGCCAAAGGAGCCGGAACCCTTGCAATTTCTCTAAGATGAGTATAACGAGGTCCAGCGGATCTTGGCCAAGGAGGAAAAGAAAAAGAAAAAAAGAGAGAAGCGAGAGAAAAAGAAGAAAAAAATGGCACCACCTCCATCTCCCCCTCCATCTTCCTCAAACCCTCCCCGGCTACACATTGACCCCCCCCATTTTCTCTTTTCTTTTTCCATCTTTTTGTCATATTTTCTCTTTAGTTCAATGAAAGTTTCTTTTACTTCTATACTGTGCAGTTTGCATTCTCTGTTTCTCTATCTTCTTCTGTGTTTATTTTTGTCCGACTGTTTGGATTCTACTACTTTTTATCACCTCTGAACCTGTGAGGACACTGCTCCAAATGGTTTGGGGGTGTGGCAGTCTGCCAATAGAATAGTTAATTTTAGTGCAATAATGGTGATTTAACTGGGATGAATAAAGTTAATTTCCACTTAACTTGACACAATGAGGAAACATGTAAAAAATTTAAACATTTTTACAGACTTTTGGAAACAGAAAAGGTTGAATTTTGACACCACCATGAAGCTAATATTAGAAATTTTTTAAGTTAAGTACTCAGTGAGCCTAAGAGGAGAGAAACAAACAAAAATACAACCCATGAGTTAAATTTGAAGACCATACCTAGTGAGATTTGGGCTCAAAATTTTCTTTTGAAGAGTGTTTTTGGCATTATTTCTACTCTAAGGACTAATTGAATCAAGACTTTGTCACTAGAAGTTGTGCAACTCCAAATCAAAACTAACTGACAACACTCATGAGTCTAAGGAAATGATCCAAGGCCCTTATTTGGACATTTTGAGCCTAAAAATCCAAACTTTTAAAATCTGCCCTTTTGCATATACTAGTTTAGCCTTAAAATGATACTCTTCTTTCACAAACGCCAGAGCACTGGCACCTTAACCTATTACCTGAGTTTACCTTACCCTCACTTTCATAAGGTAAAGGAGAAGGAAGAAAAGATACTGAGAATGGTCCAATATTCTGTGGAAGGTGAAGAAAAGCATCTTGTGAACAACTGTGTATCAATGGCAGTTGAGTGGCATTTCATCAAAAGAATGAATAAAGAAAATAAAAAGAGGAAAAGAAGGAGAAGTCTAGAGAACACCATCATCTGAAAAGTGAAAAGAAGAGGAGAAGCTGGCCACTTTGTCTCTGAAATAGAAGAGAAAGATGAAGTTTTTACTAGAATTAAGGTTGTGAAGTCACAGACCACTCCTGACGTTGCTGATTTCTCAAGTTGAATTCCTTTTTTACCCCTTTTATTCTGTACACCCCTCAGCCATAAGCCACATTACAACCCATTCTAAAAAGACCTTTTGGATCCAAAGTCAAATGAGCTGTCATGTGGAGATGAAGAGTTGTCCAATCTATGGTGAAAATCTTTGAAGATGTCAGAAATTAGAAGCTTGGCCTATGCTCATGCTTGCAAACACATTTGGGGTCTGCAACTGCTCTAGAGCAGTTGAGAATGTGAACACCCTCAGGATATTAATGTTGAGAGATAGCCCAAGTGAGAATTGGGTCTGAATTTTAACCCCATTGGGATTGTATCCAACCTAAATTTTGAATCAAAGGCAAGCTGGGTACTAATTTGTATACATTGAAATTCTAATGTTAAATGAATGATGGTCAGGCAAATACATGTTAACTTTTAAGTTTTAAATGGCCTGCAACATTGCGGCAATTTCCTCTAAGAGTTAAATAAATTTACTGTGGAATGAAACTTTAAACATTCGAATTTGTGTTGTCACTATCTGCACTATACTTAACTGACTCTACTGGTGAAGTTTGTGGGTGTCTTCACTGAAAACCCTCAGGAGACTTCACTCCTCCACTAGGGATCACCTAGGGGTTTAAAAGGCTTAGTACATATGCTAAATGTATCCGTGATCCCTACGAAAGTGGCGTTTACAGCTTTGCTAAGGGACTAGCAAAGATTAGGTTTGGGGGTGTGTTAAGACCAGAAAAGTACCACTTTTCACCCTTTAACTTAATCTCTGTTGGACCCTTAATCATTTAATAAAAGTGTTTTAAGCCTGTTCTATAGGTAATGAACAACAGCTGCAATAAGGCCTTAATCTCGCTAAGGAGCCCACTTTTGCCCCAGAAGCCTCTCAAAAGAATGGAAGTTGGATCCAGACTAGAACTTGATTGCATGACAGCAAAGCACAACAGCAACAGAGCAAGAAATGAGCCTCGCGCAGTTCCCACAAGGCTCAAAGGATTCAGAAAGTAAGCCTCACACAGTCCTCGCGAGTTTCCTAAGACTTCATACCAAGTGTTCGCATCATGACTGATACGCCTCAAGCTCAAGTACTTAAATGTCGCAGACGCCTCAAGGACTCAAGAAAGTAGCACTCAAAACCTCACCCAGTTCACTCAAATCAGCTGAGGAGAGAGAGAGCTCTAGGTATTTCTGTGCATAGCTATTGCACAGTGGCCGTGGGATGCAAAACTATAGAAAAACTTCGAGCAAAGTTCAGAGACCAATGCACATCATGCCCTCGCGAGGATCCTCATGAAGATCCATTGAGGAACAAGTTGCTCGCATGATTCCTGCACCATTCTGAAGGAAAGTGCAATCCCGCGAACACCAGAACAATCCACCAAGGATTCAATGCTCTATCGCGCGACTGCTTAAGCTGCAAACTAAGACAAGCCTGTGATGGCTAGAGTTTCAAGTTAATCCAATCTCGTGAAGACCGTGCTACCACACAATAGTCTTAGAAACCAGTGCTACCTGGTGAGGCTCTGGACTCTAACTCTCCCTCACTTCTGTAGAGGATATTTTGGGAACTTCCAACAAGTAGGGCACCCACTCCAATGCTCTAATTTTTGTGCACGTGCCTCAAGGCATCCAAGGAACAATATCAGGCCATGTGGTATCATTAAAATTAGGGTTTCCTAACCCTAATGTGCCGCCAAGCTTACTGCTATATAAACCTAAGCCTGGTTTAGGCTTAGGGGGCTTTTATTCTTCTTAGAATAGAACTTAGTTTTTTCTTCTTCTGGAATTGGCTGTAGATCTCCAGTAAGTTTAGGTTAGGTTTAGGTAGTTTCTCTTTATCATTTTCTTCTCTCCATAGTCCAGCATTTGCTGGCTATGCCTTTGTATGATTATTTGGAATAGATTAATAGAGTTTTATAATAGGGTGTTTTACATTTATGGGATTTCTGTTTGTGAGTTATTCTCTACAAGGCTGCTACCTTGAGATCCTCCATTGCTAGGATGTATTGCAAAATATGGGGGATTGATTTTATGGTTTACTCAGATCCAAGTGACCTGTGTGTCTGGGCTAACATGCTCCCATACAGGCCTAGCCCCACCACAGGACCCACTAGATTTGAAATCCCCTTGGGAGCAATGAGCTTTTATTGCCTTCTGAACATGGTGGTGGCAGCAATGTTTCTTGTTCTATCTTGAGCTTCGTGAGGAGGATAACCTCTGGGATAGTCTGTGACCATTCAAGTGGACAGGTTATAGCCTTAGGGTGAAGCCAATCCACAGACTCAAGACAGATTATTCTTCTCTGCACTCGTGCTTGTAGCCCTGTGAGAGATTGTGTAGAGACAGGCTCCCCTATATCTATATAGACCCGCCATCAGATGGTAGATCTGATCTGGCTATAGAGATTGTAGGCTTGAGACTGGATCATTGCAGTCTCTCTAAAGCAATGGACAGCTAATTCAAATGCTTGTACTCAAACTCTTGCTAGTTCTATGTGTCTCGGCTAACATGCTCCCATACAGGCCTAGCCCCACATGTAGAGCTTTAGAGGATGAGGGTCCCTATGGATTCCTGAGCTTCTATTAGCCTGGAATGAAATAGTGCCTACAATGTTAAACATGTTTTGACCCATCTATGGATTGTGGTTCCCCTATGGGATAGTCTGTGACCATTTAAGTGGACAGGTTATAGCCTTAAGGGATTGGATCATGGCACAGAAATGAGTTGGATCCTTTCTCCTCAGTGGTGATAATGTAGCCATTGGACAGGATTTCTATGGCAGCAAACCTGAATATGAGTTACAAAACTCCTCAGATCTAGATCCAATAGCATACTTCTCACCCTTTTATATTTATTTTCTCACACTCCATCGTTCTTCTCAATCCTTTCTGTAGTTAAATCATTAGATTACTAGAGAATGTAGATATAAGTGACCTTAAATCACATTCCATTTAGGACTGCCAGATCTGTAGTCATATCTGGAGAGCCTACTACTGATGGCTCCCTTAGAGCTTTAGATCAACTTTCCCTGTGGGACAAACTCTTACTTATCAAAATTTGCTACAACAGGCCCTGTATCTTGCAGGACTGTGCATATTTTAGGCTTGCTGCTCTGTCATTTTCAATCCACCTTTCATTCATTTTCATTCACCCCATTCTTATCACTGCCTCCAATAAAGTCAGTAGCAAGCATTACAAAATCCCAACACCTGTTCCAATCAAGATCCTTGAAGTAGAGCAATCTCTGGGATGATCTGTGACCATTCAAGTGGACAGATTATAGCCTTAGGATTGATCCAATTATTTGGTTCAGATTAGATTCTTATACATTACATCTGAGCTTGTAGCCAGATGAAGGATTGTAGCAAATCTGTCCCATGCATTACCTTTGATCCAATTGAATTTCAGTAAAGAGCAAAACTCGTAGCTGTTGTTCTCCACCTTTTGATTTTAATCTTTTTCTTCATTCCTTTAAATATGAGTTTCAATCAATTCTAGATCATTTTGCATTTGATTTTTATAGTTTTGAGAAAAGTGACAAATCTTAGAAACCTCTCCTCTTTTCTGCTTTGATTTTTTAAATTATGATAGAGTGTCAGATCTGTCACAGATCTGGATGTTTACCTCATTTCAAAGCACATTTCCCTGTGGACCTACCCTAACTTACCTATTAAAACTTGCTGTAACAGCCCTGGTTCTTGCAGGACTGGTTTCTTACCTTGATCCCATCTCTTTGTAATTGTGCCTTTTATTTTGATGTTTTAACCCTTTAATAGTTGTAAGGTAAGCAAGTCAACAAGTTTTTGGCGCCACTGCCGAGGATTTGTGTTTTTAAATAGGTAGATCTAATTTTTTCTCATTTTAGACATTTCAGGTTGTACAGAGGCACTTCACCATTTTGATTTAATTGCTGATCTCGCTTTGTAATGACATTGTCGCCGTAGTTTAATTTTGTATTTTATCTCGAGATCTGTGGTTGTAAGAGGAGCATTGTGCTTTTTGGAGGAGCAAGTTGTGCTAAAGTTTGCATTTCCTACCCTCTTTACATTTCTAGATCTGTAATTTTTAGATTTGCAGCATTAGTTGTGTGTTTTTGAAATTATTTTATTGAAATCTGTGCCGTAATTTTTGTGTGTTGTACTTGTTTCCTGTTGTGTGTATCATTGGTAGGAGATCTCTAAATCCTGAGATTCTCCCTTTAGATCTTGAAGTTGAGAGGCTTCTTAGACCTAAGGAGTCTCCACACACACCTGTGGTTAATTCCGAGATTTCTATAATGGGTGAGCAACCTAGGACATCGAAAGAATTCAATGCACTAGGGGTGTACAATTCCCCCTTCTGCATTCAATTCCCTACTGTCCAAGGGAACTATGAAATTAAATCTTTCATCATACAGATGCTACCCTCTTATCATGGCCTAAGCAAAAAAGACTCATACAAGCATATTGATGAATTTTTAGGACTGTGCACTACTTTCAACATTGTAGGTTTGGGGGAGGAAGCAACCAGGTTGAGACTCTTTCCTTTTTTATTAAAGGATAGGGGCAGAACTTGGTTGTCAATGCTCCCAACCAATAGTATTCAATCTTGGAATGATCTTCAATGTCAATTTTTCGCCAAGTTTTTACCCATGTCCAAAACAGTTAGCTGAGGAAGAGCATAATTTCATTTGCTCAAGCCCCAACTGAAAACTTTCACTAAGCATGGGAGAGATTTAAGGAACTCTTGAAGCAATGTCTCCATCACCAAATTCCTGAATGGTAACTTGTTGAAAGTTTCTATCAAGGAATTGATCCCAAGAGTAGGGATATGGTTGATGCCTCATGTGATGGTACATACCTCCACAAGACAGCTAATGAGGCTTTGGAGTTGCTTGATATCATTAGTGAAAACTCCACGCAAAGGAAGACCTTGTCAAGGGACTTTGAGACCTCTGTTAGATTTGTAAGAGAACACTACAAGAGGAAAAATATATGAGATTAGTGGATACAATGATTTGAAAAGGAAGGTGGATAGCTTAACTCAAAAATTTGATAAGCTCATGGGAGCAATGCAGTCACCAATGGTTCCCAAAGTGAAGGAGGCATGTGTGATATGCCAATCCCCCATTCACTCCCTTGAGGAATGTCCCTCTGCTGCCCAATTTCCAGACCTTATGATGGAACATGTGAATGTTGCTCAGTCCTTTGGAAAATAGCCTGCTGCTGGTTAACATTAGAGAAATCACTCCAACTTGAGGTGGAGACAAGATACCTTCCAAAACAACCAGCAGCAACAGCCACAACAGCAATCCATGCCTTATAGGAATGCCTAGCCATATGAGCAGGATTATTTCCCAAGGTCTCAATACCAACAGCCAATGGCCCAGCTAATGGCTCAACCCATGCATCAAAGTGCACTAGCCCCAGCACCCTCTAGATCCCTCCCATTTGAAGATTAGGTTCTGGCTTCATTACAAAATTTGGGCTCTTTGTCACAAACTATTAACTCCCATAGCCGAAGTATTAAGGAGATAGAGGACCAACTTGGTAAGCTATCTAATACTTTGACTAAGAGAGAGGAGGGAAGACTGCCTAGTCAGCCCATGAACAACCCAAGAGGCCAGTACATGGTGGGTGAGACTTCTTCCCATGAAGAAGCAAAATTTGTCACCACTTTGACAAGTGGAAGGCTGGTTGATAACAAAGTTGCTGTTGAGACCGATGAAAAAAGTGCAGCCCATGATGATATGTAGCAGGAGTAGCATATAAGAAATAAGGGGGGTGTTGATGTGCCCCAAACAGAAAACTGAAAACAAAAATAAAGAAAAATCTTATGAGCTTGCTAAGGCGGCAAATGGGAGAGTTGTCCCCCATTTGCCATTTCCCAATGCACTTCAAGCACCTTCTCCGTTTGACAAAGGGAATGCTAAAGTGGAGGAGATGATGAAAACATTCAAACAAGTAAAGATCAACTTGCCTTTACTTGATGCTATCAAGCAAGTTCCAGCCTATGCAAATTTTTTGAAAGAATTGTGCACCCAAAAAGATAATGTAAGATACACCTATCCAAGAAAGTCTTTTGTGCTGAGAAAAGTAACCAAGTGTTGTCCATTGCAACCCCAACCAAGCTTCAAGACTCAGGAGTTCCCACTATCCCCTGCATCATTGGGGATCACACCATTGAGAAGGCCTTGTTATATCTGGGAGCTAGTGTAAACCTACTTCCATATTCAGTTTATGAGAAGTTAGGCTTGAGAGAATGGAAGCCCACACATGTGGTGCTACAGCTAGCTGACAGATTTGAAAGGAGGCTTGTGAGAATGATAGAAGATTTGTTAGTTGGGGTTGATAAGTTTTTCTACCCAACAGATTTTATGGTTCTTGACATGGAGCCAAGCAAGTGTACCACCTCCATTCCTATGATATTGGACAGACCTTTCTTGGCCACTGCCAATGCTTCTATTCAGTATAGATCAGGAGTAATGGAGGTATCTTTTGGCAACATGAAAGTGAAATTAAATATTTACAATGCAGCAAGTCAGCCTCACTTGGATAGTGAAGATTGCTTTTTAATTGATGTATTGTATGAGCTTGTGGAAGAGACTTTTCCCAAGCTGCTGCATTGTGTTGATTTTTGTGATGTTTTTGAGAATGTGTTGAGTGAGATTGTGGAAGAGAAGGCCCCCACACCTATGGTTCAAGAGGTGAAAGCCTTAATTTCTGAAGTGGGGCCAGCAACCAGGTATCCTCCTTAGAAACTGGTTGTGTTGCCTCTTCCACCACCATCAAAGGCACCTTTGATACCTTCTCTCATATGTCCACTTGATGTGGAGTTAAAACAGCTGCCTAGAACCTTGAAATATGCTTTTTTGGGGGCAAATCAGAAGTTTCCAGTGATCATTTCTTCCTCTCACTGATGAGCAAGAGGAAGAGCTATTGTGTATTCCAAAAAAGCACAAGAGAGCAATAGGCTGGACTATTGCTAGCCCTAGGGGCATCAGCCCTGTTGTATGCATACATAAAATCTACTTGGAAGAGGGTTCCAAACCCTCTAGAGAAATGTAGAGAAAATTAAACCCCCACATGCAAAAAGTAGTGATGAAAGAAGTGGTCAAATTATTAGATGCTGGAGTCATATACCCCATTTCAGATTCTGAATGGGTGGCACCTACCCAGGTGGTACCTAAGAAATTTGGACTCATTGTGGTGAAAATTGATATTGGTGAGCTTATTCCAACTAGGGAAACCACAGGTTGGAGGGTGTGTATAGACTATTGAAAGCTCAATTTGAAAACCATAAAAGACCACTTCTCTTTGCCCTTCATTGGCCAGATTTTGGATAAGTTGGCAGGCAAGGCTTTCTATTATTTTCTTGATGTATATTCGAGGTATAATCAAATCCATGTTTATCCACAAGATCAAGAAAAGACAACTTTCACATGCCCATTGAGCACCTTTGCTTATAAAAGGATGCCATTTGGATTGTGCAATGCCCCTGTAACTTTTTAAAGGTGTATGTATGCTATTTTCTGGCATGATTGATCAGTTTTTAGATATATTCATGGATGATTTTTCTATCTTTGGGGACAGTTTTATTCAATATCTACACCATCTCAGCCTTGTGTTGTAGAGATGAGAGAAAACCAACTTGGTTTTGAGTTGGGAAAAGTACCATTTTATGGTCAATCAAGGCATTGTCCTTGGCCACGTGGTTTCTCACAAAGGCATTGAGGTAGACAAGGCTAAAATTGATCTGATTGCACATTTTCCCCCTCCTAAAACTATCAAACAGGTCAGATCATTCTTGAGGCATGCTAGTTTTTATAGGAGATTCATCAAAGATTTCAGTAAAATCTCAAAACCCCTTTGTCACTTGTTGTGCCAAGAGGTTCCCTTTAAATTTCATGATAAATGTCTTATTGCTTTTGAGCTTTTGAAAGGTTGTTTAACTTCTGCACCTATCCTTGAAGCACTTGATTTTTCTTTGCCATTTGAGCTGATGTGTGATGCATCAAATTTTGCTATTGGTGTAGTATTGAGACAAAGGAAGGATAAGGAACCTTGTGTGATTGTTTATGCAAGTAAAATCATGATTGATGCTTGTTAAGACCTGAAAAGTACCACTTTTCACCCCTTAACTTAACCTCTGCTAGACCCTTAGTCATTTAATAAATGTGTGTTAAGACCATTTTGTAGGTAATAAGCAACAGCTGCAAATAAGGCCCTAACCCTGCTAAGAAGCCTACTTTTGCACCATAACTGCAAGCAACTGGTAACCCATTCATAGAGGAAATAAACACCAAGATAGAACACACCTGGATGTACACATTGAATGCCTAAGTGGGCCCCAGAAGTTCCTCAGAAGAGAGGAAGTTGGACCCAGACAGAGAACTTGGCTGCAGCATAGGCAAAGCACAGCAGCAACAAGTCAAGAAATGAGCCTCGCGCAGATGCCGCAAGGTTCATGTGATTCAGAGAAAAATGCTTTGCGCAGTTGTCGCAAGTTTTTCAAGGTAGCACACCAATTGCTCAAGCTGTTCTCGCATGGATGAATGACAAAAGGGCTTGAGAAGCAAACTTCACGCAGTTCTCGTGAGGCTCAGTTGTAAGCGCTCGTGCAGTCTCTCGTGGCTCAAGAGAGGAGCATTTAACCCTCGCGTGATTCACTCAGACAAGATGAGGAGAGAGAGAGTTCCAAGCTCATCTGTGCATAGAAGTTACACAATGGCCGTGGGATGCAAATCTTCAGGGGACTGCTCGCACAATCCAGGGGCTGATGCAATTGCTTCTTCACGGGGATCCCCGCGAGATTCATTAAGGAATGAACTGTGCGTGCAATTCCCGCGCCACTCAAATGGAAAGTGCAATCTCGTGACGACCAGAGCAATCCCGCATGACCAAGCTATCTATCCCGCGACTGCAGGAGTTTCAAGTCAATTCAATCCTGCGACGACCACTCTATCATGAGATAAGACCTGGAAACCATTGCTACCTAGCGAGGCTTGGAATCTTAACTTTCCCCCACTTCTGCAGGGGCAGTTTGGGAACTTCCAGCAACTAGGGCATGCACTCTAATGCTCCAATGCTCCAATCTCCGTGCATATGCCCCGAGGCATCCAAGGAACAGAAATGGGCCACTTTTGCATCATTAAAATTAAGGTTTTCCTAACCCTAATGCTCCCACAGCCGACTGCTATATAAGCCTAAGCCTAGTTTAGGTTTGAAAAGGGAAGGTGAGAGTTGAATTCCTCCTATCTTCTTGGATCGACTGTAGAGTTCCAGTAGGCTACGGCTAGGGTTTAGGCAACATTTTTTTCCTTTTTCTTCTCTCCATAGCCCAGCACTTGCTGGCTATACCTTTGTATGTCTATTTGGAACAGTTTGAATGAAGTTTTATGATAGGATGTTATACATGTATGGGATTAGTGTTTGAGGGTTGCTCTGTACAAGGCTGCTTCCTTGAGTTCCTCCATTGCTAAGTTATATTGTAAGTAATGGAGGATTATTTTTAAGGGTTTACTCAAATCCAAGTGACTTGTGTGTCCAGGCTAGTGCACATATGCAGGCCTATGCCCCACCACAGGATCCACTAAATCTGAATCCCCATGGGAGCCTGAGCTGGTAGCCTTGTCAACATGGTGGTGGCAGTAATCTACTTGTTCTGTCTCAGACCTCTGTGAGGAAGATAGCCTCTATGGATAGTCTATGGCCATTTAAGTGGACAGGTTATAGCCCTACGATGAGGCCAATCCACAGATCTAAGACAGATTCTTCTTCTCTGCACTTGTGCTTGTTGCCCTATGAGAGATTGTGCAGAGAGAGACTCCCCTGTATGTGTATAGACCCACCATCAGATGGTAGATCTGATCTGGCTATAGATATTGTAGGCCTGTGATTGGATCACTGCTATCTCTATAAAGCAGTGAACAACTAGATCTAAAGCTAGTACTCAAACTCTTGCTGGTCCTGTGTGTCCAAGCTAGTGCACATATGCAGGCCTATGCCCCACACACAGAACTTTAGAGCTTGAAGTTCCTATGGATTCTTGAGCTGGTAGCCTGGATGAAGTAGTGCCTACAATGATAAACATGTTCTGACCCATCTATGGATTGTGGTTCCCCTATTGGATAGTCTGTGACCATTTGAGTTGACAGGTTATAACCATAAGGGATTGGATCATGGCACAGGGGTGAGTTGGATCCTTTCTCCTCTATGGTGATAATGTAGCGATTGGACAGGGCTTCTATAGCTGCAGATCTGAGTCTGAGTTATAAAACCCATCAGATCTGTCCCTAATAGCTTACTTCTCACCCTTTTATATTTATTTTCTCACATTCCAACATTCTTCTCAACCATTTCTGTAGTTTAGGCATTAGGTTACCATAAGATTTAAATAATAGTGACCTTAAATCTCCTTCCATTTAGGATTGCCAGATTTGTAGTCAGATCTGGAGGGCCTACTAAAAATGGCTCCCTTGGAGCTTTAGACCATTTTCCCTGTGGGACAAACTCTTACTTATTAAAACTTCCTATAATAGGCCCTGTATCTTGCAGGTCTTGATTTCTTTCAGATCTACTGAATCCATCTTTTTTTCTTTTCACACTGCAGAAATAATCAACAATAAGTTTTTGGCACCATTGCCGAGGAATTTTGATCTATTAGTAGACCCTAGATTTTTATATTTTTAATATTCTTTGGTAGTTGTGCTTGTGAATAATTGATACTGCTAATTTACATTTGGATTTTTTTTTTGCAGATCTGAACAGTAGCATAGAAGGAAAGTTGAACTGCACTAGGAGTCTAGCTACCTCTGTTTGCATTTCTCTAACCCTCAAAACTCAGTCTATTTTCCTTTGCAAATTCCATAGCAGTTGATTAGGATAGTCGTAATTTTGTTTACATAATTCTTTGCGTTAATTGCAATGTGTCTGCAAGTAGCCTTCCCTACTATTGCTGTGTGTGCATGTTAGGAAGGAGAACCCTCAGTCCCACATTAGAGCCTCCTAACCCTGAGATAGAAAAGGCCAGAAGACCAAGAAGGCCCCGACACACCACAGTTGAGCCCCTTACAGAAACCGAGACAACATTCATGGGTGAAGAGCAACCCAGAACATTCAAGGAATTGAATGCTCCTGATGATTATAATTCCCCATTCAGCATTCAATTCCCAAATGTTCAGGGAAACTGTGAGATTAAAACCTCAATCATCCAAATGCTTCCCTCTTTCCATGGGCTCAGCAAGGAAGACCCCTACAAGCACATTGACCAATTCGTGGCCCTGTGCACAATATTTTCCATTACTAGTTTGGGACCAGAAGCCACTAGATTAAGGCTCTTTCCTTTCTCCCTAAAAGACAGGGCCAGCACCTGGTTAGCTACTCTCCCAAACAACAGCATTAGTTCTTGGAAAGACTTCCAAACTAAATTTTTGACAAAATTCTTTCTAGAGATAAAAACCAGCCAGTTGAGGAAAGCAATACTTGCTTTTACCCAATCTCCAACTAAAGATTTTAATCAAGCATGGGACAGATTCAAGGAGATGCTTAAACAACGTTCCCACCACAAGTTCCTTGACTGGCAGCTTGTCTAGAGCTTCTATAATGGGGTTGATGAGAAAAGCAGAGACATGGTAGATGCCTCTTGTGGCGGAACTTACATGCATAAAATAGCTGATGAGGCATGGGAATTGTTCGAGGTCATCAGTGAAAATGCTTTCCAAAAGAGATCCTTGTCAAGAACTATTCACGAGGCTTCTCCTAAAATGGGACTAGCTGCAACTTCCAAAGGAAAGATGTATGAAGTAACTGGGAATAATGACCTAGAAATGCAGATGGCAAATCTTTCTGATAAATTTAATAAACTATTGACTGTGGTGCAACCCAGATGGGCTGCACAGGTGATAGAGGCATGCCTGATATGTCAATCTCCACAACACACAGTGGAAGAGTGCCCATCTGCAGGGCAATACCCTGAGTATGCGATGGAACAAGTTGCTGCTGCCCAGTCATTTGGCCAGTAATAATCTGGTGGCTACAACAAGCAGCCATTTGGATACCAACACCAAAATGTTGGTTACTAGTGGAGGGACCACCCAAATTTGAGGTGGAGACAATATAATTACATGCAGCCACAACAAATGTTGGCCTTACCTCAAAGGCCACAATAGTAATTTAACCAGGGATATGCCCCAAGGTCAAATTTCCAGCATCAGCAGCTACCCAGCAGCAAAATCACTTGGTAGTTCCCCCACCTAAGGCCCGAAATGCTTCTTTTGAGGATCAGGTTTTGATCTCATTACAAAAATTAAAACGTTGACTCAGACTGTGAACTCTCACAGTCAATGGATAAAGAAAATGGAAGTGCAACTAGGCCAAATATCAAATGCCTTGGCCAAAAGAGAGGAGGGCAGGTTGCCAAAGCAGCTAGTGGCCAACCCTAAGGGCCAATATTTGATTGGAGAAGGTTCCTCAAGTTTTGAGGGTGCTAATGCCAATACAGCCCTAAGGTCTGGCAGGTTGGTGGACAACTAGGTTGGAAAGGAACAAGGACAGCTCATTTCCAAAGAATTTTCGAATGAATGTGAAAAAGAATATGTTAGAGCACAGAGCCAAGAATTGCCTGCTACCCTGCAACAAGAAAAAAATAATGAGGCTGTAGTTGAGCCTCAGCGGGAAATAAAAGATGAAAAAAGAAAAAAATAAAAGTTTAGTCATAGGCTTGCAGCTGAGGAACCAGCAGTACCTCAGTTGCCATTTCCTTAAGATTTGAGTGGCCCTGCCCCTTTTGATAAGGGGAATGCATAGATGGAGGAAATGATGGAGACCTTTAACCAGGTAAAAATTAATTTGCCCCTGCTTGATGCAATTAGACAGGCCCTAGCCTATGCAAAATTTTTGAAAGACCTTTATACCCAGAAAAGAAAAGCTAGAGGTCATTTGTCCAGAAAGGTCTTTGCAACTGATACAGTTAATTCTATATTAAACATAACAATACCAGAGACGTTGCAAGACCCAGGGATACCCACTCTTCCCTGCATAATTGGAGACCACACAATTGGAAGGGCCCTTCTAGACATTGGAGCCAGTGTAAACCTGCTGCCATACACTGTGTATCAACAGCTAGGTTTGGGGGAGCTAAAACCCACCCCCATTGTGCTATTAATGGCTGCTAGGTTTGAAAGGAGACCTATGAGAGTTGTTGAGGATGTCTTAGTAGGGATGGAATAGTTCTTTTACCCTACAGACTTCCTAGTTTTGGACATGGGCTACAACAAGAGTACAACCCCGATACCGGTTATTTTGGGCAGGCCATTCTTGGCCACTGCCAATGCCTGCATTTAATGTAGGTCAGGGATTATGGGCGTAACTTTCAGACACATGAAGGTTGAACTGAATGTGTACAATAGTGCAAAGTACCCTCAGCTGGACAATGAGGAAAGCTTTGTAGTGGATGTACTAGAGGAAGTTGTTGAAGAAGAATTGCCCACTCTGCTGGATTGGGGCAACATTGTCAAAAGTTTAGTTGAAGTTTGGGACATGGTAGAGGAAGAAAGCCCAGCTGTTATGACAGAAGACATGACCACATTGAAGTCTTTTATGGGCTTAGTGCAGCATTCCATTTAGAGACCTACATTGCTGCCTCTTCCTCAAACGAACAAAGAACCAATCTTGCCATCCACCCAACAAGCCCCTGATCTGGATCTCAAGAAGCTTCCAAAAACATTGAAATATGCCTTCCTTGAGAAAGGTGAAAAACTTCCTGTAATTATCTCCTCCTCTTTTACCAATGAGCAGGAGGAAGAATTACTAACTGTCTTGAGGAAGCACAAAAAGGCCATTGACTGCACCATTACGAACAGGATCCATTTAGAGGAGGGCTCAGTACCCTCTAGGGAATGGCAAAGGAAATTAAATCCTCACATGCAGAAAGTGGGCCTCAAGGAGATTATTAAATTGCTAGATGCTAGGGTAATTTACCCCATTTCTGATTCTGAATGGGTGGCACCTATCCAAGTGGTGCCCAAGAAATCTGAAATAATAGTCATTACAACTGAGTCTTGAGAGCTGAGACCAGCCAGGGAGTCCATTGGCTAGAGGTTTTGCATAGATTATCGGAAGCTCAACTCTAAAACTAGAAAAAACCACTTCCCTCTCCCCTTCGTAGATCAAATTCTAGATAAGTTAGCTGGAAAAGCTTTTTATTGCTTTCTTGATGGGTACTCAGGGTACAACCAGATCCCTGTGCACCCTCACAACCAAGAGAAAACTACATTTACTAGTCCTTTTGGCACCTTTGCTTACAGAAGGATGCCTTTTGGGCTGTGTAATGCACCAGCCACCTTTTAGAGGTGTATGTATGCCATATTCTCTGATATGATTGACAAGTTCTTGGAAATCTTTTTGGATGATTTCTCTGTATATGGGGATAGTTTTGGCCAATCTCAGCAACACCTCCACCTAGTCATGCAAAGATGTGTAGAGACCAATCTGGTCTTAAGTTGGGAAAAGAGCCACTTCATGGTAACACAAAGTATTGTGTTGGGCCATGTAGTCTCTAGAGAAGGGATTGAGATAGATAAGGCCAAAGTTGACCTCATTACAAATTTTCCCCCTCAAAGAATAGTAAAACAAATCAGATCTTTCCATGGACATGCAGGATTCTACAGGAGGCTCATTAAAGACTTCAGCAAAATTGCTAAACCATTTTTCCACCTGCTTTACCAGGATGTGCCCTTTGATTTTTCTGCTGAATGTCTTAAGGCTTTTGAAACTTTGAAGATATGCCTCACCTCTGCCCCTGTACTCCAAACACCTTACTATGCATTACCCTTTGAGCTGATGTGTGATGCATCCGACTTGGCAATAGGTGCTGTTTTGGGTCAAAGGAAAGATAAGCTGCCAGTGGTCATTGCCTATGTCAGCAAATCACTTGCTGAAGCTCAGCTGAATTACACCACAACTGAGAAATAGCTTATGGCAGTGGTTTTTGCTGTTGACAAATTTAGACCTTACCTACTTGGGTCTAAAACTGTAATATTCACAGACCACTCAGCATTGAAATACCTATTATCCAAGAAAGATGCTAAGCCCAGGCTGATTAGATGGATACTCCTGTTGCAGGAGTTCGACATTAAAATCAAGGATAAAAAGGGTGTGGAAAATGTGGTGGTTGATCACTTGTCTGGAATTGTATTGGAAAAATGTGTTGATGACCCTACAATCCTTGGTTCCTTGGTATGCACACATTATAAATTATTTAGTTGTAGGCAAGATTCCGGCCCATTGGACCAAAATGGACAACGACCTATTCTTCTCACAGGTCAAATTCTTTTTTTGGGAGGAACCTTGCTTATATAAATACTGTGCTGACTAAATCATCCAAAAGTATGTTCCAGAAAGTGTTGTCCCCCGTATTCTGGCCATGTGCCATGAAAATGCCTGTGGGGACCACTTTAGTGGAAGAAAAATAGCTAATAAGATCTTGCAGTGTGGGATCTATAGGCCTTCTTTATTCAGAGATACCAATACACACTGTAGGACATGTGAGAGATGTCAGAAATTAGGAGGGATATCCAAAAGAAACTCAATGCCTTTGCAGCCCATCCTTGTTGTGAAACTGTTTGATGTCTGAGATATTGACTTTATGGGCCCCTTTCCTCCTTCAAATGGTTATCATTTCATCTTAGTGGCAGTGGATTATGTTTTAAAATGGGTAGAAGCTATTGCCACAAGAACCAATGATCATCAAGTAGTCCTAAAATTTCTGAAGCAGAATATCTTCTCAAGATTTGGCACCCCTAAAGCCATTATCAGTGATGGGGGAGCCATTTCTGTAACAGAAATTTCAAGAGCTTGCTCAAAAAATATTCTGTCACCCATAGGATTGCTACTCCCTACCACCCTCAAACCAGTGGGCAAGTTGAAATTTCTAATAGGGAGATCAAGCACATCCTTGAGAAGACAGTGAGGACTGACAGAAAGGACTGGGCTGATAAGCTAAATGATGCATCATGGGCTTATAGGACTGCTTATAAGACTCCCATTGGGATGTGCCCATTCAGACTAGTTTATGGCAAGGCTTGCCATCTCCTAGTAGAGTTAGAACACAGGGCCTATTGGGCCATAAAAAAATTAAATCTAAACCTAACTTCTGTTGGTCATCCCAGGTCGCTGCAGCTGTCAGAACTGGATGAGCTAAGGATGGATGCATATGCCAATGCCCGGATATACAAGGACTGGTCCAAGGCTTTCTTTGACAAGGGTTTGTTGAGAAAGAGCTTCTTGGCTGGTGGAAAGGTTTGGTTGTTTAACTCTAAACTTAAATTTTTTCCTGACAAACTGAAATCCAAATGGGAAGGCCCCTTTATTGTCATGAATGTTTCCCCATCTGGTGCTGTGGAAATCAAAGATCCCAAGTCTGGGAAAACATTGAAGGTGAATGGTCAGAGGCTAAAGTCTTGTTTAGAAAAATCTGCTAAACCTATGGACACCATTCACTTTCAAGAGGACCCTTCATTAAACTAATCCACAGATGTGTCAATGTTGTATTATATGTACTTTGGCTTTGTTAGGTATGTACTACCTTCTTTTGTTCAAATTTTATAGGAAATTTTAGTGGCCTCACTTGAGTCTGAATCTATCTGGTCTGAGATTTTTTAAGCTTGGTTTTATAATTACTCATCTTGAGTTGGTGGTTTTTGATTGAATACACACTATTTGCATAATGATTTTTGATGACTATGCTTGAATGTTTGATACTATAAAGTGGGAGGCCATTTTAAAAAGTGTACAGGGGTGCCTTTGGTGGTGAGTTATACACCGGATCGACCATAGCACAAATGTAAATGGCGAGAATGAAGAGCGCGTGCTCTCTGTTTTAATACTTTCTTTGTCATGAGGTCCAAAATGAGGGAGCTGAGGAGGCTTTCTAATGTGCATATAAATGGAATACTTCACTAGCAATCGCATGACTCCAAGAAGTAAACCACAAGAGCCTCTCAGCCTTGTAATCAAAGTTGCAATTTATCATCGCTAGATTCCATTTCCCATCCCGCGACCATATATCTCCAACGCGCGCCAAGCTTAGTGATAAGCATTCCAAACCTGCAATTGTCTCATTTTTCAGTATTCTCTCTTCTCCAGCCAGCGAAACCCTAGCGTCTGCCTCCCTTCTCCCTCTCTCCTCCAACATCCATTATACAACCCATTATTCACACAAGGATCGTAGGGATTTGTTCCTAACGTCATCCCCATCAGTTGTCCTCTGCTCGGAGAGCTCGTGGTTCACTTTGCGTCAGATCAAACAGAACCCTACGATTTTAGGGTAAGCAATCAGATCTTAGTCTCCCTTTTTCATCTTCAAAAGTACTATCTCAGATAGGAGACTTGATAATGGCCCCTAAGAGTGCACCAAAGAAAAGGGCCAGGGAAAAGGCCACTGTTGAGCCCACTCCTAAGAAGGTCAAGGCTTCTAAGGCACCGAAAAAGGGAAAGGAAGTGGTTGAGGAGGTGGAGGAGCCAACCCCTGCTTTTTCTATACCCTCTGAGCTCATGGCTTCAATCACCTTGGAGCCTGAAACAACTTTTGACCTACCCTTCTTCGAGAAGGAGCCTCTCTCTGCCTCTGCCATTGAATTTATGAGCAAGGCTGGTCTGACACCCTTGATGAAAGGAATTACAGCACTAGCCTAGCCTAGGCTAGTGCAACTCTTTTATCAGCACATCAGGGTCACCAAGGACCAAGATGGACAACCAGGCTTCCTCGTGCTGATTGATGATTTCGATATGTTAATGGAGGTATTCAAAGATCCCAAATTGCATTTGACAAGAGTCGGATATGGCCCTCCCCTGAGTGCCTCAATTGATACCATTGCGATGGCTCTTACTAGAGGATTAAAGGCCTCAGGGGATTCCATAAGAAGAAGAGAGTTGGAGCCTAGACTCCTTTTTATTGACCAGGTTCTGAGAAAGAACATCAACTGCTCAGGCCATTAGCAGGAGAGGAGGACTCCTATTGCTGATGTTGTTTGCTCTTTCTCTCTGGGCCATGGCTTCCATGCAGCCTGATTTATTTTTGAAGCAATGAAGGACTTAGTGGAGAAACTAGGGCAGAAAAAGAAGCCACACACACTCCCCTATGCCAGAGTCATCACCAAATTGCTTTTGAAGGGGGGTACAAGATACCAATAGGAGAGGAGACTACCACCCTCACACCTACAACTTTTGCCAAGAGGCAATGGGGAATCAGCAGGAGCCTGATGGAAACCCAGAAGAAGAAGAAGGCTCAGGCTCAGTTGCTCCCAAATGTCAGATGAGGCGGTACATACAGTGGCCCACTGACTACCAAAGAAGTGGTTCAAGATCTTGTTACTACCACTACTGTAGCAGCCCCAACATCCACCCCACCTATTACTGCAGGATCCCCTATCCTGACAACATCCCATCCCATTACACCATCAACCTCTCTCCCTTCCTCCACTACATCCCATTTCCCTTCCCCTACTCCATCTCACTCTCCTCTGTCTTCATTGTCCATGCCCACACTCCCTTTTCCTGTGATTGGTACCTGGGAGGACATAACCCCCCATGTTAGCCCCGCACCTTCCCCTACCCTACCTCAATACACAGTCCCAATTCCCCCATCATCTTCACAAAACCCTGACAGCCCTCCACTGATCTCATACAAGAAAAAGAAAACCACTGACACAACCACCACCAAGTCCCTACCCCCACACACAATCTATTTTATCCCCACTGAAACACCTCACATTGACCAAGACACCACTCAAGCCATTCCTACTACATCCCCACTCACTGACATAGACCTCGATCTTAACACAACCACCGGATTCCAAGCCTTTATGGCTACTTTCCTTGATACGATGCCCACCCACTACACCCCCCTCCCAGATTCCCCAAATTTGTTCCCACATCACTCACCAGAACCCCAATCTCCTCCTCCTTCCACTTTCCATCATGCCACTTCCTCCCCTTTTCAACCTGTTCCATCTTCTACACAACCTCCACCACCCAACCCAGACATACTAACACATATCCTCTCCCTCATCTAAAACATTCAATCAAAATTATCCACCACAACACAAACACAGGACCAGATGCAAACATAAGTCACAACCATCAAATCCACACTTCCGACATTGACAAACAAACCCATCCTTCAATAATCCCATCAAACCCCACTGATCCCATCCCCTTCTAGACCTGACTCCACAACCCAACCATTCCCTTTCATACCTTTCACCATCCCCTTTTTCCCTTTGCCAGTACCACCTACTCCTAGTGAGCCTACCTCATTTTCTTTCCCTCCCTTGCCTTCAATCCCACCTCTTATACTAGCCCCTCCAACATTCACTGACAAATCCATCCAAACAGACCCAGAACTTTTTATCCTCCCCCAACAACTCGACTTAACCAATGAAAACAACACTTCACCCCCCCAGGACCAATCACATTTTGCTCCTTCAGCTTCTTTTCCTATAGCCCCCACCCACTCCTATTACATCCCTCCCTACCTCACCCTCCTCCATGAAATGAGAGACCATCCCTACCTTAGGAGGGATGTCTTGAGAGGCATGGCCCAACTTAGGCACTCCATAGAGACCCCTCTGCAGCAGCAGATTAGTGACTTAGAGATTGCCTACATAGCCAAATTACTGGGTATTCCACTTGGGTGGACAACCATTTTGGATGCCTTTGAGAAGGAGAAGAAGAAAGCATCTTATCAACAAATGAATGTGGAGCTTGAAAAGGCAAATACAAATGTGGAGAGGATGAAAGCCAAAATGTTCAAAAAAAGACTCCACAATGCCCAAGAAATCCTCCAAATCCACAAGGAAATCCACCAAAATGAACTCCAGCAAGCCCAAATCTGGATAGCCTCTTTGGAAGCTGCATTAGATGCTGCCAGAAGTGCAGCTCAGCAAACCGCCCCACTCTCTCCCCTCATTCTTAAACCTGAGCCTGAACTTACCCATACCCCTGCTGCCCCTCCTTCATCACCTCCTACTGAGCAAACTTATCCTAAACAAAGAAAAGTCACTGCTAAGAGGACTGCTTACACAACATCCTCTATCAAAATTGGCAAAGAGCCAGCTGCCCAGTTTGAGGAGGCACAACCACATGGCCAGCAAGAAAAAGGGAAGTGCCCTGTAGCCCCCCCTGAGCAAGAAAAAGGAAAATCTCCTATGATCCCTCCAGAACCCAAGACCAGAAAAATGAGGGTGAGGGCACCAAAAGTCCTAACCATGAAGCAACCCCTAGCCCAACCAAAGAAACCAAGGCAGCCAAAGACAAAGGGTCCTACTGGGAAGCAACCAAAGCAGAGAAAGGACAAATCTCCCACAGACAGAACCAAGTCCAAGCTCAGTTCTGAGAACAAAGTTGAACTTAGGAAACATGTAAAACAGATGGGCTGGGACTGGTTCACAGACTCAGATTCCGATTCCTCCTCCTCTTAAACTAGATTGTAGTTAGGCTTTTCTTTCCTTTGTACTTCTTTTCTTGTACTTGTAATTCCAATTGTACATTTCTCTCTAAGATAATAGAATATGTTTTTTTTTTATATTGCTTTGTGTCTATTGTCTGTGTATGTGTAATATTTTTTTCATGACTGTTCCCCTACACTTTCTGTCCTTTGAACCAGTGAGGACCCTGCTCCTCATGGTTTGGGGGTGTGGCAGGGTAGGTCTGCCAATAGAATAGTTAACTTTAGTGTAGTAGTGGTGGTGTAATTGGGAGGAATAAAGTCAATTTCCAACTAACTTGCTGCAATGAGGAAATTTGTGGAAGCTTAAAAAAAAATTTTGCAGACATTTCGAAACTAAAAATTTTAAAATCTTTGCACCACCATGAAGATAACATCAGAAATTTTAAATATGTACCCAGTAAACCTAAGAGGAGAGAAAAAGGTGAAAATACACTCCATGAGTTAAAAAGAGGACCATATCTAGTGAGATTTGGGCCCATCAATTTCTGTTGAAGAGTGTTTTTGGTATTTTTTCTGCTCTAAGGTTTGATTGACTCATCACTTTGTCACTAGAAGTTAGGCACCTCCAAATCAGAACTGATCAACAACACTCATGACACTAAGGAGATGATGTAAGGCCTTCATTTGGATAGTTTGAACTTAAAATTTCCTACCCATTAAAACTGCCCATTTGCTTACACTCTTTAAGCCTTGAAAATCTTATTTTTCTTCAACAAACATCAGAGTACTCGCACCTTAACCTCATGACCTGATTCAACCTGACCCTCACTCTGAGAATTCAGAAGGTAAAGGAGATGCAGTTGAAGGTAGTGAGAGGGGTTCAACATTTGGTGGAAGGAGAGGAAGAGCAAATTGTAAACAATAGTGTAGCAGTGGTATATATGTGGCAACTCACTAGAAAAAAATAAAAAATAAAAAAAATAATATAAAGAGAAAAAGAAGAGAAGTCAAAAGAAGTCCTTCATATGAAAAATTGAAAAGAAGAGAAGAAGTTGGTGTTGCTACCCTAGCTGTGCTTTCTTTATTTGTTTGTGGCAAAAGAAATTTAAAATCAAAATAAAACAGGGGATGAAATCAGCACAACTGAGAAGTCCTAGACCTGCAAGATACAGGGTCCATTGTGGCAAGTTTTGATAAGTAAGAGTTTGTCCCACAGGGAAAGATGATCTACAGCTCCAAGGGAGCCATCTCTAGTAGTCCCTCAAGATCTGACTACAGATCTGGCAGTCCTTAAGGGAAGGGAGTTTAAGGTCACTTAGTTTACAGATCCTAAGGTAGCCTAATGTCTAAACTACAGAAAGGGTTGAGAGGATGGATGGAGTGTGGAAAATAAATATAAAAGGGTGAGAAGTATGTTATTGAGCCTAGATCAGAGGAGTTTTATAACTCAAATTCAGATCTGATGTTATAGAAATCCTGTCCAATGGCTATGTTATCACCGCTGAGGAGAAAGAATTCAGCCCATCTCTGTACCATGATCCAATCCCTTAAGGTTATAACCTGTCCACTCAAATGGTCACAGACTATCCCATAGGGGAACCATAATCCAGAGATGGGTCAAAACAAGTTAATTTTGTAGGCACTATTTCATCCAGGCTACCAGCTTAAGAAACCATAGGGAACCTCAACCTCTAAAGCTCTATGTGTGGGGCTAAGGCTGTATAGGACCATGATAGCCCAGACACATAGAACCAGTAAGAGATTGAGTACAACCTTCGATCTAGCTGTCCATTGCTTAAGTGAGGCTACAATGGTCCAGTCACAAGCCTACAATCTCTATAACCAGATTAGATCTAACATCTGATAGCTGATCTATACAAATATGGGGGAGTCTGCCTCTGTACAATCTCCCACCAGGCTAATACAAGCTCAGATGCAGAGAAGAAGGATCCATCTTGGATTGGTGGATTAGAATCACCCTAAGGCTATAACCTATCCACTTGAATGGTCACAGACTATCCCAGAGGTTATCCTCCTCACGGAGCCCAAGACAAAACAAGAATATCGCTGCCACCACCATGGTCACAAAGCTACCAGCTCAAGCTCCCATGGGGATTTCAGATTTAGTGGGTCCTGTGGTGGGGCTAAGGCTGTATGGGACCATGATAGGCCAGACACACAGGTCACTTGGATCTGAGTGGCCCTTAGAATCAGTCCTCCATTGCTTTGAATCACAGCCAAAGCAATGGTGGATCACAAGGCAGCAGCCTTGCACAGATCATCTCACAATAAAACACAAATCCCATAATGTAAAAATCCTATTACAGACTTCCATTAAACTAGTTCAAAATGCATACAAAGACATAGCCAGCAAGTGCTGGACTATGGAGAGAAGGAAAAAGAAAAAGAAAAACTACTTACAGCTACAAAAGAAAGGAAAAAAAATTATCTCAGATCAAATCTCTAAGAGATGAGATGTGTTCCCAGATCTGTTCCGAGATATTCCAAGATGTCTAAACCTAAGCTAAGTATGGGTTTATATAGCAATGGTGTGGCGGTGTATTAGGGTTAGGAAACCCTAATTTTAACGATGCCACGTGGCCTAATAGTGATCCTTGGATGGCTCGAGGCACGTGCATAGAGATTTAAGCATGGGAGTGTGTGCCCTAATCGCTGGAAATTCCTAGAAAGTCCTCTGCTGAAGCGATGGAAGTTAGAGTTCAGAGCTTCGCTAGGTAGCTATTATTTCCCAGACTTGTCGCGTGGTAGCTCTTACTCTTCGCGAGGATGGTTTAACATTGAAGCATCAACCGTCGCGAGGTTGCCTTGGTTTGCTCTTTAGGCAGTCGCGCGGTAGAGAATTGTGCTCTTACTGGATTGGGCTTCGCAAGGTTGAGCAGACATCAAAACCTCAGATGTCGCGGGGTTGGAGTGCAAGCAGTCGCGAGGTAGCTGTGCATTCGCTGGGTTGATCTTCGCAACGATGGATTTGAATAGTGCGAGAACTGCACGAGCATTTTTCTTCAATGGACTTCGTGAGTATCCTCGCGAGGTTTTAATAAGTTCTAAACTGCGCGAGGTTCCATATCTTAAGTGATCTTCATGAGGATGGCTCTGTCTTCGCGAGGATGCTTTCTTCTTGAATGGCACGAGAACTGCGCGAGGAGTTCTCTTCTGATAATTGCATCCCATGGTGACTACACGACAGCTGTGTGAGGAGTCTTCTGAAGCTCTCTCTCCTCAACCGTTCTGAGCGAACTGCGCGTGGTTGAGAGAGGTCTGCTTTGAACTGCGCAAGACTGTGCGATGTGTTCTACTCTTGAGCTTCGCGAGAGCTGCGCGAGTTTGTGCTTCTGAAGCTCTTTAGTTACTCAACTACGCGAGAAGTTATTGTAAAGTCTTAGGAAGCTCAGTTGAACTATGCGAGGCATATTTCTCTTGAATCCTCAAAAGCTTGGGTCAGCTGTGCGAGGCTCATTTCGGGTCTTGATTCAGGGTCCATCGTTCTGAGGGACTTTTGATGCCAAAACAAGCTCCTTAGCAAGATTCCTGGCCTTATTTCACTACTGATTATTACCTACATAAAACACCTAACAAGAACTTATTAGATGGCTAAGGGTCTAATCAAAGTTTAAGTTAAGGGGTGAAAAGTGGTACTTTTCAGGTCTTAATACACCCCCAAACCTAATCTTTGCTAGTCCCTTAGCAAAGCTACATTAAATCTACTAAAAAAATTAAATGCCACTTTCGTAGGGAGCACGGATACATTTAACATATGTACCAAGCCTTTTAAACCCCTATGTGATACCTAGTGGAGGAGTGAAGTCTCCTGAGGGTTTTAAGTGAAGATACCCACAAACTTCTCAATGAAACAGTTAACAAAAGTACAATATCATCAAGTGAGCAGTCAAGGAGCAGACTTTGTTTACTCTTGAATCAGTAAACATAAAAGAAATTTAATCCATTGGTTGCACAGTAATTTAAACAGCATAAACTTCTCATGAATGTATAGCATTTCCAATCAGTTTACAACCATAGAAAACTACAGAAGTGTGTGCCAGCACTGAGCTCATCATCAGATTAAAAATTAGGTTATAGGTCATACATAATGCACTCAAGATCAGACCCAAAAACTTTTCAGGGCATACTCTCATAAGGGTCTTGTTGAGGGGTTCATTTTCTCTCAGGCTCAAGAGCAGTTACATCCCCCAAATGGGCCTGTAAGCATGAGCATAGGCAGAGTTCTTAAGTGTTGACATCATTGACACATCCTTACCATAGATTGGATAACTATTTATCTCCACATGACAGCTCACTCAACTTTGGATCACAAGGGCTTTTAACTGGGCTGGAATGTGGCTTATGGAGTGGGGTTAAAAAGAATGGAAGGTTGAAAAGGGGTTTAAAATTGAGAAATCAGTAGGTGGAAGAGGTGATTCATGACTTCACCTTCTTGATTTTAGCTCCTTTCTTCTTCTTTGAAATTTTCAGATTTGAAGTGATCAGTTTCTCTTCTTGATTTTGATTTTCCAAAAGGCAGATCCTCTTGACTCCTCTCATACTCTTCTTCATTATTATTTTCATTTCTTTTTTATAGAATTTTCTTCTTTTTATTTTTGTTTTTGCTTTTCTGAAATGCCACCATGTTCTCAGTTACCATACTGCCAAAATTTTGAGATACTTCTTCTCCATTCACCTAATGTTGACCATAGCTAGTCCATTTTCAACTCTTTCTCCTTTACCTTCTGAATTCTCAGAATGAGGGTAGACTGAATCAGGTTCATAGGTTCAGGTACATGTACTCAGGTGTATTTTGAAGAAATTTAGGATTTAAAGCTCAAAGGGGGTATGGACAAGGGCAGTTGCTTTAGGGTTGGTCTTTTTAGGCTCAAACTGTCCAAGAGAAGGCCTTGATCCTTTCCTAAGTCTCATGAGTGCTGTCAATTTTTTCAACTTGGAGTTTCCTAACTTCTAGTGAGCACAATGACTCAGCCAGTCCTTAGAACTAGATGAAATTGCCTTAGTTACTCCTCAAAGAATAAAAAAAAAATTTATAGGCCCAATTCTCACTAGTTATGGTCTTCCTTTGAACTTTTAAGTATGTCCTCACCTTTTTCTCTCTCTAATGATTCACTAAGTGCTGATACAAGTGAGTTTTCTTGGTGATCTCATTATGGAAATGTGAAAAATTAAAAGTTTATAATGTCTAAAGTTTGCAGAAATTTTAAATTTCTTATTTTTCATGATTCTTAAGTGATCATAGATCCATTTCCATATTACTTACATGACTCTGCTGCACTTAGGTTAACTATTCCATTGGCAGGGTCTGCCTACCACACCCCCAAACCTATGACGAGCAGTGTC
Source organism: Chloranthus sessilifolius (assembly GCA_021018995.1). Lineage (NCBI taxonomy): Eukaryota > Viridiplantae > Streptophyta > Magnoliopsida > Chloranthales > Chloranthaceae > Chloranthus > Chloranthus sessilifolius. The sequence continues at coordinate 45,542,216 of CM037592.1, forward strand.
CTCACTGATTCAAAGGTGAATGTACAGCAGATTTATTGATGGTAAAAAGAAAAGAAAAGAATATGGAACAAAACACACAATAGACAAAGTAAAATAGTAATGACAGAAGAAGAAAATCTATTAAAAATGTGAAATGTACAAACTACAAGAAAACAGAAGCAAAAGAGTGCAGAAACAGAAAAAAAATCCTAGGTACAATCTAATCAGAATCTGGCTCAAAACTTGTCCCAACCCATCTTCTTGGCATGCTCTTAAAGGTAAGCCTCTTCCTCTTTTTCTTTCGCTCCCTCTCTTCCTTTCTTTGGGCCGCAGTTTTGGGTATGGTTGGTGGTGGGTTTAGGTTGTGGTGGATAGCTGGGTCTGGATGTCATGTATTAAGGAAAGGATATGGGTAAGGGTGTCTGAGGTTGGTTGGGGTGGAGTATGAGAAGAGGAGGGAACAGGTTGGAAAGGGGAAGTGGGGGCATGATGGAAAGTTGTGGGGGGAGAAGATGAAAGGTCTGGTGAGTGATGTGGTGAAGGGAGTGGGGAATCTGGGAGAGGAATATCATGGGTTGGTAGGGTGTCAAGAAATGTGGTCATGAAAGCCTGATACCCTGAAGTAGTGGCTAGGTTATAGTAAAGGTCGGGGAGTGGAGATGTAGTTGGGAGGGGTTGGACTAAGGGTTGGTCAATATTTGGTGTGTCCGTGGGAATGATAGGGGTGGTGGAGGTAGGTAAAGATAAGGTAGGGGTTGTGTGAGAGGTTTTGTTTTTAAGGTAGGTTATCAAGGGAGGGCTGTCAGGGTTTAGTTCAGATGAGGTTGGAGATATTGGGGCTATGTATTGATGTAAGGTGGGTGAAGGGGGAGTGCTGTCATGGGGCTCTACACTTTCCTCCCAGGAACGAATGACAGGGGGAGGTGGAATGGAAAAGGGGGATAAGAGAGGGAAAGGGAGAGATGGAATGGGTAAAAAAGCTGATGGAGGGGCAAGTGTGGGGGGTGGAGGTATTGCTGCAGAAGCAGAGGTGATAGAAGCTTGCACCACCTTCTTTGGAGCAGGGGCTTTAGCCCTCGTTTTGGGGTTAGGGGTGGCCTTTACCACTGTTGTTCCCTCTCCTTGCTCAGAAGTAACCTGAGCTTCAGCCTTCTTCTTCTTCTTCTGGGGATCCATCAGACTCCTACTGATCCCCCATTGTCTTTTGGCAAAAGTGGTGGGAGTGAGGTCAGCAGATAACTCCCCCACTGGTATCTTGTATCCTCCCCTCATATGTAATTTGGTGATGAGTCTTCCATAGGGGAGAGTGTGGATCTTCTTTTGCAGCCCGAGCTTCACCATTGTATCCTTCATAGCCTCAAAAATCAATCACGCAACATTAAATCCATGGCTCAGAGAGAAGGAATAGAGAGCATCAGCAATTAGTGTCCTCCTCTCTTACTGATGGCCGGAGCAATAAATATTCTTTCTCAGCACTTGATCAATGAACAATAATTTGGGATCCCAATCTCTTCTTCTGATGGAGTCCCCTGTGGCCTTTAAACCTCTGGTAAGGGCCTGTGCAATGGTATCAATGGGGGCAGTCACAGGGGAACCATAACCGCAGTTGGGATAAAAAATGGCAGGGATGCCCATGACTTCAGCAATCAACTATGGGCTGAGTAGCATCTCAAAATTGTCAAATAACACAAGGAGGCCTGGCTGCCCATGTGCGTCTGGTCTGACCCTAAGGTGCTGGTAAAAGAGTTGCACTAACCAAGGGTAGGCTAGTGCAGGAATCATTTGCATTAAGGGGATCAAACCCGCCTTACACAAGAACTCAATGGCAAGTGCTGACAATGGCTCAGATTCAAAGAAAGATATATCAAAAATGGCTTCAAGCTCTAAAGGAATGGAAATGAGGAGCTCAGAGGGTGTAGAGTAATTAGGTGTTTGTTCAGCCACCTCAGGAACCACCTCCTGTTAAGACCTGAAAAGTACCACTTTTCACCCCTTAAATTAACATTTGATTAGACCCTTAGCCTCCTAATAAGTTCTCGTTAAGTGTTTTGTGTAGGTAATAATCAGCAGTGAAATAAGGCCAGGAATCTTGTTAAGGAACCTGCTTTGGCTCCAGAAATCCCTCAGAAGAATGAACTCTAAATCCAGACCTGAAATGAGCCTCGTGTAGCTGACCCAAGCTTTAGAGGATTCAGGAGAAATATGCCTCGCGCAGTTCAACTGAGCTTCCCAAGACTTTATAGCAACCTCTCGCACAGATGAGTGACTGAAGAGCTTCAGAAACTCAAACTCGCGCAACTCTCGTGAAGCTCAAGAGTAGAACACATTGCGCAGTGTAGCACAGTTCAAAGCAGACCTCTCTCAATCTCATGTAGTTCGCTCAGAACGGTTGAGGAGAGAGAGCTTCAGAAGATTCCTCGCGCAGCTGTCGGACAATTGCCGCAGAATGCAATTAACAGAAGAAGAACTCCTCGCACAGTTCTCGTGCCATTCAAGAAAGAAAACATCCTGGCGAAGGCAAAGCCAACCTCATGAAGATCAAGTAAGACATAGAACCTCACGCAGTTTAGAACTCAATAGAACCTCACGAGGAAACTCGTGAAATCCAGTAAAGAGAAGTGCTCGCGAAGTTCTCGTGCTGCTCAAATTCACTCTCGCGAAGATCAACCTAGCGAAGACCGAGCGACCTCGCGACTGCTTGAAGTTCAACCCCACGACACTTAAGACTGTGTTTTCTACTCAACCTCGTGAAGCCCAATCCAGCGAGAGCGCAATTCTCTATCGCGCGACTGCCTGAAAAGCAAACCAAGGTAACCTCGCGATAGCTGAAGCTGTAATGTCAAATCATCCTAGCGAAGAGCAAAGAGCTACCACGCGACAAGTCTGGGAAATGACAGGTACCTAGCAAAGCTCTGAACCTAAACTTCCATCTCTTCAGCAGAGGACCTTCTGGGAATTTTTAGCAATTAGGGCACGCACTCCCATGCTCAAATCTCCATGCACACACCCCGAGGCATCCAAGGATCATTGTTAGGCCACATGGCATCGTTAAAATTAGGGTTTCCTAACCCTAATCCGTTGCCACCCCATTGCTATAAAAACCCATACCTAGCTTAGGTTTAGGTATCTTGGAACACATCTCAGTTCGTTTTTCTTTTCTCTTTCTTTTTATCTGTAAGTAGTTTTCTTTTTCTCTTTCCTTCTCTCCATAGTCCAGCACTTGCAGGCTATGCCTTTGTATGTGTTTTTGAATTAGATCAACAGAAATTCTGTAATAGGATCTGTATTTTATGGGATTTATGTTTGGATGTGAGATGCCCTATGTAAGGCTGCTGCCTTCTGATCCGCCATTACTTTGGCTGTGTTTCAAAGCAATGGAGGACTGATTCTAAGGGCCACTCAGATCCAAGTGACCTGTGTGTCTGGGCTATCATGGTCCTACAGCCTTAGCCCCACCACAGGATCCACTAAATCTGAAATTCCCATGGGAGCTTGAGCTGGTAGCCTTGTGACCATGGTGGTAGCAGCGATATTCTTGTTTTGTCTAGGGCTCCGTGAGGAGGATAACCTCTGGGATAGTCTGTGACCATTTAAGTCGACAGATTATAGCCTTAGGGTGATTCTGATCCACCGATCTAAGATGGATCCTTCTTCTTTACACCTGAGCTTGTAGAAGCCTGGTGAGAGATTGTACAGAGGCAGACTCCCCTATATTGGTATAGATCCGCCATCAGATGTTGGATCTGATCTGGTTATAGAGATTGTAGGCTGGTGACTGGACCATTATAGCCTCACTCAAGCAATGGACAGCTAGATAGAAGGTTGTACTCAATCTCTTGCTAGTTCTATGTGTCTGGGCTATCATGGTCCTATACAGCCTTAGCCCCACATATAGAGCTTTAGAGATGAGGTCCCCTATGGATTCTTAAGCATGTAGCCTGGATGAAATAGTGCCTGCAATGATTTACTTGTTGTGTTTTGACCCATCCCTGGATAGTGGCTCCCCTATGGGATAATCTGTTACCATTTGAGTGGACAGGTTATAGCCTTAAGGGTGGAATCATGGCAGAGTGATGGGTTGGATCCTTTCTCCTCAGTGGTGATAATGTAGCCACTGGATAGGATTTCTATAACATCAGATCTGAATCTGAGTTACAAAACTCCTCTGATCTGGGCTCAATAACATACTTCTTACCCTTTTATATTTATTTTCCACACTCCATTTATCCTTTCAACCCTTTCTGTAGTTTAGACATTAGAATACTTAGAATAAGTGACCTTAAACTCCCTTCCTTTTAGGACTGCCATATCTGTAGTCAGATTTGGAGGGACTACTAGAGATGGCTCCTTTGGAGTTGTAGATCACCTTTCCCTATGGGACAAACTCTTACTTATCAAAACATGCTACAAAGGACCCTGTATCTTGCAGGTCTAGGACTTCTGAGTTGTGCTAAATTCACCCCCTGTTTTACTCTGTCCTTGATTTTTAAATAACTTTCACCACCAACCAATAATGTAAGCACACCAGAATCAACCCAACACCTCCTTCCCTTTTTGTTGTGCCGTAGAGGACTTGGCTTTCTTAGGGGCAGGCGCCACGGGAACCTGATCCCTGGCTCTCTTCACAGGTGCACTTTTAGGAGCCATTAAGATTCTCCTTGGTGAGTGTGCAGTTGAAATTTTAAAAGAAAAAATTAAGAGCTGAGTCTTACCCTAAAAGTTAGGGTTCTGTTCAATTTGATGCACGGTAGACCGCAGGAGCTCCTAGCAGGGGGCAACTGTTGATGGAAGCTTTAAGAACAAAAATCTAGAATTTCAAAGTGAATGATGAACTGTAGACAGGATGCCGGAGGAGAGAGATTGAGAGGAGTGGGAACTAGGGTTTCGCTGGCAGGAGAGGAAAGAGAAAGCAGTAAAGAAAAGCGGCACGGGGTTGGATTTTAAATATCGCGAGGCTCGGTGCGCTTCAAAAATATCTGCTCGCTGGATAGGCTGAATGGGTCACGAGATTAGATGTTCATTTAAACTACACGAGGAAGCCCACACAACTATATCTGAAACTCGCGATGGCAAAGCAAAGTAATTCTTTATGAACTGCGCGAGGAGAAACCAAACCAAATTTTCAGAACCCCGCGACGGCATAAACAGACTCAGAATTCACACACCCATTGAGTCAGCCTTTTGACCTTTGTTTTGTGGGTGGATTCTCTCACAGGCACTCTTCCAGGGACACCCATAAGCATTATAAAACATTAAAAAATTTCCATACTCTCAAAGCATTAAATTCACACATCATGAAAAACATTAAAACAATACCATCATCATTCAATCACTTGAAATTTTCAAACAAAGGGAACATGAATAAAAGTAGGCATAAAGCACTAAACTCAGACTCCAACAAGATCACTAAAAATTCCTATAAACAGTAAAATGCATAACATACAAAGTGCACAGTTCTTAGCATCAATTCAATGATAGATCCCCTTCAGGGTTTGAGGATCCTTCACCAATCAAAAATTGGCCCTTGGGATTAACCATTGGTTGACTGGGCAACCTTCCCTCTTCTCTTTTGGCTAGGGTATTCGCTAGTTGGCCAATCTGCTCTTCCATCTTCTTGATGCTCTGACCATGAGAATTCACAGTCTGAGCCAAGGAACCCAGGTTTTACAGTGAGGTCAAGAACTAGTCCTCGAAAGAAGTATTTCTGGGTTGAGATGGGGGTAAGACCAATTGATTTTGTTACTGATGGGGCTGCTGATGGTGCTGGAAGTTAGACCTATGGGCATACCCTTGATTGGCCTGCTACTGTGGCCTTTGAGGTAAAGCCAACATCTGCTGGGGCTGCATATAGTTGTCTTGCCTCCACCTCAGATTTGGGTGATCTCTCCATTGGTAACCAGCATTTTGGTGTTGGTAACCATATGGCTGTCTGCTGTAGCCACCAGATTATTGCTGGCCAAAAGATTGCTCAGTAGCAGCATGCTCCAATACTAATTCGGGATATTGCCCTGTAGATGGACATTCCTCCACTGTGTGCTGTGGGGACTGGCATATCAGACATGCCTCCCCCACATGAACTGCCCTTCTGGGTTGCATCACAGTCAGTAATTTGTCAAATTTCATAGAGAGGTTTGGCATCTACAGCTACAGGTCATTGTTCCCAGACACGTCACAAACTTTTACTCTTGTCAATGCAGCATGCCCCACTTTTGACTCAGACTCTTGACTAGTTCTTTCCAAGGATAGTTTTTCAAAAGCATTTTCACTAATCACCTCAAAAAATTCCCATGCCTCATCAGCAGTTTTGTGCATGTAAGTGCCACCACAAGAGGCATCAACCATATCTCTACTTTTCTCATCAATCCCATTGTAGAAGATTTGAACAAGCTGCCAGTCTAGGATCTTGTGGTGGGGGCATTGTTTGAGCATTTCCTTGAACCTATCCCAGGCTTGATTAAAATCCTCAGTTGGGGCTTGGGCAAAAGCAAGAGTTGCCTTCCTCAACTGGCTAGTTTTTGTCTCAGGGAAGAACTTGGTCAGGAACTTTGTCTGCAGGTCATTCCATGAAGCAACGCTATTGTTGGGAAGAGTGGTCAATCAGGTACTAGCCCTATCCTTCAAAGAGAAGGGAAAGAGTCTTAGCCTAGTAGCCTCAGGTCCCAAACCAGTGATATTAAAAGTGGTGCACAAGGCTAAGAACTGGTCAATGTGCTTGTAAGGGTCCTCCTTGCTAAGCCCATGGAAAGAGGGCAGCATCTGGATGATTGAAGTCTTTATTTCATAATTCCCCTGAACATCAGGGAATTGAATGCTAAAAGGGGAGTTATAGTCATCCGGAGCATTCAACTCCTTGAGAGTTCTGGGTTGTTCTTCACCCATATTTGCTGTCACAGATTCACTTGGGGGCTCTCCTGTAGTGTGCCTGTCTCTTCTAAGTCTCCTTCCCCTTTTTAACTCAGGGTTAAGAGGCTCTAAAGTAGGGCTGAGAGATCTCCTCCATAGCATACAAGCACACCAACAGCAAGGAGAGCTTCTTGCAGGCACATTGCAAATGAATAACTTTACAATTAATAAATTTATCTAACTAATTTATACCTATTCAAAGAATACATTTACAACTATCCTAGATACTACTAGAGAATTTTACAGAAAGATAGACAGATTTTTAAAAGTTAGAGAGTTTGCAAACAGAGGTAGCTAAGCTCCAATTGTAGTCCAACTGTCCTTCACTGCTGCTATCTAGATCTGTAAAAAAAAAAATTTACAAATATATCAGCAGTATCAATTATTCTTAACTACCAAAGAATAATAAAACTACAAAAACTTAGGGTCTACTAAAAGATCAACTATCCCCAGCAGCGGCGCCAAAAACTTGTTGCACCCCAGCTGTGCTTTCTTTATTTGTTTGTGGTAAAAGAAATTTAAAATCAAAATAAAATAGGGGATGAAATCAGCACAACTAAGAAGTCCTAGACCAACAAGATACAGGCCCATTGTGGCATGTTTTGATAAGTAAGAGTTTGTCCCACAGGGAAAGATGATCTACAGCTCCAAGGGAGCCATCTCAAGTAGTCCCTCTAGATCTGACTACAGATCTGGCAGTCCTTAAGGGAAGGGAGTTTAAGGTTACTTAGTTTACAGATCCTAAGGTAGCCTAATGTCTAAACTACAGAAAGGGTTGAGAGGATGGATGGAGTGTGGAAAATAAATATAAAAGGGTGAGAAGTATATTATCAAGCCTAGATCAGAGGAGTTTTGTAACTCAGATTCAGATCTGATGTTATAGAAATCCTGTCCAATGCCTACGTTATCACCATTGAGGAGAAAGAATTAAACTCATCTCTGTACCATGATCTAATCCCTTAAGGTTATAACCTGTCCACTCAAATGATCACAGACTATCCCATAGGGGAACCATATTCTAGAGATGGGTCAAAATAAGTTAATCATTGTTGGCACTATTTCATCTAGGCTACCAGCTCAAGAATCCATAGGGAACCTCAACCTCTAAAGCTCCATGTGTGGGGCTAAGGCTGCATAGGACCATGATGGCCCAGACACATAGAATCAGCAAGAGATTGAATATAACCTTCGATCTAACTGTCCATTGCTTGAGTGAGGCTACAATGGTCCAGTCATAAGCCTACAATCTCTATAACCAGATCAGATCTAACATCTGATAGCAGATCTATACAAATATGGGGGAGTCTGCCTCTGTACGATCTCCCACCAGGCTAATACAAGCTCAGATGCAGAGAAGAAGGATCCATCTTGGATCGGCGAATTAGAATCACCCTAAGGCTATAACCTGTCCACTTGAATGGTCACAGACTATCCCAGAGGCTATCCTCCTCACGGAGCCCAAGACAAAACAAGAATATCGCTGCCACCACCATGGTCACAAGGCTACCAGCTCAAGCTCCCATGGGGATTTCAGATCTAGTGGGTCCTGTGGTGGGGCTAAGGCTGTATAGGACCATGATAGCCGAGACACACAGGTCACTTGGATCTGAGTGGCCCTTAGAATCAGTCCTCCATTTCTTTGAATCACAGCCAAAGTAATGGTGGATCACAAGGCAGCAGCCTTGCATAGAGCATCTCACAATCAAACACAAATCCCATAATGTAAAAATCCTATTACAAACTTCCATTAAACTCAAAATGCATGCAAAGACATAGCCAGCAAGTGCTGGACTATGGAGAGAAGGAAAAAAAAAAAGAAAAACTACTTATAGCTACAAAAGAAAGGAAAAAACATGATCTCAGATCAAATCTCCAAGAGATGAGATGTGTTCCTAGATCTGTTCTGAGATATTCTAAGATGTCTAAACCTTAGCTAAGTATGGGTTTATATAGCAGTGGTGTGGCGGCACATTAGGGTTAGGAAACCCTAATTTTAAAGATGCCACATGGCCTAATAATGATCCTTGGATGCCTCGGGGCACATGCACTGTGATTTAAGCGTGGGAGTGCATGCCCTAATCATTGGAAATTCCCAAAAAGTCCTCTACTAAAGTGATGGAAGTTGGAGTTCAGAGCTTCGCTAGGTAGCTATTGTTTCCCAGACTTGTCGTGTGGTAGCTCTTGCTCTTCGCAAGGATGGTTTAACATTGAAGCTTCAACCGTCGCGAGGTTGCCTTGGTTTGCTCTTCAGGCAGTCGCACGGTAGAGAATTGCGCTCTCACTAGATTAGGATTCATGAGGTTGAGTAGACATCAAAGCCTCAGATGTCGCATGGTTGGAGTGCAAGCAATCGTGAGGTAGTTGTGCATTCGCTGGGTTGATCTTTGCGAGGATGGATTTGAATAGCGCGAGAACTGTGTGAGCATTTTTCTTCAATGGACTTCGCGAGGTTTTAATGAGTTATGAACTACACGAGGTTCCATGTCTTAAGTGATCTTCACGAGGATGCTTTCTTCTTGAATGGCATAAGAACTGCACAAGGAGTTCTCTTCTGATAATTGCATCCCGCGGTGACTGCGCGATAACTGTGCGGGGAGTCTTCTGAAGCTCTCTCTCTTCAGCCGTTCTGAGCGAACTACGCGAGGTTGAGAGAGGTCTGCTTTGAACTTTGCGAGATTGCGCGATGTGTTCTACTCTTCAGCTTCGTGAGAGCTGTGCGAGTTTGTGCTTCTGAAGCTCTTCAGTTACTCAACTGCGCAAGAAGTTGTTGTAAAGTCTTGGGAAGCTCAGTTGGATTGCGTGAGGCATATTTCTCCTGAATCCTCTAAAGCTTGGGTCAGCTACGCGAGGATCATTTCAGGTCTGGATTCAGGGTCCATCCTTCTGAGGGACTTCTGGTGCCAAAATAGGCTCCTTACCAGGATTCCTGGCCTTATTTCACTACTGATTATTACCTACATAAAACACCTAACAAGAACTTATTAGATGGCTAAGGGTCTAATCAAAGGTTAAGTTAAGGGGTGAAAAGTGGTACTTTTTAGGTCTTAACAGTTGGCCACTTTGAATATGAAAATATATCAAGGAAGATGAAGTTGTGTTGAATTGAAGGATGTGAAGTCATGAATCACCTACTTACCTTGTTGATCTCTTAAAATTTTGAATCCATTTCTTCCCCCTTCATTCTTTATAAACCTTAACCATAAGCCTCATTACAACCCCCTATAAAGACCTTGTTGATCCTAAGTGATATGAGCTGTCAGGTGGAGATGAGGGAGTGCCTAATCTATGGTGAAAAGTCATGAGGATGTCAGAAATTAGAAGCTTTACCTATGCTCATGCTTGCAAGCCCATTTGGGGTCTGTAACTGCTCTTGAGCTGCTTTAAATGTGAACACCCCTAGATATTCATTGTTGAGAGATAGCCCTGGTGAGAATTGTGTTTGACTTGTAACTTCATTGGGGTTGTATCCAACCTAATTTTTCAAATTTAAGGCAAGCTTGGTACTGCTTGTGCACATTGAATTTCTAATGTAAAATGATTAGTGGAAATGCAAACACATGCTAAAAAATTTAGAGTTTTAAATGGCCTGCATTACTACTACAATTTCCTCTAAATTCTAAAGAGATGTGGATTGATGCTTTATTCACTGAAATTTGTTTTGTCATTGACTTCACCACTTTTAACTATTTTAATGGTGAAGTTTGTGGGTATCTACACTGAAAACCCTCAGGGGACTTCACTCCTCCACTAGGGATCACCTAGGGGTTTAAAAGGCTTGGTACATATGCTAAATGTACCTGTGATCCCTATGAAAGTGGCATTTAATTAAGGTGTAGATGTTTAGTTAAAGCTTTGCTAAGGGACTAGCAAAGATTAGGTTTGGGGGTGTGTTAAGACTTGAAAAGTACCACATTTCACCCTTTAACTTAACCTCTGTTAGACCCTTAGTTATTTAATAAATGTGTGTTAAGACCATTTTGTAGGTAATAAGTAGCAGCTGCAGATAAGGCCCTAACCCTGCTAAGAAACCTGCTTTTCCACCAGAACTACAAGCAAGTGCTAACCCATTCACAGAGGAAAGAAACACCAAGGTAGAACACACCTGGATGTACACATTGAATGCCCAAGTGGGACCCAGAAGTTCCTCAGAAGAGAGGAAGTTGGACCCAGACAGAGAACTTAGTTGCGGCTTAGGCAAAGCACAGTAGCAACAAGTCATGAAATGAGCCTCACGTAGATGCCGCAAGGTTCAATGATTCAGAGAAAAATGCTTCGTGCAGTTGTCACGAGTTTCTCAAGGCAGCACACCAATTTCTTGTGTTGTTCTTGCACAGATGAAGGACAGAAGGGCTCGAGAAGCAGACTTCACGCAGTTCTCACGAGGCTCAGTTGTAAGCGCTTGCGCAATCTCACGCGGCTCAAGAGAGGAGCATTTAACCCTTGCGCATTTCGCTCTGACAAGCTAAGGAGATAGAGTTGTTGAGATATTTTAAGTGCTTGCTAATGACTTTATTGAAGACAGTGATAAGAATGGGGTAAATGAAAAATTAGTGAAAGGTAGAGTGATGATCACAGAGCAGCAAGACTAAAATATGCACAGTCCTGCAAGATACAGGGCCTGTTGTAGGAAGTTTTGATAAGTAAGAGTTTGTCCCACAGGGAAGTTGATCTCAAGCTCCAAGGGAGCTATCCCTAGTAGGTTCTCTAAATCTGGCTACAGATTTGGCAATCCAAAGTGGAAGGGAATTTAGGGTCACTATAATCTAAATTCTAAGGTATCCTAATGTCTAGATTACAGAAAGGGTTAAGAAGGATGGTAGAGTGAGAAAATAAATATAAAGGGTGAGAAGTATGTTATTAGGTATAGATCTGATAGGTCTTGTAACTCAGACTCAGATATGTTGGTATAGAAATCCTATCCAATGGTTACATTATCACCAAAGAGGAGAAAGAATCCAACTCACCCCTGTGCCATGATCCAATCCCTTAAGGCTATAACCTGTCCACTTAAATAGTCACAGACTATCCAATAGGGGAACCACAATTCAGAGATGGGTCAGAACAAGTTTATCATTGTAGGCACTACTTCATCCAGGCTAGAAGCTCAAGAATCCATAGGAACCTCATCCTTTAAAGTTCTGTGTCTAGGGCTAGGCCCACAAAGTGCACCAGCCTGGACACACAGGACCAACAAGAGTTTGAGTACTAGCTTTTAAGCATGGCTGTTCACTGCTTTAGAAGGACTGTGGTGATCCAGTCACAAGCCTACAATCTCTACGGCCAACTCAGATCTGCAATCTGATGGTGGATCTATTCACTATAGGGGAGTCTGCCACTGCACAATCTCTCACAAGGCTACAAGCACAAGTGTAGAGAAGAAGAATCTATCTTAGTTCCATGAATTGGCCTCACCCTAGGGCTATAATCTGTCCGCTTGAATGGTCACAGACTATCCACAGAGGCTATCCTCCTCACAGAGGTCTAAGACAGAACAAGAACATTGCTGCCGCCACCATGTTCACAAGGCTACCAGCATAAGTTCCCATGGGGATTCAGATTTAGTGGATCCTATGGTGAGGGAAGGCCTGCAAAGTGCCTAACCTGGACACACAGGTCACTTAGATCTAAATAGTACCTTAGAAGCAATCCTCCATTGCTTACAAAACAACTTAGCAATGGAGGATCTCAAGGCCGCAGCCTTGTACAGCACAACTCACAACAAAAACAACATCCCATACATGTAATAGATCCTATTACAAAACTTCCATTAAAATCTATACCAGATAATCATACAAAAGGCATAGCCAACAAATGTTGAACTATGGAGAGAAAGGAAAAGAAAAAATAAAAAAACTCCTAAACCTTAACCTTAGCCTACTGTAATTCTACAGTTGGTTTTTGGAGAAGAAGCACAGAAGTTAAGTCCCAAAGAGGGTCGATCCTCAAACCTAAGCTAGGCTTAGGCTTATATAGCGGTCGGCTTCCCCTCCAATTAGGGTTAGGAAAACCCAAATTTCTCTATGTAATTGCGGCCCATTCTTATCCCTTAGATGCCTCGGGGCATGTGCATGGAGATTGAAGGATTGGAGTGCGTGCCCTAATTGCTAGAGATTCCCAGATTACCCTTGCAGAAGTGGGGAGAAGTTTAGAATTCAATCCTCGCTGGGTAGAAATGATTTCAGATTTTTCCATGTGATAGAATTGGCGTCGCGGGGTTGAATTGACTTGAAATTCATGCAGTCGTGGTGTTGGCATTTTAGTCATCGCGGAATACAAATGGCTATCGCGAGATTACTCTTTATGCTTTGAATGGCACGGGGATTGCTCACGCAGTTCGTCCCTTGGTAAATATCGTGATAGATCTTCATGAAGAAGCAGTGTTCCAGAGTTTTTGGGTCGCGCGAGATTCACTGAAGGTCTGTATCTCGCGGCCACTACGCGACAGTTGCGTTCAAGAATACCTAAAGCTTTCTCTTGTGAGTGAGTCGTGCGAAGCTTAACGATTCTTCTTTTGAGCTGCGCGAGACTGCACGAATGCTTTAGACTGAGCCTCGCGAAGCCTATTTTTCAATTATTTCTGGCACCAAACCGTGCGAGAATGGTGCACAAACTGTGAGATCAGTTGTTGTGCTTCCTCCAGGGGCTCGCGACAACCGCACGAAGGCATTATCTCTGGTTCAATTGAACCCTGCGATATTTGGGTGAGGCATTCTTATTGATGTATTTTTGCTTGGATGTGCCTATGCTTTAGCCAATTCTGTGTCTGGGTTCATCCTTCGTTCTGTTGAGGTAGTTCTGGGGCAATAGTGGGCTTCTTGGCATGGTTAGGGGTTTATTTCCAGCTACTTCTTATTACCTACAGAATATGTTTAAAACACTTTTATTAAATGATTAAGGGTCTAATAGAGATTAAGTTAAAGGGTGGAAAGTGGTACTTTTCAGGACTTAACAAGAGTTTCAGGCACTTCTTCGTGCAGGTGTCGTGCAGTAGCCGCGGGATGCAAATCTTCAGGGGACTGCTCATGCAATCGAGAGGCCAATGCAATTGCTTCTTCGCGAGGATCCCCGCGAGATACACTAAGGAATGAAATGCGCGTGCGATTCTCGTGCAACTCAAATGGAAAGTGCAATCCCGTGACAACCAGAGCAATCCCGCGATGACCAAACTATCTATCCCGCGACGACCACTCTGTCATGAGACAAGACCTGGAAACCGTTGCTACCTAGCGAGGCTTGGGATCTTAATTTTCCCCCACTTTTGCAGGCGCAGTTTGGGAACTTTTAGCAACTAGAGCACGCACTCTAATGCTCCAATCTCTGTGCACACGCCTCGAGGCATCTAAGAAACAAAAATGGGCCATGTTTGCATCATTAAAATTAGGGTTTTCCTAACCCTAATGGTCCCATAGCCAACTGCTGTATAAGCCTAAGCGTAGTTTAGGTTTAAAAAGGGAAGGTGAGAGCTGAATTCCTCCTATCTTCTTGGATCGACTGTAGAGTCCCAGTAGCCTAAGGTTAGGGTTTAAGCAGCATCTTTTTCCTTTTTCTTTTCTCCATAGCTCAGCAATTGCTGGCTATGCCTTTGTATGTCTATTTGGAATAGTTTTAATGAAGTTTTATGATAGGATGTTATACATGTATGGGATTGGTGTTTGAGGGTTGTTCTGTACAAGGCTGCTGCCTTGAGATCCTCCATTGCTAAGTTATATTGTAAGCAATGGAGGATTATTTTTAAGGGTTTACTCAGATCCAACTGACCTGTGGGTCCAAGCTAGTGCACATATGCAGGCCTCTGCCCCATCACAGGATCCACTAAATCTGAATCCCCATGGGAGCCTGAGCCGGTAGCCTTGTGAACATGGTGGTGGCAGTAATCTACTTGTTCTGTCTCAGACCCCTGTGAGGAGGATAGCCTCTATGGATAGTCTGTGGCCATTTAAGTGGACATGTTATAGCTCTAAGGTGAGGCCAATCCACAGATCTAAGACAGATTCTTCTTCTCTGCACTTGTGCTTGTAGCCCTGTGAGAGATTGTGCAGAGATAGACTCCCCTGTATGGTATAGACCCACCATCACATGGTAGATCTTATCTAGCTGTAGAGATTGTAGCCCTGTGACTGGATCACTGTTGTCTCAATGAAGCAATGAACAGCTAGATCTAAAGCTAGTACTCGAACTCTTGCTAATCCTATGTGTCCAGGCAAGTGCACATATGCAGGCCTATGCCCCACACACAGAACTTTAGAGCTTGAGGTTCCTATGGATTATTGAGCGGGTAGCCTGGATGAAGTAGTACCTACAATGATAAACATGTTCTGACCCATCTATGGACTGTGGTTCCCCTATTGGATAGTCTGTGACCATTTGAGTGGACAGGTTATAGCCATAAGGGATTGGATCATGGCACAGGGGTGAGTTAGATCCTTTCTCCTCTGTGGTGATAATGTAGTCATTAGACAGGACTTCTATAGCTGCAGATCTGAGTACCTAATAGCTTACTGTTAAGTAGTGAAAAATACCATTTTTCACCCCTAAACATGAGCCTTGAAAGACCCTTGAGAAGACTAAATAAGTGCTTTAGTGTGCATTTTACAGCTAACCAATCAGACAGGTCCAAATCCGAAAAGCATCCCAAAAAGATCAAAAAGCTGACAGCTCATGTCAAGATTAAAGGAGTGAAGAAACAGCCTCAGCAATGGCTAAAGAGGGTCTAAAAGAGCAGACAAAGACCTGAAGCAAGAAAGAGAGCCATTCGCAAAGAAAAAATCAAGTTAAAAGTCAATTCGCAAAGAAGAATGGGAGCCTAGAGTTCAATTCGCAAAGAACTTCTACTATTCGCAAAGAACTTTGAACTTTGCGAAAAGAAGAAAACACTCTGCGAAAAGAAGAGAAGTCCTTTGCGAAAAGATCTCCTGAAGCCAAAATGCTTTGAAAAGATCTCCGAAGCTAAAATGCTTTGCAAAAGATCTCTGAAGCCAAAATGCTTTGCGAAAAGAGCTTACGAGCCAAACTACTTTGCAAAAAGCCCTTAAACTATGTGAAATGGCATTCGGGAATTGCACCGTCCAAGGTATTTCAGAAACTTTGCACGTGCCCCAATGCGTTTTAAAACCCAAGGACATTCCGGAAGATTCTGAGCACGAACCAAAGGCATATTCCACCCCATGTGAACACCCAAAGATGAAATTACTTGGCGGGAACTTCTAGAAGCTCAAACAGAATTTCAAAATGCATAACAGAATTGATGCCTCTGTTTCCTGATTGGCTGAACCAGATCAAGCGCTCGATTGGCGAGCAGATCTGGATCACGGTGCTCGACTCCTATTGGTTGATACAGATCTATCCAATTACGATTGGTTGATACACATCCGAAATGGACTTAGGGAAAACTATAAATAGACGAACCATTTGCCCAATTTGGGTATCCAGTTTTAGAGTTTTCATCTCTGCTCATTCCTCAGATAGTTTATCTGAAGCCTATAATCCCTTCTTGTAGTTTACCTTTGAGAGCCATTGTGAGTGATTTGTACTTCCAAGTTCGGATTCAAGATCAGAAATCGAGGGCTCTCTAAGAAGCTCGATCAGAAGTCCGAGGGCTCTCTAAGAAGCCGTGCTCGTAATTGTAACGTTGGATTTTAAAAGGTTGTAATTTGTGTCTTCTCCATTGGAGTCATGTCGAGGGTTACGAATGATCACCTTAGTGCATTAGACTTCTTTAGATTCACTTATCCGCATCCAACTTCCCTTAATTCATCATCCACATGCGAATTAGCGTTGGTAACCTAATTCAAGCCATTCTGATGATGTTCATGTTACGAACTAAAGAATAGGCCACATAGTGACGGATCTGTGACCATTTAAGTGAGATCACGACCATAAGTCTAAACCTATTCCTTAATTCGGATTTATTTCTCTTACATCATCTTTGGTAGCGATGAAGATTGAATCTGCTCTGTTGAACTACAGATTCTCCATTAAAATTCAGAGGCTAAAGTACATGAAGCTATTATTTCTGCATTTGTCTTATTGTAAACATCTCCCCAACTCGGATATGGATCATGTAGTTAATTCTTTTCTTTATTTGCTTATAGTTAAATGTGACACAATCCAACACTCTCTTTTATCTATTCTTTTTTATAGATAATTATAGAGCCAGATCTGGTAGCACAGATCTGGAGGTTTATCTCTCAGTTTAGACAAACTTCTCTGTGGACGATCTTGAAATACTTACTTTTAAAACTTGCTACAATTGGCCCTGATCTTGCAGGCCAGTGTTAGCCCCAATGTGCCATATCCCTTTCATAAGTTAACATCCATATAACCTAGCATTCTTTAATTCTTTAATTTTTGATTCATAATGCACATAATTATGGCACACTTGGAGCGACAACACTTACTTCTCACCCTTTTATATTTATTTTCTTATACTCCATCATTCTTCTCAACCATTTATGTAGTTTAAGCATTAGGTTACCATAGGATTTAAACAGTAGTGACCTTAAATCCCCTTCCATTTAGGATTGCCAGATCTGTAGTCAGATCTGGAGGGCCTACTAAAGATGGCTCCCTTGGAGCTTTAGACCATTTTTCCCTGTGGGAAAAACTCTTACTTATTAAAACTTGCTACAACAGGCCCTGTATCTTGCAGGTCTTGATTTCTTTCAGATGTACTGAATCCATCTTTGTTTCTTTTCACACTGGAGAAATAATCAACAACAATGCTCAGTTAAATTACACCACAACTGAGAAGGAATTGTTGGCAATTATCTATGCTTTGGAGATATTCAGGTCTTATGTGTTGGGATCTAGGATAGTGGTGTTCACAGACCACTCAGCCCTTGAAGTACCTTTTGTCTAAAAAGGATGCAAAGCCAAGATTAATCCGATGGATCCTCCTATGAAAGGAGTTTGATCTTGAGATTAAGGACAAGAAAGGGGTTGAAAATATTGTTGCAGACCACTTATCCAGGATCCTAACTGATGAGTTTGATAGGCTGCCTATCAATGATTCTTTCCCTGATGAACAGTTGTTTACTATCAGCAACTCTACACCTTAGTTTGCAAACATTGTGAACTACTTGACAATAGGTAGGATTCCCCCACATTGGAACAAAATGGACAAGAAGCTATTCTTTTCAGAGATCAGACATTATATGTGGGATGATCCATACCTATTCAAGCATTGTGCAGACCAAGTTGTGAGGAGATGTGTCCCTGATGAGGATTTCCACAACATACTAACCATGTCTCATGAACAAGCTTGTCGAGGCCTTTTTAGTGGCAACAAGACTGCTGCCATGGTGCTCCAAAGTGGATTATATTGGTCCACTCTTTTCAAGGAAGCATGGCAACATTGTAAAGCTTGTGAAAGATGCCAAAAAAAGGGAAGTATCTCCAAAAGAAACTCCATGCCCTTACAGCCTATACTTGTTATTGAACTCTTGGATATCTAGGGAATTGATTTTATGGGCCCCTTTCCTCCCTCAAATGGTTTCAATTTTATCCTTGCGGCAGTGGACTATGTGTCCAAATGAGTTGAAGCTAGTGCCATAAGGATAAATGACCACACAGTTGTCCTCAAATTTTTAAAGGATAAGATTTTCTCCAGATTTGGCACCCCAGAGCTATCATTAGTGATGCGGGGAGTCATTTCTGTAATAGACCTTTTGAGAATTTACTCAAAAAGTACTCTGTTACACATAGGATTGCGACTCCCTACCACCCACAGACCAGTGGGCAAGTTGAAATATCTAATAGGGAGATCAAGCTTATCTTGGAGAAGACTATGAGGACAGATAGAAAGGACTAGGCATAGAAACTGAATGATACTTTGTGAGCTTATAGGACTACCTATAAGACCCCATTGGTATGTCCCCTTTAAGGCTGGTCTATGGCAAGGCCTGTCACTTGCCAGTAGAGTTGGAACATACAGCCTACTGTTGACAAGTGAAAAATACCATTTTTCACCCCTAAACTTAAGTCTTGATAGACCTTTGAGAGAACTAAATAAGTGTTTTAAGTGCCTATGTTGCAGCTAACAATAAAGACAGGCTTAACCATAAGAGCAGCTCAAAAGTGCCAAAACGATGGCAATCCATGTCAGTCCAAAGGAAGGAAGTGAAGAAACAACCTCATCAGCTGTGGGAAAGTCTAAAAGGAAGAGGCAAAGACCTGTAAGAGAAGCAGGGAACAATTCGAACAGAGAAATGCAATACAGAGTTCTTTTCGCAAAGAACCTACACGTTTCGTAAAGAACCTGGAACTCTGCGAAAAGGAATAAACCTCCAGGCTTAGTTTTCGAAGAGCATCTGAACTCTTCGAAAAGAAGATTGAACTTTGCGAAAAGGAGAAAACACAATTCGAAAAGAAGAATGAACATTGCGAAAAGAGCTTCAGAAGCCACAGCACTTTACGAAAAGGCCCTTAAGCTCTGCGAAAAGGTATTTGGGAGATTCGCAGCTTTAACAAGGGCAATTCAGTAATCTGTTGCATGCGTCCCAATGTGTTTTAAAACCCAAGGACATTTCGGAAGATTCTGAGCACGAACCAAAGGCATATTCCACCCCATGTGAACACCCAAAGATGAAATTACTTGGCGGGAACTTCTAGAAGCTCAAACAGATTTTTGAATTACATAACAGAATTGATGCTTCTAGCACCTGATTGGCTGAACCAAATCAAAGAATTCTGATTGGCCAGAACAGATCTGGATCCTCGTGCTTGACCACCATTGGTCAATACATTCTGAGCACCTCTGATTGGTTGAAACACATCTGAGTTGGACTTGGGGAAAACTATAAATAGACGAACCATTTGCCCAATTTGGACATCCAGATTTTGAGTTTCATTCCTATTCCCCCATTTCCAAACCAGATAGTTTGTCTGAAATCCCTGTAATAGCTTCACTTTGACTTGCAATTGAGAGCAGAGAGTTGTATTCAAGACTACAAATCTGAGAGTCGCTTAATACTGCCTTCGAATTGTAATCTGCGGATTTGAAAAGGTTGTCAGAAACCGTATTTTCTCAATTGGACTCATGTTAAGGGTTCCCTCTGATCTCCTTATTGCATTAGACTCCTTTAGATTTACTATTTTTCATGCAATTTCCCTTGATTCATTAATCCTGTGAGAATTAGTGTTGGTAACCTAATCTCTCACGACATTTGTAGTGATGCTTCTTGTTCTAAACTAAGGATTTGGATTAAAGACTATTGGATGGTTTGTGGCCATTAAAGTGGACAGACCATAGCCATAAGTGTAAGCCTAATCCTTGAATTAGATTTATCTCTCTTACATCTGTGCTTGTAGCCAGATGAAGATTGGATCACCTCTGCTGAGCTGCAGTTATTCTCATTAGATTTCAAAGACCAAATCAGATTTAGATATTACTTCTCCATCTTTGTTTCAATCACTCCCCCAACTCGGATCTGGATCATTTAGTTTAAATTTTTCTTTGTTTTTAGTTAGTTAAACGTGACAAATTCAAACCTCTCATCTTATCAGCTTTCTAGATAGGATAAGAAACCAGATCTGGTAGCTCAGATCTGGAGGTTTATCTTACATTTTAAACAAATTCTCTGTGGACAATCTTTCACTCACTTACTTTTAAAACTTGCTACAATTGGCCCTGATCTTGCCGGCTAATTCTCTTCTAACTGTGCTGATATTTCTTTATTTATTTATATAGTCTAGAACCACTGTAATTTAGCAGCTATAAATCTGTTTTCAAAACTCACATAAATCAAGCACACTTAGAATGAACAACAAGTTTTTGGCGCCACTGCTGGGGAATTTGTTCTAAAATAGATAGACCTAAGTTTTTCATTTTAATTTTTATCAGTACTAAACTATTCTATTGTTTATACTTGTGCAGTTATTCATATTCCAATTTTTAAAGAAGGGAAATTACTGAAAGGAATTCTGAAGGTTTGCTGTGCATAATCAGATTTTTTTTGTTCTGAGTTGTATGTTTGGTAGGACTCTCAGCCCTGAGATTCTCCCATTGAATTTAGAAGTTGAAAGGCTACTACGAACCAAGCAAACAACACAGAATTCTGCTACTATGGGTGAAGAACCTCGACTTTTGAGGGATTACTTTGCACCTGGTGCTTATAATTCCCCCTTTTGCATTCAATTTCCTACTGTTGAAGGAAATTATGAGATCAAGTCATCAACTATCCAAATGCTTCCTTCCTTCCATGGGTTGAGTAAGGAAGACCCATACAAACATGTGGATGAATTCTTGGCTCTTTGCACCACATTCAACATAGCTGGACTGGGTCCAGAAGCAACCAAGCTGAGGCTCTTTCCTTTTTCATTAAAGGATAAAGCTAGAGCATGGTTATCCATGTTAGCACCAAATAGTATCACTTCATGGAATGATTTACAATGTCAATTTTTAGCCAAATATTTCCCAATGTCTAAAACTAGCCAATTGAGACAAAGTATCATTTCATTTTCCCAAAATTCAACTGAAACTTTCCATGAAGCATGGGAAAGATTTAAGGAACTTTTAAGGCAATGTCCTCATCATCAAGTTCCTAGATGGTAGCTAGTTCAAAGCTTCTATCAAGGAATTGATCAAAAAGGTAAAAATATGGTGGATGCCTCCTGCGGAGGCACTTACTTACAAAAAACAGTTGAAGAGGTTTGGGACTTATTTGAAGTGATTGGTGAAAACTCCACTCCAGAATCCTCACAAGAGAAATTGAAAATCCTGCTAGGTTGAACAACCACCAACCCACCAAAGGGAAGATCTATGAGGTGAATGAATTGGAAAGAAAGATGGACAATCTAACCACAAAGTTTGATAGATTGATGGACTCACTTAAAACTCCAAATATTTCAAGAGTAGAGGAGGCATGTTTGATATGCCAGTCCCCTACTCATTCACTTGACTAATGTCCTGCTGCATCACAGTTCCCAGATTTAATGGTGGAACAAGCTCATGCTGCTCAATCATTTGGACAGATGCAGTCAAATGAATATCCATGGAGAGCACACCCCAATTTGAGGTGGAACCAGGGGAATTACCAATCCCAACAACATCATCAACCAAAGAATCAAATGCCTTTCAAAACTGCACAGCCGTATTAGTAGAATTTTTATGTCAAACCAAACTTTCAGCAGCCCATTCCACAACAACTGTGCGAATGCCTGATTCAAAACCCTTCCAGTCCCTTTCTTTTGAAGATCAAGTCTTAAATTCACGCAGAATTTAGGATTTTTAACTCATCGTGAATTTTCACAGAGCATAAAGAAGATTGAAGAAACATTGGGACTTTTCAAATACCTTGGCAAAAAGAGAGGAAGGAAAGTTACTCACCAACCTCGAACAATCCCAAAGGACGATTCATGGTTGGAGAAGCTTCTAATTCATGAAGAAGTAAACTCACCACTTTGAGAAGTGGAAAACTGATAGATAACAAAGTAGGCACTGAAGAAGAAAGAAATGAGGAAGAGGATAAAGATATGCAGCAAGAGCAGCATAGTGATAGCAGTAGGGTTGCTGATGTACCTCAGAAAAAACCAAAAACATGAAAAACAAAAAATTAAAAAAATTTCTGAAGATACTTCTAAAGCTGTAGATGAAAGATTGGTTCCTCATTTACCATTTCCACATGCAATGAAATCTGTATCTCCTTTTGATAAAGGGAACACAAAAATAGATGATATGATGGAGACTTTCAAGCAAGTCAAGATAAATTTACCTTTGCTTGAGGCAATCAAACAAATTCCAGCTTATGCAAAATTTCTGAAAGATGTGTGCAGTCACAAAAGACAATCTAAGATATAGTTGTCCAAGAAGGTCTTTGCTGTGGAAAGAATTAGTCAGGTGTTATCCATTGCTACACCTCCCAAACTTCAAGATCCTGGAATCCCCACAATCCCTTGCATTATTGGGGAACACACCATTGAAAAGGCTTTATTAGATCTCGGTGCTAGTGTCAACCTACTTCCATATTCTGTATATGAGAAGCTAGGTTTGGGAGAATTAAAACCCACTCATGTGGTGTTACAACTAGCAGACAGATCTAAAAGAAAGCCAGTAGGAATAATTGAAAATGTATTGGTGGGAGTAGATAAATTTTTCTATCCTGCTGATTTTCTAGTTTTAGATATGGAACCAACCAAAAGCAAAACTTCCATCCCTATCATTTTGGGAACACCATTCTGCCATAAAGAAATGCTTGCATTCAATGCAGGTCTGGTATTATGGAACTCTCATTTGGAAACATGAAGGTAAAATTAAATGTTTATAATGCAGTCACACAACCCCAGTTCAGCTCTGAAGAATGTTTTCATGTTGATCTATTGAACGAACTTGTGGAAGGAACTTTACAACAATTTCTGCAGGGTGAAGACTTCACCACAGATATCAAAGATGCTTGGGGATATGCTGAAAAAGAAGCAAGTTGTATCTCCAATTCTGAGGAAATTAATGTTGTGCAAGGAACTCTTAAACAATCAGCAAGTTTTTCTTCTTGGAAACCTGCTACTCTCCCCCTTCCACAAACATCTAAGGTACCTTTGATACCTTCTTTTCAAATTTCACCGATTTAGAACTAAAGAAGCTACCCAAAAATTTGAAGTATGTGTTCTTGGGTAATCATAAATCATTGTCACCATTATTTCTTCCTCTCTCTAAAAGAGCAAGAGGAAGAGTCGATAGTCTTGAAAGAACATAAAAGGCTATTAATGGACTATTGCTGATTTAGGAGGAATCAGTCCAGCTGTTTGCATGCATAAAATCCACTTGGAAGAAGATGCAAGGCCTTCAAGGGAAATGCAAAGGAGGTTGAACCCTCATATGCAAGAAGTGGTCATGAAAGAGGTGGCTAAGATGTTGGATGCAGGGGTCATTTACCCCATTTCAGATTCAGCTTGGGTGGCACCTACACAGGTGATACCTAAGAAATCTGGAATCACTGTTGTAACCTCAGATTCTGGTGAGCTTATGTCAACTAGGCAAACAACTGGATGGAGAGTCTGTATTGATTACAGAAAATTAAATGCAATGACCAGAAAAGACCATTTCCCCCTCCCATTCATTGATCAGATCTTAGATAAGCTAGCAGGAAAAGCTTATTACTATTTTCTTGATGGTTACTCTGGTTACAACCAGATTCCTGTGTACCCACAGGATCAGGAAAAGACCACATTCACGTGCCCTTTTGGCACTTTTGCCTTAGGAGAATGCCTTTTGGTCTTTGTAATGCTCCTGCTACCTTCCAAAGATGCATGTATGCAATTTTTTCTGATATGATTGACAAATTTATGGAGATTTTTATGGATGATTTCTCAATCTATGGCAACAGTTTTTCCCAGTGTTTTCACCATCTCAAATTGGTACTACAAAGATGCGAAGAAACCAATCTGGTTTTGAGTTGGGAAAAGAGCCATTTCATGGTCACCCAGGGCATTGTCCTTGGCCATGTTGTTTCCCACAAGGGCATTGAGGTGGACAAAGCAAAAATTGAGTTAATTGCACATTTACCACCTCCCAAAACTGTTAAACAAATCAGAAGTTTTTTAGGACATGTCTTTGGATTTGCTGTAAGGTTCATCAAGGACTTCAGAAATAACTAAACCTCTTTGTCATTGTCATTTGTCGCCAAGATGTCCTTTTGTTTTCAATAATGAATGCATGAAGGCTTTTGAATTCTTAAAAAGCTCGATTTCAGCTCCAATATTGCGCTCCAGATTATTCATTACCTTTTGAACTGATGTGTGATGCATCAGATTATGCTTTGGGAGCTGTCCTTGGACAGAGAAAAGATAAGCTGCCTCATGTTATAGCTTATGCCAGTAGATCAATGATTGATGCACAGCTCAATTACACAACAACTGAGAAGGGGCTGCTGGCAATTGTTTTTGCTTTAGAAAAATTCAGGTCATATGTCTTGGGTTCACAAATAGTGGTGTTCATTGACCACTCGACTTTAAAATACCTTCTGTCTAAGAAGGACACCAAACCAAGACTCATCAGGTGGATTCTCTTGTTACAAGAATTTGATCTACAAATTAAAGATAAAAAAGGGGTGGAGAATGTGGTGGGAGATCAGCTCTCGATTTTAATCACGAGATTGATAGGTTCCCTATCAATGAATCTTTCCCTGATGAGCAACTTTTTGCCATTAGTATGCACACTCCTTGGTTTGCAAATATAGTCAACTTTTTGGCTACTGGAAGAATTCCTCAACAATGGAATAAAATGGATAAAGATATTTTCTTCTCAAAAGTTAAACACTTCATCTGGGAGGATCCTTATCTGTTCAAGAGTTGTGCAGATCAAATAATAAGGAAATGTGTTCCTGACCAAGAATTCCATAGAATACTTTCTATGTGTCATGAACAACCTTGTGGAGGTCATTTTAGTGGGAACAAAACTGCTGCAAAAGTTTTGCAGTGTGGATTTTATTGGCCTACACTTTTCAAGGATGCCTCAAGAGATTGTAAGTCCCGCTCAATCACAAAAAATTAGGCAACATTTCCAAGAGAAACTCAATGCCTTTACAACCTATTTTGGTAGTTGAATTGTTTGATGTTTGGGGGATAGACTTCATGGGTCCCTTTCCTCCTTCCAATGGGTATACTTTCATTTTAGTAGCTGTGGATTATGTATCTAAATGGATTGAAGCCACAGCCACTAAAACAAATGATCACAAAGTGGTTCTGAAATTTCTTAAGGATCACATTTTTTCCAGGTTTGGTTTTCCCAGAGCCATTATCAATGATGGGGGAAGCCATTTTTGTAATAGACATTTTGAAACTTTGTTGAAAAAATACTCTGTAACTCATAGAGTAGCCACTCCATATCATCCACAAACCAGTGGACAAGTGGAGATTTCCAATAGAGAAATCAAACATATTTTGGAAAAAACTGTGAAGAAGGACAGAAAAGATTGGTCCTTTAAGCTGAATGATACATTGTGGGCATATAGGACAGCTTATAAAACCCCAATTGGCATGTCCCCATTTAGGTTGGTCTATGACAAAGCATGCCATTTACCAGTAGAGTTAGAATATAAAGCTTTTTGGGCCATTAAAACATTGAACATGGATTTAACTACTGCTGGTATTCACAGGAAATTACAACTTGATGAGTTAGAAGAACTGCGAATGGATGCATACACAAATTCAAGATTGTATAAAGAGAAAGTCTAAACTTTTCATGATAAAAATTTGTTGAGAAAAGAGTTCATAGCTGGTTCTAAGGTATGGTTATTTAACTCAAAAATCAAGTTTTTCCCAGGAAAACTGAGATCTAGATGGGAAGGGCCATACACTGTAATTAAGGCAGCCCCTTCAGGGGCTGTTGACATTCTTGATCCAAGTAATGGAAGAATTATAAAGGTAAATGGTCAAAGGCTCAAACCATACATTAAAAATACCCAGGAACCTGTGCTGCCCATCCATCATCACGAATCTTCAAAAATTTGATGGCCGAAAACTATACATTATGTTTGTATATCATAATTTGTGCTTATTTTCTCTGTTTCTATTTTTTTCTCTTTTCGCAGAGTTTAAATATGCTCAAAATCAAGTCGCAAAGTAATATTTCTCTTTTCGTAAAGTTCAATTTGCTTTTCGAATAGATCTGAAGCTGTAATGAACTACTCGAAAGAGAAGATGTGCTCTTCGAATAGTTGTTTCTGGAAAACATTTTCTTTTCGAATAGTTGGTGCTGAAGTTTATTTCTTTTCAAAAAGTAATTCAAGCTAATTCCTTTGTAAATGATGTTTCAAGTCGTTAACTTGTCGAATGGTACTGATGTCATTCACAATTTTAAAAAGGACTCTTTTGGAACTTTTCAAAAACTTAAAAGCACTTTGCGATATTAACCTTGAGTATATTTAAACCCTTTCGACGGTGGGGTTTTCATTTCAAACTCTCTCTGCAGAGCAACTCCTCTCACTAAAACCCTACTTCGTTCTTTCTTTGCACGATTCAACAAGTCTACTACCCTTTTTGTAACTAATTGGTTAGATCATCTGCATTTTCAGAAGAGGATTTCAGCTTATAATCTGGAGGATTTCTGTAAAGCAAACAACTCGTTTAAAATAGAAACCCTAAATCTCGGTATTTCTTTACCCATTCTCTCTGGTTATCATGTAGTAAGTTGTTCTGTGTCAGCATCTATTTTTGGGCATTATTATACATCAATTTAGGATGGGAAAAGTAGAGAAATCATTGGCTGCAATGTTTCCCAAACCCTCTGCTAAAAAGGTGAGCAAATCGACCCCAAAAGCAAAGGGAAAAACCAAAACTTCAGCTAAACGGAAACTTTCAATGGATAAAGCGGACAGGGTAGAAAAAGGAAAGAAAATTAGACATGAGGAACCCACCCCTGCTGCTGCTAGCCCTGAGCCTGAGCTTACTCCTCTACCGATTCATTTGGTTCTACCCAATCCCTTCATTGAAGCTCAAAAGCTAATACCCGAGCTAATGGTTGACGAAACTTTTTTCGACACCAAACCAGAATGCCTGCCATCCTTAAGATACCTTAAAGAAGCTTCACTAAGCAATATCCTAACCCCCTTGCCAGAAAGAATTTACCCAAGAATGGTAAAGTTATGGTACCAAAACCTAGTCAAGGTCACTGAAAAAGATGCTGATGTCCCTACCCTTGTCATTTTTATTGATGATTGCGATCTGACTGTGACTTTTGAAGACATAGGGAATGCTCTAGGGATACCATTCCAATTTGATCCTCCGCCCTTTGAGCCTCCAAAATTGCCTCTTTTAGAGAGATGGCTGCCCATCTAACTCAAGGTATTGTGGGCACGGGGCAGTCCATCATGAGAAGAGACCTTGCTCCCCAATTTCTATTGATGGATTCCATTCTAAGGGGTAGTTTTTATGTCACTGGGCAAGCACCAAGAGAGAAGATCACCAATTTTAGAGGCCCTCTTTCATTTTTTCCAAGGCGTTTTCAATGCCCCTATGTTAATTTTTGAAGCCATGGTGATGTCATCAAGCTAAAGAAAGAGCAGAAGATAGCTGGCCTACCATTTGGCAGATTGATCACAACCCTCCTCCGAGCCAAATTTGACATTGATAGTGAGGAGCCCTTTGAAGTCATTACACCACACAATTTCGGAAAAAAGGCTTCGACTACAAGCCAGGCTATGCTGAGAAGGATGAGAGAGGCAGAACTGACATGCCCCTATTGTCGACTAGAACTCAGCCAGAGTGAGCAGAACTCACCTCAGAGCTGAACACGAAATTGACATCATCCTCAGCTTGTGAGCGAGCAGAACCCATCCCTGAAGCTGAATTTGAGCATCCAAATGAGCCTGCCCCTGCCATGTTGCCAGATTCAACGTTTTCCGAACCAGCTCTGCCAGTCCCTGTGGTGACCAGCTCTTTAGCTGCACCCCTTATAGCTGAAACCCCCCTCCCTTTGGTGACCAGCCCTGCAGCTGCACATACTCTGGAGGAAGTCATCCCTACACCCTACTCCCCACTCCAAATTTGACAGTTCACCTATCCCAGCTGTCCCCTCGCCCATACTTCCCATCATTCCAATTTCGGACTCCCCCTCTACACCAACCACTCCAACCATTCTCACACCACCCATTTCACCCTCCAATGCCCAAGTTTTAGAAGAGTTAGCTGCAAGATATACTGCCCCATCTCCCTACACTCCTCTGCTCTCAAGCCCCTCACATTCCCCTGCTCCATCAGCCCACACACCTGAGGCCTCCTCCACACCTGAACCTGAGCCCCTCACTACAGAAGCCTACTCTGCTTTAATGGGCTCTATTTTTGAAACCATGGAACTGGACCCCTCCCCTATACCTGCTCGTCCTCCATTCACCCACATTCCAACCTCTCCCTTTACAGCCATTGCATCTGCACCCTCCACCTCCGTTGTCCCAGTTTCTACTATGCCCACCTCTCCCACACCTGCATCCGTTACCCAAATCCTTACTTACCTCCAGTCCATCCAAACCCAACTTCAAATTAACACAGACAATCAGTCTGTAACCATGGAACTGCTCCATACCTTAGCTTCCACAACCCAAACCACCACCATCACCCCTGTACCTAAATTCTCTGAACAGGCCACTTAAACAGATCCAGAAGTAATATGGGTTGATCTGCCATCCCCTCCACCACTACCCGCTCTCGAACAAGCCACCGCATGCACTGTCCCCCTTCTAACCACTTCTTCCACCCCTCTCCCAGCTGGGCCCCTTTAGTCCCCTACCATTCCATTCCCCTTCCCCAATATGCCACCCTCATCAAAGCCATGGAAACTAACCCTTATATCCGCAGAGATGTTCAAAAGGGGCTAGCTGATTTGCAAGCTTACATTCGTACCCCCTATGAAAACCAGATCCGGAAGTTAGAAGTCTTCATGAAATATGAAAGAGATAAAATGAGGGACATGATGAGCCAAACATTTCAAATGGGTCAGTCGAGAACACAAGGTGTCCATTTTGCAAGCCCAATTGGACCAAGAAAATTGAAGACCACTAGCCTCAAAGAAACACCTCGGCCTCCACCAAAAAGATCAAATGAGGAGTATACCGAAATGAAAACAGATTCTAGAGAAAGCTCAATCCAATTACTCAACATCGACTCTAGCTCGATTCGACAAAGGACTCAGCTTTGGAGCCACCGAACCAACCTATGATACTGATTTTGACCCCGCTTATTAGCTTTCATTGTACTTTTGTGTTATATAGTTACAATAGAAAATTTCGCTTTTGTATACTCTGCATTTTTGTCTGCCTTCTTGCCATTATTACTTTTGTTGTTTTTCTTTCTTATATTTTCCCTGCTTTTGGACCAAATGGACCTGCTTCCCTTTGGTTTGGGGTATGGCGGTATGCCAATAAAATAAGTAAGTTAATGCTTGCATGACTTATGATCGAATACTTTTGAAAATGAAGTCATTTCACACTGTTGTTTTGAAAAATGAGGAAGTTAAAACTTTTAAAATGAATTTCTACGTAATTCTAAAGACTTTCATGAAGTAAATGTCGAAATTTCCAAAAGAAAATTGATGTTTTAGTAAACCTACAATGAAGGAAAAGGATGATATACCTCAAGAATTTGATAGAAAACCACACCCAAAGGAGATTTAGGCCTGCTGAAATGTATTCTTTGGAGGTATGAATTGGCAATTTTTTTTGCTCTAGGGACTGTTTGAACCTGCTAGTTATCACTAGAAGTTACACATATCCAAGTTAAAATAGCTTGACAGCAATCATGATATTAAAGACATGATGTAGGGCCTTCTTTTGGACAGTTTGAACTTCAAAAAGCCCCACCTTTTAAAACTGCCCTTGATACACACCATTTGAGCTTTATAAATCAAAGATTTCTTTGAAACCTCATCAACCTCATTTAGCCTAACCCTCACTCTGAGAATTCAGAAGGTAAAGGAAAGAAAGCTGAAGAAAGGTGAGTTGGGTAATAGTTTGGTAAAAGAAAAAGAAAAATAATTGAAGGCAATGATGGATCAGCAGAAGAAATGTGGCATTCCAGGCAATGTTGAATTGAAAAAAAAAAAAAAAAAAAAAAAAAAGAAAAGAAAAAAAAAAAAAAGAAGGGGAGAAGTCATTTCATTGGAAGTTTGAAAAAGAAAGAGAAAAAGATGGCCACTTTGTCTCTGAAAATTCAAAGAAGAAGATGAAATTATGCTGAAATAAAGAAGGTATCCATACCACCTCCTTACCTTGACTGACTTCTAAAATTTTGAACTCCATTCCAGCCCTTTTATTCTTGATAAATTTCACCCATAAGCCACATTACGACCCAAGTTAAAGTCCTTACTGATCAAAGATGGATTGAGCTGTCACATGGAGATAAGGATTTGTGTAATCTATGGTGAAAAGAGTAGTGAATTCAGAACTAAAAAGCAATGCCTATGCTCCTGCTTATAGTCCTATTTGAGGGCTGTAACTGCTCTTGAGTTGTGTGAAATAGTACAACCCTCCTACCTGGATGTTGAGTGAAAACCCTGGTGAGAGTTGGGTTTGAAATCAACTTATTTGGGGTAACATCAAAACTAAATTCTCAAATAGAAGGCAAGCTTTTCATTAATTTTTCTTGTAAAAACTTTTTGACACCAAATGAGTGAATGATAAAGGAATTACAACAGAATTTTAGTTTTGAACTGATGTTTTCTTGAAAATCTTCTTACATCACGTGTGTGAATAATCTGATTGGATGAAAGTTTGCTTTAACAGAACTGCAGTGATCTTAACTAACTTATTGAAGAAGTTTGTGGGTACCTTCACTAAAAACCCTCAGGAGACTTCACTCCTCCACTTGGGATCACCTAGGGGTTTAAAAGGCTTGTTGCATAGGCTAAATGCAATTGTGCTCCCTACAAAAGTGGCTCTTTACTTTGTTTTTTTTTATTATTCTTTTCTTTGCTCAGGGACTAGCAAAGCTTAGGTTTGGGGGTGTGTTGACAAGTGAAAAATACCATTTTTCACCCCTAAACTTAAGTCTTGATAGACCTTTGAGAGAACTAAATAAGTGTTTTAAGTGCCTATGTTGCAGCTAACAATAAAGACAAGCTTAACCATAAAAGCAACTCAAAAGTGCTAAAACGATGACAATCCATGTCAGTCCAAAGGAAGGAAGTGAAGAAACAACCTCATCAGCTGTGGAAAAGTCTAAAAGGAAGAGGAACAATTCGAACAGAGAAATGCAATACAGAGTTCTTTTCGCAAAGAACCTGCACGTTTCGTAAAGAACTTGGAACTCTGTGAAAAGGAATAAACCTCCAGGCTTAGTTTTCGAAGAGCATCTGAACTCTTCGAAAAGAAGATTGAACTTTGTGAAAAGGAGAAAGCACAATTCGAAAAGAAGATTGAACATTGCGAAAAGAGCTTCAGAAGCCACAACACTCTGCGAAAAGGCCCTTAAGCTCTGCGAAAAGGTATTCTGGAGATTCACAGCTTTAACAAGGGCAATTTAGTAATCTGTTGCACGCGTCCCAATGCATTTTATAACCTAAGGACATTTCGAAAGATTCTGAGCACGAACCAAAGGCATATTCCACCCCATGTGAACACCCAAAGATGAAATTACTTGGCGGGAACTTCTAGAAGCTCAAACAGATTTTTGAATTACATAACAGAATTGATGCTTCTAGCACTGATTTAACCAAATCGAAGAATTCGATGATTGGCGTAACAGATCTGGATCCTCGTGCTCGACCACCATTGGTCAATACATTCTGAGCACCTCTGATTGGTTGAAACACATCTGAGTTGGACTTGGGTAAAACTATAAATAGACGAACCATTTGCCCAATTTGGACATCCAGATTTTGAGTTTCATTCCTAATCCCCCATTTCCAAACCAGATAGTTTGTCTGAAATCCCTGTAATAGCTTCACTTTGACTTGCAATTGAGAGCTGTGAGACATTTCTGTAATTCAAAAGAGAGTTGTATTCAAGACTACAAATCTGAGAGTTGTTTAAGTCATTTCAGTAATTGTAATCTGGATTTGAAAAGGTTGCTGTAAATCGTATTTCCTCAATTGGACTCATGTTAAGGGTTCCCTCTGATCTCCTTATTGCATTAGACTCCTTTAGATTTACTATTTTTCATGCAATTTCCCTTGATTCATTAATCCTGTGAGAATTAGTGTTGGTAACCTAATCTCACACGGCATTTGTAGTGATGCTTCTTGTTCTAAACTAAGGCTTTGGATTAAAGACTATTGGATGGTTTGTGGCCATTAAAGTGGACAGACCATAGCCATAAGCTTAAACCTAATCCTTAAATTAGATTTATCTCTCTTACATCGTGCTTGTAGCCGGATGAAGATTGGATCACCTCACGAGTGTAGTTATTCTCATTAGATTTCAAAGACCAAATCAGATTTAGATATTACTTCTCCATCTTTGTTTCAATCACTCCCCCAACTCGGATCTGGATCATTTAGTTTAAATTTTTCTTTGTTTTTAGTTAGTTAAACGTGACAAATTCAAACCTCTCATCTTATCAGCTTTCTAGATAGGATAAGAAGCCAGATCTGGTAGCTCAGATCTGGAGGTTTATCTTACATTTTAAACAAATCCTCTGTGGACGATCTTTCACTCACTTACTTTTAAAACTTGCTACAATTGGCCCTGATCTTGCAGGCTAATTCTCTTCTAACTGTGCTGATATTTCTTTATTTGTTTATATAGTCTAGAACCACTGTAATTTAGCAGCTATAAATCTGTTTTCAAAACTCACATAAATCAAGCACACTTAGAATGAACAACACCTACTGGGCTATTAAAACAACGAATGTTGATCTAACTTCTACTGGCATGCACAGGAGGCCCTAGCTGTTAGAGCTGGAAGAGCTAAGATTGAAAGCATACTCCAATTCTAGGATATACAAAGAGAAAGCTAAAGCCTTCTATAAGAAGCATTTTCTAAAGAAGGAGTTCACTACTGGCAACAAGGTATGCTTGTTCAATTCAAAATTGAAATTTTTCCCAGGCAAGTTGAGATCCAGATGGGAGGGACCGTACATGGTAGAGCATGTATCCCCATCTGGAGCTGTTGAAATCTAGGATCCAAAAGATGGTAGGATCATGAAATTTAATGGTCAAAGTCTCAAGCTCTTTGTTGAAAATGTAATAGAGCCTAGGGTGACCATTCACCTTCAAGAATCTCCAAAATATGACTGATTTTCAACAATGTATACTATGTATCATAACTATGGTTTTCTGTCTATTGCTGTTTTGAAATATGTCTGGCAGTGTATATATTTGTTGCCATTTTGCTTAGTGTTGCATTTCAAAAAAAAAAAAAAAAAAGATCATGAGTCTTTAGGAAGTAGGTTCGAAGCATAAGGCAGCAATTCGAAGGTAGGAGAAATGAATGAGAGCAGAATAGAATTGATAAATATGTGTGGGGAATGGATTGGGAACTGATGAAAAATATTTTTGAACTGTAAAACAACCTGTCGAGAGGTTTGAATTGATGTTCGACAGGTTCTGAAGGTTCCCAGTGTGCATTTCAACAAGATCTGGGACCTGTCGAGAGGTTTGAGTCAATTCTCGATAGGTTCTGAAGGTGTAAATATGATTGTCGACAGGATCGAAGAACCTGTCAAAATGTTGAGCAAGGAAGTTGACAGGGTCTGAAGGCTGTTAAGACCTGAAAAGTACCACTTTTCACCCCTTAACTTAACCTTTGATTTGACCCTTAGCCACCTAATAAGTTCTTGTTAAGTGTTTTGTGTAGGTAATAATCAGCAGTGAAATAAGGCCAAGAATCCTGTTAAGGAGCCTACTTTGGCACCAGATATCCCTCATAAGAATGAACTCTGAATTCAGACCTGAAATGAGCCTCACGCAGCTGACCCAAGCTTTAGAGGATTCAGGAGAAATATGCCTCGCGTAGTTCAACTGAGCTTCCCAAGGTTTTACAGCAACCTCTCACACAAATGAATGACTGAAGAGCTTTAAAAACTCAAACTCGCGTAGCTCTCACGAAGCTCAAGAGTAGAACACATCGCATAGTGTCGAGCAGTTCAAAGCAGACCTCTCTCAATCTCTCACAGTTCCCTCAGAATGGCTGAGGAGAGAGAGCTTCAGAATATTCCTCGCACAGCTGTCGCGCAGTCACCGCGGGATGGAATTATCAGAAGAAGAACGCCTCGCACAGTTCTCGCACCATTCAAGAAAGAAAACATCCTGGCAAAGGCAAAGCAAATCTCGTGAAGATCAAGTGAGACATAGAACCTCGCGCAGTTCAGAATTCAGAAGAGCCTCGCGAGGTAACTCGCGAAGTCTAAGTAAAGAGAAGTGCTCGCGAAGTTCTCGCACTGCTACCCAGCGAAGACTGATCGACGGCGCGACTGCTTGAATTTCAACCCCGTGACACTTGAGACTATTTTTTCTATTCAATCTCGCGAAGCCCAATCCAGCGAGAGCGTAACTCACTACCACGTGACTGCCTGAAGAGCAAACCAAGGCAACCTCGCGACGGCTGATGCTTCAGTGTCAAATCATCCTAGCGAAGAGCAAAGAGCTACCACGCGACAAGTTTGGGAAACTATAGCTACCTACCGAAGCTCTGACCCAAAACTTCCATATCTTCAGCAGAGGACCTTCTGGGTATTTCAAGTGATTAGGGCACGCACACCCATGCATAAATCTCTGTGCACATGCCCCGAGGCATCCAAGGATCATAATCAGGCCACGTGGCATCGTTAAAATTAGGGTTTTCTAACCCTAATGCGCCGCCACCCCACTACTATATAAACCCATACTTGAGCTTAGGTTTAGGCATCTGGGAACCCATCTCTGATCGTTTTTCTTTTCTCTTTCTTTTTAGTAGTAAGTAGTTTTCTTTTTCTTTCCTTCTCTCCATAGTCTAGCACTTGCTGGCTATGCCTTTGTATGTGTTTTTGAATTAGATCAATGGAAGTTCTATAATAGGATCTGTACTTTATGGGATTATTGTTTGTGTGTGAGATGCTCTGTGCAAGGCAGCTGCCTTGTGATCTGGCATCGCTTTGGCTGTGTTACAAAGCAATGGAGGACTAATTCTAAGGGCCACTCAGATCCAAGTGACCTGTGTGTCTGGGCTATCATGGTCCTACAGCCTTAGCCCCACCACAGGACGCACTAGATCTGAAATCCCCATGGGAGCTTGAGCTGGTAGCCTTGTGAGCATGGTGGTAGCAACGATAATCTTGTTTTATTTTAGGCTCCGTGAGGAGGATAACCTCTGGAATAGTCTGTGACCATTTAAGTGGACAGATTATAGCCTTAGGGTGATTCTGATCCACCGATCCAAGATGGATCCTTCTTCTTTACACCTGAGCTTGTAGAAGCCTGGTGAGAGATTGTACAGAGGCAGACTCCTCCATATTTGTGTAGATCTGCCATCAGATGTTGGACCTGATCTAGTTATAGAGATTGTAGGCTGGTGACTAGACCATTGTAGCCTCACTCAAGCAATGGATAGCTAGATCGAAGGTTGTACTCAATCTCTTGCTAGTTCTATGTGTCTGGGCTATCATCGTCCTACATCCTTAGCCCCACATATAGAACTTTAGAGGTTGAGGTTCCCTTTGGATTCTTGAGTTGGTAGCCTGGATGAAATAGTGCCTGCAATGATTTACTTGTTATGTTTTGACCCATCCCTGGATAGTGGCTCCCCTATGGGATAATTTGTGACCATTCAAGTGGACAGGTTATAGCCTTAAGGGTGGAATCATGGCAGACTGATGGGTTGGATCCTTTCTCCTCAGAGGTGATAATGTAGCCTCTGGATAGGATTTCTATAACATCAGATCTAAATTTGAGTTACAAAACTTCTTTGACCTTGGCTCAATAACATATTTCTCACCCTTTTTATACTCATTTTTCGCACTCCATCCATCCTCTCAACACTTTTTGTAGTTTAGTTATTATAATTCTTAGAATAAGTGACCTTAAACTCCCCTCCTTCTAGGACTGCCAGATTTGTAGACAGATCTGGAGGGACTACTAGAGATGGCTCCCTTGGAGCTTTAGATCACCGTTCCCTATGGGACAAACTCTTACTTATCAAAACTTGCTACAAAGGACCCTGTATCTTGCAGGTCTAGGACTTCTGAGTTGTGCTGGATTCAACCCCTATTTTGCTTTGTCTTTGATTTTTAAATAACTTTTACCACCAACCAATAATCAAAGCACACCAAAAGCAATCAACAAGTTTTTGGCACCGCTGCCGGGGAGAGATGATCTATTAGTAGACCCTTAGTTTTTGTATTCTTAGTATTCTTTGCACATGTGAATAATCGATACTGCTGACATAATTTTGAACCTTTCTTGCAGATCTAGACAGCAGTAGTGAAGGATAGTTGGACTGCAATTAGAGCTTAGCTACCTCTGTTTGCAAACTCTCTGACTTTTAAAGCTCTGTCTATCTTTCTTAAACATTATTTTTTTTTTAGCAGTATCTAGGATAGTTTAAATGTATTCTTTGAATAGCTGTAGACTAGTTAGATAAATTTGTTAGTGTACAATTATTCTTTTGCAATGTGCCTGCAAGAAGCTTTCCTTGCTGTTGGTGTGCTTGTATGCTAGGGAGGAGATCCCTCAGCCATGCTTTAGAGCCTCTTAACCTTGAGTTAGAAAGGGGATGGAGACTTAGAAGAGACAGGCACACCACAAGAGAGCCCCCAAGTGAATCTGTGACTGCAATTATCGGTGAAGAACAACCCAGAACCCTCACGGAGTTGAATGCTCCGGATGACTATCTCCCCTTTTAGCATTCAATTCCCTGATGTTCAGGGGAACTATGAGATAAAAACTTCAATAATCCAGATGCTGCCAGCTTTCCATGGGCTTAGCAAAGAAGACCCTTACAAGCATATTGACCAGTTCTTGGCCATGTGCACCACTTTCAATATCACTGGTTTGGGACCTGAGGCTACTAGGATCAGACTCTTTCCCTTCTCTCTGAAGGATAGAGCCAGTACCTGGCTGACCACTCTTCCCAACAATAGCATTGCTTCATGGAAAGACCTGCAGACCAGATTCCTAACCAAGTTCTTCCCTGAGACCAAAACTAGCCAGTTGAGGAAAGAGATTCTTGTGTTTGCTTAATCCCCAACTGAGGATTTTAACCAGTCCTGAGATAGGTTTAAAGAGATGCTCAAACAATGCCCCCACCACAAGATCCCTGAGTGGCAGCTTGTACAAAGCTTCTACAATGGGATTGATGAGAAAAATAGAGATATGGTTGATGCCTCTTGTGGTGGATCCTACATGCACAAGACTGCTGAGGAGGCATGGGAATTGTTTGAGGTGATTAGTGAGAATGCTTTTCAAAAGCCATCCCTGGCAAGAACTAGTCAGGAATCTGAGTCAAAGGTGGGGCCTGCTGCTGGATCAAAAGGAAAAATTTATGAGGTGTCTGGGAACAATGACCTGTAGCTGCAGATGGCAAACCTCTCTATGAAGTTTGATAAATTATTGACTATGATGCAACCCAGAAGGGCTGCTCATGTGGTGGAGGCATGTCTGATATGCCAGTCCCCACAGCACACAGTAGAGGAATGTCCGTCTACAAGACAATTTCCTGAATTGATGTTGGAACATGCTGCTGCTACTTAATCTTATGGCCAGCAACAATCTGGGGGCTACAATAGGCAGCCATATGGATACCAGCCCCAAAATGCTAGTTACTAATGGAGACACCACCAAAATCTGAGGTGGAAGTAAGACAACTACATGCAGCCCCAGCAGATGTTGGCCTTACCACAAAGGCCACAGCAACAGTTCAATCAAGGGAATGCCCCTAGGTCTACCTTCCAGCAGCATCAACAGCCCCATCAGTAGCAAAATCAGTTGGTCTTACCCCCTTCTCAGCCTAGAAATGTTTCTTTTGAGGACCAAGTCTTCACTTCATTTCAGAACTTAGGTTCCTTGGCTTAGACTGTGGACTCTCATGGTCAGAGCCTCCAGAAAATGGAAGAGCAACTGAGCGAAATGTCAAAAACCTTGGCTAGGAGAGATGAAGGTTGCCACCTTGACCAATTGCTAACCCCAAGGGTAAGTTTTTAATTGAGGAAGCTTCCTCAAAGTTTGAGGACACCAATGTTGTCACTACCCTAAGGTCTGGCAGGCTGGTAAACAACCAGGTGGGTAACAGACCAGCTGAGGCAATTTCCACAAATGATGCAAATGATCATGATAGAGAAGTTGTAGGACCGCAAAGCCAAGAAGTGCCTGCCACCTTGCAGCAGGAGAAAAATAATAAGGCTATAGTTGAGCCGCAGTAGGGAGCAAAACATGAAAAAAGAAAGAAACAGAAGTTTAGTCATGGGCTAGCAGCTGAGGTACCATCAGAACCTCAGCTGCCATTTCCTCAGGCTTTGGATGGTCCTATCTCTTTTGATAAAGGGAATGCCCAGATGGAGGAAATGATGGAGACCTTCAGGCAGGTAAAAATCAATTTACCCCTGCTTGAGGCAATTAAACAAGTCCCAACCTATGCAAAGTTCCTGAAAGACCTCTGCACCCAAAAGAGAAAGGCTAGAGGCCATGTGTCCAAGAAGGTCATTGCAACTGATACAGTGAATTCTGTATTTAACATATCAATGCCTAAGACGTTGCAAGATCCAGGGATACCCACTATTCCCTGCGTAATTGGAGACTATACAATTGGAAAAGCCCTTTTAGACCATGGAGCTAGTGTTAACCTGTTGCCATACAGTGTATATCTGCAACTAGGTTTGGGGGAGTTGAAGGATACCCCCATCATGCTGATGATGGCTGACAGGTCTGAGAGGAGACCTCTGGGAATGGTTGAGGATGTCTTAGTAGGTGTGGATAAGTTTTTCTACCCTGCTGACTTCTTAGTTTTGGATATGGGCTGCAGTACTAGCCCACACCCCATACCCGTTATATTGGGCAGGCCTTTCTTGGCCACTGCCAATACCTGCATCCAATGCAAGTCTGGAGTAATGGAGGTAACTTTTGGACACATGAAAGTTGAGCTGAATGTATACAACAGTGCAAAGTACCCTCAGATGGACAATGAGGAGAGCTTTGCAGTGGATGTACTAGAGGAAATTGTGGAAGAAGAATTGCCCACTCTGCTGGAATGGGGCAACATTGTCAGAAATTTAGTTAAAATTTGGGACATGGTGGAGGAAGAGAGCCAGATGGGAGATCAAAAGACATGACCATATCGAAGTCTCCTGTCGGCTCAGCGCAACACTCTAGTTGGAAACCTACATTGCTACCTCTTCCTCCAACCTCCAATGCACCAATTTTGCCATCCACCCAACAGGCCCCTGATCTGGAACTCAAGAAGCTTCCAGAAACATTAAAATATGTTTTCCTTGAGAAAGGTGATAAGCTTCCTGTGATTATCTCTTCCTCCCTTACCAATGAGTAGGAAGAGGAATTACTCACAGTTTTGAGGAAGCACAAGAAGGCAATTGGCTGGACCATTGCCGACCTGGGAGGAATTGATGCATCAATTTGCATGCATAGGATTCATCTTAAGGAGGGAGCACTACCCGCCAGGGAAATGCAGAGGAAGCTAAATCCTCACATGCAGGAAGTGGTCCTTAAGGAAATCATTAAATTGCTAGATGCAGGGGTGATTTACCCCATCTCTGATTCTCATTGGGTGGCACCTATCCAAGTGGTGCCTAAGAAATCAGTATAACGATTAAGACCTAAACCGAGAGTTGAGGCCAGCCAGGGCAACCACTGGCTGGAGAGTGTGCATTGATTATAGGAAGCTCAACTCTAAAACTAGAAAGGACCATTTCCCTCTCCCCTTCATTGATCAAATTCTGGACAAATTGGCTGGAAAAGCTTTTTACTGTTTTCTTGATGGGTACTCAGGGTACAACCATATTCCTGTGCATCGTCAAGACCAAGAGAAAACCACCTTTACCTGTCCTTTTAGCACCTTCGCTTACAGAAGGATGCCTTTTGGACTCTGTAATGCGCCAACCACTTTCCAGAGATGTATGTATGCCATATTCTCTCACATGATTGACAAGTTTTTGGAGATTTTTATGGATGACTTTTCTGTCTATGGGGACAGCTTTGGCCAGTTCACAAAGACTCAAATTTAGTTTTGCAAAGATGTGAGGAAATCAATTTGGTTTTAAGATGGGAAAAGAGCCACTTTATGGTGTCACAAGGCATTGTGTTGGGCCATGTAGTCTCTAAAGAAGGGCTTGAGGTAGACAAGGCCAAAGTGGACCTCATTGCCAATTTTCCCCCTCCAAAAATAGTCAAGCAAATCAGATCCTTCCTGGGGCATGCAGGATTTTACAAGAGGTTCATTAAGGACTTCAGCAAAATTGCTAAGCCATTGTGCCACCTGCTCTGTCAGGATGTCCCCTTTAACTTTTCGGCTGAATGTCTGAAGGCTTTTGAAACATTGAAAATCTGCCTCACCTCTGCTTCTGTACTCCAAACACCAGACTATACCCTGCCTTTTGAGCTGATGTGTGATGCATCAGACCTGGCAATAGGTGTTGTGTTGGGCCAAAGAAAAGATAAACTTCCTATGGTCATTGCTCATAGCAGCAAATCACTTGCTGAAGCTCAGCTGAACTATACCACAACTGAGAAAGAGCTTCTAGCAGTGGTTTATGCTATTGACAAATTTAGAGCCTACCTACTAGGATCTAAAACTGTGATCTTCACTGACCATTCGGCATTGAAGTACCTACTGTCCAAGATAGATGCTAAGCTGAGGCCGATTAGATGGATACTCCTGCTGCAGGAGTTTGACATCGAAATCAAGGACAACACCACTTGTCCAAAATTATCTTGGAGAAATGCCTGGATGGCCCTACAAATGATGTCTTCCCTGATGAGCAATTATTTGCCATCCAATCCTTAGTCCCTTGGTTTGCACACATTGTCAATTATCTGGTTATAGGAAAGATTCCTCCCCACTGGACCAAAATGGATAAAGATCTGTTCTTCTCAAGGGTCAAGTATTTTCTCTGGGAGGAACCTTGCCTATTCAAGTACTGTGCCGACCAGATCATCCGAAGATGTGTTCCCGAAGGTGATATCCCTAGTATTCTGGCCATGTGCCATGAAAATGCCTGTGGAGGCCACTTTAGTGCGAGAAAAACTGTTGACAAGGTCCTGCAGTGTGGTTTTTACTGGCCATCCTTAGTCAAGGATGCATACACACACTGCAAGGCATGTGATAGATGTCAGAAATTAGGAGGGCTGCCCAAAAGAAATTCAATGCCATTACAACCCATCCTTGTTGTAGAACTATTTGATGTATGGGGAATAGACTTCATGGGCCCCTTTCCTCCCTCCAATGGTTACCATTTCATCTTAGTGGCAGTGGACTATGTTTCCAAATGGGTAGGAGCCATTGCCACAAGAACCAATGATAACCAGGTGGTCCTTAAATTCATAAAGCACAACATTTTCTCAAGATTTGGAACCCCTAGAGCTATTATCAGTGATGGGGGTAGCCACTTTTGCAACAAGAATCTCGAGAGCTTGCTCAAGAAATATTCTGTGACCCATAGGATTGCACTCCCTACCACCCACAAACAAGTGGGCAAGTTGAAATTTCCAATAGGGAGATTAAGCACATCCTTGAGAAAATAGTTAGGACTAACAGGAAAGATTAGGCTAAGAAACTGGATGATGTACTGTGGGCCTATAGGACTGCCTTTAAGATTCCTATTGGAATGTCCCCATTCAGACTAGTCTATGGCAAGGCCTGCCATCTCCCATTAGAGTTAGAACACAGGGCCTATTGGGCCATTAAGAACTTGAACATGGACCTAACTTCTGCTAGTCAACACAGGTCATTACAATAATCGGAATTGGATGAGCTGAGGATGGATGCTTACACCAATGCTAGGATCTACAAGGAACGGGCTAAAGCTTTCTTCGACAAGGGCTTGCTGAGAAAAAGCCTCGAACCGGGTGGTAAGGTTTGGTTATTTAACTCCAAACTAAAATTCTTTCCTGGAAAATTAAAATCCAGATGGGATGGTCCCTATGTTGTCGTGAATGTTTCCCCATCTGTTGTTGCGGGAGTCAAGGACACCAAATCTGGAAGGACCTTCAAAGTCAATGGTGTAGAATCTCTCGCGCTCTTCCAGCTCTAACTCCCATGATCGCGCGATTCTGATTTCTCGTGATTCCTTTACCCAGTTGTGTGAACCTAATGCCTTTGTCATTTCCCACGCTGATTGCTGAGACTTGACGTTTCCCAACTCACTCTCATTTAATGGCGGCGACTTGGATGTCATTCAACCGTTTCATCTTCCACCATTCTCGCCTTTAAATACACAGGGAGACCCTGTTCATCTTCATCGCATCCTATCCCCTCTCACCCTAGCGGTCCTTCCCTAATCCTAATCATGGCAGATGACAAGCCAAACGCACTGCCTAACAAGTTTTACCCAATGTGGTTGGACCCCCGCCGGCCCCTAAAGAGCCAGATCCCCTCCAACCCCTCTGGGATGAATACGAGGAGGTTCTGCAAACCCTTGCCAAGGAGGAGGAAAAGCTTCAGTCGCAGAAGAAGAAGCGAAAGACAGAGCCATCCCTTGCCCCCTCCACTCCACCCCCTCCCCCGCCTTCTCCTCCCCCTCCCCCTCCTACCTACCTGTCCTCGAGCGAAGACAGCATGTGCGAGCCTGACACTCCTCACCCTGTTGCTCCTCACCCTGACACTCCTCATCCTCAACACCCTTAGCTCTCTCAGCCTCAACTCTCTCGCCCTCACCCTCAGCTACACCTTGATCAATCTCGGGTACCTCCTTCCTGACCACCACCTGGTGCCTCCTCTCTGACTATCTCCCTGACATCCTCCTCCATGAAAATAGCACCAGTCCGAGCCGTGAGCAAGAGTTCCTTAGCTTTTCTAGGCATTTAGGTCATGACATGGACTTATTAGGATCTATAAACTCTTTTAATTTATGTCGAACTTGCATCAATTGTTGATTGTGTTTTCATTTATGCATTATGACTGTGTTTAGTGATAGGTCACGTTTATGCTTTGCTACTCTTATCATGTTTTGTGTGCTTATTATGAACCGTTATTGTGTATTTCAATATACCTTTTGCTTTTAGTAGATCTATCGGTCTTTCATCATAGGTATGTGTGTTAGTCTTATTATATATTTGTGCTTGTTTTTCATTCTGTAGGAGCCCCCACAACTGGCAATCTACTCGGCATGGACTGAGTTTCATACTTGGTATCGTGCCTTGTCAGAGTTTCAACGTGGCGCGGTTGGTGTCTTTCGGCTTTGGGCCGATCCTAGAGTTGGAGCCCTTTCATGTCGATCGTGATCTGATAGCGATGATTCTAGAGAGGTGGAGGGACGACCATCAGGCGCTTCTCTTTTCGGTGGGTATGTTGCTGCTGACCCTAGAAGACTGGGTCTGCATCATTGGTCTTTGTTTTGAGGGTGAGCAAATCACAGGGCGGATGGCGGGATATTATCTGGGGGTGTGTGTTGAGTAGTAAAAGATACCATTTTTCACCTCCTAACAAAATAGACCCTTGAATTGACTAATAAGGTGTGTTAAGGATGTTT
Source organism: Chloranthus sessilifolius (assembly GCA_021018995.1). Lineage (NCBI taxonomy): Eukaryota > Viridiplantae > Streptophyta > Magnoliopsida > Chloranthales > Chloranthaceae > Chloranthus > Chloranthus sessilifolius. Next base: position 45,586,131 of record CM037592.1, read on the forward strand.
TGTAGATAAGCAATAAAATCTGGCCTTAGTGCAGATATCCACCTAAAAAGGCCAAAGAAGCAACTTGTTCCTCTTCACGGTTTCACAACAGCCTAAAAGTCTGTCAGTCAAGCAATTAGAGTTGTATAAATTCATGAGATGGACATAGGCTCAAAAAGTCATGCTTGATTCCAAGCACAGTTGCAGAGATGACAGATTGAACCCACCAAGAGGTTGCTGAGTGCTAACAGATGGAAGACAGTGCACCAGAAATAGGTGCCAGCTGAGGAAAGTCAAGGAAGAAACTGCTGAGAGGATCCAGTAAGCTATCGTAAGGTTCCAGCTGCTTGTCGATAGGTTGTGATTGCAGAAAGAAAGAATCCTATGAACACCTTAGCTGAAGGAGCAGTGGAAGTCGCGAGGTTTAAATGAGCCTATCAAGCAGAACAAGAGATGCTCTCGATAGGATCATCCAGTACCTGTCGAAATGATTCCCAACATGTTAATCACTTCACCAAGTTGACAGGATGATTGCAACCTGTCGACAAGATGAAGGAAGAACTGAATAGAGGGTATTGAGAGCTACTTCAAACTTGTCGAGAGAAGCTGATCCTAGCGACTAGTACACTACAATCCACCGAGAGGTTTAACCCAAACCTATCGAAGACTTAGCATACAGACCAAGAATACGTCAAATAGCTTGCTAAACCACTTGACATTTATTCTGGGAACTTCCAATGACCCTTCTTCAGTAGTCACAACTTCTAGATTTCGTGCACACGTTCTAAGGCATGACAGCGAGCAGGAACTTTAACCAAGCACGAGCGGGAACTTTAACAACCTCACATGTACTTGTCAGTTGTGGACCAATAGGAGGAAAGCTTCTAGAAGAGAGATCAGCCACATCAGCATAACTATATTATTCTTTTGAATTCTGATTGGCTGAAACAAATATGAGAAAAAGGTATATATAGAGGAGCAACGAGATTGAAAATCATTCTGAAATTGAGAGAGCAGAGCCGAGATTGAATTCACTTTTCCCTCCAATTTTTCCCTCTTTTCCTCCTTCTTCCTCGCCATTAGCCAATAATGGTTGGCTAAAAAACCTCTTCAATAGCTAGGGTAAGGATATGATCTGTAATTGAGAGTTTCAGAGGCTTTGTGAGGGATTGGATGTTGCACGGATTGTAGATCTAAGCACATCATTGTAAGTAGTAGTATTGCAATGAAATTATGAGTTTTAGAGTTACTTCTGAGGTAGATTTCATTTTTTCGTATATGATTTTCTTAGTTTGGATACTCCTGTGAGCCAGCCAGAAATGGGGAGCTTGTAGCCTGGCATCCACAACATCTACAATGACTAACTTGTTCTAATCAAGGCCACTGGCTCAAGACAATCTCTAGGATTATTTGTGACCATTAAAGTGGACAGATCATAGCCTTAGGATTGCTTTGATATGTTGGGCCAATCTCTGGGATGGTCTGTGACCATTAAAGTGGACAGACCATAGCCTTAGGATTGCCTCAATTCTCTGGTTGAGATTAGATTCTTATACCATGCATCTGCCGGGGTAAAACCTAGAGAGCATGTAGCCAGATGAAGGATGTTGCAGATCTGATCTAAGCATTGTCTTTGATTTAATCAATTTTCAGTGAAATATCAAATCCCTAGCTACTAATCTTCATCCGTTTGATTTTTATTCCATTTTCCTTCATTTATGTGTTTTCATGAGTTCTGAATCAACTACATTTAATTTCTGTAGTTCGTAGTGACAAAACCCAAAAACCTCTCCTCTTTCCTGTTTTAGAATAGCTTAAAATAGGATAGAGTGTCAGATATATTATAGATCTGGAGATCCATCATAGATTATTCACATTTTCCCTGTGGACATATCCTTACTTACTTATAAAACTCTCTGCAATAGCCCTGTATCTTGCAGGATTAGGAAATTGAAGTTGTGCTGAATCCATCCTTTATTTAAATTTGATTCTGTTACACACTAAATCAGCACACCCTATTTCCCCAACAAGTTTTTGGCACTGCTGCCGGGGATCATGTGATCTAAACTTGGTAGATCTAAGTTTTCTTTCTAATTTTTTTTAGTTTTGTAATTGTGAATACTTGCTAAGTGTTTGACTAATTGCTCCCTGTTATATTAGTTGTGAACTATATTTTGGGCATTGTGTGAGTAGTGTATGTTTGGAAGAAGAACTCTCAACCCCCAGATTTTTCCATTAAATCCAAATGTTGAAAGGATTCTTAGACCCAAATAAACCCCACCTACATCTATTGAAACTGAATCTGTTGCAATGGTGAGCAAACGAGGTTGTTGTTGAAGGATTATTATGCACCTGGTGCATGTAATTCTCCTCTCTGCATCCAATTTCCTGTTGTGGAAACTAATTATGAGATTAAATCTTCAACCATTCAGATATTGTCTTCTTTCCATGGCTTGAGCAAAGAGGATCCATACAAGCATGTGGATGAATTCCTTGCATTGTGTACCACCTTTAACATTACAGGTTTAGGGCCAGAAGCCACCAAGCTTAGGCTATTTGCTTTTTCATTAAAGGATAAAGCCAGGGCCAGGTTATCTCTACTTCCCCCTAACAGTATCAACTCCTGGGATGACATGCAAAGCTAATTCCTAGCTAAATTCTTCCCCATGTCAAGAACCAGTCAGTTGAGGAAGAATATCCTCTCATTTTCTCAACCCCCAACTGAAGGGTTCCATGAGGCATGGGAGAGATTTAAGGAGCTGTTGAAGCAGTGCCCTCACCACCAAATTCCTGAATGGCAACTTATCCAAAGTTTCTTGCAAGGAATTGACTTAAAAAGCAGAAATATGGTGGATGCTTCTTGTGGAGGCACATACCTTCATAAAACAGCTGAGGAAGCATGGGAACCGTTTGATGTTATTAGTGAGAATTCATTATAGCAAGAGTCTCTTGCTAGGGATGTGGACACACCAAGAAGAATGTTAAGAGAGAACACAACAAGAGGAAAAGTGTATGAAATTGGTGGGTATAGTGATTTGGAGAGAGGTAACCAGCTGAACTCAGAAGTTGGAGAATATGATGGAAGAAAGATCTCAATGGTTGCTAGCGTGGGAGAGGCATGTCCCATCTGCCAATCTCATACTCATCCCATCCAGGATTGCCCCTCTGCTGTGTAATTTCCAAAATTTGTAATTGAACATGTGGCTGCTGCTCAGTCTTATGGTCAGCAGCCAACTGCTGGTTATTCCTGAAGGAACCACCTTAACCTAAGGTGGAAGCAAGATAATGTTCAAACCCAAAACCAGCAGCAACAGTTCCAACATTAGTTCTATCAGCGACCATAGCAACCAATGTCCTTTAAACCTACTCCCCAAACTTATCAACATAATTTTGTTCCAAGGATCCCATACAAGCAACCTATGGCTCAGCCTATGCAACCAAATGCCCCAATTTCAGCTTCTAGAACACTCTCTTTTGAAGAGCAAGTTCTGACCTCATTATAAAACTTAGGCTGTTTGTCCCAAACAGTCCACTCTCATAGCCAGAGCATTAAAAAGATAAAAGACCATCTTGGTCAACTCTCTAATGCATTGACAAAGAGAGAGGAAGGTAGGCTGCCTAGTTAGCCCATGGACAATCCAAAGAGACAATATGTGGTAGCTGAAGTCTCTTCTTCCCAACAAATTTCTTGGTGCTTGACATGGAGCCAAGTAGGTGCACCACCCCTATACCTGTGATTTGTGGCAAACCTTTCTTGGCTACTGCCAATGCATGCATATAGTGTAGATCAGGAGTAATGGAGGTGCCATTTGGCAACATGAAGGTTAAATTGAATGTTTTCAATTCAGCCAATCAGCCCCATTTAAATGGTGAGGATTGTTTCTCGATTGGGATAGCGGAAGAACTTGTGACTTTGCCCAAGCTGTTGCAGTATACTGATCCTTGTAGTAATGCTGATGATATGTTTCAAAATGTAGGGAAACCAGTGCTGATCAACCATTATCATGACCCTCCTTAGCATCGCTGAGTCTCAACAATGTACAGTAGGTATATCAGTTATTGTGGTGAGTTATTATTATTACTACTGTTCTTTTTCTTTCTTTTTCTTTCTTTTTCTTTTTGGCATTGTCAATATTGTTTCACAGGTGCACATCATGGTCCCTTCATAGGTTGGCTAGAAATTAGAATTGTTTGAATTAACTTGGGTTTTGGAAAATTTGTGTGAATGTCGGGAAGGTTGAAAGCTGGTTTGATTTGAATTATAATCTGCCAACGGGTTCTGAAATCTCTAATGATGCACATCGACAGATTCTTAACAGGTGCAAGGAACTTGTTGAAGAAAATGTTACATAAAGCCAAAATGTCGTCGAGAGGTTCTTTGAACCTCTCGAAACGAATTTTTCTGTCACCGTGTAACCAGTCGATAGGATTAGTTGAACTGCTTGCGACAATTGGCCATCCTTTTCTTTTTGAAAGGATATTACAACCTGTCGACACATTGCCCCAATCCTATCAACAAGCATTTTCCATAGCTTTAAACCACTCGACAACTTCATTTTTCATCATTCAACACCTTCTCTCTGCGTTGTAAGCTGCTTTGGCGATTTTCTTCATTTTTTTTGTTTCCCTCTCTCTATCTCACTGGCTCCTGCAGCTACCTCTTGACTATTTTCCAAGTTGCTTCAATCCATCAAAAGCTACATTTTGCACCTGGTCCGAATTATTTTGGTCCTGTGCCCACCAGATATCACAAACCCTAGATTTCTATTGGTAAGCTTTTCTTCAGCTTCACTTTGTTATTTCAATTTTGGGCTTTTGTATTTTGAATATGTGGGAGTATCCGAGTATCTTAAGAAGACTATGTGGTGATTAGTTGTGAATTGGAAGCGTTTGAGTAATCAATGGCTGAGCAAGAGGACATCTTTGCAAACCTTTTCAAAATACCCTCTAAATCTGCCACCAAAACCACTAGGAAATCTAGTAGGCAACCCACAAAGCCTAAGGAAACCCCACCTGCCAAAAGGAAACTTGTCATGGAGGAAACTGAGAACGTTGTGAAATCTAAGAAGTCTAAGAAATCTAAGATTGCCCAAACCAGTGAAGACATTGTTGATGATGCCCCTGACACGCAACATAACCTTGAGTTGGAAATCTCTGAGGCGGAGCCAAATCTCAGATCCTCACCCAATGAATTTGTACATAAACTAAATTTGATCCCTGAAACCATTTTCGACATCCCCTATTTCTCTAAGCTGGGGGAGTGTCAGGACACTTTTAATTATTTGGAGAAGGTAGGCCTGACGCCCATAATGAGCCCATTGAATGAAAAGTCTTAACAAAGTCTGGTTAAGTTGTGGTATCAAAATCTTGAGAAACAAACCAAACCAGATTCTCTTGAGCCCTGCCTAAAAATTCTGATTGATTATATGGAGATGGTAGTAGACTACAGAGATTAAGGGATGGTATTGGGAGTCCCTTCTGTGTTTAACCCAGTTTATGGCCTGGCTGCACCTGAGAATGTCCCTTTTAAAGCAATGGCCAGGCACCTCACTCAGGGCATTGTGGGGTCTGGGGACTCAATTAGGAGACGAGACTTATCCCCTAGCCTGCGGTTTTTTTATGCAATTTTGAGAAAGAATATCTATGCCAGCGGCCATCAGCAAGAAAGAAGAACACTAATAGTGGATGCCTTGTATTTTTTCTCTAAAGGCCAATTTGTTAATGCTGCCTGGTTGGTGTTTGAAGCAATGACGGACGTGACTGAAAAATGTATGATAGCTCAAGCCCTACCAGGGCTCCCCTATAGCAACTCATCACTGCTTTGCTTAGAAGAAAGGGATTTATGTTTAAAGAGAATGAAGAAGTGGAGATGGTGAAACCCACAGTATTTGGAAAAAGGGTTTGGTCGGCCAGTGGGACCCTCATTGGTAAAGGCACCCACAGGTCAACTGAAGAGATTGAGGAAGCAGCTCCTGACACTTTTGTTGCCCCGAATTCAGCACCCCCTCCCGAGGTCTCTACCTCATTCACCTGTGAGCCTTTGCTCACATCCGTTGCTCTTGGCTTGGAGCCTCCACTTGTATCCTCTGCACCCTCAGTCACCCCTACCTTTGATCTTAATTTCTCCATGGACAGTTCCATTGCTACAAGCCCCACCACCCCTCCACCTATCACACCAACCATTTCATTTTCTTTTCCTTCCATGTCAGTCCCCATTCCTCAGAGCAGTCTAGTCCCCCTTTTCACTATCGCCCCATTCCAATGACCCTTCTTCAGTAGTCACAACTTCTAGATTTCGTGCACACGTTCTAAGGCATGACAGCGAGCAGGAACTCTAACCAAGCACGAGCGGGAACTTTAACAACCTCACATGTACTTGTCAGTTGTGGACCAATAGGAGGAAAGCTTCTAGAAGAGAGATCAGCCACATCAGCATAACTATATTATTCTTCTGAATTCTGATTGGCTGAAACAAATATGAGAAAAACGTATATATAGAGGAGCAACGAGATTGAAAATCATTCTGAAATTGAGAGAGCAGAGCCGAGATTGAATTCACTTTTCCCTCCAATTTTTCCCTCTTTTCCTCCTTCTTCCTCGCCATTAGCCAATAATGGTTGGCTAAAAAACCTCTTCAATAGCTAGGGTAAGGATATGATCTGTAATTGAGAGTTTCAGAGGCTTTGTGAGGGATTGGATGTTGCACGGATTGTAGATCTAAGCACATCATTGTAAGTAGTAGTATTGCAATGAAATTATGAGTTTTAGAGTTACTTCTGAGGTAGATTTCATTTTTTCGTATATGATTTTCTTAGTTTGGATACTCCTGTGAGCCAGCCAGAAATGGGGAGCTTGTAGCCTGGCATCCACAACATCTACAATGACTAACTTGTTCTAATCAAGGCCACTGGCTCAAGACAATCTCTAGGATTATTTGTGACCATTAAAGTGGACAGATCATAGCCTTAGGATTGCTTTGATATGTTGGGCCAATCTCTGGGATGGTCTGTGACCATTAAAGTGGACAGACCATAGCCTTAGGATTGCCTCAATTCTCTGGTTGAGACTAGATTCTTATACCATGCATCTGCCGGGGTAAAACCTAGAGAGCATGTAGCCAGATGAAGGATGTTGCAGATCTGATCTAAGCATTGTCTTTGATTTAATCAATTTTCAGTGAAATATCAAATCCCTAGCTACTAATCTTCATCCGTTTGATTTTTATTCCATTTTCCTTCATTTATGTGTTTTCATGAGTTCTGAATCAACTACATTTAATTTCTGTGGTTCGTAGTGACAAAACCCAAAAACCTCTCCTCTTTCCTGTTTTAGAATAGCTTAAAATAGGATAGAGTGTCAGATATATTATAGATCTGGAGATCCATCATAGATTATTCACATTTTCCCTGTGGACATATCCTTACTTACTTATAAAACTCTCTGCAATAGCCCCGTATCTTGCAGGATTAGGAAATTGAAGTTGTGCTGAATCCATCCTTTATTTAAATTTGATTCTGTTACACACTAAATCAGCACACCCTATTTCCCCAACAAGTTTTTGGCACTGCTGCCGGGGATCATGTGATCTAAACTTGGTAGATCTAAGTTTTCTTTCTAATTTTTTTTAGTTTTGTAATTGTGAATACTTTCTAAGTGTTTGACTAATTGCTCCCTGTTATATTAGTTGTGAACTATATTTTGGGCATTGTGTGAGTAGTGTATGTTTGGAAGAAGAACTCTCAACCCCCAGATTTTTCCATTAAATCCAAATGTTGAAAGGATTCTTAGACCCAAATAAACCCCACCTACATCTGTTGAAACTGAATCTGTTGCAATGGTGAGCAAACGAGGTTGTTGTTGAAGGATTATTATGCACCTGGTGCATGTAATTCTCCTCTCTGCATCCAATTTCCTGTTGTGGAAACTAATTATGAGATTAAATCTTCAACCATTCAGATATTGTCTTCTTTCCATGGCTTGAGCAAAGAGGATCCATACAAGCATGTGGATGAATTCCTTGCATTGTGTACCACCTTTAACATTACAGGTTTAGGGCCAGAAGCCACCAAGCTTAGGCTATTTGCTTTTTCATTAAAGGATAAAGCCAGGGCCAGGTTATCTCTACTTCCCCCTAACAGTATCAACTCCTGGGATGACATGCAAAGCTAATTCCTAGCTAAATTCTTCCCCATGTCAAGAACCAGTCAGTTGAGGAAGAATATCCTCTCATTTTCTCAACCCCCAACTGAAGGGTTCCATGAGGCATGGGAGAGATTTAAGGAGCTGTTGAAGCAGTGCCCTCACCACCAAATTCCTGAATGGCAACTTATCCAAAGTTTCTTGCAAGGAATTGACTTAAAAAGCAGAAATATGGTGGATGCTTCTTGTGGAGGCACATACCTTCATAAAACAGCTGAGGAAGCATGGGAATCGTTTGATGTTATTAGTGAGAATTCATTATAGCAAGAGTCTCTTGCTAGGGATGTGGACACACCAAGAAGAATGTTAAGAGAGAACACAACAAGAGGAAAAGTGTATGAAATTGGTGGGTATAGTGATTTGGAGAGAGGTAACCAGCTGAACTCAGAAGTTGGAGAATATGATGGAAGAAAGACAGTCTCCAATGGTTGCTAGCGTGGGAGAGGCATGTCCCATCTGCCAATCTCATACTCATCCCATCCAGGATTGCCCCTCTGCTGTGTAATTTCCAAAATTTGTAATTGAACATGTGGCTGCTGCTCAGTCTTATGGTCAGCAGCCAACTGCTGGTTATTCCTGAAGGAACCACCTTAACCTAAGGTGGAAGCAAGATAATGTTCAAACCCAAAACCAGCAGCAACAGTTCCAACATTAGTTCTATCAGCGACCATAGCAACCAATGTCCTTTAAACCTACTCCCCAAACTTATCAACATAATTTTGTTCCAAGGATCCCATACAAGCAACCTATGGCTCAGCCTATGCAACCAAATGCCCCAATTTCAGCTTCTAGAACACTCTCTTTTGAAGAGCAAGTTCTGACCTCATTATAAAACTTTGGCTGTTTGTCCCAAACAGTCCACTCTCATAGCCAGAGCATTAAAAAGATAAAAGACCATCTTGGTCAACTCTCTAATGCATTGACAAAGAGAGAGGAAGGTACCTAGTTAGCCCATGGACAATCCAAAGAGACAATATGTAGTCAAGTCTCTTCTTCCCAACAAATTTCTTGGTGCTTGACATGGAGCCAAGTAGGTGCACCACCCCTATACCTGTGATTTGTGGCAAACCTTTCTTGGCTACTGCCAATGCATGCATATAGTGTAGATCAGGAGTAATGGAGGTGCCATTTGGCAACATGAAGGTTAAATTGAATGTTTTCAATTCAGCCAATCAGCCCCATTTAAATGGTGAGGATTGTTTCTCGATTGGGATAGCGGATGAACTTGTGACTTTGCCCAAGCTGTTGCAGTATACTGATCCTTGTAGTAATGCTGATGATATGTTTCAAAATGTAGGGAAACCAGTTCTGATCAACCATTATCATGACCCTCCTTAGCATCGCTGAGTCTCAACAATGTACTGTAGGTATATCAGTTATTGTGGTGAGTTATTATTATTACTACTGTTCTTTTTCTTTCTTTTTCTTTTTGGCATTGTCAATATTGTTTCACAGGTGCACATCATGGTCCCTTCATAGGTTGGCTAGAAATTAGAATTGTTTGAATTAACTTGGGTTTTGGAAAATTTGTGTGAATGTCGGGAAGGTTGAAAGCTGGTTTGATTTGAATTATAATCTGCCAACGGGTTCTGAAATCTCTAATGATGCACATCGACAGATTCTTAACAGGTGCATGGAACTTGTTGAAGAAAATGTTACATAAAGCCAAAATGTCGTCGAGAGGTTCTTTGAACCTCTCGAAACGAATTTTTCTGTCACCGTGTAACCAGTCGATAGGATTAGTTGAACTGCTTGCGACAATTGGCCATCCTTTTCTTTTTGAAAGGATATTACAACCTGTCGACACATTGCCCCAATCCTATCAACAAGCATTTTCCATAGCTTTAAACCACTCGACAACATCATTTTTCATCATTCAACACCTTCTCTCTGCGTTGTAAGCTGCTTTGGCGATTTTCTTCATTTTTTTTGTTTCCCTCTCTCTATCTCACTGGCTCCTGCAGCTACCTCTTGACTATTTTCCAAGTTGCTTCAATCCATCAAAAGCTACATTTTGCACCTGGTCCGAATTATTTTGGTCCTGTGCCCACCGAATATCACAAACCCTAGATTTCTATTGGTAAGCTTTTCTTCAGCTTCACTTTGTTATTTCAATTTTGGGCTTTTGTATTTTGAATATGTGGGAGTATCCGAGTATCTTAAGAAGACTATGTGGTGATTAGTTGTGAATTGGAAGCGTTTGAGTAATCAATGGCTGAGCAAGAGGACATCTTTGCAAACCTTTTCAAAATACCCTCTAAATCTGCCACCAAAACCACTAGGAAATCTAGTAGGCAACCCACAAAGCCTAAGGAAACCCCACCTGCCAAAAGGAAACTTGTCATGGAGGAAACTGAGAACGTTGTGAAATCTAAGAAGTCTAAGAAATCTAAGATTGCCCAAACCAGTGAAGACATTGTTGATGATGCCCCTGACACGCAACATAACCTTGAGTTGGAAATCTCTGAGGCGGAGCCAAATCTCAGATCCTCACCCAATGAATTTGTACATAAACTAAATTTGATCCCTGAAACCATTTTCGACATCCCCTATTTCTCTAAGCTGGGGGAGTGTCAGGACACTTTTAATTATTTGGAGAAGGTAGGCCTGACGCCCATAATGAGCCCATTGAATGATATTCAGGGTACAATCAGATCCCTGTCTACCCCCAAGAACAAGAAAAAACCACATTCACTTGCCCATTTGGGACCTTTGCATACAGGAGGATGCCATTTGGGCTGTGCAATGCACCTGTCACTTTCCAAAGATGCATGTGTGCCATTTTTTCTGACATGATTGACAAGTTTTTGGAGATCTTCATGGATGATTTTGTCCATTTATGGAATGATTTTAGCCAATGCCTGCACCATCTCAGTTCTATGCTGCAGAGGTGTGAGGAGACCAACCTAGTCCTAAGTTGGGAAAGCAGTCATTTTATGGTGACTCAAGGGACTGTCCTTGGACATGTGGTCTCCCACAAGGGAATAGAGGTTGATCAGGCTAAGATTGACTTAATTTCCCATCTGCCCCTGCCCAAAATTGTCAAACAAGTCAGGTATTTTCTGGGCCATGCTGGGTTTTATAGGCGATTCATTAAGGACTTCAGCAAAATCACCAAACCTCTGTGCCACCTGTTCTGCCAAGAGGTACCCTTTGAGTTCAATGATGACTGCCTGGCTACTTTTGAGCAGCTAAAAACTTGCTTGACTACAACTCCTATTCTAGAAGCCCCTGATTTCTCTTTACCATTTGAGCTGATGTGTGATGCATCAAACTTTGCTATGGGGGCTGTTTTGGGACAAAAAGAGACAAGGCACCATGTGTGGTGGCGTATGCTAGTAAATCAATGGTTGATGCTTAATTGAATTACACCACGACTGAGGAGCTGTTAGCCATTGTCTTTGCTTTAGAAAAATTCAGATCTTATGTGTTGGGCTCCAAAATCACTGTGTTCATTGACCACTCAGCCTTGAAATACCTCTTGTCTAAGAAGGAAACCAAAGCAAGATTGATCAGATGGATTCTCCTTTTGCAGGAATTCCATTTGGAGATTAAAGACAAGAAGGGAGTGGAAAACGTGATTGTTGATCATCTGTCTAGGATCCAAGTTGCAAAAATAGAGAGCCTGCCCATCAATGATTCTTTTCTAGATGAGCAACTATTTGCTGTGGAGATCAGTATGCCCTGGTTTGCTAATATCGTGAACTATCTTGCTGTGAAAAGGATCCCTCCACATTGGAACAAGAATCATAGAAACTTGTTTTTCTCCCAGATCAGACACTATATATGGGAGGATCCTTATCTTTTTAAGCATTGTACAGACTAAGTAATTCGAAGATGTGTACCGAAAATAGAGTTCCACCACATTTTAACCATGAGTCATGAACAGGCTTGTGGGGGCCACTTCAGTGGTAACAAGACTACTGCAAAGGTGCTTCAGAGTGGTTTTTATTGGCCTACTCTGTCCAAAGATGCCCAGCAACATTGGAAATCTTGTCCTCGATGCCAGCAGATGGGAAGTATTACGAAGAGGAATTCCATGCCTTTGTAGCCCATACTTGTGGTTGAATTGTTTGATGTCTGGGGTATTGACTTTATGGGACCATTTCCCACCTCTTGTGGATATAATTTCATCCTTGTAGCTGTGGACTACGTGTCCAAATGGGTAGAAGCCATAGCTACAAGGACAAATGACCACAAAGTTATCATTAAGTTCCTCAAAGACAACATCTTCTCCAGGTTTGGCATCCCCAAAGCCATCATTAGTGATGGGGGAAGCCACTTCTGTAATTAACCTTTTGATAAGCTGCTGGAAAAGTACTCTGTGACCCACAGGGTAGCCACTCCCTACCACCCACAAACCAGTGGGCAAGTAGAGATTTCCAACAGGGAAATTAAACACATTTTAGAGAAGACTATGAGAAATGATAGGAGGGACTGGTCCATGAAATTGACAGATGCCTTATGGGCTTATAGGACTGCCTATAAGACCCCCATAGGTATGTCCCCATTCAAACTAGTTTATTACAAGGTATGCCATTTGCCAGTTGAATTGGAACACAAAGCATACTGGGCTATTAAAGTAATAAATTCTGATTTCAACTATGCTGGTATACACAGGAAACTGCAGTTAGTTGAGCTGGAGGAGCTCAGATTGGAAGCATACGCCAATGCTCAGACTTACAAAGAGAATACCAAAGCCTTCCACGACAGACATCTGCTATGGAAAGAATTCAAACCCAATGATAAGGTGTGGATGTTCAATTCTAGATTAAAATTCTTTCCAGGAAAGTTGCAATCCAGATGGATGGACCCTTCATAGTTATACATGTTTCCCCATCTGGAGCTGTTGAAGTCCGGGACCCTACAGATGGTAGAGTCATGAAGGTCAATGGCCAGAGGCTCAAACTGTGTGTAGACAAGATTTGTGAGCCTGAGGAGAGCATTGATCAGCAAGACCCTCCAGATTAATAGCTGATTTTTGCTTGTGTCATATGAAAAATATGTGATTTATTTGTATCAATAAAGCATCGGTTGGCCTAGAAGGAAAATTTTCAGGGTGTTGAGACTGAGCACTACACTTAAATACCCAACTATTGGCTTTTACAACCCTTCGATAAGACGGCTGATGATTTTGATAGGATTCTGGACGTTTTCGAGGGGCTCTGAGCTTTGACGATAGGTGAAACCAACCCCTCGATAGGTTAAGTAAGGCAACAGAAACTTTTCGATAGGTTCTGGGTACTTGTCGGAACCTATCGAAACGACGAATTGCGTCGAATTCCAACTTATCGAATGGAAGGTTCCACCTGTCGAGATCCTATTGAATTGTACCTTTTGTAAGCTTTGACTGCCAAGTTTTTGACAGGACGCACGAACCTATCGGAACCATCCAGTTCATCCTATCGAAATCATTTTTCACACCCGTATCGATCAGGTGGTCCTATCCTGTGCATTTCCTAAATACCTAAACCTCCCTCAGTGCTTCAGCATTTATGGCGCATGCCTCCTTAACTTATCTTCCCTCCTAAATTTAGCTCATCATGCAGTCCACACTCCATTTCCCACACAGCGACCTCCACTCCATGCATTCCCATCCTTCATTTCCATTTCCCAAGCTTGGAAGAATGTGCCACTTTTATTGCATCGCTTCATATTCCAACGCCCATGCTCCTTAAACATTGGCTTCGTCCAGTCCTTACACATCCATTCCCCCCTAACCGGCCCAACTATTCCAGCCCACACTCATGGCAGACGACAAACCTCAAGACTTGCCCACCAAGTTCTTCCCAGTCTGGCCACCACCGCCACCACTGGTCGAGCCTGATCCTCTTCAATTTCTCTAGGATGAATATGACGAGGTATAGAGAATCCTTGCCAAGGAGAAAAAGAAAAACTGAAAGAGGCAGAAGATCAACTCACCGGTTGTTTCCCCTCTGTCATCCTCATCCTCATATTCCACCCCACCCCCAGCCCCTTGATCCCACTCTTTTTCTTTTTCTTTCCCCCCCCAGGGCTTGCAGTTCCTCTTCCACCTCACGCAGGCTGAGGATATCCCTGAGCCAGGGGGGACGTTTTTTTTTTTCCAAAGGAGATTTTGTCCACATATCTGTCTTCAGTTATTTGTAATAAAATGTTTTGTTCATTTCATTTGTTGCTTCTCTATTTATTTCTTGTTTCGTTTATTTTCTCTTGATGTCTACACCACTAAACCCATTCTGCTAAAAATAGTGGGGACACTATTTAGTTTAGGTTTGGGGGTTTGGCATGGATGCTAATAAATTAGTTAATTGTAGTGCAACCAAGTTGAAAAGGAATAACTAAAAAGTTAATGAATTCACCTCATAGTTGTTGTTAAGGAAATTTAAAATACCATTTGTAATTAAAACAAGCTGAAGTTTTAAAATCTTTCATGAAGCAATTGTCAAGAATTTTTGAAGAAAGTTTTTTATGTGTAGTAAACCAGAAATGAGAAGAGACTGTAAGGTTACTCCCCAGAAATTTGGATGGAAGGCCATACCCAGTGAGAATTGGGCCTGAAAATTTCTTTGAAGAGTGTCTTGACAATTTCTTTTTCTTTGAGAGCTGACTAGACTTAATCTTGACCACTAGAAGTTAGGCAAATCAAAATTGAAACAAGCTTGACAACATTCATAACACGGAAGACATGAAGTAAGGCCATCTCTTGGACAGTTTGAGCCTAAAATTTTCCCACCTTTGAACTGCCCTTGATGCACACCACTTGAGCCTTAAAAGCCCCAATTTTCCTTGATGAAAACCAGAAATTCTAAGCCCAAAACCTGTTGACCTATTTCAGTTCACCCTCAATCTGAGAAATCAGGAAGAGGAAGGAGGAACAAGGTGTTAAATCTGGTTGAAAGAAAGAAAAACACAGTTGGTGGTATTTGTGGTATTCTGTTTTGTATTTTTAAAAAAAAAAAAAAAAAAAAGAGAGCAAAAGAATGAGAAAGAGAAGTCATTTCATTGAAAAACTTAAAGGAAGTGAAGAAGCTGGCCACTTTGGCTCTGAAAATTCAAGAAGTAGATGGAATTGTGCGGAATTGAAGAAGGAGTCTAAATCACCTCCTTACCTTTACTGATTTCTCAAGTTTGAACCTTGTTTACTCCTTGTGCTCTTTGACAAACCTCATCCCTAAGCCACATTACAACTCAAATAAAAAGCCCTTACTGATCTGAAAGTGGATTGAGTCGTCATGTGGAGATGAGAATTTGCTTAATCTATGGTGTAAAGAGCTAGAAAAGTCAGAAATTCAAGCAATTCCTATGCTCCTGCTTGCAATACTATTTGAGGGCTATAACTGCTCTTGAGCTGAGTAATATGATTTACCCCTCTTCTCTGTACTGATGACTGAACAACCCTGATGAGACTTGGGTCTGAAATCCAATTGATGAGAGAAGTATCTGAGTAGGATCCTTAAATTGATGGTGAGTTATGCATCAAAATTTTAGGAGAAATGCCTTGACACAAACTGAGTGGTGATAAAGAGATTTCAGCAGACTTTCATATCTTCAAATGGATGTTTTTTTTTCCTGTTGAATTTCCATTAATGAATGGGCATGATGTGAATTTATTTGATTTGCTTAAACTCTGCTTTAACAGGTTGCACTATTATTAACTAAGTGTATTGGAGATGTTTGTGGGTACCTTCACTGAAAACCCTTAGGAGACTTCACTCCTCCACTAGGGATCACCTAGGGGTTTAAAAGGCTTGACGCATAGGCTAAATGCATCCGTGCTCCCTATGAAAGTGGCATTTTTAATTCATTTTAATTGTCCTTTGCTCAGGGACTAGCAAAGCTTAGATTTGGGGGTGTGTTAGGTGGTGAAAAATGCCACTTTTCACCCTTTAACCTAACCATTGATGGACCTGTGAGCACACTAATAAGCCTCTGTTGAGTGCATTTTGTAGATACCAGTGAAAGCTTTTAATAATGCAGAAAACCACTTAAGAATGCCCACAAAGAAGCCATCTCAAAGCACCATGCAGACCCAGCAACAGAACAAGGGGAAGGAAGTGAAGATAGGTCCAAAACATCCTATCGAGAGGATGTCTGAAGACTTCGATAGGAGCCGAGGGTTAAAAGGAAGGAATTCGTACAATTGAGAAGGGTTCGATAGGATCAGAAGGCAGAGAAAGGAAGAATTCGTACAGAAGTGAAGAATTCAACATGATCCAAGAACCTATCGAGCAGTTGAAAGAAAAAGAGAATTCAACCTATCGAAAGCTGGCTTGAGGGAAAAAGGAGACCTATCGGAAGATTCCTTGAACCTATCGAATGGTCCACTAAACCTATCAAATAGAAGTGTTGGGACAATACCTATCGCAGTATGATTTGAACCTTTCGATAGGATCAAGGGTCATCCAATCGAAGCAATGGACTGTGAATCCCCAACCTATCGAATTACTCTTCCAACCTGTCGAAGGCCCCAAATTAAGTGCAGTGAAGCTGAAGCATCTAAGCCTAACCTATTAGAATCTATCAAAGACATCAGGGAACCTATCGGAAGGGGCTACAAACTCCTTTTCAACCTATCAGAAGCTTCTCCAACCTGTCAAAATAGCGTGCAAGACTTTTCAGAAATTCAGCTGTGCACATGCTGTGACTTGGTGACTTGCTGCATGCAAACCGAGGCACTTTGGTGACCGACGCAGCGTTCTAGAAGATGCCTTAGAAAGCCCTAACCGACCCACGTGCTCTAACAGAACCCTAACAAACTCTGAGGACCTTCTAAAACAGATTTTTGGCGAGAAAAATAGAGGAGAAAGCTATATATAGAGATCCCCAATTGCCATTGGGGAGGATCAAATTTCTGAATAATTTCTTAGAGATTAGGGCTTGCAGTGAGATTCTATTTTCCTTCTTTTAGCCCAACCATGGTTGGCTAATTCCCTAGGAGCAGCAAGGAGTGAGTTAGATCTGTGATTGGGTAAGGTTAATAGTGCTGCTAGGGTTAATTGCTACACAGACTAGAGATCTGAGAGCATTCCATTGTAAGAGTGACCTTGTTTGTAATGTAAATGTTGTTTTTAATGTTTTAATTAGATCTAAAGCTCTTTTGATTCCTTTTGGGGCTCAATCGGATTTGTGTAGAGGAGTTGCTTGATCAGCTCACCCACTTAACTGGTAGACCTCTTGGATATCATCTGAATTCCCTGGATCTGATATCCCTATAATTTCTTGCGTCTGTGACCTTGAAATTATAGCATCTGTAGTAGTTTTAATTGTTCTAATTGTGGCTCTGGCTTTGTAGGAGATCTCTAGGATGGTCTGTGACCATTAAAGTTGATAGATCATAACCTTAAGGTAAATCTATGCTCAAGCCTCAATTGGATTCATCTGCTACAATCTATGGATTCGATAAAGTCTATAGGATGGTCTGTGACCATTAAAGTGGACAGATAATAGCCTTAAGGCCAGGTGGATCCTGTGATTTGGAGTGGAATTTATACTCTGCAGCTGTGCTTGTGGCCAGCTGAGGGACTTGTGTGCTTTTGAACCCTTGTAATATGCTTAGCTCAACCTGATTGCAGTGAAAACAACCTCCAAGCTGTTCTCCATTTTCTGAGTTTTTAAACCCTCCATCAGCAAGATCTGAGACTCCAGATTCGATCTAAGACAATCTACATTTTAATTGTAGTTTAGATTAAGTGAAACTCCAATCTAATCTCTCCCCTGTCTTTTAGCTAGATCAACATTAGTTAGGGTGCCAGATCTCTTACAGATCTAGAGATTTACCCAATTCCAAACCACCTCTCTATGGACTTCCCCTTACTTTTAAAACTTACTACAAAGGACCTTGTATCTTGCAGGTCAAGGATATTTTAGATGTGCTGAATCCATCTCTGTTTTCTCTTGATGTCCACACCATAAATCAGCACACTGGAATCCCCCAACAGGTGACAGAGGATGAAGGAAAGATGAAAATAATAAACTCTACGTACAGCTTATATACTCTGTCAAAATGGCCTTGGCTTTAAAGAGATTAACCGTAATTTTTCTAGCAGACGTGGAACTATTTCAACCCTTGGATGCCTGGAGATATGTGCCTCAAAATCTGCACTTCGAGAAGTGTGTCCTAGCCTTGGGAAATTCTTAAAAAGTCCTTCAGTTGAAACTAAGAAGTGGAGAGCCCATGCTTCGTAGGGCTAGTATCTGCTTTTAGCTCATTCGCATAGCTGCTTTGCCTTCGTAGAGTTACCTTTGGCTGGTGGGAATTGCTTGCTCACACAGTGAATCTTCAGTTCGTCGCATAGTTCCGTTGCACTGCAATGCTATCGTGGAGATTATCTGGAGTGCCTAGACTTCTCGTGTAGTAGAGCTTCAGAAGCTCCTTCACGCTGAGTACTCACGTAATTATGCTCTTGCACTCATGTAGTCAATGGTAAGGCTTTAGAGTGCACGAGATCTGTGCGAAGAGAATTTTGGGCGTCTCTCTCATCCAGGGCTATGCGAGAACTATGCAAGGTGACATTTTGTTCAGTGTACATATGGACTCACTGGGTTCTTCGCGTGGTTGCTTTGAGGCTTGATCTCCACGAAAGCTTTGCGAGGGCAAATTCTGAGAGTTTTACCCTGCAAGATCTTTGGGAGGTCATTTCAGCTGTCCTCCTGACTGTGCATCGTATCTATGTGAGGGCCTCTTCCACTGCATCTTTAGCTTCGTGAGGAAGCTCCTCAACTCTGCGAGGTCTATCATTTACTACTCTGGTGCATTACACTTGCTGCTATCACAGTCTCCTCCTTTCTCAGCTAACTTCATTCATCTGCTAGACTTTGGTCAATAATGATTAGCAACAATGAGTCACCATTGTGAGCACTACCAAGGTGTTCCATCAGGCTTTGTCTCAGCTGTCATCTTTAAGTGCATTCTCTCCCTCTTTTGGGCCAAAAAGCAAGGAGTTTGTATTAAGCTGCACATTTTATTACTTACTACAAAACACCCTTAACAAATGGTTATTATTCTGCTTCATGGTCCGGCAAAGGCTAAGGTAAGAGGTGAAAAGTGGTACTTTTCAGTGAATAACACTATACACTGCTCTAATGTGCTAAATATGCTAGTTTATAGCTCATGTTCTTCAATGAAGCTACTTTGTCGCTTGAATGGTGTAGTGCCACTGTTGAAAAAGCTGTTTTGTGGATTGAATGTAGGCTGCAGTGCTGCTGCTATCATGTGTTTGAAATATATATAGCAGTCTAATTGGATCGTGCAGTAGCACATAAAGTTCATTTTGAAAGTGCTCAAGTGTTGTTGGCTTCAAGTATAGGCTACTGCCATGGCAGCAATGCTGCTCCAGCTATGTGGCTTTAAATCCTCATCATTGCAGCTTTGGACTTCAGTTAGTGTAGCAGCAACAGCTTGCACAACATTGGTGTGTAGCTTTACTGGATAGTACCACAGCTTTGCAGCTCAAGAGGATGAAGGCTTTTGCTGCTCCAAAGGATTAAAGTGTTGTTTGCTAGGCTTAAAACAACAAGGAGCTCCCTGTTGCTACCCCAACTATGCTTTCTATATTTGTGGTTAAAGAAATTTAAAATCAAAATAAAATAGGGGATGAAATCAACATAACTGAGAAGTCCTAGACCTGCAAGATACATGGTCCATAGTGGCAAGTTTTGATAAGTAAGAGTTTGTCCCACAGGGAAAGATGATCTACAGCTCCAAGGGAACCATCTCTAGTAGTCCCTCTAGATCTGACTACTGATCTGGCAGTCCTTAAGGGAAGGGAGTTTAAGGTCACTTAGTTTACAGATCCTAAGGAAGCCTAATGTCTAAACTACAGAAAGGGTTGAGAGGATGGATGGAGTGTGGAAAATAAATCTAAAAGGGTGAGAAGAATGTTATTGAGCCTAGATCAGAGGAGTTTTATAACTCAGATTCAGATCTGATGTTATAGAAATCCTGTCCAATGGCTACGTTATCACCACTGAGGAGAAAAAATTCAACCCATCTGTGTGCCATGATTCAATTCCTTAAGGTTATAACCTGCCCACTCAAATGGTCACAAACTATCCCATAGGGGAACCACAATCCAGAGATGGGTCAAAACAAGTTAATCATTGTAGGCACTATTTCATCTAGGCTACCAGCTTAAGAATCCATAGGGAACCTCAACCTCTAAAGCTCTATGTGTGGGGCTAAGGCTGTATCGGACCATGATAGCCCAGACACATAGAACCAGTAAGAGATTGAGTACAACCTTCGATTTAGTTGTCCATTGCTTGAGTGAGGCTACAATGGTCCAGTCACAAGCCTACAATCTCTATAACCAGATCAGATCTAACATCTGATAGCGGATCTATACAAATATAGGGGAGTCTACCTCTGTACAATCTCCCACCAGGCTAATACAATCTCAGGTGCAGAGAAGAAGGATCCATCTTGGATGGATGGATTACAATCACCCTAAGGCTATAACCTGTCCACTTGAATGGTCACAGACTATCCCAGAGGTTATCCTCCTCACGGAGCCCAAGACAAAACAAGAATATCGCTGCCACCACCATGGTCACAAGGCTACCAGCTCATGCTCCCATGGGGATTTCAGATCTAGTGGGTCCTGTGGTGGGGTTAAGGCTGTATAGGACCATGATAGCCCAGACACACAGGTCACATGGATCTGAGTGGCCATTAGAATCAGTCCTCTATTGCTTTGAATCACAGCCAAAGTAATGGCGGATCACAAGGCAACAGCCTTGCATAGAGTAGATCACATTCAAACACAAATCCCATAATGTGAAAATCCTATTAAAAAACTTCCATTAAACTAGTTCAAAATGCATACAAAGACATAGCCAGTAAGTGCTGGACTATGGAGAGAAGGAAAAAGAAAAAGAAAACTACTTACAGCTACAAAAGAAAAGAAAAACGATCTCAGATCAAGTCTCCAAGAGATGAGACGTGTTCCAAGATCTCTAAACCTAAGCTAAGTATGGGTTTATATAGCAGTGGTGTGGTGGCACATTAGGGTTTGGAAACCCTAATTTTAATGATGTCACATGGCGTAATAGTGATCCTTGGATGCCTCGGGGCATGCGCACAAAGATTTAAACATGGGAGTGCATGCCCTAATCGCTGAAAATTCCCAAAAAGTCCTCTGCTGAAATGATGGAAGTTGAAGTTCAGAGCTTCGCTAGGTAGCTATTGTTTCCTAGACTTGTCGCATGGTATCTCTTGCTCTTCATGAGGATGGTTTGACATTGAAGCTTCAACCGTCGTGAGGTTGCCTTGGTTTGCTCTTCAGGCAGTCGTGTGGTAGAGAATTATGCTCTCGCTGGATTGGGCTTCGCGAGGTTGAGTAGACATCAAAGACTCAGATGTTGTGGGGTTAGAGTTCAAGCAGTCGCGAGGTAGCTGTGCATTCACTGGGTTGATCTTCGCGAGGAAGGATTTGAATAGTGCGAGAACTGTGCGAGCACTTCTCTTCAATAGACTTCACGAGTTTCCTCGTGAGGCTTTAATGAGTTCTGAACTATGCGAAGTTCCATATATTAATTGATCTTCGCGAGGATGCTTTCTTCTTAAATTTATATCCCATAGCTACTGCACGACAGCTGTGTGAAGATCCTTTTGAAGCTCTCTCTCCTCAGCCGTTCTGAGCGAACTGTGCGAGGTTGAGAGAGGTCTACTTTTAACTGTGCGAGACTGCGCAATGTGTTCTACTCTTGAGCTTCGTGAGAGCTGCGCGAGTTTATGCTTCTGAAGCTCTTCAGTCACTCAACTGCGCGAGAAGTTGTTGTAAAGTCTTGGGAAGCTCAGTTGGACTGTGCGAGGCATATTTCTCCTGAATCCTCTAAAGCTTGGGTCAGCTGCGTGAGGCTCATTTCAGGTCTGGATTCAGAGTCCATCCTTCTGAGGGACTTCTGGTGCCAAAACAGGCTCCTTAGCAGGATTCCTAGCCTTATTTCACTGCTGATTATTACCTACATAAAACACTTAACAAGAACTTATTAGATGGCTAAGGGTCTAATCAAAGGTTAAGTTAAGGGGTGAAAAGTGGTACTTTTTAGGTCTTAACAATCCCCAAGTTCCAATGGAGCTTGGACAGCTTGCTAGGCTCATTAGGAGCAGCTCCCTAGTTCACTTTGCAGTAGCTTTAGGTCGCGAGGATCAGATTACAGCAACTCCAAGCTCACGAGGATCATTATGTTGCTGCTCTTTTGGTTAAAATCAGCAGCTCTAACTGCTCACTAGGCTCAGATAAAATGTAGCAGCTATTACTGCTCGCGAGGATTAAATGAAAGGTTCTTTTAGCTGCTCGCTAAGCTGAAATGCAGCTCATGAAATTTTGCCAAGTTCAAATGTGTGCACAGCAACATCAAATTGTAGCAACTTGTGAGGTTCACACAATAGCTACTCATTAAGTTTCTGTAAAGCTTGTGAGGTTCATATACTGCTACTCGCCAAGCTCCAATGCAGTTGTTTAAGGAGCTCACCAAGATGATGAGTGCACACACAAGAAAAATACAACTCACCGAGCTCTAATGTGTGCAGCTCTTGTAGTTCAAGTAGTTCAGTCTTCATTGAGCTCTCTGCTGTGCCACTTAAAGTGGTGTTCTATTTACTTCACTGCAGCAGCAGTTCACTAACTTGGCTCCATTTCTCACCCTCAATAGTTCTTCAAAGGTCCCAAAGCATGCCAAAATTGTCCCGATGGTGTGAACCACCATGGTGCATTCCCAACAAATTCTTCAGCTCCACAGCTTAGCATAAAAATTCTCCTTCTTGGCTGAAATATGATGGATAGCATCATTAAGCTATAAATTCCTGTTATTTATAATAGACGCTTAAAACACTTTATTAGTCCACTCAGTGGTCCATCAAAGGTTGGGTTAAGGGGTGAAAAGTGGTACTTTTTAGAGTTTAATAGGTGTAAATGTGTAATTGGATTACCCGCGATTTCATAAGCGCATAATTCAAATGTCACTAGGTCACTGTGCGGACGACCTTTCATATTGTGTGGTGTGAGTGTTCGTGTAATAGGGTTGCGCGGTCTATAATTGGTGCATGACCAGAGCGTCGCACCGTCTGTTTGGGCGATGGTTTTATTGCGCACTCTGGTAAGAGCATATAGTTCAACTTACACACGGTATCCTCTGCGCGTGACTGAGTTGTGCGCACATGTCCTGGCGCGTGATTGAGGCCATACTCTATATAAGCAAGGGAGTCTTCGTTTGTTTTGCATCTCTTGGTGTAGTCTCAAGTTTTACCTTTCTCTGAATCTTTTATGCTCTGAAATTCGTGTTTCAATGATATTGGGTAATCTAACCGTCCGATTGAGATGTCGCTTCTTCCTATATTCATGATTTTCCATGATCTTCATCCTGAGGTGATGCTCGGGGATGACATTATTCTGAGAATGGGTGGAATTGGGAAAGAGGTGGCTAGCCTTGACATTGGTCCCTTTTAGGGAGCAGTGAAGGCAGCGTTGAGGAGGCGACGACGAAGGAGGTGTTACGAGTGGAGGGATGTATTTCCCAACCAATCCTTCCTGTAGCCTCTGATTGGACGCTCCGAGTCGAGTGTGCTCCCTACTTTGTGTCCATTTTGGATTCGGTGTTCGTTTTAGGTTGTAGGTTAGAGTTTTAGGTTTTCGTCTTGGGTTGTATATTCAGGAGGTATGCCTCCGGTGACACTTGTAAAAGAATTTGTTATATGAATAAAAATATGTTTATCATATTCATTTTTGTAAGTATTGTTATCATTATTTTAGTTGGATTACTTATGTTAAGCTTTAGGATTTAAATTTTTGTTTGCCATGGTGAGAGGATGAGTCCCATGTTTAAGGTATTTTGTTTTGGTCTTATGTTTGATTCAACATGTCAGTCGTGTGAATCTAAGCGTTAATTTAAAAGATTCTAGACGGGTGTTGGGTGCCCTAATCCTATTGGCTTATCTAGGTTCATCATGGATTTGTGTTTCCTTGGAGTAAGTGTTGGATAATCATTAGCTAATCTGAGTTTGTCATGGATTGTGGTCTTTTAGGAGGTATGTGTTTGGTTTAGATTTAATTAGATTGGGAGGGTTTAAAAAAGTGACACTTATCACCCTGTGGTTTAGGAGGTATAGTTTATAAGTGTGAGCCGAAGGCTTTGAGTTTTATTCCGAATTTTATTTCAAGTTTAGGATTAAAGTTTTGGGTCATTTTTTTTGTGATCTAGAGCATTTTTTTTTCATTCATTAATGTCTTTTCTTGCTTTCTATATTGTATCCCGGGTATTGAACCTGAAGAGTTTTGATTATTGAGCGAATTATTGGGAATGGACGGGATTGGGAATTTAGGGTGACGCTAGGGTTGGTGCTACCAATCCAACTCGAAGTGTCCCCCTATTGGGAGAAGAGATGGAGGAGTTGAAAGTGGTAAAAAGGAAACCCAAGGATAGGGTAGGGCCACAGTTCTCATGACTGACTCCTATTTTTCCTCGGTAGGCTCTACGGATTCAGTGTTAGTTGCTCCTCCTTGTTATACTTTCCAAGATGAGCTTTCAAACGTGGATTCTGTATGTCCTGGGTGGCTTTCTGTGAGCCACTCTTTCTTTTTTGCCGACTCGAGGTGGGGAAAGGTTGTCATTGTCAGAATTCATTCAGGGTGCGTTCCTCCTCCGGGCTTCTCTGAGATTTCCTATTTCCCTAATAAATCCAGATTCGGGCATTGCCTGAACATGTGGATTTTAAATTTCTTGTTTTAAATTATATATTCAGAGGGTATGCCCTCAGTGTATTTTGTAATGATTTTTTTATCTATTTATGAAGCGATCGTGTTTTCAACTCCATTTGTGGTTATTTAGTAAATTTTTGGTTTCGTTTACTTTATTTGTTTTGAGTGTGATGTTTTATATATTTTGGTTTCATTCCGTTTACTTATTATTTTTGTTTTAGGGTGTGTTGGGAGCATTTTTGGTTTACTTTAGTTTGGTCTAAGTTCCAGTGCGTAAGTGATAGGGGCAATTTTTTAACTTTCGGGGTGTATATTTTCTAAGTTAGGAGTGTTTTAGAATGGTCTTAGAAAGGGCATAGTTTGGGTTGGTAATTAGTGTCAAAAATCTACTAATTTTAGGCATGTAAATCTACTATTCTAGCCATATATTTTTTGGGAATTGCCTAGGGAAATGTGCGCTTCACTCTGGGCGCATAACCGGATTGCTTGTCAGAATGGGTGCGCGCATTTGGGAGGTTTGGTAAGTCATTGCGTGTGAGCTCTAGACCGTTTAATCGAAGTAAATGCGTGGTATGGGACGCAAGATTAGGCCAGCGCCAAGTCACTGTGCAGGTGACCTTTGACATTTACGCATCACGGTGTGAGCTCTCGAGATGATTACGCGTCTGGTATGGAGCGCACGACCGGGACGTCGGGTTAGTTTGAGTGGGCAATGATCTGTTTACGCGTTCAAGGTTGGGCGTGTAATCCAGATTAAGTGTGAATATTATGGTGCGTGATTGTATTAAGCGCGTCAGTCCAAGTGCGCGATTTGCCCGTGCTCTATATATACTTTAAAAATTCTTTGTTCTTCCTGTGCTATCCGTTTTTGTCTTCGATTCTCTGTTTCCTTATTTCCTTGCGCTCTAGTTTTGGTGTTTTTGTAATATCTTGTGATCTGGTTATCCATTTTAGGCATTGTTTCTTCCGTTCTGTCCAGTTTTTCAACCTCTTTCTTCTAGGATGGAGTCCAGAGGTAGTGATCAGTTCTATTCGTCAGTATCAGAGATGGAGCGAGTGCTAGCGACAAAGATCGATGAGTCTTCTGAAGCTCGGATTGGTGTTATTTTTGTGGAGGAGGATGTCAAGGAGATAGTCAGAGAGGAGGTACCAGATAGTGACCACGTGGTGGTCAGGGAGGACGTACCCAAGATTGATCAGGGTACAACTGAGGGTGAGAGAGTTGAGGCTGAGAGAGTTGAGGGTGCTGAGGATGAGAAGCGTCAGGGTGAGGAGTGTCGCACACACTTCCCGCTGGAGGATTTCATTGCTCGAGGCTAGGTAGGTACCCGTGAGCAAGAGTTCCTTCACTTTTCTAGGCATTTAGGTCATGACATAGACTTATTAGGATCTGAAAACCCTTTTAATTTATGTTGAACCTGCAGCGATGTTGATTGTGTGCTCATTCACGCATTATGACTGTGTCTAGTGATAGGTCACGTTTCTGTTTTATTACTCTTATCATGTTTTGTGTGCTTGTTATGAACCATTATTGTGTGTTTCAATATATCTTTTACTTTTAGTAGATCAACCTATCTTTCGTCATAGGTATGTGTGTTAGTCTCATTATATGTTTATGCTTATTTTTCATTCGGTAGGAGCCCTCGCAGCTGGCTATCGGCTTGGCATGGACTAAGTTTAATACTTGGTATCATGCCTTGCTGAAGTTTCAATGTGGCACAGTTGGGGTCTTTCGGCTTTGGGCTGATCCTAGAGTTGGAGCCCTTTCAAGTCGATCGCGGTCTGATTGCGGCGATTCTGGAGAGGTGGAGGGAGAAGCATCAAGCGCTTCTCTTTTTGGTGGGCATGTTTTGCTGCCGACCCTAAAGGACTGGGTTCGCATCACTGGTCTTTGTTTTAAGGGTGAGCCAATCACGGGGTGGATGGCGGGATATTATCTGGGGGCATGTGAGGAGATTTTAGGTGTACCATATAGATCCAGTGGATCAAGGCCAAGGGTAGCTTGGGTCACTTGGTTCTTTGACACGTTTGCCAGTGGCTTCATCCCTACAAGGTTTCATTAAGAGTCGAGAGCATTTTTCAAGGTGTGTTGTGTGACGATGGCAGGTCGAGAGCTCGTGGTTGAGCGGGGGTTAGCTACAGATAGGTGCTTTGAGCATTCTTGATACATTTCCTTGGTGCAGTACTCTTCTCTTCTTCGACTCGGGGATGCATCACCAGATTGTTTCTGATGCTTCTCGGGGACTTGCATTGAGTCCCTACCTATGCTTGGAGTGTGGCTGCATTGGCGCATCTCTATGAGTAGCTTTATCATCAAGGGCGAGGTGTCGTGACAATCGGAGGTTTCCTTCCCTTCCTCCAGATGAGTTTTAGTTAATTGGCGTCATAGTGTCTCTGATTTTTTTATCGTCTTTTTTTATCATAGCAGCTATTCAGCAATTCTTTTGGTATTTTCTAGTTTTGGGCGTATGACCAATTTGCCTTTCTCATTCCATGGGTACTGGCAGAGATTACATTCACGTTTCAGCGGATGCATGTGTGGAGGATGGCGTTGAGGGGTTGTCGTTGGTCTTCGGATCTTCATATCACGTGAGGCCTTTTTGAGGACATGCATGAGGGTTAGGTATATATCATCATGTACACATTTTGTTTCATTTTGTTTTGGGGATTTTAGGCTCTAAGGCTTCACTGATGGGTTGGCTTGCTTATTTGGTTGTAGGTGATTTGGAGGCCATATGCAGCCAAGGAGGATGCCGGTGTGTTAGTGATTTAGTCAGGCCAGGCTTTCTTCAATTTGAACATATGGGTCCATTGTTTTGAGAAGGTGGAGAGGATCCACCTATCTCGAGCGGTACTATAGCTGGGACTCGCTCATGAGTCCCTTCGAAGATTCGCCACAGAGTGGCGAAGAAGATGACCAGTCCCCCCTAGTCGAGACATCGTGAAGATGGCACTTCAAATGGCTGATTTTAGAGCTGGGGGGACTAGGGTGATAAGGGCGTATGATGAGGTGGATGTGAAAGAGTTTGTGAGATGGTTCGGGGCATTGGGTGGTGGGCGCCTCTTCAAACGTCCCTTCCCCGGGAGTGGTTCTTTTGTGGTCGGCGGCCCTGAGTCGATGTCGGCATTAAGGGAGAGATTGGCGCATTAGAGCAGGGCCATCTCACAGCGGGTGTCTGGGGAGCATTGGATGCCCTTCATAGGGTGATGGAGCAGACGAGGTGTGCTTTTTGTCCTAATGAGGAGATGCTACGCTCCCTCGCGTCCTCGGTTGCTTAGGCTAGGGGAGCGGAGGACGAGATGAGGGTTTAGCTTGTGGAGACTCGACAACTCCTGGTAAGTCAGTTCATTGGTTTTAGTTGTTTATATATTATGTTGACTCAGTTTTCTAGTCATTCTTATATAGTTGTGGTGTCTCATTTTGTTTTGGCCAGTCCGAGAGGGAGGCCGAGGTCTCCAATCATGCGGCGACGGTTGAGTTGGTATGTGGTAAGCAGCAGGCCGGCCGAGAGGTGGAGGCCAGTCTGCGATCTGAGATTCATCGATTGGTAAGTGTCTTCCTCAGTTTATTAATTGTTAGTATTTTATAGATTCTTATTAATTCTAATGCATTTGTCAATGTTTGCAGAGGGCAGAGCTTACCACCGCTGGGGCTCCTACTTAGGCATTCGATCCTTTTTTGGTTGCTTCTTCTAGTCGGGAGGATCCAGCGATGGCTCAGCTACAGGCCAAGCTAGAGCACTGGTTGAGTTTCTTCAATCTTTTGACCCTTTTGTATGACTGTAGTAGTTCATTGGGTGTTATTGCTTCACTTTTTTTAATAGTTTACTAACATCATGTGGTATTTCAGTGTTAGGTCGCCGAGGATTTTTAGACGAGGGAGGCGACTGCTGCCTCTCTATGCCCTGAGAGTCAGGTATAATTTCTGGTTTGGTGTAATAGTTTAGGTTATTTCATTTATTTTATTCTGACATATCTTGTGTCGATTTGTTTGGTTTTTTATGCGGGCTATTCCGGACTCTGCTCCTGAGGCTC
Source organism: Chloranthus sessilifolius (assembly GCA_021018995.1). Lineage (NCBI taxonomy): Eukaryota > Viridiplantae > Streptophyta > Magnoliopsida > Chloranthales > Chloranthaceae > Chloranthus > Chloranthus sessilifolius. The sequence goes on from CM037592.1 coordinate 45,615,023, forward strand.
CCTCTCATGGGTTTGCCCCCAGTCCTTCTCAGGTATGTTTTAGTTGATGTATTTATAGTTTATTCATCATCGTAGTGTTTATCTGATGTATTTGTTTATTCTCATTATAGCCGCCCATGTTTGTTGTTCTTTCCGCGCCGCCTGCTGATCCAGCGACCGTCGCGATGGTTGAGCGCCTTCTTTCTATGTTCGTATATATATTGACTTTCTTTAACTCAGTGTGGTGATGTAGGTACATGAGCTTGAGAAGGCGCGTCTAGAGGTGACACGAGCACTTGCCACTCCCAAGGCGAGACGAATCCTTGGGGACACACAGACTCGCGAGGACCTGTTCGTCAAGATGATGGTTGTGCAGAGGACTCAGACTGGGGCATTGGAGGCGGCGCATCGGACGACATTGGCAGAGATGCAGGTGACCCTCGATTGGTTGCAGTATCGTCTAACGAGGAGTGAGCGGGGACTGCGCGAGATGGTTAGTTAGCTTGCTAGATCAGAGTCGAGTGCTTTGGGTTCCTTGGCTAGGCAGCCTTGTCGTACAACACATGATCGTGTCAGGGATTATCTTTCACGAGGATCCTATCATTCATGAGTTTCTTGCTGGGTATCCTCCTCGTTATCGATCAAGGTAGTCTATTAGCTAGGCGAGTGAGGGGTGTTCAGTAGCGGGGCCTCGCCGTCTAGAGGTTCCGCAGACTCTGAGTGCCAGGATTGTGTTTCCAGAGTATTAGTCTACGAACCAATGGGCTGATGATACTGGGGACAACAGTGATCGACCATCCCTAGCAGCAGCGTTGGGAGTAAGGGTGCATGTGTATTTTTTTTTCATTGTACGTGTTCATTGCTTAGATAGGGGGTATGCCCCCGGTGACAGGGCGAAATGGGGGTGTCTGCAGATGCCCCTCTTCAACGCGTTCTTGCGGAGTAAGAATGCGTCGAAGAAGTAGACACTCCTCATCCGAGGGACCTTCTCATTTTCTTGGGAAATCATAAATATGAACCAGGGATGCTGACATGAGATGCTTGGCTTTCTTATCTATCAGCACAAGCTAAAATTAAGCATTTGGGGGCCTAGTGGTAGCTGTCAAAAGGCGTAGTTCATGTTGTGGATGCGAGTAACATTCAGTCGCATATCATGACCTGCTGCTAGTAGTAGTCAACAGGGGAAAATTGGCATAACCTAATTCGTGGGTGCAAGGGGCATCTTGTTGCATTTCGCAACTTGCTGCAAGTGGTAGTCAAATGGTAGCAGAGTTGATATCCTAATTTGTATGTGCAAGGGGCAATCAAACTGAGGGATATTCAACACAATCGAGGTACTTGGAGGCATCATACGAATGTCCAAAGGCAAGGTCTAGAGACCGATAATAAGATAGAATATCATGTAATGGTGAAACCTTTCATAAGTCATGTTAGACCGGGTGCATCATTGCTCACACCAATGGTGCGTCAGGCGTCCTTTTCCAGTGGACATTAATGATTTCTCAGAGTCAAATATATTTAGTGATCGATTTCCCATGGGAAAGAACGGATTGGGGTGGTGAGAAGTGAAACTTTGATAGATAGAAATTCATTTAATATATTATTATATTCATTATTATTATTAATATTTTTTTATTTTTAAAAGTTTGGGAATTTAACTTAAGATCAATTCAATTGTAAATGGCTTCTGAGATATCGATGAGTAGATCCACTGGTATGGGATTTGTGGACCCGACCGTTTACGTGGTTGTCAAGATGACACTTGGAATGCCAGATGCTCGGTCTAACCTTCTCGTGAATACTGATGATTGTCTCTTTACGGGTGGACTATAGTGATTCACGGATAGAGAGAGACGTTTTAAAAACATTTGACTTAATCCTAACTAGTTATATTTTACAGAAATATTGAGTAAAGAGAAAAGGGGTGATACTTACCTGAATTGTTGTTGAGGGTCTCTGTATAGCTCGTGATGGGACTGATCGGTCGTCATAGTTATGTCACGATGGGACATTAGAGGGTTTCCTCTCTTTTACTCACTTTTGATGGTCACTAATGTGATGAAATGTCATGGGGAGATTCACGATGGAACATGGTAGTTCTCCCCTTATGGTTGTGTGCTATGATGTGTCCTACTGGTTACAGGCGCGAAGGGACTTAAGGGAAATCTAATAAGATGTTTATACTGGAACATGATATTTGATGGGTGCGATGGGATGTCAGAGGGTTTCCTCTCTTCTTCTGATTTTTGTAATGGTAGGGGCTTGCAGATTATTGTGCGATGGGACGGTGGGGGATCTATCCTCTTCCATTGTTAGTGAGCGTCTATTTCAGTTGCGGTGGAGTCTATGTGATAAGGGATTTGGGAAATGGGCTCTCTGCTTTCATGATGGGATATTGATTGGACCTTTCCCTCCATTTGTTATGTGAAAATTATGTGATAAGAGTTTTAGGGAAATGTGATTGGCGATGGATAAGGTTTTAGGTTGCAGTTACATCGTGACAGAACATTTGCATGAGAGTGTGACAGGGTCTAGTCTGATGACTCCTTAGTTGCTTCGGTATCATGATGGGACAGTGATGGTGTTTCTTTCTTTGGCAGATCTTGGTTATGCAATGGGTTGGAGTTAATTTGAATGGTGTCAGGATTGCGATGGGATTTGCCCTTTTTTTCTTGGCGTCGTGACGGAACATAGCTGATTTATGTTCATGCGTCTGGATGTTGCAAGTCCTGTTGTGCTGGGACATGGTTGTGGTCAATGTCTTCCTCTTTGAACAAAGTGTAAGGTTACGAGATGAGACACGGGAGAGGGATTCTAATTGGGATGGGACAAAAGGTTGTGAGGGTGTGTATTCTATTGGAAATGTGGTCGCAGCTGAGTATTGTGCGAAGGTTACTAGGCGTTTAATTAAATTATGCACTAGGACGGGTGCACGTGATTATGTTAATTAAGCACAGATGTAGCCGTGTGCAATCCAATTGTGCTCAAAGGAAGTAACTTGCAATCAAAGTGTTGCTGGGTTCGCAGAGCGGAGGCGTTCGGGGTGTCAATTCAGATTCTAAGCGTCAGGATTAGCGTGTAATCTAATTATACGCTCAGGTCAGCACGCGCAATCAGAGTGTCACCAGGTCACTGTCCGGGTGACCCTTCAAATTCTACGCATTACCATGGGTGCGTGATTTCATTATGTGCAGCCTTGGCTATGCGCGATTGATTTGTTAAGACTTGTGTACGGGTGGTGGAAGTTCAATTGCGCGCCCCTAGGGATGCGCATGATTATTGTTATGCGCTTATGTATAAGCGCATAATTGAATTGCGCATTCTGTTTCAGCCGTTTAATTAGGCAAGTTTCTATATATGTCCGAGTTTCATTCATTTTTTCTTCATTCGTTCCTGTTTCATTCTAATTCATATGTTTTAGCGATAATTTGTAATCCAACCATCAGATTTTAATGTCATTCCTTCCACTGCTCGTGGTTTCGCGTCATCTTCAACTAAAGGGGCTTCCTATGGTGGAGTTACTTTGAGAGTGGGCGGTATTGGGACGGGAGCGTCCTACACATCCTTCATTATTGTTGGAAGGTGAAGATGGCGGAAGGGAGTCCTTTAATTGGATGGAAAGGGATGTTCCCCAACAAATCCTCCATCTCTCCTCCTGGTGCTTCTGATTGGACGCTCTGAACTTAGGCTTTGTGCATTTTGGGGTCAGTTTTCATATTGGGTTGTAAATTAAATTTTTTATATGAATGAAATGATATTTTCTGTATTTATTTTAAATCTTACTTCAGGCTTTAATTTTTGCAATTGATGGGCTTTTAAATTACTTTTTGTCATGGTGAGAGGATGAGTCCCATGTTTAGGATTTAAGGTACTTTATTTTGGTCTAATGTTTGATTTTGGATGTGAATTATGTGAATTTGAGATTAATTTTTCAAAGTTCTAGATGGGTGTTAGATGTTTTAATCTTATTGGTTTATCTACTTTGTTGTGGATCTTTGTTTCCTGAAGGGATAAGTGTTGTGTGATTATTGGTTTGTCTAAACTTGTCATGGATTGTGGTCTTTAAGGAGGGTCTGTGTCTGGTTCGGATTTAATTAGATGAAGGGTATTTATGAATGTGACACTTGTCATTTTGTGATTTTGAGAGTGTAGGATATAAATAGGGGTTAAGGGATTGGGTTTTATTTTGAATTTTATTTCAAACACAGGACTAAAAGTTTGGGGCATTTTTTTTTAAGAGTTAGGGCATTTTTTATTTCTAATGTCATTTTATTTTGTATTTCAGGTGTTAAATCCTAAAGTGCTTGTAATATTTTTGTTTATCATTGTTGTTATTGAGAATGATCGGCATTGGGAATGCGAGGTAGCACTCGAATTCCTACCATGCTAGGGGAAGAGATGGAAGAGTGAAAGGAGGGAAAAAAGAAATGAAAGGAAAGAGTTGCGCCAGAGTTCTCGTGACTGACGCCAGTTGCTCCTTGGTAGGCTCTGAGGATTATCTTCTGGTTGGCGTTCCCTTGGGGGTTTCCAAGATTGGCCTTCCATAGGTGTATCTGTTAGATCCTTGGTGGGATTTTGTGAGCCACTCTTTCTTTTCCGCCAACTCGGGGCTCTATGATGCGGGTATTTTACGGTGTAACTTGAAAAATTGCATCATAAGCGACATCTCAAGGGAATTACGAAGTGACGAGAGGATTTTCGTTAGAATTCGTTATGCGTGTGCTTCCTCCCCGGACTTTTCCAAAGCTTCCCGTTTTTATGTATTGTGATTTTGGTTGTTTCCTTTATAGTTACCTCTTTTAAATTCAAATTCGTCCTTCATTTCGAAGTTGTAATTTTGTATTTTCCAAGGGTATTCCCTTGGTGTTATTTGTAATAACTTTTCCATATTTGTAAAAGATTTATTTATGATCGTGTGAAATTTTAATTATTGCTGATTCGGTTTAGTTAATTTTAGTTAGGTTTTATTTTTATCCGATGCATCCCTATTTAGTTCGAGGTATCTTGATTTAATTGGGAGGTATTAAGTTTAGTTAAATTTAGAGTATTTCGTGAGTATTCTTAGTCTGGTTTGGTCTCGATTTGCCATAGGTTTTGGACGGGCTTCAATGGTTTTAGGTGTTTATGTGTGGGTGTACTGGTGAATTCCTAATTTTGAGGGTGTAGGTGCCTAAGTTTAGGTATGTGTGTGTACTATTCGGTATTTTGGTGTTGGTTTCTATGTCTGGAATTCCAATTTGGCTGCTGATGGCTGGTTCAAATATTTTGTTCAACCTGGGTAATTGTGCGCTAGGTCTAGTGCGCTTAATACGATAGCGCCTGGTTAGATGCGCGGGAATGACAGACCCAAGGGTAAATTATGCGCCTAGTTCGATGCGTGCAATAAACTTGCGCTCTTGGAGAAGGTCGCGTGATTCCAACGTCTCCCAGTCAATGTACAGGTGGCTTTTGGATTTGTACGCCATGCATTGGGTGCATAATATAATTGTGCGTTCTATCTAGAACGCGTGATCGGAGTTTGGGCTGGCAACAATTCGATTACGCGCCCATTCAGTGGCGCATGTTTTAATTTGAGCGCGAGGGATAATGCGCATGATTCAATTGTGCACCCGTGTTCAGGCATGCGATTAAGCCACGCTCAATATAATCTAAAGATTTGCACTTTCAAACCCGCGCTTCCTGAATCTCTCTCAATTATGAGCCCTCCTCTTCCTTACTCCCCAAATTCCATGTTTTTGAGATTTCTTGCGATCTATCCATCCGTTTCGAATGTCGTTTCTTGCGTTCTCTTCAATTTTCTGAGCTCTTTAATTTGAGATGGAGTCTGAGGGTATTGGCCAACTTTCATTGATTACATCTAAGGTAGAGCAGATGGTCGAGGGGTGAGGTGAAACCTTTGAGGTCCACACTAGTGGTGGCGTTGAGAAGGTTGTCAGGGAGGAGGTCCCTGAGGCTGATTACAGGGGCTGGCGAGGATGGTGACGATGGTGGTGAGGATGCTGCTCCTCATGAGCCTATGATCAAGATTTCTCTAGAGGAGTTCTTTGCGCGAGATCGGGTAGGTACCCGTTAAGCAATTATTCCTCTTTCATTTGCATTTAGGTTACAATGTAAACTTCTTAGGATGGAAACCTTTTAATTTTATGTCAAACCTGCATTTAGTTTTAGGGTGCGTGCATCTTCATGCATCATATTCGTGTGTAGCTTTAGGTCATGGTTACTTTTCTGTTCGGCGTTATTTTTATCATGTTTTTTGCGCTTATTACAGATTGTCATCATTTTTTTTTTGTTCTGGTTTAAGTTTAGTCATTGTCTATAGTTGCAATTAGTGGTAGTGTTGGCATAGGTAATGTATTTTGTCTTTGCTTGTGGTTCGTTAGGAGCCTCCGACAGTAGCCATTAGTTTAGTGTTGTCGAAGTCTCATGCCTGGTACCATGCCCTGCCTGAGTTCCAACGAGCACAGTTTGTGACTTTTGGATTTAGGTCAATTTTGGAGTTGGAGCCCTTCACGGTTGATCGAGGTCTGATGTGGGCAATTCTAAAGAGATGTAGGGAGGAGCATCAGGCATTGTTGTTCCCTGTAGGCATGTTGCTGCCCACCCCTGGGGACTGAGTCCGTATCACTGGGTTGCAATTCGAGGGGGTGCTGATCACAGGGTAGATGGAGAGTGATTATCAATCCGTGTGTCGGGAGGTGCTCAATATCGAGTACCAGCACAACAGATTTGGGACCGGCGTAGTTCAGGTCACCTGGTTCTTTGACACTTTTGCGACTGGATTCATCCCTCCGAGGCATCACTCAGAGGCAAGGGCGGCATTTACGACACACAGTGAGGTGATGGCGTGTCGGGCGCCAGTGACAGTGCCGGAAGTAGAGGTCGATCGAGTACTTCGAGCATTCTTGATGCATTTCTTTAGGGTGGTCCTCTTCTCATCTTCGACTTGGGGATGTGTGATGGGTTTTTTCTTGACAATGTTGAGGGACCTGGATTAGGTGCCCACCTATGTTTGGGGGGTAGCGGCATTGGCGCACCTCTATGAGCAGCTTTACTGTAGAGGGAGAGGTGTCACGACCATCGAAAGTTTCCTCCCTTTTCTCCAGGTGAGTGTTGGTTGATTACTGGTTTCATCGGTATTGTCTTAGTTAGGGTATGTTTTAGTTATGGTTTCTGACGTCTTGTGTTTAGTTCTGGGTGTACAACCATTTCTCCTTGCGCCTACAAGAGATTACTTTCACATTCCCATGGATGCACGTGTGGAGGGAGGGCACTGGGATGCCACCGCTGGTGCTCGGATCTTCAAACTGCTCAAGGTTTGTTTGGGGACATGCACGCAGGGCAGGAACATGTTGTTTATGTTGTGATGGTGTTCTAGCATTTTAGGTCATAGATTTGACAGGGCATTTAGCTTATTTCTAGTCATAGGTGATTTAGAGGCCCTATGGTGCAAGGCAACCGGTCATTCAGTCTGGTCTATCCTTCTTCGATGTGGACATCTTGGTCCACTGTTTTAAGAAGGTGGAGCACATCCACCTTTCTCGAGCGACTCATCAGTTGGACTCCCTCAGTGAATCCCTCTATAGATTCGCCATCAAGTGGCGAGGAGGATGACTGGTCCCTCTGGTTGCATCTTTTCTTCGAGGATGGTGGCTCAGATTGAGGATTTTAGAGCTGGGGGGACCAGGGTTATCAGGGCGTGCGATGAGGCAGATTCCCGAGAGTTCCTGAGGTGGTTTCGTGAAATAGGCAATGGTTGACTCTTTACCCACCCTTTCCATGGGAGTGGTTCTTTCACAGTTGGTGATCCTGAGTCTACTTCCGCTCTGAAGGAGAGACTGGCCACATCAGAGCAGGGCTACCTAGGTGCAGGTGTCCATGGATCACTGACTTTCTGAGGTCTGATGTGCTTATTGATAGTCACAAAGAGCGGAGCTTTCTGCTGCTACTTCGGCATTCGACCCATCTTCAGTCGCCTCTTCTAGTCGGGAGGATCCGGTGATGGCTTAATTCCGAGCGGAGCTAGAGCACTTGGTAAGTTTCTTCGCTCTTTTGAGTTATCTGGCCTTGTGTTGTTTAGCGGTTTGTTGTTGTGTTATGTCTTTTCAACACCGCCTTGCTTAGGACCTCTAGACGAGGGAGGTGACTGCCGCCTCTCTGCGCCCAGAGAATCAGGTGTACTTGTAGTTTATTTGGTTTTTATTTCATTCGCTAATCAGTTTTATTTGATGAGTTTTGTTTTTGTTTGGTTCATGTGCAGGTTATTCTTGACTTTGCTCACGAGGCTCCTCCTCAACAGTTGACTCTCGTTCCTTCCCAACTATATTTGGTTAGCGTGATTATTTTTTATTCTCGATTTTATAGCACCATTGTATCCCTATGTTGGAGGTTCCTCCGGCTGATCTAGCCACTACTGCCACAATAGAGCGTCTTCTACAGGAGCGTTCTGAGCTGGTATGTCTTCGTTGTCCACTCTCTTTGCCTTGCTATTCATTTGAATTTTATTAGCCTTTGACTTGTATACGTACGTGAGCTGGAGCAATCATGCTTGGAGGTGCAGTGTACTCAGGTTTGTGAGGAGAGTCATGAGGTTCTTACTGACATCTGAGAGTGTCATATGCAGGAGTTGACCATGGACCTCATGGTTGAGCGGAGGACTCGGTCAACAGAGTTGGAGAATGCCTGTGCCATAGTTTGGGCTGAGATGTAGTTGATGATCGAGCTTTTGTAGCACGAGCTAGGGGGGTAGGAGGGAGAGTGCAAGAGATGACCGATCATCTCCCAAGGTCGGGATCGAGGGCTAGCGGCTCACTGGTAGAGATTCGTTGAGGGGTTCGTGAGCGCATGAGGGCCTATGCTCAGGCAGACTTGACCCTAGGGCCTATGCTTGCCTTTGGTCCTCTATGTTTGCATTCTCGGCGGGCCTCCAACCAGGCGAGTGAGGGAGGTTTTATTGCTAGGCCTTCTCCTCACAGGGAGTGTCCTCAGACTCCTAGTGCTGGGATTGAGTTGTTGGGGGGTTCGAACCTAGACCCAAGGGTCGAGGTTATGGGAGATGATAGCAAGAGTCCCTCGCAGAAGCAGCGAAGGGAGCTGCGCATTTTTTTTTATCATTTTCATTCATTGTATATACAGGGGGTATGCCCCTGGTGACAGATGTAAAAGAAACTTTTGATATATAAAAGGGATTTTTGGTTTAGATGTACTTGACTTTGCTTCATTTTCTTATTACCTTCTATATTTCAATCGTCTTATTTTTGGTACCGTCGCCTTTTATTGGGACTTGGATGCTCCTTGAGTTGGCCCAATAATAGTTAAAGGTTGATCTGCATTTGTACATGAGAGCAAAGCTGTTAGTAATTTTTATTCTCCCCCCTGCTGATTGTCAAGGGGGGAGGTGTCTCAGACAGAGATGTGGTAGGAAAAGATGTATATTTTTGTTTCTTTCTCTCTTCTTTTTTTTGTTTTTTTTTTTTTTACTATTACAAAGAAAAGGAAAATAGTGCAAACGGGAAAGCAAATAACTAAAAGAAAAATTTTAAACTAAATAAATAAATAAAAATGCCCCAGTGTAGGAGCGCAGTTGAATCAACAGTGTTATTTCTTCGATAATATTCGTCGGGTGGTAACTTTGTCATTGCGCCTCTTCTTTATGGGCAAGCAGAAGCCTTTAATGTGATTCTTCCTCTTAAAATAAAAATGCCCCAGTGTCAAGGTGCAATGGTGCTTCTCTGGGTTTTTGATAAGTACTTTTGGCTTATAGGGGGCCATGTGTATTTGCTGATTTGGTTTTGAAGAAAAGCCTGTTGACACTGTCATCGAACCAGGGGGGATTGTCTAATTATAGCAGTCGTATATTGGGGGTCTACCTTTGATAGTGGTCTTCCTATCCCATGGTCATTATTATAGGGGGCATACGGTAGGTATAATAGGTGATTATATCAATCATCATTCATTGGTTTTTGGTTTCATTTCTAGGAATATCCTAAGGGGCTTTCGACTCATTGTCTGAAAATAAAATTCGAAGGGTGAAAGAAAGATAAGGCTCAGTGATGTGGGCGAGTAGCTTGTATCTGACAATTTCTAAAAGAGATGAGTAACAATCTTTTTCTCAAAGTGGGTATGGGGTGCCATGATTGAGCTCTCTGCCATGTTTTAGTACCATCAAAGTCTCACATTCTATGGTTAGCAGGAGTTTTTCATCCTCCCGCCACCTTACAACGACATCTAATAGTATCAGGACATCAGGGATGCCCTCGCAGCTTGCTTATACATTTCTAGTAGAGTTACTAGAGATGTCCTCATGGCCTTCTTATGCTTCCCAGAGCTCATTGATAGGTTCAATTGTCGTATTGCTCTCACTCAATTTTTGTAAATGTATATGTATTTCTTTTTTTTAAAGCAACCTGCTAAAACAAGAATGGTGAGTTTTGATTGAGCCTAGCATCTTTATTTTTCTATGCTCTAATGTCTCCTCCGATGGCAGGGAAGGGGGATGAGAATCGAGTGTTACTTATGCTTTTGAAAGAGGTCAGGTATGTCCCTAGACCTTTAATTAAATTGCCCCAATAAGAAGGTAGGAAGTAAATCTGAAGTCTTATGGATATTCGGGAGAATTGAAGGTGTACAACCAACGAATGGGTTGTGACAACTACAGGGATGATAGATATAAGTATTTGGCTATGGGATGTGATGGTCACAAGGTTAAGGATAGTATTTTCTAAGGTACTTGGCGTTCCAAGGACTGGGGAGTTCTTCCCCATCTTGGTTTACCAGCTTGTCTGCATTCCCTGGATATGCGACTGTTATAACATATGGGCCCTCCCAGTTCAGTTTCAATTTTCCCTTTGGATGGGCATGTTTGGAGGGCATGATTTTCTTCAAGACTAGTTCTCCAATGTCAAAAGTTCGTTCAAGGACTTTCTTATCGTAAGCCCTGACCACGCTCCTCTGATATAGCTGAGCGTTGTCAGTTGCCCTTAGACGCGTCTCATCAAGTTGCTCTAGCTCAGCGAGCACATCAATTCTCCTTCCATCTAAGGATAGCTCATCACTGAGTTGAATTCGTAAGGATGGTATCTGTATCTCATAGGGTAGGACTGCTTCCATCCCGTATGTGAGGAGGTAAGGAGTTTGGCTAGTGGCAATGCGAATAGAAGTCCTATAAGCCCAGAGTGCTTCTAGTAGTCGTTCAGGCCAGTCGGCCCCGTTGCTCATCTCCATAGTTTTTTTTAGAATTTGAAAAAGCATTTTATTCATAGCTTCTGCTTGTCCATTTTCCTGAGGGTAGAACGGTGATGAGGGATGTATATCGATGCCGAATTTCTTGCATAGCTACTTTGTCTTCTATGAGATGAATTGTGGTCCATTGTCGGTGACTAACATCCTAGGTACCCCAAACCGGGTGATGATGTTCAGAATGATAAACCTCACGAGTGTCGAAGTAGTGATTTTGACGTACGATTCAGCTTCTGCCCATTTGGTGTAGTATTCGATCGCAGTGAGTATGAACGCGTACTTGTGAATATTTTCAACAGTGTTCGTGAAGGGTCCGATGATATCGAAGGCCCACATCGAGAATGGCTATGGTGAGGGTATAGGGTTGAATGCAATTGATTAAGCTTTGATAAGTGTGGTGTGTTCTTGGCATTGTTTGCAATATTACACGTAGAGGTGGCAATCTCTTATCATTGTCGGCCAGAAGTAGCCTTCTCGTATGATATGATCCACGAGTCTCTATCTACTAGCGTGTGCTTCTCAGATGATGTATTGTCCTTCGACTATCATGACGCATATCAATAGTACTCCTTTGGTTAAGGCTTCTTTATATAGGGTTTTGCCGAGTATGCAAAATCTCACACATCGATTCCTTATGATTTTTCATTCGATCTTTGTAGCATAAGGAGGGATATGTTGATGCTTTTGGAAATTCTCGATGTCAAAGTACCATGGTTGTCAGTCATTGGTTGGCGATTTTTCGAATCTGAATGTGGCGACGTTGGCTTCTTTCCTCGTGGAAGTGCTTGGGGCAGGTTGCCCTTCATTCCTGTGAGCTTTTGGTGCAATTGGTAGTTCCAATTTCACTTGCCATGCGACTTCATGTGCTGGCATTGTCATCCTCTCGATGAAAAAGGAATTTGTATTTTGTCCGACTAATATCCGTATGACTGAGGGTAGCATGGCGAGAGAATCAGCAAGCTCATTCTCTAATCTAGGAATGTGCGTGAAAGAGATTCTTTTGAATTTCTTTATTAAGAATTGGGTTGTCTCCAGGTAAGCCATCAGTCGTCTTTCCTTGGTTTTCCACTCCTCGATAACTTATGATATCACAAGTTTGGAGTTGCCGATTGTCTTCAACTACTTGACTCCTAGCTATAACCTTGCTCATAGTCCAGTGATGAAAACTTCATATTCTGCAACATTGTTGGTGACTGGGAACTCGAGTTAGAAAGCTTTTGGTATGATGACTCCTTTCGGGGTTAGTAGGACTATCTCGATACCTTTCCCTTTATGGTTAAGAGTGTTGGTGTTTTTTGCATTGCTGTCTTGTTATTAGTGAGAAAATAGTGGAAGAAATATAAATCAAAAAGTGAAGGAATAAAAATTGGTTAAAATAGCAAATCTGAAATACACAGCTTGCAAGATACAGGGTTGTTGTAGAAAGTTTTGAGTAAGTAAGAGTTTTTCCCATAGAGAAATTGATCTAGAACCCAAAATGGGTTATGTTAGTAGGCCTCCAGATCTAGCTACAGATCTAACAATCCTAGAGAAAGGGAGTTGGGTGTCACAACTACAATAATTTAACACTAAAAGAAGAGAAATAAAGTGCAGTCATATCCTAAAGAAAGTGTTTTGAAGAATGTGGTGATGGTGTGTGTGAAAATAAAGATACAATGATGGGAAGTAGGCAATTAAGATAAGGTTAATTCAATTATGTAACTCAAATTTAGGGTTATCTCTGCAGCAAATCCCTCAGATGGCTACAAGCACATCTGCAAGGAGGAAGTATCTTACTTAACTCTTATGGTTTAACCTGATCTCTTAATGCTATAACCTGTCCACTTAAATGGTCACATGCTATCCAATAGAGAGGATCAAACCGCATGAATTAAATCAGAAAACCAATATGATCCAATGGAATAAACTGATCTTAAGGCTATAACTTGTCCACCTAAATAGTCACAGATTATCCAATAGATGTCCTACATCCAATGCATCAAATCAGAACATTAACATCATTGTAGACACCATGTTTGCCAGGCTACAAGCTTAGGCATCCTTGAAACCAAATAGTTCTTGAAAAACCAGTGAAAACTATAGTAGTTCAAAAGCTATTTGGGGACTTAAATGCAACTGCTCATTGCTATAAAAGGCTTGCAATGACTTAGCTCACAAGTCTGCAATCTCTACAGAGAAATCAGATATAAAATTTGATGTTGGTCAACTAAAACAAAGGGGAGCTTGTTCCTGCAACAACCCCTCACCATGCTACAAGCTCAAGTGTAGAGGTGAAGAATCCTTCTTAGATATGTGGCTTAGAATCACCCTAGGGATATAGTCTATCCACTTGAATGGTCACAGGCTATCTACAGAGGTTATCTTCACCACAGGAGACTGAGATGGAACATGTAAATTGTTGTTGCCACCATGGTCCCAGGGCTACAAGCTCAAGCTTCCATAGGCCTTTCAAATCAGCTCAAGTCCTAATTGTATGGAATAGATTTAACAAAACTATGGAGAAATAGGTAATAATAGATTGAATAAACATTGAAAATACAAATATCATTGCTCAACCCAATACTTACAATGAGATTTCTCAAGGCAGCAGCCTTGTGTAAAACTGCTTATCAACTACTCCTAATGTTCACAAGACCCATTACAAAACTGATAAGACTAAGCCTAATTGCTTACAGAGGATATAGCCAGCATGTGCTAGGCAAAGAGAAAAAAAAATGGAAAAAAGGTGATCAAACCCTAACCCTTGTTTGCTTAAGCGCACAGCTGACTGAGGTTGAAGGGGAGAATTTTCTAAGTTCAAATTATAGCTTTAAAACTCAGTCCTTGATTCCATGGCTAAGAGAAGATTAAACCCTAATTTTAGGGCAGATGTGGCTTTGCTACAACCCTTGGATTCCTTGGGATGTGTGCCTCAAGATCAGGGCCTCGGGATGCGTTCCCTAGACTTAGGGAAATCCCTAAAAGGTCCTTGGAAGTTAAATGAGGAGTGGAGAGCTCGAGCTTCGTGGGTTGACTCATGCTCATTAATTCCTTCGCACGGCCTGTAGAGTGCTCGTGAGGTATCATTTGGCTTTGCAAGTTCCTAGCTTGCACAGGTGAACTTTGAATTGTTGAAAAATTGCTTTGCACTAGACTGCTGTCCCGAGGATGAGTTGCATTGATATGGCTTTGCTCGCACAGTAAAGCTTCAGGTGCTTTTTGTCGTGAGGTTCTCGCGAAGGAGACTTTCAATCTCGCTTAGCTTCATATGAGTTGAATAACACAGCTCGCTTGGTATAGGGTTAAGCTGTCAAGCACGCGAGAGCTGTGCGAGGAAATTTCTAGAGCTTTCTCTCCTCTTGAGCCACACGAGGACTTCATGAGTTTGCTTGTGTTCTCTGTGCACATTTGCCTCACGAGATTAGGCACGTAATTGATATGAGATTTATTCCTCGTGAGAGCTTCACGAGTTGGATTCTAAAGGCTTAGTGTGCGAGAGCTTCGCGAGGATCTTAAGTGTTGATTGCAGCTAAAGCACTCAACTGCTATGTGAGAGAGTGCTCTAGGATAATCCCTTCACTGAGTTGTGTGAGGACTTTACGAGTTCCCTTGTGCTGCATGTAACATCTGTGTAAGGAAGCTCTGCTGCAGACTTAAAGAGCGCGAGGCAGCATTTCTACTATGCGAGATAACATCTTGTCTGCTTCTCTGCTATGTAGCTGCTGCTGTTGCACATCTCTCCACTCACATCCACACTTCTCTCATCTACTGGACTTCCTTGGTCCCTCATAACATTCAAAATAGTTACCATGGTGTGTACCACCATGGTGTTCCATCATTCTCTGGCTCAGCAGTCACCCTTGACTTGAATTCTCCCTCATTTTGGCACCAAAGGCATGGACTTTGTATTAAACTGCACAAATTATTACTAACTACAAAATAAGCTGAACAGAGAGTTATTAGTCTGCTTCGAGGTGTAGTAAAGGATAGGTTAAGAGGTGAAAAGTGATACTTTTTAGTGAATAACACACCCCTAAACCTAATCTTTGTTAGTCCTCGAGCAAAGCAAAATTTAAACAACTATTTTATGAATTTAAATGCCACTTTCGTAGGGAGCACAGATGCATTTAGCTTATGCATCAAGCCTTTTAAACCCCTAGGGGATCCCTAGTGGAGGAGTGAAGTTTCCTGAGGGTACCCACAAACTTCTCAATGAAAACAGTTAATAAAAGTGTAACATCACCAAATCAGTATTCAATAATCAGAGCATTAGTTCATCCTTGATTCTTTTCAAAATGTGAGGATTTTAATAAATGAAATGCACAAACCTTTTAACATAAAAACTATTACATGTATGCGCATCATTTCCAACCAGTTTGCACAAAGAAGAACAACAAATGCATGTCAGTAATGAGCTCACCATCAATTAAAAAATTTGGTTTAGGTATGCCCAATACATTCAATGTCAGACCCAATACTTACCAGGGCAGTCTCTCACAAAGAACTTTGAGGGTTTTCATTTTCACTCAATCTCAACAGCAATTGCAGTCCTCAAATGGGTCTACAAGCATGAGCATAGGCAAGGCTTCTAAATTCTGGCATCATTGACTATTTCTCACCATAATCAGACAACTCTTTATCTCCACATAACAACTCCTTCAACTTAGGATCACAAGGTCCTATGGCTGGGTTGTAATGTGGCTTATGTGTGTAGTTTACAAAAAATGGAAGGGTGAAAAGGATGCAAAATTGAGAAATCAGCAGGTAAAGGAGATGATTCATGACTTCACCTTCTTTGAATTTTAGCATATTTCATCTTCTTTGACATGTTATAGACTTGAAGTGGCCAGCTTCTCTCTTATTTTTACTTTTTCCAATGAAATTCCCTCTTGACTCCTCTCTATTCCTTTTCATTAATTTGTTTTTCTATTTTTCTTTTGAATACATTTTTCTTTTCTTTTTTATGTTTATTTTTCTAAAATGCCACCTTCTTCCCAGCAGCTACACTATTGTCCTCCTTGTGTGTTTCTTCTCTATTCACCAAATGTTGACCCTAGCTTGTCCATCTTCAACTCCTTCTCTTTTACCTTATGAATTCTCAGAGTGGGGGTAGGTTTGAATCAAGGTCACAGGTTTAGGTACAAATACTCTGGTGTATTTTGAAGAAAACTAGAAATTAAGGCTCAAAAGGTGTATGCACAAGGGCAGTTTAAAGGGTTCAGTATCTTTGCTTAGTGAAGCCTCTCTAAGGTATCTTAAGGATGGCAAGCACTCTGGTTTGGTGACGAAAAAATTTTCGTCTACCATCAGCTCGGGTATTAGCTTCTGAGCATCAATGAAGGGATTTGGTAGGACCAAATGAATGGGCAGAGGAGTAAGCTCAGGCTCAGGGCTAGCAGCAGCAGGGGTGGGTTCCTCATGTCTAATTTTCTTACCTTTCTCCACCCTGTCTGCCTTATCCATTGAAAGTTTCCGTTTAGTTGAAGTTTTGGCTTTTCCTTTTGCTTTTGGGGTCGGTTTGCTCACTTTCTTAGCAGAGGATTTGGAGAACATTGCGGCCAATGATTTCTCTACTTTTCCCATTCTAGATTGATGTAAAAAAAATGCCCAAAATAGATGACATACGTAATCAACTTACTAAATGATAACCAGAGAGAATGGGTAGAGAAATACCGAGATCTAGGGTTTATGTTTGAACGAGTTGTTTGCTTTGCAAAAATCCCCCAGATTACAAGCTAAAATCCTTCTCTGAAAATGCAAATGATCTACACAATCAGTTACAAAAGGGTAGTAAACTTGTTAACTCGTGCAAGGAGAGAGCGAAGTAGGGTAGCAGTGAAGAGTCGCTCTGCAAAAAGAGTTGGAAATGAAACCCCGACTTTGAAAGGGGTTTAAATATACTCAAAGTTAATATTGCAAAGCGCCTTTAAGTTTTCGAAAAGTTCCAAAAGAGACCTTTTAACAATTGCGAATGGCATCAGTACCATTCGACAAGTTAACAGCTTCAGAACATTCATTTCGCAAAGGAATTAGCTTCAGAACTATCTTTTCGAAAAGAAAATGGCTTCAGCAACAACTATTTGAAAAGCACATCTTTGCTTTCGAGCAGTTCATTATAGCTCCAGAGTCTATTCGAAAAGTAATTTGGACTTTGCGAAAAGCGAATTATGAGTTTGCGAATGAACTTTAAGCATGTTTAAACTATGCAAAAAGAGATAAAAGCAGAAACAGAGAAAATAAGCAAAAACTATGACATACAAACATAATGTACAGTTTTCTACCATCAAATATTTGGAGATTCGTGATGATAGATGGGCAGCATAGGCTCCTGGGTATTTTCAATGCATGGTTTGAGCCTCTGACCATTGACCTTTATGATTCTTCCATTACTTGGATCAAGGATGTCAACAGCTCCCGAAGGGGCTGCTTGAATGACAGTGTATGGCCCTTCCCATCTGGATCTCAGTTTGGAAGGAGGAAAGGGACCCATGAAGTCTATCCCCCAAACATCAAACAACTCAACTACCAAAATAGGCTGTAAAGCCATTAAGTTTCTCTTGGAAATGCTGCCTAATTTCTGACAGTTCTGGCAGGACTTACAATGCTGCAGGGCATCCTTGAAAAGTGTAGGCCAATAAAATCCACACTGCAAAACTTTTACAGCAGTTTTGTTTCCACTAAAATGACCTCCACAGGCCTGTTCATGACACATAGAAAGTATTCTATGAAATTCTTGGTCAGGGACACATTTCCTTATTATTTGATCTGCACAACTCTTAAACAGATAAGGATCCTCCCAGATGAAGTGTTTAACCTTTGAGAAGAAAAGATCTTTATCCATTTTATTCCAATGGTGAGGAATTCATCCAGTAGCCAAAAAGTTGACTATGTTGGCAAACCAAGGAGTGTGTACACTAATGGCAAAAAGTTGCTCATCAGGGAAAGATTCATTGATAGGCAACCTATCAATCTCAGCAGTTAATATTTTGGAGAGGTGATCAGCCACCACATTCTCCACCCCTTTTTTATCTTTAATCTGTAGATCAAATTCCTGTAATAGGAGAATCCACCTGATTAATCTTGGTTTGGTGTCCTTCTTAGACAGAAGGTATTTCAAGGCAGAGTGGTCAGTGAACACCACTATTTGTGAACCCAAGACATATGACCTGAATTTTTCTAAAGCAAAAACAATTGCCAGCAGCTCCTTCTCAGTTGTTGTGTAATTGAGCTGTACATCAATCATTGATCTACTGGAATAAGCTATGACATGAGGCAGCTTATCTTTTCTCTGTCCAAGGACAACTTCCAAAGCATAATCTGATGCATCACACATCAGTGCAAAAGATAATGAATAATCTGGAGACTGCAATATTGGAGCTGAAAATCGAGAGCTTTTTAGAATTCAAAAGCCTTCATGCATTCATTATTGAAAACAAAAGGGACATCTTGGCACAAAGAATGACAAAGAGGTTTAGTTATTTTATCAAGTCCTTGATGAACCTTTTGTAAAATCCAAAGATGTCCTAAAAATTCTGATTTGTTTAACTTTTGGAAGGTGGTAAATGTGTAATTAACTCAATTTTTGCTTTGTCCACCTCAATGCCCTTGTGGAAACAACATGGCCAAGGACAATGCCCCGGGTGACCATGAAATGGCTCTTTTCCCACTCAAAACCAGATTGGTTTCTTCGCATCTTTGTAGTACCAATTTGAGATGGTGTAAACACTTTGGAAAAAGCTGCCATAGATTGAGAAATCATCCATAAAATCTCCATAAACCGGTCAATCATATCGAAAAAATTGCATACATGCATCTTTGGAAGGTAGCAGTGCATTACAAAGACCAAAAGGCATTCTCCTATAGGCAAAAGTGCCAAAAGGGCACGTGAATGTGGTCTTTCTGATCTTGTGGGTACACAGGAATCAGTTGTAACGAGTAACCATCAAGAAAAGCGAATAAGCTTTTCCCGCTAGCTTAACTAAGATCCGATCAATGAATGGGAGGAAATGGTCTTTTCTCGGTCATTGCATTTAATTTTACGTAATCAATCAATCACTCTCCATCCAGTTGTTTGCCTGGTTGACATAAGCTCACCAGAATCTGAGGTTACAACAGTGATTCCAGATTTCTTAGGTACCACCTGTGTAGGTGCTACCCAAGCTGAATCTAAAATGGGGTAAATGACCCCTGTATCCAACAACTTAACAACCTCTTTCATGACCACTTCTTGCATATGAGGGTTCAACCTTTTTTGCATTTCTCTAGAAGGCTTTGCATCTTCTTCCAAGTGGATTTTGTGCATGCAAACAGCTGGACTGATTCCTCCTAAATCAGCAATAGTCCAGCCAATTGCCCTTTTATGTTCCTTCAAGATTATCAACAACTCTTCCTCTTGCTCCTTTGTGAGAGAGGAAGAAATAATGGCAGGCAATGATTTATGATTACCTAAGAACACATACTTCAAATTTTCTGGCAGCTGCTTTAGTTCTAAATCAGGTGGGCTGAGAAAAGAAGGTAACAAAGGTACCTTAGATGTTTGTGGAAGGGGGAGAGTAGCAGGTTTCCAAGAAGAGAAACTTGCTGATTGATTAAGAGTTCCTTGCACAACATTTATTTCCTTGCACAACATTTATTTCCTCAGAATTTGAGATACAACTTGCTTTATTTTCAGCATATCCCCAAGCATCTTTAACATCTGTGGTGAAATCTTCACCCTGCAGAAATTGTTCTAAAGTCTCTTCCACAAGTTCATCCAATAGATCAACATGAAAACATTCTTGAGTGAATTGAGGTCAGTAGTTGCATTATAAACATTTATTTTACCTTCATGTTTCCAAATGAGACTTCCATAATACTGACTGCATTGAATGCAAGCATTTGTCAGAGCTGTGAATGGTCTTCCCAAAATGATGTGGATGGAAGTTTTGCTTTTAGTTGGTTCCATATCCAAAACTAGAAAATCAGGGATAGAAGAATTTTCCCTCTCATGGCTTTCTTTCAGGATCTGCTGCTAGTTGTAACACCACATGAGTGGGTTTTAATTCTCCCAAACCTAGTTTCTCATATAGAATATGGAAGTAGGTTGACACTAACACCAGATCTAATAAAGCCTTTTCAATGGTGTGTTCCCCAATAATGCAAGGGATTGTGGGATTCGGGATCTTGAAGTTTAGGAGGTGCGAATGGATAACACCGTTAATTCTTTCCACAAAGAAAGACCTTTTGGATAATCAGATCCTAGACTTTTGTGAGTGCAAACATCTTTCAAAAATTTTGCATATGGAATTTGTTTGATTGCTTCAAGCAAAGGTAAATTTATCTTGACTTGCTTGAAAGTCTCCATCATCTCATCTATTTTGTGTTTCCTTTATCAAAAGGGATCTGATTTCATTGCATGAGGAAATTGTAAATCGAACTAATCTTTCATCTACTTTTAGAAGTGTTTTCGTAAATTTTTTACTTTTCTGCTTTTTCATTTTTTGGTTTTTCCGAGGTACATCAAGAAACCCATCGCTATCACTATCTTTGCTCTTCGCATATCTTTATCCTCTTCCTCATTTCTTTCTTCTTCAGTACCCACTTTGTTATCTATCATTTTTCCACTTCTCAAAGTGGTGACAGTTTTTACTTCTTCATGTGAATTAGAGGCTTCTCCAACCATGAAGCCCTTTGGGATTGTTCAAAGGTTGGTGGGTAACTTTTCCTTCCTCTCTTTTGCCAAGGTATTTGAAAGTTGTCCCAATGTTTCTTCAATCTTCTTTATGCTCGTGTGAAAATTACGCTTTGAGTTAAAGATCCTAAATTCAAGTGAATTTTGGACTTGATCTTCAAAAGAAAGGGACTGGAAGGTGAATGCAGTTGTTGTGGAATGGGTCAAAGCTTGGTTTGACATAAAAATTCCGATATGGCATGTGCGCTTTGAAAGGCATTTGATTCTTTGGTTGTTGCCGTTGTTGGGATTGGTAATTCCCCTGGTTCCACCTCAAATTGGGGTGTGCTCTCCATGGATATTCATTTGACTGCATCTGTCCAAATGATTGAGCACATGAGCTTGTTCCACCATTAAATCTGGAACTGTGATGGGGACATTGGTCAAGTGAATGAGTAGGGAGCTGCCATATCAGACATGCCTCCTCTACTCTTGAAATATTTGGAGTTTTAAGTGAGTCCATCAATCTATCAAACTTTGTGGTTAGATTGTCCATCTTTCTTTCTAACTCATTCACCTCATAGATCTTCCCTTTGGTGGGTTGGTGGTTGTTCAACCTAGCAGGATTTTCAATTTCTCTTGACAGAGATTCTCACGAGTTGAGTTTTCACCAATCACTTCAAATAAGTCCCAAACCTCTTCAACTATTTTTTGCAAGTAAGTGCCTCCACAGGAGGCATCCACCATATTTTTGCCTTTTTGATCAATTCCTTGATAGAAGCTTTGAACCAGCTGCCACCTAGGAATTTGATGATGAGGACATTGCCTTAACAGTTCCTTGAATCTTTCCCATGCTTCATGGAAAGTTTCAGTTGAGTTTTGGGAGAATGAAATGATACTTTGTCTCAATTGCCTTGTTTTAGACATTGGGAAATATTTGGCTAAGAATTGACACTGCAAATCATTCCAAGAAGTGATACTGTTTGGTGCTAACATGGATAACCATGCTCTAGCTTTATCCTTTAATGAAAAAGGAAAAAGCCTAAGCTTGGATGCTTCTGGACCCAGTCCAACTATGTTGAATGTGGTGCAAAGAGCCTAGAATTCATCCACATGTTTGTATGGGTCTTCCTTACTCAAACCATGGAAGGCAGGAAGCATTTGGATAGTTGATGACTTGATCTCATAATTTCCTTCAACAGTAGGAAATTGAATGCAAAAGGGGGAATTATAAGCACCAGGTGCAAAGTAATCCCTCAAAAGTCGAGGTTCTTCACCCATAGTAGCAGAATTCTGTGTTGTTTGTTTGGTTCGTAGTAGCCTTTCAACTTCTAAATTCAATGGGAGAATCTCAGGGCTGAGAGTCCTACCAAACTTACAACTCAGAACAAAAAAAAAATCTGATTATGCACAGCAAACCTTCAGAATTCCTTTCAGTAATTTCCCTTCTTTAAAAACCTGAATATGAATAACTGCACAAGTATAAACAATAGAATAGTTTAGTACTGATAAAAATTAAAATGAAAACTTAGGTCTATCTATTTTAGAACAAATTCCCCGGCAGCGGCGCCAAAAACTTGTTGTTGGTTCTTAGTGTGCTTGATTTATGTGATTTTTGAAAAAACAGATTTATAGCGGCTAAATTACAGTGGCTCTAGACCATATAAACAAATAAGGAAATATCAGCACAGTTAGAAGAGAATTAGCCTACAAGATCAGGGCCAATTGTAGCAAGTTTTAAAAGTAAGTGAGTGAAAGATCGTCCACAGAGAATTTGTTTAAAATGTAAGATAAACCTCGGAGATCCGAGCTACGGATCCGGCTATATCCTATCTAGAAAGCTGATAAGATGAGAGGTTTGAATTTGTCACATTTAACAAACTAAAAACAAAGAAAAATTTAAACTAAATGATCTAGATTCGTGTTGGGGGAGTGATTAAAACAAAGATGGAGAAGTAATATCTAAATCTGATTTGGTCTTTGAAATCTAATGAGAATAACTGCAGCTCAGCAGAGGTGATCCAATCTTCATCTGGCTACAAGCGCAGATGTAAGAGAAATAAATCTAATTTAAGGATTAGGTTTAAGCTTATGGCTATGGTCTGTCCACTTTAATGGCCACAAACCATCCAATAGTCTTTAGTCCAAAGCCTTAGTTTAGAACAAGAAGCATCACTACAAATGCCGTGAGAGATTAGGTTACCAACACTAATTCTCATAGGATTAATGAATCAAGGGTAATTGCGTGAAAAGCAGTAAATCCAAAGGAGTCTAATGCAATAAGGAGATCAGAGGGAACCCTTAACATGAGTCCAATTGAGAATATACAGTTTACAGCAACCTTTTCAAACCCACCATTACAATTACAGGGCACAGCTTAAACAACTCTCAGATTTGTAGTCTTCAATACAACTCTCTTTTGAATTACAGAAATATCTCACAGCTCTCAATTGCAAGTCAAAGTGAAGGTATTACAGGGATTTCAGACAAACTATCTGGTTTGGAAATGGGGGAATAGGAACGAAACTCAAAATCTGGATGCCCAAATTGGGCAAATGGTTCGTCTATTTATAGTTTTCCCCAAGTCCAACTCAGATGTGTTTCAACCAATCAGAGGTGCTCATAATGTATTGACCAATGGTGGTCGAGCACGAGGATCCAAATCTGTTCTGGCCAATCAAAATTCTTTGATCTGGTTCAGCCAATCAGGTGATAGAAGCATCAATTCTGTTATGTAATTCAAAAATCTGTTTGAGCTTCTAGAAGTTCCCGCCAAGTAATTTCATCTTTGGGTGTTCACATGGGGTGGAATATGCCTTTGGTTCGTGCTCAGAATCTTCCGAAATGTCCTTGAGTTTTAAAATGCATTGGGATGCGTGCAATAGATTACTAAATTGCCCTTGTTAAAGCTGTGAATCTCCAGAATACCTTTTCACAGAGCTTAAGGGCCTTTTCACAAAGTGCTGTGACTTTTGAAGCTCTTTTCGCAATGTTGAATCTCTCTTCGAATTGTGTTTTCTCCTTTTCGCAAAGTTCAATCTTCTTTTCGAAGAGTTCAGATGCTCTTCGAAAACTAAGCCTGGAGGTTTAGTCCTTTTTGCAGAGTTCCAGGTTCTTTACGAAAAGTGCAGGTTCTTTGCGAAAAGAACTCTGTAGTGCATTTCTCTGTTCGAATTGTTCCTTGCTTCTCTTACAGGTCTTTGCCTCTTCCTTTTAGACCTTTGCACAGCTGATGAGGTTGTTTCTTCACTTCCTTCCTTTGGACTGACATGGATTGTCATCTTTTTGGCACTTTTGAGCTGCTTTTATGGTTAAGCCTGTCTTTATTGTTAGCTGCAATATAGGTACTTAAAACACTTATTTAGTTCTCTCAAAGGTCTATCAAGACTTAAGTTTAGGGGTGAAAAATGGTATTTTTCACTTTTCAATAGGCTATCCTAAAGAAAGGGTTGAGAAGAAGATGGTGGTAGTGTGTGTCAAAACAAAATACAAAAATTATGAGAAGTAAGCAGCTTAAGCTAGAGTTAATGATACAGTAATGTAACTTAGATTTAGTCTGTCTTGGCAGTGCTCCTTGTTGAGATGCTATTAAAAGCCTCAATAGGGTATAAGCTCCCAGTTTAACCCATGTCACTTGGGGCGCTCTTAGGGCTACACTCTATCCACAATAATGGTCACAAGGTATCTGAAAGAGTCTGTAAAATACCATTAGTTAAACCAAAAATTCGCTAGTCTAATCCAGAAGAGTGGACTGATCATATCTACAGCCACTAGACCAGCTCTAGCCATGAATACTATTGCACCACTATGTAATGCCAGTGCTACAAGCTCCCCAGATCTATGCACAGACTTGACTGACATCCATAGGTATTCCAACCCATAAGATCCTAACTGCTTTACTAAGGCATACTGCTCACTAGTGCTCACAAAAAGGACCATGCAACAAGTTGAATAAGGCCTTTAGCTCAGCTGGTCATTGCTGCAAACAGCCTGTAATGACTCAACCTCAAGTTGTAATTACTATAAGAGATCAGATCCAACATCTGATATCGATTAGGTAGAACAGAGGGGAGCCAGCTACTGTACAAACCTCGTCACAATGCTCTAGAAGATTATGTGCAGGAAATAAGAATCCTTCTCAAACATGTGGATGGACACAACCTTAGGGCTATACTCTATCCACTTGAATGGTCACAGGGAATCCCATTGGTCTGTCCATCCCACAGAGGCCTGAGAAAGAACATGAAAATAGTTGCAACCACCATGGTTTGCAGGCCTCCGAGATCCCTGAATCTCACTACAAATCCAGCATTGCTTTCCATGTGTCTATCAAACCAAGGGAAATCAGATGGTAAACAAAAGACCTACTAGAAACTAAATGGGCTAGTCCCAAATACATGAATCCTATAGACATCTAAAGAAGCCATAAGATCTATATATTTGATTAAGCATTAAAATAGCAGTTCATTGATAACAGTAAAACATACAATGAACTGTCTCCTGGTTACAGCCCATACACAACTACTCATCCAAGATCCCAATGTATACAAAAATCTATTATAAAACTGAAACAAAACTAAACCTAGCTGCTTACAGGGGGATTAGCTAGCGAGTGCTCAGCTAAGAGAGAAGAAAAAAATAGGAAAATAGAGGTGATCAAACCCTAATCCTAGCCTGCTAGAGCTCTCAGCCGGCAGAGGGTGAAGGAAAGATGAAAATAATAAACTCTAAGTACAGCTTATATACTCTCTGAAAATGGCCTTGGCTCTTAAGAGGTTAACCCTAATTTATTCAGCAAATGTAGCACTGTTACAACCCTTGAATGCCTCGAGACATGTGCCTCAAAATCCGTGCCTCAAGAAGTGTACCCTAGCCTTGGGAAATTCCCAAAAGGTCCTTGAATAAAACTGAGAAGTTGAGAGCTCATGCTTCGCAGGGCTGGAAGTTACTTTTAGCTCATTCACGCAGTTGCTTTGCCTTCGCAGAGTTGGCTTTGGCTGATGGGAAGGGCTCATTCGCACAGTAGAACTTTTAGTGAATCCCACAGTTGCTTCACATCGCAGTGTTGTCGCGGAGATAATCTGGAGCGCTAGGATTTCTCGCGTAGTAGAGCTTCGAAAGCTCTTTCTCGCTAAGTACTCATGCAGGTGAGCTCTTGCACTTGCGTAGTAACTTGTAAGGCTCTAGGGTGTATGAGATCTGTGCGAGAGGAATTTTGGGTGTCTCTCTCATCCAGGGCCATGCTAGAATTCTGTAAGGTGACTTTTGGTTCTTTATGCAAATGAGCTAGCAGTGTTCTGTACGTAGCTGCTTTGGGGCTTAATCTTCACGAGAGCTTCACGAGGGCAGATTTTGAGAGTTTTAAACCGCGAGATCTTCGCGATGGCTTTACAACTCGCCTCTTGATTTTGTGCCTTATCTTCGTGAGGGCCTCTTCCACTGCATCTTTAGCTTCGCGAGGAAGCTCCTCAACTCTGTAATGTCCATCTTTTACTTCTCTAGTGCATTGCACTTGTTGCTATCATAGTCTCCTCCCTTCTCAGCTAATCTTCATTCATCTGCTAGATTGGTTAATGATGATCAACAACAGTGAGTGACCGTGGTGTGCACTACCAAGGTATTCCATCAGGCTTGGCTCAGCTGTCATATTTGCTTGTATTCTCCCTCTCTTCTGGGCCAAAAAGCAAGGATTTTACATTAAGCTGTACATTTTATTACCAACTGCAAAACATACTTAACACATGTTTATTAGTGGGCTTTAAGGTCCATCAAAGGCTAGGTTAAGAGGTGAAAAGTGATACTTTTCAGTGAATAACACCCCCAAACCTAATCTTTGCTAGTCCCTGAGCAAAGGGAAAATTAAAACAACTATGCTAAGAAATAGAAAAGCCACTTTCATAGGGAGCACGAATACATTTAGCATATGTACCAAGCCTTTTAAACCCCTAGGTCATCCCTAGTAGAGGAGTGAAGTCCCCTGAGGGTTTTCAGTGAAGATACCCACAAACTTCTCAATGAAACAGTTAACAAAGGTGCAATATTATTAGGTTAGCTGTCAAGAAATAGAGCATCAATTCACCATTGATTCAAATAAAAATGTGAGAAATTTGGATATGAAAAGTACAGATATTTAATCATCACAAACTCTACCTGAGTGCACAACATTTCCAATTAGCTCACAAGGGGGCCAACACATGTATGTCGGCACTGAGCTCATCATTAATTTGAAAATGAGGTTGTAGGCTATGCCAAATACATTCAATATTAGACCCACTGCTCACCAGGGCATACTGTCATAAGGGACCTTGAGGGTTTCATTTTCTCTCAAGCTCAAGAGCAGTAACAGCCCCCAAATGGGTGTGTAAGCATGAGCATAGGCAAATCACTTAAGTCATGGCATCATTGGCATATCCTCACCATAGATTGGACAACTCCTTATCTCTACATGACAGCTCATTCACTTTGGATCACAAGGTCTTTTAACTGGGTTGTGACGTGACTTATGAAGTGGGTTATAAAGATTGTAAGGTTGAAAAGGGGTTCAAGATTTGAGAAATCAGTAGGTGAAGGAGGTGATTCATGACTTCACCACTTTGTAGTTTAGTACCTTTCATTTTCTTTCAAAATTTTTAGCCTTGAAGTGGCTAGTTTCTCCTCTTCATTCAGATTTTTCCAATGAACTTATCCTCTTGATTCCTCTCACTCGTCTTCATTATTGTTTTTCTTTCTTTTCTTGTATTTTCTTTCTATTTTTTGTTTTTGTTTTTATGACATGCCACCTCTTCCCTCAGCTGCTACACTGCTCTACTTTAGGTATCTCTTCTCCATTCACCCAATGTTGACCCTATCTTGTCCATCTTCAGCTCCTTCTCCTTTACCTTTTGAGTTCTCAGAGTGAGGGTAGGTTTGAATCAGGTCCATTGGTTCAGGTACAAGTACTCGGGTGTATTTTGAAGAAAATTGGGAGTTAAGGCTCAACAGGTGTGTGCTCAAGGGCAGTTGAAGGGTTTAGCCTGTTTAAGCTTAAACTTTCCAAGAGAAGGTTTTGATCCTTTCCTAGGTTTCATGAGTGCTGTCAGTTGCTTCAACTTGGAGGTGCCTAACTTCTAGTGAGGGCGTTGCCTCAGCTAGTCCTTAGAGCTAGAAAAATTGCCTCAGTCACTCCTCGACAGAAGGAAAAAAAAAATTTATAGGCCCAACTCTCACTGGTTATGGTCTTCCATTGAACTTTTAAGTATGTCCTTACATTTTTCTCTCTTTAATGATTCACTCAGCACTGATACAGGTGAGTTTACTTGGTGTTCACATCAAGGAAAAGTTAAAACTTAAAAGATTGTAATGCCTAAAAGTCTACAAAAGTTTTAAATTTCTCATTTTTTTTAATGATTCTTAGGTGAACATGGTTCTGTTTCTGTCTTGCTCACTTGCATCTACTGCACTTAGGTTAACTATTTCATTGGCAGAGCTTGCCACACCCCCAAACCTATGAGGAGCAATGTCCTCACTGATTCAAAGGTGAGATGTGCAACAAGCATAAAACGTAAAAATTAACAAAACAAAAACTATAAAAAGAGAAAAAGAACACACAATACATTAATAGACACAGAAACGAACAAACAAAAATGAAACAAAGAACAAGTACACAGAAGTAATAAAAAGACATTGCATTATATTAGAAAATGTATGTACGACACACACTACTCCTAACTCAAAACATGTGCAAACATCAATCATCTGAGCCCTTTTGTTCCGAAGGTGGGTCCTGGATCTCTTTACCCTTGGATTGATTCAAAGCAACAGCCTTAGACAGTGGTCTCTTTGAAGTAGGTTTCCTATGCTTGGCTATGATTTTTCTTTTTGGAGGGGAAGATGGTTTGGTTGCAGGGACCTTGAGTTTGAGTCCAGGTTTGACTGGGCTAGGATCTGTGGTTTTTGGAGTTGTTTGTTGGAGAGGTACATCAAGGTTTAGTTCTTTAAAAAGAGGCTCAGCCATCGCTCAGTCAATTTGAGCATTTGCCCTTCTCTCTAACGCATCAATAGTCACTCCATAATCATAAGCTTGCTCCTCAGCTAGCCTTAATCTCTCTTTCAATTCTTTTATCACATCTTCTTGGCTCTCAACTCTGTGCTTTTCCTCATTGTATTGGATCATGATTTCCCTCCATCCTTGCTTTATTTTCTTCTTCTTAACATTATGAGCAAGCCGCAAGAGTTTAATTTCATCAAGGAGAGGCTGCCTCACTTTAGCTTTCAAGTCAGCCATGCCTTGAACAACATCTCTTTTTATGTAGGCATTGGCTTTCATTTCTCTAATGAGGGTGGAGTACGGGGGAATGGGGGTAGCAAAGATGGGGTAAATGAACATATCAGTGCTGGAAGAAGGGCCAGCCTGGAATGGTGGGGAACTAGATGAGGACAGGAGTGGGGTTGAGGGCCGAGGGTGAGGGTCATGGAGAATAGGCTCCGGTGGAGGTAGTTGAGGCTCAGGGTCAGTTTGAGCGAAGGCAACTTTAAACGTGTCAGTAGAAGTCTCAATGGTGGTAGGAGGTGATGGTGGGTTAGGGATTGGTGTAGGGACAGATGCCTGAAGGGGATGGGGGCTTAGGGTAGTTAAAGTTGTCTAGATAGATTGTAAAATGTTTAGGATGGAGGTAGGGTTTGGTAAGGTGGAGTGAAGGGAATGGAGATTGGCCTTAATTATAGCTTGAGTTTGAGTATTTGCTAACATTTGGGACTGGAGTGATAGTAGGAGGTGCATGATTTGGGATAGTAAATAAGGTATGGATGTGGGTGTGGGTTGGAGAGGAGAAACTGGTTGGAATGGAGATGTGGGCCTATGGGTGAAGGTAGTGGCCCGTAGGGAGTCTGGGAGAGGGGTATACTCAAGGTAGATGCCCTCTAGAATAGTGGACATCATAGTGGAAAAGTCTCTCCATGTTAGTGACTCATGGGAAGTGGGAAATGGAATAGGCTGGTGTATGGGTTGGAAGGGGTCAGGGATAAATGTGGGGGAGGTGTCAAAAGGCTGATGATGGGTTTCAAAGGTGTAGGTTTCAGGTTCAGAAGGTGTGGATATTGGATTTGGTATGGCTGTGGTGTCAGGGGTTGGAATAGTTTGGGAAAGATAAGTGGGCTGGGGTTGTGTGTGAGTCTTGCCTTCGGATAATTTTCTCTTTTTGGTGTAGGCAATTTTTAGAGGAGGGCTGGTATGGGCTAGAAAAATAGGTAAGGGTGTGGTAATGGGTAGGGTGGCCATGGTGAATGTGGGTTGTAGTGGCTCAGGTAAGGGTATTGGGCTTGTGTGGGGCTGGGATGGTTGGGATGAGGAGGGAGGTGGTGTTAAGGGGGTTGGAACTGGGGCGGGGATAGGGGGTATGGAAAGGGTGGTAAGTGTGGTGCTAGCTGGCACAAGTAATGGAGAGGGTGCAGCAGCAGCAGCAGTAGCTATTGCTTCAGCAATGGTGGGGGCTGCTGTTGATGAATTCTGGTGTGCTTTCATCATTGGTTGGTGATGAAAGTTACTTAAAAATCAAAGACAGAGTAAAACATTCACCAGCACAACTCAGAAGTCCTAGACCTGCAAGATACAGGGTCCTTTGTAGCAAGTTTTGATAAGTAAGAGTTTGACCCACAGGGAAAGGTGATCTAAAGCTCCAAGAGAGCCATCTCTAGTAGTCCCTCCAGATCTGTCTACAGATCTGGCAGTCCTAGAAGGAGGGGAGTTTAAGGTCACTTATTCGAAGTATTCTAATATCTAAACTACAAAAACTATTGAGAGGATGGATGGAGTGTGGAAAATAAATATAAAAAAGGTGGGAAGTATGTTATTGAGCCAAGGTCAGAGAAGTTTTGTAACTCAGATTTAGATCTGATGTTATAGAAATCCTGTCCATAGGCTACATTATCACCTCTGAGGAGAAAGGATCCAACCCATCACTCTGCCATGATTCCACCCTTAAGGCTATAACCTGTCCACTTGAATGGTCACAAATTATCCCATAGGGGAGCCACTATCCAGGGATGGGTCAAAACATAACAAGTAAATCATTGCAGGCACTATTTCATCCAGGCTACTAGCTCAAGAACCCATAGGGAACCTGAACCTCTAAAGTTCTATATGTCTGGCTAAGGCTGTAGGACCATGATAGCCCAGACACATAGAACCAGCAAGAGATTGAGTACAACCTTCGATCTAGCTGTCCATTGCTTGAGTGAGGTTACAATGGTCCAGTCACCAGCCTACAATCTCTATAACTAGATCAGATCCAACATCTGATGGCGGATCTATACAAATATGGGGGAGTTTGTCTCTGTATAATCTCTCACCAGGCTTCTACAAGCTCAGGTGTAAAGGAGAAGGATCCATCTTGGATCGGTGGATCAGAATCACCCTAAGGCTATAATCTGTCCACTTAAATGGTCACAGACTATCTCAAAGGTTATCCTCCTCACGGAGCCCAAAACAAAATAAGATTTTCGCTGCTACCACCATGCTCACAAGGCTACCAGCTCAAGCTCCCATGGGGATTTCAGATATAGTGGGTCCTGTGGTGGGGCTAAGGCTGTAGGACCATGATAGCCAAGACACACAGGTCACTTGGATCTGAGTGGCCCTTAGAATCAGTCCTCCATTGCTTTAAAACAAAGCCAAAGCAATGGCGGATCACAAGGCAGCAGCCTTGCACAGAGCATCTCACACATAAACAACAATCTCACAAAGTACAGATCCTATTACAGAACTTCCATTGATCTAATTCAAAAACACATACAAAGGCATAGCCAGCAAGTTCTGGACTATGGAGAGAAGGAAAGAAAAAGAAACTACTTACTGTTAAAAAGAAAGAGAAAAGAAAAACGATCTGAGATGGGTTCCCAGATGCCTAAACCTAAGCTCAGGTATGGCTTTATATAGCAGTGGGGTGGCGGCACATTAGGGTTAGGAAACCCTAATTTTAACGATGCCACGTGGCCTGATAATGATCCTTGGATGCCTCAGGGTGCATGCACAGAGATTTGAGCATGGGAGTGCGTGCCCTAATAACTGGAAATACCCAGAAGGTCCTCAGCTGAAGAGATGGAAGTTTAGGGTCAAAGCTTCGCTAGGTAGCTGTAGTTTCCCAGACTTGTCGCGTGGTAGCTCTTTGCTCTTCGCTAGGATGATTTAATACTGAAAGCTTCAGCTGTCGTGAGGTTGCCTTGGTTTGCTCTTCGGGCAGTCACATGATAGAGAGTTCCACTCTCGCTGGATTGGGCTTTGCGAGGTTGAATAGAAAACATAGTCTCAAATGTCGCGGGATTGAAATTCAAGCAGTCGCGCGGTCGATCGGTCTTCTCTGGGCAGCAGCGTGAGAACTTCGTGAGCACTTCTCTTTACTTGGACTTCGTGAGTTATCTCACGAGGCTTTACTGAGTTCTGGACTGCACGAGTTTCTATGTCTCACTTGATCTTTGCGATGCATATTTCTCCTGCATGATGCATATTTCTCCTGAATCCTCTAAAGCTTGGGTCAGCTGTGCAAGTCTCATTTCAGGTCTGGATTCAGAGTTCATTCTTCTGAGGGATATCTGGTGCCAAAGCAGGCTCCTTAACAGGATTCTTGGCCTTATTTCACTGCTGATTATTACCTACACAAAACACTTAACAAGAACTTATTAGGTGGCTAAGGATCTAATCAAAGGTTAAGTTAAGGGGTGAAAAGTGGTACTTTTCAGGTCTTAACACACCCCCAAAACTAATCTTTGCTAGTCCCTTAGCAAAGCTACATTAAATCTACTCTAAAAATTAAATGCCACTTTCGTAGGGAGCACGGATACATTTAGCATATGTACCAAGCCTTTTAAACCCCTAGGTGATCCCTAGTGGAGGAGTGAAGTCTCCTGAGGGTTTTCAGTGAAGACACCCACAAACTTCTCAAATGAAATAGTTAACAAAAGTACAATGTCATCCAATGAGCAGTTAAGGAATCAGATTTAGTCTACTCTTGAACCAGTACACATAAAAGAAATTTAATTCATTGGTTGCACAGTAACTTAAATAGCATAAACTCTCATGATTGCATAGCATTTCTAAATATTTTGCAATCACAGAAAACTGCACAAGTGTGTGTCAGCACTGAGCTTATCCTTATGTCAGAAAATTAGCTTAAGGTCATACATAATGCATTCAAGTTCAGATTCAAAAGAAAGCTTTGCAGGGTATACTCTCATAAAGGTTTGTTGAGGGGTTCGGTTTCTCATAGGCTCAAGAGTAGTTACATCCCCCAACTGGGTTTGTAAGCATGAGCATAGGCAGAGTTCTTAAGTGATGACATCATTGTCAGTTCCTCACCATAGATTGGATACTTCCTTATCTTCACATGACAGCTCACTCAACTTTGGATCACAAGGGCTTTTAACTGGGCTGTAATATGGCTTATGGAGTAGGGTTAAAAAGAATGGAAGGTTGAAGAGGCGTTCCAATTTGAGAAATTAGTAGGTCACAGAGGTGGTTCATGACTTCACCTTCCATAATTTAGCTCCCTTCATCTTCTTTGAGATTTTTCGATTTGAAGTGATCAGTTTCTCTTCTGGATTTTGATTTTCCAATGAAAGTTCCTCTTGACTTCTCTCTTATTCCTCTTCATTATTTTTATTTCTTTTTACTGGAGTTTCCTTCTTTTTATTTTGTTTTTGCTTTTCAGAATTACCACCATGCTCTCAGTTACCATACTGGCAGATTTTATTTTTTTTTGAGATCCTTCTTCTCCATTCGCCTAATGTTGACCATAGCTAGTCCATCTTCAACTCTTTCTCCTTTACCTTCTGAATTCTCAGAGTGAGGGTAGGTTGAATCAGGTTCATAGGTTCAGGTTCAAGTACTCAGGTGTATTTTGGAGAAATTTTGGATTTAAAGCTCAAAAGGGGGTATGGACAAGGGGCTCAAACTGTCCAAGAGAAGGCCTTGATCCTTTCCTAGGTCTCATGAGTACTGTCAGTTGTTTCAACTTGGAGTTACCTAACTTCTAGTGAGCACAGTGACTCAGCCAGTCCTAAGAACTAAAAGAAATGCCTTAGTTACTCCTCAAAGAATAGAAAAATTTTGTAGGCTCAATTCTCACTGGTTGTGGTCATCCTTTGAACTTTCAAGTATGTCCTCACCTTTTTCTCTCTCTAATGATTCACTAAGTGCTGATACAAGTAGGTTTCCTTGGTGAAATTATCATGGAAATGTGGAATATTAGAAGTTTATAATGTCCAAGGTTTGCATAAATTTTAAACTTCTTAATTTCATGATTCTTAAGTGAACAGAGGTCCATTTCTATATTGCTCAGATGAGTCTGCTGCACTTATGTTAACTATTCCATTGGCAGGGTCTGCCTGCCATACCCCCAAACCTATGAGGAGCAGTGTCCTCACTAGTTCAAAAGTGGCTGTGCAGCAGAGTTATTACAGCATAAAAGACAAGAACAAGAAATAAAGTAACCAACAACAGAAAACTATACAGCATATCAGAAAAGGAAGATATCATTAAGATTAAAAGAAAATTACAAAAATGGAGGAGGGAAAGGGGGAGAGAGATCAGGGGTGAGGGGGTTGAGAAGGTGGGGCAGGGGGAGGAGAAGGCGGGGGAGGGGGTGGAGAAGGCGGGGGAGGGGATGGCTCTGCCTTTCGCTTCTTCTTCTGCGGCTGAAGCTTTTCCTCCTCCTCCTTGGCAAGGGTTTGCATAACCTCCTCGTATTCATCCCAAAGGGGTTGGAGGGGATCCGGCTCTTTAGGGGGCGGCGGGTCCAACCACATCGGGTAAAACTTGTTAGGCAGTGCGTCCGGCTTGTTATCTGCCATGATTAGGATTAGGGAAGGACCGCTAGGGTGAGAGGAGATAGGATGCGATGAAGATGAATAAGGCCTCCCTGTGTATTTAAAGGTGAGGATGGTGGAAGATGAAACGGTTGAATAACATCCAAGTCGCCGCCATTAAATGAGAGTGAGTTGGGAAACGTCAAGTCCCAGCAGTCAGCGTGGGAAATGACAAATGCATTAGGCTCACGCAGCTGGGTAAGGGAATCAAGAGAAATCAGAATCGCGCGATCATGGGAGTTAGAGCTGGAAGTGCGCGAGAGATTCTGCAGCATTGAAACTCGCTACAGCGAAAGAAATGGTCTATGCGAATTGTGCGAGTCTTCCCAAATCACAATTTGGAATGCGCGAGGGCCAAATCAGCAATTCACAGAAGAAGAAGAATAAATCATACCGATCCCACATAAACTCTATCAAGCTCAACAATATCAAACTCCACATATCCCCTAAAATTTTCTAAAACTTAAGGTAGAAACAAAAGTAGTATAGTACAACATGGACACAACTGCGGGTCAGGTAGATGTAGGGGTCCCATGAAAATGAATAGTGCACATAGGATCTGCAGGTCATTCAATGCAAGGCTTCAGCCTCTGACCATTCACTTTTAAGGTCCTCCTAGATTTGGGGTCCGTGACTTCCGCAGTGCCAGATGGGGAAACATTTATGACAACATAGGGCCCATCCCATCTGGATTTTAATTTGCCAGGAAAGAATTTTAGTTTGGAGTTGAATAACCAAACCTTACCACCCGGTTTGAGGATTTTTTTCAGCAAGCCCTTGTCGAAGAAAGCTTTAGCCCATTCCTTGTAGATCCTAGCATTGGTGTAAGCATCCATCCTCAGCTCATCCAATTCTGATTGTTGTAATGACCTGTGTTGACCAGCAGAAGTTAGGTCCATGTTCAAGTTCTTAATGGCCCAATAGGCCCTGTGTTCTAACTGTACTGGGAGATGGCAGGCCTTGCCATAGACTAGTCTGAATGGGGACATTCCAATAGGAGTCTTATAGGCAGTCCTATCGGCCCACAGTGCATCATCTAGTTTCTCAGGACAATCTTTCTTATCAGTCCTAACTGTTTTGTCAAGGATGTGCTTAATCTCCCTATTGGAAATTTCAACTTGCCCACTTGTTTGTGGGTGGTAGGGAGTAGCAATCCTATGGGTCACAGAATATTTCTTGAGCAAGCTCTCAAGATTCTTGTTGCAGAAGTGGCTACCCCCATCATTGATAATAGCTCTAGGGGTTCCAAATCTTGAGAAAATGTTGTGCTTTACGAATTTGAGGACCACCTGGTTATCATTGGTTCTTGTGGCAATGGCTTCTACCCATTTGGAAACATAGTCCACTGCCACTAAGATGAAGTGGTAACCATTGGAGGGGGGAAAGGGGCCCATGAAGTTTATTCCCCATACATCAAACAGTTCTACAACAAGGATGGGCTATAATGGCATTGAATTTCTTTTGGACAGCCCTCCTAATTTCTGACATCTCTCACATGCCTTGCAGTGTCTGTATGCATCCTTGAATAAGGATGGCCAGTAAAAACCACACTGCAGGACCTTGCCAGCAGTTTTTCTCTCACTAAAGTGGCCTCCATAGGCATTTTCATGGCACATGGCCAGAATTATGGGGATATCACTTTCGAGAACACATCTTCGGATGATCTGGTCGACACAGTACTTGTATAGGCAAGGTTCCTCCCAGAAAAAATACTTGACCCTTGAGAAGAACAGGTCTTTATCCATTTTGGTCCAGTGGGGAGGAATCTTTCCTATAACCAGATAATTGACAATGTGTGCAAACCAAGGGACTAAGGATTGGATGGCAAATAATTGCTCATCAAGGAAGGCATCATTTGTAGGGCCATCCAGGCATTTCTCCAAGATAATTCTGGACAAGTGGTCAGCCACCACATTCTCCACACCCTTTTTGTCCTTGATTTCGATGTCAAACTCACCTTGTGGAGTATCCATCTAATCGACCTACTTAGCATCTCTCTTGGGCGATGGGTACTTCAATGCCGAATGGTCAGTGAAGATCACAGTTTTAGATCCTAGTAGGTAGGCTCTAAATTTGTCAATAGCGTAAACCACTGCTAGAAGCTCTTTCTCAGTTGTGGTATAGTTCAGTTGAGCTTCAGCAAGTGATTTTCTGCTATAAGCAATGACCACAGGCAGTTTATCTTTTCTTTGGCCCAACACAGCACCTATTGTCAGGTCTGATGCATCACACATCAGCTCAAAAGGCAGGGAATAGTCCGGTGTTTGGAGTACAGGAGCAGAGGTGAGGCATATTTTCAATGTTTCAAAAGCCTTCAGACATTCAGCAGAAAAGTTAAAGGGGACATCCTGACAGAGCAGGTGGCACAATGGCTTAGCAATTTTGCTGAAGTCCTTAATGAACCTCCGGTAAAATCTTGCATGCCCCAGGAAGGATATGATTTTCTTGACTATTTTTAGAGGGGGCAAATTGGCAATGAGGTCCACTTTGGCCTTGTCTACCTCAAGCCCTTCTTTAGAGACTACATGGCCCAACACAATGCCTTGTGTTACCATGAAGTGGCTCTCTTCCCAGCTTAAAACCAAATTGGTTTCCTCACATCTTTGTAAAACTAGGCTAAGGTGCTGTAGACACTGGTCAAAGCTGTCCCCATAGACAGAAAAGTCATCCATAAAAATCTCCAAAAACTTGTCAATCATGTCAGAGAAT
Source organism: Chloranthus sessilifolius (assembly GCA_021018995.1). NCBI lineage: Eukaryota > Viridiplantae > Streptophyta > Magnoliopsida > Chloranthales > Chloranthaceae > Chloranthus > Chloranthus sessilifolius. The sequence continues at coordinate 45,652,410 of CM037592.1, forward strand.
ATGGCATACATACACCTCGAAAGTGGTACATTCTGAGTCCAAAAGGCATCCTTCTGTAAGCGAAGGTGTCAAAAGGATAGGTAAAGGTGGTTTTCTCTTGGTCTTGAGGATGCACAGGGATTTGGTTGTACCCTGAGTACCCATCAAGAAAACAGTAAAAAGCTTTTCCAGCCAATTTGTCCAGAATTTGATCAATGAAGGGGAGAGGGAAATGGTCCTTTCTAGTTTTAGAGTTGAGCTTCCTATAATCAATACACACTCTCCAGCCAGTGGTTGCCCTGGCTGGCCTCAACTCTCCAATTTCAGTCTTAATCACTGTTATGCCAGATTTCTTGGGCACCACTTGGATAGGTGCCACCCAATGAGAATCAGAGATAGGATAAATTACCCCTGCATCTAGCAATTTAATGATTTCCTTAAGGACCACTTCCTACATGTGAGGATTTAGCTTCCTCTACATTTCCCTTGAGGGTAGTGCTCCCTCCTCAAGATGAATCCTATGCATGCAAATTGATGCATCAATTCCTCCCAGGTCGGCAATGGTCCAGCCAATTGCCTTCTTGTGCTTCCTCAAAACTGTGAGTAATTCCTCTTCCTGCTCATTGGTAAGGGAGGAAGAGATAATCACAGGAAGCTTATCACCTTTCTCAAGGAAAGCATATTTTAATGTTTTTGGAAGCTTCTTGAGTTCCAGATCAGGGGCATGTTGGGTGGATGGCAAAATTGGTGCATTGAAGGTTGGAGGAAGAGGTAGCAATGTAGGTTTCCAACTGGAGTGCTGCACTGAGCCCACAGGAAACTTCGATAGGGTCATGTCTTTTGATCTCCCATCTGGGCTCTCTTCCTCCACCATGTCCCAAATTTTAACTAAATTCCTAACAATGTTGCCCCACTCCAGCAGAGTGGGCAATTCTTCTTTCATAATTTCCTCTAGTACATCCACTGCAAAGCTCTCCTCATTGTCCATCTGAGGGTACTTTGCACTGTTGTACACATTCAGCTCAACTTTCATATGTCCAAAAGTTACCTCCATTACTCCAGACCTGCATTGGATGCAGGCATTGGCAGTGGCTAAGAAAGGCCTGCCCAGTATAACGGGTATGGGGTTTGGGCTAGTGCTGCAGCCCATATCCAAAACTAAGAAGTCAGCAGGGTAGAAAAACTTATCCACACCTACTAAGACATCCTCAACCATTCCCAAAGGTCTCCTCTCAGACCTGTCAGCCATCATCAGCACGATGGGGGTAGCCTTCAGCTCCCCCAAACCTAGTTGCAGATATACACTGTATGGCAATAGGTTAACAATGGCTCCAAGGTCTAAAAGGACTTTTCCAATTGTATGGTCTCTAATTACGCAGGGAATAGTGGGTATCCCTGGATCTTGCAACTTCTCAGGCATTGACATGTTAAATACATAATTCACTGTATCAGTTGCAAAGACCTTCTTGGACACATGGCCTCTAACCTTTCTCTTTTGGGTGTAGAGGTCTTTCAGGAATTTTGCATAGGCTGGGACTTGTTTAATTACCTCAAGCAGGGGTAAATTGGTTTTTACCTGCTTGAAGGTCTCCATCATTTCCTCCATCTGGACATTCCCTTTATCAAAAGGGATAGGACCATCCAAAGCCTGAGGAAATGGCAGCTGAGGTTCTGCTGGTTCCTCAGCTGCTAGCCCATGACTAAACTTCTGTTTCTTTCTTTTTTCAGGTTTTGCTCCCTGCTGCGGCTCAACTATAGCCTTATTAGTTTTCTCCTGGTGCAAGGTGGCAGGCACTTCTTGGCTTTGTGGTCCCACAACTTCTCTATGATGATCATTTGCATCATATGTGAAAATTGCCTCAGCTGGTCTGTTACCCACCTGGTTGTTTACCAGCCTGCAAGACCTTAGGGTAGTGACAACATTGGTGTCCTCAAACTTTGAGGAGGCTTCCTCAATTAAAAACTGACCCTTGGGGTTAGCAATTGGCTAGCAGGGCAATCTGCCTTCATCTCTCCTAGCCAAGGTTTTTAACATTTGGCCTAGTTGCTCTTCCATTTTCTGGAGGCTCTGACCATGAGAGTCCACAGTCTGAGCCAAGGAGCCCAAGTTTTGCAATGAAGTCAAGAATTGGTCCTCAAAAGAAACATTTCTAGGCCGAGAAGGGGGTAAGACCAACTGATTTTGCTGCTGATGGGGCTGCTGATGGTGCTGGAAGGTAGACCTAGGGGCATTCCCTTGATTGAATTGTTGTTGTGGCCTTTGTGGTAAGGCCAACATCTGCTGGGGCTGCATGTAGTTGTCTTGCTTCCACCTCAGATTTGGGTGGTCCCTCCATTGGTTACCAGCATTTTGGTGCTGGTATCCATATGGCTACCTATTGTAGCCCCAGTTATTCTTGGCCATAAGATTGTGCGTGACGGCATGTTCCAACATCAATTTCGGAAATTGTCCTGCAGATGGACATTCCTCCACTGTGTGCTGTGGGGACTGGCATATAAGACATGCCTCCACCACATGAGCAGCCCTTCTGGGTTGCATCACAGTCAATAATTTATCAAACTTCATAGAGAGGTTTGCCATCTGCAGCTACAGGTCATTGTTCCCAGACACCTCATAAATTTTTCCTTTTGATCCAGCAGCAGGCCCCACCTTTGACTCAGATTCCTGACTAGTTCTTGCCAGGGATGGCTTTTGAAAAGCATTCTCACTAATCACCTCAAACAATTCCCATGCCTCCTCAGCAGTCTTGTGCATGTAGGATCCACCACAAGAGGCATCAACCATATCTCTATTTTTCTCATCAATCCCATTGTAGAAGCTTTGTACAAGCTGCCACTCAGGGATCTTGTGGTGGGGGCATTGTTTGAGCATCTCTTTAAACCTATCCCAGGACTGGTTAAAATCCTCAGTTAGGGATTGAGCAAACGCAAGAATCTCTTTCCTCAACTGGCTAGTTTTGGTCTTAGGGAAGAACTTGGTTAGGAATCTGGTCTGCAGATCTTTCCATGAAGCAATGCTATTGTTGGGAAGAGTGATCAGCCAGGTACTGGCCCTATCCTTCAGAGAGAAGGGAAAGAGTCTGAGCCTAGTAGCCTTAGGTCCCAAACTAGTGATATTAAAAGTGGTGCACAAGGCCAAGAACTGGTCAATATGCTTGTAAGGGTTTTCTTTGCTAAGCCCATGGAAAGCTGGCAGCATCTGGATGATTGAAGTTTTTATCTCATACTTCCCCTGAACATCAGGGAATTGAATGCTAAAGGGGAGTTATGGTCGTCCGGAGCATTCAACTCCTTGAGGGTTCTGGGTTATTCTTCTCCCATAATTGCTGTCACAGATTCACTTTGGGGCTCGCATGTGGTGTGCCTGTCTCTTCTAAGTCTCCTTCCCCTTTCTAACTTAGGGTTAAGAGGCTCTAAAGCAGGGCTGAGGGATCTCCTCCCTAGCATACAAGCACACCAACAGCAAGGAAAGCTTCTTGCTGGCACATTGCAAAAGAATAATTGTACACTAACAAATTTATCTAACTAGTTTACAGCTATTCAAGGAATACATTTAAACTATCCTAGATACTGCTAAAAAAAATTGTTTAAGAAAGATAGACAGAGCTTTAAAAGTCAGAGAGTTTACAAACAGAGGTAGCTAAGCTCCAATTGTAGTCCAACTATCCTTCATTGCTGCTGTCCGGATCTGCAAGAAAGGTTCAAAATTATGTCAGCAGTATCAATTATTTGCATGTGCAAAGAATACTAAGAATACAAAAAACTAAGGGTCTACTAATAGATCATCTTTCCCCGGCAGCGGCGCCAAAAACTTGTTGACTACTTTTGTTGTGCTTTGATTATTGGTTGGTGGTGAAAGTCATTTAAAAATCAAAAAAAGAGTAAAACAAGGGATGGAATCAGCACAACTAAAAAATCCTAGACCTGTAAGAAACAGGGTCCATTGTAGCATGTTTTGAGAAGTAAGAGTTTGTCCCACAGGGAAAGGTGATCTACAGCTCTAAGGGAGCCATCTCTAGTAGTCCATCCAGATCTGACTACAAATCTGGCAATCCTAAAAGGAGGGGAGTTTAACGTCACTTATTCTAAGTATTCTAATGTCTAAACTACAGAAAGGGTTGAGAGGATGGATGGAGTGTAGAAAATAAATATAAAAGGGTGAGAAGTATGTTATTGAACCCAGATTAGAGGAGTTTTGTAACTCAGATTCAGATCTGATGCTATAGATATCCAGTCCAGTGGCTACATTATCACCACTGAGGAGAAAGGATCCAACCCATCACTCTGCCATGATTCCACCCTTAAGGCTATAACCTGTCCACTAAAATAGTCACAAATTATCCCATAGGGAAACCACTATCCAGGGATGGGTCAAAACATAACCAGTAAATCATTGCAGGCACTATTTCATCCAGGCTACCAGCTCAAGAATCCATAGGGAACCTCAACCTCTAAAGCTCTATATGTGGGGCTAAGGCTGTATAGGACCATGATAGTCCAGACACAGAACTAGCAAGAGATTGAGTACAACCTTCGATCTAGCCGTCCATTGATTGAGTGAGGCTATAATGGTCCAGTCACCAGCCTACAATCTCTATAACCAGATTAGATCCAACAGCTGATGGCGGATCAATACAAATATAGGGGAGTCTGCCTCTATACAATCTCCCACCAGGCTTCTACAAGCTCAGGTGTAAAGAAGAAGGATCTGTCTTAGATCGGTGGATCAGAATCACCCTAAGGCTATAATCTGTCCACCTAAATGGTCACAGACTATCCCAGAGGTTATCCTCCTCACAGAGCCCAAGATAAAACAAGAATATCACTGCTACCACCATGGTCACAAGGCTACCAGCTCAAGCTCCCATGGGGATTTCAGATCTAGTGGGTCCTGTGGTGGGGCTAAGGCTGTTGGACAATGATAGCCCAGACACACAGGTTACTTAGATCTGAGTGGCCCTTAGAATCAGTCCTCCATTGCTTTGAAACACAACCAAAGCAATGGCGGATCACAGGGCCACAGCCTTGCACAGAGCATCTCACACATAAACAATAATCCCACAAAGTACAGATCCTATTACAAAACTTCCATTGATCTAATTCAAAAACAAATACAAAGGCATAGCCAGCAAGTGCTGGACTATGGAGAGAAGGAAAGAAAAAGAAAACTACTTACTGTTAAAAAGAAAGAGAAAGAAAAATGATCTGAGATGGGTTCCCAGATGCCTAAACCTAAGCTCAGGTATGGGTTTATATAGCAGTGGGGTGGCGGCACATTAGGGTTAGGAAACCCTAATTTTAACGATGCCACATGGCCTGATAATGATCCTTAGATGCCTCAGGGCACGTGCACAGAGATTTGAGCGTGGGAGTGCATGCCCTAATTGCTGGAAGTACCCAGAAGGTCCTCTGCTAAAGAGATGGAAGTTTAGGGTCAGAGCTTCGCTAGGTAGCTGTAGTTTCCCAGACTTGTCGCATGGTAGTTCTTTGCTCTTCGCTAGGATGATTTGACACTGAAGCTTCAGCCATCGCAGGTTGCCTTGGTTTGCTCTTCAGGCAGTCACGCGGTAGAGAGTTGCGCTCTCACTAGATTGGGCTTCACGAGGTTGAATAGAAAACACAGTCTCAAGTGTCGCGGGGTTGAAATTCAAGTAGTCGTGCGGTTGATCGGTCTTCGCTGGGCAGCAGCGTGAGAACTTCGCGAGCACTTCTCTTTCCTTGGACTTTGCAAGTTACCTCGTGAGGCTCTACTGAGTTCTGAACTGCGCAAGGTTCTATGTCTAACTTGATCTTTGCGAGATTGGCTTTGCGTTCGCCAAGATGTTTTCTTTCTTGAATGGCGCGAGAACTAAGCAAGGCATTCTTCTTTTGATAGTTGCATCCTGCGGCGGATCGCCGACGGCAAGAGGAATCTTCCGAGCTCTCTCTCCTCAAATTGCCTAAGTGAACGCACGAGATTAAGAGAGTGCGCTTTGAGCTAGCGACAACTCTACTCTTGAGCTTCGCGAGAGCTGCGCGAGTTTGAGCTTCTGAAGCTCTTCAGTCATTCATTTGCACGAGAGGTTGCTGTAAAGCCTTGGGAGCTCAGTTGAACTGCGCGATGCATATTTCTCTTGAATCCTCTAAAGCTTGGGTCAGCTGCGCGAGTCTCATTTCAGGTCTAGATTCAGAGTTCATTCTTCTGAGGGATATCTGTTGCCAAAGCAGGCTCCTTAACAGGATTCCAGCTTTATTTCACTGCTGATTATTACCTACACAAAACACTTAACCAGAACTTATTAGGTGGCTAAGGATCTAATCAAAGGTTAAGTTAAGGGGTGAAAAGTGGTACTTTTCAGGTCTTAACAGTTGCTTCTCTCAATAATTCCTTCTTCTTCTTCCTCTTTTCCATCATTGTGACACTGATACCCCACTGCTTCTTTCCACTTTGTTTGGGGTTCAGTGGCACTGTCTCCTCCTCCCTTTTGAAGGGGTATTTCCCATCCTTCAACAGTGTAGTAATCAACCTGCAATAGGGAAGGGCATGTGGTTTCTTCTGTACTTTCACCTTCTCACACAGGTCCCTAATCCCTTCAAACACTAACCTGGCTACTTCCAAGTAGTGGTTTCTGTGAAATGATAGGAGGGAATCAGTTATGGGGGGCCTCCTCTCTTGCTGGTCACCTGAGCAATAAACATTCTTCCTCAATATTACATCCATGAGCCTCATATTGGGGTGCAGATCTCTCTTCCTGATCGAATCCCCTGAAGCCATGATCCCTTCGGTAAGTTCCCTAGCTATTTCTATAATGGTGGCAGTCAGGGGAGGTCCAAAGCCAAACTTATGGTCTTACCCAGCTGGTATCCCTAGTACCCTTGCAATGTGAGACTGGTTAAACAACATTTCAAAATTATCGATCAGTACCAGCAGTGTTGGATTCCCATCATCATCAATCTTCAATCTCATATTCTAATAAAACAATCTGACTAATCTTGGGAACACCAGCTGCATTGAGGGTCTCAACTATGGCAACAGAGTTACCTTAGTTAAATATTAAATGGAGGCGGAGGTCATTGGTAGGTCCTCAAAATACGCTTTGTCAAAAATAGTCTCAGCCTCCAGCAGGATTGCTTCTACAAAGTCATTTGGGACCCTGAGGTATTCATTACTTACTTCGTCCTCAACCTCAGGGGCCACAGGGGTCGCAGCCTTGCCCTTTTTCTGCTTCTTCTTTGATTTTTCAGGGCTCCTAGCAGGTGGGAGCTCTCTGGCCCTCTTCTTTCAGGTAGATTTCTTTTTTTCTTTTAAGACTGAAGGGGTAACACTAGGTGCGGGCACCTCAGAGGTCTCCAATGTGGAGGCCTCAACAATCCTTGTGGATTTCCTTGTGGCCACAAGGCTTCCACTAGGAGCAAGGTTCAACATAGCCGCCAATGTATCAATGAATTTTAAACTATTGGCCATAGGTGCTCTAGATCTCAAAATCAGGGTTCACACACCTCAAAGAATGCAGATTACTCTAAATAGGCACCAAAATAACACAATTTGTCTTCTCTCTCTCTAATTTACTAAAGCAATCAATGCATAGAGGGAGAGTTGCAAGGCTTACGCAATGCGAGCTAGGGTTCCACTTAGAAGTGTGCACAGTGGCTAAAATCCCCCCAAGCCATGCTCGAAGTAACCAGGAATAGCCGGGGAGCAAAATGGTATGGGGAAAAGCTTTTGGGTAAAGTGCTCAAGCTGTGGAGAGGAAAACAGAGAAAGATGGGAGCGCTTTTAGGCGGAGCGAGTTAGGGAAGAGGAAGAAAATGAAGCAAAAGAGGGTTTTTGCTGAGTTTAAAGGGCAAATCCTGCAGTTCACAAAGTGGCTTATGGCTTTCGTGGAGTAGGATTGTCGCGCAGATGGCTTTTAAGTCCGCAAAAGGCTCTGTCGCTCAGGATGGAATTTAACACTCAATGAATTTCGCAGAGTTGGTGATAGTTGTGTAGGTGCGCGAGTCATCCTTTTGCTTCAGAAATGTACTTCGCGCAGTGCTTGCACCGACACAAGGCATTCTTTGCTCACAAATTCAGCTCACGGAGTAGAAAGCAACTCCACAAGGTACTTTTTCAATCAGTGATTAGCTGTTCTAGTACATGAGGGAGCCAAAAGATGGCTCACGCAGCAAAATCAAACCTTCCAACTCAGCGAGAGAGCATTTCTTACACAGCCTGTACTCTTTTAACTCAGTGCAGCACATTGGTTGGTGCCACCTATTGCTGTGCACCCTTCCACTGTGCATGAGCACCAAGCTACAGACAGGTACTACATTTTTCTCATTCAAAATTTATGGCCATCTTCAATCAACAATTCAGCTCAATCTCCATGCAAGTCATGATCAGGGTAATTCACCCATTCATCAGCAAACACACCGTCGATTCAGATGATACAAAGGCACATGTTTTCATTGACAAACAATTAAAATACAAATAAAGCGAAACAATCAAACCAACATAACACACAAAACACAACCAACAAAATTCTAAAGAACGCAATTCAACAAAGAATTTTCCATACATATGATATAATTATTACCAGTACTTGGCTCACTAGGCACTAGCTTCCTCCTGAGTAGAGGACGCATCACCAATCATAAACTAACCTTTCAGAATTGTCAAGGGTTGACTACACAATTTTTCTTCCTCCCTCCTGTTCAGAGCATTACAGATTTGACGAAGCAGGCCCTCAATCGTTTTGATGCTCTGTCCATGAGAATTGATAGTCTGAACCAGGCTCCCCAAATTTTGCATTGAAGCCATCATCTGCTCTTCAAATGAAGAGGATCTGGGCTATTGTGGGGGCATAGCTAACTGGTTAGACTGTGGGGCAGGTAACAAGAAATTTTGCCTTGGTCGGTAACCTTGACTAAACTGGTGCTGGGATCTGTAAGGAGCTACCATTTGCTGCTGCTGGGGTTGAGGATATGAGTCTTATCTCCACCTCAGATTTGGGTGGTTCCTCCAAGAATACCCAGTAGGCTGCTGCCCAATGGTTTGCGCAACATTTGCTTGCTCCATAACAAATTCTAGAAATTTATTAGGAGATGGAAAATCATGAATAGAATGTGTGGGAGATTGGCATATCAGACATGCCTCCTCCACTTGTGTAACCATCTGGGGTTGCATCACATTCATCAATTTGTCAGACTTCAAGCTCAGGTTGTCCACCTTTTTCTCCAAATCACCTTACACCTGTACTTCCTATATTCCAACTCTAGGGGTGACCTCTTTCACCATTTCAGCTAGAATCTGGCTATCATTGCGTGACAGAGATTCCTGCCGCATGGAATTTTCCCCTATTATGTCAAACAACTCTCAAGCTTCCTCAACTGTCTTGTGGAGGTAGCTACCACCACATGAAGCATCCACCATATCCCTACTTTTGGCATTAATTTCTTGATAAAACACATGGACAAGCTATCACATTGGGATTTGGTGGTGGGGGCATTGTTTTAACATCTCCTTGAATCGTTCCCAAGCTTCATTAAAGTTCTTAGTTGAGGACTGAGTGAATGACAGAATTTTTATCCTCATTTGGCTTGTTTTGTTCATAGGGAAATATTTTGCCAGGAACTTAGTTTGAAGGCCACTCCATGACTGTATGCTATTGGCAGGGAGCTTTGATAGCCATGTGCTAGCTTTGTCCTTTAGTGAAAAAGGAAAAAGCCTCAATTTAGTGGCCTCAGGCCCCAAGCCAGCAATGTCGAAGGTAGTGCAAAGTGTTAAAAACTGGTCAATATGCTTGTAGGGATCTTCTTTAATCAGCCCATGAAATGAAGGCAACATACTGATGGTGGAGGATTTAATTTCATATTTCCCCTCAACAGAGGGAAACTGAATGCAGAAGGGAGAGGTGTACTCCCCAGGTGCATTGTATTCTTTTAATGTCCTTTGCCTCTCAGCCATGGTGCCTGCTTCAGTCTCAACAACAGGGCTCAGTGTGGTGTGTCTAGGTCTAAGCATCCTTTCCACCTCCTGATTTGGGGGTTCCAAGTTAGGGTTTAAGGACTTTCTCCCAAGCATACACTCACCAATTAGTAATGAAAATGCTTACAGGCACACAAAAAGAATTTCACACAACGAAAATAATAGCTACACAAATTTACACTAAACAAGATAACAGGGGATTCAACATAAATGGCATAAGATTTAGGGGAAAGAAAGTGAAAACAAAGCAAGGTACTCTCCACTTGCAGCTCTAGCTTTTCCCTGCTTCTGCTATCCATTTCTGTAAAATTCCACTAAGAATCAGTAGTACTTTTATTCTAGATTAAACACTGCTACAAAGAATTTGTTAGTCTAAATTACAATACAACTCAGGTCTACTAAGAAGATCAAAATTCCCCGACAGCGGCGCCAAAAACTTGTTGCACTATTTTACTTGGTGTGAAAGTGTGCTTATGTTATGTGTCGTGGAAATCAATTGAAAACAAAGTAATATAAAAGAATGGATTCAACCCAACAAAAGTAATCCTAGACCTGCAAGATTCAGGGTCTATTGTAGCAAGTTTTGATAAGTAAGAGTTTGTCCCATAGAGAAAATGATCAAGAGCCCAAATTGGGCACTGGTAGTAGGCCTCCAGATCTGACTACAGATCTGACAATCCTAAGAGAAGGGAGTTGGGTGTCCCGACTACACTAAATTTATACAAAAAGGGAAAATAAAGTGCAGGCATATCCTAAAGAAAGGGTTGAGAAAAAGATGGTGGTAGTGTGTGTCAAAACAAAATACAAAAATTATGAGAAGTAAGCAGGTTAAGCTAGAGTTAATGATACAGTAATGTAACTCAGATTTAAAAGCCTCAACAAGGTATAAGCTCCCAATTTAACCCATGACATTTGGGGTGCTCTTAGGGTTATACTATGTCTACTATAATGGTCACAGGGTATCCGATAGAGTTTGTTGAATCCCATTAGTTAAACAAGGAATTTGCTAGTCTAATCCAAAAGAGTGGACTGATCATTTCCATAGCTACTAGACAAGCTCTAGGCATGAATACTATTGCAGCACTATGTAATGCTAGTGCTACAAGCTCCCCAGATCTGTGCATAGACCTGACTGACATTCACAGGGTATCCTAAGTGCATTTCTAAGGCATAGTGCTCACTAGTGCTCGCAAGAAGGACCATGCAATAGGTTGAATAAGGCCTTTAGCTTAGCTGGTCATTGCTACAAACAACCTGCAATTACTCAGCCTCAAGCTGTAATTACTACAGAAGATCATCTAACATATGATATCAATTAGGTAGAACAGAGGGGAGCCAGCTACTGTACAAACCTCCTAACAATGCTCTAGAAGCTCATGTACAGGGGAGAAGAATCCTTCTCAAACATGTAGATGGACACAACCTTAGGGCTACACTCTGTCCACTTGAATGGTCATAGGCTAGCCCATTGGTCTGTCCATCCCACAGAGGCCTGAGAAAGAACATAAAAACAGCTACAACCACCATGGTCTCCAGGCCTCCAAGCTCCCTAGATCTCACTATAGATCCATAATTGCTTTCCATGTGTTTATCAAACTAAGGGAAATCAGATGGTAAATAAAAGACCTACTAGAAACTAAATGGGCTAGTCCCAAATACATGGATCCTATAGACATCTAAAGAAACCATAAGATCTATAGATTTGATTAAGCATTAAAACATAAATTCATTGATAACAGCAAAACATACAATGAACTGTCTCCTGGTTGCAGCCCATACCCAACTACTCATCCAAGATCCCAATGTATACAAATATCTATTACAAAACTGAAATAAAACCAAACCTAGCTACTTACAAGGGGATTAGCCAGCAAGTGCTGAGCTAAGAGAGAAGAAAAAAATAGGAAAACAGAGGTGATCAAACCCTAACCCTAGCCTGCTAGAGCTCTCAGTCAGCTGAGGATGAAGGAAAGATGAAAATAATAAACTCTAAGTACAGCTTATATACTCTCTAAAAATGGCCTTGGCTCTTAAGGGGTTAACTATAATTTCTTCAGCAGATGTGACACTATTACAACTCTTGAATTCCTCGAGATGTGTGCCTCAAAATCCATGCCTCGAGAAGTGTGCCCTAGCCTTGGGAAATTTCTAAAAGGTCCTTGAATAAAACTGAGATGTTGAGAGCTCGTGCTTCGCGGGGCTGGGAGTTTCTTTTAACTCATTCACACAGTTGCTTTGCCTTCGCGGAGTTGGCTTTGGCTAATGGGAAGGGCTCATTCACGCAATAGAACTTTTAGTGAATCGCGCAGTTGCTTCGCATCATAGTGTTGTCATGGAGATAATCTAGAGCACCAGGATTTCTCGCGCAGTAGAGCTTCAGAAGCTCTTTCTCACTAAGTACTCACGCAGGTGAGCTCTTGCGCTCATGTAGTAACTTATAAGGCTCTAGGGTGCACGAGATCTGTGCGAGGGGAATTCTGGGCGTCTCTCTCATCTAGGGCTACACGAGAACTTCGCGAGGCGACTTTTGGTTCTTTGTGCATATGAGCTCGCAGTGTTTTGCGCGCAGCTGTGTTGGGGCTCGATCATCACGGGAGCTTCACGAGGGCAGATTCTGAGAGTTTTAAGCCGCGAGATCTTCATAATGGCTTTACAACTCACCTCTTGATTGTGTGCCTTATCACTGCGAGGGCCTCTTCCACTGCAACTTTAGCTACACGAGGAAGCTCGTCAACTCTGCGAAGTCCATCTTTTACTGCTCTAGTGCATTGCACTTGTTGTTGCCACAGTCTCCTCCCATCTTAGCTAATCTTCATTCATTTGCAAGATTGGTCAATGATTATCAGCAACAGTGAGTCACCATGGTGAGCACTACCAAGGTGTTCCATTAGGCTTGGCTCAGCTATCATCTTTACTTGTATTCTCCCTCTCTCTTTTGTGCCAAAAAGCAAGGATTTTACATTAAGCTGCACATTTTATTACCAACTGAAAAATATACTTCACACATGTTTATTAGTGGGCTTTATGGTCCATCAAAGGCTTAGTTTAGAGGTAAAAGGTGGTACTTTTCACTGAATAACACTAAGCAAGGACCTGAGGAAGAATTTACCGACTTCGTCACCAGATGGAAAAAACAAGCTACTAAGACCGGCACTTCAATGAAAGAGAAGGATTCGGTAGAAATTATCATCACTAATACTAGAGAACCGTCAAAGAGCGCAATTTTCATAAGTTATTACCCCGACTTCACTGCACTCCATTCCCGAGCATCCCGACTAGCGTGACACATTAAATGCAGAGACTTTGCTCTATCCATAGCCACATCAAAAGTAGGCTCTTCCAGTATATCAAAATCAAAAAATAATAAGAAAGCCTTAGGAACCGAATAGGTTAACACCATTGTCAACCAAGGACAAAACTCTAGTAACGGGAACTTCCAACCGCAAAATTTCAGGCAAAATCAAAATCAACAATGGTATGCCAACCAAAACCAAGGCCAAAATCAGAATCAAGGCCAATACCCAAACAGAAACTAATACCCTAAAACCTATCAGAACCAAAACACTATACAGAATCGATCGGCCCCCGTGCTGAATTACAATAACATACCCCCATCGCAAAACTTTAACACAGCCAGAGACCCTTACCAACCGAGGTGAGAACACTATCCCCCTTTATCGGATATCATCCCAAATATTTTTCATCTCCTTAATACTCAGAATCTCCTTCGATTTTCATAGGAAAAACCCTACCCATGGCTGACAAATCTAGACTATAGTAAATACTTGTGCCTTCCATGGATACGCGGGACCCAACTTAGAGGATTGTTGGGTCCTCAGGGACGTAATCTATGGCATGAATGACCGAAACCAGATCGATTAGGAAGCACTTAGGAACCCTAGCTCTAATAATAACCAACCCTAACAAAATTTAGGAATCGTTAACAACCCCCTGCCCAACCACAACCAAGCAACACCGGCTCAAGTCACCACCGTAGATCTCCTCGGTCGACTCCCCTTCCAACCTTCCACCTTAATCACTATTAGGGAATTTCAGTGTGCTGATTATTATGTAATGATAAAAGTAAAATAAAATCAAACTAAACAGAGGATGGATTCAGCACATCTAAAATATCCTAGACCTGTAAGATACAGGGTCCTTTGTAGCAAGCTTTAATAAGTAAGAGTTTGTCCCACAGGGAGTAGTGATCTATACCTAGATAGGTGTATTGTAGACCTCCAGATCTGGCTACAGATCTGGCAATTCTATGAAGAAGGAGAGTGTTTCGGGTTTTACTAGATATAATTCTACGAACTGAAATGAAACTAAACTAAAAGATGGAGGAAGATGAATGGTAAAATAAAATATAAAATGGGGAGAAATAGGTAGCTAGGGCCTGGTTTTCTTTTGCAAAATAGATCAAGGTATGTTAATCTGCAGCTGTCCTTCACTTGGCTACAAGCTCAAGTGCAAGGTAGAAGAATCCACTCTAAACCAAAGGCTTGAACTGATCTTAAGGGTATGATCTGTCCACTTGAATGGTCACAAATCATCCTATAGATTTCATCCAATCCAAAGGATTAAGGTAGAAGAATCCAATTTAGACCAGGGGTTTGAATTAATCTTAAGGCTATGATCTCTCCACTTTAATGGTCACGGATCATCCTAGGGATTTCCCCTAAATCAAAGGTTTTAATTAGAGCATTAAAATCACTACAGATGCTGTGGATGCAAGGCTACACGCTCAGGCATCACAGGGATATTAAATCAAGGGAGATCAAATGGTATTCAAGAGATCTACCAGTTAAGTGGGTGGGCTAGTCCCATCTACACAAATCCTATCGAGAACCAAGTGAAACTGGATGATCTAAAGATTTAATTAGACATTGAAATCAACAATTTATTGAATCAAATAACTTACAATAACCTTATTCTCAGATCTGTAGTCTGTGCATTAATTCGCAAGACCTTCATGCCAAATTACAATCAAAAACTAGATTTGAACTACTATCTAGATCTAATCCAACAGGTTGGATTAGAGAGAGAAGGGGGAAGAGAAAAGGAAAAATAAAATAAAAAATTAAACCTAAATGAGCTAAGGAAAACTCAGGCTATTCCTTTATTCTTACTTTCCTTACTAAAGAAAAATAGCAGAAATGAGTTCTATTTATACATTTGCAGTGAGCCGTGTGCTTTGGATTGCAGCCAATCAGAGGAGAGGATTTCAGTTTAGGCTTAATCCCTGTTTAAAAGTTTCAACCAATCAGAGAAGAGATAGGGATTTGGTTTTTTTTGTGCCCAGCTGAAGCTAGTTTGTTCCATGCCAACAAGTAGTTCACACCCATGTGTAGAAATTTTTGTGCATTGAAGTTCCAAATCTACCCTTGTCGTCCGTTGATTTTTGCTGCTGCAGCCTCAAGTTGTTGATAGGGTTGTGGCTTCAGCAGATGCATTTGATAGGTTAACAGTAGTGGTCAGCCCGTTGCTGAAGTGAACCATTCGATAGGTTCAAGGCTGATGCATTGAGGGACTGCTCGATAGGATGACAAGAGCTGCTGCGGAGTTCCATTTGACGGTTTGAAGATAGCTTGGTCCATTCTATAGGGTGGCTAAAAGCCTCCAATGAACCATTCGATAGGTTGAGGGTTCCTACTGTGTATCCTTGTAGATAGGTTCTCGACAGGTTCATTCAACCATTCGATAGGATGATGAATAGGTTCATTTTCAGCATTAGAACCTCTCGATAGGTTCAAACAACCATTCAATAGGTTGGAGGGATCCATTGTTGAACTATTCGATGGGTTCTCAAGCTACTTAGTTCCTAAAGCATTCGACAAGTTGGTGTATTCTTCATTGAAACCATTCGATAGGTTGGAAAACCCAACTTGGCTCCACTTCGACAGGTTGTGACTCTAGTTTTTATGAACAAATCGACAAGTTCATTGAAGCTTTCGATAGGCTTAATTGCTGCCACAAACCACTGCTCGATAGGATGCATTTCTGTGTCAGCACTATTTGGCAAATGCTCTCTTCAGCTTATGAGCTTTAAGTGCAGCTTGCATCATTAAAATTATAGCAGCAACAACTCTTTTTCAGACCATTGGACTTCACTTCTTTCAACTCCAAATGAATGGCTCCATTTTTTTTTCTTTATGGCACTTTTTAACTGGATTTCTACACTATGCTGCAATTTCTTCCTAAACTACAAAACAAGCTAAAAGTAATTATAAACAGCTCTAAAGCTTAGGAAAAGCCAGGTTTAAAAGTGTAGAAAGTGGCAAAAATCAGTAATTAACAATCACTCTCATTCAACCCTCTACTACTTCCACCACACCAGCAAGAGCTCCTTCACCTCCACATCCCTCGTCCCTGATCACTCGCATCACCCCATCGAATCCACCTCCTTATCTAAAATTCACTCAGATACGAGTCCATTCCTATAGGGCTAGGAAACCATTCCTTCGTAGTCACCCACCAGAGCCTCCAACCCCTCCAAATCCCAAACTAACACCATTACTGCTCCCATTGTCTGATTATGAACCCAAGTATGGGGATCACGTTCTCCAAACTGTGGCACAAATTATTTCATGGGTAGAAAGTGTCACTCAAAAAACTCCAAGCCAAGAAAATAAAATAACAAACGAGCGTTCTCTCAACCTAAAAGAAAGTGAACCAGAAGAACATCCTGACCCGTGCGAGATGCTGGTCTCTCCTTTCATAGAAGAGGAAGACTACACACAGTACCTCCCACCTTGGAGTGGCACCATTCAGGTACACGTTCCAACCTCGAATTTCACCGATTTCATAAATAAATCCACATCAAGGCACGCCAGGTTCGGTTAACAACCTACTTGCCCGATTCTCAAATCAGGAACCAATTACCCACCTGTGCCTTTCCCTCGAAATAAGAATTTCACGAATGCACAACCACTAGAGGGGAATTAAGAGAAAGAGAAGCTAACTTGCCTCGCCCACGTCATATCATCCCTCCACCAATTCCTATGTCTCAACCATTCCAACTACTCGCACCTAAAGCCCATCTGGCAGGCAAAGAAATTGTGCTCAAGCTAGGACAAGAATATGACCTTCTACGGCATCTCCAGAAGATCCCTGCCCAGATATCCATACTAGAACTCATCAAGAAATCACCTGATCATTACCGATTATTGATAAGGTTACATGAAGATATGCAAGTGGATGAGGATACGACCCTAGATGAGCTTCATCAAATCACCTCAATCATGACGCAACCTTCGGCGCTCACTTTTATAGACACAGACATGCCTAAAGAGTCACTCCGCGGGAGTGCGGTCCCCATATACCTTACGGTCATAATTTGTAGATTCTTCGTACCACACGCACTCGTCGACACGGGAGCAGGACTTAACATCTACCCTCTCACCACGTTAAAAATGCTCGAATATACAGAGTAGGATGTCAGGCCCTCCGCACTGTCACTCATAGCTTATGATGGCTCGCATCACTTTGTCAAAGGAACTATCAAACTATAGATTCGCCTCGCACCTGTAATGAATGGCATTACCTTCCATGTGTTTGATTTCGCTAGTAGGTACAATCTAATTTTAGGAAGAAAATGGCTAGAGTCAATGAAGGTCGTCGCATCCACATACCATCAATGTGTCAAATTCCCATATGTGGACTCCATTATCCATATATACGCTGATGCGCCCTCCAGGAGATGGATACTGATTATGCGGTGAGCATAGCAACCGCTCACAATTATGTATTGAACACGGGTCATATTCAAAAGACTCGAATCCTTGATGAGACAACCATTACGGAAGTCCGCCCCCCTACCCCTCCTAGTTCGCCCCCAACGCGTCAACAAAAATTAATGAGAAGAGAGGTTGGCCCAGACCTTGCCAAACTCTATGCCATCAACCTACCGTGACAAAAGGGTGGGACCTTATGTACCAGCTTGGATACACCCCCACACCAGACTCAAAAAAAATAAGCAAGGTCATGTAGGACCCATTGTCCCAACGCAAATACATAAGCACATAGGTTTAGGATACCAATCGGACGGCCCGCAAGCTGACTTGTCCCCTACCTCACCAAAATGGTCTCTATATGACCACTTTGCCTATGGGACCATTGAGAAAGCAGATGTGCATAGGCATTAGGAATGGTCTCTATATGACCACTTTGCCTATGGGACCACAGAGAAAGCAGATGTGCATAAGCATTAGGAAGTGTCCTTCACTAGAGCACAAGAGATGGAAATTGAGCAAATGACTAAAGCGTTCAACGATTTAACCAATGTAAATAATGATATTGATAAACCGCTCGAAGGAGTCAAGCCCATGTTTGACACTAAGGAATTTATAGAAGAGAGGAGAGAAGAACCTCAAGAACCCGACCCCCGAGTAGAAGATTGGAAATCCACTGACGATGAAGATTTTTACATAGCTGCCTTGCAAGATGGTGAAGAGAACTTATGCTTAACATGGGAAAGAGAAGATACTCCACAAGAAAATACTAACTCGCATAGCATTCCCCTAGGCCTTGGCCTTGAGGGATGGGAATGCCCTTGGGACTCCCCTTGTATCGCCTACCCATACCAACCCCACTGTAGGGCATGCACTAGCATATTAGAGCATTTCGCTTATTGGACCTGACACTCTACGATAGAAGAATCGAATCACTCCAACCTCGTGATCATCGACACTAGTGATGACCTACCAGCTCAGCTACTGACACAAGGAGCAGAAAATCCCGATGGTCATCTAGTTGACCTAGGGGGAAACACTCGCGTCACCATCATAGACTTTGAAGAGGACCTTGAACCAAACACTTCTACATCCCCAGATTCACCGCAACTCCAACTATTTTAGAAATCTCTAGAAGAAGAATGGCAACCTCCCCTGAGTGACGATGAGGACTACTGGATAGACCGCCCGACACTCGAGTTAGTGGAGCGATCCAATTTAGGACTTCAAGCACTATCAGACAAAGAAGATGTGTTTGATACTGTCTTTGACTCTAACCTAGAAGGATGGGAATGTCCTTAAGAATTCCCCTGCATTCTTCACCATTATCAATCTCTCTACCGAGCATGCACTCTCATCCTAATGTATTATGAAGATCAAGGAAAAGAACTTGCTACCCATAAGGATCCTTTGGGAGATCGCCCTAGATGGAAAGAAAAACATTATTACAACCAAGAGGACGATAGTTCAATTGACTACGATCTTCAGAGCTTCTTCGAAGAAGAGGCAATCAATGTGGCAGAAGAAATCCAAGCGCAAGTGCCACTGTTACCACTTCACTCATTCAAAAGATCTCTTCAGAAGAGGACTGTAAAAAAAAATTTGCCAAATTCACAACAAGTCCGCATTTCCCGAAGAATTGCTCGAATGGCTTCAGTAGCCGTCTCGCTCCCTCAACTAGAGGAAGCAATTCTCCCGATGCCCCTTGAGGCGTTCGACCTTATACAATATTTATTATAAAAAATAAAATAAAAAGAAAAAATAGAAAAGCCTAAAAAATTCAAAAATATAAAATCCAAACAAACCATAAAACCCTAAAAAATAAAGGGAACTCTTCATCCCAAACCAAATTTGTGGCCAACAAGGAGACTTTTCTCCTAAGGTTTTTATCCCATTCCCCGCACGAGGACGTAAAGCATCCAAGCTAAATAACAAGCCAGCGATCATACCAGATGAGATACTTTATAACTTTGAGAGAAGAATCAGTAGTCTTGATCTTCACTTCACTGAAGATCTCTCAGTTATAAATTATGTCGATGAAGGGTTACCTTTCGGAAACTCAGATCCCCAGTGTAGCAATTTCACAGTATACGAACTTATCAAGGATGAAGAAAGAGCACTAGTTTCCAAGGAAGCACTTGACTTCCAACGGGTTATCAAGCATTTTGATGAGCAAACCCAAGCTGTCGTGCAACCCATGGAAGAACTTAACTTTACCATTGAAGAGAAACCTAAGAAGCTACTGATTAGCGCAACGCTCAACTCGAAGGAACGCCAACAAATTACGCAAGTCCTACAAGAACACCTCCATTCCTTCACATGGTCCTACGAGGACATATCCGGTTTAGACCCAAGTTTAGTAAAACATTGCCTCCTCTTAGAACCTAATGCAAAGCTTGTTAAGCAAAAACTCCGTAGGATGCACCCTTAAACCGCCCTCCAAGTTAAAGAGGAAGTCGACAAGTTACACAAAGCTAAATTCATCCAAGTCGTTCTTTACCCTAACTAGGTCGCCAATATAGTACCTGTCGCCAAGAAAGATGACAAAGTACAAGTTTGCATCAATTTCTGAAACCTCCATAAAGCATGCTCAAAAGATGACTTCCCACTTTCACACAATGAGACTCTAGTCGACAATACCGCTGGACATGAGATGCTATCCGTTATGAATAGTTTCTCTGGATATAATCAGATCAAATTAGTAGAGTCCGACCAAGAGAAGACTTCCTTCACCACACCATGGGGAACATACTGTTACGTTGTTATGCCTTTTGGGCTCAAGAACGCAGGAGCCACGTATCAACGTGCCATGATGGCCATCTTCCACGACATGATGCATAAGTGTGTAGAATTCTACGTCGATGACATATTAGTGAAGTCCCAAATGCAAGTCGTACATGTTAAAGCGCTCTGACTAGTGTTACAAAGAGCGAAAAATATCAGCTAAAAATGAACCCAAAGAAATCTATCTTCGGGGTTACTTCCAAAAAATTACTTGGTTTCATTGTTAGCAAGTGAGGGATCGAAGTTGACCCTACAAAAGTCAGAGCCATCCTCGAGATGTCGCCTCCCTGATAGAAAGATTACAATTCATCAGAAGATTTATCTCCCAGCATTCGGACAGATGCGATCCTTTCTACAGACTACTTAAAGGAGGAGCTGAGTATAAATGGGATAACCAATGTCAGCAAGGCTTCGACAACATCAAGAAGTACCTCCTTAACTCGCCAATACTATCGCCACTTGTCCCCGAAAGATCCCTAATTTTATACCTCTTAGCGAATGATAAAGTAATGGGAGTAATTCTGGGATAATATGAAGAAGATGGCAAGAGAGAGAAGGTTATCTACTACCTCAGTAGGACGATGGTCGAATACGAACGAAAATACACTTCAATGGAGAAGATTTGCCTCACATTGGTGTGGGCCTCTATCAAATTATGACACTAATTTGGAGCACACAAAATAATAGTACTACCATGAATGGACCCTCTGAAGTACGTATTCGAAAAGCCCGCAACATCAGGAAAGATCGCTCGCTGGCATATGCTCCTGCAAGAATTCGATATCACTTACATCACACAGAAGTCGATCAAAGGGCAAGCAATCGCCGATTACCTTACAGATCTCCCACTCTCTAGTGATGAACCCATATATGTAGATTTCCCCAATGAGCACCTATTCAGAATTCATAACGAAGAGCTCAAAAAGACTTCATGGAGCCTTTATTTTAACAGTGCTTGTAGACAACCAAATTCGGCCCAAGGCCCGATCAATCTGTACTTCGGGAGAGATGTACCCTTGTGCTTCTGATGGCACCCCTTGAACCCTTAGGAACCTACCTAGACTAGTAGGAATCACCCTAAGACCTTTAGAGCCATTCCCCCAATCCTTAGAAGTCACCCCTACACCCTAGAATCCCTTCCCAGACCTAACTTAAACCCTTCTGGCGGTTGATGGGAGGAGAGCTATAGAATTTCACACAGACTATTACCAAGGGTGAGCCATATATATTTGGAAAGAGGACTTCTCTAGCTTTCCAACAAGCAAAAAATCACCCAATTTGGAGCTACGGTTCAAACGTTATGGCCGATTGAAGTTTCACATAAAATCATAGTTCCTAAACTAGGCATAGATATTACATACGCCCAGCCATTTTTGCCCCGGATTAGTCAGGTGTATATATTATATACACCGGCCTATTTTTGGAAAAATTAGGTCGGGCGTATATAATATATACGCCCAGTATAGGTGGGACCCACCACGGGCTTCATCTTCCTAGGGCTCCCCTATTTTTGATGAAATTTACTGCTCCTAAACTGGGCGTATATCAGCTTAGCTATAGTAACTGTCATCAGTTGCTCGAATTTCCTTCTTCTGGTTTGACCCGTTGACCATCCCCTTGTTTGATGTGGGTGTCTTGAGATTGGTTGCACCCTCTTGGAGCTTGTTGGCAACCCTTAAGTCACCCATGGTCTCACCCCATCATCTGCCATTAAAATCAATCTCCCAAAACCTTAGGACCTTGAAAGCATAGAAAACCTTAGATGGGGGATTACCTAATGGCTAAACCAATTAGCTCTTAGAGAAAAAGAAAACTAAGCAAAAACTATGAAATAAAAACATATTGTACAGTTGTATACAATCAGATTTGGGGAGGCTCTTGATGATAGATGGGCAGCACAGGCTCCTGGGTATTTTCAATGCATGGTTTGAGCCTCTGACCATTTACTTTCAAGATTCTACCATTACTTGAATCAAAAATGTCAACAGCTCCAGAAGGAGCTACATGAATGACAGTATATGGCCCTTCCCATCTGGATCTCAGCTTTCCAGGAAAAAACTTAAGTTTTGAGTTAAATAACCATACCTTAGAGCCAGCTGTGAACTCTTTTCTCAACAAATTTTTATCATGGAAGGCTTTGACTTTCTCTTTGTAAACTCTTGAATTTGTGTATGCATCCATTCTCAGCTCCTCCAACTCAGCAAGTTCCAATTTCTTGTGATTACCAGCAGTAATCAGATCCATGTTCAATGTTTTAATGGCCCAAAAGGATTTATTTTCTAACTCCACTGGTAAATGGCATGCTTTGCCATAGACCAACCTGAATGGGGACATGCCAATTGGGGTTTTATAGGCTGTCCTGTATGCCCATAATGCATCATTCAGCTTAAAGGACCAATCCTTTCTATCCTTTTTCACAGTCTTTTCCAGTATATGTTTGATTTCTCTATTGGAAATCTCCACTTGTCCACTGGTTTGTGGATGATATGGAATAGCTACCCTATGAGTCACAGAGTATTTTTTCAATAAAGTTTCAAAATGTTTATTACAAAAATGGCTTCCCCCATCACTGATAATAGCTCTGGGAAAACCAAACCTGGAAAAAATGTGATCCTTTAAAAATTTAAGAACCACTTTGTGATCATTGGTTTTAGTGGTTGTGGCTTCAACCCATTTGGATACATAATCCATAGCTACTAAAATAAAATTACACCCATTGGAAGGAGGAAAGGGACCCATGAAGTCTATCCCCCAAATATCAAACAATTCAACTGCCAAAATAGGCTGTAAAGGCATTGAGTTTCTCTTGGAAATGCTGCCCAATTTCTGGCAATTCTGGCAAGACTTACAGTGCTGCAGAGCATCTTTGAAAAGTGTAGGCCAATAAAATCCACACTGCAAAACCTTTGCAGCAGTTTTGTTTCCACTAAAATGACCTCCACAGGCCTGTTCATGACACATAGAAAGTATTCTATGAAATTCTTCGTCAGGGACACATCTTATTATTTGGTCTGCACAACTCTTAAACAGATAAGGATCTTCCCAGATGAAATGTTTAACCTTTGAGAAGAAAAGATCTTTATCCATTTTATTCCAATGTTGAGGAATTCTTCTAGTAGCCAAAAAGTTGACTATGTTTGCAAACCAAGGAGTGTGTACACTAATAGCAAAAAGTTGCTCATCAGGGAAAGATTCATTGATAGGCAGCCTATCAATCTCACCAGTTAAAATTCTAGGCAATTGATCGTACCACATTCTCCACCCTTTTATCTTTGATACGTAAATCAAATTCACCTGTAATAGGAGAATCCACGATTAATCTTGGTTTGGTGTCCTTCTTAGGCAGGAAAGGTATTTCAAGCGGTGGTCAGTGAACACCACTATTTGTGAACCCAAGACATATGACCTGAATTTCTCTAAAGCAAAAACAATTGCCAGCAGCTCCTTCTTAGTTGTTGTGTAATTGAGCTGTGCATCAATCATTGATCTACTGGCATAAGCTATGACATGAGGCAGCTTATCCTTTCTCTGTCCAAGGACCGCTCCCAAAGCATAATCTGATGCATCACACATCAGTTCAAAAGGTAGTGAATAATCTGGAGACTGTAATATTGGAGCTGAAATCAAACAGTTTTTTAAAAATTCAAATGCCTTCATGCATTCATTATTGAAAACAAAAGGGACATCTTGGCATAATAAATGACAAAGAGGCTTGGTTATTTTACTGAAGTCCTTAATGAACCTTCTATAAAATTCAGCATGTCCCAGAAAACTTCTGATCTATTTAACAGTTTTGGGAGGTGGTAAATGTGCAATTAAATCAATTTTTGCTCTGTTCACCTCAATGCCCTTGTGGGAAACAACATGGCCAAGGACAATGCCTTGGGTGACCATGAAATGGCTCTTCTCCCAGCTCAAAACTAGATTGGTTTCTTCACATCTCTGTAACACTAATTTGAGATGATGTAAACACTGGGAAAAACAGTCTCCGTAGATTGAAAAATCATCCATAAAAATCTCCATCAATTGGTCAATCATATCAGAGAAAATGGAGTACATGCATCTTTGAAAGGTAGCAGGAGCATTACAAAGACCAAAAGGCATTCTCCTATAGGCAAAAGTGCCAAAAGGGCAAGTGAATGTGGTCTTTTCCTGATCTTGTGGGTACACAGGAATCTGGTTGTAACCAGAGTAACCATCAAGAAAACAGTAATAAGCTTTTCCTGCTAGCTTATCTAAAATCTGATCAATGAATGGGAGAGGGAAATGGTCTTTTCTGGTCATTGAATTTAATTTTCTGTAATCAATACAGACCCTCCACCCAGTTGTTTGTCTGGTTGACATAAGCTCACCAGAATCTGAGGTTACAACAGTGACCCCAGATTTCTTAGGTACCGCCTGTGTGGCTGCCATCCAAGCTGAATCTGAAATGGGGTAAATGACCCATGCATCCAACAACTTAACAACCTCTTTCATGACCACTTCTTGCATATGAGGGTTCAGCCTCCTTTACATTTCCCTAGAAGGCTTTGCATCTTCTTCCAAATGAATTTTATGCATGCAAACAGCTAGACTGATTCCTCCCAAATCAGCAATAGTCCAGCCAATTGCCTTTCTATGTTGTTTCAAAATAATCAACAGCTCTTCCTCTTGCTCCTTTGTGAGGGAGGAAGAAATAATCGCAGGCAATGATTTATGATCTCCTAAAAATACATATTTCAAATTTTCTGACAACTGCTTCAGTTCTATATTAGGTGGGCTGAGAAAAGAAGGTAGCAAAGGTACCTTAGCTGTTTGTGGAAGGGGAAGAGTAGCAAGTTTCCAAGAAGAGAAACTTGCTGATTGATTATGAGTTCCTTGCACAACATTTACTTCCTCAGACTTTGAGGTACAAACTGTTTCTTCCTTGAAATTTCCCCAAGCATGTTTAAAATCTGTGGTGAATTCTTCACACTGCAGAAACTGTTGCAAAGTCCCTTCTACCAGTTCTTCCAATAGATCAACATGAAAACATTCCTCCGAGCTGAATTGAGGTTGTGTGACTGCATTATAAATATTTAATTTTACCTTCATGTTTCCAAAAGAGACTTCCATAATACCAGACCTGCATTGAATGCAAGCATTTGCTATAGCCAGGAATGGTCTTCCCAAAATGACAGGGATGGAAGTTTTGCTTTTGGTAGGTTCCATGTCCAAAACTAGAAAATCAGCAGGATAGAAAAATTTATCTACTCCCACCAATACATCTTCAATCATCCCAACTGGCTTTCTTCCAGATCTGTCTGCTAGTTGTAACACGACATGAGTGGGTTTTAATTCTCCCAAACCCAGTTTCTCATATACAGAATATGGAAGTAGGTTGACACTAGCACCCAAATCTAATAAAGCCTTTTCAATGGTATGTTCCCCAATAATGCAAGGGATTGTGGGGATTCCAGGATCTTGAAGTTTAGGAGGTGTGGCAATAGACAACACCTGATTAACTCTTTCCACAACAACGACCTTCTTGGATAACTGTATCCTAGACTGTCTTTTGTGAGTGCAAACATCTTTCAAAAATTTTGCATATGCTGGAATTTGTTTGACTGCCTCAAGTAAAGGTAGATTTATCTTGACTTGCTTGAAAGTCTCCATCATTTCATCTATTTTTGTGTTCCCTTTATCAAAAGGGGATACAGATTTCATTGCATGAGGAAATGGAAAATGAGGAACTAGTCCTTCATCTACAGCTTTAGAAGCATTATCAGAATCTTTTTGATTTTTTTGTTTTTCATTTGTTTGATTTTTCTGAGGTACATCAAGACTTCATCGCTAACATTATGCTGCTCTTGCTGCATATTTTTATCATTATCCTCATTTTTTTCTTCTTCAGTACCCACTTTGTTATTTATAATTCTTCCACTTCTCAAAGTTCTGACAGTTTTTACTTCTTCATGTGAAAGAGAAGCTTCTCCAACCATGAACTGTCATTTGGGATTGTTCAAAGGTTGGCTGGGTAGCTTTCCTTCCTCTCTTTTGGCCAAAGTATTTGAAAGCTGTCCCAATGTTTCTTCAATCTTCTTTATGCTCTGGCTGTGAAAGTTCACAGTCTGAGTTAAAGATCCTAAATTCTGGAGTGAATTTAGGACTTGATCTTCAAAAGAAGGGGACCTAGAAGGGATTTGAACTGGAGCAGATTGCTGCACAGGTTATTGTGGAATGGGCTACTGAAAATTTGGTTTGGCATAAAAATTCTGCTGATAAGGCTGTGCAGTTTTGAAAGGCATTTGGTTCTTTGGTTGCTGCTGCTGTTGTGATTGATAATTCCCCTGGCTCCACCTCAAATTGGGGTGCCCTCTCCATGGATATTCATTTGACTGCATCTGTCCAAATGATTGGGCAACATGAGCTTGTTCCACCACTAGATCTGGGAACTGTGGTGCAGTAGGACATTGGTCAATTGAATGAGTAGGGGATTGGCATATCAGACATGCCTCCTCTACTCTTGCAACCATTGGATTTTTAAGTGAGTCCATCAATCTATCAAACTTTGTGGTTAAATTATCCATCTTTCTTTCCAACTCATTCACCTCATAAATCTTTCCTTTGGTGGTTTGCTGATTGTTCAACCTAGCAGGATTTTCAATATCTCTTGACAGAGATTCCAGTTGAGTTGAGTTTTCACCAATTACTTCAAATAAGTCCCAAACCTCCTCAACTGTTTTTTTCAAGTAAGTGCCTCCACAGGAGGCATCCACCATATTTTTGCCTTTTTGATCAATTCCTTGATAGAAGCTTTGAACCAGCTGCCATTTGGGAATTTGATGATGAGGACATTGCCTTAAAAGTTCCTTAATCTTTCCCATGCTTCATGAAAAGTTTCAGTTGAGTTTTGTGAGAAGGAAATGATACTTTGTCTCAATTGGCTTGTTTTAGACATTGGGAAGTATTTGGCTAAAAATTGACACTGCAAATCATTCCAAGAAGTGATACTATTTGGTGCTAACATAGACAACAATGCTCTAGCTTTGTCCTTTAATGAAAAAGGAAAGAGCCTAAGCTTGGTTGCCTCTGGACCAAGTCCAGCTATGTTGAATGTGGTGCAAAGAGACAAGAATTCATCCACATGTTTGTATGGATCTTCCTTACTCAACCCATGGAAGGAAGGAAGCATTTGGATAGTCGATGATTTGATCTCATAATTTCCTTCAACAGTAGGAAATTGGATGCAAAAGGGAGAATTATAAGCACCAGGTGCAAAGTAATACCTCAAAAGTCGAGGTTCTTCACCCATAGTAGCAGAATTCTGTGTTGTTTGTCTGGTTCGTAATAGCCTTTCAACTTCTAAATTCAGCCGGACAATCTCAGGGCTGAAGTCCTCGTACCAAACATACAACACAGAAAAAAAAAATCAGATTATTCACAGCAAACCTTCAGAATTCCCTTTTTTTTAAGTAGTTTCCCTCCTTCAAAAATGGATATGAATAACTGCACAGATATAAACAATAGAATAGTTTAGTATTGATATATAAAAAAAAAATGAAAACTTAGGTCTACCTATTTTAAAACAAATTCCCCGGCAACGGCGCCAAAAACTTGTTGTTGCCTCTAAGTGTGCATGATTTATTTGTGTTTTGAAAACAAATTTGCAATTGCTAAGTTATACTGATTCTGGAATATAAAAAAGGGTAGAGAAATATCA
This sequence comes from Chloranthus sessilifolius, assembly GCA_021018995.1. Classification (NCBI taxonomy): domain Eukaryota; kingdom Viridiplantae; phylum Streptophyta; class Magnoliopsida; order Chloranthales; family Chloranthaceae; genus Chloranthus; species Chloranthus sessilifolius. The sequence continues at coordinate 45,680,530 of CM037592.1, forward strand.
GCACAGAGAGAAGTGAATTAGCCTGCAAGATCAGGGTCAATTGTAGCAAGTTTTAAATGTAAGATAAACCTCCAGATCTGAGCTACCAGATTTGGCCTCTTATCCTATTTATAAAACACATAAGATAGGTGGTTGAATTTGTCACATTAACTAAATGATAAAAGTAAAAGTTAAACTAAATGATCCAGATTTGAGTTGGGGGAATTTTGAGGTAAACTTATAAAAATGGAGAAATAATATCTAACTTTGATTTGGTCCTTGAAACACAATGAGAATGACTGCAGATCAAATGAGAAATGATCCAATCTTCATCTGGCTACAAGCACGGATGTAAGAGAAATAAATCTAACTCAAGTATTAGATTTAGGCTTACGGCTATGGTCTGTCCACTTTAATGGCCACAGACCATCTAATAGTCTTTAATATAAACCCTTAATTTAGAACAAGAAACATCACTACAAATGCTGTGAGAGATTAGGTTACAAACACTAATTCCCACAGGATTAATGAATCAAGGGAAATTGCATGGAAAATAGTAAATCTAAAGGAGTCTAATGCAATATGGAGATCAAAGGGAACCCTTAACATGAGTCCAATTGAGAATGTACGGTTTACAGCAACCTTTTCAAATTCACCATTACAATTACAGAGCACAGCTTAAACAACTCTCAGATTTGTAGTCTTGAATACAACTCTCCTTTGAATTACAGAAGTATCTCACAGCTCTCAATTGCAAGTAAAAGTGAGGCTATTACAGAGATTTCAGACAAACTATCTGATTTGGAAATGGGGGAATAGGAATGAAACTCAAAATCTGGATACCCAAATTGGGCAAATGGTTCATCTATTTATAGTTTTCCCCAGGTCTAGCTCAGATGCGTATCGACCAATCAGAAGTGCTCAGATCTGTATCAACTAATGGTAGTCGAGCACAAGGATCCAGATCTATTCTGGCCAATCAGAATTGCTTGATCTGGTTCAGCCAATTAGGCGACATAAGCATCAATTCTGTTATGCATTTTGAAAATCTGTTAGAGCTTCTAGAAGTTCCTGCCAAGTTATTTCATCTCTGGGTGCTCACATGGGCTGGAATATGCCTTCGCTTCATGCTTAGAATCTTCTGGAATGTCCCTAGGTTTTTAAATGCATTGGGACGCATGAAAAAGATTACTGAATTACCCTTGCAAAAGCTGGGAATCTCCAGAATACCATTTCGCATAGTTTAGGGGACTTTTCGCAAGGTACTGTGACTCTTAAAGCTGTTTTCGCAACATTCAGGTTCTGCTCGAAAGGAGTTCTCTTCTTTTCAAAAAGGTCAATCATCTCTTTGAAGAGTTCAGGTGCTCTTCGAAAACTAAGCCTGGAGTTTTTAGTTCTTTTCGCAGAGTTCAGGTTCTTTTCGAAAAGTTCAGGTTCTTTTCGAAAAGCACTCTGTAGTGCATTTTTCTGTTTGAATTGTGTCATACTTCTTTTCTGGGTTGAGGCCAGGTCTTCGCCTCTTCAGTTCAGGCCTTTTAACAGCTAGTGAGGTTGTTCTTTCTCTTTCTTCCTTTGGATCGACATGGATTATCATCTTTTTGGTACTTTCAGGCTACTTTCATGGTTAAGCCTCTCTTTATTGTTAGCTATAACATAAGCACTTAAAACACTTATTTAGTTCTCTCAAAGGTCTATCAAGACCCAGGTTAAGGGGTGAAAAATGGTATTTTCCAGTTCTCAACATGGTCACAAGGCTACCAGCTCAAGCTCCCATGGGGATTTCAGATCTAGTGGGTCCTATGGTGGGGCTAAGGCTGTATAGGACCATGATAGCCCAGACACACAGGTCACTTGGATCTGAGTGGCCGTTAGAATCAGTCCTCCATTGCTTTGAAACACAGCCAAAGCACTAGCGGATCACAAGGGAGTAGCCTTGCACAGAGCAGATCACATTCAAACACAAATCCCATAATGTAAAAATCCTATTACAAAACTTCCATTAAACTAGTTCAAAATGTATACAAAGACATAGCCAGCAAGTGCTGGACTATGGAGAGAAGGAAAAAGAAAAAGAAAACTACTTATAGCTACAAAAGAAAAGAAAAATGATCTCAGATCAAATCTCCAAGAGATGAGACGTGTTCAAAGATCCGTTCCAAGATTTTTAAACCTAAGCTAAGTATGGGTTTATATAGCAGTGGTGTGGCAGCGCATTAGGGTTAGGAAACCCTAATTTTAACGATGCCACATGGCCTAATAGTGATCCTTGGATGCCTCGGGGCACGTGCACAGAGATTTAAGCATGGGAGTGCGTGCCCTAATCGCTAGAAATTCCCAAAAAGTCCTCTATTGAAGCGATGGAAGGTGAAGTTCTGAGCTTCATTAGGTAGCTATTGTTTCCCAGACTTATCGCATGGTAGCTCTTGCTCTTCGTGAGGATGGTTTGACATTTTAGCTTCAACCGTCGCGAGGTTGCCTTGGTTTTCTCTTCAGGCAGTCGCGCGGTAGAGAATTGTGCTCTCGCGGGATTGGACTTCACGAGGTCGAGTAGACATCAAAGCCTCAGATGTCGCGGGGTTGAAGTTCAAGCAGTCGCGAGGTAGCTACGCATTTGTTGGGTTGATCTTCGCGAGGATGGATTTGAATAGCGCGAGAACTGTGCGAGCACTTCTCTTCAATGGACTTCGTGTGTTTCCTCACGAGGCTTTAATGAGTTCTGAACTATGCGAGGTTCCATGTCTTAATTGATCTTCGCGAGGATGGCTCTATCTTCGTGAGGATGCTTTCTTCTTGAATAGCGCGAGAACTGTGCGAGGAGTTCTCTTCTGATATTTGTATCCCGCGGCTATTGTGCGATAGCTGCACGAAGAGGCTTATGAAGCTCTCTCCTCAGCCGTTCTGAGCGAACTGCATGAGGTTGAGAGAGGTCTGCTTTGAACTACGCGAGGCATATTTCTCCTAAATCCTCTAAAGTTTGGGTCAGCTACGTGAGGCTCATTTCAGGTCTGGATTCAGAGTCCATCCTTCTGAGGGACTTTTGGTGCCAAAACAGGCTCCTTAGCAGGATTCCTGGCCTTATTTCACTACTGATTATTACCTACATAAAACACTTAACAAGAACTTATTAGATGGGTAAGGGTCTAATCAAAGGTAAAGTTAAGGGGTGAAAAGTGGTACTTTTCAGGTCTTAACACACCCCCAAACCTAATCTTTGCTAGTCCCTTAGCAAAGCTACATTAAATCTACTACAAAAATTAAATGCCACTTTCCTAGGGAGCACGGATACATTTTGCATATGTACCAAGCCTTTTAAACCCCTAGGTGATCCCTAGTGGAGGAGTGAAGTCTCCTGAGGGTTTTTAGTGAAGACACCCACAAACTTCTCAATGAATCAGTTGACAAAAGTGCAATATCATCAAGTGAGCAGTCAAGGAGCAGACTTAGTTTACTCTTGAATCAGTAAAAATAAAAGAAATTTAATCCATTGGTTGCACAGAAATTTAAACAACATAAACTTCTCATGAATGCACAGTATTTCCAATAAGTTTACAGCCACAGAAAACTGCACAAGTGTGTGCCAACACTGAGCTCATCATCAGATAAAAAATTAGGTTATAAGTCATACATAATGCATTCAAGATCAGACCCAAAAACTTTTCGGGGCATACTCTCATAAGGGTATTGTTGAGGGGCTCATTTTCTCTCAGGCTCAAGAGCAGTTACATCCCCTAAATGGGTCTGTAAGCATGAGCATAGGCAGAGTTCTTAAGTGCTGGCGTCATTGACAGATACTCACCATAGATTGGATAACTCTTTATCTCCACATGACAGTTCACTCAACTTTGGATCACAAGGGCTTTTAACTGGGCTGTAATGTGGCTTGTAGAGTGGGGTCAAAAAGAATGGAAGGTTGAAAAGGGCTTCAAAATTGAGAAATCAGTAGGTGGAAGAGGTGATTCATGACTTCACCTTCTTGAATTCAGCTCCCTTCATCTTCTTTGAGATTTTCATATTTGAAGTGATCAGTTTCTCTTCTTGATTTTGATTTTCCAATGAAAGTTCCCTCTTGACTCCTCTCTTACTCCTCTTCATTATTATTTTTGTTTCTTTTTTATGTACTTTTCTTCTTTTTATTTTTGTTTTTGCTTTTTTGAAATGCCACCATGTTCTCAGTTACCATACTGCCAGAATTTTGAGATACTTCTTCTCCATTCACCTAATGTTGACCATAGCTAGTCCATCTTCAACTCTTTCTCCTTTACCTTTTGAATTCTCAGAGTGAGGGTAGACTGAATCAGGTTCATAGGTTCAGGTACAAGTACTCAGGTGTATTTTAAAGAAATTCATGATTTAAAGCTCAAAGGGGGTATGGACAAGGGCAGTTGCTTAAGGTTGGTCTATTTAGGCTCAAACTGTCCAAGGGAAGGCCTTGATCCTTTCCAAAGTCTCATGAGTGCTGTCAGTTATTTCAACTTGGAGTTGCCTAACTTCTAGTGAGCATAGTGACTCAGCCAATCCTTAGAACTAGAAGAAATTGCCTTAGTCACTCTTCAAAGGATGGAAAAAAATTTTATAGGCCCAATTCTCACTGGTTATGGTCTTCCTTTGAACTTTTAAGTATGTCCTCACCTTTTTCTCTCTCTAATGATTCACTAAGTGCTGATACAAGTGAGTTTCCTTGGTGATCTCTTCATGGAATTGTGAAATATTAAAAGTTTATAATGTCTAAAGTTTGCAGAAATTTTAAATTTCTTATTTGTCATGATTCTTAAGTGAACATAGATCTATTTCCATATTACTCAATGACTCTGTTGCACTTAGGTTAACTATTCCATTGGCAGGGTCTGCCTGCCACACTCCTAAACCTATGAGGAGCAGTGTCCTCACTGGGTCAAAGTGAATGTGCAGCAGATTTATTAATGGTAAAAAGAAAAGAAAATAACATGGAACAAAACACATAGAAATAACAGACAGAACAGAAAAAGAAAAAAATCTTTAACTAAAAACAAAAAGAAAAAAAAGTACAAAGAAAAAAAGTAAAATCCTAAGAAGAAGGTGGATAGGGTTCAAGAAGATGGAGTCTGGGGAGGTGGTGGGGGAGGCGGAGTAGGTGGAGGAGAGGAGGGAGATGGTGCTATTTTACGGTTCTTCTTCATTTTCTTGTCCTTTTTCTTTTCTTCCTTCTCCAGGATGTGATGGACCTCCTCGTATTCATCCCAGAGGAACTGTAGGGGGTCTGGCTCCTTAGGTGGGGGCGGATCTAACCACATCGGATAAAATTTGTTAGGCAGGGATTGGGCTTGTCATCCGCCGTTGTTAGGACTAGGGCAGGACCGCAAGGGGAGAGGAGAAAGGATGAGATGAATATGAAAGGGGCTCCCTATGTATTTAAAGATGAGGATGGTGGAAGATGAATCGATGTAATAACATCCAAGTTGCCGCAATTAATTGAGAGTGAGTTGGGAAATAACAAATTACTGCAATCAACGTGGGAAATGACAAATACATGTGACTCGCGCAGCCGGGCAAGGGAATCACGAGATAACTGAATCTAGCGATGATGGATGTTGGAGCTTGAAGCCCAGAGACTCAAGATTTGTTGAAACTCACAAGAAATAAATGTTCTATGTGAATTGCGAGAGCTTCCCAAATCTCAATTTGGAATGCAGGGCTTAGTACCAAACAGAATGTGACAAAGATACTCATCAAAATATTCAAACAATATGCATTCAATTGAAAATCAGCACCATATAAGAAGAAGAAATCTACCAATCCCACATAAACTCTATCAAGCTCAACATATTTAGACTCCACATAAACACTAATTTCCTAAAATTATTGAAGAAACAAAAGTAGTATAGCAAACATGGACACAATGGGTAGAGGTAGGGTCCCATGAAAATGAATAGTGTTCATAGGGTGAGGTTTTGACACAAGGCTTAAGCCTCTTACCATTCACTTTGAAGGTCCTCCTGATTTGGGATCCTTGACTTCCACAAAGATGAAAACATTTAAGACAACATAGGACCTTCCCATGGATTTTAATTTGCGGAAAGAATTTTAGTTTGAGTTGAATAACCAAACCTTACCACCAGTATGAGGCTTTTTCTCGAAGCCCTTGTCAAAAGCTGGACCGTCTTGTAGATCCAAGCATTGGTGTAAGCATCATCCTCACATCCAATTGATATGCAATGACCCGTGAATGAGGTTAGGTTCATATTTAAATTCTTAATGGCCCAATAGGCCTTGTGTTCTAACTCTCTGAGATGGCAAGCCTTGTCATGCCCTCAATGGGACATTCAATGGGAGTCTTATAGGCATCTATACCCACGGCATCATTCAAATTTTAAATCTCTCTGTGGTCCATGTTTTCTCAAGGATGCTTGATTCCCTATTGAAATTTCAACTTGCCCACTTGTCTGGGGTGGTAGAGAGTAGCATCCTATGGGTCATGAATATTTCTTGAGTAAGCTAAATTTACATAAAATATACCCCATCAGATAATAGCTAGGGTTCCAACTGGAGAAAATGTGCTTATAAATTTGAGGACCAGGTATTGGTTCATGTGGAATGGCTTCTACCCATTTGGAAACATAGTCCATCGCCACTAAGATGAACTCAACCATTAGAAGGAGGAAAGGGCCCATGAAGTCTATACATAATCAAAAAGGTTCAACAAGGATGGTCAAAGGCATTGAATTTCTTGGACAACCCTCCTAATTTTTGATATCTATATGCCTTGCAAAGGTGGTATGCATCTTTGAATAAAGAAGGCCAAGAAACCACAGCAGACCTTGTCACTATTTTCTCCCACTAAACTGGCCTCCAGGTATTTTCATGGCACATGGCGAATCACATCACTGGGAACACATCTTGAATGATTTGGTCTGCAAGAGCACATAAAAGTTCCTCCTAGAAAAATATTTGACCTTTGAGAAAATAGGTCTTTGTACACCGCCAAAACTCCCTCAGAGAAAATCATCCATAAAATCTCCAAAACTTTTCAATCATATCAAGATATGGCATACATACACTGAAAGTGGCGGCACATCAAAAGGCATCCTTCAGAAGCAAAAGTGTAAAGGATAGGTGAAGGTGGTTTTCTTGGTCTTGAGGATGCATAGGATGGGTTGTACCCATCAAGAACACAAAGAAAAGCTTTTCCACCAATTTGTCCAAAATTTGATCAATGAAGAGAGGAATCCTTTTTGGTCTTAGAGTTGAGCTTTCATAATCAATGCAAACTCTCAGGGCTGGTCTCAACTCCGCATCGGTTTTAATAATCATGCGATTTCTTAGGCACCACTTGGATAGTGCACCATAGAATCAAAGATGGGTAAATCACCGCATCTAGCAATTTGATGATCTCCTGAGACCACTTCGATGTGAGGATTTAACTCGCATCAGGGTAGTCCTCCTCAAGATGAATCTTGCATGCAGATGATGCATCTATTCCTCCAATCGGCTATGGTCCAACCAATTTTCTTGTGCTTCCTCAAATTTAGTAATTCTCTCCCATTGGTAAGAGAGAAGAGATAATCATGGAAGCTTATCACCTTTCTCAAGGAAGACATATTTTAATATTTTGGAAGCTTCTTGAGTTCCGATTTTGTAGGGTGGATCAAAATTGGTGCATTGAGGTTGGAGGAAGAGGCGAATGTGGTTTCAACTAGAATCTGCCCACAAAAGACTTCATTGTGGTCATGTCTGCATCACATGGGCTCTTCCTCCACCATGTCCCAAATTTTAACTAAATTCGACAATGTTGCCCCACCCGAGAGTGGGCAATTCTTCTTTCTCTAGTACATCCACCGCAAAGCTCTCTCATTGTCCATCCGAGGTTTGCTGTGTACACATTCGCTCAACTTCATAAGAAAGTTACTCATTACTCACTGCATTGAATGCATGCATTGGCGTGACCAACAAAGGTACCCAATAAGTGTATGGATTTGGGATAACTACATCCATGTCCAAAACTAAGAAGTCATGGTGAAAACTTATCACCCCACCAAGACATCCTCAACCATTTGAATTTCTCCTGACCTATCGTCATTACAATGGGGAAGTCACCCCCAAACCTAATTAAATATACAATGATGGCAATAGGTTAACACCGGCTCCAAGGTAAAAGGGCTTTTCCAATTGTATGGTCTCCAATGTAGGGGAATAGTGGGTATCCGATCTTGCATCTTCTCCATTGATATGTCAAATGAATTCACCATCAGCTTGTAAGACCTTTGGACACATGACCTCTAGCTTTTCTCTTGCAGAGGTCTTTCAGAACTTTCAGCAGACCATTTATTACCTCCAGGCAAATTATCACCGCTCAAGGTCTTATCATTTCTCCATTGGCATTCCCTTTATCAAAAGGGACATGACCATCCAATGCTTGAGGAAATTGAGGCTGAGGTACTGCTGGTCCCTCAACTGCTTGCCCATGACTACACTTCTATTTTTTTCTTTTTTCATATTTTTCCTCCTGCTGAGGCTCAACTACAGCCTCTTTATTTTTCTCTTCCAGGTGCAATTCTTGGCTTTGTGTTCCAACAACATCTTTATCATGATTTGCATCATCTGTGAAATGACCTTGTCTATTACCCACGGGTTGTCATCGCTGCACTTAGGTAGTAAGACATTGATTCCTCAAATCTTGAGAAGCTTCTTGATTAAAACCCTTGGGTTAGAAGGGCGGGCAACCTCCTTCATCTCTCCTAGCAAGGCATTTGAAATTTATCTGTTCTTCCATTTTGAGGCTCACCATGAGAGTCATCCCAGCTAAGGATCCTTTTTACAATCCCAAGACTGGTCCTCAAGGAAGCATTTCATATTTGAGGTATGAAATAACTAATTTTGTTACTAGGGTCTTGATGGTCGAATTAGACCTAGGCATTCTGAAATCTTGTGTTTTGATCAAAACATCTGGGATCCTATATGTCTTGCCTCCACCCTTTTGGGTCTCCATTGACCAGATTTTGGGTAACCATGGTATCTTGTAGCCACCCTTGTTCTCCAAAGATTCAAGAGAGATGCTCAATACCAATGGATATTGCCATGCAGATGGACATTCTCAGTGAATTATATCCATATCTATACATGAGCATAACATCACGAAGAGAATTTGTCAAACTCATAGAGATTTACCATCAGTATAGAGTTCAACATTTACAACTTTCCTCTGCACAATGCAAAGATTTCATCACCATTAGTTCTTTCCAAGGATAGCTTTTGAAAAGTATTTCACTAATCACCTCAAACAATTATGCCTCCTCAGACTTGATGTAAGTCCACCACAAGATAATCAACCATATCTCTACTTTTTCATCAATCCCATTGTAGAAGCAACAATACCCAGATCTTGGTGATTATTTACATTTCTTAAATATGGTTGATTAAAATCTCTTCAAATAATTTCCTTGGCTAGTTTTGGTCTCAAAGAACTTGTTTAAAGGTCTGAGTTTTCCATGAAGCAATGCTATTGTTGAAGAGTGGTCAACCATAGTATCCTTCAGAGAAGGGAAAATCAACCTAGTAGCCTATCCCAAACCAGTGATATTTAAAGTGGTGTGAAGGCCAGAAAGTTAATATGCATAATTTCTAAAGCCTAAGGAAAGAGATGGATGAGTCTTTTCATAAAACATTAAATTAAATGCTAAAAGGGAGAAGTATGTTATCAACTCGAGAGTTTTGTTCTTACAGATTTGATGTTATAGAAATCATTGGGGCTCTCTCTCCTGTGAGGATCCCCCATCTTCTATGATTCCTTCCCTTTAACTCAAGAGGTCATAGAGATCTATCCTAGCATAGAACCACAACGAGGGTCAAAAATAATAATCACACAATAAATTTATAATTTAGTATTCAAAGACATAAACTATCCTACTCTAAGGAATTTCAAGAAAGCAGATAGAGTAAAACAGAGATCAAAGAGATTTAATAAATCAACTATCCTTCATCTATTGCTGGGTACAATGGTCCCAAACCTAAATCTTTTAATCTAGATCTCTATAGTGATCTATGGGATCTCGCTCATCTAGAGCCCTCTGCATACAGAGAAGAAGCGAGGAAGGATCCATCTGGCTATATTCACTTGAATGGTCATAGACATCCTGGCTCTCCTGAGGTCAAAATAAGATATCCACCACCATGGTCATGTCTGCCACTAAGCTCCATGGTCATCTCTGACCATGGGTCCTGGAAGCTATGAGACCATGATAGCACACTCACTTGGATCCGAGTGGCACTTAGAATCATCCTCCATTACTTTGAAACACCCAAAGATCAAGGATCACAAAGAGTCTTCACAGATCAAATCCCATAATGTAAAAATCCTATTACAAAACTTCCATTAAACTAGTTAATGCATAAGGTTATGTGGAAAGAAAAGAAAGGGCTACAAAAGAAAAGAAAATGATCTCGATCAAATCTCCAAGAGATGAGACGTTTCAAGATCCGTCCAAGATTTTTAAACCTAAGCTAAGTATGGGTTTATATAGCAGGTGGCGGCATTAGGGTTAGAAACCTCATTTTAACGATGCCACGTGGTGTGATCCTGATGACGGCATGGAAATTTGTGGGAGTGTGTGCCTAATCGTTAGTGTAAAGTCATCTGCTAAAGCGATGGAGGTTGAAGTTCAGAGCTTCGCAAGGTAGCTATTGTTTCCCAGACTTGTCACATGGTAGCTCTTGCTCTTCGCGAGGATGGTTTGACATTGAAGCTTCAACCATCGCGAGGTTGCCTTGGTTTGCTCTTCAGCAAATACGCCAGAGAGAATTGCGCTCCGGATTGGACTTCACGAGGAGTAGACATCAAAGCCTCATGTCGCGGGTTGAAGTTCAAATAAGGTAGCCGCATATTGGGTTGATCTGGGATGGATTTGAATAGCACGAAAACTGCACAAGCACTTCTCTTCAATGGACTTCACGAGTTTCCTCGCGAGGCTTTAATGAGTTTGAAACTGCACGAGGTTCCATGTCTTAATTGATCTTCACGAGGATGGGTCGGTCTTCGCGAGGATGCTTTCTTCTTGAATAGCGCAAGAACTGCACGAGGAGTTCTCTTCTGATATTTGCATCCTGCTGCTACTGCGCGATAGCTACGCGAAGAGTCTTCTGAAGCTCTCTCTCCTCAGTTGTTCTGAGTGAACTACGTGAGGTTGAGAGAGGTCTGCTTTGAATTGTGTGAGGCATATTTCTCCTGAATCCTCTGAAGTTTGCGTCTGCTATGCGAGGCTCATTTCAGGTCTGGATTCAGAGTTCATCCTTCTGAGGGACTTCTGGTGCCAAAACAGGTTCCTTAGCAAGATTTCTGGCCTTATTTCACTGTTGATTATTACCTACATAAAACACTTTATAAGAAATTATTAGATGGCTAAGGGTCTAATCAAAGGTTAAGTTAAGGGGTGAAAAGTGGTACTTTTCAGGTCTTCACAATAGGGTAAGTGTCAGTGTGTCAGGGCTGGGAGGTTGGGTCTGTGTAGAAGAAAGCACTAGTTGGAAAGGTGAGGAAGGTGCATAGTGGAAAGTGTTAAGACCTAAAAAGTATCACTTTTCACCCCTTAACTTAACCTTTGATTAGACCCTTAGCCATCTAATATGTTCTTGTTAAGTGTTTTATGTAGGTAATAATCAGTAGTGAAATAAGGCCAGGAATCCTGCTAAGGAGCCTGTTTTGGCACCAAAAGTCCCTCAGAAGGATGGACCCAGAATCCAGACCTGAAATATGCCTCGCACAGTCCAACTGAGATTCCCAAGACTGTGCAACAACCTCTCGCGCAGTCCAACTAAGATTCCCAAGACTGTGCAACAACCTCTCGCGTAGTTGAGTGACTGAAGAGCTTCAGAAGCACAAGCTCGCGCAGCTCTCGCGAAACTCAAGAGTAGAACACATTGCGCAGTCTTGCATAGTTTAAAGCAAACCTCTCTCAACCTCGCGCAGTTCACTCAGAACGGATGAGGAGAGAGAGCTTCATAAGACTCTTCGCACAGCTATCGTGCAGTGGCCGTGGGATGCAAATATCAGAAGAGAACTCCTCGCACAGTTCCCGCACTATTCAAGAAGAAAGCATCCTCACGAAGACCGAGCCATCCTCGTGAAGACCAAGGAATCTCGCACAGTTCAGAAATCATTAAAGCCTTGCGAGGTAACTTACCCATTGAAGAGAACTGATAGCGCAGTTCTCGTGCTATTCAAATCCATCCTTGCAAAGATCAACCCAGCGAATTTGCAACTAACTCACGACTGCATGAACTCCAACCCCGCGACATCTGAGGCTTTGATGTCTACTCAACCTCGTGAAGCCCAATCCAGTGAGGGCGTAATTCTCTACCACGTGACTGCCTGAAGAGCAAACCAAGGAAACCTCGCGACAATTAAAGCTTCAATGTCAAACCATCCTCACGAAGAGCAAGAGCTACCACACGACAGGTCTGGGAAACAACAGCTACCTAGCGAAGCTCTGAACTTCAACTTCCATCGCTTTAGCAGAGGACTTTTTGGGAATTTCCAACGATTAGGGCATGCACTCCCATGCTTAAATCTCCATACACGTGCCTCGAGGCATCTAAGGATCACTATTAGGCAACTTGGTATCATTAAAATTAGGGTTTCCTAACCCTAATGCACCGCCACACCACTACTATTTAAACCCATACATAGCTTAGGTTAAGACATCTTGGAACATCTGAGAACAGATCTGGGAACACATCCCATCTCTTGGAGATTTGATATGAGATCATTTTTTATTTTCTTTTGTAGCTGTAAGTACTTTTTCTTTTTCTCTTTCCCTCTCTCCATAGTCCAGCACTTGCTGGCTATGCCTTTGTATGCATTTTGAACTAGTTTAATGGCAGTTTGTAATAGGATTTTTACATTATGGGATTTGTGTTTGATTGTGAGATGCTCTGTGCAAGGTTGCTGCCTTGTGATCTACCATTGCTTTGGCAGTGTTTCAAAGCAATGGAGGACTGATTCTAAGGGCCACTCAGATCTAAGTGACCTGTGTGTCTGGGCTATGATGGTCCTATACAGCCTTAGCCCCACCACAGGACCCACTAGATCTGAAATCCCCATGGAAGCTTGAGCTGGTAGCCTTGGGACCATGGTGGTGGTAGCGATATTCTTGTTTTGTCTTGGGCTCTGTGAGGAGGATAGCCTCTGGGATAGTCTGTGACCATTCAAGTAGACAGGTTATAGCCCTAGGGTGATTCTAATCCACCGATCCAAGATGGATCCTTCTTCTCTACATCTGAGCTTGTATTAGCCTGGTGGGAGATTGTACAGAGGCAGACTCCCCTATATTTGTATAGATCTGCTATCAGATGTTAGATCTAATCTAGTTATATAGATTGTAGGCTTGTGACTGGACCATTGTCGCCTCACTCAAGCAATGGATAGCTAGATCGAAGGTTGTACTCAATCTCTTGCTGGTTATATGTGTCTGGGCTATCATGGTCCTATACAGCCTTAGCCCCACACATAGAGCTTTAGAGGTTGAGGTTCCCTATGGATTCTTGAGCTGGTAGCCTGGATGAAATAGTGCCTACAATAATTAACTTGTTTTACCACCCATCTCTGGATTGTGGTTCCCCTATGGGATAGTCTGTGACCATTTGAGTGGACAGGTTATAACCTTAAGGGATTGGATCATGGTACAGAGATAGGTTGAATCCTTTCTCCTCAGTGGTGATAACGTAGCCATTGGATAGGATTTCTATAACATCAGATCTGAATCTGAGTTACAAAACTCCTCTGATCTAGGTTCAATAACATACTTCTCACCCTTTTATATTTATTTTCCACACTCCATCCATCCTCTCAACCCTTTCTATAGTTTAGACATTAGGCTACCTTAGGATCTGTAAACTAAGTGACCTTAAACTCCCTTCGCTTAAGGACTGCCAGATCTATAGACAGATCTAGAGGGATTACTACAGATGGCTCCCTTGGAGCTGTAGATCATCTTTCCCTGTGGGACAAACTCTTACTTATCAAAACTTTCCACAATGGACCCTGTATCTTGCAGGTCTAGGACTTCTCAGTTGTGCTTATTTCATCCCCTATTTTATTTTGATTTTAAATCTCTTTTACCATAAACAAATAAAGAAAGAATAGCTGGGGAAGCAACAAGCTTTTGGCGCCATTGCCAGGGATGGTTGATCTATTAGTAGACCCTAAGTTTTTGTAGTTTTATTATTCTTTGGTAGTTAAGAATAATTGATACTGTTGATGTATTTGTGAATTTTTTTTTTTTACAGATCTAGACAGTAGCAGTGAAGCACAGTTGGACTGCAATTGGAGCTTAGCTACCTCTATTTGCAAACTCTCTAACTTTTAAAACTCTGTCTATCTTTCTGGAAAATTCTCTAGCAGTATCTAGGATAGTTGTAAATGTATTCTTTGAATAACTATAAATTAGTTAGGTAAATTTGTTAATTGTACAGTTATTCATTTGCAATGTGCCTGCAAGAAGCTCTCCTTGCTATTGGTGTGCTTGCATGCTAGGAGGAGATCTCTCAGCCCTACTTTAGAGCCTCTTAACCCAGAGTTAGAAAGGGGAAGGAGACTTAGAAGAGACAGACACACCACAGGAGAGCCCCCCAGTGAATCTGTGACAGCAAATATGGGTGAAGAACAACCCAGAACTCTCAAGGAGTTGAATGCTCCGGATGACTATAACTCCCCTTTTAGCATTCAATTCCCTAATGTTCAGGGGAATTATGAAATAATGTCTTCAATCATCCAGATGCTGCCCTCTTTCCATGGGCTTAGCAAGGAGGACCCTTACAAGCACATTGACCAGTTCTTGGCCCTGTGCACCACTTTTAATATCACTGGTTTGGGACCTAAGGCTACTAGGCTCAGACTCTTCCCCTTCTCTCTGAAGGATAGGCCAAGACACAGTTGACCACTCTTCCCAACAATAGCATTGCTTCATGGAAAGACCTACAGACCAAGTCCCTGACCAAGTTCTTCCCTGAGACTAAAACTAGCCAGTTGAGGAAGGCAATTCTTGCTTTTGCCTAAGCCCCAACTAAGGATTTTAATCAAGCCTAGGATAGGTTTAAGGAAATTCTCAAACAATGCCCCCACCACAGGATCCGAGATTAGCAGCTTGTTCAAAGCTTCTACAATGGGATTGATGAAAAAAGTAGAGATATGGTTGATGCCTCTTGTGGTGGCACTTACATGCACAAAACTGCTGATGAGGCATGGGAATTGTTTGAGGTGATTAGTGAAAATGCTTTTCAAAAGCTATCCTTGGAAAGAACTAGTCAGGAGTCTGAGTCAAAAGTGGGGCCTGCTGCATTGACAAGAGGAAACATTTGTGAGGTGTCTGGGAACAATGAACAATGAAATGGCAAACCTCTCTATGAAGTTTGACAAATTACGTGATGTAACCCAAGGGTTGCTCATGGCGAAGGCATGTCCGATATGCTTCCCACAAAGACACAAAGGAGGAATGTCCATCTAGGCAATATCCCGAATTGTTATTGGAGCATGTCACATCAATCAATCGCAAGAACATTCTGGTGGCTACAACAGACAGTCATATGGTTATCAGCACCAAAATGCTGGTTACCAATGGAGAGACCACCCAAATCTGAGATAGAGGTAAGACAATTATATGCAGCCCCAGCAGATGTTGGCTTTACCTTAAAGGCCACAACAGCAGGCCAATCAAGGGTATGCCCCTAGGTCTAACGTCCAACACCATCAACAGCCCCATCAGCAACAAAACCAATTGGTCTTACCCCCATCTCAACCCAGAAATGCTTCTTTCGAGGACCAGGTCTTGACCTCACTGTAAAACCTGGGTTCCTTAGCTCAGACTTTGAATTCTCGTGGTCAGAGCATCAAGAAGATGGAAGAGCAGATTGGCCAACTAGCGGATACCTTAGCCAAAAGTGAAGAGGGAAGGTTGCCCAGTCAACCAGTGGTTAATCCCAAGGGCCAATTTTTAATTGGTGAAGGATCCTCAAACCCTGAAGGGGATCTTTCATTGAATTGATGCTAAGAACTGTGCACTTTGTATGTTATGTATTTTACTGTTTATAGGAATTTTTAGTGATCTTGTTGGAGTCTGAGTTTAGTGTTTTAATGCCTACTTTTATTCTTGTTCCCTTTGTTTGAAAATTTCAAGTGATTAAATGATGATGGTATTGTTTTAATGTTTTTCATGATGTGTGAATTTAATGCTTTGAGAGTATGGGAATTTTTGAATGTTTTATAATGCTTATGGGTGTCCCTGGAAGAGAGCCTGTGAGAGAATCCACCCACAAAACATAGGTCAAAAGGCAGACTAGTGGGTGTGTGAATTCTGAGTCTGTTTAAGCGATCGCGAGGTTCTAAAAAAAAATTGGTTTGGTTTCCTCTCGCGCAGTTCATAAAGAATTACTTTACTTTGCCATAGCGAGTTTCAGATATAATTGTGTGGGCTTCCTCATGCAGTTTAAATGAACATCCAATCTCGCGATCCATTCAGCCTATTCAGCGAGTAAATATTTTTGAAGCGCGCCAAGCCTTGCAATATTTAAAATCCAACCCCGCGCTGCTTGTCTTTACTACTTCCTCTTTTCTCTCCTGCTAGCGAAACCCTAGCTCCCACTCCTCTCAATCTCTCTCCTCTAGCATCCTGTCTACATTTCAGCGTTCACTTTGAAATTCTAGATTTTTGTTCTTAAAGCTTCCATCAACAGTTGCCCCCTACTAGGAGCTCCTGCGGTCTACCGTGCATCAAATTGAACAGAACCCTAACTTTTAGGGTAAAACTCAGCTCTTATTTTTTTTCTTTCAAAAATTTCAACTGCACACTCACCAAGGAGAATCTTAATGGCTCCTAAAAGTGCACTTGCGAAGAGAGCCAGGGATCAGGCTCCCGTGGAGCCGGTCCCTAAGAAAGCCAAGTCCTCTACGGCACAACAAAAAGGGAAGGAGGTGGTTCCTGAGGTGGCTACAAATACACCTGATTACTCTACACCTTCTGAGCTCCTCATTTCCATTCCCTTAAAGCCTGAAGCCATGTTTGATATATCCTTCTTTGAATCTGAGTCATTGTCAGCAATTGCCATTGAGTTCTTGTGCAAGGCTGGTTTGTTCCCCTTGATGCAAATGATTCCTGCACTAGCCTACCCTAGGTTAGTGCAACTCTTTTACCAGCACCTTAGGGTCAAACCAGACACACATGGGCAGCCAGGCCTCCTTGTGTTAGTTGACAATTTTGAAATTCTACTCAGCCCAGCGTTGATTGCTAAAGTCATGGGTATCCCTACCATTTTTGATCCCAATTGTGGTTATGGTTCCCCTGTGAGTGCCCCCATTGATACCATTGCACAGGCCCTTACCAGAGGTTTGAAGGCCACAGGGGACTCCATCAGAGGAAGGGATCTGGATCCCAAATTGTTGTTCATTGATCAAGTGCTGAGGAAGAATATTTATTGCTCCGGCCATCAACAAGAGAGGAGGACAGCAATTGCTGATGCTCTCTATTCCTTCTCTCTGGGCCATGGATTTAATGCTGCATGGTTGATTTTTGAGGCCATGAAAGATATGATGGTGAAGCTCGGGCAACAAAAGAAGATCCGCACTCTCCCCTATGGAAGACTCATCACCAAATTACTTCTGAGGGGAGGATACAAGATACCGGTGGGGGAGTTATCTACTGACCTCACTCCAAAGAAGGTGTTGTAAGTTTCTGTCACCTCTGCTTTTGCAGCAATACCTCCACCCACCATATTTGCCCCTCCATCAGCTTCTTTGCCTATTCCATCTCTCCCTTTCCCTCTCTTATCCCCCTTTTCCATTCCACCTCCCCCTGTGATTCGTTCCTGGGTGGAAAGTGTTGAACCCCATTACAGCACTCCCCCTTCACCCACCTTACCTCAATACACAGCCCCAGTATCTCCAACCTCATCTAAACTAAACCCTGACGGCCCTCCCTTGATAACCTACCTTAAAAAGAGAACCTCTCTCACAACCCCTGCCTTATCTTTACCTACCTCCACCACCCCTATCATTCCCACAGACACACCACATATTGACCAACCCTTAGTCCAACCCCTCCCAACTACATCTCCACTCACAGACCTTGACTTTAACCTGACCACCACTTTAGGGTATCAGGCTTTCATGACCACATTTCTTGACACCCTACCAACCCATGATATCCCTCTCCCAGATTCCCCACTCCCCTCACCACATCACTCACCAGACCTTTCATCTTCTCCCCCTACAACTTTCCATCATGCCCCCACTTCCCCTTTTCAACCTGTTCCCTCCTCTTCTCATACTTCACCCCAACCAACCTCAAACACCCTTACACATATCCTTTCCTTAATACATGACATCCAGACCTAGCTATCCACCACAACACAAACCCAAGCCCAAATGCAGACTGACATCACCAACATACAATCCACCCTTCAAACATTGACAAACCCACCCATCTCTACACAACCTCCTACCACCCCACTGATCCAACCCCCTTCCACCTCTGACTCCACAGTGTAACCAGGCCTCACCCCAATTGACTTAACTACACCCTTCACCCTCCAAGACACCATAACCCACCACTCCTTCCCCACTCTACCTATCCTTCCCCCACTCATATTACCTCCACGACAATTTACCAACACTTCCACCCAAACAGACCCCATTCCTTTCCCTTCCACCTTTCCCATTCCACCCAACATAGTTGTAACCCCACCACTTCCATTTCAACCCTTCCCCATTCCATTTCTCCATTACCCAGAACCATCCACCTCCACTGAGCATCCTTCATTTAATTTTCCACCCCTGCCTTCCATTCCACCTCTTATCCTACCCCCACCTCAATTCATTGACCACTCCACACAGACTGCCCCAGCAACTTCTACCCCTCCTCTAGACTTCATCACTACAGCCCCCACTTTACCCTCCCAGGATCAATCACCCTCTACTCCTTCCACTCCATTTTTACCAATCTTACCCAGACACTCCTATTATACCCCTCCCTACTTCACCCTCCTCCATGCCATGAGAGACAATGCCTATATCAAGAGGGATGTCCTGAGGGGCATGGCACAACTTCGCCAATCCATTGAATCCCCTTGGCGGCAGAAGCTGAGTGACTTGAAACTTTCTCACAGCGAGCAACTGAGAGACATTTCCAAGGGGTGAGAGGTAATTTTGGAGACACTCAATGCACACAAGGTTGCGGCAACTTACTACAGAATGACTACGGAGATGGTAAAAGCTAATGCCGAAATGGCGAAAAAGAGAGCCAGGTTGTTAGAAAGGAAACTGAACAATTCTCAAGAGATCAACAAACTCAGTAAGGAGCTTTCAGATACCAATATCCTGTATGCTACCAAGAAAATTGAGATTTTGAAACAGAGGGTTGCCTTCCTACTAGCCCAACCAATTCAAGCCACCCCTCTCGCCATAGCACTCCCTGAGGCCCCATCTTCTTCCACACAACCAGGCCCCTCTTCCTCCACTCTCCCTGCCCCTACACTACACAACCTGTTCCCCCACCTCCTACAGTCCCAACTCTGGTACCTCCTCCTGCTCCTACTCAAGTTCATGTTCCTACTAAAGTCCCTACTCCAACACCTACTCATGTCTCAGTGCCCCCCCTGTTCAATCTCCTGCCCCCAAAAGAAAAAGGACTCCTTCTAAGAAACCTTCCACCTCCAAAAGAGCCACTATAGCCCAAAAAGGAAAACTGTCGGCCCCTCCATCCCTACCTCCAAAGGTCACCAGAGCTTCTACTCAAGATGATCCCCATGGTCGCCTACTTTCTAAAGAGGAACGCAGACAAGCTACTGCTACCCTTGGTTTGGATCCCACTGAGCTTTTTCCTTCTGACTCCGACTCTGCTTCTAAACCACCTATGGATCCAAGTGCCTAGACTCCTGTTGCTGCTCCTTCATCAAGCCCTGCTGAACAAACCTATCCTCAGAGACAGAAAGTTATAGCTAAAAGAACTTCTTGCACTGCTCCCTCTCTAAAAATTTGAAAAGAACCATCTGCCCAGTCTGAGGAGGCACCACCGATAAGCCAACTAGAGAAAGGAAGCACCCTGCCATTCCTGCAGCAAAGGAACAAGACAAGTCTTTTGTGGCTCCCCTTACAATTGGAAAAGGGAAAAGTCCTCTCCTGCCTCAGGTGAAAGCAATAGATAAATCCCCTGTTGTCCCTCCTGAGCCAGCACAAGCCCAATCCCCTCTCATTCCCCCTCAGCCTCAGCCAGGGATAGGCCTAAAAGGGAAGAGTCCCAAAGGCAAAAGTCCTATCATATCCCCTGAGCCAACCACAGTTAAATCTTCAGTGACCCCTCCTCCACCAAAGACCAGAAAAATGAGGGTCAGGGCACCAACCATACCCAAAACTGCGGCCCAACGAAAGGAAGAGAGGGAACGAAAGAAAAAAGAGGAAGAGGCTTACCTTCAAGAGCATGCCAAGAAGATGGGTTGGGATAAGTTTTGAGCCAACTTCTGATTAGATTGTACTTAGGATTCTTGCTGTTTCTGCACTCTTTTGCTTTTGTTTTCTTATACTTTGTACATTTCACATTTTTAATAGATTTTCTTCTTCTGTCATTACAATTTTGCTTTGTCTATTGTGTCTTTTGTTCCATGTTCTTTTCTTTTCTTTTTCCATCAATATATCTGCTGCATGGACACCTTTGAATCAGTGAGGACACTGCTCCTCATAGGTTTGGGGGTGTGGCAGGCAGACCCTGCCAATGGAATAGTTAACCTAAGTGCAGCAGAGTCATGTGAGTAATATGGAAATGGATCTATGATCGCTTAAGAATCATGAAAAATAAGAAATTTAAAATTTCTGCAAACTTTAGACATTATAAACTTTTAATTTTTCACATTTCCATGATAAGATCACCAAGGAAACTCACTTGTATCAGCACTAAGTGAATCATTAGAGAGATAAAAAGGTGAGGACATACTTAAAAGTTCAGAGGAAGACCATAACCAGTCAGAATTAGGCCTATAAAAAATATTTCCATCCTTTGAGGAGTAACTAAGGCAATTTCTTCTAGTTCTAAGGACTGGCTGAGTTACTGTGCTCACTAGAAGTTAGGCAACTACAAGTTGAAACAACTGACAGCACTCATGAGACTTAGGAAAGGATCAAGGCCTTCCCTTGGACAGTTTGAGCCTAAAAAGACCAACCCTAAAGTAATTGCCCTTGTCCATACCCCCTTTGAGCTTTAAATCCTAAATTTCTTCAAAACACACCTGAGTACTTGTACCTGAACTTATGAACCTGCTTCAGCCTACCCTCACTCTGAGAATTCAGAAGGTAAAGGAGAAAGAGTTGGAAATGGACTAGCTATGGTCAACATTAGGTGAATGGAGAAGAAGTATCTCAAAATTCTTGCAGTATGGTAACTGAGAACATGGTGGCATTTCTGAAAAGGAAAAATAAAAATAAAAAGAAGAAAATTCCATCAAAAGGAAATAAAAACAATAATGAAGAGGAGTAAGGGAGGAGTCAAGAGGAACTTTCATTGAAGAATCAAAATCAATAAGAGAAACTGATCACTTCAAATCTGAAAATCTCAAAGAAGAAAGGAGCAGAATTCAAGAAGGTGAAGTCATGAATCACCTCCTTCACCTACTGATTTCTCAATTTTGCCCCTTCTCAACCTTCCATTCTTTTTAACCCCACTCCATAAGCCACATTCTAGCCTAGTTAAAAGCCCTTGTGCTCCAAAGTTGAGTGAGCTGTCATGTGGAGATAAAGAGTTATCCAATATATGGTGAGGATCTGTCAATGATGTCAGCACTTAAGAACTCTACCTATGCTCATGCTTACAGACCTATTTGGGGGATGTAACTGCTCTTGAGCCTGAGAGAAAATGAACCCCTCAACAAGACCCTTATGAGAGTATGCCCTGGAAAGTTTTTGGGTCTGACCTTGAATGCATTATGTATGACCTATAATCTAATTTTTGATCTGATGATGAGCTCAGTGCTGGCACACACTTGTGAAGTTTTCTGTGGGTATAAACTGATTGGAAATGTTGGGCATTCATGAGAAGTTTATGCTGTTTAAATTACTGTACAACCAATGGATTAAATTTCTTTTATGTTTACTGATTCAAGAGTAAACTAAGTCTGCTCCTTGACTGCTCACTTGATGATATTGCACTTTTGTTAACTATTTTATTGAGAAGTTTGTGGGTGTCTTCACTGAAAACCCTCAGGAGACTTCACTCCTCTACTAGGGATCACCTAGGGGTTTAAAAGGCTTGGTACATATGCTAAATATATCCATGCTCCCTACGAAAGTGGCATTTAATTTTTGTGGTAGATTTAATATAGCTTTGCTAAGGGACTAGCAAAGAAGAGGTTTGGGGGTGTGTTAAGACCTGAAAAGTACCACTTTTCACCCCTTAACTTAACCTTTGATTAGACCCTTAGCCATCTAATAATTTCTTGTTAAGTGTTTTATGTAGGTAATAATCAGCAGTGAAATAAGGCCAGGAATCCTGCTAAGGAGCCTGTTTTGGCACCAGAAGTCCCTCAGAAGGATGGACCCTAAATCCAGACCTAAAATATGCCTCGCGTAGTCCAACAGAGCTTCCCAAGACTGTGCAACAACCTCTCGCGCAGTTGAGTGACTGAAGAGCTTCAGAAGCACAAGCTCACACAGCTCTCGCGAAGCTCATGAGTAGAACACATCGCGTAGTCTCACGCAGTTCAAAGCAGACCTCTCTCAACCTCGCATAGTTGCTCAGAACGGCTGAGGAGAGAGAGCTTCAGAAGACTCTTCGCGCAGCTATCGCGCAGTGGCCGTGGGATGCAAATATCAGAAGAGAACTCCTCGTATAGTTCTCACGCTATTCAAGAAGAAAGTATCCTCACGAAGACCAAGCCATCCTCGCAAAGACCAAGGAATCTCACGCAGTTCAAAACTCATTAAAGCCATGCGAGATAACTCGTGAAGTCCATTGAAGAGAAGTGATCGCACAGTTCTCGCGCTATTAAAATCTATCCTCGCGAAGATCAACCCAGTAAATGCGCAGCTTCCTCACGACTGCGTGAACTCCAACCCCGCAACATCTGAGTCTTTGATGTCTACTCAACCTCACGAAGCCCAATCTAGCGAGAGCGCAATTCTCTATCGTGCGACTGCCTGAAGAGCAAACCAAGGCAACCTCGCGATGGTTAAAGCTTCAATGTCAAACCATCCTTGCGAAGAGTAAGAGCTACCACGTGACTGGTCTGGGAAATAATAGCTACCTAGCGAAGCTCTGAAATTTAACTTCCATCTCTTCAACAGAAGACTTTTTAGGAATTTTCAATGATTAGGGCATACACTCCCATGCTTAAATCTCTGTGCACGTGCCCCGAGGCATCCAAGGATCATTATTAGGCCACGTGGTATAGTTAAAATTAGGGTTTCCTAACCCTAATGCGCCGCCACACCACTGCTATACAAACCCATACTTAGCTTAGGTTTAGACATCTTGGAACATCTGAGAACAGATCTGGGAACACATCCCATGTCTTGGAGATTTGATCTGAGATCATTTTTTCTTTTCTTTTATAGCTGTAAGTACTTTTTCTTTTTCTCTTTCCCTCTCTCCATAGTCCAACACTTGCTCGCTATGCCTTTGTATGCATTTTGAACTAGTTTAATGGCAGTTTGTAATAGGATTTTTACATTATGGGATTTGTGTTTGATTGTGAGATGCTCTGTGCAAGGCTGCTGCCTTATTATCTGCCATTGCTTTGGCTGTGTTTCAAAGCAATGGAGGGCTGATTCTAAAAGCCACTCAGATCTAAGTGACCTGTGTGTCTGGGCTATCATGGTCCTATACAGCCTTAGCCCCGCCACAGGACCCACTAGATCTGAAATCCCCATGGGAGCTTGAGCTGGTAGCCTTGTGACCATGGTGGTGGCAGCGATATTCTTGTTTTGTCTTGGGCTCCGTGAGGAGGATAGCCTCTGGGATAGTCTGTGACCATTCAAGTGGCTAGGTTATGGCCTTAGGGTGATTCTAATCCACCGATCCAAGATGGATCCTTCTTCTCTGCATCTGAGCTTTTATTAGCCTAGTGGGAGATTATACAGAGGCAGACTCTCCTATATTTGTATAGATCTGCTATCAGATGTTAGATCTGATCTGGTTATAGAGATTGCAGTCTTGTGACTGGACCATTGTAGCCTCACTTAAGCAATGGACAGCTAGATCGAAGGTTGTACTCAATCTCTTGCTGGTTCTGTGTATCTGGGCTATCATGGTCCTATATAGCCTTAGCCCCACACATAGAGCTTTAGAGGTTGAGGTTCCCTATAGATTCTTGAGCTGATAGCCTGGATGAAATAGTGCCTATAATAATTAACTTGTTTTGACCCATCTCTGGATTATGGTTCCCCTATGGGTTAGTCTGTGACCATTTGAGTGGACAACTTATAACCTTAAGGGATTAGATCAAGGTATAGAGATGGGTTGAATCCTTTCTCCTGAGTGGTGATAACGTAGCCATTGGACAGGATTTCTATAACATCAGATCTGAATATGAGTTACAAAACTCCTATGATCTAGGTTCAATAACATACTTCTCACCCTTTTATATTTATTTTCCACACTCCATCCGTCCTCTCAACCCTTTCTGTAGTTTAGACATTAGGCTACCTTAGGATCTGTAAACTAAGTGACCTTAAACTCCCTTTCCTTAAGGACTGCCAGATTTGTAGACAGATCTGGAGGGACTACTAGAGATGGCTCCGTTAGAGCTGTAGATCATCATTCCCTGTGAGACAAACTCTTACTTATCAAAACTTGCCACAATGGACCATGTATCTTGCAGGTCTAGGACTTCTCAGTTGTGCTGATTTCATCCCCTATTTTATTTTGATTTTAAATCTCTTTTACCACAAATAAATAAAGAAAGAATAGCTGGGGAAGCAACAGAAAGTGGAAGGAGGGGAAGAGTGGGGTTCTGGGGAGTGATGCTGTGATGTAGTTGGGGAGTCTGGGATGGGGATGTAGTAGGTAGGAATTGTGTCAAGGAAGGTAGACAGAAAGGCTTGGAATCCTATGGTGGTGTTAAGGATTAAGTCAATGTCTGTGAGTGGGGATGTAGTAAGTATGGCTAGGATGGTGCTTTCTTCAAGGTGAGTTGTGTCAATAGGGATAGAAGGGATTGTGGGTGGTATCTTGGAGATGGTGGAGATTTTCTCAGTAGTTTTTCATTTTCTGTAGGAAATGAGGGGTGGGCTGTCTGGTTTATGTATAGCTGATGGGGTTATTGGGGCTGTGTACTGAGTTAAGGTAGGGGATGGGGAGTCCTCCCAGGTACCAATCACAGGTGAAGCGAGAGTGGGCATAGATGATGAGGATAGGGGAGGGTGAGAGAGAGATGGAAAAGGGGTAGTGGATGCAGGAGGAAAAGGTGGTGGGGAAATGGGTGTTGCTACAGCAGTGGTGGGAACAGGCTCGGGGAGCACCTCCGTGGTGGCAGGGGTAGATCTAGTTCCAGCTACTGCTTCTGCTTGTTTGGGAAGGGCCTGAGCCTCAGCTTTCTTCTTCTTATGGGCCTCCTTCAGGCTCCTACTGATTCCCCATTGCCTCTTAGAAAAAGTAGTAGGGGCAAGGGTGGTGGTCTGCTCAGTTTTTCCTATCTTGTACCCCCCTTTGAGTAGCAACAAGGTAATGACCCTAGCAGAAGGGAGTGTGTGAGGCTTCTTATTTGTCCCTATCTTCTCCACTAGGTCTTTCATTACCTCAAAGATGAGCCAGGCCGCATGGAAGCCATGGCCAAGAGAGAAGGAATAGACAGTATCCGCGATGAGAGTTCTCCTCTCCTGCTGATGTCCTGAGCAGTATATGTTCTTTCACAGGACTTGGTCAATGAAGAGGAGTTCAGGTTCTAATTCTCTCCTTCTGATCGAATCCCCTGTGGCCTTTAATCCTCTAGTTAAAGCCCGTATAATTGTATCAATTGATGCACTCAGGGGGGGCCATATCCACAGCTAGGGTTGAATGTGGCTGGGATGCCTAAAACTTCAGCAATCACCTTGGGGCTCACTAACATATCAAAGTCGTCAATCAGTACCAGCAAGAAAGCTTGTCCATCCTTATCCTTTTTTACCCAGATGTGTTGATAAAACAGTTGCACTAGCCTAGGGTAGGAAAGTGCTGGAATACCTCTCATCAAGGGTGTCAGGCCCGCTTTGATCATAAACTGCACAGCAGGGGCAGAGAGAGGTTCCTTCTCAAAAAATGGTAGGACAAAATCTGTCTTAGGCTCCAATGGGATCGAAACCATGAGTTCAGAAGGAGTAGAAAGCTTGGGGGTTGGTTCCTCCACCTCCTCAACCACGTCTTTCCCTTTTTTGGGTGACTTTGAATTCTTGGCCTTCTTAGGGGTGGTCTCAGCAGGGGCCTTATCTTTCTCGTTTCTCTTCTGTGCACTCTTGGGAGCCATTTCAAACTCTATCTTCGAATATGAGGAATGGAGACGGAGATCTAAGTGCTTACCCTAAAATCCTAGGGTTAGGTCTGATCTGACGCACAAGGCACTGCAAGATCTCTTATAAGAGGGCAATAGATGGGGGTGACGGTAGGAACAACTTTGTAGATTTGTGGAGTGAATGATGAGCTGTAGGATTGATGTTGGAGGGGAGAGGGGGGAGAGTGCCAGAAGCTAGGGGTTCTCTGAGGACAGAAGGAAGAGAATACTGGAAAGGGAGACAAGCGTGGGGTTAAAATACTTATCGAGAAGCTCGACGCGCTTTGGAACATCTGGTTGCAGGATTGGAAATGAACCTAGCGAATGTGTTTATCCAATTTGGATTGCGCGACAATATCTTAGGCTGACCTTAGAGCGCGCGACAATATGTGAAGAATTCATGTGAATTGTGCGAGCAGCTCCCAGGTCTCCATTTGGATTGTACGAAAAGCTCTGAGGTTCACTTTGAATCTCGTGATAGCCTTGGAATCTCGTGATAGCAAATGAAGTATTTCTATTGAATTGCACGAGAGTCTCTCAGTTTACCTTCTGAACCTCGTGATAGCCTTAGAATCTCGAGATAACTAATGAATAACTCTATGTGGATCACGCGAGAGGTTCTTAGGTGCACATGAATCTCGTGACAGCTATTGTATGTTTCCATGTGAACTGCGTGAGAGTTTCCCAGGCTTCCTTTTTGAACCAGTGACAGCAAAGAATCAAACAGAGAGCATGTGCTCTCTGTTTGCCATTTCTAGTGTGCTGTGGTTGGATCCTAGGCATGACTCTCACCATGGGCACCTCCAGACAGATTAAAAATCAATCATTCAAGCAAGGACAACAAAAATCAACCTCCCACATTATGCATTCAATCAAAAACTATCCATTAAAGAGTATAAGAATCAAACCAAGCATAAAAAGTTTAAAACAGACAGGTCCAGATTCAGATGGTACCACTAACAAATCCTAGAGAATTTTAACAAAAGCAAGCAAGATAAATCTACCAAAATCAAAGTACATATGATACATTAATGACACACCTGTGGATCAGTTTGAAGAAGGATACCCTTGAAAGTGAATGGTGTCCATGGTTCGACAGGTTTTTCAAGACAAGGCTTAAGCCTCTGACCATTCACCTTCAATGTTCTCCTAGACTTGGGATCCTTGATTTCTACAGCACCAGATGGGGAAACATGCATGACTATGTAGGGACCTTCCCATCTAGATTTCAATTTGCCAGGGAAGAATTTAAGTTTGGAGTTAAACAGCCAAACCTTGTCGCCAGCTATGAAATTCTTTCTCAACAGCCCTTTGTCAAAGAAAGCTTTAGACCTTTCCTTGTAGATCTTGGCATTGGCATACGCCTCCATCCTTAGTTCTTCCCATTCCGACAGCTGCAGCAACCTGTGATGACCAGCAGAAATTAGGTCTAAATTTAAATATTTGATGGCCCAATAGGCCCTGTGTTCTAACTCCACTGGGAGATGACAGGCCTTGCCATAGACCAATCTGAAATGGGACATACCAATGGGAGTCTTATAGGTAGTCCTATAAGTCCACAGTGCATCATTAAGCTTGTCAGCACAATCTTTCCTATCAGTTCTCACAGTCTTCTGAAGGATGTGCTTGATCTCCCTATTTGAAATTTCAACTTGCCCACTGGTTTGTGGGTGGTAGGGAGTAGCAATCCTATGGGTGACAGAATATTTCTTGAGCAAGCTCTAGAAATTTCTGTTACAGAAATGGCTACCCCCACCACTGATAATGGCTCTAAGGGTGCCAAATCTCGAGAAGATATTCTGCTTTATAAACTTGAGGACAACCTGATTATCATTAGTTCTTGTGGCAATGGCTTCTACCCATTTGAAAACGTAATCTACTGCCACTAAGATGAAATGAAAACCATTTGAAGGACGGAAGGGGCCCATAAAATCAATACTCCACACACCAAATAGTTCTACAACAAGGATGGGCTGTAAAGGCATAGAGTTTCCCTCCTAATTTTTGACATCTTTCACAGGTCTTGCAGTGTGTATTGGCATCTCTGAAAAGAGAAGGCCAATAGAGCCCACACTGCAACACTTTGTCAGCTATTTTTCTCCCACTAAACTAACCCCCATAGGCATTTTCATGGCACATGGCCATAATACTAGGGACATCACTTTCGGGAATACATTTCTGAATGATTTGGTATGCACAATACTTGTATAAGCAAGGTTCCTCCCAGAAAAAGAATTTGACCTGTGAGAAAAATAGGTCTTTGTCCATTTTTGTCTAATGGGCAGGAACCTTGCCTATAACTAGATAATTGACAATATGTGCATACCAAGGAACTAAAGATTGGATGGCAAACAGTTGCTCATTCGGGAAGACATCATTTGTAGCAAGGTCATCAACACCTTTCTCCAACATAATTCTGGACAAGTGGTCAGCCACCACATTTTCTGCACCCTTTTTGTCCTTGATTTCAATGTCAAACTCCTATAATAGGAGTATCCATCGAATCAACCTGGGCTTTGCATCCTTCTTGGATAGTAGGTACTTTAATGCTGAGTGATCAGTGAAGATGACAATTTTAGACCCAAGTAGGTAAGGTCTAAACTTGTCCACAACAAAAACCACTACCAGAAGCTCTTTCTCAGTTGTTGTGTAGTTCAGCTGAGCTTCAGTAAGTGATTTGCTGAGATATGCAATGACCACAGGTAGCTTATCTTTTCTCTGGACCAAGACAGCACCTATTGCTAAGTCAGATGCATCACACATCAACTCAAAGGGCAGGGTATAGTCAGGTGTTTGGAGTACAGGGGCAGAGGTGAGGTAGATTTTTAAAGTTTCAAAAGCCTTAAGACATTCAGACAGAAAAGTCAAAGGGCACATCCTGGCAGAGCAGGTGGCACAATGGTTTAACAATTTTGCTGAAGTCTTTGATGAACCTCATGTAGAATCCAGCATGCCCAAGGAAAGATCTGATTTGTTTGATTATTCTTGGAGGGGGAAAATTTGCAATGAGGTCAACTTTGGCCTTGTCTACCTCAATTCCATCTTTAGAGACTACATGGCCCAACACAATTCCTTGTGTTACCATGAAGTGACTCTTTTCCCAACTTAAGACCAAATTGGTCTCCTCACATCTTTGTAAGACCTTGTGGAGGTGTTGCAGACATTGGTCAAAGCTATCCCCATAAACCGAAAAATCATCCATAAAATTTTTCAAGAATTTGTCAATCATATCAGAAAAGATGGCATACATACACCTCTGAAAGGTGGCTGGGGCATTACACAGTCCAAAAGGCATCCTTCTGTAAGCAAAGGTGCCAAAAGCACAAGTAAAAGTGGTTTTCTCTTGATCAAGAGGGTGCACAGGGATCTGGTTGTACCCTGAGTACCCATAAAGAAAATAGTAAAAAGCTTTCCTAGCCAACTTATCCAAAATTTGATCAATAAAGGGGAGGGGGAAGTGGTCTTTTCTTGTCTTGGAGTTGAGTTTTCGATAATCGATGCAAACTCTCCAACCAGTGGTCTCCCTCGCTGGTCTCAGCTCTCCAGACTCAGTTGTGATCACTGTTATGCCAGATTTCTTGGGCACCACTTGGATTGGTGCCACCCATTCAGAATCAGAAATGGGGTAAATTACCCCAGCATCCAGCAGTTTAATGATTTCTTTCAGGACCACTTCCTGCATGTGAGGATTCAGTTTCCTCTGCATTTCCCTGGAGGGTGTTGAGCCCTCCTCTAGATGAATCCTATGCATACAAATTGATGCATCAATCCCTCCTAGATCAGCAATGGTCCAGCCAATTGCTTTCTTGTGCTTCCTCAATACTGTTAGCAATTCCTCCTCTTGCTCATTAGAAAGAGAAGAGGAGATAATTCCTGGAAGTTTTTCATCTTTTTTGAGGAAAGCATATTTTGATGTCTCTGGAAGCTTCTTGAGCTCCAGATCAGGGGCTTGTTGGATGGATGGCAGGATTGGTGCATTGTTGGTTGGAGGAAGGGGCAGCAATGTAGGTTTCCAATTGGAATGTTGCACTAAGCCCACAGATGACCTCAATAGGGACATGTTTTCTGGTATTAAAGCTAGGCTTCCTTCCTCCACCATGTTCCAAACTTCAGTTAAATTAGTGACAATGTTGCACCACTCCAGCAGAGTGGGCAGTTCTTCTTCAATAATTTCTTCTAGTACATCCACTGCAAAGCATTCCTCATTGTCCAGCTGAGGGTACTTTACACTGTTATACACATTAATCTCAACTTTCATATGTTCGAAAGTGACCTCCATGATCCCAGACCTACATTGAATGCATGCATTGGCAGTGGCCAAGAATGGTCTGCCCAGAATAACAGGTATAGGGGATGTACTCTTGTTGCAGCCCATGTCCAAAACAAGGAAGTCTGCATGGTAGAAGAACTTGTTTACCCCCACTAAGACATCCTCAACCAATCCCATGGGTTTCCTCTTAGACCTATCAGCCATCAATAGAACAATGGGGGTGGGCTTCAGCTCCCCCAAACCTAGTTGCTGATACACACTATATGGTAGCAGGTTAACACTGGCTCCAAGGTCTAAAAGGGCCCTTCCAATCATGTGGTCTCTAATAATACAAGGAATAGTTGGTATCCCTGGGTCTTGCAACTTCTCAGGCATTGTCATGGTTAATACAGAATTAATTGTATCAGTTGCAAAGACCTTTTTGGACAAATGGGCTCTGACCTTCCTTTTCTGAGTACAAAGGTCTTTCAGAAACTTTTCATAGGCTTGGACCTGTCGGATTGCATCAAGCAGGGGTAAATTTATATTGACCTACTTAAATGTCTCCATCATTTCCTTGATCTGTGCCTGCCCCTTATCAAAAGGGGTAGGGCCACTCAAAGTTTGAGGAAATGGTAGCTGAGGTACTACTGGTTCCTCAGCTGCAAGCCTATGACAGAATTTTTGTTTCTTTCTTTTTTCTATTTTTATCTCCTGCTGAGGCTCAACTACAACCCCTTTATTTTTCCCTTGTTGAAGGGTAGCAGGCAGTTCTTGACTCTGTGCTCTAACAAAATCTCTTTCACTTTCACTTGACAGTTCCTTGGGAATGGCATCTCCTTGTTCCTTTCCCAGCTAGTTGTCTACCAACCTGCATGACCTTAGGGCAGTGATGGCATTAGCCCCCTCAAAATTTGAGGAGCCTTCTCCAATCGAATACTGGCCCTTAGGGTTGGCTACTGGCTGGCTTGGCAACCTGCCCTCTTCTCTTTTAGCCAAGGAATTGGCTATTTGGCCTAATTGCCCTTCTATCTTCTTTATGCTTTGACTGTGAGAAGTCACAGTCTAATTCAAGGGTCTAAGGCTTTGCAACTGGGCCAAAACCTAGTCCTCGAAAGAAGCACTTGGGGGCTGAGGTGGGGGAACTACCAATTGATTTTGTTGCTAGGGTTACTGTTGCTGCTGGAAATTCGACCTTGGGGCATAACCTTGGTTAAAATGCTGCTGTGGCCTTTGAGGTAAGGCCAATATATGTTATGGCTGCATATAATTATTTTGCCTCCACCAAAAATTTGGCTGGTCTCTCCATTCGTAACTAGCTTTTTGGTGCTGATATCCATACAGTTGTTTATTGTAGCCACCAGTTTGCTACTGTCCAAAAGATTGGGCAGCAGTAGCCTGTTCCATTACATACTCAGGGTATTGCCCCGCAGATGGGCACTCTTCTACTGTGTGTTGTGGAGATTGGCATATCAGACATGCCTCCATCACTTGTGCAGCCATTCTGGGCTGCACCACAGTCAAAAGTTTATCAAATTTATCCGAAAGATTGGCCATTTGCATTCTCAGGTCATCATTTTCCCTAACTTCATACATCTTTCCTTTAGAAGTTTCAGCCAATCCCAGCTTAGGAGAAGGCTCTTGAACAGTTCTAGATGAGGACATCTTCTGGAAAGCATTTTCGCTAATGACGTCAAACAACTCCCATGCCTCATCAACTATTTTATACATGTACGTTCCACCACAAGAGGCATCTACCATGTCTCTGCTCTTCTCATCAATCCCATTGTAGAAGCTCTGGACAAGCTGCCAGTCAGGGATCTTGTGGTGGGGACATTGTTTGAGCTTCTCCTTATATCTGTCCCAGGCTTGGTTAAAATCTTCAGTTGGGGATTGGACAAAAGCAAGTATGCCTTTCTTCAACTGGCTGGTTTCGGTCTCTAGGAAAAATTTAGACAGAAATCTTGTGTGGAGGTCTTTCCAGGAAGTGATGTTGTTGTTTGGGAGAGTAGATAACCAGGTCATGGCCCTGTCCTTTACGGAGAAAGGAAAGAGCCTTAACCTAGTGGCTTCTGGTCCCAAACTAGCAATGGAGAATGTCGTGCATAGGGCCAAGAACTGGTCAATGTGCTTTTAAGGGTCTTCCTTGCTAAGCCCATGGAAAGAGGGAAGCATTTGGATGATGAAAGTTTTGATCTCGTAGCTTCACTGAACATCTGGGAATTGAATGCTGAATGGAGAATTGTAATCATCTGGAGCATTCAATTCCTTCAATGTTCTAGGTTGCTCTTCACCCATAACTGCTGTCTCAATTTCAATAGGGGGCTCGACTGTGGTGTGTCTGTGCCTTCTCGATCTTCTACCCCTTTCTATCTCAGGATTAGCAGGCTCTAATGTAGGACTGAGGGATCTCCTTCCTCACATGCACACACACCAACAACAGGGAAGAATATTCGTAGGCACATTGCACTTAACGAAATTTGTAACTATCCTAATCAACTGCTATGGAATCTTCAAAGGAGAAATAAACTAAGGTTTTGAAGGTTAGAGAAGTGCAAACAGAGGTAGCTAGACTCCCAGTGCAATTCTACTCTCCTTCTCTGCTACGGTCCAGATCTGCAAGAAAATTTCCAAATGTAAATCAACAGTATCAATTATTCACAAGTACAGCTACCAAAGAATAAAGAATACAAAAATCTAGAGTCTACTATTAGATCAAGATTCCCCAGCAACGACACCAAAAACTTGTTAGGATATTTTGAGTGCTTGCTACTAACTTTATTAAAGACAATGATAAGAATGGGGTGAATGAAAATGAATGGAAGGTTGAGTGAGAAATATGGAGCAGCAAGTCTAAAATATGCACAGTCTTGCAAGATACAGGGCCTGTTGTAGCAAGTTTTGATAAGAGTTTATCCCACAGGGAAAGTTGATCTAAAGCTCCAAGGGAGCTATCTTTAGTAGGCTCTCCAAATCTGGCTACAGATCTGGCAATCCTAAATGGAAGGGGATTTAAGGTCACTATAATCTAAATCCTAAGGTAACTTAATGTCTAAACTACAGAAAGGGTTCAGAAAGAGGATGGAGTGTGAGAAAATAAATATAAAAGGATGAGAAATATGTTATAACGTATAGATCTGATGGGTCTTATAACTCAGACTCAGATCTGCTGCTGCAGAAGTCCTGTCTAATGGCTACATTATCACCAAAGAGGAGAAAGGATCCAACTCACCCCTGTGCCATGATCCAATCCCTTATGGTTATAACATGTCCACTTAAATGGTCACAGACTATCCAATAGGGGAACCACAATCCAGAGATGGGTCAGAACAAGATTATCAGTGTAGGCACCACTTCATCCAGGCTACAAGCTCAAGAATCCATAGGAACCTCAACCTCTAAAGTTCTGTATGTGGGGCTAGGCCTACAAAGTGCACGAGCCTAGACACACAGGACCAGCAAGAGTTTGAGTACTAGCTTTTAAGCTTGGCTCTTCACTGCTTTAGAAAGACAGTAGTGATTTAGTCACAAGCCTACAATCTCTACAGCCGAATCAGATCTACAATCTGATGGTGAGTTTATACAAATATAGTGGAGTCTGTCTCTATATAATCTCTCACAAGGCTACAAGCACAAGTGCAGAGAAGAAGAATCTGCCTTAGATCCGTGGATTGGCCTCACCCTAGGCCTATAATCTGTCCACTTGAATGGTCATAGACTATCCCTAGAGGCTATACAATACAACTCAGCAATGGAGGATGTCAAGACAGCAGCCTTGTACAGAACAACTCACAACAAAAACACCATCCCATACATGCAATAGATCCTATCACAAAAACTCCATTAAAATCTATAGCAAATAATCATACAAAAGGCATAGCCAGCAAGTGCTAGACTATGGAGGGAAGGAAAAAAAGGAAAAAGAAAACTCCTAAACCCTAACCTTAGCCTACTATAATTCTATAGTCGGTTTCAAGAAGAAGCACAGAAGTTAAGAATAAAAGTTGATAAAAGTCCCTTAAACCTATGCTAGGCTTAGGCTTATATAGCAGTCGGTTGTCTCTGAATTAGGGTTAGGAAAACCCTAATTTCATCAACGCAATTATGGCCCATTCTTGTCCTTTGGATGCCTCGGGGCATGTGCACGGAGATTGGAGCATTAGAGTGCGTGCCCTAATTTCTGAACATTCCTAGATTGCCCTTGGAGAAGTAGGGAAAAATTTAGAATCGAATCCTCACTGGGTAGAAAAGGTTTACATGTCTTGCCACGTGGTAGAATTGGCGTCGCGGGGTTGCTTTGACTTGATGCTCTTGTAGTTGCGGGGTTGGTATTTTGATCATCGCGGGAATGCTTTGGTCATTGCGGAATTGGTCTATGCATTTGAATGGCACGAGAATGGTGCGCGCAGTTCGTTCCTTGATGATTCTCACGGCGATCCTCGCGAAGAGAATAATGTACATAGGCTTCTGGATTACGCAAGCAGTTCCTTGAAAGTGTGTGTCCTGCGGCCACTGCGCAACAGCCGCGCTCTGGAATGCCTGGAGCTCTCTTTATTCAGTGAATCACATGAAGGTTGAAAACTCATCTCTTGAGCTGCGCGAGTGCTTCACGAGCGCTTAAGACTGAGCTTCGCGAGAACCTCGTGAAGTGTATTTTTTTACTCCCTGCTGACATCCATCTATGCACGAAGAAGGTGCAACCGGTCGGGGTGCTCTCTTCAGAAGCCCACGAAAATTGTGCAATGTATTCTTTCTGATTTGATTGAGCCCTGCGACATCTGCGTGAGGCATTCTCCTTGATTTGTTTCTGCTTTGTTGTGCCTCTGCTGTAGCCAATTATCTGTCTGGGTTTAACCTTCACACTTTTGAGGGGCTTCTGGGTCATCAGTAGGCTTCTTGGCATGGTTAGGGGTTTATTTATAGCTGCTGCTTATTACCTACAGATTAGACTTAAAACACTTTTATTAAATGTTTAAGGGTTTAATAGAGATTAAGTTAAGGGGTGAAAAGTTGTACTTTTTAGGTCTTAACAGAGATACAAGTACCATATTTGCAGATTCAACTCGATGATGAGCTATCCTTGGATGAGAGGAGAATTTCCCTACTCACGTAGCTAGAGCAGCTTGATGAAATATGCCTAAGGGAAGCTGATCATACTCAGGTATATCAGAGGAGAGTTGTCAGGGCGTATGATAAGAAAGTCCTTAAACGAACCTTTAATATTGGAGAATTAGTCTTAAAGAAAATCATGCCTTCCAAGCACGCCCATCCGAAAGGAAAACTGAAACAGAACTGGGAAGGCCCTTCTGTCAGAACAGCTGCTTACCCTGGAAATGCTTACAAACTGGTGAACTAAGACGGGGGAGAACTCCCTAGCTCTTGGAATGCCATGTACCTTAGAAAATATTACCCTTAGCCCTGTGATCGTCACATCCCGTGGTTAAATACTTATACTTATCACCCCCGTAGTCGTCACAACCCATTCATTGGTCGTACGCCTTTAATTCTCAGAATATCCTTAAGACCTCAGATTTATTGCTCGCCTTTTCTCACTCGGGCAATCTAGTTAAAGGATTAGTGACCTATCTAACCTCTTTCAAAAGCATTAGTAACACCCGAACCTTATTTCCCTTCCCCCGCCATTAGAGGAGACGTTAGGCAAAAAAAAATGAAGATGTTAGGTTCAATTAAAATTCATTATTCTTGTGCTAGCAGGATGCTTTAAAAAAAAATATACATTTACATATCAAAAAAATCGAGTGAGAGCGTTATGACGAATGAACAAGTCAATGAGCTCAGGAAAGTATAAGCAGGCCGTAAAGGCATCTCTGGTAACTTTACTAGAAGTGTAGTTATGAGGGCATCCCTAATGTCCCCATACCACTAGATGTCGTCGTAAGGTGGTGGGAGGAGGACAAACTCCTGCTAACCATAGAATGTGAGATTTTGATGGTGCCGAAAGATGACAAAGGAGCTCAATTATGGCATCCCGTATCCCCTCTGAGAAAAAGATTGTTACCTACCCCTTTTGGAAAGCATTAGATACAAACTATTCCTCGCATCACTGAGCCTTACCCCGGTTTCTATTTTTATTTTCGGATGATAAATCATAAGCCTTGAAGGATGTTCCTAGAAATGAAACTGAAAACTGATGAATAACGACTGATGCAATCACCTACTATACCTACCATGCTTCTCCCTAATAACCATGGGATATGATGATCACTACGCCATGATAAAACTCGTATACAAGTGACCTTGTGTTGGAGTGTTTGCCTTCCCTCAATTGAGGGTCTAAAATCATCAATAAAACTAGATAGAACACACTCACACAGACCTGCAAGTAATTAGGGTCTGTTGTAGCAAGTTTTACAAAGATGGTAAGAGAATGTCCACAGGGAGGTCGGTTTAAAAATATGATAAATCTCCATATCTGTACTAGATCTGGCAACCTAACTAGTGCTATGTTAGCTAAAAGACAAGGGAGAGGTTTAAAATGGATTGTCACTTAAGCTAAGCTTAGATTAAACATAGACAAACTTGGATCGAGTTTAGGATCTTAGATCTTGCAGGGGAAAGAGGTAAAAAGCATAAAATGGAGAAGAGTAGCTTGGAGATTGGTTTTCACTGAAATCAGATTCAATTAACTATGCTTCAGAGGTTCAGAGCACACAATTCCCTCAACTGGCCATAAGCACAGCTGTAGGATATAAACTCCACTTCAAATCGCAGGATCCACCTGGTCTTAAGGCTATGATCTGTCCACTTTAATGGTCATAGACCATCCTATAGACTTTATCGAATCCATGGATTTCCAGTAGAAAAATCCAATTGGAGCCTGAGCTTGGACTAATCTTAAGGTTATGATCTGTCCACTTTAATGGTCACAGACCATCCTACGGAATTCCTCCAAAGCTAAGGCCTCAATTAGAGCAATTAAAACCACTACAGATGCTGCAATTCCCAGGTCATAGACTCAAGGGATCACAGGAGTATCAAATCAAGGGAGATCGAGTGGTATCCAAGAGGCCTACCAGTTAAGTGGGTGAGCTGATCTGCAGATTCCTCTACACAAATCCGATCGATCACCAAATGGAACCAAAGGAACTTTAAATCTAATTAAAGCATTGAAAACAACATTAACATTGCAATCAACATCATTCTACAATGGAAATACTCTCAGATTTGTAGGCTGTGCAGCTAGGAACCTATAATAGCACTCTTAACCTTACCTAATTATAGATCTAACTTCTCTCCTCGCTACTCCAAGGGAATCAGCCAACCATGGTTGGGCTAAAGGAGGGGAAATAGAATTTCTTTGCAATCTCTAATCTCCAGAATTTGGCTCAGAACTCAATCCCCCCCCAATTGCAATTGGGGGTCTCTATATATAGCTTTCTCCTCTATTTTTCCTGCCAAAAATCCCTTCTAAAAGATCCTCAGAGTTTGTTAGAGTTCTGTTAGAGCACGTGGGTTGGTTAGGGTTTCCTAGGGCATCTTCTGGAGCCATCGTGCCAGTCATCTAGTGCCTCGGGTTGCGTGCAGCAAGTCACCAAAATCATAACGTGTGCACTGCTGAATTTCTAAGAAGTTCTATGCACGATTTTGACAGGTTCAAGAAGCTTTCGACAGGTTCAAATATAGCATTTTAGTCCTTTCGCTAGGTTCTCAGTTCTCTTTGATAGGTTGCGATAGGATGAGCCTTCTCTCAGAGTTTCAGCAGTCTCAGCCCTTGGCCTGGAGTATTCGATAGGTTGGAGGGACTCTTTGACAGGTTGGAGACCCATTTCAACTGGTTCCGCTTTACATGCCATCATTTTGATAGGGTTGCTCTCACTCCTATCGACAAGCTCAAGTACCCTTCGACAGGTTTTGTCCAGCATTTTCATCTTGATAGGTTTTAAGAATCCATTCAATAGGTTCCCTTAATGCCTCAGGCGGGTTTTCAATAGGATGGTTTCTTCTTTCCTTTCAGCTGCTTGATAGGATGGTTTCTTCTTTCCTTTCTGAGATCCTATCGAACTCCTCAATCTACACGAATTCATCCTTCTTTTGCCTTCAGATCATGTCAAAACTTCTTCAACTGCACGAACTCTCCCTTTCTTTATTTTCAACTCCTATCGAAGTCTTCGGGTGACCAATCGATAGGATGTTCTCAGCCTGTTTTCACTTCCTTTGCCTTGCCCTGTTGTAGCCACACGCTCCAATGGTTCATTGATGTGCTTTCCTCTGGTGTGCTATTGCTGGGTTTATCTTCTGCTGAGAGATGGCCTCTTTTTGGGCATTCTTGAGTTGTTTTCTACATTAGTGTCCTCATTTACTGTTGTCTACAAAATGCAATTGACAGAGGTTTATTAGTGTGCTCACAGGTCTATCAATGGTCAGGTGAAAGGGTGAAAAGTGGCATTTCTCACCACTTAACACACCCCCAAACCTAAGCTTTGCTAGTCCTTGAGCAAAGGGAAATAAAAAAGGAATTAAAATGCCTCTTTCGTAGGGAGCACGGATGCATTTAGCATATGCACCAAGCCTTTTAAACCCCTAGGTGATCCCTAGTGGAGAGTGAAGTCTCCTGATGGTTTTTAGTGAAGGTACCCACAAACTTCTCCAATAAAGTTAGTTAATAGTAGTACATCCTGCTAAACAGAGTTTCAGTGGACTAGAATAAATTTTCATCATATCTTTTCAGTTCTAGAGGGTTTTCAGCAAAAAAAAATCACCCACTTAAAACATGAAGTTTTGCAGTAATTCCTTCATCATCAATTGAAGATTGATGCATGGCTCACCTTTCACTTGAGAGTTCTGTTTTGATACTACCCCCTCAAATTGGATTTAAGGCCCAAGTCTCACCAGGCCTGTTAACTCACCACAAAAATGAAGGGTGTAGAATTTCACATAGCTCAAGAGCAGTTATAGTCCTCAAATAGGGCTGTAAGCATGAGCATAGGCATTGCTCTAATTTATGAAATTTCCTAACTCTTTTCACCATAGATTAGACAAATCCTTATCTCCACATGACAGCTCAATCCATTTTTGATCAGTAAGGTCTTTTCATTGGGTTGTAATGTGGCTTATGGATGAGGTTTGTAAAAGAATGAAAAGGTAAAAAGGATTCAAATTGAGAAATCAGTAAAGGTAAGGAGGTGGTCTAGACAACACCTTCTTCATTTTAACACTTTTTCACTTTCTTTTTGAATTGTTAGACTTGAAGTGATCAGCTTCTTATCTTCTTGTAGATTTTCAAATGAGGTGACTGCTCTTTCTCATCCTTTTTGCTCTATATATATATTTTTTTTTCTTTTTTTTTTTAGGCTGGAATACCACAACACCAATAAATATGTTTTCCTTTCTTTCAACCAGATTTAACACCTTGCTCCTCTAATCTCACTTCTCCTTCCTCTTCCTAATTTCTCAGATTGGGGGTGAACTGAAATAGGTCAAAAGGTTTTGGGTTTAACATTTCTGGTTTTCATCAAAGAAAGTTGGGACTTTTAAGGCTCAAGTGGTGTGCATCAAGGGCAGTTCAAAGGTGGGACATTTTAAGCTCAAACTGACCAAGGGATGGCCTTACTTCACGTCCTCAATGTCATGAATGCTATCAAGCTGTTTCAACTTGGAATTGCCTAACTTCTAGTGATTAGAATTAGATCCCATCAGTTCTTAGAGTAGAAAAATTGCCAAAACACTCTTCAAAGGAACTTTTTTTTTTTTCAGGCCCAAATCTCAATGGGTATGACCTTCCATCAAATTTTCTAGGGGTGTATCTTCACCATCTTCTCTTAATTCAGGTTTGCTGCACATTAAAATCATTTTTCACAACTTGTTGAGATTTGCCCCATGAAGTCTGTTGGACTACGGCTTAGTTCAGTTTCAAATAGTAGTTTTCTTAATTTCCTCTTTTTTACAAAAATGCCATTGAGAATTTACTCTAATTAATTTCAAACACTTCTTTTTAGCCTAGTTGTACTAAAATTAACTAATTTATTGGCATACATGCCATACCCCTAAACCTAAACCAAACAGTGTCCTCATTGTTTACAGCAAAGGGGGAAGGGAAAGAGGCAAGGGGGAAAACAGAGCTACAGAAAAAACTACATGAAAACAAAATTGTATTAAAATGTCAAATATATACATAAGATAAGTGAGGAAGAAACTAAAACAACAAGCTGCCATAGCTACTTACAGGTATCATCTGGCCAATCATAGAGGTCAGCCAGGTTTTTCAGCTCATCCTTGGATAAGGGAGCATTTCCTTTATATTTAGCCTTCAGGTGCGGCTTCTTTCCTGCCTCCTCAGACTGGGCAGCAGGTTGTTTTCCTTTGGGATCCATAGTAGTGACAGAATCAAAATCTAAATCAGACGAAAAAAGGGCAGTGGGGTCCAATTCGAGAGCTGCAACAGTCTTCCTCCTTTCTTCTCTAGACAGTAAGATAAAAGAGGCAACAGGTTGGGTTGGTGGCTGGAAGGGAGGAGCATCTTTAGATCAGGTAGTAGGCTTCTTTCCTTTCTTGATAGAAGTAGCCAAAGGAGCAGATCTTTTTGCAGTAACTTTCTTCTTGGGGGGGACCCTTTTTGGTTTTGGTGGGGCAGGTTGAGTAGGGGGAGGCTCCTGCGCTGGAGGAGGGTG
Organism: Chloranthus sessilifolius; assembly: GCA_021018995.1. Lineage (NCBI taxonomy): Eukaryota > Viridiplantae > Streptophyta > Magnoliopsida > Chloranthales > Chloranthaceae > Chloranthus > Chloranthus sessilifolius. The sequence continues at coordinate 45,721,849 of CM037592.1, forward strand.
CACATCCATAGGGGGGGTGGGTGGTGGGTGAGTTGTAGAAGGGGGACAGGAGTGAGTGGAAGGAGATGCAGGAGGAGGTGTGGTGGCAAGAGGGGTAGGTTGAAATGGCTGAAAGGTAAGGGAAGTAACCTTTTTCTCCAATATGTCAATCTGTTTGGCAGCATAGAGCAGGTTCGCATCAGAGAGTTCTATGGTGGCCTTCAGTATCTCCTGATCATTGGCTAATTTTTTCTTGAGAAGCTCAGAATTCTTCTTCTCATATTTTACAATGAGACTCTCAACAGCTGCCAATTGTTTCACTGACTCATAACGAGTCAGGATTTCTGACCACCCTTGAGAGATATCGCAGAGTTGAATTCGGTCTTCCAATTCGCTTTTGGCAATCCTCTCCTCATAAGGGGCCTCAATGGAAGCTCGGAGTGTAGCCATACCTCTAAGGACATCCCTGTGGATGTAAAGGTTGTCCCTCATGGCATACAGCAGGTTGAGGTAAGGGGGTATGTACATGGATTGTCTAAGGACAATGGGCAAGGACAAGGGTGTAGTGGATGAAGAGGAGGGGGTGGAAAGAAACAGAGCATCCCAGGGATCAGTTTGTGTAGAGGCATCCCGGAAAATAGGTGGGGGTTGGTGAAAGGTAGAGGGGATTTAGCTACTGCGGAGGCCAGTAAATCTGGGGAGGAGGGTAAAGTGACCTGTGGTGAGGAAAGTATGGGGAGAGCTGGTGCAACCACTTCCTCAGGCTGGGCAGCCGTTGGGTGTGGGGTAGGTATAGGTGAAGCATGAGGGGATATGTGAGGGGGTTGAGCGGAATAGGATGGGATAAGGGTGGATTGAATTGATTGGAGACATGAGCTCATGAGGGTCTGGTTGTTGGTGTTGATAGTTAATTGGGACTGAATGGTTTGTAAGAGGGATAGAATTTGAGTGAGGGTGTCATGCATGGTAGGGGTAGAAGGGGTTGGTGGTTGGACATGATGGCAGGGGGAAGAGGGTGCATGGTTAAAATGATGAGGAGTGCGGCGTGGGGAGTCAGGAAGTGGAGTGTACTCATGAGCAACATCCTCCATAATTGAGGTCATGAGGGCTGTGAACCCAGTAGTGGTGAACAAGTCCACGCCCTGTGGATGCAGAGGGGTTTGGGATGGGGAAAAATTAGAAATGGGTTGGGTAATGAGGGGAGAAGAAGTGGTAGGGGTAGGCTCGGAGAATGTGGGAGGTTTCAGTATGTCAGGTTGGAAAACCTGAGAGGTGGTTGAAGTGACAACATGTTTGAGGTGGGTGGAGAGAGGTCTGTTTGAAGAGGGACTGATATAAACGGAAAAAGCAAAGTAGATGGAGGGGTAGGTAATTGGACAGGTATGGTAGGTGGAGGGGTGGATAAGGGTATCTCTGCAGGATTCTCTACTGCCACGGTAGTGGGTGCCTTCTCAGCCGCCTCCCTTCATACTGGTTGACTCTTCTTAATCAAGGTGTGGCTAGTTGACCATTCTCTCTTTCCATGCAATTTAATGGTTAGCTTCTCCATTGGTTCATTTTGCTTGATTACATATTTTTCAATCTTGAGCAGACATGTAATGAGTCTGTAAAAAGGTAGACCTCCTCCTTTAGCAAAAGCTTGCCTCTTCAGCATCTTGTCATTGATTTCCACTATTGTTTCAAAAATCAGCTTAGGTGCATTCACAAATTTCCCCTTTGAACAGAAGTATAGTGCATCCACTAAAGGGGCCCTTCTCTCTTGCAAATGGCCAGAGACAGACATTTTTCCTCAGAATGGTATCAATGAGTCTGAGGGTAGGATGGATGTCTCTTCTCATCATGGATTCACCAGAGCCCACGATTTCATTAGTAAGTTGTTTAGCCATTTCTCGAAATGTAACCCCTATAGGTGGTCCCTCAACTCTGGTGGAGTCAAATTGATATGTCACTCCCAAAGCCATCCCAATATCTTTGCAGTCGACAGTCAGCTGCCAATCATCAATCATGATTTCTAGTATATCCTCCGCCCCAGGTACCACTTTCTTTGTCAAGTTTTGGTACCACAATTTGACCAACCTGGCGTAGACATTTTCCTTTAAGGGTGAAAGCAGGGGTAGTAGACCTTCTTTCTTTAAATATTCCAACGCCCCCTAGCACTCCCCGATGTTAGCAAAATATGCCAGATCAAAATCTGTCTTAGGTACAAGACTCAATTTTTCTACAAACTCATTGGGGGTAGTTAACCCGCTGGTAGCTCTACTGGAGGAGCAGCTCTCGCTAAGGTTTCTTCCACTATAGGCTCCTGAATCACAACAGCTTTGGCTTTCTTAGTTTTAGGAGCCTTTTTGGGTGGCATCTCAGTGAGTTTCCTCTTAACAGGTGGTTTGTCAGCTGGCTTTGACCTCACAGACGATTTGGGGGTGGAAGCAGTTGCTCTCGGGCATATGTTTGCTAGAGTTTCCTTCGGCTCACCCATTTTACTCTCGGAGACTAGTCACTCACCAACTTGGAGTGGAGCTTGAAGGCTAAGAATTAGAGGAACGACAGATTGATGGTGGGATGGTAACTGGCCATGAAATCCCTAGGGTTTAACAGAAATCGCAATACACAGCTTCAATTTTTCCAAAGTCAGGGGCAAAATGCTCTCTGCGTTGAATGTCTTGACAAAATGGCGGTGAGCAATGAAAGGTTCTGTGAGGAATTAGTGGAGAAAGAGGGATGCGAAAGAGAGAGGAAAAGAGCTAGGGTTTTACAGAAGGTATGGAATGAGGCACAAATGACCTATCCACAGGTATATAAGGGGTGGAATACGATTCCGATAGGGTGAACTGGATGGTTTCGATAGGTTCATGCGTCCTGTCGAAAGCATAGGAGACACAACTTTAAAAGGGGATGATTTGATAGGATCCTGATAGGTGGAATTTTCCTTTTGATCAGTTTAAATGGCAGCTGAGTCTTCATTTCGATAGGTTCCTGATTGGTATCTTGAACCTATCGAAATCTCCATTTTGCTCTTTTTAACCGATCAAAAAGTTAGTTTCACCTGTCGAGAAGTTCAGTGCCTATCGAAACCATCGAACATCCTGCCAAAATCACCATGTGACCTATCGAAAGGTGAACTTGACCTATTTAAGACTTCTAAAAACCAAATAAGGCCATATTTCTAGGCACTCACAATCTCAGTTCTCAGAAGGCTCTGTTGATGTGGTGATCTATGATTTGATTCTCTTGTGAACAACTCCCGTTACCTCAGGACAATTGGAAATGACGGTCTAGTATTGAGCATGGCAGTTTTTTTGTTTTCTTTTTATTATTGCAAGGAAATAAAAAGAATCAAGTAACAACTAAATGAACACCTAAAAATAAAGTATGGTACATATGATACATACTGGCTTCAGGGGCTAATCTAGAGGGTCTGGAAGGTCCATAATCTCCTCAGGCACATCAAATTTGGCACCTTTCATAAATCTTTTCCTCAGCCAGTGTCCAATCCCTGGGTGCAGTTTTCCATCTGTGAACCAAGCATTGTCCTGAACCAGCCAATGTGGATTATCATGTATCACTTTCTTTTGGGCATTAATGGAAAAGCAAGCCTCTTCAGGAGAGGGTTGATAGCCAGTGTTATACACATTCAGCTTAACCTTCATGTTACCAAATGACACTTCCATGATCCCATACCTGCATTGTATGTGAGCATTGACAGTAGCCAAAAAGGGCCTGCCTAGAATCACAGGTATGGAAGAAGCACATTTGCTTGGTTCCATGTCCAATACTAAAAAGTCAGCAGGATAGAAGAATTTGTCACCTCCAATCAAAACATTCTTAATTATCCCCACAGGTTTCCTTTCAGATCTGTCATCCAGCAGGAGGACCACATGTGTGGGCTTTAATTTGCCTAAGCCCAACTTCTCATATACTAAAAATAGAAGCTAATTTACACTGGCTCCTAGATCTAATAAGGCTTTGTCAATGATGTGATCCCCAATGATGCAAGGGATTGTGGGGATTCAAGGGTCTTAGAATTTGGTTGGGGTTGCAATCGACAAAATTTGTTTCACTTTCTCTGCTAAAAAGACTTTCTTGGATAGGTGTCTCCTGGATTGTCTTTTATGGGTGCATAGTTCTTTTAAAAATGTGGCATAGGCTCGGACTTGTTTAATGGCATCAAGTAAAGGTAAATTGATCTTTACTTGCTTGAAAGTTTTCATCATTTCCTCTTCCTTGCCCTTTATCAAAAGGGGAAGGTGCTTGTAGTGCCTTAGGAAATGGCAAATGTGGCATTGCTCCCTCACTTGCAGCCTTAGCTAATGGAGCCTCTTTCTTTTTGATTTTTTTCTTTTCTTGAGGATCCTCATTTTCCTCTTTATTCACAGCTAATTGTTCCTTCAAGTCCACCACTGGTGGTCTTTGTTGTGTGATGGTAGAAATCACTTCATTTTCTTCCTCCAAGTTCCTCACAGGCTCACAACCCACTTGGTTGTCCACTAGCTTACCACTTCTCAAAGTTGTAACAGATTTGGCTTCCTCATAGGTGGAGGACCCACTACAAACTGCCTTCGTGGATTGTCCTGTGGTTGGCTGGGCAACTTTCCTCCCTCTCTCCTAGTCAGAGCATCAGACAGCTAACCAAGTTGGTCCTTTATCTTTTTGATGCTCTGGTTGTGAGAATGCACAGTTTGGGATAAGGTGTTCAAGTTCTGCAGTGAAGATAGAACTTGTTCCTCAAAGGGTGGTATTCTCATAGCTGCATGGGGTGCAGATTGCTGCATAGGAGGAGCTACAGGTTGGGCCATGGGTTACTGATACTGAGGTCTTGGGACATAATTTTCTCGATAGGGCTAAGCACTTCTGTAGGGCATGGGCTGTTGGGGCTGCTGTTGCTGGCTGGGGTATGCATCTTGTCGCCACCTCAGATTGGGGTGGTTCCTCAATTGATACCCGATGTGCGCGATTGCCCATAAGATAGCCGACCATATGCTCATTATAAAATCGGAAACCGTCAGCGGATGGGCATTCTTCAAGGGGATGAGCAGGGGACTGGCATATGGCACATGCCACCTCCACCCTAGCAGCCACTGGTGACTGCATTACTCCCATCAGCCTATCAAATTTCAGGGCTAGGCTGTCCACTTTCCTTTCCAACTCACTTGGCACACTCACTTCCTATATCTTCCCTCTTGAGGTATTCTCCTTCACCAATTTAGGAGGCTCTTAATCTCTTGCTAAGGTTTTCCTTTGGATAGAGTTCTCACTAATAATATCAAAGAGCTCCCATGCCTCCTCAGTAGTTTTATGGAGATAGGCGCCACCACAGGAAGCATCTATCATATCTCTGCTTTTAGCATCAATTCCCTGATAAAAGCTTTGAACCAATTGCCATTCAGAGATTTGATGGTGGGGGCATTTCTTTAGGAGTTCCTTAAATCTCTCCCAGGATTGATGAAAGTCTTCAGTTTGATCTTGGGTAAAAGAGATGATACCCTTCCTCAACTGGCTGGTTTTTGACATAGGGAAGAACTTGGCCAGAAATTGACATTGGAGATCACTCTAGGACTGAATGTTGTTGGGTGGAAGCAAGGACAACTAGGTCTTGACTCTGTCCTTTAATGAAAAAGGAAAGAGTCTCATCCTGGTGGCTTCCTCCCCCAAACCTGTGATATTAAATGTAGTGCACAGTCCCAAGAACTCATCAATGTGCTTGTAGGGGTCTTCTTTGGTCAGGCCATGAAATGAGGGCAACATTTGAATGATGGATGATTTTATCTCATAGTTTTCCTAAGCAGCTGGGAATTGAATGCAGAAGGGGGAATTATAAACCCCTGCTGTATTAAACTCCTTAAGGGTTCTCAACTGCTGTTGTTCACCCATTTCTACAGAATCAAATGCAACAGATGTGGGTGTAGTTGGTATGGATCTGAGAAGTCTTTCAACCTCTGGATTTAATGGAATAATATGAGGTTGCAGAGTTCTCCTACCAAACTTACAACACTCAGATTCTGAATGCAGAACTGATCCTCAACACAACAAGCAGAATCAATCAAATTTTCTAACTACTCTAACAAAAATTATCAACAGATCTAAAAAATAACAGGGGAGTAAAGGGATCCAAACTACGGAGCAGTCTCCAACACGATTCCCCTCTCACTGGTAGCCTTTGATCTGATGAAATGCACACAAAATACTAAAAAAAAAACAACACAACTTACAAATGTGGTTAGTAAAAATCAAATAAAAACTATAGATCTATGATCAAAACTTAGATCTATCAATTTCTAAACATGGCTCCCCGGCAGCGGTGCCAAAAACTTGTAGGGGTGTTTGCCTTCCCTCAAATGAGGGTCTAAAATCATCAATAAAACTAGGCAGAACACACTCACACAGACCTGCAAGTAATCAGGGTCTGTTGTAGCAAGTTTTACAAAGATGGTGAGTAAGGGAATGTCCACAGGGAGGTTGGTTTAAAAATATGATAAATCTCCATATCTGTATTAGATCTGGCACCCTAACTAGTGCTATGTTAGCTAAAAGACAGGGGAGAGGTTTAAAATGGATTGTCACTTAAGCTAAGCTAAGATTAAACATAGAATAACATGGATCGAGTTTTGGATCTTAGATCTTGCAGGGGAAAGAGGTAAAAAGCAGAAAATGGAGAAGAGTAGCTTGGAGATTGGTTTTCACTGAAATCATATTCAATTAATTATGCTTCGGAGGTTCAGAGCACACAATTCCCTCAACTGGCCATAAGCACAACTGCAGGGTATAAACTCTAATTCAAATCGCAGGATCCACTAGGTCTTAAGGCTATAATCTGTCCACTTTAATGGTCATAGACCATCCTATAGACTTTATCGAATCCATGGATTTCCAGCAGATGAATCCAATTGGATCCTGAGCTTGGACTAATCTTAAGGTTATGATCTGTCCACTTTAATGGTCACAGACCATCCTAGGGATCTCCTTAAGAGCTAAGGTCTCAATTAGAGCAATTAAAACCACTACAGATGCTGCAATTCCCAGGTCACTGACTCAAGGAATCACAGGAGTATCAAATCCAGAGAGATCGGGTGGTATGCAAGAGGCCTACCAGTTAAGTGAGTGAGCTGATTTACAGACTCCTCTACACAAATCCGATCGATCACCAAAGGGAACCAAAGGAACTTTAAATCTAATTAAAGCATTAAAAACAATATTAACATTGCAATCAACGTCACTCTATGATGGAAATACTCTCAGATCTGTAGTCTGTGCAGCTAGGAACCTACAATAGCACTCTTAACCTTACCCAATTATAGATCTAACTTCTCTCCTTACTACTCCAAGGGAATTAGCCAACCATGGTTGGGCTAAAGGAGGGGAAATAGAATTTCTCTACAAGCTCTAATCTCTAGAATTTGGCTCAAATCTAGATCCCCCCCCCAATTGCAATTGGGGGTCTCTATATATAGCTTTCTCCTTTATTTTTCCTGCCAAAAATCCCTTTTAGAAGATCCTTAGAGTTTGTTAGAGTTCTGTTAGAGCACGTGGGTCGGTTAGGGTTTCCTAGGGCATCTTCTGGAACCGTCGTGCCAGTCACCCAGTGCCTCGGGTTGCATGCAGCAGGTCACCAAATCATAACGTGTGCACTACTAAATTTCTGAGAAGCTCAGCACCCGATTTTGACAGGTTCAAGAAGCTTTCGACAGGTTCAAATATAGAATTTTAGTCCTTTTGCTAGGTTCTCAGTTTTATTTGATAGGTTGCGATAGGATGAGCTTTCTCTCAAAGTTTCAGCAGTCTCAGCCCTTGGCCTGGAGTATTCGACAGGTTGGAAGGACTCTTCGACATGTTGGAGACCCATTTCGACAGGTTTCACTTTGCATGCCATCATTTCGATAGGGTTGCTCTCACTCCTATCGAGAAGCTCAAGTACCCTTCGATAGGTTCTTTCCAGCGTCTTCATCTCGATAGGTTTTAAGAAACCATTCGATAAGTTCCCTTGACGCCTCAGGCGGGTTTTCGTTAGGAAGGTTTCTTCTTTCCTTTCAGCTGCTCGATAGGTTCTGAGATCCTATCAAACTCCTCAATCCACACAAATTCATCCTTCTTTTGCCTTCAGATCCTGTCGAAAGTTCTTCAACTGTACGAACTCTCCCTTTCTTTGCTTTCAGCTCCTATCGAAGTCTTCAGGTGACCAATCAATAGGATGTTCTCAGCCTATTCTCACTTCCTTCGTCTTACCCTGTTGTAGCCACGCGCTCCAATGGTTCATTGATGTGCTTCCCTCTGGTGTGCTGTTGTTGGGTTTGTCTTGTCCTGAGAGATGGCCCCTTTTTAGGCATTCTTGAGTGGTTTTCTGCATTAGTGTCCTCTTTTATTGCTGTCTACAAAATGCACTTGACAGAGGCTTATTTGTGTGCTCACAGGTCTATCAATGGTTATGTTAAAGGGTGAAAAGTGGCATTTTTCACCACTTAACACCTAGTCAAAGAGACCTCCCCGGTTCGATGACAGTATCGGTCAACTTCTTTTCAAAACTAATGCAGCAAATACCCATGATTGCTTATAGACCCATAATACTCATCTCGAAACCCAGAGAAGATCCATTACGTCTTGACGCTGGGGCATTTTTTTGAATTAGAAGAACAATCATGTCAGAAGCGCCGACTTGTCCACAAAGAAGATAAGAAACGATGAAGTTACCTCCCAGAAAGTACTACCGAAGATATTATACTGCCAATCCTATCACGCTCCTACACTAGGGCATTTTAATTTTTTATTGTTTTTATTATTATTTCAATCTTAGCTATTTGCTTTCCCTGCTACATTATTTTTATTTTTATTTCAAAAAAGAAAAAGATAAAGAAAAAAAGATAAAAGAGCACATATTCATCTTTTGCTACCAAACTCCGGTCTGAGACACTTACCTCCCTTGACAATTGGCAAGGGGGAGAATAAAACTATTGACAACATTACTTTCACATGTGCAGATAGGAGGTAACCATCAATCGTCACCGAGCCAGCTCAGGAAGCATTAAAGTTTCAATGACCGTCGATAGCGTTGAAGCAACTAAAAAAAAGAAGCAAAAGTAGACGCAAGAGGTAACTAAAAGGAAAAGAAACCAATCAGGTACATCTGAACCAAAAATCTCTCTATATATATATGTAAAAAATATTTCATTTCATTTTTACTTGTCACCGGGGGGCACCCCCCTATATATACAACACACACATACTATGAATATAAAAAATGCACACACACTTAATGCCTATGTTGTCATTGGGACGGTTGATCGCCGTTGTACCCAGCATCATCACCTTGGAGGTTCGTTGACTGGTCCTATAAAAATATAATCCCAGCACCCAGAGTCCTCGAAACCTCTAGACGACGGGGCCCCGCCATAGAACCCCCCTCACTGGCCTGAATAGCGGATCTCCTCGATCGCGAATGAAGAGGATACCTCGCAAGAACCTCACAAACAACGAATCCTCTCAAGCGTCACCCCTGACACGATCATGGGACGTGTAACAAGACTACTCGGCCGAGGAACCTGCAGCCCTCGACTCTAACCCACCAAGCTGACGAGTCAACCTATGTATCCTCCGCTCATTCCTCATCAGACGATACTGCAGCCCATCTAGGGATGCCTGCATCTCTGCCCGCATTATCTGACGCGTCACCTCTAATGCCTCAGTCTGAGTCCTTTGTGTAGCCATCATCTCAATAACCAGGACCTCAGAACTCGGCGTCTCCCTAAGGACTCGTCTCACCTCGTGAATGGCACGTGCTCGCGTCACCTCTAGGAGCACCTCCTCAAGCTGACAGACCTGCATAACCACACCAAGTCAAAAGAAAACTAATATATGTACATCAACCAAACAGAAAACTTTGAAAAGAAGAGAACGATACCAAGGCTAGCCTCTCCTCCAGGAGTCGCCCATCCGTCTCAGCAGTCATCGGATCAGCAGGAGGCACGGAAGGAATAGCGAACATAGGCGACTGCAACAAGAATAAGCAAATACATCAGAAAAATACTATAATGACAAATAAGCTACGAACACAATAACTAAGACATACATGAGTAGGAATAGGAACAGACTCCTGAGGGGGAGCATCGGGAGCAGAGTCTGAAACAGCATGCACAAAGAACCAAACAAACCAACATAAAATATATTAGAACAAAATAAAGATAAAATAACCTAAACAAAATTATGCCACAAAAAAAACTACACCTGACTCTCTGGCCGTAGAGAGCCAGTAGTCGCCTCCCTCACCTGAAGATCCTCGCCAACTCGGCGCTGAATACCATATGATATTAGTAAGCTACTAAGAAAGCAAAACAATGACACCCAACAAACTAATACAATGACACAAATAAGATAAAAGATTGAATGGAACTTACCCAGTGATCTTGCTCGGCCCGAAGCTGAGCCATTGACGGATCAAATGCCAGAATGGAACCTCCAGTAGCTAGCTCAACTCTCTACGAATAATAATAAACACACCAGTTTACAAGCTCACAATGCTAACAATTAACAAAATTATATTTGTAAAGAGTGATCTTGCTTCGCATTACTCTTTGCTGCAGCAAATATACTGCTCTAGTTTCGTTCCAGCTAGCTTTCTAGTATTGCACAACTTAATAAAATCATTCAGCAGTGAACTCCTTATGGGTTGTACTTCATCAACTAGCATTCAACAGGTTCAACCTTATAGATGTGAACTACTCAAACTCCTCTCTGTACCCTGCACAGCTCAAATGGATTCATGTTGTGGCTTCTTCATCCATGCCTATGCTATTGTATCATTCAAGTGTTGCTGATGCTGCTGCTTTCCTCAAGAGATTGAAGAGTCATTTGCTGGAGAAAACCCAAAGCTCTACTCGATAAGGTGCAACATGGAAGCTGAACTATATGGCTGCACAGCTGATGCATGGGTGCAAGGTGGACTAAGCAGTCCACTAAGGAGGTGCTGCAGAAGTTGAGGCCAAGTGCACTTCCTTATCAACAAGCCATAGCCCGCTCTTTCCAACTCTCTCTTTTTCAACTATTGATTGGTGCTAAACTCCTCTAAATGGCACTTTTTAATGGAAACCTGCACTAAGGATGTAATTAACCCTTTGCTGCAAAACATCACTAAAAACAATTAAAAGGGGTAGAAAGTTGCAAAAATCAGTGATTGACACACCCCTAAACCTAACCTTTGCTATTCCTCGAGCAAAGTGAAATTTAAAACGACTAATCCTATGAAATTAAATGCCACTTTCATAGGGAACACGGGTGCATTTGGCGCATGCACCAAGCCTTTTAAACCCCTAGGTGATCCCTAGTGGAGGAGTGGAGTCTCCTAAGGGTTTTCAGTGAAGGTATCCCCAAACTTCTCCAACAAAATTAGTTAGTACTAATGCAACATACTAAAACAGATTTTAAGTAAATAAAATAAATTCCACACCATGTCCATTCAGTTTTAGAGGATTTTTAGTAGAAAAAGCACCAGTTCAAAACCTGAAATTCTGTTGTAATTCCTTCATTATCAATCAGTTCATGTCAAAGCGTTATGCCTGAAAATTAATGCAGAGTTCACCTTTAATTTAAGAATTATGTTTTGATAATGCCCCAAACAAATCAGATTTCAGACCCAAGTCTTACCAGAGCTGTTAACTCACAACAAGAATAGAAGGGTGCATCATTTCACACAGCTCAAGAGCAGTTACAACCCTCAAATAGGACTGTAAGCATGAGCATAGGCAGTGCTCTAATTTTTGAAAATTTTTAACTCTTTTCACCATAGATCAAACAAATCCTCATCTAAGCATGACATCTCAATCCATTTCAGAGCAGTAGGGTCTTTTTATTGGGTTGTAATGTGGCTTATGGGTGAAATTTGTAAAAGAATAAAGGGGTAAAATGGGATTCAAATTTGAGAAATCAGCCAGGTAAGGAGGTGATTTGCAACTCAACCTTCTTCATTTCAGCACAATTCCATTTACTTCTTGAACTTTTGATATGAAGTGATCAGTTTCTAATCCTCTTTTCAGTCTTTCAATGAAATGACTTCTCTTTCTCATTCTTTTTCTTTGATTTTCTGTTTTTCCTCCTTTTTTTTGTATGTTTTTCTTTTCTTTTTTTTCTCTTTTTTTAATGGGTTGGAATGCCACAATACCACCAACTGTGCTTTCTTCTCTTTCAACAATCCTCGAACCTTGCTCCTCTAACCTCACTTCTCCTTCTATCTCCTGATTCCTCAAATTGAGGGTGAGCTAAAATAGGTCAAAAGATTTTGGGTTCAAATTTTCTGGTTTTTATCAAAGAAATACTAGGATTTTTAACGCTCAAATGGTGTGTATCAAGGGTAGTTCAAAGGTGGGACATTTTAAGCTCAAATTGTCCAAGGAATGGCCTTACTTCATGTCCTCACTATCATGCATGCTATCAAGCTATTTCAACTTGGATTTGCCTAACTTCTAGTGATCGAAACTAGATCCAATCAATCCTTAAGAGTAGAAAAATTGCCAAGACACTCTTCAAAGAAATATTTTTTTTTTTTCAAGCCCAAATCTCACTGGGTATGGCCTTCCATCAAATTTTTTGTGGTGTATCCTTACAGTTTTCTCTCATTTCAGGTTCACTAAACATCATTTTTTTTTTTTAATTCCTGACATTTGCTTCATAAAAAATGTTAAAACTACAGCTCATTTTAGTTTGAAAAAGTTTTTAATTTCCTCTTTTCCAAAAATCAAGTGGGAAATCACTTTATTTTCAAAAACGTTTTCAACATAGCTGCACTAGCATTAACTCATTTCATTGGCACACCTATCATACCCCCAAACCTAAGATAAACATTGTCCTTAATGTTCTAGATAATGAGACACTAGGGGCAGCAGGGTAAAAGAAGAAAAAAATTAGGCAGAAAAATTGTAGCTATGTATAGCAGAAAACAATAAAAGAAAAATTGAACACATGAGCAAGAAAATGAAAAAAAATGATATACCAGTGCAGGAAATTACTGATAAAATAGAAAAAATAACAAAACAAAGCTAGAACTACTATAAAAAAAAATCTAATAATTGCATGTATGGACAGAAAAATAAAACGACTGCTATGCAAATGAAAGGAAACTATTGCTAATAACAGAAAAATAGTAAAAACAAAGTAAGGAACTGAATACAAAGCTACAAAAAAAATAGAAAAGTGTTGATACAAAAACAAAGTTGTAGAAAAAAAATAGGAAAACAAAGTTAGAAACTAACTATAATCCCAGGAAAATGCCAAAAACTAAGTGAAACTAGGACACATTAGCCTAAGAAAGAAAAATCAGCGATCTAAAAACAGAATTTTAAACTAAAATTTCTAAAACTGAAAATCCTAAGAGAAAATCCAAATCACCTGTGCCACAAGAAACCCCTTTTGCCTGCCTGTGTGTTTTAGCTATGGATGCGTATGAATCAATAAAATTTGGTAAAATAATGTCAGCATGGATGTACACAATTGAAAACAGGATTCATACACAGTTGAGACCTATTAATGGCGAAAAATCTTGAAGGAAAATAAAATCAATGGCTCCATTAAATTTTCTAAATAAAGGTAAAGGAAAATAGCCCATCTGGAAAAAAAAAAATTTATGATTTTATATTTTTTTACTTTTTTATGTGTTTTTTATCAGCCCGAGCTCCAAAAGAGCCCTTATTTACTACTGCTGAAAATTAATAAAAAGACAAATTAGGAATGCCTATTTGTTTTTACATTTTCTTTTATTTTTGTATTTGGTTTTGTAAAAAAAAATAAATCAGCATGCCTAAAAGACAACAGAAATTATAATCAAAACAAACATTAAACACAACAGAATTGCTGGTTTTAAAGAATTCAAAAGTAGAAAATGAGTGCAAAGGAGAAAGAGGATGCAAACTCAAGCAGATCTGCTCCTGCTCCAATCCAGATGCTCCTTGTTTGGCAACTGCTCCAGATCTATAAAAGTTAAACAACTGCAGTAGTGCCTTAGTCAAGCATATTGAAAAAAATAGAAAGAAAAACTCAAACTACAACCTCATTTCTGCAAAAATGCAAAAGACTACAGTAGCATTTATTCAAACATCTAGAAGGCAGAAAATAAAAACTCACAGAAATTAGAAAATCTGTTGTAGTAAAATAGGTTTCATGGACAAAAACTGCAGCAGACATTTAATCAAACATGTGGAATGCACTCTAAAATTTTAAATACTAATCAACAATAAAAACTAAAAAAATCAGATCTACAAAAAATGAAAAACTCAGATCTACTATCTAGATCAAAACTTCCCGGCAGTGACGCAAAAAACTTGTTGGGGAATTTCAGTGTGCTGATTATTGTGTAATGATAAAAATAAAAATAAAGTAAAACAGAGGATGGATTCAGCACATCTAAAATATCCTATACCTCCAAGGTACGGGTCCTTTGTAGCAAGTTTTAATGAGTAAGAGTTTGTCCCACAGGGACAAACTCCAGATCTGGTAATTCTAAGGAAAAAGAGAGCTTTTCAGGTGTCACTAGATCTAATTATATAAAACTGAAATATAAAACTAAATCTAAAAGATGGAGGAAGATGTATGGAGAAATAAAGATCAAATGGTGAGAAATAGACAGCTAGGGCCTGATTTTCATTGCAAAACAGATCAAGATCTGAGGATATGCAGCCATCCTTCATTTGGCTACAAGAACAAATGGAAGGAATAAGAATCTGATCTAGACTGGTGGTTTAGATTCATCTTAAGGCTATGATCTGTCCACTTCAATGGTCATAGATCATCCCATATATTTCCTCCATCCCTGGTTTGGATTGATCTTATGGCTATGATCTGTCCACTTAAATGGTTACAGATCATCCAATAGATTTCCACCATTCCAATGGCTTTGATCAGGTCAAGATAATCACTACAGATGTTGTGGATGCAAGGCCATAGGCACAGACACCCACAGGCATATCAAACCCAGGGAAATCAGATGGTCATCAAGAGATCTACCAGTTAAGTGGGTGAGCTGATTAATAAACTCCTCTTCACAAATCCGATGGAGAATCTAATGGGACCACAAGATTTATAGATTTAACTAAGTTTTAAAATCAACAATTTATTGCTTTAAACAAAACAACTTATAATAAACTTGTTCTTAGATCTGTAGTCTATGC
Organism: Chloranthus sessilifolius; assembly: GCA_021018995.1. Lineage (NCBI taxonomy): Eukaryota > Viridiplantae > Streptophyta > Magnoliopsida > Chloranthales > Chloranthaceae > Chloranthus > Chloranthus sessilifolius. The sequence continues at coordinate 45,736,965 of CM037592.1, forward strand.
ATCGATCCACATTTCTTCATGCCAAATTTACAATTAAAAACCAGATCTGAGCTGCTATCTAGATCTAATCCAACAGGCTGGATTAGAGAGAGAAGGGGGAAGAGGAAAGAAAAATAAAACCTAAAACTAAACCTAAATGAGTTAAGGAGAACTCAGGCTATTCCTTTGTTCCTACTTTCCTTGCTGAAGAAAAATAGCAGAATAGATGGGTATTTATACATATTCATCAATCCATGTGCCTTGAGTTGCAGCCAATCGGAAGAGACGATTCCAGTTTTAGCTTAATCTTTGTTTAAGAGTTTCAACCAATCAGAGAAGAGATAGGGATCTGGTTTTGTTTGTGCCCAGCTGAAGCTAACTTGCATTCCCGCCAAAAATTAGCTCACACCCATGTGCAAAATTTCCTATGCATTGGAGTTCCCAATCTGCCCTTGTCAACCACAAAATACCTGCTACTCATCTTTATACTTGTTGTCCGTAAAATGGACCCAAGCTGCCCCTGCTGTCGATTACTCTTTCCAGTTGCACACCTCAAGTGATTGCATCTAAAATGCTGAAAACATACTCCAAATTAACATTCCATTGGCTGCCCCAAAATACCTCTGCTGACATTATTTCCAAGCAGCCGAAAATGGAGTCCGTTGTTTTATTACCAAAGCAACTTTCCACTAGAATCTAATTTGATGAACTGTTGGGCCTTGAAAATATTCAATCGCATAGCTGCAATTGCAGCATCCTCGATAGCTAAAACTTCAATGGAAATTGACAGGCCTGAGGTGGATCAGCTTTGAACAAGTATCAACTGCAGCATGATAATATCAGTTTACCAAATCATTTTTGCAGGTTTTTATAGCAGCAGGCTTCAGGTTTATCCCATGGAGTTTGTTGATGTTTTCGAGAGGATGGCTGCGGGAAGGGAGCTGCTGAGATGAAATGCTCGAGAGGTTTAAAGGGTGGTTGCAACTGTAATGTGTAACTCGACAGGATAGTGGTTGACAGGTTCATTTGGTAGGAGCTACAAGTTGTTGATAGGATTGAAGTGCATCTTTTTAAGCATTCGATAGGATTAGATCAATGGCTGCATTTCGATAGGATGAAACTTGCAGTCCAAGGGACCCTTCGACAGGTTGGGGCTGGCTGCACTAAATCCATTCGACGGGATTAGATCAATGACTGCCCAACTATTCGACAGGATGAGCTGCTGTTTGACAAGTTTTGGTGAGGCTTTGAAGACGATGGTCGACAGCTTCAAATGTGCACATCTTCTCGATGGGATTCTGCAAATGGAATTGAGAGCTTGCTGATCAAGAGGTATGTTGGAGCTTTTAGTAGGTGCAGTCGACAGGTTTCAAGGTGCAAAGGCCTGCATGTTGACAGCTTGGAGAAATAGTTGGTGCAATTTGAGAGGTTAGACGGAGGCTGGAGGTTTGGCATCTCGACTGGTTCGGATATTTAAGCGGTAAAAAGGCTCTGTGGTCTAGTTTTCAGTTGGAGCTATGCATGCAAATTGTCGACAAGTTTGGGCTGCTGGGTATCCCCTCGGCAGGATGGATATTTGTTGCAATTAGGTTTCGTGAGGATGGATGGGAGCTGCAAATGCATTTCGAGAGGTTCCTTTAGAAGCTCATCCACTCGATAGGATTGAAGTTCCCTTCTTGGAGTTGGCTGAAGGTGCACATGCATGAACCATTCGACAAGTTCTATAGTAGCTGTGATTTATATAATCAACAGGTTCATGGACTGCTCGAATTGGGGGAGCCTGTAGGTTGAATTGCTCGATAGGTGGAGAGGATGGCATGCTGCTCTTTTAACTTGAACCATTCGATAGGATGGCAGCAGCATTGCTGTAGCTTTAAGGGATACTTTCGACAGGATTGAAGGCTCTAGTAGTCGATAGGATTGAAGTGCAGGGATGCAGTAAGGTGTTGACAGGTTGGAGTGCAAGAGGGAGCTTCTCGACAAGTTTGTATGGGACGATGGGGTTAGAGACCCATTCGAGAGGTTGGTTCTGGAAGGAGTTCTGCTCGATAGGTGCAAGCTTTAGCTTCAGTCTTGCTTGATAAGTGCAAGGATTCATTCGTGGGGTTGGTTTTCTTCCTCATTGCATCACTGAACTAGTCGAGAGCTTCGCATCACTCTTTGCTGTAGAAAATATACTGCTCTAGTTTTATTCCAGCTGGCTTTCTAGTATTGCACAACTTAACAAAATCATTCAGCAGTGAACTCCTTGTGGGTTGTACATCATCAGCTAACATTCAACAGGTTTGACTTTATAGATGTGAACTGCTCAAACTCCTCTCTGTACCTGCACAACTCAAATGGATTCATGTGGTGGCTGCTTCATCCATGCCTATGCTGTTGTACCATTCAAGTGTTGCTAATGCTGCTGCTTTCCTCGAGAGATTGAAGACTCATTTGCTGGAGAAAACCCAAAGCTCTGCTCAATAAGGTGCAACATGGAGGCTAAACTATATGGCTGCACAGCTGATGCATGGTTGCAAGGTGGATTAAGCAGTCTACTAAAGAGGTGCTGCAAAAGTTGAGGCCAAGTGCACTTCCTTATCAACAAGCCATAGCCCACTCTTTCCAACTCTCTCTTTTTCAGCTGTTGATTGGTTCTAAACTCCTCTAAATGGCACTTTTTAATGGAAACCTACACTAAGGATGTAATTAACCATTTGCTGCAAAACATCACTAAAAACAATTATTAAATACTCTAAGGCTCAGCAAAAGCTAGGTTAAAAGGTGTAGAAAGTGACAAAAATCAGTGATTAACAATCTCGCTTGGAGAGTCCAATCGGAGACTTCAGGGAGCATTGGTTGGGAAACACATCCCACCACTTTTTAATCCTTCTCTTCCACTATCTTCACCTCCTCCACCACCGCCTGCTCAACGCTGCCTTCACTACTCCCTAAAAAGGATCGATGTGAAGACAAGCACACTCATTCTCAATACCGCCCATTCTCAGAAAGACGCCACCTACGAGCATCACCTCAAGACGGAGATCACACAAAATAATGAACATAGGAAGAAACGACATCGCAATCAGACGATTAGATCGCCCAATATCACTAAAACACAAATTTTAGAACACAAGATATCCAGAAAATGTGAAAACTCGAGACTAAACCAGAGAACGAAAAACAAATGAAAGCTCTATTACTAATATAGAGTACAGACTTAATCAAGCGCTTGAACACATGCGCTTAACTTGCTCACGCACCACACACACTGCGCATAATCCAAACACATGCCACCACACAAACGGTAAAATAAACCATTACCCGCGTAATCTGGGCGATGCTCCGATCGCACGCACTACACGAACTGTGTAAATTTATCAAATGACACAGTGCTGTTGCGCGACCTAAAAAGTCACCCGTACACTGAAGTAGTGACGCTCCAATCATGCACTTATATTATAACACATAATATAATCGCACGCACACTCCCACCGCTAAATGACCCCTCAAGCCTAAGATGGCATACCCTAAAATAGGCGTGCAATCTCATTGAGCGACCTAAAATAGGCACGCAATACCTGACTTTAAATGAAATCTACACCCTCAAGATTCTTTTGTCCTATCGCGGTCAAGATTCTTTTGTCCCATCGCATAGCCTCATAGGCTATTCCAAGAAAAAAAGAGTTACTCACCCGTCCCATCGCGTACCCCTTACATGAGAAGGAAGCATTGACAACACCTATTCCCATCGCGATAATGTGTACACATGTGATATCACCTTAGTATCCAGTCGCTTCAATACCCTGCCCTCACATCCCATCGCGAGAAGTCGAAAGCAAATCTCCTGAGAACGCGAGCATGCCACCGCTAATTATGCTTAGTTGACATCCAATCGCGAACATCACTACCAAAAAAAGCCTCCGATAGCACATGCCATGCCGTATGATGAAAAAAGGGAAAGATTGATCATGTCCCATCACAAAAGCAAAGGACTCTGTCTCTCTCCTTAATTAATCCCCAGGTCCCATCATGATATCATTTTTCCCAAGACATTGAATCACAACCACCAAGCCCTACCACATCAGCCAAAGGGAAGGAAGAAATCTCCCAAGTCCCATTGTGACATCACATCCGGAGCACTGCATCACAGTAATTGCCACAAAGTCCCATCGTAGTACCATCGCGACACTTTAACATCACCAGACCTCACAAGCCATGCACAATCTAGGTAAGTATCACCCCCAATTAAGTACTACCCATTTTTCAATTACTCAATATTGCAAATATATATAGTTAGCTATGATTAAGTCAAATATTTTCAAAACCCGTCTCTCTCGACTCGCGAATCACTATAGTCCTCCCATAAGAGACAATCATAAGTATTCTTCGACTAGGTTAGGCGGAGTATCTGGCATGCCAAGTATCGTCTTGACAACCACAATAATGGTCGAGTCCACAAATCCTCTACCGATGGATCTGCTCAACGATGTCTCAGAAGCCACGTTTTATTTTATTTTACCACTGAATTGATCTGAAGTTAAAATTCCTAAAATTTCAAAATTTAAAAACCCCCTTTATTTCAAAAAATAAAAACCTTTACTTCACAAAACGAAAAGAAAAAAGGTAAAAAAAAGAAAAAGAGAAGCAAAAAAAAGAAGAACAAAGCAACAAGATAAATAAACCCAACTCGCCCTTCTTTAAATACCAAAAAAAAACTGATTAAGAGCCCCATCACCCGTGCATAATAAATTACACTTGATCCTGACCTTTAACTCCTAAGACTGCCTGAACTTGTAATCAAGCACATATTCCACTATGCAGAATTGGATCGAGCGCATATGCCACTATGCAAAATCATTTGTTCAAACACATTAGCACTAGAATTCCAAACATAGAGGCTAACTCTAGACGAATCAAGTGCATATCCCATTGCCCAGAATTCAATTGAGCACACCTCACAAGACCCCCTCCTCAATTACCAGCCCAAACCAGCCATTCCCCTGGGAAATTGAATATTAAATATATTAAATCTAAGAACTTACAAACGCCTATTAGAAAAGGAACGCCTGACGCGCATTGGTGTAAGCAATGACACGCCCAGTCTGACATGACTTGCAAAAGGCTTCTATATTACATGATACTTCATTTTATTATTATCGATCTTTGGACCTTATTTTGGATAATTGATTGACGCCCCGGTACCTTGATTGTATAAAACCCATTTGTTTGCCCGCGCCATGCGGCGGGATGTGCCATGCACCCACAGACCCAGAATGGGCCCTTCGATAGCTAATTCATATCAACATCGCCAATTCACATTTATGATTCCTCAAGAGAAACGAGAAGATACCTTGAATGAGGGGTGTCTACTTCTTCGACACGTTCTTACTTCGCAAGAGCGCGCCGAAGAGGGGCATCTGTAGACACCCCCATTTTGCCCTCTCAGAATATACAATTTTGTTCGGTCAACCATTGACCTCATAACCCTAATGTGGGACCATGCACTAAAACAATAGTACATGGCTAAACACAGGCTGAAACGATAGCTACGTGGCTCAGATCCAAATGTAGGTAGACTATATACTGAAACAATAGTATATAGTCGAAATACAGACTGAAATAATAGTTTTGCATTTCAGGCTAGAGACAGACCCGGACAACCCCGAATTAAGCCCCAGAAACCTCGCAGGTAATTCGATTGCATGCCATACAACAAACGCACAATCAGTCCCCCTTTAAGACACAAACTTCCTTTCCCAGACCATCTCGAGACTCGATCACACATCCGAAATCAGACGCGCAATCGGATTGAGCACCCGATCATCGACGTGCAATTAGCCTATGCTCGACCGAGCCTCACACTCCTTGTTAAGACCTGAAAAGTACCACTTTTCACCCCTTAACTTAACCTTTGAGTAGACCCTTAGCCATTTAATAAGTTCTTGTTAAGTGTTTTATGTAGGTAATAATCAGTAGTGAAACAAGGCTAGGAATCCTGCTAAGGAGCCTATTTTGGCACCAGAAGTCCCTCAGAAGGATGGACTCTGAATCCAGACCTGGAATGAGCCTCGCGTAGTCCAACTGAGCTTCCCAAGACTTTACAACAACTACTCACGCAGCTCTCGTGAAGCTCAAGGGTAGAACACATCATGCAGTCTCGCGCAGTTCAAAGCAGGCCTCTCTCTACCTTGCACAGCTCGCTCAGAACGGCTGAGGAGAGAGAGCTTTAAGAGACTCCTCGTGAAGCTGTCGCCCAGTGGCTACAGGATGCAATTATCAGAAGAGAACTCCTCACACAATTCTTGTGCCATTCAAGAAGAAAGCATCCTCGCAAAGACGGAGCCATCCTCGCGGAGATCAGTCAAGACATGAAGCCTCGTGCAGCTCAGAACTCCTTAAAGCCTCATGAGGAAACTCGTGAAGTTCATTGAAGAAAAGTGCTCGCGAAGTTATCACGCTATTCAAATCTGTCCTCACGAAGATCAACCCAGCGATCGCACAGCTACCTCGCGACTGCTTGTAATCCAACCCCGTGACATCTGAGGCTTTGATGTCTACTCAACCTCGCGACTACCTGAAGAGCAAACCAAGGCAACCTTGCGATGGTTGAAGCTTCAATATCAAATCATCCTCGCGAAGAGCAAGAGCTTCCATGCGACAAGTCTGGGAAATAAAGGGGCTACCTAGCGAAGCTCTGAACTTCAACTTCCATCTCTTCAGTAGAGGGCCTTCTGGGAATTTCCAGTGATTAGGGCATGCACTCTCACGCTCAAATCTTCATGCACGCACCCCAAGGCATCCAAGGATCACTATTTGCCCACGTGGCATCATTAAAATTAGGGTTTCCCTAACCCTAATGCGCCGCCACACCACTGCTATATAGACCCATACTTAGCTTAGATTAAAAAAGGAGGCTGAAAATTCCTGGAATAGCTGGGAACACATCTCATTTCTTGGAGACTTGATCTGAGATCATTTTTCTTTTCTTTTTATAGCTGTAAGTAGTTTTCTTTTTCTTTTCCCTTCTCTCCATAGTCCAGCACTTGCTGGCTATGTCTTTGTATGCTTTTTGAACTAGATCAATGAAAGTTTTGTAATAGGATTTGTACTCTGTGGGATTTGTGTTTGAATGTGAGATGCTCTGTGCAAGGCTGCTGCCTTGTGATCCGCCATTGCTTTGGCTATGATTCCAAGTAATAGACGACTGATTCTAAGGGCCACTCAGATCCAAGTGACCTGTGTGTCTGGGCTATCATGGTCATATACAGCCTTAGCCCCACCACAGGACCCACTAGATCTGAAATCCCCATGGGAGCTTGAGCTGGTAGCCTTGTAACCATGATGGTGGCAGCGATATTCTTGTTTTGTCTTGTGCTCCGTGAGGAGGATAGCCTCTGGGATAGTCTGTGACCATTTAAGTGGACAGGTTATAGCCTTAGGGTGATTCTAATCCACTGATCCAAGATGGATCCTTCTTCTTTACACCTGAGTTTGTAGAAGCCTGGTGGGAGATTATACAGAGGCAGACTCCCCTACATTTGGATAGATCCGCTATTAGATGTTAGATCTGATCTGGTTATAGAGATTATAGGCTTGTGACTGAACCATTGAAGCCTCACTCTTGCAATGGACAGCTAGATCGAAGGTTGTACTCAATCTCTTATTAGTTCTATGTGTCTGGGCTATCATGGTCCTATACAGCCTTAGCCCCATATTTAGAGCTTTAGAGGTTGAGGTTCCCTATGGATTCTTGAGCTGGTAGCCTGGATGAAATAGTGCCTACAATGATTAACTTGTTTTGACCCATCCCTGGATTGTGGTTCCCCTATGGGATAGTCTGTGACCATTCGAGTGGACAGGTTATAACCTTAAGGGATTGAATCATGGTAGAAAGATGGGTTGGATCCTTTCTCCTCAGAGGTGATAATGTAGCCATTGGACAGGATTTCTATAACATTAGATCTGAATCTGAGTTATAAAGCTCCTCTGATCTAGGCTCAATGACATACTTCTCACCCTTTTATATTTATTTTCCACACTCCATCCATCCTCTCAACCCTTTCTGTAGTTTAGATTACCTAGAATAAGTGACCTTAAACTCCCCTCCTTTTTAGGACTGCCAGATCTGTAGTCAGATCTGGAGGGACTACTAGAGATGGCTCCCTTCGAGCCGTAGATCACCTTTTCCTGTGGGACAAACTCTTACTTATCAAAACTTGCCACAATGGACCCTGTATCTTGCAGGTCTAGGATTTCTTAGTTGTGCTGATTCCATCCCCCATTTTATCTTGATTTTAAATTTCTTTTACCACAACCAATAAAGCAAGCACACACTCAGAAATCTGCCAACAGTCCTTGACCCCTAAGTTTCCTCAATTAAACGCTTTGAAAGTGGTGCTTAATTGGATTGCGTACCCCAAATTGGGAACACAATTAGCCCTAACGCTATTAGGACTAGGAAAGTCGTTGAGCAAGTCAGTCGGTCGCTCACTGAGTCAGTGATCGACTCAAAGCGATTAAGCGCCGAGAAACTGGCACATAATTCAGTTAAATGCCTATAAAACGATGCATAATTGAAGAAAAACCTATAAAAGATATTTTTCCTAATTCGCCCAAGAGGTTGGCAAAATTTTGAGAGAGAACGAATTTTTTTTGGGATTCTGAAACTAGAAACTCCGAGGACAAACTCATAGAGCAACCTAATCATGGTTTCGAGATTCAAGCATCGAATCTTTGAAATTTCTCACCACAGCCCCGGTTGTTGGTAAAAATCTTAGTTTTAGACTTAGAATATTTCTCATAGTTTCCATTATTAGTTTTAATTACTAGAAGCTTTTTGTTTTGCCCCAAGAAAGAATACTTTAATGTTTCTGGGAGCTGTTTCAGCTCCAGCTCAGGGGACTTTCAATGGAAGGCAACAAAGCTGCCTCTGTGGTTTGAGGAAGGAGCAGCAATATAGGTTTCTAGCTGGAACACTACAGAAGGCCCACAAAAGACTCTATTTTGGTGATGTCTTCTGTCATGAGAACTTTGGCCTCCTCCTCAACCATACTCTAAAAATTTTTCAGGTTTTCAGTAACATTATCCCAATCCAGTAGATTGGATAATTCTTCTTCCACAAGGCCATCAAGTACATCTATTGCACATCAGTCCTCAATGTCCATCTGAGGTTGCCTAGCATCATTGTACGCATTTAATTGGGCCTCATGTTCCCAAAGGTCACCTCCATCACCCCTGACCTGCATTGAATGCAAACATTTGCAGTGGCCAAGAATGGCCTTCCAAGGATGACAGGAATTATGGTTTTACTTTTACAAGGTTCCATGTCCAAAACTAGGAAATCAGCAAGACTGTAGAACTTATCTACCCCCACCAAAACAACCTCCACCACACCCACGGGTCTCCTCTTAGACCTATCAGCTAGCTGGAGCACAACTGATGTGGATTTTAGCTCCCCCAAACCTAGCTCCTCATACATAGAATATGGGAGCAGGTTCACACTGGCCCCTAAGTCCAAGAGGGCTTTACTAATGGTATGGTTTCCAATTATGCAGCGGATAGTAGGTACCCCTGGGTCCTATAGTTTCTCAGGTGTGGCAATGGACAAAACTGACGCAACATGCTCAACAGTAAAAACCTTTTTGGACAACTGTACCCTTGGCCAAATGGCCCGGAACCACTAAGGCCCAATGGGCCAGACCCACCATGGCCCAATAGCCCAAACCCAAAAAATCTCAATGGTACAAACCTCCCAAGGCCTTATTGCCCAAACCCCTCCAAATTCCCTACCTTACATCCAAGCCCAGCAAGGCCCAACCCTTGGACCCTCACACCCATACCCTCCACAATTCCTTCAATACCTCCACCACACGCAAGCCTCACACCTAGCCCAAGGCAGGAGCCAGACACCTATCCTTCATTAACACCAATTCACCCATCCCCATAGACCACAACGCCATCTCCAAACATCCGCTCAAACACAGTGGCCCCATCAGGGCTTAACCCAAAATCCAAATTCCACTCATCCTATCACTCCTTAGAACCTTCCTCATATCCAATGGTCCTACCAGGCACCTGCCCAACCCATTCAGAATCAACGGGGTAACTCACCCCTCCACCGTATGTTGATAAATAATATGACGAAGATGAGGTCAGATATAGTGGGGCCTATGCGGGGGCATTCACCAACTTTCATCCCCCACCAGAAGCAACTGAGAAGTTAGGGGGAACTGAGATACATGCCATAGAATTCTTAGATCTGTGCCTTTTTGCTGAGGTACCACTACCACCCAAATTTAATGCCATTGCACACCTCAAGTACTAGTGTGGGGACATGTGCCAACACGGCAGAGATGAACGACTCCTCATCAAAGTGTTATAGAAGAGTCTTACATGCCCAACTTTGAGATGGTTTACTTCTCTTGAACCATCCATGATTAAAACATGGAAAGATCTGACCCACCTATTCTAAGAATAGTATGTCTACAACATAGATATTGAACCCCACAAGTAAGATCTAGCCCGACTAAAGCAGAAGCTCGATGAAGCATTCAGTGACGACCTGTTAAGACCAGAAAAGTACCACTTTTCACCCCTTAACTTAACCTTTGATTAGACCCTTAGCCACCTAATAAGTTCTTGTTAAGTGTTTTGTGCAGGTAATAATCAGCAGTGAAATAAGGCCAAGAATCCTGTTAAGGAGCCTGCCTGGGCACCAGATATCCCTCAAAAGAATGAACTCTGAATCCAGACCTGAAATGAGCCTCGCGCAGCTAACCCAAGATTTAGAGTATTCAGGAGAAATATGCCTCACGCAGTTCAACTGAGCTTCCCAAGGCTTTACAGAAACCTCTCGCACAGATGAATGACTGAAGAGCTTCAGAAACTCAAACTCGCGCAGCTCTCGCGAAGCTCAAGAGTAGAACACATCACACAGTGTCGCGCAGTTCAAAGTAGACCTCTCTCAATCTCGCACAGTTCACTCAGAATGGCTGAGGAGAGAGAGCATCTGAAGATTCCTCGTGCAGCTGTCACACAGTCGCCGTAGGATGTAATTATCAAAAGAAGAATGCCTCACGCAGTTCTCACACCATTTAAGAAAGAAAACATCCTGGCGAAGGCAATGCCAATTTCGTGAAGATCAAGTGAGACATAGAACCTCACGCAGTTCTGAACTCAGAAGAGCCTCATGAGGCAACTCGTGAAGTCCAAGTAAAGAGAAGTGCTCGCGATGTTCTCGCACTGCTGCCCAGCGAAGACCGATCCACCGCGCAACTTCTTGAATTTCAACCCCGTGACACTTGAGACTGTGTTTTCTATTCAACCTCGTGAAGCCCAATCCAACGAGAGCTCAACTCTCTATCGTGCGACTGCCTGAAGAGCAAACCAAGGCAACCTCACGACGGCTGAAGCTTCAGTGTCAAATCATCCTAGCAAAGAGCAAAGTGCTACCACGCGATAAGTCTGGGAAACTACAGCTACCTAGTGAGGCTCTAACCCTAAACCCCTATCTCTTCAGCAGAGGACCTTCTGGGTATTTCTAGCTATTAGGGCACGCACTCCCATGCTCAAATCTCTGTGCATGCACCCCGAGGCATCCAAGGATCATTATCAGGCCACATGGCATCATTAAAATTAGGGTTTCCTAACCCTAATGCACTGCCACCCCACTGCTATATAAACCCATACTTGAGCTTAGGTTTAAGCATTTGGGAACCCATCTCAGATCGTTTTTCTTTTCTCTTTCTTTTTAGTAGTAAGTAGTTTTCTTTTTCTTTTCCTTCTCTCCATAGTCTAGCACTTGGTGGCTATGCCTTTGTATGTGTTTTTGAATTAGATAAATAGAAGTTTTGCAATAGGATCTTTACTTTGTGAGATTGTTGTTTGTGTGTGAGATGCTCTGTGCAAGGCTGCTACCTTGTGATGCGCCATTGCTTTGGCTGTGTTTCAAAGCAATGGAGGTCTGATTCTAAGGGCCACTCAGATCCAAGTGACCTGTGTGTCTGGGCTATCATGGTCCTACAGCCTTAGCCCCACCACAGGACCCACTAGATCTGAAATCCCCATGGGAGCTTGAGCTGGTAGCCTTATGAGCATGGTGGTAGCAGCAATAATCTTGTTTTATTTTGGACTCCGTGAGGAGGATAACCTCTGGGATAGTCTGTGACCATTTAAGTGGACAGATTATAGCCTTAGGGTGATTCTGATCCACCGATCCAAGATGGATCCTTCTTCTTTACACCTGAGCTTGTAGAAGTCTGGTGAGAGATTATACAGAGGCAGACTCCCCCATAGTTGTATAGATTCGCCATCAGATGTTGGATCTGATCTAGTTATAGAGATTGTAGGCTAGTTACTGGACCATTGTAGCCTCGCTCAAGCAATGGACAGCTAAATCGAAGGTTGTACTCAATCTCTTGCTGGTTCTATGTGTCTGGGCTATCATTGTCCTACAGCCTTAGCCCCACATGTAGAGATTTAAAGGTTGAGGTTCCTTATGGATTCTTGAGCTGGTAGCCTGGATGAAATAGTGCTTGCAATGATTTACTTGTTATGTTCTGACCCATCCCTAGATAGTGGCTCTCCTATGGGATAATTTGTGACCATTCAAGTGGACAGGTTATAGTCTTAAGGGTGGAATCATCACAGAGTGATGGGTCAGATCCTTTCTCTTCAGAGGTGATAATGTAGCCTCTAGACAGGATTTCTATAACGTCAGATCTAAATTTGAGTTACAAAACTTCTCTGACCTTGGCTCAATAACATACTTCTCACCCTTTTTATACTTATTTTCCACACTCCATCCATCCTCTCAACACTTTCTATAGTTTAGTTATTAGAATACTTAGAATACATGACCTTAAACTCCCCTCCTTCTAGGACTGTCAGATCTATAGATAGATCTGGAGGGACTACTAGAGATGGCTCCCTTGGAGCTTTAGATCACCTTTCCCCGTGGGACAAACTCTTACTTATCAAAACTTGCTACAAAGGACCCTGTATCTTACAGGTCTAGGACTTCTGAGTTGTGCTGGATTCACCCCCTGTTTTACTCTGTCTTTGATGTTTAAATAACTTTCACCACCAACCAATAATCAAAGCACACCAGAAGTAGTCAACAAGTTTTTGGCGCCGCTGCCGGGGAAAGATGATCTATTAGTAGACCCTTAGTTTTTTGTATTCTTAGTATTCTTTGCACATGCAAATAATTGATACTGCAGACATAATTTTGAACCTTTCTTGTAGATCTGGACAGCAGCAGTGAAGGATAGTTGGACTGCAATTGGAACTTAGCTACCTCTGTTTGTAAACCCTCTGACTTTTAAGGTCTGTCTATCTTTCTTAAACAATTTTTTTTGTAGTATCTAGGATAGTTTAAATGTATTCTTTGAATAGCTGTAAACTAGTTAGATAAATTTGTTAGTGTACAATTATTCTTTTGCAATGTGCCTGCAAGAAGCTTTCCTTGCTGTTGGTGTGCTTGTATGCTAGGGAGGAGATCCCTCAGCCCTGCTTTAGAGCCTCTCAACCCTAAGTTAGAAAGGGGAAGGAGACTTAAAAGAGATAGGCACACCACAGGAGAGCCCCCAGGAGAATCTGTGACAGCAATTATGGGTGAAGAACACCCCAGAACCCTCAAGGAGTTGAATGCTCCGGATGACTAGAACTCCCCTTTTAGCATTCAATTCCTAGATGTTCAGGGGAACTATGAGATAAAAACTTCGATCATCCAGATGCTGCCAACTTTCCATGGGCTTAGCAAAGAAGACCCTTACAACCATATTGACCAGTTTTTGGCCTTGTGCACCACTTTCAATATCACTGGTTTGGGACCTGAGGCTACTAGGCTCAGACTCTTTCCTTTCTCTCTAAAGGATAGGGCCAGTACCTGGCTAACCACTCTTCCCAACAATAGCATTGCTTCATGGAAAGACCTGCAGACCAGATTCCTAATCAAGTTCTTCCCTGAGACCAAAACTAGCCAGTTGAGGAAAGAGATTCTTGCGTTTGCTCAATCCCCAACTGAGGATTTTAACCAGTCCTGGGATAGGTTTAAAGAAATGCTCAAACAATGCGCCCACCACAAGATCCCTGAGTGGCAGCTTGTACAAAACTTCTACAATGGGATTGATGAGAAAAATAGAGATATGGTCGATGCCTCTTGTGGTGGATCCTACATGCACAAGACTGCTGAGGAGGCATGGGAATTGTTTGAGGTGATTAGTGAGAATGCTTTTCAAAAGCCATCCCTGGCAAGAACTAATCCGGAATCTGAGTCAAAGGTGAGGCCTGCTGCTGGATCAAAAGGAAAAATTTATGAGGTGTCTGGGAACAATGACCTGCAGCTGCAGATGGCAAACCTCTCTATGAAGTTTGATAAATTATTGACTGTGATGCAACCTAGAAGGGCTGCTCATGTGACGGAGGCATGTCTGATATGCCAGTCCCCACATCACACAGTAGAGGAATGTCCATCTGCAGGACAATTTCCTGAATTGATGTTGGAACATGCTACTGCTGCTCAATCTTATGGCCAGCAACAATCTGGGGGCTACAACAGGCAGCCATATGGATACCAGCACCAAAATGCTGGTTACCAATGGAGAGACCACCCAAATCTGAGGTGGAAGCAAGATAACTACATGCAGCCCCAACAGATGTTGGCCCTACTACAAAGGCCACAGCAGCAGTTCAATCAAGGGAATGCCCCTAGGTCTACCATCCAGGACCATCAGCAGCCCCATCAATAGTAAAATCAGTTGGTCTTACCCCCTTCTCAACCTTGAAATACTTCTTTCGAGGACCAGGTCTTAACATCACTGCAAAACTTGGGTTCCTTGACTAAGACTGTGAACTCTCATGGTCAGAGCATCAAGAAGATGGAAGAACAGATTGGACAACTAGCGAACACCTTAGCCAAAAGAGAAGAGGGAAGGTTGCCCAGTCAACCAATGGTTAATCCCAAGGGCCAATTTTTGATTGGTGAAGGATCCTCAGGCCCTGAAGGGGATCTTTCATTGAATTGATGATAAGAACTGTGCACCTTTGTATAATATGTACTTTACAGTTTATAGGAATAGTTAGCAATCTTGTTGGAATTTGAGTTTAGTGCTTTAATGCTTACTTTTATACCAGCTCCCCCTGATGATGTAGTATTTGACTGCATTGCGTGATGTGTGACTTTAATGCCTTGAGAGTATGAGAATTTGTGAATGCTTTATAATGCTTATGGGTGTCCCTGGAAGATAGTCTGTGAGAGAATCCACCCATAAAGTCTGGGTCAAAAGAGCTGACTAGTGAGAGAGTGAATTCTGCCTCGGGTAAGCCATCGTGGGGTTCTGAATAATGGGTTTGGTCCCATTTCGCACAGTTCATAATGAACTACTTTGTTTTGCTGTCCCGAGTTTCAGATATAGCTGGGTGGGCTACCTCGCGCAGTTTAAACGAACATCTAATCTCGCGACCCATTCATTCCCAGCCAGCGAGCGGACATTTTCAAAGCGCGCCGAGCCTCGCGATATTTAAATCCCACCCCGCGCTGCTTTTCCTTACTGCTTTCTCTTTCCTCTCCTACTAGCTAAACCCTAGCTCCCACTCCTCTAAACCTCTCTCCTTCAGCATCTTGTCTACAGATCATTATTCAATTTGAAATTCTGGATTTTGGTTCTTAGAGCTTCCATCAATAGTTGCCCCCTATTAAGAGCTCTTGCGATTCTCCATGTGTCCAATTAAATAGAACCCTAACTTTTAGGGTTAGACTCAGCTCCTGATATTTTCTTTCAAAATTTCAACTGCACACTCACCAAGGAAAGTTGTGATGGCTCCTAATAGCACACCTGTGAAGAGAACCAGGGACAAGGCCACTGTGGAGCCTACCCCTAAGAAAGCCAAGTCCTTTACGGCTCAGCAAAAAGGGAAGGAGGTGATCCCTGAGGTGGTTGCACCAACACCGGATTATCGACGCCCTCTGAGCTCCTCATTTCCATTCCCTTAGAGCCAGAAGCCATTTTCGATCTCTTTCTTTGAATCAGAGCCATTGTCAGCACCTGCCATCGAGTTCTTGCGCAAGGCTGGTTTGTTCCCCTTGATGCAAATGATTCCTACACTAGCCTACCCTAGGTTAGTGCAACTCTTTTACCAACACCTTAGGGTCAGACCAGACACACGGGAGCAGCCTGGCCTCCTTACATTAGTTGACAATTTTGAGATGCTTCTTAGCCCGGAGTTAATCGCTGAAGTCTTGGGCATCCCTGCCAGTTTTGATCCCAACTGCGGTTATGGTGCCCCCGTGAGTGCCCCCATTGACACCATTGCCCAGGCCATTACCAAAGGCTTGAAAGCCACAGGGGACTCCATCAGAAGAAGAGATTTGGAGCCCAAACTGCTGTTTATCGATCAAGTGCTGAGGAAGAATATCTATTGCTCCGGCCATCAGCAAGAAAGGAGGACACCAATTGCTGATGCTCTCTATTCCTTCTCTCTGGCCATGGATTTAATGTTGTATGGTTGATCTTCGAGGCTATGAAGGATACAATGGTGAAGCTAGGGCTGCAAAAGAAAATCCACACTCTCTCCTATGGAAGACTCATCACCAGACTACTTCTGAGGGGAGGGTACAAGATACCAGTGGGGGAGTTATCTAGTGACCTCACTCCCACCACTTTTGCTAAGAGACAATGGGGGATTAGCAGAAGTCTAATGGATCCCCAGAAGAAGATGAAGAAGGTTGAAGCTCAGAATGTCTCCAAGCAGGGAGAGGGAGCTGCTGTGGCAAAGGCCACCCCTACCCCCAAAAAGAAGGCAAAAAACCTTGCCCCAAAGAAGGTGGCACGAGCTTCTGTCACCTCTGCTTCTGCAGCAATTCCTCCATCCACCACTCTTGCCTCTCCACTACCTTCTTCACCCATTCCATCTCTCCCTTTTCCTCTTTTATCTCCTCTTTCCATTCCACCTCCAACTATTATCCGTACCTGGGAAGAAAGTGTTGAACCCCAGGACACCACTCCACCATCACCCACCATACCTCAATCCACAACCCCAGTCTCTCCCATAGCATCTGATCCACACCCTGACAACCCTCCCTTGATAACCTACCTTAAAAAGAAAGCCTCTCACACTACCCTACCTCATTTTTACCCACTTCCTCCTCCCCTGTCCTTCCCACAGACACACCCCTTATTGACCAAACCTTAGTCCCACCTCTCCATGACCTGGACTTTAACCTAGCCACCACTTCAGGGTATCAAGCCTTCATGACCACCTTGCTTGATACCTTGCCCACCCAATACATCCCTCTCCCTGAGTCTCCTCTCCCTTCACCACATCATTCTCCAGACCCTCCCCCCCTACCACTTTCCATCATGCCCCTACTTCCCCCTTCCAACCTGTTCCTTCTTATCCTCCTACTCCACCTCAACCAACCTCAGATACCCTTACTCATATCCTTTCCCACATGACCTCCAAACCCAACTATCCAACACCACACAGACCCACGCCCAAATGCAAACTGTCATAACCACCATACAATCCACCCTTCACACATTGACAAACCCACCAATCCCAACACAACCTCCTACCACCCCATTGACGCAACCCCCTTCCACCTCGGCTCCCTGTTCCACCGACCCCCCCTCCTTTCCCTCTCTCCCTATCCTCCAACCTCTAATACTACCTCCCCTCAATTTACCAACACTTCTACCCGGACCCCATTCCATTCCCATCCACCTTTCCCATTCCACCCCCTATTTGCACCCCACCCCTTCCTTTTCAACCCTTCACCATCCCCTTCTACCCTTACCCTGAACCATCCACATCCGCTGCCCTTCCTTCATTTCATTTTCCACCCATACCTTCCATTGCCCCTCTTCTCCCACCCCCTCCTCAATTCACTAACCATTCAACCCAGACCACCCCAGCCATTTCTCCAACCCCCACTTCTCTCCCCCAGGACCCATCACCATCTCCTTCTTCCACTCCATTTCTACCAATCTTGCCCAGACACTCATACTACACCCCTCCCTACTTCACCCTCCTCCATGCCATGAGGGACAATCCCTATATTAAGAGGGATGTTGTCAATGGCATGGCCCAACTCCGCCAAGCCATCAAATACCCCTTGCTGTAAAAACTGAGTGACTTGAAGCTTGCTTACAACGAGCAGCTGTGAGATATTTCCAAAGGGTGGGAGGCAATTTTGGAGACATCAAATGCGAACAAGGCTGCAGAAACATACTACAAAATGGCTACTGAGATGGAAAAGGCTAATGCAGAGAGGGTGAAAAAGCACAACCGACTATTAGAGAAAAAATTGAACAATGCTCAGGAGATCACCCGACTCAGTAAGGAGCTTGCTGATACCAATCTCCTGTGGGCTAACAAGAAAATTGAAATCTTGGAACAGAGAGTTGCTTTCCTGCTGTCCCAACCTATCTAGGCCACCCCCATCGCCACCGCTCCCCCTGAGGCCCCATCTTCTTCCACACTACCAGGCCCCTCTTATTCCACTGCCCCTACCCCAACCCCTACACAATCTGTTCCCCCAACTCCCACAGCCCCCACCCCGGCAGCTCCTCCTGTTCCTCCTCACATTCCTACTACAGTTCCTTCTATAATACCTACACAGCCTGTTGCTCCTGCTGTAATCCCTACTACAGCTCCTGCTCCTACCTCAGTGCCCCCCCTATTCCCTCTCCTGCTCTCAAAAGGAAATGCACCCCTTCCAAGAAAAAGCCCACTTCTAAGAGAGCCACTGCAGCCCAAAAAGGCAAAAGGTCGGCCCCTCCATCCCCACCTCCAAAGGTCACCAGAGCTTCTGCTCAGGATGATCCCCATGGGCGCCTCCTTTCCAAAGAAGAATGCAGACAAGCTGTTGCTGCCGTTGGATTGGACCCTACTGAGCTCTTTCCTTCTGATTCTGACTCTAATGCTACAACACCCCCGGATCCCAGTGCCCAACCTACTGTTGCTGCTCCTTCCTCTGGCCCTGCGGCACAATCCTATCCTCAGCGAAGGAAAGTTGCTGCAAAGAGGACCACTCCCCCAACTCGCTCTTTGAAAATTAAAAAAGAAACATCTGCCCAGTCTGAGGAAGCACCACCACTAAGCAAGCCCGTGAAAGGGAAGAGCCCTGCCATTCCTACAGTGACCTTACCAAATCCATCTCCTGTGGCTCCCCCTAAACTAGAAAAAGGGAAAAGTCCTCTCCCGTCTCAAGTGCCAGCCCCAGTCGAATCCCCCGTTGCCCCTCCTGAGCCAACATAAGCCCAATCATCTCCTATTCCCCCTCTGCCTCAGCAAGGGCAAGCCTCCAAAGGTAAGGGCCCCAAAGGGAAATCTCCCACCAAACCCCCTGAGCCAACCACTGCTAAATTGTCGGAGATCCCTCGTGACCCCAAGAAGAGAAAAATGAGGGTCCGGGCTCCTACCATACCCAAAACTCCCGAGGCAGAGAGGGAACGAAAGAAGAAAGAAGAAGAGGCTCTCCTATAAGAGCATGCAAGGAAGATGGGATGGGATAAATTTTAAGACAGATTCTAACTAGATTGTACCTAGGAATTCCTCTATTTCTTTTACAACTGTTCTCTTGTATTTTGTACATTTCTAATATTTCATAGACTTTTCCCCTGTCTTTACTATCTCGCTTTGCCTGTGTGTTTTGTTCCCTGTTCTTATTCTTTTCTTGTATGCTATAATAAATCTGCTGCACATTGACCTTGAACCGGTGAGGACACTGCTCCTCATCGGTTTGGGGGTATGACAGGCAGACGCTGCCAATGGACTAGTTAACATAAGTGCAGCAGACTCATCTGAGTAATATGGAAATGGACCTCTGTTCACTTAAGAATCATGAAATTAAGAAGTTTAAAATTTATGCAAACATTGGACATTATAAACCTCTAATAGTTCACATTTCCATGATAATATCACCAAGGAAACCTACTTGTATCTACACTTAGTGAATCATTAGAGAGAGAAAAAGCTTGAAAGTTCAAAGGATGACCATAACCAGTGAGAATTGGGCCTACAAAATTTTTCTATTCTTTGAGGAGTAACTAAGGCATTTCTTTTAGTTCTAAGGACTGGCAGAGTCACTGTTCTCACTAGAAGTTAGGTAACTCCAAGTTGAAACAACTGACAGTACTCATGAGACCTAGGAAAGGACCAAGGCCTTCTCTTGGACAGTTTGAGCCTAAAAAGACCAATCCTAAAGCAACTGCCCTTGTCCATACCCCCTTCGAGCTTTAAATCCTAAATTTCTTCAAAATACACCTGAGTACTTGAACCTGAACCTATGAACCTAATTCAACCTACCCTCACTCTGAGAATTCAGAAGGTAAAGGAGACAGTGTTGAACATGGACTAGCCATGGTCAACATTAGGCGAATGGAGAAGAAGGATCTCAAAAAAATCTGGCAGTATGGTAACTGAGAACATGGTGGCATTTCTGAAAAGCAAAAACAAAATAAAATGAAGGAAACTCCAGTAAAAAGAAACAAAAATAATAATGAAGAGGAATAAGAGAGAAGTCAAGAGGAACTTTCATTGGAAAATCAAATCAAGAGGAGAAACTGATCACTTCAAGTAGAAAAATCTCAAAGAAGATGAAGGGAGCTGAATTATGGAAGGTGAAGTCATGAACCACCTCTGTGACCTACTGATTTCTCAAATTGGAACCCCTTTTCAACCTTCCATTCTTTTTAACCCTACTCCATAAGCCACATTACAACACAGTTAAAAGCCCTTGTGATTCAAAGTTGAGTGAGGATAAGGAATTATCCAATCTATGGTGAGGAACGGACAATGATGTCAGCACTTAAGAACTCTGCCTATGCTCATGCTTACAAACCCACTTGGGGAATGTAACTTCTCTTGAGCTTGTGAGAAACTGAACCCCTCAACAAACCTTTATGAGAGTATACCCTGCAATGCTTTCGTTTGGGTCTGAACTTGAATGCATTATGTATGACCTTAACCTAATTTTCTGACATAAGGATAAGCTCAGTGCTGACACACAGTTGTGCAGTTTTCTGTGATTATAAACTATTTGGAAATGTTGTGCAATCATGAGAGTTTATGCTGTTTAAGTAATGTGCAACCACTGAATTAAATTTCTTTTATGTGTACTGATTCAAGAGTAGACTAAATCTGATTCCTTAACTGCTTATTAGATGACATTGCACTTTTGTTAACTATTTCATTTGAGAAGTTTGTGGGTGTCTTCACTGAAAACCCTCAGGAGACTTCACTCCTCCACTAGGGATCACCTAGGGGTTTAAAAGGCTTGGTACATATGCTAAATGTATCCGTGCTCCCTACGAAAGTGGCATTTAATTTTTAGAGTAGATTTAATGTACCTTTGGTAAGGGACAAGCAAAGATTAGGTTTAGGGGTGTGTTAAGACCTGAAAAGTACCACTTTTCACCCCTTAACTTAACCATTGATTAGACCCTTAGCCACCTAATAAATTCTTGTTAAGTGTTTTGTGCAGGTAATAATCAGCAGTGAAATAAGGCCAAGAATCCTGTTAAGGAGCCTGCCTGGGCACCAGATATCCCTCAAAAAAATGAACTCTGAATCCAGACCTGAAATTAGCCTCGTGCAGCTAACGCAAGCTTTAGAGGATTCAGGAGAAATATGCCTCACACAGTTCAACTGAGCTTCCCAAGGCTTTACAGAAACCTCTCGCACAGATGAATGACTGAAGAGCTTCAGAAACTCAAACTCGCGTAGCTCTTGCAAAGCTCAAGAGTAGAACACATCACACAGTGTCGCACAGTTCAAAGCAGACCTCTCTCAATCTCACGTAGTTCGCTCATAACAGTTGAGGAGAGAGAGCTTCAGAAGATTCCTCGCGCAGCTGTCGTGCAGTGGCCGCGAGATGCAATTATCAGAAGAAGAACGCCTCGCGCAGTTCTCGCGCCATTCAAGAAAGAAAACATCCTGGCGAAGGCAAAGCCAATTTCGCGAAGATCAAGTGAGACATAGAACCTCGCACAGTTCCGAACTCAGAAGAGCCTTGCGAGGCAACTCGTGAAGTCTAAGTAAAGAGAAGTGCTCGCGAAGTTCTCGCGCTGCTGCCCAATGAAGACCAATCGATCACGCGACTGCTTGAATTTCAATCCTGCGACACTTGAGACTGTGTTTTCTATTCAACCTCGCGAAGCCCAATCCAGCGAGAGCTCAACTCTCTACCGTGCGACTGCCTAAAGAGCAAACCAAGGCAACCTCGCTATGGCTGAAGCTTTAGTGTCAAATCATCCTAGCGAAGAGCAAAGAGCTACCATGGGACAAGTCTGGGAAACTACAGCTACCTAGCGAGGCTGTGACCCTAAACCTCCATCTCTTCAGCAGAGGACCTTCTGGGTATTTCCAGTGATTAGGGCATGCACTCCCATGCTCAAATCTCTATGCACGCACCTCGAGGCATTCAAGGATCATTATCAGGCCATGTGGCATCTTTAAAATTAGGGTTTCCTAACCCTAATGCGCCGCCACCCCACTGCTATATAAAACCATACCTGAGCTTAGGTTTAGGCATCTGGGAACCCATCTCATATCGTTTTTCTTTTCTCTTTCTTTTTAGCAGTAAGTAGTTTTCTTTTTCTTTTCCTTCTCATCATAGTTCAGCACTTGCTGGCTATGCCTTTGTATATGTTTTTGAATTAGATCAATAGAAGTTTTGCAATAGGATCTTTACTTTGTGAGATTGTTATTTGTGTGTGAGATGCTCTGTGCAAGGCTGCTACCTTGTGATCCACCATTGCTTTGGCTGT